>CP126896.1:14470000-16870000 GCA_030440675.1 Furcifer pardalis
TGCCCATTTTTAAATGAGTGACGAAAATCAAAACACTGTTATTAAAATCTTAGAGCTTAGCTTTTTATGCAAACAGCCCTTGGGGTGGGATGAGTTACAGCTACGTAAAGTCATTGTAGTCAAGCAAGAGAAGAAAGGAATAGTGGCTGAGCAAGGTCAATATTTAAAAAAAAAATTCACTTACAAAAGGATGTACCAGGCAAAACATTCAATCTTGGTGCAAACAAGAAGGCAACAAATACAGATTTTGCATGAGAACCCTGAAGCAAGATTTTCAGCATGAATTATAGTTGCTTTTACAGTATAACAGTTTCAGCCTGCTCTCCACCATACTGGAGTTATTTGGCACTAAAACAATTACCATCTTCCTTTATTTAACATTAAATATGGAAGACACCATACTGTTTGGTAGGCACTGCAATAGATAGCAAGTACACTTATATGTTTATTTATTTATTTATTTACATTTTTATAGCGCCCTTCTCACCGGGGCAACCCAGGGCGGTTTACAACATCATAAAAGCATAATAAAACCCAACCCAAACCCATTGTTAAAAACTTCAAAATTACAATTATAAAATTTAAAAAGTTTTTTAAAATTATTAAAATTTTATGTTGCCCCATAGCACTTCAGGTACTTTTTGGGTGATCCCCAAGCACTGGGTGATCCACACAGAAAGAGCCTCCTTGAAGATTTTGCTAGTTTTGAACCACAATCAGGTGTACCCCAGGCAACAGCCACTTTGTGGTGGCTAATCTTTCTCACGCTAGGTCAGGCGAAAGGAACTACAGAATGAACTCCAAAAGATGGCATCATTTTGGCAGTTGCATGTCTCGGCTAGACACGGAAGACGATTACATGGAAATTAGCATTTTGCCCCCAACATGCTGGGTAGATCATGAACACGTTTGGAACCAAATTCGGACTATGACCAGAGTATCTGATGCTTAACCACTGCACCACAAGGGCTCATTATTATTATTTTAAAACTAAGTGACCTTAAGTAAAAGCCATAGATTAATTTCCACATAACCTTTCTATTTCTATGTACTGTTTGGGACAAGGAGTATACTGATCTCTGAATGTAGACAAGTGACTACGTTGTCTAAGCTGGTATGACTATAAATTATCCAAATTAGATACCGGTATATAGAATTCATCTGTGACTAACAAACCTGCATAAATTTTGCTCATTGGGAATGAAAACAATCAGAAAATCAAGCCAATACATCAACAGGTTCTAAACTAAAATTAAGTCATGTATTTAAAAGTATTTGTGGATGGTGATAAGCTTTGCAGGTTCAGAGTGGAGGTTTTGCTTAGCACATTTTAGAAGAGTTGGTGAATAATTTTTTTAAATACTGTAGTACATGATTTTTCCAAATTATATATTTTGCATTTAGTAGGTTTTGTTTTGTGAATTGTCCCCGAAACTGAATGTCTTGCCCAATAAGCATCACTACCATGGACCTGATGTTAAAAAAATGTGTGTTTGGCATGTGCTGCTTCTGTGTGACATTTGAATAGCCCCTTTAACCTTTTCTATAAGATTGACTAAGTATGAGAATGGGGAAAGTAAAAAAGGGTGGTCACAGTCCCAACCCCTGGAGGAAAAGAAGAACTCTTACCAAGAGTGGCTTTACTCTTGAGAAGAGTGTGTAGCTCTAGTCTTCTTTCCATCTGCTTGAATTTTTTGGAATAGTAGCCGTGTTAGTCTGTGGTTCAGGCATATCACAAAATAAAATAAAGAAATATAGCAGTTAGTCTTTAAAGTGCTACAGTGTTTATTTTATTTTTTCTGATATTTCCATCTGCTTGTTGCCAACAAGATAACTAAAGGACAGCTTTGTCTTGGTGTTGGTTTGGGGCTGCCTTACTGTTTCCCAGGGAAGGGACTCAGACTTTATTGTCTTCATCAGTATTTGCCTTGTTTCTTTGCCACAAAGCTAACATTTCTGTTACATGTAATCTTGTAGTTCCCCCTCCCTTGCCATGCATACCCCCATTCCTCTCCATTGCAACAACTTTTCTCTTTATAAACACATTTCTACTTTGTTCTGAACATGGCTGGGCAAAAGAACTGAAGAACTGTTCCCTAAGGGCACTTTGGCCTACGAATTCCATCTGCCTTGTGTTCCTCTGGCAGTGGTGGTGGCTCGTTGCTATGTTTGGGAATGGGGAGTGGCTTCTTCCTTCCCTGTAAGCTATTTTTGCTCTTTCCTGGTGAACTGCTCTTGCTTTGGGACTCCAGGGCATTCAGTGTTTTTGTGAAGAGAAGCTTAGCTGTTGCCACCCTCTTTTTAGTGGCTTTATTGCCACCAGATGGCAACATAGGATGTTATTTCCTGAAGAACTTCCGCAAAAGCCTAAAAATCCTTTCAGCCCAGAGTAAACTCTGACACGAAAACACAATGCAAAAACAACTGATAAGCAACATTCTTTTTAAAAACCCATTGCCTTGACTTGTTTGCAACAGCACATGCCTTACAATTGTTCTTTCATTTTATTATTTTACTGACCATCTCTGGGCCAGCCCAGAGAAAGTTTACTGAGCCCCAGAAAGTTTACTGAGCAAGGTAAAAGACAAACACCACCCCTACCATGCTTCCTTTTCCCTGGGTTGAAAAGTAACCTCTTTTTAAAATTTCTAAATTGCTAAAATTTGAGCCATATAATTCACTCAACCAGTTAGATTAATTTATTTTAAAATGTTAGTTAAAACTTCAGCCAGATACTTAAAAGTTTATTATTCTGAATAGTTTTTTAAAAAATTAAAGCCTCTGCGGAAATTATAACATTACAGGGTAAAGGAAGGATGTAACGCAAGGGTCCTCAACCTTTTAAGGCCAGGGTCACACACACCCCAGACTGTTGGCATCCACCCCACCACCACTGCTGGTAACCACCTTGAGCCACCCCACAGTGCTTCCCTGCCTGGAGGAGTTGCATGGCACCAAATCATCTGGCTCTGGCCTGCGACCTCGCTCCAGTCACTGCTTCTGCTGCCACCTCCATCCTTGTCTCCTCCTCTTGGCTTGGTGTATTTCTAATGGTGCTCCATAGCACGGCAGATGTTGTAAGCCTTACAACATCCACCCTGCCACGGAGTGCCATTAAGAACATGCTGAACCAAGCGGAGGAGACAAGGATTAAAGCTATGGAGTGAGGTTGCAGGCTGGATGATTTGGTGCCACAGACCCCTAGGCTGAGAGGAAGTAAATGAAACTGATAATAAAGAGTTTCTTGCCTAGTACTGAGAAATTTTTAGAGAGAATTGGGTATTTGTGATCATAGCAGACATGATCTTGGAAGCATTTTTCCTCCTGTGTACGTATGATTGAGAAGGGAGTGTGTATACAGTTGTACCTCACTTAAAGAGCATAATGCGTTCCACAGGATTGCTCTTTAAGCGAGTTTGATCTTTAAGCGAAACACCATTGAAAGTGACCAATTGTGGGGGGGATTGAGAACCCTGATTTGTTAAGCGAGTTTTTGGTTGGTTTTATTTGTTAAGCGAAGCAAACATTCAGAGAAAATTCTGGACTTTAACCGAGTTACTCTTTAAGCGAGGCGCTCTTTATGTGAGGTTTGACTGTAGTTTTTCCAAGAGCTGCACTATGCCCAATTTATCGCAATTCAGAAATCCAGTTAATTTTATCAATTAGAATAGGGCAACCGTTGGCCTGATTTCAAAAATTATCTTCCATCTGTCCCTTCCCAAGAAGGACAGTCTTGGTATAAAGAGAGCATATTCACTACAATTGCAGTTCTGCAAGTAGCTATCTGTGGATTTTAGTTGTTGCAATTATTGTTTGTGACCTATTTTGTTCGGAAAAGAACATGAAAAGCATCATTTTACAGTCTGTTCCAAAAGTACAGACTCTCTCTCCCATTAATTTGCTTAATCCCCCTTTTCAAGCTAGAGGCTGTGCTAGTAGTTACTACATCTTAAAACAACTAATACAATTAACAAACTTTATTTAAAGACATATTTTCCATCATATGTTTTCCTTTGGAAGCTAGAAAACAGTCACATAAATGTGCTAGAGGAAACAGTTCATTTTATAGGCAGATGCAAGCTGTCATGGGGGGAGGGGCCCTTTAGTACTGCCAATTTTAATTTCTCCTTGCAAACTCCTAGACTACCTGTTCCACCCAAACCACTATCCATAAATCACTATTAATGCAGCTATATTTTGTGACAGGGAAATTATTTGCTTCTGTCCAGTTTTTCCCCACCAGTATGTACTCAATTCTGATTTCCCTCTCTTCAAAGGGAGGCAAGTTACCAGGCATCCATAGACTCTTGGATATCCACATATGGCTTTGTTACACAGAGGCAATACTGGGTTTGATGTGTTTCTCCATTCTTTTCATTATCACTGCTCAATTTGACCATGGCTTTCTAACATTTACCACACTATCTTAACTTCCATCCTGTAGCATTTTCATCATACAGCCCCCGACACCAATTCATCTGGCCCACATAGTCCTCGTCGCTCCCAGAAGTGGAAGTAAACCGTGCCCATATGGGGGCATCGTGGGCTGGATCCAGCCCCTGGGCCATAGTGACCAGCCCCCTGAACCACATGACCACAGCCCAAAAAGTTTTGGCACCCCTGGTTTAGATTCTAACTGGGCATTGACTGTGTTTCTTAAGTGCTGGCCCTTCCCATATCCATGTTACTATGCAAAACAATCGCAAAGCATGATGGGATTTTCTACTCTAAGCTCAACATGTTGGACCCTGCCACTCGTTCTGAAGAGTAAGCAAGTAACAAGCCAGAAGAGATGCAATACGGGAAGGGTGGGCTGATTGCTGGGCATACTTCCTGGGAATGCCAAGAGCATCTTGAATTGTGTGGAATTGGAGACCTCTTGGATATTGCGCTTTCTGATTTCTATTGTTTGTGCACTTTAAAAAGGTCCTAAATTGGAGTGTGAAGAACTTGCCCTGAAGGAGTTAAACCTTGTACTGAGTGTAACGTTGCTGCTGGCTAGGAGTGCTGGTATGCCACCTCATCTCCCTTGGTTCCCTCGGCATTTACTGGGCTATTATGGGGTGCTCTGTCCAGTGGCCTTGGGCTCTCAGTTGTCTGGGGCAGATGGAGAGCAGTCACTTCGAATAGCTACCAATGCGTTTAGATCTCAGCTGAGTTTTTGCTTTTCTCTTTGGCACGTTCCGGCTTAGGAGCAGGAAAGGGTGTTTGAATAACCTTGACAGGGCCACTCAGGCCATCCAACGCTTATACCGGAAGCCTGGAAAGTGGTGCCAAGGCAAGCCAGAGATAATCTTCCTCGCTACCCTTGGGGACACCCACCTTCACACACAGAATCAGCAAATTCAGAGAATGATATCAACAGGATCACGTAAGCCAGAGATCCCCAAACTTTTTAAGTTGGGGGCGTAAAATAATAATCCTGGTAGGCCTGTTGGAAAAAAGGCAAGCAAAGTCCAAACTCCTTTGGAAATAAGACCTAAGACAGTCTTAGGCTTTTATTTGAATAAAAAGTAAAGCATAATCCATAAGGCAAAACACAGCACTGGCTAATAGTCAACTTCTAACTAAGAAGCCTATCAGTTGCTCTCTCTCTCTAGCAAACTGTTATAATGAGAGCCAGATTTTGGAAAGCTACTTGTGTATTAGACTATCATCCTACCACTGTTTACTTACAGATGTCTTCAGCAACTTTCCAAAACCTGGCTCTCATTATAAGAGTATTTTCAGAAAACGTTGTGAAATACTGTACCCTGTTTCAAAAAGGTACAACTCTTTTTAAGTTCACTTTCTTTAAAGATACTTTTTATTTTGTAAATATGTTTATAAAAGGGTAGGAAGACATACAAAGCATTATAGATTGCTCTGTATATCAAGAACTAAAGTAGTATTTAAGAGCGTGCACACAAGGATGTTTTGTAGTATTAATGGGTTTTTATCTCATTATCATGGCTAACAACCATATGTCACTCCAGAATTTTAGATGTCCATGTGTATTCAGAGTCTCCAACAAAAAATACTTTAATGAAATTGAGTTTTATGTGTCATTTCTTGTTAGGACTGAGAGATTGTCAGTTTTTCTGAGCATGTCATCATTCTTATCCATTCTTGCCTATCTGAGAGTATAGAAACATGTGGAAGATTTCTAGTGGGCAGCTACCCTGGGTGTGCCCCTACCAAGGTGGGCAGAAACTCCTCTGCAAAAATAATTAGCCAAACAAAATTTTTAAAAGGCAATGGCTCTAAAGAATATCATCAATCCATACACGTTCAATCAACCAATACATAAAGAATAAAGCAGCATTTTTAAAAAATGCCAGAAGTCACCAAATATAAGAAACCAGGCCAATCCTTGGCAATTATGCTTATACAGGATGATTTTATGGAGCGCTTTCTGTAATGCCCCTCATCATCTACGTTTAATGATGTTCTAGCAGATAAAAAGCCATAACATTCCTGAAAAAGGTAGCATATAATTATAATTCCTAATTTTTTTAATTTATTTTTTTTAAGAGCAATTGGACCCAGGGACCTATTGCTCTGTAATGTTAATAATGTTAGGATGCTAAACACTTCACTTCTGTCAATCATACTTAATTGCATTTTATATTCATTCTGATTAAACTGGGTTCATGCCAGGCCAGGGCCGTAGCCAGGCGGTGGCCGGGGAGGGGGAATAGCCCCCCCCCCGAGCCAACAGCCGCCCCTTGTTGTCCACACCCCACCCCGGGCAAGGTTCCAAAGTTGTGTGTGTGCGTGCGTGACAGGCCAACATAAGGCAATAGTTTCTCTTCTCACTAGATGCTCTTAAGTTCTTTGATACATTTAGCTGACCATATCTTTCTAAGTCCTGTAAAACATGGATAATAGGATACCATTTCAGATAGCAGTCATTCAGCTGTACTTCCAATCAGAAGCTACAGTCTTCAATAGCTAATTTGACTAACTTCTTATTAACATCCCTTTACTGAATACACACCTTAATGTGGTGAGGGGGTTTGAGTGTGCCAGAGAAGCAGAGAACAATGCCATCTGGAGGTCAGACTCCATTATGAGCCTGGACTCCTAGCGGGTTCATTCAAGGTCATCGCTGAGGCAGCTGACCAAGATGCATCCACCCTCTTCAGAAGTAATGGCGACATCAGCAGAAGAGAATGATCGTTCCAATGGTGATGGAGAAAGAAAAACATCTGGATGACAGCTACCAAGCAGCAGTGCTAGCGGAAGGTGATGTTACTAGAGGATCTTTCACAAACACTCAAGTTAACGTCTGTTAGTACTTCACAAAAGCAATGGTAAATTGCTGCTGAACTTTATCACCCTATGATGAGACAGTCCCAAACGAAACAAAAGATGGTGCTGGAAGATGTTCTTAGAGAGATGTTCTGACAGATAATTTCATGTCAGAAATTATTCTAAGTTGAAAGGATTTTTGCTGGAGAAACTCCACTCAGGGGACACCTGAATGAGGCTCCTTTCATGTCCCCAAGGTCTTTTCCCACCAAAGCAGTCCCTATTTATCTACTTGCAATTTCTTGCTCTCAACTACTAGGTTGGCAGGAGCTGGGACAGAGATGGGTGCTCAAACTGTCATGTAGTACCCGGGGCTTGAACTGCCAACTTGTCAGCCTTCCAGCTAGCAAGGCAAACTTCTTAACCACTGTGGCCCCCTTCCAACAGATAAGAAGGTCTTACCACTTACCATGTTAAGGTTTAAGACCTTATTGAAAGATGAAGCCACAGAGCTGAGCAGGACAGTTGTGGGCAAGACATTTTGAAGATCCTTCATTCAGTTTAGTGGTCAAGATACTGAACCTGACTGAAAGGTCAGCAGGTCAGCATTTCAAGACCCTAGTGCTGGACAACAGTGACCTTCTGCCCCAGCTCCCTGCCAACCTAGCAGTTTGAAAGTAAGAAATTTCAAGTAGATGAATAGGTATCATTTCAGTGGGAAGGTAAACAATGTCCAGTGCACTATGGTATCTAATCATGGCAGCCACGTGACTACAAAGTGTCTGCAGTGCTGGCTCTTTGGCTATAAACTAAGATGAGCACTGGACCCTAGATTCAGAAACGACTGGCTTTTTACTTTTATTATTCTTAGGATCACCATAGGTAGTATGGTTGATGTTCTGCAGTGGGGTTTTTTAAGTTCCATATATCTTTAGTGATTATGAATGGATGAGTTTCAGGTCTATATTAATATTATGGATAACTTACTTAAACAATCCTTTCAGCAACAATATTTATTCTAACCTATTCCATTTAGTTTTTATCCTCCATTCTTGTTTTAGGCAGAGATGGAATATGCATTTAATAAAAATAAATAAAAATGTGTCGATTGGCTATTTAAATCAGGTGCCCAAACTTTTTGGGCCGTGGGCCGGTCACGAAGGCCCCGGGGGCTGGGTGAGGCCCCCGATGCCAATTCATCCGGCCTGTGAAGCCCTCGTCATTTCCAAAGCGACGAGGGCTTCACGGGCTGGATGAATTGGCATTGGGGGCCGCACCCAGGCCCCAGGCCTTAGTTTGGGCACCACTGATTTAAATGAACATGTGAGTTAACCATTCTCAAGATTCCTTTTTCCAGTTTAGAAAGCTAGTTTTAACTTTTACACATAAATGGGCTCCAAGTCTTCATTGAAATTCACAACAAGTTGAGCCTTGTCATAAGATTTCACATAGTCTTGGGTTATACCATGTTCAGGATCTGAATCAGGGAGGGAATTGTCACTAGAAGAAGACAAGCTGTTACGGTCAACTTTACAACAGTGCCTGTGATGGCAGAGGGAAGGTGTTTCTCCTGAGGAGCTACTGCCAGAATCTGAATCAGGACAAAGGTAAAAAGAACCAAATATCTTGCGTGTCACCAAATCCATCTTGCGAGGGTGTGGGTTTCTGGTGTCATCCACATGAAGTAGATCTTCAGTCTTGTACTGGAGTGTATTCTTAAGCACTGGTGCTGACAAAGAAGGCAATTGGTGCAACGAACCTCTATTCCTGGTATCACTTACCATCGTGTGAGGAAATTTTGTCAGTCCACTGCAATTTGTTTGCACTCTGTTGGTTGTTTTGTTCCCAATACATAACATATTGGGAGCCATGGGGAATTCCCTTTTCTTTCTCACCATACAAGGACTAAATTGCTTAATGTCTATTTTAGTCTCTTGTGGCAGGCCCATTATGCCCATGTCATAATCTCCACATTGTTTGCGACCCATGGAACACATTTTGGGGATAGTAATATGGTTCATGCTCAAATCTTGCAAGTTATTTTGAAGCATCTTACTTCTCATATACGTGGTCTCTGGGATCTGGCTGGGTGTCATGGGTGAAGAAATTATTTCTTTTGCTTCCCCACTTGGTGTTGGCAAACTATCTCTGAGGAGGTCTTGAATCATACTTGTACTATGTGTGTTGGTGAACTGAGAGGACAACTGAACTTGTCCACCTTTAGACTCATCAGACATGAAGCCATTCATTAGTCTGCACTTAGCAGTGACATCTGGTGATGTCTGCTGGGCTCTGCATTCTAAAGAATAAATCCTCTCTTTTTTGTGACATGATTCTAAACTATCTTCTGAATCTGAGAGCCCTGGAGACTGCCGCCTCTTCAGTTCTTGGCCAGATGGAAAAGGAACTCTTGTTTGTTTTTCAGCTGTTGTGGAAGAAAAATTAGCTGCAGAATGAGTCTGCATAAGATGAGGAGAAGAGTCAACATCACTGTAATTCCCGGCTGCGTTAAATCTCATTAGCTTCTCCTTAGCACTGTTCACTTCCTCTTGGAGGAAAGCAATTGCTGTGTTCTTCTGTATCAAATAAAACAAGAAAAAACAGTTCCAGTTCAAATGTCACAAACAAGATACCACATGACATACTAGAAAAGGATTAAGTCTGGCAACATGTACGGAGGAATTGGGAAGTATGAGATGAATGCCATTTATTTATGTACTAGAATATATTTCCATAAAATATATGGTCAAAAAAGCAGACAGTTGTAAAATAAATAACTAAATTTAAAAAGCAGTAAAAACAGCAGTAATGGGAATATAAACCAGATGTTTTAAAGCCTTGAAAATATACTGGTCAGTGCATATTTTTTTCATGGTTATTTTAGAGTACAGATCAGGGACCTGATCACACCCCCTCAGACTGTTGGAGGGTCAGACTGGCATCATCTCCCATGCCGCTGCCACCAACACTCCCCCACACGCCACCAGTCTGGCCTGACAACACTTCCACATGCAAAGCACCGCCAATACTCACACACTGCCACCTCTGCCACAAACACACACCCCCATGCCACCAGTCTGGCCTACAAACACTCCCCCTATGCCGCTGCCACTTCTCTGCTTACTGGCCTGCCGTGAGTGAAGGGATGGTCCTGCCTGTCCTTGCCCACGCTCGGCCAGAGTGGCACCTGGGAAGGACGCAGGCAGCTGCATGCGACTTCTGGTTCTGCTGCTGCTGTCCTTTTCTCCTCCACCTGGCTTGGTGTGCCCCTAATGCTGATCTGTAGCAGGGCAGACATTGTAAGCCTTCTTACAACATTCACTCTGCTATGGAATGACGTTAGGGACACGCCAAGCCAGGCGGAGGGGAAAGGACAGCGGCTGCAGTGAGGGAATGGTGTTGTGGGCCAGATCTAGCCTGTGGGCCATAGGTTGAGAATCCTTGGTATAGCTCTTCCCCTCCCTCAGCAATTAGATTGTGACGTAGTTGTTAGATTTGTTAGAAAACACAGGAATGCTGCCATCATGGCAACTCTTAAAGAATACTATATGCGGTTCTTGAATGCAAACATACAACTTTTTCAAGATAATTTTTTCAGCTTTACCAAAGCTAGGACATATTGTCAACTTAAGGCTGACCTTAATATACACCAAGTACTTTGGACATTAGTACTAATAAAGCTCTGCATGACTTGTCATTGCAACATTTAATCAAACATCTTATTCTCAAGCATAGACTCAATGTCCATCTAATCAAGCATCAAGTGTGACCAGCTAATGTCTCTAGTCATCTCTGATAGAGCAAAATACTTGAATGCTTTACTTTCAAAGTGGTTTTATACATGTTGCTGACTGACAGTTTTTGATGGTAAAGTGCTTTAACAGATAAGCTATTATGCCTGCCAGAGAAAGGGCTGAATAACATTGCCAGCCAGATTCCATGCAATCAAACCAGACCACGGAATCTCAACCTGCGGCTTGTGGGCCAGATGCAGCCCATGGTGCCATTTCATGTGGCCCACTACCTCCTCCACCACATCAGGAAGTGCCATGGGATGGAGGAAGGGCAAAATGGCCATCAGGCACCCAAAGCTGTCTGAGGGAGCATGACCCATCCCCCGGCTTAAAAAGGTTGAGAACTCCTGATCAAGATGATGTCAAACTGTAGTTTAAAATACTTTATAATGGCTTCTTGTTGTATATACATGGAGCAACAAGAAGTCAGTAATAAGTATTGTACACTATGGTAGTTGATTAAACACAATAATGCCAGTTACTTCAGGGTGACATTTCTTCTTCTTTGCTTCCTCTTTTACCCCATCAGATGTTGAGGGAGACACAAGTTCTTGATCTGACACTTCTAGCAGCCTCCACTGGTGTTATTTGGTGTTCTTGTAATATTTTTTTGATATTATCTCTCCACCTTCCTCTGGGTCTTCTTCATGGTTTTTGTCCTTCTCCTCTTTCCACGTTTGCCTTGTATGGTATGAACTTCCAAGACATTTTCACCAAATGTGCAAACCACTTTATTTGTTCTCTCTGTATGTAGTACAAGACTGGTTCTGTTCCAATTCTTTCCCTTATAACCTCATTCCTGATTTTATCTCTTCTAGTCACTGCTACAGTAGCCATGAAGGCCATCCTGGATTACCTCAAAAAGACCCTGGCCAAATGGGCTCTGGTGAAGGTGCAATAGGCCCAGCAAGCTGGCAATGGATAACCAAATTACAAAAGAGATATAAACAAACTGAACAAACCAGAGTGAGTTTTGCATGCAACAATTTAGAGAGAAAACACATTTCTCAAGAGTTGCACAACTTGTTATTTTCCACTTTCATAATACTTGGTTTTACTAGACGAACAGAGAATATCAACTTACAACTTGCTATGGAGTTCTATTATGTGATTTCTTTTGGCCAAAACAAATGTTTCAGGGAAAGTTATGTTTTCTGCTTTTACAATGTTTTCTTCCCAGTAAAATCATTTGCTCTGTTGTACAATGCTCTAGAACTAGAGATACAAAGGAAGGCAATTTCCAACAATTCACTTTGATATTCAGTGCCAAGCCCCTTTCCACTCCAGGACCCTAGTGGGACAAAAAACATCTGCCTTGAAATGCTTTCCAGACATCTACCACAAGTTTCTAGGATATACAGGAGACTGCAGGAGGAGGGTGAATGCTGACTCTGGTGGAAGCAACAGGATCCCAGTGGTGGGTGGGTGGGTGGGTGTGCACTTGTGGATTCCAGCCATAATGTGCAATAGAGACTTAGCAAATAGGGATATGTTCACATAATATTATCTAGTAAATTGCATATCTGAGGAAATATTTTGTTATCATTACCAATGAGTAGAGAAGGGTATTACTGTGAGATCTGGCATTTTGTAGTTAGGATAATCCTTTGCAAAATGAATTGTCTTCTCTGTACAAGAAACATCATCATCAGGAAACTTACAAACTTTAAATGGGGAACTCAACCTTCCACACTGTGTACATCAGCTTTGGCACTGGGAATCTCTGCAGCAGAGTATGCTGCTCCAGTATAGCGCACATCCACACACACTAAACAAGTTGACACCACTGTTAATGAAGTGGAGTAATCTGTCTTAGTGACAGGATGCCTCAAGCCTACACCAGTTGAGAAAATATATCCTCTTGTTGGTATCATTCCACCCAAGATAAGGAGGGAAATAGCAGTGAATGCCGAGAAAACTAAGCAAGAGAATGGCCCTTGACATCCTCTGAATGGATATGTGTCTCAAGTCTGCCAGCTCAGATCCAGGAAGAGCTTTATGGCAAGAACAAACATTCTTGAGGATACACAAGAGCAAAACCAAATTAGAAGCTGGAAGAAGGATCTCAATGGACAAGGAACAACATTAAAAGAGGATATAGCTGTGGAACTCCGCCTCCCATATCTCACTTGGAGGCCCCTCTGAAAAGGGTGATGGTCAGAGTCCCTAAACGCAAGACCAACATGCTCAAGTGGGGGCTGCTGATGGACAACAACATGCTGTGTGAATGTGGAGATATACAGGATCCAGCTCATTTGCTGGTCTGATGATTACTACTGGAACCATGTGCCAATGAAGATTTTGGCCAACGATAAAGCCAAGAAAATGGCTTCATTTTGGCAGTCTAAAATTTGATCTGGTCATGAAAAAAGAAAGAATCCTCTGTCTTTTGTATTTTAAGTTCTTTTTAAATCCCAAACATTCCATAAGGGGCTGCATTACATTTCATAATACCTATTCAGACTGCAGAAGTGGATTTTTGAGAAATCAATCATGTTGTTGAACTTAATAGAGGGGTCCTGAATTTATAGAGGAATGTAATGTATATAGAATAACATTCCAAATAATGTGTAAGGTTATTATTAAGATCAAAGAATTATTCAGGTTCTTTATACTGACTGAATGTGTCTTACCTCTGCAAGTTGTTGAATCATTGAATGTTTCTCTCCCAGCAGCTGGTAGATTTCTTCATCACTATACATTGTGGACTGCAAGTTCTTGCTGGAGTTAGTAAAATATTTAGCCATGTGGCCAATGCTATCTTTTTGTTTTGTAAAACCATTCATTTCTCTAACCTGCTGAACATTAAATGAGACACAAAAATGAGTTTAATTGGTGGGAAATAGAAAACTGAAAAGGAAAACACAGATTGAAAAAAATCAAGCAAGAAGTAAATAGATAAATGAAACTTTGGTAACATAGAACAGATTTTTCAAGACAACATTGACCACAAATTCCTTTTGTTCAAAAACATCAAAATAATATACTATTAGAATAATATACTATTCTAATAATTTGTTTTTCTAACTTTAGAAGAATTCAAATCCTCAGTAACACAGTCTTCTACATCAGGTAACATCCATATTTTATCATGTCTGAATCATACCATGTATCATAATGGTGATACATGAGCCAGTATCCTATTCATGCAATTTTATTTATTTATTTAGCATTTGGCATTTACAGATCTTGGCAAACAGCCAGGGAAATTCCTCACCTGAAGCTTGCTCCTCCATTTGGTAAAGCTGTCTTGGTAGGATTTGGAAAACCTGGCCACAAGGGAAAAGGCAAGACTGTTGCTTGATATAAAACCCCTTTCTCAGCCTTCCCCACTCAAGAAATACTCAAGAGGACACATGGGGAAATACAGAGCTGCAAAATTGTGTTTTCCAGCACTGCAGCAAAACCTTGAAATTTAACATCTAGCCAATGCGCTGGATTTTATATGTTGGTTTTAGACAACTTGTGGAGCTAGTGATGCTGTCTCTAAAGCAGTGTTCCCCAACCTTTGGTTTTTGGACTCCATTTCCAATAAGCCTAAGTCAATACATTGGCTGATCAGTGCTTTGGGGAATTGACTTAGGCTTCTGGGAATTGAAGTCCCAAAACCAAAGGTTGGGAAACACGGTGCTAAAAGGCAGTCTGGCATCAAAATAAGCATCAGTGCCCCAACTGCAACTTTATTTGTGTATATAAGCAAACATACTGACATTTTCAGTGGGGGAAATGATTTGTGATACAACTTGCTCCATCTGGTTTCTTACTTGTGGAATAAAGATCAAGCAGTTTATTGTAGATGTACAAACAAAGATTCCTCCTGATGTAAATCCAACCACTAGGTTGTGCCAGAAGTGGAAAAACTGGTTCACTACCAGTAGAAGTCCAGTAGAAAGAAATATAATGACTATCGCAACCATGAGTGTCAGGGACTGATTGACTGGTGGACAGCTGATATCATCTGTTAGACCAGCAAGATAAGCTCCATACATCAACAAGCTACCCTGTGATCAAAAGAAAAGTGACAAAGTTAACTCAAGAGGTAACTTTAATGTTTTATAGCAGAGTTGCTCAAATTTTTCAGGCTGCAGGCTGGTTACATGGTTCAGCAGGTCAGTCATGGAAGTAAAACATGCCTTGCAATCTGTTTTACAACAGGATGAGGTAGATTTTAAGCTGCCATTTTCTCTGCTTAAAAGAGGGGTGCCCAAACTATGGCCTATGGGCCAGATGCCAATTCATCCAGCCTACACCACCCTCATTGCTCCCAGAAGCGAATGTAAAACACACCTATACGGCATGTTTTACTTCCGCTTCCAAGATTGACGAGGGTGGCGTGGGCCGGATGAGTTGGCATCGGGGCTGGATTCGGCCCACAGGCCATAGTTTAGGCACCCCTGTTTCATAGGATTAAAACATTAATGCTGAAGTCAGACACATAAGTTTATTTGATTCACAGGAACATCTTTGTAGGATTTTAAGGGAAGTTTAGATAGCTAGGGTATAATGAAAGGGATGAAGGACCAGACCTGGTAGCTCACAGATAACTGTGGCCCGGATGATGACATCTCATGGTCGGACCTGGTCTGCGAGCTGTAGTTTGGGCACTCCTGCTGTACAGAGAAGCCTATAATGGAACTACAGTACCTCTTCCATGAGCCTACATGAATTACAAGAAATTCTTGGGACAGCCAAAGAGCAGTACAAGGAAGAAGCAGTGTAGGAATTGTACAGAGGTAGAAAGGGCTGCTGTAACCCCTTTAGGTTTGGGAGCTTTCACCCCCACGATTCTGCTCTGGGACAGTTCTAGGGAAATGATGGGACCAGAAGTCCTCAAATCCCAAAATTCCTATCCCTACAGACTAGATCTAATAGGCCATACTGTATCTATTCTCATTATCGCTATATGCTGTCAGGTCATTGCTGACTGATGGTGACCCTAACAGTGTTTTCGAGGTATGCAAAATGTGCAAGGAGTACTTTACTATTGCAACGCTCCCCTCCCAGTGAATGTCCATGGCCAGGCAGAGGTCTGAATCCAGGTCTCTAGAGTCCTTGTCCCCTATTCTACAATGGCATTCTTGGATCTAATCCCAGGCAATAAATTAGGTAAACTTGCAGCTCATTAGAGAAATACAGTAAAACCTCATATAACACTAAAACCTGGTTCCACAAGTCTTCGTGTTATATGATTTTTAGTGTTATCTGATCCTCTATGGGATCCATAGAGATACATTGTAACCACACAGGCTTTCGCGGTTGTTATCTGAAGCATCCCATAGGATCTTAATGTTATCTGATGCAATTCTTCCCCCCAGATTCCTTGATGTTATGCGATTTTCGTGTTATTTGATACTAATGTTATATGAGGTATTACTGTACTGTGATGTTAGGACAGATGACCAAACCAAGTGTACTAGAATCTCCATTACTGGAGGTCTTGTTTTAAAAATACTTGAAAGCCTTCTATTAAAGATATCCTTTTGCTGGTTTTCCTGCATTAAACAGCAGGCTAAAGCAGAAGACCCACCCATGTGACATCATCACCATCATCATGGGAACATTCTTTTAAATGGGAAGAATGATAAAAGAGTAGAAACTCTTTCAGTTTGTTTTTATAAAGCTTAGGGTCTCTCCACACACTGCCTGATGATGAACCACCTACACTCAGAACATGGAGTTCCTTGTTAATTTACTTCATCAAATGCACTTACTTTGTGATAAAGCACTTTGATGCTGCTGTTAATATAAATTTTGTCCAAAGTAAAGCTCAGTCATATACCTATTACTTCTGCAACTATGAATGTTTGAAAGAAGTTGGCAGTATTAGCTATTATGCTCGTGCCTGTCCAAAGCAAAGTTAGTGTATAAATATGTACAAAAATGTGGAGAATTAAACTAAATAGGCTACAATCACTCCATTAATGTGTGGACAAATCGTTGGAATTAATTGCATACCTTGAATCCCAGAAAGAGAATTAGCCAAAGCTCAGAATATAGAGACATACAGAAATATCCTTCAATTGCTATGCAACTCACACCTTTTTCAGTCACCTAAAAATTGAAGTATATAAAAGAAGTCTTCTGAAACATATACAACATTAAATGTTATTTTAAAATTCCTACAAAGATATACTTGATTTAATGCAAACAAAACAGAAGAATACGTACAACAATTTGTACCATCCAGTTTAGCTCTGAATTTTCTTACTAGATTTACAAAGGTTAGTGAATAATTCATTTTGCCAGGAACAGTTACACAACTTGTAACCTACATTCCATTGTGTTAAGCTTGCAATAAGGTGAAATCCTCAGTGAGCATGGATTTGTTACTCCATTTGGGAATTCAGAACTGGCTGCAGCAGTTTGGAAATTATTCAGTAGTAACAGAAAGCAAGTACTGTAGTATATACAGGGGGAGACGTTCTTGGATTGATTTCTGGGTTGAATTAAGAGGCTTCAGTCCTGTTGGCTTCCTCCTCCTTGTCCCTCCCCTCTTGATGGAATAGGTTTCCCTTCGAATAACCCTGTTGATTTACACAGATAATAATGGAATGTGCTAAAAAATTTGAGCATCTTCTAGTAGGATTTTTTCATCTACATCCCCTTTGATAAAAAAATGTGTTTAAAATTTGTTGCCCCACATGAAACATGCATCTAATTATTCGTTTTCAATTTAGAAACATTACAGCTTGAATTAAGGAAACATGGTGGACAGATATTGTTTTAATTAGTTTTTGGCACTCAGAATTATAGCATCTTACCTGCACATCCATATTAAGCCTTTGGAGACATTGAACTGGGTCCAAGAATATCCATGTCAAGAGAAGGATGATATCAGCCAGCACTAACACTGATACCATAACCAGCAACTGAAAATCTTTGATAATCTGAAGTACAGATATTTAAAATGTTTATGTTGGCAAGTGACAAGATCACATTTTTGTACACACTCAAGTCCCCCCCCCCGACCTATGCAAATATATGCACATCTGCAGATCTTACATCAATGAATGTTTCCTTCAAGTCTTAAAATCTCCCAAGTGATATGATAAAATCACACATTAAAAAGGTTGAGAATTTATTATCAGATTATTGTGTTTGTTATTTTGCTCTGTAATACTATGTTAGCTGCCCTGAGTCCCTCTGCAAGTAGGGTGGCATACAAGTTTGAACAAATAAATAAATAAATAAACTCCTTCTCTTGAGCCTACCAAAAACCCAACCTTGTTTTGGCTGGGGAAGCAAATAAGTGCTTCTTTATCACTATTTATTCTCCAGAGAGTAAGTGAAGCTGTTTTAAATGGTCCAGAGCAGGGGTGCTCAAACTACATCCTGGGGGCAGGATGCGGCCGCCACCAATTCATCTGGCCCACGAAACGCTTGACACTCCTGGAAGTGGAAGTAAAACACACCTGTACAGGTGCATTTTACTTCCACTTCCAGGAATGATGAGGGCTTTGTGGAATGAATTGCCATGGGGGGCTGCATCTGGCTTCTGGGCCTTAGTGACCGGCTCCCTGAACTATGTGATCAGCCCACCCACGACCCCAAAAGTTTGGGCACCCCTGGTCCAGAGTATATTACACTCTGGTCCACAAGAAGATAATGTGGACCATTGAACAGCCTATTATGAATGTGCAAAATTTTGCAGATAAAATCTCTCAGACCTGCCTTGACCTGGATGCTGGAGTTAAAACTGGTCCTGCAGATGTGACTTTGGCTGCTGGATATTGATACACCTTTTTCAGCAAATGCCTTATGACTGTATCTTTTGGGAAAGGTAGAACTCTGCTTTGCTCTAAAAAAGCATCTGCTACTCCCTCCAGACAACCTACCCAACCACAATCTATCTTTATAAGCCTGTTTCATTGTTAAAGAACAATAACAAAGAATAATATAGATTGTTCTATGTTTTTATTTCTTGTTTTGATGTAAGCCGCTCAGAGTCGGGTTCTCCCGATTGAGGCGGGGTAACTAATAATGATGATGATGATAATAATAATAATAATAATAATAATAATAATAATAATAATAATAATAATAATAATAATAATAATAATAATAATAATAATAATAATAATAATAATAATAATAATAATAATAATAATAATAATAATCAAAAGGTGACAATTGACTACAAGGAGCAAAATGACATTAACATCAAGAGCATTTCAAAGGCTTTACTGGGAAGTACATTTCCAAATCTTGATTAAGAATTTTCTGGAGGGAGGGGGCCTGGCACACTATCTATGGAACACGTTTACACATGGAAGAGGTCACTACCAAGAAGACCCATTTCCTAGTTATTGGTCTTCTAGTCCCTCTCATAGTGGGCACCCAAACAGACAAGGCCAATAAGGATCAGGTGGAATGGGCAGTAGATTTTTGGAAGAGATGCTCTGATGGGTAGTGTGGTCCCAAACCATTTAAGGCATTATACATGGTTACCAATACATTAGGACTGTGGTGGCTTAGTGGTCAAGATGCTGAACTTGACAACTGAAAAGTTGGCAGATCAGCAGTTCAAAACCCGAGTGCTGAATGACAGAGTGAACTCCTGTCTCTGTCCTGGCTCCTGCCAATCTAGCAGTTTGAAAGCAAGAAATTGTAAGTAGATAAATAGGTATCACTTTGGCAGGAAAGGTAACAGCATTCTGTGCACTCCAGTGTCCAGTCATGCCTGCCACAAGACCATGGAAATGTCTGCAGACACAGAAAGCATGGGTTTTTTGGCTGTAAACAGAGATGAGCACTACACCCTAGAGTCAGATACGACTGGCTTTTGAGCAAGGGTGATCTTTAACAGTGGTGGGCAGCAAAAAAAATTGCTACCACACCATGGGCGGAGCCTACATCATGGGCGATCTAGTCATGCCTGCCATATGGCCATGTATACATCTGCAAACAGGCAGCACTGGCTCTTTGGATGTAAATGGAGATGAGCACTGCACCTAGAGTTGGATATTACTGGCTTTTGAGCAAGGGAGACATTGAACCACTTGCAGCGACAAAACCTGGTGGGGCAGGGCAGGGAGGTGGGCGTGGCCACTCAATTTTGCTACCCCCCCCACCTGAAGGCCACCCAGTTTTGCCACCCCCCTGCCCAGAGGCCACCCAATTTAGCTAACCCCCTCCCAGAGGGGTGCAAACCTGTTGCTGCCCACCACTGATCTTTAACCAATACCTTAAATTTAACATGGAAGCAGACAGTAATCCCGTACAGATGTGCCAGGACTGAATCTATTCCCTCTCTCATCAGCCTAGCTACTGAAGCTTCCATTATCAGCTTCAAAGGGAGTCCCACATAGAGTGCATTACAGTAGTCTGTTCTTGAAAATACCAATGCATGAATGGACCTTCTGTCCAAATATGCAAATAAATAAGTAAAAGGTCTCCTTTTCTGATAAAATTATTGAATGGAAATGGTTGTGAGCATATTACATTCTGATTTCTGTAATGTAGTTAACAAAATCTTCTATGCTATTAAGATTATAAAATGTGGGTTTATCAATCAGTTGGACAATCATATTCAACAAACTCATTATCAGAACCCTGAACAAAGTACTGAATAAGAGAACTTACCACTCTCTTGTCTGGAACCTGTTGAGTGAACACTTTATATAATCGCCAGCTTTTTCCTAGGATGGGACCAAAGGCCAAGGAACTTCCTATACACAACAAGCATAGTCTTGTCTGTGGAGGTATAGTTTTGAGGCAGAAATGGAAAAGTGAGAAAAATCTGTAAGACTGAAACTAGATATAGTATGAAAGACATGTAACAAGGATCTCCTGTTATTAAGACTAGGCATATGGTGCTGCTACAATCTCCTGGCTGAAAGAAATCCTTCAACCTGCCCTGACCAGCCGTCTGTCTCATGAGAAAAACACACAGATACACACTTTCCCCATACATCATTTGATTTGAAGTATTGTGGTTTTCTAGAGGACAAAAGAGCAAAAGCAGTGAAATGCAAATGAAACTTACGGGTTTCCTGCTGTTAAATAAAAATTTCCCACTACCATGACACCTGTCCAAGTTTTTAAAAAAACATTTGTTAAAGGTTAAAGGTTAAAAGGTTACACTAGCAAATTAAGTGGCAAATATTTGACAGTCTTTTCTTAAATGTCTGTCACTTTTTTTATTTCCTATGCAGACAAATATGTCTGGAGATGTACAAGTGCTCCCTAAAGGTTGTTAATATATAGAGGATACATCAGCCAGATCCTGAGCAGCAAAATTGTCTGATGAAGCATAGGCAGTAGATATCAATTCCAAGACGTTTACAGGTCAATGCCTCTGAAAATCCATGAATTTTATCATCTTGACAGGAGAGTGAGTGCTTCTAGCAGAGTGACACACCAAGCATATAAGTGTAAGGGACCATTAATGACTGTCCAGCCTTCCAGGCCTCTCTCCAATTTGAGTAGCTAGCTGAGAAGGAAAAGTATATGTATAGTTCTAAGTGATCCTTCCTTCCTGTAAGTCCCTTTCCAGCTTTTGCAAATAATTATCTTCCAGTTTGCTCTTAGACCTTGTGGTTCTGGTGCTTAGTTAGATTAGACACTAGAGAACAATAGTCTCCCATGTCTAAATCATGCATTGTTTATGGGGAGAACAAGATCACCTACACTTACTTGCTGGTTTTCATTTATACCCCACTCTTTTGATGCAAATACCACTCAGGGCAGCTTACAATATACATACAGTAAAATCCCAATTTACGTAAAAAAGTCTGTTCTGTAGGCTTTTATGTAAATCGGTTTTTTACTTAACTCAAACCAAACCCATAGGAAAAATGAATTTTTGACTTAACTCGAAGTGTTATGTAAATCGGGACATTTATGTAAATTGGGACATGGTTTTAGTGAAAAAATCATTAAGTCGAAGCTTATGTAACTCGAGACATATGTTAGTTGGGGTTTTACTGTATAACTGAGACCAGTACTAATGAGAAAGAATTTCCTGAGCTGTGTTTCCTTGTTTTCTTGGTGTAGCGCTAACATAAGGACACCATCTGTTTCTCCTTCCTATCCCTATCTGGTCTGCTTTTCAGTTTTTGTACCAGATGTTTAATTCAGAGACAGATGGTGAATTCTATCACCTAGTTTGAGGTCAGGATGTGAATGGACTACTGATGGAGGAACTCTATGACACTGTAGACTTTACCATGGGCTCATTGCTGTGCCAGTACTGTAAGGAAGGCAAAGAAGCGATTTAATTCTTGTCAGTGCATCCTCTGTGTCATTCAATGGTGTGTGCACGGACACGTTTTACTTCCACTTCCAGGAATGACGAGGGTTTTGCAGGCTAGATTAATTGGCATTGGGGGCCGGATCTGGGCTCCAGGCCCTAGTTTGGGCACCCCGATCTAGCTGAACAACTAGGACTCTTTTTGCTCTAATTACATCCTCAGATCCAAGCTGGTGCCAGTAGGCTACAATCAATTGTTAGTCCTAAATAGAACAGATTCACTGAAGCAGTGGAAGTTTCGCAGCCTCTCCCCTGAACCATTATAAGGAGTGTAGCTTCAAGGCTGATCACAATTGATGTTGCTGTAATGAAATGATTTATACCCTGTGCTTTAGCCTCATCCAATATGGAAGTTTCAATGTTGTGGGGGAGACACTTTAAATACCTTAGTGAGATTGGGATGTAAACATGTTAGCCTCCGTGAGTTGGGCGAGATGGAGCCTAATGTGCGATGGACATGTTATGTTGTAAGATCATTGGCTGGACTCCTTTAGGAGGAGGGCAAGAAGGTGGACCCTGAGGGAGGAGATATAACCCAGAGAAGGTGGGGGCCAAAAGACACTCTCTTGGATCTTAACTGCAATCAGACAGAGGGAGGGCCACACAGGCTTCTCCCCAAAGAGTAGCTTCCTTTATTTCTTTATTTTGAAATGCTTTCTAATGAACTGATGAACTTTACTCTGATGAACTTTACTCTGTACATTACTTTGATTTCAATATACTTTTAAAATACCTGAAGGAGACTGGAGTGGTTACTTGGCTCACGTTACCTGAATCTTCACTAATTTCATGAGCACCCTTTGTTCACTACCTAGATTTAGGCCAGGAGTGATTGGGCACACTTTTCAGAAAAGCCTGAACTGCTGGGTCTGAGAGGGCCAGGGAAGTAGGATCAGGTGCAATCCCAGCGCCAGGAAGCCAGAGGAAGTCCGAGTGCTACTTGGAATAAAGTGGATTGTTACAGTTGCCCATTCTCAGGCATGCTGTTACATCCACTTAGTCAAACAAACAAACAAACAAAATCTATTGTAAAAGTATTACTTTTTTGTTCTGTTAAAGTGTCACAATCATAGCTACATTTAATTGATGATTGATATGTACTAGTTAAGGCAGTTATAATTTAACTATCAAGCAGGCAATTAAAAATAATAATAAATGCAGTATTATAAATCACACAATGGATATAGTAAGCAAAGGGGAAATGTGTGACTTTTAAGTAAATACAAACATGTTTTGAAGGTATTGCTACACACTTCCCCTAAGGCAGAACTATCTTTAGCTCAAAACGTTTTAGAGCCCTAGGTAGGTAGGTTAGCAGCAAACCTCAAATCTGTTATCCCCTCTATGCCTCTGTCAATTTTTTGTGCAAATTTTGAGCTGTTTTGGGTTGCACGTTCAGTTGTACCTCGCTTAAAGAGCATAATGCGTTCCACAGGATTGCTCTTTAAGCGAGTTTGCTCTTTAAGTGAAACACCAGTGTAAGTGACCCATTGTGGGGGGGATTGTGAACCCCGATTTATTTGTTAAGCGAGTTTTTGGTTGGTTTTATTTGTTAAGCGAAGTGAACATTCAGAGAAAATTCTGTTCTTTAAGCGAGTTACTCTTTAAGCGAGACGCTCTTTTTGCGAGGTTTGACTGTATTTCACTAGCAAATGTTTGCCGCATATTGTACTGGATGCCAGAGCTTAGGGGCATTTCCAGTTTTTTCATTATGTATTCCTTTTCTTGCTTCAGCTAGGGGCTAAACACTGGATTATAATGGCAGACGTCTTTGGCAAGGTTTAAAGCAGGTACAGTATCAATATACTAGGGGAAAGGAATATGCTTCCTATAAAACTTTATGCTGAGTTTCCCTACCTTATAGCAGCACAGAGGGTCAGCGTGACATAGTGGATAGAATGACAGACTAGCGCCCAGGTTTAAACCTCTGCTCATCCGTGGTACTATCTTAAATAGGACAAAGTATCTTTAAAATAGCTTAAAAGCCCTATTATGGTCACTGTAAGTCATATGTGGGGACTGTGGTGGCTTAGTGGTTAAAGCACTGAACTTGATGACCAGAAGGTCAGCAGGTCGGCAGTTCTAGAACTGAGTGCTGCATGACAGACTGAGCTCCTGTCTCTGTCCCAGCTCCTGCCAACTTAGCGGTTCGAAAGCAAGAAATTGCAAGTAGATAAATAAGTCCTGCTTCAGCAAGAAAGGTAACAGTGTTCTTTATGCTCCACCATTTAGCCATGCCTGTCACGTAACCACAGAAACGTCTGCACATGCAGACAACACTCACTCTTTAGTGAATCATTCCCTCACCAAGTTATTTCTTCCCTACCACCACCACCCCCAATTTTATCCCCCAGGCAACACTAGATACTGTATAGCAGGGGTGCCCAAACTAAGGCCTGGGGGCCGTGAAGCCCTTGTTGCTCCATACAGGCATGTTTTACTTCTGCTTCCAGAAGGGCTTCATGGCCCGGATGAAATGGTGTCGGGGGTCGCATCCAGCCCCCAGGCCTTGGTGACCAGCCCCCTGAACCACATGATCAGCCCACAGCCCGAAAAGTTTGGGCAGCTCTGGTGTATAGGTTATACAAAAAGATATTAACTTCATCTGTAAATGGACCATGGAGCCAACTTTCAAAAGCTATGTATTGTATTTATTAGTTGTCATTCCTCACTGAAGAAATTCAAAATAGTGTTCATGAAATTCCCAGAAACTCATTCAGACCCGTCCAAAACTTAAACCTTTCAGAGACAACTGAAAACACATTTGTTTTGACAGCCTTTTAATATTCAATACTATTATAGCTAGACACCCTATGCCAGTGATGGCAAACCTTTTAGAGACTGAGTGCCCAAACAGAGGGGTAGAGTGAATGTGCTGGGGAGGAAGGAGGAAGTGCTCCCATTGGGCTGCTGGGCAGAGTGACTTCTGAGCTGGGGGAGGGAGGAAGCAATGGTGTGTGTGCCAACAGAGGACTGGGAGTGCCCTCTGTGGCACATGTGCCATAGGTTCGCCACCACTGCCCTATGCTTATTGCCATTCTATACTTTTTATGTATGTGTGTATTTAATCCTTGTATTCTTTTTAATCTTAATGATTTTAATTTTTGCTGGATGAATACATGAAATGTGTCTCTGAACCTCTCAAGATCCCAGTTTATTTGTATCACAACAAAGTCCATATTATAGTAAGCCAGTGTTTTTTCCTCTTAGTTTGCTTTTACCCACCTGAACAAGCACCTCCATGGATGGTTTGGTCACTGAATTCTGTATTTCAATTCCAAAAAGATAAGCGCTGCTGTAAGTCAAGCCACTGCCCAGAAGAGTAACAACATTCAGATTGGGACTAGACATCTTCACAATCCTCAAGGCAAAAAGGAGTTGAAAGAATATAGGAATAAAAGAGTTATTGGAAGAGATGACACACCCTTCTCAGCCACATGAAGGGAAATTAATCTGACTGTACTCTCTCTAAGATTGTTATTCAGTGCTCTACTTCTGTCTGTGAAAAGTTAAGAGCTAAAGCTTATGTGCCTGGTATTTCCTGAATTACTTTATGGGTCAAGGAAGTAGCACTCTTGTACAAGATCTTTAACCCATTTGCTCTTTCTCCAGTGTAAACTGCACTTCCCAAAGTAACACTAGGAGACAGTATTGCAACGTAATGTGATGACCTCTTTCCTGCCCCCTTGGTTGATGGTGAGTTCAAAACATGGTTATACAAATAATAAATTCAAAGCTATAGTCTAATTCCAGCAACCTAGCTTAATACTTTTCTGAAAGTGGTTCTTCCCCACCCCACCCTTTTTTTAAGGTGGAGATGCTGTGAACTGATTGTATCCTGTCACTGAGCTTCAGCCTTTATAATCTGCCTGTGTGTTTGCTTTGGTGCTTGGTGATCATGGTTTATAGCAGGGGTGCCCAAACTTTTCAGGCCATGGGCCGGTCACGTGATTCAGGGAGCTGCTCACTATGGCCCAGGGGCCAAATCTCGCCCCTAATGCCAATTCATCCAGCCTGCGAAGCCCTTGTCTCTCCTGGAAGCGGAAGTAAAACACACCCATATGGGCACGTTTTACTTCCGCTTCCAGGAGCAACAAAAGCTTTGTGGGCTGGATGAATTGGTGACAGGGGCCGGATTTGGCCCCTGGGTCAAAGTTTGGGCACCCCTGGTTTATACTAGTATGGTGGAAAGGAGGAAATCCCAATCTACTTTTTTCATAGAATACATCTTCTTACACATCTTTCATGTCTTACCCTATTGTTCATTTTTCCTATGCTAAAAAAACTATATAGTGTAACATCTCCTGGTTAGGGGAATTTCTGGAGCCCTTTGAACATTTCAGTTGCCATTTTCAATTTCACAGCATCCTTTTAGTTGACCTTAAATGCATATAGTACAGCAGGGTGTAATCAAATGATATATTTGTATCATAGTATGAAAATGCTCTCCATGCATCTATATTGATTACACTAGGCACAACTCCCCAAAACTTTTTTAAAAAGAAAGGGGGGAAATCAATCTTCTTTTATAGTTTCTTTTAACTCTTCTAGTTAATCATGCAGCTGACTTGGACTTTTTGTAACCACTCCTATAGTTTAAAATGTTATTATTTTTAATAACTAAATTTAAAGGTAATGGCATTAAAGTTATTGGGCTAAATTCAAATTTAATCTCATTTAAATCAATTAGACATGTTAGCAGCAGTGTAAATCATACTGACTACAATGAGTCTGTTCTAGTAATTGGCTTTAGGCTCTCAAACTCAATTTACCTATAGATAAACCAAGGTCAATGTAATTATTTCTGTGTTACCTTTATTTTATATTCAGAGACTAAAGTCTAATCTATTAAAGGGAGGGAGAACATAAATAAACATTTAAGATATATAATCAGTTTACAGGGAGTTTTTAATAACTCCTTAAATTGCTCATACCTTTCAATGTCATTGTTAAGTCTAATGGCTACTGTAAATGGCTCTATAACTACAGCAATCAGAAAGGCGGGAAGTAATAACTTATTCTAGTTCCTCTTGTAAAATAAAGTCTAAGTTATGACTACATTTTAACTACTGGAAGACTGTATATCTAATTAATCCTAACAAGAAAATTCTGTTCTAAAGCAAATGTTTCTAAACCCAAGAATAATTGTTTACCTTTTACAAGACATTTCAGATTCTTGGTGGTGTATTTTTAATTAAATTATTTGTAATATGTGGATTATGAATTACAGTAACTGCTTTATGAAACCTGGAAATGAAATGTCTTCCTCTAAATCTCTGCCTTGTTGAGCCTGAGGGAATATATTTCTCTAAAATATTATTTAGTGTTTTACAAAAATAGCAGTGAAGATTTTGCAGTACCTTCAGGAGTCCTAGGTCTATAATATTATACTTTAAAAGGCTTTAAAGTAAGTACTTTGCCTCATTCAATGCATTTATGATTGCCCTATTATTTAAAACAGAACAAGATATCAAAGGCAGCTCAATTACAAAATTTTCAACAAAATATTCATAAAATTCAGCAGACTCATTCTGTTGGCTTTGATCTTTTAACAGCTGCTAATCACAGGGTCAAGACAAAAGCATATCATGCTAAAACGGATCCATAATAACCAGTGCCAGCTGCCTCCTATTATTGTCAGTGGAGCAAAACGCATAGCAGTCAATTGTGGGTAAAGTTAATGGCAACAGGCACAGCAGGTGGTAAATGTAGGTATTAATTTCATACATACATTCAGATACACTATTCACATGCACACACATTCAAACACACACAAATTTTAATTACACAAAGAGAAAGGCAGGGTGGCAGGCATTCACTGAGATATTATCTCAGCCCTCCATCTGATTCATTTACTGTACATCCCTGCCACAAATTTAGAAATGCCCTACTTCCACCAATGTTTTTCTATGCCTAGTTCCAAAGCTGTTTGATTATTTTATTCATTCACATTTATTCTACCTTTTTCTCTCCCCTCAACCTGGCATTCTCATTCAAAATATAAAAGTGTCCTAAAAATGGCCAGGTTTCAACATTTCTTGCTGTTTGTTTCCTCTAGAATGATCCTCTCCCACTCGTCACTGTAGCTGCTCTTCTAGCGCCTGGATCCTACCCAAACATTCTCCTTGGTGCTTCTTACTCTTAGATCTCACTCCCACTTCATATTCATTAAAAAAGTACACTCAGTGGTGAGCTCTCAAAAAATTTACTACCGCACTATGGGCGCGGTATGGTGGGCGTGACCAGGGGGAAAGCCCTGCATTGCACCCTAATTAGGACTATTTTATATCACAACTTGAATGGGCGGGACCAGCCAGAATTTCTGCTACCGGTTCTGGCGAACTGGTGCAAACCTGCTGATGCCCACCACTGAGTACACTCCTAATATTAATCGTTAAGAGAAGTCTTCTCTCCCTTGCTAAGGAACAGCAGAAAAAAGAGGAAAAAACTTCAACAGACAAGCCAAGGAATACAGCAGATTCTTCTATAAAACTTCCCCTGTACTTCAGAAAGATACAATGGAAGATGTTTGTGAGCCAGGGCAAAACAAGTTTTCCCCCTCTCTCTCCCAAAGAAAGGAAAAGGGGGAGAAGAAAACACACATTTTAGCTATCTTGGAAAACACAACCCTATGCAGGTTTTCTAAGCAAGAAATGTCAATCAACATTGTAATAGATTTGCAACTACACAGTACAAGAAAGCATAAGAAAAATCTTCGTCCTGCTCCTATATGGCCAGATCCACTACATCCCATTAGCTGCCCCTTCACCCAACAAGAAGCCTTCAGCCCCAAGATAGAGTGAAAGAAGGAGATCTTCAATCTCAACCTCAACACAAATCTGAATGAATGAAAATCATGACACCCTTCCCATAGGACCTTTTAGAGATTGAGTGCCCAAACTGCAACCTAAAACCCACTTATTTATCGGAAAGTGCCAACGCAGCAACAGGGGAGGGAGGAAACTCTCCCATTGGGCTGCTAGGCAGAGAGGCAGGGCAAACTCTGTGCTGGACGGGAGGAAGTGCTCCCATTGGGCTGCTAGGCAGAGGGCAAACTCTGTGCTGGGGCAACTGCATGGGTGTCCACAGAGAGGGCTTTGAGTACCACCTGTGGCACATGTGCCATAGGTTTGCCACCACTCCCATAGAGTGCAGGGTACAGAAACAGAAGGGGAAAAATAAACAAATATTCATCAAACCAAACATTGATTGGTTTCATCAATGTAAGTGCAATGACATAAATCACTGTAGCAAACTGCTGCTAGTTAAGGAGTTGCTACTTATACCTCTTGTCAAACATCAACTCACATGACTAGCACATGACATGAGATACAAATGGTCACTTCTTAACCAGTTACAGTCTATTGCTGCAGTCCTGCCATTGCATTTAAGCCAATGTAACTAACCAAAACAATTCCTTGTCTTTCCCACACAGAATTAAAGGGAAGAGTTTAGAGAACCGATTATTTCTCGTAGGTCTGAATGCCTGTAGCACAATCCATCCAAAAACTGATCTCATTATGCAATGGAAGATCCTTGGGAAGAGAGGCCCTGAACATGGATGGACTTCATGACTAAAGAACCTGAGAGACTGGTGTGGAATGTCCTTGGAAGAACTATTCCAAAGAGTTAACAATGGGAAGATTATTTCCATGGTAGACAATATTCGGAACGGTTACGGCACTTGAAGAAGAAGAATACCCACATACTATGCTCAGAACATGCAAGCAGAAAAGATGTGAGCAAACTATTTAAAATACCTTTAGGGCCGAATGCTCACTGACTTTAATTTTATTCATCCAGAGCCAGAAGAGTGATCATCACTATTTTATTGTCTGTAGAAACTTTTTTGTTGTCATTAAACATTTGGTATATACAAGGAAGTAATAACATAGGCAGGTTCCTACTCCTTTTTTAACCTGACATTATAATTTTCTACTAGAAGAAACATCCTCTTACAACAGCAAGATATTTTATTTTCAGCAACTCCTAGACAACAGGAATGTTTATTCTTAGAACAGTTTGTCCACTGACTAAAAATACCAACACAATAAGCTCCCGAACTTACCTATTATTTCTGAAGCGAATTGTGAAGATGAGAAAGAAGAAACTCAGCAGGACTCCACTAGTAAGAAAGACCAATGCAACCCCCAAGAGAGCAGCGGAAAAAGACGATGAGTTCTTACAGCTGCTCTCTGAGAATGGCTGAGAAGAGACAAAAGTGTACAACAATAAGAAACTTTCTCCCCCACAATTAAGGTTAAAAAACCCTAACTCACTCAAACTCAGTATGAGGAATTTTGCAATTTCTGTGAAAACAGCATCATTAGTAAAGAAAATGGAATTTCTCTGTTAGCCATAATTAAAATACAGGGTGGCAGACGTCTCTTACAGATGAAACAGAAAGTATAGGAAGAAAAGGATAGTTTGAATGATTACATTAAGAAAAGTGAAGAGCCTGTGCTTAAGGAAGTTAATAGTGGAGGTCTTTTGAAAACAGTGAAACAGAAAACTAAATACAGAAAGGAAATTATTGAAAGGCTAGCTGCAATCTTGAAAAATAAGCCTATGTATGGTCAACACATGAAAACATAGAAGAAAAGGCAGACCAAAAGCTGACATGGAATTGGCTGAGAGCAGGCATCTTGAAGAAAGAAACTGAAGGGTTGATCTTAGCAGCAGAAGAACAAGTTTTGCCAACAAATTGCATGAAGGCTAAAATACAGCATGTGTCCAACAACAAAAGGACTGCAGTGGCTTAGTGGTTAAGACACTGAATTTGATGACTGGAAGATCGGCAGGACAGCAGTTCGAGACCCAAGTACTGCACGACAGAGTGATCTTCCATCTCTGTCTCAGCTTCTGCCAACCTAGCAGTTTGAAAGCAAGAAACTGCAAGTAGCTAAATAGGTACCACTCCAGAAGGAAGGTAAACAGCATTCCATGCCCTCCAGGGTCTAGTGATGCCTACTACATGTTCATGGAAACGTCTGTAGACACAGACAGCACTGGCTCTTTGTCTATAAACAGAGATAAACACCAAACCCTATAGTCAGATATGACTGGCTTTTGAACAAGGACAACCTATCCAACAACAGCAAAGGTTGACTTTGCAATGAAATAGATCATCTGATCAGAAGATGCAGCAAAAATGCACAAACTAATTATTTCCAATGCCGTGACAAGGTTGCAAACATTATTTATTAGAAACTTTGTCAGACATTTGGATTTGAATGTATTAAAAATTATTGGGAACATCAGGTTGAGAAAATATTAGAAAATGAGAGTCAAGATCTTGTGAAACTTTAAAACATCTGACTCATAACGTATCTGATATAACTGTTGTGGAAAAGAAGGCTGGTTTATTGACATTGCTATATCTGGGGATGCACAAATTGAGGGCAAACAACTGGAGAAAATCTCAAAATATAATGACTTGCAAACTGAACTTGGGTGTTTAAGGGGGAAAAATATTTTGTTGTACCCATGATAATCAGAGGCATTAGACCGGGGGACTGCACCAGCTCAAGTGGCTAAGATGCTGACTGGAAGGCGGGAGGTCAGCAGTTCGATCCCTGAGTACTGGAGGACAGAATGAGCTCCCATCTTTGTCCCAGCTCTTGGCAACCTAGCAGTTCAAAAGCAAGACATTGCAAGTAGACAAACAGATACCCCTTCTGTGGGAAGGTAAACAGCGTTCCGTGTGCTCTGGTGTCTAGTCGTGCCTGCCACATGACCACAGAAGCGTCTGCAGAACAGACAGTGCTGGCTCTTCAGCTTTGAAACAGAGATGAGCACTGAACCATAAGAATCGGATATGACTGGCTTTCGAACAAGGGAAACCTTAACCTTTACCTAGAGCATTACCTCAAGGACTCCCTATATATAAAAAAAATTGGATTTATTGGACTTGAATATCCTAACTTTACAAAAAAAACTTTACTAGAAACTGCCTAAATACTTAGATGTTACCTTAACACAGGGGTGCTCAAACTTTTTGGGTCATGGCCCAATCATGTGGTTCAGGAAGCCGATCACTAAGGCCCGGGGGCTGGGTGCGGCCCCCGATGCCAATTCATCCAGCCCGCGAAGCCCTCGTTGCTCCTGGAAGCGAAAGTAAAACCCACCCGTATGGGGCTTCGCGGGCCGGATGAATTGGAGTCGGGGGCCATATCTGAAGTCCGATTCTTCCTAGGACATCAGGATCTCAAGTTAATTACGCGTATAGACACAATTAGCTACATTTATTAACGCAGCTGTGGCTACTCATCCTGAACTCAAAACAGACTCACTATGGCCTACCTGCACTATCCAATAAGATGGTTTCACACTAGAGACACACCCTTGGTCCATCTCACCTTTCATTCCTATTTCTGAATCATCTCACTGACTTGCCCAGACACGCCTGGCCACTGCTGGAACATGCATGCCACCAGGGGACATGATTCAGCTGAGGCAGCAGCAGGCATAGTGGTAGCTGCAACTGTTATAATGTTCCCATGTAAAAATATGTCTCCCAATTACTGACTATTTGAACAGTTATAGCATGTCTATAACTTAAAATCTGTGCGTGATAGGCAAATTCTGAGTTGAGTTCAGATTTGGAAACAGCACATTAGATATCATGTAAATCACATATGTTATTCCCAGTAGTAAAATTGTTGTTGTGCAGTGTTATTGGAAGCAGTATATTAGGATTGTCAAATTATAAGATTTAACACCTTGTTTGTGTTTACCTACAGTTTTTATAGTACAGAGATCCTGCAGGGTCTTCTGCTGTAGTTCCTGAGTCTTGACATCAAAGCCGTTGTCACACAGGTCGGAGTAATTAAAACCAGTCTCCACAGCACACTGTATGTGTTTATGCAACCACATTATCAACTTGTGTTGTTGCAGGATGCAGGTTGTCACAGGAAGCTGAAGTTCAAGGATATTGAGTAACACTAAGGATTATTTGAAACAAATCCCTCTGTCTTTAGGTATAAGGTGGATGACTGGAGATCATAAGCAAAACAGTTACAGAAGCACAGTAGCAATTACAATAAAACCTCCATAGGTGATCATCTCCCTACATTGACCACTTTCCTAAATTGACCTTATTTTCATAGCCCACACACACACCATATGTACACAATAGAAAGCCAGCCTCTTTATATTGACTACCTCTGTAAGTTGCATCTTGACTACCTGGACCTTGACACCCAGTATTACTGTATTTTACTCTCAATCACTCAGTCCGCACCAAGGGCAAGAAAAGTGAAATGCAGAATTGGTAGTAATGAATTTCTTTCAAGAAGAATATCAAAGAATACAACTGAAAATGAAAATTTTGCCTCCAAACACGCCATCAAAAATTCAAGTCATAATCAAAGCATTCAAAATGCACTACCAAGCCCAGCTTCTGCAGTGGCTCAATTGCTAAAATGCAAACATATGGTCCGTCTGCAGAAGTAAAACCAATAATTACATTATTGTAATGTAATGTAATGTGTTGTCTGTAAGCCGCCCTGAGTCGCCACGGCGAGTGGGCGGCTATATAAATTTGAACTAATAAATAAATAAATAAAATCCTCTGCATCAATTACAGTACAGTACTTCCAATAGCTTTGTGGCATCAATTTATACGCATCACGTATAGAGGCACATTGATTTGTATGCTTATCTGTGATTCCAACCAACCATTGTGTACCTGATGTGTTTAAACAGATGCCACGAAATCTCATTCTTGGGTCTGACAAAGTGGACTTGATCCATGGAAGCTAACTCATTAAACTATAGCAGTTAGTCTTTACGGTGCCACAACGGTTTGGGGGGTCTTTTTGTTTCCCTTACCCTCTGATAAACTCCTACTTCGGTGGCCCAGTCAAGGTCTGCAACACCGACTTTAGAGCTTACTCACTCGCGGACCTGCACGGCTAAGTAAGCAACCAGCCCAGGGTGGGGGTTTTTTTTTACCTCAGGAGGGAAGGAAGGAATCCCTCCTCCGCCTTGAAGAGGAAAAGGACGGCGAGGTGGGAACAAGGAGTAGAGCGAGGGAGGGGCGGCGGCTGGTCCGTTCGTTCTCGCCTTCTTTCCTCAGGGGCTCCTGAGTTAAACAAAAGCTCCCGGACCGAAGGAGGCCCCACCGCGCGCCCCACCGCCACCCCGCCAAGGGCTGCCCCCGTGCAAGGGGTTCCCCCAGGAGGAGGTCTGAGCTGGGCGCCTCAATGGCTTTGGAGAGCAGCGTCCCCTCCTGCCGCCCGTGCACGGACGGCAGCAGCAGCAGCAGGGCCAGCGCGGATGGCAGAACCACTCGTCCAAATCCCTCTCTCTTGCCACCACGGGGACGTTATATCGTCCTAGTAGTCATATAATCCAAACATCATCATCATCATCATCATCATCATCATCATCATCATTATTATTATTATTATTATTATTATTATTATTATTATTATTATTATTATTATTATTATTATTATTATTATTATTACAATCAACCATTTGGTTCACAGTCGAGGACTGGAATAAAATTAACAGTTCAAGCCCTAAACCAAGGACCTAAGAACTGTTAAGGAAACGTCTGTATTTATATGCAGTTCCTAGTAGAGTTGTTTTTTTGGAGAGTTAGGATGTACAAGTCCAAAAGTCCAAAATTTCCAAATATAGTTCTAGAGAGTCCTTGGTGTTTTAGTGTTGTTGTTTGTTATTTGTTTTTGGGGCTGCGTTGGCACAGTGGTTAAGAAGCTTGCCATAATTAATTAATTAAATAATAATAATAATAATAATAATAATAATAATAATAATAATAATAATAATAATAATAATAATATGTTAGCTGGAAGGCTGGCAAGTTGGCCTTTCGGGACCTGGGTACTGCTTAACAGATTGAGCACCCGTCTCTGTCCCAGCTCTTGGTAACGTGAAAGGAGCCTCATTCGGGCATCCCTTGAGCGGGGTTTCTCCAGCAAAAATCCTTTCAACCCAGAACAATTTCTGACACCATATTATTATTATTATTATTATTATTATTATTATTATTATTATTATTATTATTATTATTATTATTATTATGGGTTTATATATCTATCTATCTATCTCTATATATATCTATATCAATACAGTATCTATCTATATCTATCTCTCTCTCTATATATATATATATCTATATCAATACAGTCTCTCTCTCTCTCTGTATATATATATATAATAAAAACACCGCGCTCTCTTTATCCTCAGTCACAGGACACAAGCCAAGGGAGCAGTGCGTAACCTGCCTTTTCTCGCCTTACCTGTAAGTTGAAAGAATCGATTAAAAGTGTGCAGGCTTTCGTCACTGACTACACGGTGACTCCCTGGAAGGTGTTCCCGCTAGCTGACTGGGGAGTCAAAGCCAAGGGGAGCATCCAATTCATGAAGTGGAGCTGGGGACCCTTGACGCCCAGGGGAAGAGCTGCTTCGGAAGGAGCCAGGAGCCAGCAGGGATGCCTCTAGTCTTGGCCACTTGTTCCAAACAGCCTCCTGAGAAGGGAAGGGAGCCAGACATTTTGGCCGGAAAACTTGGTCTCTGCTTTTTCCAGCTTCACATGGCACTTCTTCCCAGGCATTTCAAAAGGAGCTTTGCCCAACCCTGATATTATGAGTCTCTCTGAGAAACGGAACAACTCCTTTTCTTTCTTTCTTTTTTTTTGGGGGGGGGAACTGAACTCTGAGGCATAATCATTGTGGTACCTGCTATATTTAGAGCAGTCATGCCCCAACTACATCCCATGGGTTGGATACAGCCCCCCAAAGGCATTCCATCTGGCCCGTGAAGCCCTTGCCAAACCAGAAAGTAAATACGGACACTTCTGCACATGCGCAAAAATCGGCCATTTTACTTCCTGGTTTGGTGTGGATGCTTCAATGAAGTAAAATGACCACTTTCACTCATGCGCAGAAGCATTCATGCCAAACCAGGAAGTAAAATGGCTGTGCATGCGCAAACATGCCCTGTTCTGGGGGCATGGTCTGACCTGCTCAGCTGTTCCTGGGGCATGGTCAGGCCCCAACCCAAAAGGTTTGGGAACCACTGATTTAGAGTTTTCATGGATTAAGTGCACCATTTGCATGAGACTACTATGTCTATCTGGGGCTGTGGTAACTCAGTGATTAAGATGTTGAGCTTGATGACTTGACATTTGGCAGGTCAGCAATTTGACACATGAATGCTGTCCAACAAGCTCCTGCCAACCTAGTACAATAGTTTGAAAGCAAGAAATTGCAAGTAAATAGGTACCACTTTGGTGGGAAGGTAAACAGCGTTCCATGTGCTCCAGTGTCTAGTCATGCCTGCCACATGTCCATGGAAACGTCTGCAGACAGAGATAGATGAGCACCGGACCCTAGAGTTGGATACAACTAGCTTTCGAGCAAGGGCGACCTTTACCTAAATGTCTGTCATATTCACACATGACACCCTTACTTGACTATGATACAGAAAACACAACGTGACTAGTTCATTAGTAAAGGAAACAGACTGCCAGGCTAATAATTTCATTTACAGCCTACAAGGTGACATTCACATTGTTGACACAAGTGGCAAACTGGGAATCCATGTAGTATTTCAAAATTGATGATGTGTCAACAATGCTGTTGCCTTGTAGCCCAGGGGTTCTCAACCTACAGTCTGTGGGCCAGACTTGGCCCACGACACCATTTCATGTTGCCTGCGTCGCTGCCAGAAGCAGACACGTTTATGACAACCACGTATGCATTTTACAGCAGTGTTTACGGCAGGGGAACCACCAGTCCGGTCTGCTCAGCTGCCGAGGGGGGCATAGTCTGGCCCACAGCTTCAAAAGGTTGTGAACCCCTGTTGTAGACTCATCATTGACCTTGCTGCTACTGCTGTTGCTGCCTTCATGACCACCCCAGGAACATCACAGAACGCTCCCTGCCTGTTGGAGAGGGGGAATGAGGGCCAACTGTGTGGACCAGCTAGCTCAGCCATAAAGACCTTGCTGTCTCTCTTGACTGTACTGTATTTTTATACTGTATTTTATTGTATTGTTTTTTTAAGTAAAATTTATTGATTATATTATCTGTGCTACATCTGTTGTTATATTTTTATATTATGCTGTATTTATATTTGAGATTGTGATACTGTATATGTTGTTTATGTTATGTGAACCCCTCTGAGTCGCCTCAGTGAGGTGAGTAGAGGGGCAAATAAATCTAATTTAATAAATAATAATAATAATAATAATAATATTCACAGCCTGATAGTCCTATTCCTTTATTAACAAGTGAGTGTCACTTTGTCCATTATCTGCTTCCCCATCTCAGACATTAATATGACACTATAATGACTGTCATATTCATTCTTTTCTCGTATATAGTGCCAGAATTAGTGTTAAACACCACTTACAGTGGTGAACAAAGTATAGTATTTTCCAACAAAATGAAAAGAAGCATAACAATTAAAAATAAAACCACAAACAATAAAAATAAACCCCAAGGATGCCAGTTGCAGTATACAGGCTCAAAAATTACAAATAATATGAGGTCCAAACAAAACAACAACAACCAGAAATCCTAAATTAAACCACTTTTTATTGTTTGTATTTTTTCTTAATTTTTCAAACAAAAAGTACATATACTGTACAATAAACAAACAAAAAATCAAAATAACAAAAACATAGAAAAACCATTTAAAAATTGGCAAGTTCAAATTCATAAGCATCACTTACATATTCTTATCCATATACTATTATCTTAAGATTCAATTTTTCATTTTTTATTTCCACTTGCATATAATTAATCATATCTTTCTATCATAAACTTAAAATCTTCATTTTTTAAAAATAAACATCTTTATCCCCTTTTCAATACCTGATTTCAATTAATCTTTCTTATATTTATGTTACTACTGTTGAAATAAACAAAACAAGAAATCAAAATAACCACCACTGTGCTATTCACAAAGTCCAGAATTCACCATTTATTTTCAAAATCTTCTTACATTTCCCAAAAGCTAAGTGTGTCTGGCGCTGGTTTATTTCTTTATTATTCTTCAATGTATGCACCAAAAAACGTTTCCAAATGTCCCAAAATTTATTTTCTTTTGTTATTCCTTTTTTCAAATTTAATTCATGAGTGAGTTTATCATTCAGAGCTGTTCCCTGCATTTCTTTATACCATTTATCTACCTTGAAATTCATATTATTTTTCCAATTTTTTGCAATCTCCTGCCTTGCTATCGTTTAAAAAATTGATACCAAATCCTTCTTGTTTGCATCTAAATTCTTATCTTCTAGACCCATTAATAATGCTGCTTTTGTGTCTAATTTAATCACAATACCTGTAATATCTTTAATTTCTTTTTCTATTTTTTTCCCAAAATTCCCTGAGCAGTGCACTGTCTAGCATGCCATTGCAGGTAGAAATTAATGCAAAATGGGATTCACAATGCAGTTGTGCCTCTTATTTAATGAACAGGTGATGCGTATACCCACTGATCTTTGCTACAGGGTTAGAAAAGGTTTTCACACCAATTCCATTGATTGAAATCCCCACTGGAGGTTGAAAATATTTGCCCACCAGCAGAGGGGGCCTCCCCTCTCTTTTCCAGTTTCTCTTTTTAACTGTATGGTTAAACAGCATTTTAAAAAACTATATTACAATTATAGTTATACAAATGACAAAAAGAATTACATTTTGCAGTTTAAATAATTTCATGTCACCCTTTATATAGATGGAATATGACAAGGTGGCTTGTAAATTGTGATTTACCATCCAGAACATCCCTCGGCTAGTCATAAACTTATACAGCTCAATGTTTTGTAACATTATCTTACTGCCATTAAACAAACAAGATATGTCAACAAAAAGATATCTCACCACTTAAAAACTTACCTTTAAATTGAAGCAATGAAACAGTAATATTAGGATGAAACTATTATTGTTTTTAAAGAGGTAAACCTCCCAGAGTAGGATATAATCCTAGATGGGCAGTATGTAAATTCAATAAATAAAAGCATAAACAAATAGGTTTACCTTTGGAATCTTCATATTTTACCAAAGAATAACAAACTTGATTTAAAGTGTGCTATATAAAACATTTGTTTCACAAAAATGAAGATTGCTGAGAATACAGTATTTTGTATCACAAAAGAGCTTTGAGAACTTAAAATGCAAATCAATCGCTTCTTACTATACAATCTGCTTCCTCCATTCAATTTCTGTACATATAGTGCTAACAATTGGCAGGTTTTACTCATTTGCCAGCACCTTCTAAAGCAGTTTCTTATGTATTTCATCATTGTATTGATTTTTTTCTCTAATTTTCACCAATTGCTCTAGAGTCAGACCTTCTTTAGACAGCCTCACTTGTTATTCAGTTCACAAGCAATTTAATTCTTACCTGTTTGTGACTTTCCACTAGAACTGCTCTTAAAGCACCCAAACAGTCTGTGGATAACTGCACCATTCAGTCACTATAGTATTGGGAAATGTGATCTGTTCCTTTCCACTCCCTTGAGCTGGCCTATCTACTGAAATATTCAACTTTGTCTTGTGTTCAATACAAACAGGTGTTCAGATCAACTTACTGCAATATTGGTTACACATTTTGTAAGTCGCTAACTTTGTTCTGTATTGATCAGACTTAACTCACACTGCTATGCACAAGGGCAGAAGGAGGGACTGGTAAGCACTTCTCAGTAAGAATCCCTGAAAAGGGTTGCCATAAATTGGAATCATTAATTACCGGTAATTTGTAGAATGCATCTCACACTTGGAATGGCAAGTCCATATTATGGTTCACTAGCCAAAAGCCTCACATTAAAATACAGCCACAGGACTTCTATGCCATGTAGAACAGTATTACAACAGCGGAACCAACTACCTCAAGAGGTGGAGAGGACTTCAATGAGAGAGAGCTATTCAAGAGAAAAATCAGACAACCATCTGTCAGGTCTGCTTTGATTCAGATTCCTGCATTGAGCAGGGGTTTCGATTCAATGGCCTAAAAGGTCCCTTCCAACTCAATGATTCCATGTAATACCATATAGTAAACAATACTGCAGTTTTTTGTCTTTGGTACTCTTTACCTTTCCCTCCACCTCTCAATAAAATATAAAAATACTGTACTTTCAAGCAACTGCCTGGAATTTTGGCTCAGCCACATTTTGGTACTAAAATCCAGGTTTTGCCTCAAGCAGCTCCTGGAGATTTTGGTATTTTATGGGTATGGTGGCAGCTTTGCCTTTACAAAATAGGCACCATGCTTGTCGGTAATTAGCCTTGTAGGTTTTGATCTTTTTTCCCCCTAGAGCACTGCCAAGTCTAAGGTAGATTGGAAGATTGCATTACCAGATGGAGGCTTACCATTATCACAAGTGACTCTTTTTTGGGCTCACCCAACTCAAGATATGACGGGTAGTGTGGCTATAGGGAGCCCCTGAACCTGGTATCCCTGTGACACTTGATGATTTCACCCTCTTTTTTTCTCATCCAGGCCTTTTAAATATCACTTAATCTAAAACTTCCCTATGTGACTACTCCAGTTATACTAGATGTCTCCCACTTTTCTTTCCAGTGGGAATCGATTGTGCCAGCAGTATCTCACCTTTAAGAAACTCCCATCCATTGTGGACTCCTTCAAGTACTTGTGGCCCTGCAGGCTCACCTTAAACTTACTGTAGTTTATGTGTAGCGTGTGTGTGTTGTACTACCCACAGCTTTCTCTTTCCTCAAGCATAGCAGATTCAAAGATCCAAAGTTCCCACAATTTCTGCCTCCTTGATTTTTCTCTCCTCAGTGAATCTCAAATCCAGGATAGCTGATCTTCTTGTAATCTTTCCCATCTTTGGGAAGACGTAGTCAACAAAGTACACAAGGAATCTGTTGTTCCTGAGTTTCTCCTATAGTTGGATTTCCAGCTTCAGAGTCAGATATTTCCCAGAGTGACTCCCTCCGTTTCCTTATTGTCTTCTCCCATCCATTGTTCGGAACCTAGACCACCACACAGTTTCAGGTGCATCACTAAAGCTCATGCACTCAGTAATTTGGTGTCGCCCAAATTTAGTTTAAAGCCATTATCAGTCAGGTTCACAATATTCTCATGCCAAGAGTTCTTTATTGGAAGTGCAAATCATGACCCCTAAAAACCAGCCTTTCCCAATGGCATAAGGTGCACAATCAATTGTTCATTTTTAATAATTTTTTTCCTTCCTTGGTTAATGGGAAGGCCCCAAGGTCCTTCATATTTCTATCTTATCTCTTCATAGTCATTTGTAATAAAACAGTGTCTGGTGGCATTTGTTCCCTAACACTTCCTACATCAGTGGTGCCAAACCTATGGCAAGTGTGTCAGAGGGGACACTCGGAGCCCTCTCAGTAGGCAGATGTGCTGTCACCCCAGCACAGAGTTCACCCCGCACCTTTGTCCAGAAGCCCAATGAAAGTGCTTTCTCCCTCCTCCAAGCACAGTTTCCCCTGCCCCTCTGCCCAACAACCCAATGGGAGAACTTCCTCCCTCCCACCAGCAGAGTTCACCCACCACTCTGCAGCATGGAAGGCAGCCCACTGAGTTTGGGCAGTCAGTCTCTAAAAGGTTCGCCGTCACTGTCCTAGATCTTCAAAATCGGGAGACAACACACTTCCTGAGATATCCAGTTAGGCAGTGGTGGGATCCAGCAGGTTCGCCCCAGTTCGCCAGAATCGGTAGCAGAAATTCTGGCTGGCCTCGCCCATCAAGTTTTGAAATAAAGTACAGTCAAACCTCACATAACGAGTGTTTCACTTAGCGAAAAACTCGCATAACGAGCAAGTTTTTTGCTAAGCAGTCTGACTCGCATAACAAATTTTTCGCTATGCGAGTCAGACTTTTCCCTATGGAAACACTCACATAACGAGTGTTTCTATGGGGAAAACTCACATCGCGAGTTTCTATGGGGAAAACTCACATCGCCTCCAGAAAATGGCAGCAATGTTTCTATCCATGGAATCCCCCCATGACCACATTTATAGCACCTTTCTGTTGCCATGACTGACTGGGCAAGCCCTCCAGGAAAGATGAACCAGATCCTACCACTCATGGATGAGGAAGTGCTGCATCTTGCATACCCTCAACTTTTGGGCTACAGAAGACCAAATTCACAGAATATGGCTCAGAGCCTAAGGCAAAAGAAACACCCTGACCGCCACCCAACTCATCAAAATGCTGTGGAATAAAGGTAGAGCCTATAAGATCATTTTCTGACCATACACTGGGACAAATTTCCCAGCTAGTCAAATATTTGCAGTTGAACTATATGAACATTTGTTTGGTAGTGGGAATCTTGTGACACACAACACCTAAAATCGTGTTGTGTAGCGTAAGTTCATTGAATCAACAGGAATTGGTGTGTCTTCTTTTCCATACGTTTAATTGATTCAAATAGGCCTACTCTAGTTTTGACTTACCGTAGTTTAGCATAGTAACAACTAGAATATTAGTACCGAATCAACTGGTCTATGCTGATATTACTTACAACAGGACTTGTCACTATCTCATTTTGCTCCCAGGCATTTTGACATCTCTTTGTTGCGTAAACAGCGTTCCAAGCACTTGGGTGTCTAGGAGTGCCTGCCACATGTCCATGGAAATGTCTGTAAAAATAGACAGCGCTGGCTCTTTGGCGATGAACAGAAATGAGCACTGAACCCGACTCAGATATGACTGGCTTTCGAGCAAACGTGACCTTTACCTGCTGTGTTATGACATTTGGCCTGTTTTATTGCAGCTCTTGTACTCTTAGTTGTTTTCTGACCTATGTGGCACAACTTTGGGTTGTTCTTGGACTTTGCCTTAGGCGACAATCTTTTCTCTAGGCTTTTACGCTGCATTTAGTACACTTGGCTTGTTTTGTGCCACAGCTTGCCAAGGTCGGGAAAGGAGGACAGTTAGACCTCAGTGATTCCCAGTGAAGCCTCAACCTTCCAATTGCTCTTAAAACCCTGATGATAGCTGATTACTCCAGTTTCTAAAAGGGGACTTTTCTGGCAAAAGTACACCCTATAATCCTACAGACACATTTTACTTCTGCTTCCAGGAGCGACAAGGGTGGTGCAGGCCGGATGAATTGCAACAAACCCATCTGGGACTTGTGCCTCTGGGAATTGAAGTCCAAGAACATCTGGAGTGCCAAAGTTCACCATCATGGCCCTATAAGGATTATATTTTGAACAGCAAATGGGAGTTCCAGAAGCTTGGAACTAATTTACTTCCTGAGATCAGAGGAGTCAGAGAGCTTCAAGCTGCAAGGTCCACGGGAGGGAGGGCAGAAATAATTCACGGAAACTAAAATTATGTTGCTATGCCATGACGTTAGCTCCGCCCACACTGATGACATCACAGTGCGGTAGTAAAAATTTTTATATCCCACCACTGATCTTAATTGCATTCCTTCCATGGGAATAGGCTCTGCAGTGAGATTTATTTATGAGTAGACATGTTTGAAGTTGTGCTGCCAGCAAAGGACTTAACGCTGGCAAGGGTATAAATGCCAGTCATTAATAAAAGAAGACATCTTTAAATACTAGTACTGTATCTTCAAACTCAAAGCAATGACTGGGTGGGGAAGTAGAATCCTCACACACACCACAAAGAAGGAGGCAAAGTCCCCATTTTTAATTAAGCTATTACCCACCCTCTCTCTCTCTCTCACACACACACACACACACAGAATACTTTATTTTAAAATTATATACAGTTTATATATATATATATATATATATTAAATATGGGAATGGGAGGTTAGAAATATATACATATTGATAGCCACAAGAGATCAACGATCTTTATAGTATCACAGATAGATGTAAAGTTCTAAACATTTTTCTTTAGTGTTCAGAAGTTCCTGATTATTTTTTTTTAGAAAAACTCTACAGAGCTAGAAAAAAGGTAACAAACACAAGGCAGTTTTACAATTTGGTAAAGTAAACATAAGGCACATTTTTACAGTAAGAAGGCAACATGATGAAGCATCGTTATCAAACTTCACTGTAATTTCAAATGCACTATGCAAGAAAGAAACATTGTTAATTGGAAATTTTATAAGGCATCGTAGTCCAGAAACATTTGTGTGAATCATTTTAAGAGCATTCTAGCAATAAAAAACACTTCATGCAATTAAGATGCATTAGAATGATCCTTTGAAGCCAGTAACAAAGCAGCACTGTAGGATTAAGTTTCATTACTTCCCATGAATTAAAACCTTCCAATTCATCACTGCTCACTAGAATATAAATTAAAAAGGAGCACAATCTTCCCCATGCCAAACAATCCAAACAAACTTCCCCAAAAGACCAGAAACATAATTCAAAGACCCTTGAGAAACAGTGCAACAGTACTTAGCAGGGCACAGTAAAACATTCAAAAAGTCCCACAAATCTAACCAGAGCAGCATCAGAATTGGGGGGGAATATGCAAATTACTTCCAGCCAAGTAGCTATTTTGTCTTTGACATATTCCCTATTGATCTTAAAGCACTGGGTGTACATTTACAAACACTCAATCTGCTGTTCTTGGCGAAAGAGATGGTAGAGCAAAGAAAGAAAAGAAAAAATAGCAGGCTTATTTATTCACTCCGAGGTTTAGCGTTTTCTCCTAAATGCTATGAGAAAATATAACAAGATGATTCAAAACATTTCAAAATGTTTTGATGAAGCTTTAAATGTCTATCAGCAGTGAAGATTCAGACACAGTGGTTACTTATACAGATGTAAAAGAAACCACACACCTCATTATGGTTTATTAAGAAGACATTTGTCACATGTTGGTTGTCTGTCTACTCACAGCACCTCGTTAATAAGCTGCAGTTAACTACTGTGAGTGCCACATTTTATGTTATGAACATAGAATTACCCAACAGAGCTCTGGCTGTAAAGTATAGCTTTGATTAAGAGATCAGAATAATCTTATGCCTTCTTCCTGCATAAATTCACTCCATGAGACCTCACTCTTATGTCTGGTTAAGTGGACTTGGCCCACGAAAGCTCACATTTAAATACAGCAGTTAGTCATTAAGGTGCCACAACATTTGTTGTTTTTTGTTTACTCTCTGATGTGCTTGCACAGATTAACATGGCTACCACTTCAAACATCAAATAACAAGGTGCCATTCTGTATGAAAGGTATGAATAAGGAAAATTTTTTATATAGAAAAACAAAGTTTCTTAGGAAAACACGGAGGGCAACAATAAGGTTATTCAAAGATTAGAAATTAGTTCATACAGTTGAGTTCACCAGAACTCTTTATATCTTGCACAGTACAACAGGAAAGCAAGTGGCACAAAATCAAACAAATGAAACCAGATTTTATAATCATTAAGTCTGTTTTTAGATTCTCAAAACTGAGACAGCAGATTGAGTTATGTAATCTTGAGCCACTTAAATACTCACTTGTCTCACCATAGCATAAAACAAATAGAAAATTATTCCTCTCACATTATGAGAACACTTTAAACAAGTTAAACAAAACTGCACCAATAATGTTGGCATGTGAATAATGCAAACAGCATAAAATGGAGTTTTGTTTTGTTTTTTTGCTGTCTGTACTTTCAAAGATTCAATGTTTTTTAAGGCTTCCAATAATTTGTGCCTTTTAAAATAAGCAGGCAGTCATTCTGAGTTTGCACTATGTGTATATGGCTTGCTTCTCAGAGAAGAGAGACTAGTTTTGCATAGAAATGGCTTGTGCACATTATGGAGATTTTGATGGGGGAAAAGTATCCATTTATCACCTGCAGGGAGGAAAAGGCTTGACTATTACAAGTACAGTACTGTATACTGAGTATGGTTGCACAAGCATGACTGGTATTTTAGACATGCTTATAACACCGCTGGTGAAGACTTAACATTCCTATTTCTTAATGATTTTGCAATGCACTTTTATTTCTTTTCTACTTCTTTTTGCAAGGGCTAGGTACATTAACCTGTTTCACATGACAGTATATCCAATTCTTACAGAAGAACATGAAAATAAGGAAGACTAGGGCAGAACACGTACAGGAAGACAAGACATATCTGAAAAGCCAAGTTAGAAGATGGGAAGAGAACACCAAGGGCACAGTGTAATTAACTTGGTGGCATGACCAATATGTTTTAGAGGAGTGGGCAAAATACAATCTAGGATTTGGATTTTAAGATCTTCAGGGGATTACAAATGCCACAATCCTCCATTCCCGCCATTCTACTGACAGACACTTACAGACATCTACATGAAGCTCGCCTGGGACAAAGGACTCAAATGGAGGACAGTGAGTTGAACTAGGCCTACCTCCACCTGACTGTCTGGCCAGACATCCCGCTACAATGAAGTAGACCATAAAGTGACTCAATGCCGAGTGTTGGGTGGTGGTAAATAACCTGACTCCTAAAGGGGCCAACAGTTACGGGCAGATGAGCCCCTTTAGGCGGGGTGATGTCCCCTCAGTGGAGGAAATGCCACTGGAAACCATCATACTGGGCCCAACGGCAAAATGAGCAGAGGAAGAACTCTGATTCCCAACGGTCATGGAGGCAGAGAAGGCCATGCCAGATGGAATGGTTATGAAGGCGCACCTTGTCCATATCCTCAAGGTTGCGGGAGTCCATTGCAGCCCCGGTGTTAAATCCTGCATGTCTCATTTCATATGTGCAGCAGAAGATGTGATCAGTATGTGGGCCACTTCACAGCAAGCTGGGATCCACCTTAAATTCATGCCAATGGCATTTTTCTTGATTGTCTTGGAGGGTGAAGGTAGCCCAGAACCAGCTGCCCACGAAGACCAGGCCTCCCAGTGCCCAGAGGCAGGAAAAAACATATACTCGGATCAAGTTGCACCTGATGTTGACCTCCACCTAGTTTCCTATTCAGAAGGTAGAGCTAGCACTGAGATGGGAACAGGAAGCTTTGACATAGTTAGGCCTACCTAAATCTCAGAGCCTTCCAGCTGAAACCTTTCTCCCAGGTGAACCACATTTGGGTATCTCTATTTTAGGGGGAAGGACTGCAGTGGCTCAAATGGTTAAGATGCTGGACTCGCTGACTGGAAGATCAGAGTTCAATTCCCAAGTACTGCATGATGGAGCGTGCTCCCGTTTCTGTCTCAGTAATTGCAAGCAGATAAACAGAGATCACTTTGGTGGGAAGGCAAAGTGTTCTGTGCACCCTGGTGTTGAGGCATGCCTACCACATATCCACGGAAATGTCTGTAGACGCAGACAGCGCTGGCTCTTTGGCTATGAACAGAAATGAGCACTGAACCCTAGAGTTGGATATAACTAGCTTTCAAGCAAGGGTGACCTTTACCTATTTCGGAAGGGGGGAGGGAAGACTCCCAGAACTGAGAGTTATGCAATTTGCCTTCCAAGAAATCTGAAAATCCTATCTCTAGTGTGATCCTCCAGAAGTCACTGAACTGCAATTACCAGCAGAGCCGAGTGTGAGGAATCCTGGAGAGAATTTATAAATTTCTGTTTTAGAAGGATATACAGTAAAACCTCGAGTTACGAATAAACTCAGTTCCAGGGCCTTGTTCATAAATTGAATCTGTTCGTAACTCAAGGCATCTCCATTCAGATAAAGCAAAAGTCCCACCCTCCAAAAATCAGTCAAACCACCCACAAACAGCAGCAGCATTGAAAGGAAAGCATACATAAGCAAAAATGCTGTTCCTTACCTTAAAGAAGCTTTTAAAATGGACAGAAAACTCAGAAAAATACAGCTAGAAAACTGCAACCTGCAGCCATTTTGGCGCTGAAACTCCAGACAAAGAACTCCTCTCTAAGCACTCTACTGCCACCCACAGGGCTCTGAAAGGCTGCATGTGTATAAAATATCATAAACCTATACAGTAATACCTCGGATAACGTTTATTATTATTAATTATTATTATTATTATTAGATTTGTATGCCACTCTATTTGCCAAAGCGACTCAGAGCGGCTAACAGCACTGAACACAAAAATCACATACCACTGCAGTAACTGCATGGCGTACCACTACAGTATGTGCAAGATGTGCAAGACAGTACTAAACTTGACAGTCTGTTGTTGTACAATGCAGTAGAGGAGATAAGTCACTGGCAAGCCAGAACTTCCATTTAATCCACACAGTCCCTAACAAAACATCTCAATTGTTCATGTTCACAAAGTACTTCTACCCAATGACTTTTAACCTACTCTTATCTAATTTACCTCGGATAACGCTAAAATCGCATAACGTTAAGTAATCTGGGGAGGAGAATTGGATCGAATAACGTTAAGGTCCTATGGGATGCATCGGATAACAACCGCTAAAGCCTGTGCAGTTACAATGTATCTCTATGAAGCTTTAACGTTATCCAATCAATCCCATAGGATTTTAACATGGATCAGATAACACTAAAAATTGGATAACACCAAGACTTGTGGAACCAAGTCTTAGCGTTATCCGAGGTATTACTGTAGGGGAAAATGCGTTTGTTTGTTTTTTGCTTCACTAGAGGCAACACAGAGGGAAAAATTCATTCGTAAATCAGGGCATGTTCGTAAATCGGGGCATGGGTTTCAGTGCCGAACCAATGCATAAGTCGAATTATTCATAAGTAGGGGCATTCATAAGTAGGGGTTTTACTGTATTCTAAATTTTCTGTGTTATATAAGTACAAGTTATCATGTTATATTAATTGTTGCATTTTACAATGAATAAGTATGCTCTTAAAAGAAATATTGTCAATAATACAAAATGGGGCTGTTACTAGGAATCAAGTTGTAACAAAATGATTAACTTGCAATTTACTAGTCAATCATAATTCACAGAATACAATTATAAAGGAAAATAGTCTGGGAGCACGTAGTCAGAATACAATGAAGTTCGTGAATAAACCACGGTGAATTAGCTGTTTTGGCAAAGTGAGAACAGATTTAAGGAACAAAGCATAAGGAAGGCATGTGATAAATCATAGGGTATATAAAGAGTGGCATAGTTCTGCTGCTATAAAAGGACAATGATGAGAAGCAATGAAGCAAACTAGAAAAATAGCAAAATTTAGATTACTGTATTTCTGTACTCTGGAGGAATGCTGCTTGAATAAATATATATACCATGCATCAGGAGAAGCAGACAGCAATATTCAAGTACAATAGATGCTGATAATAACACTGGAGAACCCCCATCCTGCATGTTTAATTCTATTTTTATCACAGTAACTAAGAATGATTCACTCTGCATACAATTTTAGTAACTAAGAGGTCTAGGCATTCTTTCAACAGGACATCAACGCCATGGAGACTTCTCACATCCCAAAGTCTACCCTCCCAGATAACACACCCCTTTAAAAAGATGCACTGCCGGCTTACCCATGAAGGTATCCGGTGCCTTTAGCCTCTTAGAGAGCATAGTCCTAAGCAATTCTATATACGTCCAGACACACATTCTGTGAGAAACACAACAGGATTGGGTCAAGCTAAGAGGATATTGAAGATGTCCTCTACACTAGACATCAGGCTTTTCTTCCAAAAGTGCTCCTCTAATGTGTTTAGCTTCTAGTCTCATTGTATCCTCCTCTGGCCTATCCCAGAAGAACCTTTTGCATCCTGTGTGCCGCAACCATGGCCTCATCTTCTGAATCAGATTCACTCTGCGAATTAGAACTCTGAGATGCAGAACTGCAGGGAGACGAGCATTCCGGAGAACAAAGGTAGTGCATCAGTGGAACACGATACTTCCCGCAAAAGTCAACAAATTTGATTTGCCGGACACAGCTGTCAAAATACACTCCTAGAAATAAAATTTAAAAAATTGAGTTTGTAAGACAATCCATATTTATGACTGAAAATATTACATTTTCCCCCTCATCTGACTACACAACAGAGAGACGTTAGGATAGAAATCAAACAAATAACCATCTTTCCGCACAAAGAATTAACAAGCAACCTAAACCACTGAAGGCTATGTCCTAAGAAATTGATCAGGAACACAAATAAGTTATAGCCCATCCTAGCTTGTTACAAACCAATACACCCCTCTTTTCTTAAAAAATAATCTCTAAAATGAAAAGGGTGCACTGATTTGAAATATGATGTAAAGGATGTATCTGGCAGCTGTTGATACATATAATTGAACTTGGGTCTAATCTGGCAAGGTTAATTTATTTTTGGAAGAAAACATTTAAAAAAGGAAAAACTTACAAGAATGGTAAAATGTATACATGTAGAAGAAAAAAAGCTAAGACTACCTCATGTCACAAGACAAATTTAAACAATAAGAATATGACCTTATGCTTATAGTTTCCAAACATGCCCCACTAAACTAAATGAGATTTACTGCAAGGTAAATATATGCAGATTGCAGCTTCTCATCGCTTGATTGAATGGTGCATTTTGCAACACAGGGCAATGTGCACAAAGGCAGGAGATGGATCTTGCACAAGAGCAAGGAATATAGCATACCTCCACATTTAGGATTGGGACAGTTGCTGGCCAAATTCAAATACCGAAGTAGATTCTCTGGGAGATCACCAGGAACATAGGGAACACCGCGGGTTTTAATGGTACGTCCAGCCAGTTCCTGAAGACTTGGAGGGTTAAAGGTCAAGTCACGGACAAACCGCACAACTAACGGGTTCCCACGCAAACTCAGTTCTTCAAGATGCACTAGATTGAGGATCTCCCGAGGAAGGTATGTCAGCAGGTTATTGTGCAGACTAAGGGAACGTAAGGAGTGCAACCTGAAAAACCAATGATATGAAAATCTGAAGTAACTTCAGCTCATTAGCCCACAACCTAGGAGAGGGTTCTTTAGTGTGGAATATAAATATTCATATACAGTAATACCTCATATAACATTAGTATCGAATAACACTAAAATCGCATAACATTAAGGAATCTGGGGGGAAGAATTGCTTCAGATAACATTAAGATCCTATGGGATGCTTCAGATAACAACCGCTAAAGCCTGTGTGGTTACAATGTATCTCTATGGATCCCATAGAGGATCAGATAACACTAAAAATCATATAACACCAAGACTTGTGGAACCAGGTTTTAGTGTTATATGAGGTTTTACTGTACAACAAATCACATATACAAATGTATAATGCTTATTTTGAACAGAAGAGTTCAAATTTTTTGCACAATCAGAGCTAAGACCTTCCCCCCAAACTGGAAATGAGTGTCCTTTAAAAGATGCAAAACTGACAGACCCTTTGTGTAATGAGTCACACTGGTGAACTTCAATTCCCAGAAGCCACAATAGCTGATCAGTGCTTTGGGGAATTGACTTAGGCTTCTAGGAATTGAATTTAAAAAAATATCAAAGATTGGGAAACACTAGATTACACATAGAAAATGCCTTGATTTAAAGATTATACTGCTGGATAAACAGTTTCATGCATCAAGATACCTTCCAGCAACTGCAATCTTTTCCTCAGTATCACCCACTACATTCCTGTCCTGCTTTCTGTCCAATGAGTTCAAGGTGATGTACATGGCTCACTTAGGGTTGTTATACGTCTCGGAAAACCGGGATTGTCCCAGATTCAAGGTCAGAAAAATTGTCCCAGCTAGTTCAACAAAAATCATATCAAAGTCCTGGATTTTTAAAACTTACTGATTGCGTATTATAACACACCATTAAAATAAATTTGAACTCTCGCCATCAAACGAGCAATTTCCTGCCACATTGGAGTTGGAATATACCTGGAGACAAATCTTAATGTCCGCGCCTCACACCACCTCATGATAAGTGTGACCAGTGTGTTTCTTGAAACTGAAGGTGTTAAGAGTTGACCATGACTCAACTTCTCAGAAGTACAACAGATCATCTTACAGTAAAAATTAACTATTGTAAATAAATTCATTTATGTATTGATATATTTAATGTGAAAGTCTTTTATAGCTGTCAATATAATATGTTTGTTTTGTGGGAGAGAATTATGGCAACTCAAGGCTCACTTCCTCCCACTCTATCTCTCAACAGTTCTGTGAAATAAAATGCTGAAGAGAGTGTGACTAGCCCCTTGGTCTGCAAATGTGGCTCTCCAGATGTTCTTGGACTTCAATTCCCAGAAGCCCAAGTCAGCACTCCTGCTGATCAAGGCTTCTGGGAAATGAAGTCCAAGAACAGCTGGAGAGCCAAGTTTGCTGACCTCTGGACTAGCCCAAGATCACTAACAGAGTTTCAAGGCTAAAAAATGATTAAAACCCAGTCTCTTCAGTCCTCATTCCAATAGTAGATGTGTCCACAGCGAAATCATTCACATTTTTTCAGGAGATGCCTCTCCTAGTTTAAAAAAATTATATTCCTTTCCTTCCGTCTTACATGAAAGAGAAAGCCTCTTTGGGGTCATTCATTTTGTACTTCATTTATGTTTTCTGGCACTCCAAAAACCTTAAAGAATGCTAAAAACTATTCCAATAAAGCAGACACGTGTCAATAGAGAATCAATCCAGTCAAAAACAGACAACAGCACAAGAAATAAAAATAATAAGCAAACCTTAGCAGGCATTAGACTGTATTATCACTTTTTACCACCCACTGTGCAGACCACTACCCAAGGCCATACAAAACTGGTCCTTCAATTAACATACCACATCACCAGTCCTATGTTCAGAATAAAAAAAATCTCATACACCACCAAACAAAAATCAATAAAACATCTGATTTTTTTAAAAAAGTTCAGTGACACAGACCATGGGCAGCATTAAAAAAGATAAGGCAATAGCCCGGCAGGCAGGCAATGATTGTCTAGCATATAAAGACACCAACTCACCAGAGCAGCCAACAACACAACACCAAGAATAAAGGTAAAGGTTTCCCTTGCTCGAAAGCCAGTCGTATCTGACTCTAGGGGTCAGTGCCAAGAATAAGAAGAGAGAATTATCAATACAGTCCAGTCCTACACTGGCAGTTACAGAGTCTACCTCCCAGCTCACACACCTGATCCCATAGAAGCAAACAAAACAGTCCCCTAAGGTCCCACCAAAGTCTAAATCTTTAACAGAATAAATGCACAATAAATTAACAAAACAATGTTTTCTCAATTCTAGCAAAGAAAGCATACTATGCACATAAATACTGACAGGGGGGAATAGCAAAATATAACAGAGAAATCCCCCTTTTCCAAAAACCAAACTATTAAAAGCAAAAAATAAAAAATAAAGCTTTCTTCATCATCTTCTGCAGTATTGAAATAAGAATACTGGTGATCAGCCATGAAGACTGTCCTGGGAATATAATGCAGTGGCCTTTCATCTGCCTTCCAAATTGCAGCATGACACCTGTACCACTGATCTAGTTCCGTGAGTCACTTTCTGGTCCTGAGTCCTTTTGGCATGCAACGTTCTCCTCAGCCCCAGGCTGATGAAGCTGCTGCCCTTCCTTAACATGAATTCAAATGGAATTTAATCCATTTGGGGACCATCACCCTTTTCTGTGGACTTTGGCACCCAAACCATTAGTCCTCAAGGCTATCAGAGTAACTACCACCTGACACTCAGCGTTAAATCGTTGGCAGTATGGTCTACAACACCATATACTGTATTACCATAACAGGATAACCTGGCTTTGGCCAAGCCAAAATTACCAGAATACAGTATAGCAATACCTCGCATTATAAGTGCCTCGCTTAGCAAGTAAATCACTTAATGAGCAGGTTTTTTTCCAAAAGGTCACCCTCGTAAAACAAACAAAAACTTGCTTAATGAAAGGCCTTGGCAGAGAAAGGGCTAAAAAGCGAACAGTTCTCTCCCCTGTGATGGCAGATAAATGCTGGAGGATGAAATCAACGAATTTGTGGAGTCACAGTGTTAAGCTGACCACCGATGACCTGCTGCAAATGAAGCAGGATCAAGACCAGGATGTGCTGGAGGCCTCCTCTGAGGAGGAGGAAATGCATGTGGATCAGCTCTCAACATATCACACCATATGATATTTTACAAATTTATGCACCGTACGCCTCAGAAAAGGCTCAAACCAATGAAGCTGGGAACATTCTTGAGACCGCCTACATGCCCTCTTTCCAAACGGTGCTTAAAAGTCAACAGAAGCAGAGGACCATGGAAAGGATCATTAAAAAGCCAAAGCATGAGGAAGAACCTGGTTTTTCTAGTGCTGTAATAGAGTTGTTGTCCTCTTCCTCCTCCAGTTAAAAAAATGGTTTTGTGTTTGCACAGTTTTTAAAATGTTGGACAATTACAGTTTGCCATGTTTCCCTGTTGAAGTGTGTTTATTTTAAGTTGCCTTTAAAGAGCACTTTATTAATGAGTTTTGAATGGTTACCCTGTAAAATATATTTTTTAACTTTATTCTTGATGTGTAATGTTTTAAAAGTTGACGTTTGATGTTTGGAATGTTATTGTTTGATTTAACATGTTCCTGCACACTGTTGATGCTGTTTAAGTGCACTTTATAAATCATTTTGAACAAACAAATTTGTTTTTTGAGCTTTTTCTGAGGTCCAGAACAGAATTTTGGTTTTCAATGCATTCCTATGGGAAAATTCATATTGCTTAAAGAGCAATCCTGTGGAACGCATTTTGCTCTTCAAGCAAGGTATTACTGTACTGTTAAATTTATCTCCGCCCTACTACTAGACACCTTCTCATCTTTTCTCTTGAGTACCGCAGGCAGATAAGGCAGCAATAAAAATAATGGATAGGAAATTACCCCCTCTAAAAAAAGGGGCAAAATTCCCAAAGAAAACTAATCTCAAGAATTCTGCCACAGGCAGACTACCTAAAGACACACACAATAGCCAAATAAATGGATACTTTCCCCAAAAACCAAGAAAAAAGGTGAAATGCAAAGGGCCCAAGATGGAAGCAGAGCCAGCAAGCAGGAATCCAGCGCAACAGGCACCAGGAGCTAAGAACACACTAATTTCATAAGAAACACTAAAGAAAGAAGCACTCATCACTAAGTTCCAGCTCCATATAGAGATTCAAAATTCATGTTCTCCTTTTCAACATTCTGCTTTACTCTTGATAGTCCTCACAAGGGTATTGGATGAAAAAAATTCTCAAGTAAATAAGACAAAGGATGCAAGGGCCTTGAAAAGTTACAAGAAAGAAATACCAATTTTTTTCTGTACCCCTTTTTCACAAATATGAATTGTGTTGAAGAGGATCTCTTTCAGTAATTGCATAAGGAACATGGATTTCATAAGAGACCAACAGTAACCAACACAAATACTGTACATTAAAATATTGGGTTCACAAGTGTTTGAATTTAAGTAGATCTGAGTGACACTTTCAAAATAGTGAAACAGTTAAAAATACTTACTGTGCCAACTGAGGAGGAATGCTCTGTATCTTGTTGTCACACAGGACGAGGTAATTTAGGGAAGGCAGATTGGCTAACTCTGGAGGTACTGAATCAATAAAATTTCCTCCAAGATATAAAAATTCTAAACTGAAAAACAGAAAGAAAATTAAAACATAAAATGAGTGTCAATAAATTCTGTCTCAGCAAGGCATTGACAGTAAATGCCACCATTCACAGTATGAAGTAATGCACTGCCCAAAATGAGTGGAGACCCCGGAGAGAAGCCTGTTCGCATTTTGCAAAAGAATGTCCTTCATCGCAAGAAATTTGGGAAGCTCTAGCAAGTAAATTGGACTGGCCTTACTTAAAGGAATAGACAGCAGAGACGATTCTATCAGGGATAGAGCCAAGAAAGGGGTGGAAGGGACCGAGAAAGAAAGAGAAGCTGGAGAACTGGAAAGTGCCCTGGTCCTTGGTTAGATTAATTAATCTGTTTGCCTTAAGCGCTCTAATGTTCCAAAGGGGACAAGAAGGGAAGACAGGAAAGCTGGCAGATCAAAAAAAAAGCAGTAGGCAGTGTGATGGCAAGGCTCAGGGTATATGCTAAAAGAATGATGGTGAGACAGAAGGAACCAGGTACAAATGGTGGCAGTGGTTGACAGAAAGAAATTTGGGAATAACTTAGAATATTAAAAGTTAAGTTTCATGTAAATGACAAGATAATTGTAAATATTAGTCTTCTTTTGGTAATGTATATACTGTATATTTCCCTCCACAATCACTATTTATGTATTTTTACTGAGCTATGTAACTATATTTTTTCAAGTTTTTGAAAGTGATAACAAGTTTATGTAGTTCACCTCGACAGATGGTACTGTAGTAAGAATTTTATCAATAAAAGTTTCCTCCAAAAAGTGTCCTCCTCCCCCCTTTTCTTATTTCTCCTTCACCTTTTTCTTCTTTCTCCTTCTCCTCCTTTTACTTCTCCTTCTCTTTCTCTCCTCCTCATTTTTCTTTTCCTCCTCCTTCTTCTCCTCCTCAATATTAGTCTTCTTTTGGTAATGTATAAAGGTAAAGGTTTCCCTTGCTCTAAAGCCAGTCGTATCCGACTCTAGGGGTCAGTGCTCATCTCTGTTTCTAAGCCGAAGAGCCAGCGCTATCTGCTTCTGCTGACGTTTCCATGGTCATGTGGCAGGCATGACTAGACACTGGAACGCACGGAATGCTGTTTACCTTCCCACCGAAGTGGTCCCCATTTATCTACTTACAATTTCTTGCTTTCAAACTGCTAGGTTGGCAGGAGCTGGGACAGAGACAGGAGCTCATTCCGTCCTGCAGTACTCAGGAATCGAACTGCTGACCTTCTGCCTCCCAGTCAGCGTCTTAGTGACTTGAGCCACTAACTAATGTATGTACAGTACTGTATATTTCCCTCCACAATCACTATACAGTATATGTAACTATGTTTACTGAACTATGTAACTATATTTTTTTCAAAGTTTTTGAAAGTGATAACAAGTTTATGTAGTTCACCTTGACAGATGGTACTGTAGTAAGAATTTTTTTCCGTTTTTTTAAACGTTTTTTTTTTCATTTTTTTTAATTTTTAATATTAAAAGGATAACAAAACAAACAATCAATGGAACAGAGGGGAAAAAACAGTTACATACAAAAAGATTAGTTCCTAAGTACATCTTACAGCGTTAAAGATAAGGAGGGAAAAAATACATGTCAATATAATATAGTATAATCACGTATTACTTTAGTTATTTTCTATACATTTACTATCCTATATATTTTCAGCTTTATATCAACTATCCTCTTTCACCACAATATTACAACTTTATTATTTTATACATGGTACATATCACCATGTATCAATAAAAAAGTTTCCTCCATTAATTAAAATGTATGTATTGTAATGTAATGTTATATATGTGTTTTTTTTAAAAAATATTATTATTATTATTCTTAATGTGGTTGGTGTTGAAACACTTATAAGGATATACTTGTGAAAGTTGATGATATTTGTATTTGTGACTTGATATTTGTATTTATGACCCTGAATTATATTTGTAATGCTGGATGGAATATTATCTTGCTATTATATTGTTACATTTTTTTATATTGTATGTTTCTGCCTTATTGTTGGACTCTTATTGATCGACTGTATATTAATTTATGTTGTACACCGCCCTGAGTTGGTCGCACCAAGTAGGGCGGTATAGAAATCTAATAAATAAATAAATAAGGGTATTGAAAGGGACTCTGGATTATAATTAAACAAAACAGAAATACAAGAGGATAGAATATTGTATAAGAACGCGAGAAATATATAAGACAAAGAAATATACCCATCTATGTGTTAATTCATTTCATATTTTAAGGTATTATTGTCTTGTCTCAAGTATATACTGTAAGTAATGTAAAGTCATATATGGTTTTTTTTTTCCTTTATTGTCATATGTGTTCCTTATTTGTATTTGTCTGTAGGTTGTTTGTTTTTTGTAATGTCAGCAAATCGAATAAAATTTAAAAATTAATAAAAATTAAAAAAAAAAGTTTCCTCATCCCTCCCTCCCTCCCTCCCACCTGCTGCCTCACCTGCGGAGCTCCTGTATGGCCGGCGGGATGCTCTGGAGGCGGTTGCTGCCCAGGCTGAGGCTCTGGAGGTGAGGCAGGCCCGAGAAGACCGAGGCGGGCACCCGGGTGAAGAGGTTGCCGCTCAGGTTGAGGACGCGCAGCGCGCGGCCTAGCGGGGAGCCGGCCAGGCCCTCCTTGGGGAAGGAGCCCGGCCCGCCCAGCCGGTTGTTCTTGGCCAGCAACGTGTGGAGCCGCGTCAGGTCGAGCAGCTCCGAGCCCAGCACGGCCAGCCCGATCCCGCTCACGTCCAGCACCTCCAGCGCCGGGAACCAGGCCCCGAGCCCGGGTGGGAGGCCGCCCGAAGGCGACACCCAGGCCGGAGTCAGCGTCAAGCGCCGCGACGACGGCTCCACCACGCCGCCCCGCAAGCGAAGCCCCGCGGCCTCCTCCGCCTGCCCCGGCTCCTCCGCCATCGTCGCCCGACCGAGCGGGCCCCGCAACCTGGATCCTGCCGGACTCCGGAAGGCGAGGCGCACTCTAGGAGCCTCGCTTTGCCCAAGCTCTCGCCAGGGTTCTGCGGCTTTATACAGGTTCCCGGGCTGCCTGTGCGAGGATGCGAGAGGGGCGGGGCGCACCCAGTGGAAGAATCCAGCGATGAAGGGCGGGAGAGAAGAGAGAGATTGTGGGCTGAGGAGGAGGAGGAGGAGGCGCCTTTAGTAGTCCCTACTGTGTAAACAATGGACGCGGCAGGGAGAATAAACAAAACAAATCTAAGATGATTGACCTATTTGTTCTCCTCGCTGTCCAGGGGACTCTCAAAACTCTCCTCCAACACCACATCTCAAAGGCGTCTATTCTTCTGCAAACCATACTGGCACCTTGTATTTTCTACTTCAGTGGTGGGATGTCAAAATTTCTACTACCCCACCATGACATCATCACAATGTGGCCGGAGCTAACATCATGATGTCATGATGCCATGGACGGAGCCAAAGAAAAAAATAAATAAGCACGCGCGCGCACACCCCTCAGCCCACCCACCCACAACACAAGGACAGCAAGGTGGCCGTGCATATGCATCAAGCACTGTAGGCATGCATTCACACCAAGTGCTTGGCGCGCATGTGCAGTGGGGAAACCAGTGAAAAGGTAAACCCTGAAGGTGGTCCCCCCAAAAAGCTGCTACCGCTTCTCCGGGACACTGGGGAAAGTTACTACCGGTTCTGGCGAACTGGTGAGAACCTGTTACATCTCATCACTGTAGTAGTTGTCTGACTGCATCAGTGGTGGGATGTCAAATTTTTTATTACCCCACCGTGATGTCATCACAGTGTGGGTGGAGCTAACATCGTGATGTCATTATGTTGTGGGCGGGGCCAAAGAAAAATAAATAAAATACAAAATAATAATAAAAAAAAAATAAGCGCACACACACACACAGATATAGAGGAGAAGGAGGGCTAGGAGCCAAATTGGAGGAGGGTTTTTAATAGCCATTTTGCCCCCCATGAAGTAATGCCTGACGGCGGTCCCGTGGAGTGGCAGGGCGTAATGGGAGGTGGTTTTAGTGGGTAAAAATCCCACACACTGTGAAGCCAGAGCAAGGGCTCACAGTGTCTTTTGAAGATTTCCACCTGCCCTTAAAACACTCTCTCTCTCTCTCTCTCTCTCTCTCAGGCCTTTTTAGGAACTGTGGTAGTACGCCGATATAGGTAAAGGTATTAAATACACATTAAAATACACACAGACACAACATATCCAAAGGTGAGTCACTTATCCTGGGGAGCTTCAGGCTATAGGGAGCATCAGGCTAGGATCTTCCCTTCCTCCTCCCCGCTTGGGAGGACAGCAAGGAGGCCGTGTATACGCGCCAAGCATTGTAGGCATGCATGCACACCAAGTGCTTGTCGCGCATGCGCAGTGGGGGAACCAATGAAAAGGTAAGCCCCCAAAGGTGGTTCCCTCCAAAAGCTGCTACTGGTTCTCCAGGACACTGGGAAAAGTTATTACCAGTTCTGGAGAATTGGTGAGAACCTGTTACATCCCATCACTGGATGTAGTCAAGAGTGGCATAGCCTGTTCTGAAGCTCACTTGTTCTCTGCTGAATTCCAGGTCTTTGAATATTCTTTGCATAAGAATTCTAATAAACAGTTTATAAAGTTGAGAAAGGAGGGTGATGGGATTATAATTTCCCAGGTCTTCCATATCTCCTTCCTTTATAAGTAGCATGGTTTCAGATGTCATCCAAGTATAGGACAAATTAGCAGTTTGCAAGTAAAGTGTTTAGCAAGCACCCTATGGAGTGCATGACCCCCTACCTTTAAATGCCCAGCTGTTATTCTGTCTTTCCCTCCACACTTGTCTAGTTTTGTCTTTCTTATGGCCATGTCCACTTCACTGCATGTTACTGACAGAATTTTTTCTGATTTGGCGTGTGAGGCAATTTCACTTACTCATACTTTGGAAACATACAAGTTGTTATAGGAATCTTCGCATATCTGCTTCATATCTGTGCCGGAATAGGCAGCAGACTCATTTATGGGTGTTGGAAGTGTTTATGACAGCCACAGACTCATTTACGGCTGTTGTAAACTCATTTACAACAGCCGTAAATGAGTCCAAGGCCGATTCTGGTGGGGGCGGCAGCTGGACAACCAGTCTGGCCGCCAACTATCTGAGGGAGTGTGCCCACCCCCTGATTTGAAAAGGCTGAGAACTCCTGCTATAGTTGTTGTTGTTCAGTCGCAGTCGATTCCGACCCTTTGCGACCCCATGGACCACTGTCCGCCAGGCACTTCTGTCCTCCACCATCCTCCTCAACTCGCTCAGCTTTGTGCCCATTGTCTCTACAATACCATCTAGCCATCTCATTTTTGACCGCCCCCTTCTTCTTTTGCCCTCCACCCTTTCCAGCATCAAGGGTTTCTCAAGTGAATCTTCTCTTCTCATTTGATGTCCAAAGTACTTTAGCTTCATCTTTACTCTTTGACCTTCTAAGGAGCAGTCAGGGTTGATTTCTTCTAAGATTGACCTATTTGTTCTCCTCGCTGTCCAGGGGACTCTCAAAACTCTCCTCCAACACCACATCTCAAAGGTGTCTATTCTTCTGCGCTCAGCTTTCCTAATGGTCCAGCTCTAACAACCATACATTGCCACCGGAAATACCATTGCTTTGACTATACGAATTTTTGTTTGCAATGTGATGTCTCTACTTTTCACTATGTTCCCCAGGTTTCTCATCGCTTACCTCCCAAGAATCAGTCGCCTTTTTATTTCATGGCTGCAATCACCATCTGCAGTGAGCTTTGATCCTAAGAAAGTAAAATCTGTCACTGCTTCTACTTCTTCCCCATCTATTTTCCAGGGACTGAGAGGGCCTGTTGCCATGATCTTGGTTTTCTTGATGTTGAGTCTCAAGCCAGCTTTTGCACTTTCTTCTTTCAACCTAATCAGGAGCTTTTTAAAGTCCTCCTCACTTTCTGCCATTAGGGTGGTATCATCTGCATATCTCAAGTTGTTGATGTTTCTCCCAGCAATTTTGATCCCAAATTGTGATTCCTCCATCCCTGTATTGTGCTCTGTGTATAAGTTGAATAAGCAGGGTGACAAAATGCAGCCTTGTCTTACTCCTTTTCCTATTCCAAACTACTCCATCATTCCATTTTCTCTCCTAACTGTTGCTTCTTGATTCATGTACAGGTTTCTAATGAGGCATATAAGGTGTTCCGGTATTCCCATATCTTTAATTACTTGCCACATTTTGTCGTGGCCGACACAGTCAAAAGCCTTAGTGTAGTCAATGAAACAGAAGTAGACTTGTTTCTGATATTCCTTTGTTTTTCCATGATCCAATGTATGTTGGCAATGTGGTCTCTAGTCCCCCTGCCTCTTCTGAACCCCGCCTGCACTTCTGGTATAGACAAACATTTATATAAACAGGAAGAGGAGGATAAAGAGAAATGTCAGGGAAACAAAAGGTTCAGCATGGTGATGATCTTATCTCTGTTAAGGGTCATTAAGACATTTTAGGAGTGACAGATATAGATCTTAATAGTGGTCTTTAAGAATTGTTCAAGTCATTACCAAGGGAGCATGTGGCCCACTATTGTTCCAGGGCTGAAATCAGAAAGGGTAGAGAGAATAGCAATACAAAAATTACAAGCACAGAACATTTGTTCAAACAATTGTCAAATGCAGTGTTTCACTGGCAAGTAGTACAAGTGATCTTTAAAGTTGTCCAGCATGTTGACCACTCATCAATCATACTAAATCAAGTGTTCATAGAATATGAATTGAAAGCAGTTACAGAGTGGGCAATTTCTTTTGTATTAAATTAATATCACTCATTACAATCAGATTCTTAATTGCAAGTTACTTTGCTAAGCAACAGGATGTCAGCTGTTGAATGCAATGCTGTCACTGAGTTTGTTTGTTGTTTTAGTGAGCATGTTAACCACACATCATATCTTTGACACAGACGTATATAAGAATGGTAAATCATGACATGCTTACACTGGAATGTTTGATTTGCAAACAAATCTAATTTTTAAAAAACCCTGTTCTGCTAAGCTAAGCAATGTTTCCCATGCTGTCTGTATGGGAGAACTCTTTGTACATTGATTTGTATTCCATAGAACCACTGAATTACGTATTACAGGCACAGTCAGTTCACATGAAACGCAAGCCAAGTTGTTAGCTTTCGTTGTTGCTTTGCCAGAGCTAAAAGTACAGTCCAAAACACACACCAATACCACTGTAGCTGAAAAATGAGTGATAGGTCATGCAACTAGTCTTTCAGGGGAGTTTGCATGCTGTTACTGATGTTTTGTTTGCCAAACATCTGATAAGGTTCCAAGGGAAAGCCCAAAGATTCATGGAACATAACACTGTTATATGTGGCAGCCCCTTACAAAGTGGCCCAAACTATTTATCATTGTTAGGTGGCTTAAACAGAACCTGAAATGTACCTGTAGACAACCACTGTGGTCAAGACCATGAAGCCCAGTAGCTTTTGTGTTATGTGCGCTGAGACCATCAGTTTCATATGAAGACATTTCACTAGTTTCGAAATCTTTTTGATGCATGTCTCAGGTAGGTAAAATGACATAAAATTCTGTGCTGAAACCCATACATCAGGGACAGATGGCACAACTCAAATGAGTTGACCTCCTCTCCAGAACACCTTGATTGAAGGACAAGCACTGGCAGAGCAGACAGGTAGGAAGCCAAGCAAAATACTTTAAAATACCCCCATATGATGATGAAATTATGTCAAGACTCCAGTCAAAAGCATTCTTATGAAGATCACATTGTCAAATTTCAATGAGATCTACACATTACAATGTTAAATCAGTCCTACATGCTTTTTATTGACACAATAACCTGTGGCGAGGGTAGATAGCCTTTTCCAGAGGGAAATGTCTAATCAGGCAGCCCCTAGTAATACTTTTAGCAAAGAATTAAGGGTTAAAAGCCGTCTCAGTCTAAGGCTGCAGTCACAGCAACACTTTCCAGAGATTTAGTTTCCAGACAGCTCAGTCCTTTTAAGTCCAATGGGCCTTATGCCAAAAGATCAGGTTTTTCAATAAAAATGTAACAACCCACCCACCCCCCAGTCATTTCCACCAGAATCCCATTTTCCACTCAAGCAGAAGAAAAAACCCACAACAATCCTTTTGATGTTTATTATACCAGTAAGAGGAGACAGAGTCCCCCGATTTTATTGCCAAAATTCCTGAACAGCATGGGACAGACTTTGATCTCACACCAAGATATCCAGTGGTCTTCCAAACTCTCCTGTCCTGACTTGGGGAGTGAGGGACAAGCCCTGGCAAAAAGAGTTGGATCAGTCTCTGCTTGCAAATCCTAGCTGTGCAAGTCTCCTTTGGAAATTTCAGCAGCAGTGCTACAACTGGAAGCACCAGGAATGTACACAACAGGGGGTGCGGCTGTTCAAAACTGCCTGCAGGATTAAAAGGGCAAGCTGTTGATCTGACCAGTCAACAGCAAAGCAAGAACAGTTTCAGACCAAGATTTCTGTTTTCCTTCTGTCTACTTAATAGCTCCTACTGGAAGGGAGTCAAGCATCCGTCAGTCCTCTCTCATCCCACCCCCCTTTGAAGGGATGACCTTGAAAGAGGTCATTGGCAGTCTCCTCTCTGAAAACACTCTTCCACTCTACCCACGCATAAGTTGTGGCTGTTTCCCACAGTGGACACTGGAACATCAAATCCAGATGGCCCCAAATGGTCTGGGCGCCTTTGATACTGCACTACTTCAAACTTCTTTGATACATGCAGCTATAATACAAAGCATGAATCCAGAAGTACAGCATTTTTTTTCAGTAACTATAAATGATATCTATAAATCAAAGATACAAAAAAAGCTCAGTTAAAAGTCATTAATTAAAAAGACTCAGTGAGAGAACTGTGATAGGAAAATATATTGTAGCACCTTTGCAAAGAGAGGGGAAAAGAAAACCAGGTCACTTTGGAATTCATAATGCACGGGGTGGGGTGGGTGGGTGTCACATTCTGGCAAAGAAAGGCAGCTGGTTCATCTACATCTGCTAGGACTCTCATCGTGGTATACAATTCGTTAAGTGATGAAAAGATCCTGTAGGTAGTGAGGAACTGGCTGAAGCAAGATATGGAGGGCCAAAAAAAAAGGGGGAAGAATTGCACAAAGTGTGCTTGTGTCAGCACCAAAAACAGAAAGGCCAAATATCAACATGGGATGCTGTGAGGCACAGCAATGTGCCCAGGAGTATATACTTAATTACAGGCACTTCCTTCCTAGATTCCTTCACTTATGGCTTTAGATGCAGGAAATTCATGCATTTGGAGCTACCAAGGCAATTCATGGGGCCAGGCTTTCTTCTCAGCACAAACTCCCACAGAGAGCACAATTGCACACAGCAGTGATGCTTCCCTTTGGACTCCATGGGCTCCAGAGTTGGAATGGCTTCCTGTCCTCCCTCATCCCCCATGTGTGCAGACGCTTCTCCTCACTGCAGAAGTCGGAACCACCGGAGTGGTTCCTTTTAGGCTTCAAGAGAATCCGTCATTTCTTTTATCCCCCTCTCATCGCTACACAATGTAAATATCTGTGACTGAGCAGTAAGTCCTAAACACATTTGCATATTGAAATCAGCACTGAAGGAAGACTGGTGGGTGAGTCAGGCAACACACCCTGCCTTTTGGATTTCTTTGCCTTTAAGAACCTTTTACATCTCTTTGGTGGCAGTTTTCTTCATCTTTTCGGATGTCTCCTAGAAGGAAGGAAGGAAAAGAATTTTACATGACTGTACTATGACTTTGCATCAAGGCAGAATAACTACACTTTTATTGTCAGCCACCCAGAGTATTGGTCTCATTAATCAAGTGGGATAATAAATAAATCAATAAATCCTCATTTCCCTAGCTTGAGACATGCTTGATATTTTTTTTTAAACCAGAAAAAGTAGAGAGCACAGGAGATGGTTGTTTTCTAGTATCCTTGCATGGAATGACAAAAGTTTGCCTGGAGTGTGGCTAATAAAAATGTGTAATTTTTAGAGGTATAATAATATTCTTCCATCTCTGCTTCCCTAACTCCCCCTGAAGATACATTCCTTAGCTTTAGTCCATTGGGAAGAAACGTCCTTCTTTCTTTCCTAAGTGACTCAGGGTCGTTTTGAGGAAAGTGAAGTAGAGTCTGAAAAGGTAAAGTACTTCAACTGATACATCAGGTATAAGATATGGAATAACCAAAGTGGCGGCTGGACATTATCTTAGTTCTTTTTAAGGGCTTTCATCCACAAGAGGTAAGTTCTGTGCCCTTAACAAGTACTGTATGTAAAACAAGTTAATGTACTAGCTTTTTTTTTTTGCAAACTAGTTAAAATAATGCTTTCTAATAACTATAGATCTCTGTAGCATTTCAGAAGATTAACATTATTGAAACAATATATAGTCAGTACTGTATGTGCATAATGCAAAGAAACCTCTATAGCAGTGTTTCACAACCTTTGGTTTTGGGACTTCAATTCCCAGAAGCCTAAGTTAATCCCCCAAAACACTGATCAGCCAATGTACTGCCTTAGGCTTCTGGGAATTGAAGCCCCCCTGCGGGCGTGGGTCCCACGTTGGGATCCCCTTGCCGACTCTATAGCCTTATTCTGACCTGATGCTTTTGCAGCTCTTGAACATATCTGGCCAGTTCTTCTTCAGTCAACTTATCTTCATGCTGCTGCTCTTGCAAAGGCACCTTCTGGTTGCTACCTATGAAGACAAACAAACATTACATCGATTATAGCTGGCTGTGAGCTCATAAGGTTCAAGGAAATGTGATGAGAGAAAAGTCATAGCAGGTTCCACCAGCAGAGAAAATATAACACTGGTTTTAGGATATTTGGGTAAGGGGGTAAATGGGCGCATTTTACTTCTGCTTCTGGGAGTGATGAGGGCGGCGTGGGGTGGATGAATAGCAGTCAATCCATTTGTGTTGATTCACGTGGGGTTGGGCTTCTGGGAATTGAAGTCCAAGAACATCTGTAGTGCCAAGGTTCATCATCACAGCCATAGGAGAAGGAGCAACTACAGTGTGACTGACAACAGGTGACCTCAGTTCTTGCAGCTATGCTTCAGCAAGGCTGCAAACCTACATCTTCCGGAAAGGCTCTTGCATGTCCACAAGTGCAATGACTGTAGGGAAACGCTAGACCTATTACACTGCAAACTCCCTATTACACAACCCTCAAGAGCATATGGGAACCCTGCTGGGGCGTATAGGTGGAAAGGTCCTTTATTTTGGCAAAGACCATGTAGTCTCTGTGCAGGCATTTAGTAATGGGAGCTGTTTGGGTGACATGTAATATATTGCTTCTTTGTTTCCTTTTATGTTAAGCAGCCAAGAAGCTATTAATAAGTTGCATGTGAAGGGAATGGCCGAAAGGGTTATAACATCCTAAGGCAGGGATTCTCAACCTGCGCCCCGTGGGCCGGATGCAGCCTGCAGCACCATTTCATGTGCCTCCCCAACCACCTCCACACCAGAAAATGCCATGTGACGGAGGAAGGGCAAAATGCCCATCTGCCCCCCAAAGTTGTCTGAGGGAGCGTGACCTGGCCCCCAGCTTTACAAGGCTGAGAACTCCTGCCCTCGGATCAGAGATTTGAAAAGATCTGCTGCTAGCCTCTCCCTGCCAGCCCAACATCATCTCCTGGGTGGTATTGTTGCACCTCACTAGTCACACATGGCAAGTGAGGCAAAGAGACATCAAGAAAGCATCTTCCCATCACTATACTTGGAAGAGCTGCTTCCATGGCGGCCTCATGCAAAAGCATCATCCCAACCCATAACTGGTAGTAAATGGACAGTGTCACCATGGGTCCAAGGGTGTACTTGTCAGTGTTAGTCTGTTATGCTCTTTTTCTACCACCACCACCACCCAATCCTCAGTTTCTCTTCTGGGAGTACATAGGACAGGATCCAAGCTATGCTGACAGCACAGCAATGGAAGTGATATAACAAGTTATGAGAAACTGCACTTTATTGTTCACATTGACATTTACAAATCAAGTTAAAAGATTTACAGATTGTAAGTTTTATATTCTTTGTGTTTTTATGTAAATAACGCAGAGTAGGATTATCTCCAAGATGGGCGGTATATAAATAAAACAAATAAACAAACATAAACAGCACCACTCACATGTAAAGGAATTATAGAGATCACTGTGACTTCCTAAAATCCAGGAAGTTAGAGATTTGATCTCCCTGCTTTAAGAGTTCTCTTCTGGGCCTCCATATCACTTCAACTACTAGCTGATCTCTGTAAATTGCTCTTTGCAAGTGTTGTATTCGTCTATTAAAATTCAACAAATAAACTGGTAAAATAATAAACTGATTGATCCAATAATATAAATTGCTTCAGGCTTCAAACAAGGAATAACCCCTTACAAATCTTTCTGAAGTTCAGAACTGTATTCAGCAAGCTGTTCCACACACTGTCAGGTCAAGGCCTCTGTTGCTTGGCTCCTGTCTCAATACAACTCAATTTAAATTGCAAGTAATCCCTGTTCTACCTCTCTTGAGAGCCATTCATATACTCTTCCAAGTCTTAGTCTTCAGTTTTAGTTCAAACTGTAGCAATTTGTCTCCATTTGGCGTTAATTGCCCATCACCTCATACAGTCACTTAAAATTCTCCCTGTTGCCTGTATGAGAAAATTCATGGCACTTAGCCATCTCCTTAAACCAAGCTCTTTCAGAGAAGGTTAAAGAGAAACTAGTCATTCCTGGATGGACAGGCAAAGAAAGTCTTGTCAGCAAAGTAAAACATGACAGGTGGAAAGGTGAACCTGTCTTACATTCCCTGCAAATCTTTAATGAGACTCAAAAGACAGTCCATAGGTTACGATTATAGAACCACAAAGTGAAACATGCAAATGCTAGAATTTTTCCTCTGAGAAAAGGATCAATAAGATGAAAAGGGACCCCACTTGCACAATAGATGCCACAAAGGAGGAGGATTTTGGCAGAGCCACAACATAAGACTTGTGGCATTCAAACAGCACTGAATGAACTCACATTCTAAAATGACTCAAGGAAACCGCCTCCGTCAGACTTAGCATTTACATTACTGAATCCATTGTTGGGATATGGCACCCCCTCCTGGTGATCAGAGTTGGAATGCCTCTCTTGTGTGCTTGCATAGCATAGCCTCAGAGGCAGAGGGATGTGGCTTCATATCAGCCTATGCTGCCATGCAGTCCTGCCCCCTAGCATGGGGGGTTCTAAGGGAAATGAGGAGCTATTGTTTCCATCTAGGTTCTCCCTTTCCATCTTGTCATGTATTACACACTGCTCCAGGTGAGATAATCTCATAGGAGACTTTTCCCCTCTGAGAGACATCGTCCTGGCCTCTAGCTACCAGGGCAACAAGGGATAATGCTTTCCTTTTTTTAGTTGTTCAAAGTGGCTGGCCTTCCTTCAGGTTGGGCAGCTTGAGGAAGAGACAAGCCCGAGGCTGGGTCACACATTCTCAGTCAGCTTCAAGGGGTGGACGGCCATTTTACCCTGCCTGCACGACGGGGTTGGCCGTTTTGTCCCAACAGCATCAAAGGGGTTGGCCATTTTGTTTTTTGAATGCCCTTGGGGGCCACATAAAATGGTGTCACAGGCCAGATCCGGCCCATGGGCCTTAGATTGGGAACCCCTGGTCTAGATACATCTCAAAGTCATGAGTTTGCAAAAAAAAAAAAAGGGAAAAGAAAGAAAGCCTCAGATGGCAAAAATCTTCAGAGCCAACCTAGAGGCTTCTGTGCTTGTCATGGAAAGGAAGGTGAACAAAGTGTGGACAAGAGGAACTGCTGTGTTTTTCTCCCATTACTTACCTTCTCTCTACATACAGAAAGTTCAGTTGCCTTATACAGTATTAATGTATTTCTTCTTTTCTTCAGCTTTCCTATTTATTTCCAATCAGAACCTTGAGGAAACGCAGTGGCATGGGGGGGGGGGCTGCCCCAGGTGGCACGTTTTGGGGGCAGCAAAATGTCACTTGGACATATGGGTGTTCTTGGACTTCAATTCCCAGTAGCCCTAGAGGCCGCTGAGGGAACAGGCGTGGCGTCTTGGGGCCAGCCCAGAGGGCGGCAAATCTGGCTTATACCCCGAGCGGCTGAAACTCTCATCCTGGGCGACTGAAACCCACGCTACACCACTGAGGAAACGGCTACAGGCCGCATTTGTTTCCTCAGGAAAACTATTTCTTTGAATTAACCTGGGATTTTCCAGTTTTACCTACCTTCACAAGTCATGGCAGTACACACCCAGTTCCCACATGCACAGACACAGCGGTTACACTCCACCTGGGTCTCTGCTCCATCCTCATATGTTTCATCTTCCAGGGCACATTCTGAAAAGAGCACAAAGAATGGAATTGGCTTGAATGCACATGGATGGAATCGAATTTGGAATGCTACTCACAAAGCTGGGCGGGCTGAGGAGGATGGTGGAGGACAGAGGTGCCTGGAGGACAGTGGTCCATAGGGTCACAAAGGGTCGGAATTGACTGTGCGACTGAACAACAACAAACCCACCTAATCATTTTCCAGTCTTTACTTGACCTGCAACTCCATTATTTCACTGGCTGGTGAAATAGATTTCCATCATCACAATGTGACAGATTTGAAAATTATCCTATGAGGATGCCATACTAAAAATATGGCTTTATGTGAGCCAATGAGCTTGCAACCTATTATCAGTGCTGGACCCGGCTAAAACACAATGACTGTGGAATACAAGATGGTGAATATGGGCAGGATTTTGAGACATGTTTATAAAACAATAAAAAGCTTGTGATACCTGAAAGGTCAAAATCCTGTTGTCTAGCAGAATAAAACTCGGCTCGTTTAATCCATGGGGATTTAGTAAGTTAATTCTTCCACATGACCCATTGATTTAAATGGGCCTACTCTACGTGAAAGTTATTACGGTAAAGTAAGTCACAATTAGAGTAGCTCATTTGAATCAACAGAACTTAGGGAGGAGCTGACTCACCAAACCCCCCACTGAATTACTATGCAACAGAATTCAGGTTAGTTAACAACTCTTTTATTAGTTCAATTTCTTAGGTAAAAATAGAAACATCTAATTTTGTATTCCTATTACTTCTACCCTCTTTGACTTCAGCTCTGAATCTCCTATGAGTTACATGGGCTCTGAGTTTTACTCTAAAGTAATTCACAAGGAGGGTAGGCCCTTGAATCAAAGGAATTTATGGAGGAGTTGACTTACTACATCCTCATTGATTCAGTGGATCTACTGTAGTGCCAAATACTAAGCTAAGCAGGATTTTGACCATTGAGAATCCAATTTAATTTGGTATAGGCATTCACAATTCACATCTCTCTTGATTAGATGACTCAGACTGCAGTCCAAAAAAGCTTGGCACAAATATAATTTGTTCACCTTCTAGGTACATAAGACTCTTGCTCTTGTTGCATTAGATTAACACATTTGGCCCATTGAAAATGTCTAAAATATATATTACTATATTACTAGCCCCAGAACACTGATTTAAGGTGTCCACTTTAATAGTGTACAGGCAAGGAGATCCTACTTTTTTCTGGTGGGTTGAAGGTTGGATTGAGGCACTTCAAGAATTCATTGAAGCTCAGCTTCCAGTCAGCATTTTCATCAGAGAGTTCAATGAGGGCATCCACACAGAGTCCCCTGGAAGAAGAAACACGGATATTATCACCAGTCTAGCCCCAACATCAAATCCAAACACATTACAACAAAGTAGGAACAATTAACATTTTATCATCTGGATGCTGCTAAGGTGGACATGTGAAACAGCCTCTTGAACGACCTGCACTTGGACACAGTTGACTAAATAACAGCAACAGCTTTTAAATGTTAATGGGTTAATCTAATTGTTAGTCACTACTAAAGTAGATCCTTTGAAAGATTGGGATTTTAAAATCTACACTTATGAAAATCCAACTGATCTAGAAGATCTACTCAAGAACTATCTACTTTCTTTATCCCTGTGGCAAATTAAGGTCATATTTTCTTTCTTTTCACAAAGGACATGAAGAAGAATTTTTTTCATATAGTGTTCTACTAGTGAATTTATTTTTTTATTTTTTATTTAATTTAATGTTCGAATTTATATCCCGCTCACTCAGGAGAACCCGACTCAGGGTGGCTTACATAATCATAAAAAACATATACAATATAAACAACAAATCAAACAATATACAATAACCAAAATACACAGTAAATACAAAGTAATAACATATCATATGGTATACAAAATTCAATCAGAAACACATAAGTCACAATGTCATGTCACCATAGAAACAATATATCATACATCATTAAAGTGCAAAGAGAAAAAACATTTCAAAGCCTGACATAACAATACAAAGCAGCAGCGAAGTTCATAAATGAATGGGAATGTTCTCCTTTCCTGTCCACTTATTTACCAGCTAGTGAACCAGATATAGGAATACTTTTAGCTCTGATCAAAAGGAGATAGGACCTTTTTTTAACTGGAAAATATTAGCTTGGGGGGCTAGGCTACAAGCCAGAAACTACTGTCAAAATATGCAAATAAGGACAACTCTCCATTAAATCTCCGTGGCACTAACCAATAATTCAGATTTTTGGCTATAGTAAAATAGTATCCCAAGACAGTAGAGAAGTGGAGGCAATTCTCTCTCTTTCCTCATCCCATTGATCAATGATGGTGAACCTTTTAGAGACCAAGTGCTGAAACAGAGGGCTGGGGAGGGAGGAAGCGCTCCCATTGGGTTGCTTGGCAGAGAGGTGGGGTGAACTCTGTGCTGGGACAACACTGTGTGTGCCAACAGAGAGAGTTGGGAGTGCCCCCTCTGGCATGCGTGCCATAGGTTTGCCACCACTGCCATAGGTGAAGGGAATGGAACAAAGGTCTAACAACAATGAGGAAAATTTCCAGGGCTCTGCTAAGAACAAAACAGGAGTTTGGACAATCAAAGGGAGAACTCATTTTTAGCACAAGGAAAGATTGGAGCAGAGAATGGTATGATCAGGGGGAGACATAGAAGTCTGGGTCAGCCATTAGCATTGCCAGATCTGAAAATGGCTATTAGATGAGATGACCAGATGATAAGCTACTGAAGATAGAAAGGGATGACCGCTGTAGGAAAGCAGAAAGATACAAAGGTTGTCCCTGGATGGATGTGAAATCAGTATTCCTACACGCACCCTCCCTCCCATAGGTCTAGTCATGTGATTATTTCCCCATAAATTTTGAAAAGCAGATCTTTGTAATCTGTCATACAGTGAAAAGTAGCAGTATAATAATAATTTTGTGTCAGAAATTATTCTAGGTTGAGAGGATTTTTGCTGGAGGAACTCTGCTCAGGGGACGCCTGAATGAGGCTCCTTTCATGTCTCCAAGATCTTTTCCCACCAAAGTGGTCCCTATTTATTTATTGCAATTGCTTGCTTTCGTTCTGCTACATTGGCAGGAACTGGGACAGAGACAGGCGCTCATCCTGTCATGCAGTACTCTGGTCTTGAAAAGTAGCAATGGCAGCTGGTTACTATTTCCATTCTTGCAGTTTGCTAAATCAAAGCGTCACACATACATGTACACAGCTGCTTTCCCATTTGTGGAGCAACAGACGGCTACAAATTATTCTACCAACTTTATTTCCCTAGTAGATGGGGAAGCAGAGAGGACTGTGATGGACAAAAAGGATTCTATAATGCTGATTCTATTTGTATGCCCTGGTTTGAAGGAAAAAATTAATATGATTTGTAGTTTGAAGTCTGTCTCTTTTATTACACTACTTCCTGTTACCTGAGCAGCTTATTCGTCTGAAGATCAACATAGGTGGTGATGTTCACAGCGGTTTCATTTTGTTCCACAAACTTCAGAAACTCACCGGAGTCCAAGCGAGAATCTCCATCATCAAAATTCTATGCAAAGGAAAAAATTGCATTAAATCAGTACATTCCCTAAGAAGGCTCCTATTCACTGAGACATACTTAATCTATTTGGCAAGCCACAACATTCAGTAATATATGACCCTTTCAGGTCTACACACATAGTCCATATGAGTACTGTAGGCTATTTAAATGTGGCTCAGGGTATATAATGGCAGGTTCATTAATGAAGCAAAGGCTTCTTGCCAGATTTGAGGGAAAGCAACCCACCATGTTATCCAGTGGTGCCCAAACTACTGCCTGTGGGCCAGATCTGACCCCCGATGCCAATTCATCTGGCCCTCACCACTCCTGGAAGTGGAAGAAAAATGTGCCCACACATGTGCAGAACGTTTTACTTCTGCTTCAGGGAATGGTGTGGGCATCGGGCCGGATCCAGCAGCATTCTGTGCATGCGCAGTTTACCCCCGCTTACAGTGGGAAAAACTACATGACCAGCCCATTGAACCACATGACTAGCCCGAAAAGTTTGGACACCCCTAATTTTATCCATCAGCTGCTAACTGAACACAACCTTGACATGTACACAGGTCTGATTCCAATGGCTTTTTTTCCTGCATAGGCCATGCACTTTTAGCTTAAACATAAACAATTTCATTTGCATTATTTCCAGTTGGAATGGTTAATCTTATTAATAACATAAGGTTTATCAAAATAAAAACAAATCTGGCCCTCTTAATCCTTTCTAGAACCCTGGTGGTACAGTGGTTTAATAGCTGGACTGCAGTCAAAATGTTGTGAGTTCAATCCTGGCCAAGGTTGACTCACCGCTCCATACTTCCAAGGTCGGTAAAATGAGTACCCAGCAGGTTTGGGGTAAAATGCTAATTAACTTGTGAACTGCCCAGAGAGTGCACTAAGCCCTATGGGGTAGTATAGAAGTGTAATTGCTGTTGCTATTTTATCTGGAAAGCTAATTATCTTCTCAAAAGGGGAAATGGGTTGGTCTAGCATCATCTATCTTTAATGAGCCCATGTCCCCAAGTTGTTTCTCTCCACATTTTTTCCTGTTTGTTCATCTGAATGTTTTGCAAAGTACGTAATAACAATAGCAATTACATTTATGTACCACCCATAGTACTTAAAGCACTCTTTGAGTGGTTCACAAGGTAATTGGTTTTAACTGTTATTGATGTTCCTGTTGTGAAATCGCCCTGGGTCACTTTGGTGAGGAGGGCAATAAACAAATTTGACTAATAAATAAATAAATTAGCATTTTGTCCCCAACACGGAAAGCCTCTGTGGTCCTTCTATTAGTTTTCAGCACTAGTAACCCAAGTCAAAATCAAAATTATCTTTGTCATTTTATAAATGAGAGGTTTCAGGTTAAAAAAAACTTGATGAAACAAAAGTATGTTTTAGCTGTTTACGGAAGCCAATTAAAGATGAAGCTGATCTTATTTCAGATGGTAAACTATTCCATAATGGTGGCGGCTATCCCTGGAAATGCTCTTCCTTTAATCACAGCTTTCTCCAGCTGCACAAGCTTTGAGATTTGTAAGAGGGGACACATTTTAGGTCCCCTAACCTTGAGGCGCTTGTTTGGCGGAAATGCAAGAGAGCACCTTCTTGACGGCTGCTCTCCCAGACTTTGTAACTCCTTTGTAGGAGACACTAGACTGGCCTCATCTCTGCTGTCCTTCCAGTGGCAAGCAAGGATCTTCCTGCTCAGACAGGCCTTTGTGGATTGACCGACTGCTAAGGAGAAGGGTTTTTAAAAGAAGCCCTGTACATTTCCTGTTTTTAAAAGTTATTGGTTTTAATTGTGGTCTTTAAAATGGTAAACTGCCTTAGATTGCAGTTTTGGTGGGAGGCAAATATAATAAAATGAGTAAGTCTCTGGGGAAGACCTGGTTTCTGAAAATATATAGATGCAAATGATTTAGAACAATGGTTCCCAATGTGGGGCCCATGCCCCACTGGGGGACTTCAACTCCCAGAAGCCTAAGTCAGTACATTGGTCAACCAGTGCTTTGGGGAACTGACTTGGGCTCCTGGGAATTGAAGTCCAAAAAACCAAAGGTTGGAACTTAGAATATGCAGAAGATGAATTAAAGAATTCTGGATATGTAAACCAAGAACAAATAAAGATGTTTGTAATATTACATTGGCAGGACCTTCTACCCACCAGAAGCTCCGTAGCACACTGGTATTTGTTTTCCTACCCCTGCCATTCATACCTTGAAGTATTTATCTAAAATTTCTGTGTAGTTGCTGCCTTTGGAGAACCATCCATCAGGAATGATTTCAGTTTCAAGCCACTGGATAACTCTACGACGGAGCTCATCTCGATCAGTCTGATAACAGACAACTAATGGGAGAGGAGAAAAATGGAAAGTCAGATGAGGGAGAGTGGAAAAACCTAAGAAGTTAGGACAGAAGGCGAGAAAGAAAATGCTAACATGGCTGGCAAGAACACAGGGTTAAATGAATGGCTAACCAGCAGTCCCCAAGTCTCTCAACCTGTGATTAATTAAGTCATGTGCTACCAAGTTCTGGCCCAACTTATCATGACCCTAATAGGGTCTTAAGGAGTGGTTTTACCAGTGCCAAACCCTAGTTCTCTGAGTTTCCATGACTGAGAGGGGATTCAAACCCAGCTCTCTTGAGTCTTAGTCCATCACTCCATCCACTACACCACATTGCATATGCAACATGTGGAGTAGTAGTCAATTTATGTCTTTTACTCCAGAAGCATTAGAGCAGGGGTTCTCAACCTATGGCCCATGGGCCGGATCCAGCCTGCGACGCCATTTCATGTAGCCCCTCACCCCTCCAAGGGCATTCAAGAAACAAAATGGCTACCCTTTTGAAGCTGTTGGGACAAAATGGCTAAAAAAAACCCCGTCCAAATTGTGCAGGCAGGGCAAAATGGCCGTCTGGCCCTTAAAGCTAACTGAGAGAGCATGACCCAGCCCCAGGCTTCAAAAGGTTGGGAACGCCTGCATTAGAGAGAAGCACTGCAGGAAATACCTGAGCATAGCAAAAACATAGTTACCTGGACTTGCAGCTGCATCCTCAGGCTTCTTCTCTATTAAATGAAAGAAATCAAATCTTGATATGAAAGCTCTCCAACATTTTGTACTTTTCCTAATGAACATATTATGTCTCCCCAAAACATGGAATTACTCAAAAGAAACAAGAAAAAACACAGTGTGCCTTTGCAGCATGCGGTTACATGTCTTGCAAAGTTTAGTTCAGTTCTCTATATACACATTTAGCCTAATGCACATCTGTAAGCTGTTTTAATTTATTATATACACCTGGTTCTGTTAAGTATTAATTTACTTACTACAGCATAGACCAGCTAGACTTCCTTTAGAACCCCAGTTAGACACAAATAAATTGCAGTTGAGCGTGTCAAAAGGCCTTCAGAACAAGATCTCTAAGTTGCCTCAGTTTTCTTATCTTAGTATGCCAGAATCATATTCACCAGAGATGATTCCCCCAGAAACATGGCACAAAATGATGTACTGTATCTGAAGCTTAGCTTCTGCTTGGAATCCACCAGGGTGTATATAAGTCGTTGCTACTCAAAAGGAAAACTCCATCATAACTGGGAAACTGGTATAGACACACTAAGTCAGGACTGGAATTTGGGGCTGCCTGGTTAGGCAAAGGAGACATTAGGCTTAATAAGTAATGTGTAGCTGCATTTCTGGGACTACAGTGGCTCAAGTGGTTAAGACACTGAACTTGAAGACTGGAAGGTCGATTCCCGAGTAATGCACAACGGAATGAGCTCCCATCTCTGTTCCAGCTCCTGCCAACCTAGCAGTTCAAAAGCAGGAAATTGCAAGTAGATAAATAGGGACCACTTCAGTGGGAAGGTAAACAGCGTTCCGTGCATTCTGGTGTCTAGGCATGCCTGCTGCATGTCCATGGAAATGTCTGCAGACGCAGACAGTGCTGACTCCTTGGCTATAAACAGAGATGAGCACTGATCCAGAGAGTCGGGTATGACTGGCTTTCGAGCAAGGGTGACATAGTTACATCTCTATCCCTCCCCCTTTTTAAAAAAAAAATAATGGCAGATCAAGGCTGCCATTTTTGGAACTGTATCTGGTCTGACCGTAGTCCAATGTGATCCCAGCTTACCTTTACAGTGGCCATCATATTCCACCTGGATCTTAGAGCCAGTGAGGCAAGCATCCCGATGCAACTCACAATGGTTCAGGTATGTTTTGCCATTGCTGCCACAAACAGGCCTCTTGTGAGGTTTACATTTCTACAAAAGCAGAAAAAGCAGACAGATAAGGGAGCCTGAAGAGATGCAAAAAAGGAGCCAAGACTAAATATTAGCATCACTCAGAACATTTCTGCTCGCATAGTGTGACACTAAGGAGTAAGAATAAAGCAACAGACCAGAGCTCAACTGATCCAATTAATTAATTAAACATACTTGTTTCATGACTCTGAGCTAAATCAAGTCTTAACTTACTGAATGTTTTGCAAACAACACAGCAGCTCAAATCCTGTTGTTCACACACAAAGCTGCAGCAACATTTGAGGAAATTGCGCAGTGCAATTCACAAATCACTTCTTACACGTACACCACAGATGTTAAACGTGAAAGAAAAATCTACCCTGTCCACAGCCTTTCCAATCTTGTGGCAGTATGGTTCATGACCTCTGTGTATTTTAGCAAGTATGATGAAGATCAGGGGTGCCCAAACTTTTCGGGCCAATGGGCCCGACCACACCCCCTGGACAGCTGATCAGGCCAATCATGTGGTTCCTCACACTGGAAGTGGAAGTAAAACATGCCACGCACATGTGCAGAACGCATTTACGGTGCATTTTATTCCCCACTTCCAGGAGCGGCATGGGCAAGATGAGTTGGCAGTAGGGGTCAGATCTGGCCCACGGGCTGTAGTTTGGGCACCCCGATGTAGATTCTGAAGTTTTCAAAAATTAGTACAAACCCATCATTTGAAAAACACGTTTAAACACATTTCCTACAACTCACATTTATTTGTTCACCCAGATCCACCTCTTAGGCAAAAAGACAAGATCTCATTAAAGAAGACTATTTGGTGAATAAAATCGTAAATTTGAATTTCTTCCTCACTTTAAGAAGAGATTTTCTGGTTAATCGTACAAAGCAAGAGGCATCATTTTGTAATCCTGTAAAATTGACTTTAGGTGGCTCGCATGTAACACTTGCAAATTAATTAATATTTTAAACAAAAACCATTTCAGGAATGGTGTTTCTGTGTCTGAAATCTCTTTGTTGATCTTAGATGTCCCGCACATAACACTTGCAAATTAAATATTTTAAACAAACAAAAACATTTAAGGAATGGCGTTTCTGTGACTGAAATCTCTTTGTACTAAATATGAATTAGAAAAACCATGCTTATTCCTATTTGTAAAACATTGTTAGTTCCATAACAATTTTTAATGAAATTATGGTGAAATTATCAACATTATCAAAACTCAATGTGCTGGCCAAAGCCTTACCTCAATACAAAGGCAGGTTGGCTCATTCTTCTCTGTCACAGCACACTCCCGACCAGCTCCACAGAAAACATTGGCACAGATTTTGGATTTGCTTACTGGTTCTTCCTAAATGTTATGAGAAGAAAATGGCAGAATTATAAACCTCGTTCAGGAAAAGAAGGGAGCTTTTCAGGATTCCATACATGCACACTCATATGTCAAAACATAGTACTGTGAGTGTTGTTACATACTTTGTGACAGAATAAAATGCAGTTCAGGCACCAAAACAGCCCCAGCTCTATAATATGCCAAACGTTTTTTCTTATAAAAATGCTAATACAGTGGTACCTCATACAATGGTTTTAATCCGTTCCACAGGGTTTGTTGTTGTACAGAACAACTGCTATACAATGCATGCATCATATAGCGATTTTCCTTATTGGATGCATCGTACAACAATTTTTTTCGCTAAGTGTTTTTTCCCCATTAAAAACTGTTGTACAATTTTTTCCCATATGATGCCATTAAAAAAAAAAACCTAATTGTTATACGATTTCGTTGCTATATGGGGCGATTGTTGTATGAGGTTCCACTTGTAGGCACTTTTCCAAGTACAGGCAGCAGTAATAGCAATTATTTTCTCAAATTTGTTCACAGTTTACTTGCTAGCATTAATTAATACTTCAGGTTATTTGATCTTCAATGCAATTTGTCAATGGATAAATAACATTGCCCAATTTACCCTCTCCTGCTCTGCCTACATGCCAGCATAGAAATGAAGGTAGGAGTTCTGTAGCCACATTTTGATATAAGAAATAACAAAGAATGCATAACACAGACATGAGGCAGAAGATATATAACTCTGGCACTGTGCTAAACAAAGTATTTTAATAATGGAAACTACAATGAAAAGGTATCTGATATAAAATGGAAACACTTTGCACAGGCAAAGTAGACTGCCAGCTGCCGCCTTCTGAAAACCTTTGCTGCAAGTCTCCAATTGGAATGGGAAAGAAGTTTATTAGATTTGTGTTTTTAAAAGAATGCACCACACCTGCACTCTATAATTATTACATGAACTAGAAGAGAGTCATCCTTTGGCATTTATATCGCAGAGTTCTCCAGACAAAAATGTGTATAAAATTTTATGCATGGGTGTGGGGGGAAATACATATAAAAACCCATCTATTGGTGACAAAAAATATATAATTATATTTTATAGGTAAAGGTCATCCTTGCTTGAAAGCCAGTTGTATCCAACTCTAGAGTTCAGTGTTCATCTCTGTTTATAGCCAAAAAGCCAGCACTGTCTGTTACCTTCCCACCGAAGTGGTCCCTATTTATCTACTTGCAATTTCTTGCTTTCGAACTGCTAAGTTGGCAAAAGGTAGGTATTAGTGAACCTTGCACACAACAATACACTCAAATGTTTGCAACAAAACAGATGGAATGAGCTGATGGAAAAGAATGAGCAACCAGAAAACTGAACTGTTTCTCCCAGGCGTTTGGAGGAAATAATTTCATGTGGATACTTGAGGGAGAGTGCAGATAGTAATTTGGTAACATTACCAGGAGATGGCGGACTAATTGACAAATGGAAAGTTGGGACTCAGGATGAGAGTTATTACCAATTACACAGCTTGCAGCTTCCCCACACTTTCTATTTGTTTTAAACATTTCTTACATGTCTCCAGAGTGAATAGCCAGGGCAGCTTCTTCTAAGAGATCATACAAATATTCAGACTAGACTGAGAACTATCCTGCATATAAGGACATTTCTGCAACACACATTGGAAAAAAATTAAGGAGATAAACCTGTACCAGAGGTAATGAGTTTTTGGCAGAACAAATAAATTAATGGAAGACAACTGGTAGATTCAAGGACATATGGTTAGCACACTTGAGACCTTAAACACCCAAGTGTGCTAACCCTATGTCCTTGAATCTATATATACTGTATATAAACATTGAATGGTTAAGAGATTGGATGTACAGTATTGAAATGACTAATTTGTATCCATTTGTTTTCTATGTATCATTCTTTTTTTATCATCGTGTTTATGTAATTTTGTACTTTTTATATTATTTTTTCTGTTAAAAAACTTAATAAAATTTATTTTTAAAAAAGGACATTTGTTGTATTCAAAAGGCATCTATTCTCCTGCACTAAATGTAAAAACAATATAGATGATTTTTGTTATGCATAAAAATGTTCACAGGTGATGGTTGTTAACAGATTGTTTAACTGTCTTGTTGCATTACATCAAGGGTTCTCAAACCTTTTAAGTCAGGGGCCGGGTCACACGCCCTCAAACAGTTGTCAAGCCGGAGTGGTGGTCCAGCCACCAGAGGAATTGGCCATGGATTCATTTATAGCTTTTGTAAACTTGTTTACGTCAACCATAAATGAGTCCACGGCCGATTCTGGCAGCAGCGGCTGGAACAAGGGGGGTGGGGCGGATTATTTGGCACTGTTGGTCAGATCCAGCCCACAGGCCGTAAGTTGAGAACTCCTGCATCACATGATCTGATAACTAGCCAATACTTCTCACCTGCTTTTGTTCTACATAGCTATAAAATGTATTCAGTTTTAGTTTAGTTTATAAGTGACCACCCCAGTGTTCCAATAGTTCATTCTTTTCTTTTCCATTGCCCTTGTAACTAAGGATGGCTTTTGTGCAACTAGAGGTAGGAGTTCTGCTATCAACAGAACCTGAATCTTTGCACTCCCTCTTCTATTCAGGTACCACCAATTTATGCTAGAGTCTGTTCTCCTATATATCAGGGGTCTGTACAGTTTGTTTTGGTGCTTATTTAGTTTTTGGAAGTGTATTGCAATCCTCCTTACCTGCAATTCAAAATGTATTACTACCTGAAGCAAAACATGGCATGGAAAGCATGAAATATAAAAAGTTAACCTCTCCTCTCTAAATATATGAATGACTGGAGGGGAAAAATATTATCCATGGTGTCAAACAGGTCCCTCGACACCCAATGAGACAAAAGAGGAAGCAAAGAAGAAGTCAAACAGGTAATATTAAAGAAAGAATGGCCATCATCTATGCAGTATGTAAATACATCTGTATATTTTTGTATCTCTTCAAATATCATGGAAGGTTTTCCACTCTTCTGCCCTTCTTTGACCTCAAGTGGAGGCAGAGTTACATCAGTGTCATCTGTTACACAACTGTTCAAGAGAATGGATTAGCATGAACAAGGTCATTGAGAGGATAGTGGCGGATCTGCTGCAGGTGTTCTTGGATGAAACCAACTGCTTGGACCCATTCAAGTCGCGGTTTTGGCTGTGTCATGGTACCGAGACCACATTGGTCGCATTGCAAGATGACCTTCTCCAGGAAGCAGACAAGGGAGCATCATCTCTCCTGGTGCTCCTGGACCTCTCAGCGACTTTTGATAACGTCAACCACGGAATCCTCCTGGGACACTTATTAGGGGTGGGAATACAGGGCTCTGTATCACACTGTGGAATACACTACTGGTGGAGCTGCACCAGGCACCATCATTGGCTACCTTTAAAAAAACAATTTAAAACGCTCTTCTTCAAGAAGGCCTTTCAAGGCATTGTTCTCCTATTGATAGATTAGCCAGTTAAGTTCAGTCTTGATGTCCTCTGATGCCAATTCTTTTAGCTAAGTTTAGTTTATGATGTATTTGTTGGTGGTGGGTTTTGATTTGTTGTGGGTATTGTTGTTATTTATTTTCTAGTTATTCACCACCCAGAGTGGGATAACACCCAGAAGAGTGGTATAGAAATTCAATAAATAAATAATAAATAAATAAAACACCCCATTAAGCTTCTGTATTAAAACATTCCATGCTGAAAATGTTTTCCCTGCGTGTCACAAAATTTTCTCCACCCTGTTCCAGTTCTAGAGGCCAGCCAAGCACAAAGCTCCACCTATACACACTCATTAAAACAGCTGCAAAATATACCTCTAGAGAGAGAAAAGAGGCCATGCCTACTGGAAGATTGCCAGCCCCCAAATCCATCATTTCAAGGTCACAATGGCTGACCCATCAGTGAAAGGCAGCGAGAACTTCCCTAAGGATATGACTGCAAAGGAAAATATTGTTCCTCAGTTTTTTAAGTGAAATGGAATGCCTGCAAAGGGAGAAAATTGCAAATGCATACAAGAAAACATAGTTGAGATAATATCAGTCGGGATATTAGGATTTGGAATCCCAGCCTGAGCAGCATTTCTGTTACAAGAGAATTTTGTAAATATGAATACAGCTGTGACAAGGCAAGATACAATCCTGGGACTTTCCTTCTCTTTCAATGTCCGGGTTCTTCTTGTTCATCTCCTATCAGATGCGGGATATCATGGCTATTTTGTCTTTGGAAGTAAGAGCTTTAACAATGATGTTGTATTTCACCGAGAGTTCATTCTGTTGGTTTGCTTCGCAAACTTCTTCCAGCTATAATGTTCTCCTCTTTTTTTCCCATTTCTTTTGAGAAATTATCTTCTACCCAAACATTAAAACACTACACACAAGCCCTTTCTACATCTTTTATTCAATAGTCTAAACTGCACTTGCAATTGTAATGGGAGTAAATGTAATAAGAATCTTTGTTCTGTGCCTTGACTATATATTAATCTCACTCTTCTACATTGTGAGGCTGACAAATTAATTTTATATAAAGGCCCACACAAATGTTCTGAAACTACATATTCCTTCATTTCTCAAAAGCTCCACTGACATTAGACCACCCCAAATAAATTCAAAAACATCAGGCTGATATCTGCAGTTTTAATCTCTGAACATTTTGTTCAAATGTCATTTTTCCTTTCTAGCAGCTCTGATTTCCAGTTCAGTTGTCTTGACATTCTCCCAAGAAACAGAACCAAAGTCAATGCAAGATCAAATGTGTTTGGCTATGCTACAGAGTTTCTCTGCAGTACATTAACATGTAAAAGGAAAAGCAATCCAGCTTTACTTCTTTAGCTTCTAAGCAACTCTACTGCTCCAAAAACTACACAGAACTGCTGAAAACCACTGTGAGCTAAGACAGTATACAATCAACTTGAAAAGAAAAGCTAAATGTATTCATGGGGTGGTCAAAATACCAGGCCAAAAATTAATATAGTATCTGGGCATGCTATTGACTCTCTGTACCAGGGGTTCCCAACCTAAGGCCTGTGGGCCGGATCCAGCTCACAGCTCCATTTTGTGTGGCCCTCCGCCCCTCCAAGGGCATTGAAGAAACAAAATGGCTCTCTCTTTGAAACTGGTTTGGACAAAATAGTCACCCCATTGTGCAGCCAAGGTAAAATTGCCATCCGGCCCTTGAAGCTGACTGAGGGAGCATGACCCGGACCCAGCTTGGAAAAGGTTGGGAACCCCTGCTCTGGGCAAATCACTGATATAGTTCTGATATTAAAAAGATATGGAAGCTGTGAACATAGTTCACTTCTATACAGATATCCACACATAAACATGTACAGTAGAACCTCGTATAACAAATGCCTGCTATAGCAAAAAAAAATTGCATAATGAAATTAAAGTTTAAAAGCATGGCGGCCTACATAACGAAAATTTCCGCTATGCAAAAATAGCGCTCCCTATGGGGAAAACTCGTATAACAAAAATTTTCACTACGTAAATAGGCGTCCCTATAGGATAAACTCGCATAATGAAAATTTATATGGGAAAATTCACTTAGCGATATTTTTTTGTTATACGAGTTTTTCCATAGAAATTTTCGTTATACGAGTTTTTTCATAGGAATTTTCATTATATGAAAAAAAAAATTGTATAACGAAAACATCACATAGTGAACAGCCTCTTGGAATGATTTTTTTCCCCATTATATGAGGTTACACTATACAGTACTAGCATTTTTCAAAATCTCACTTTGGCTGAAAAGAAGTTAAGGTGTTCTTCCATTGACAATACTGTATCATTCTTTTTCTCCTCCTCCTCCTCCTTCTAGTGTTGTATCTATTCCAAATATTGGCTATCATCATGGTGAAAGTCTTCCTGTTCTTAACTCCACAGAATAGTTCACACCAGTCTCTCAGGTTCTTTAACCACGAAATACATCTATGTCCAGGGCATCTCTTCCCAAGGATCTTCTCTTACATAGCAAGTTGGAGTATTCTATACTTTATCCATTCAGCGCAACACTTCTACATTAGTCACATGGTCAACCCATGATATCCTTAGCAGCCTTCTGTAGATCCACATTTCAAAAGCTTTGGTTTTCTTTTCAGATGCTTTATTCAATGTCCAAACTTCAACTACATGTAGCAACACTGGGGAAATGTAACACCTCACTATAATATTTGGATTTTTGTAGAGAGAGTTAGACAGGGCTGTGGAGTCGGAGTCGAAGAGTTGGAGTAAATTTCAGGTACTTGGAGTCGGAGTCGGAAGCACACAAAACTGAGGAGTTGGAGTCGGAACATTTATCTACCGACTCCACAGTCCTGTCACAGCTACTGAACCAGTGCTGTGGAGTTGGAGTCAGAGTCGAGGAGTCGGAGTCGGAGTGAGTTTCGGGTACCTGGAGTCGGAGGTAGACAAAACTGAGGAGTCGGAACATTTATCTACCGACTCCACAGCCCTGGAGTTAGATCTCTACTGCATAACAAATTTTGCATTTTCATGAAGGAGGATCCTGCTTTTTCTATTCATATTTTAATCTCTACTTCAGGGTCCCACTTTTCATTTAACATACTCCCCAAATATCCATGCTTTTGATTTCTTGTATTCCTGCCATTAGCTTGTGTGAGTTGGTGCTCAGCTGTATAACAAGATATTTAGTCTTCTTGGCATTGAGATCCAAACTATATTCTACACTTGAAGCTTTAACTCAATCCAGCATCAACTGAAGATCTGCAAGGACTGTGGCCAACAACACTGTGTCATCAGCATATCGGATATTATTCAGGTATCCCCCATTAATTTTAATGCCAATGTCTAAATCTGATAGTGTTTCTGAAAAAATACTTTCTGAGTATATATTAAACAGTGTTGGGGACAATACACAGTCTTGTCACACATCTCTGCAAAACTGAACCTGCTCTGTCAGCTGCTCTTCACCTCTGACTTGAACTGTCTGGTTCCAATAAAGGTTGGTGATGATTCTGATATCCTTATTATCTACACCTATTTTCTTCAGTGCTATGAACATTTTCCCATACTGGCATCTGTCAAGGGTTCTTGTTCTTGAATTTCTAGTGGCCTCCACCTTACAGGTTTCAATAAAGATGCAAACAAACAGCATATAAGGCTTTTCTCCTGTCTCTCTGTGTAGCCACTTAAATTGAACATATCCAATTTGTCTGGGATGGTTTCATAGCTAGTAGTACACACCCTTTGTGTGTCTTTGGGTCAAACTTTGTTATGTCAAATGCCAAACGGAATTACAAACCTCTAACGAAAACCCAAAGGCCCAAAAGCTCTTGCTTAGTTAAGATGGCATAACACAAGTGACAAATTGCCCTAAGTTTAGAAATTACCATAAACATTATCTGTTGCATTTTGAATTGTGAGACTTGACATATGCCTCCTAATGTCTATAGAGATTATTTAATTTCAGGCAAATTGCCTCCAAAGCTATATCATTCGCATAGCTATCAAAAAGGATTTGGGTCAGAGCTACCTAAAATTACAATGTGTAGCTACATAGAGAAAGCATTTCAATTCACTCCATCTTTGGTTCTGCAAGAGAAAGCTGCTCCCTCTGGCAAAAGGGAAGTACCGGTATGAGTTCTTGCCTTCTCTGTTGCCTTTAAGCTTGTCAATAGCTCCAATAGATTTGTACTGAGAGCAGAGGCGTAGCTACCGCCGTATCTGCCGTATCAATTATACGGGGCCCCCGGGCCACGGGGGCCCCCAACGTGCGTAAGCAAAACAAATCTTTACCCTTCCTAGGGCCCCCCAAACAAATTTTTATACGGGGCCCTGCCAAGGCACGCTACTCTTCTGACTGAGAGAGACATGGGAAATACTGTACACACATTCATGCATGTTTTGTGGATCTGCTCACAGAGGAAAAACAGTGATGCACTAATACTGGTAGGATACAGACATGCTATAGGTTGTGTTATAACATAAGAACAAATGCTGCAGAGCTTTATAGCAAGTTGGGCAAAATAACTGTACTGATAGTATTAATCCCAGTAACCCCTGGACAAAAGCCATCAAAAGGCGTTTCTAAAGAAAATGCCTCCTCTCCTGGAAAAATGATGAAATCAGGCTGGTTCGAGAGATCTTAAGAAATATTGACAAAGAAGACTAAGTGATGTAGGAAAGCAAAACTGATCTCAACATGATGCAGAATGAGGTTATCATAGGAAACAATGAGTAATCAGTTCTTGGTAAAATCACAGTAATTCCTAAAAGATTGAGGCTGGCTTTTACCGTTGTTGTATAAATACAGGTTGCCCTCTGTAGACACAGGTTTAGTATTTGCAATTTCACTTATCAATAGGCTGAAAATATTCAGTGAAGAAACATGTAATACAGATCGCCACCATGTCTGAAAATCCTGGCCACTAGAGGTCACTATTTACACTGTAGATAGGGTTCCCTGTCATCTGTGGTTTCAGGTATCCACAACAGATCTCAGAACATATCGCCTATGGAAATGTATATATACATTTACAAGGAGCATTATCAGGCCAATACATACAATTTAATATTAAGAAGGAATGCTGTACTAATGAACAGTATTTCCATGTGGACCATTTCATGAGTCCCCTTTCAACACTTGTAAGACTCCATTATGTGTACTTGTTGTGGCCTTGGAGTCCGATTCTGAGCATGAAGGATGGCAGCCATCACCTCAGCCCGCTGTCATCGTGGATCTGCCTCTTCCTGATCCAGTTGATCAGGAAATGACAGAAGCTGAGCAAGCAATCTGAGATGACAGTGATGAAGCTGAGCCAACAACATCAGAGCATGCTAGGTTACAACTGCGTAACCGCCTACGGCTACAAAGAAGGGAAGCGAGGACTCGTCTGCGAGGAGCACTCCCACCTGTGTAGCCTTGAAGTGCTCTTTAAAAGTTGTGTGTGCCTGCACTAATTTTGTTGTGACACTCTTGACCCTTGGACTACTCTTACCCTTAGACCTTTTTGTCTGGATATTGACTATGCTTCTGGATCCTCCTCTTGACTCAGTTCACCAACAACCGGCTACCGAACTTGGCTCTTCTGGATAAATGCTTCTGCCTCATCATCAGGACTATTGTAAGACTTTGCCTCTTTCTCCCTCTCCTTGTGCAGCAGTCTGCTCTGTTTTGCAGGGGAGGAATATGTACAGTACTAATTATAGTGTTTGCTGCTTTTCACAATCTGTTTGTTTGTTAAATCTATATACTGCCCATCTGAGATATTTTCTCACTCTAGGTAGTATATTAGTTTCAGGCATCCATAGAAGATCTTGGAATGTGAATACGGGAGTGAGGTAGGACAAAACCTGTACATAAACACCTTTTTGCTTCATTCTGTAGTTTCTACTCGTATCATTATCTACCAAGCATTGTGACTTTCTTCTCAATCAAACTGTGTTGTACTTTATTCTGAATTTAACTTAAGTAGCTAGAGATGATGAAGATAGGAAACAAGAACCTTGTACAGTAAAACCTCGCATAAAGAGTGCCTTGCTTAGAGACTAACTCGCTTAAAGAGCAGAATTTTCTCTGAATGTTCGCTTCGCTTAACAAATAAAACCAACCAAAAACTCGCTTAACAAATAAATCAGGGTTCACAATCCCCCCCACAATTGGTCATTTACAATGGTGTTTTGCTTAAAGAGCAAACTCGCTTAAAGAGCAATCCTGTGGAACGCATTATGCTCTTTAAGCGAGGTACAACTGTATCTCCCTCGAGATCCAAAGTAGTAAAAGAGGAAGCAATGAAAAGAAGAAGCTGGTGATGGTTGATGAATGGGCTATTTACCTGAACAGAGATTTCGTATATTTTGGAGCAGGATCTAAGTGGAAACTGGGGGACTTAAGTTGACCTCCTATTGGGTTTTCGAAATTCCATTTTGCTCTCACCATTAAGGAGGCTAAAATATGATAATTCAGAAATGGAGAAGTTTGTACCTCTCTTCCTATAAATGTAGGAAATGAAATATATCCAGATTAGAAAGTAATTCTAGAATATGGAAATGTGGTGCTCATGTGCCTCAACACTAACCAAACATGTTTGCAAAATATGATATTTTAAAATCTAATGATCACCCTTTGGGAAATTATGTTTACTTACTGGTATTTGTTAAGCCCTCAAAAGAATGAATGTTTCTTGTTCTCATTCATAAAAAAAGATGAAGAGACCCACTTATCATGGTATGCTTCCTACAGCTATTTTTAGTGTTACAAGAGAAGCTTGAGATTGGAACTCAAGGAACAAAAAGCAACAAAAACAATTCCCGACTGCCTGGCCACAAACAGCCATGGCCTATGTGGAAAGCTTTAAACAGATTGCAAGCTGGGGTAGGAAGATCAAGGGCTAATCTGAGAAAGTGGGGTTTCCCTGTAGATGGTAGACTGTGTGGATGCAGAGAAAAGCAAACAATTACCCCTAATATACAATGCACACTATGCCCTTCAACATGCAGTGAGGAGGACCTTATGTTGGCAAGAGAAAATGCTATTGAGGTGGCCCAATATTGGGCAGATGTCATCTAGTCCTTTTAATTCATTTTTGTTTTAGATATGTTAATTTTAGCGTTGTATATTATTATATGCTTGTGGTGCCTCTGACGCGAATAAAGAAAGAACAAAAACACGAAGTGCATGAACATCAACCTCACAAAATCAATTACAGGTATCTTATAACTCTCCAGATTTGTCTTCCAGAGATCTGAAGTCTGCTGTCTTCAGTATGCTGATGATACACAGCCATGCCTTTCTTTACATCAACTGCAGTGGATGTTTTTCAGGTCCTAGAGCACTGTCTAGCCTCAGTAATGGTTTGGATGCAAGCTAACAAGTTGAAATTGAATTCAGACAAGACAGAGATGTTACTATTGGAAGGACCATCTGATTGGTTATGGGTAGTTTATCTGTTCCTCTAAAATACCAGGCACATAACTTAGATATTATTCTGGGCCCAATTTTCTGTATGGAGAACCAAATATAATTCTTCCATTTTGCCCAGTTACATTCCTAAACCTGGATGGGAAGTCTCTGTTCACTAGTTCACACATTAGTAATTTTGAAAATTGATTACTGCAATGTTCTCTACGTGGGGCTGTCCTTGAAGTCAGTACCAAACTTCAACAGGTCCAAAATACAGTGGCCTGGATACAATCATACTCCCCTGATCCTAGCCTGCCTGCACTGGCTCCCTGTTTGCTTCCAAGTCAAATTCAAACTGTTAGTACAGTAAAATCCCTACTTACGTAACTCAAAACAAACCCATATGAAAAATTATGTTTTACGTAACTCAAAGCAAATCCATAGGAAAAAATGAATGTTTTTATGTAAATCAAAGTAAACCCATAGGGAAATGAATTTTTATATAACTTGAAGCAAACCCATAGGAAAAAGACTTTTTATTAACTTGAAGCAAATCCATAGGAAATTGTGTAAATCGGGACATGGTTTTAGCACAAAATCATTATGTAAGTCGAATTTTATGTAACCCGAGGCATATGTAAGTTTATGTAACCCGAGGCATATGTAAGTCGGGGTTTTACTGTACAGTACTGGCATGCCCGATTGGGGCGGGATAATAAATGGGAATAATAATAATAATATAATTCTTCTTCATTCATGTCCAGATCAAATTTTAAACCAGGCTTCCTCAACCTTGGCCCTCCAGCTGTTCTTGGACTTCAGTTCTCCCAGACGTCCAAGTCAGCACTCCTGCTGGTCAGGGCTTCTGGAAATTGAAGTTCAAGAACAGCTGGAGTGCCAAGGTTGAGGAAGCCTGCTTTAAACTGTCAGAATGAGGCCACCTTCTTGGCTTTGTCATTGGGCAAATTTAAATCCTCATTGGTACATATTTCCAGTAATATTGGCTTTTAATAATTGTATGCCATCAAGTCAATTTTGACTTATGGCAACACTCTCAAGAATTTTCTAGGTGTAGAATACACAGAAGTGGTTTACAATTCCCTTCTAGGGGCATTCTGGGACTCTGTGGCTTGCCCATGATTGTACAGAATGGCTCTTCTCTCAGGAGGCACAGTGGGGAACCAAACTCTCAACTTCAAGCTCCCTAGTCAAATACTTAAACCACTGAACAATATAGCTAGCTAGATGTTGAGGACATACAATGCCCTCAACAGTTTGGGAGCTTGATACCTGTCAAAGCATCTCCCCAAAAGGGTTTCTAACCATGTCACCTGTTCCTCTCAGGCTTTGTTGCTGTGGCCGACTGTACCAAAGGAGTACAGAAGGCATGAACTGGGGCCTTCTCACTGGTGGCCCAATCTTTTGGAACTCACTTCTTTTGAAGTTTGCCAGGCTTTTGCCCTCCAAACCTTTCATAAAATGGTGAAAATAGAGCGTCATAACAAATCTTCCTCAAATATTCTTTCCCTGTGCTAGTCCTTTTTATTAACACAAATTTGTATAATTTATCCCAATAGTCACCATTGAGTGTTGTTCTTAAGGTGTATTTAAAATTATATGTTGGTTTGAAATTTGGGGTGGTGGGTGGGATTTTTAAAAATGATAAACCAAAGTAATGATTCAAATGGGCAGTATATAAATTTAACAAACAAACAAACAAACAAGATTTCATTCTCGCTGCCATAAACTTTACAGACCAGCAGAGGCAAAATATAAATGTTGGGTCAGACTGAACTCATGGCCTTCAGACTCCTCCTTAGCCTAGAACAGTGGTGGCCAACCTTAACACTCCAGGTGTTCTTGAACTTCAATTTCCAGAAGCCCTGATCACTTGGTGTGCTGACTTGGGCTTCTGGGAATTGAAGTCCAAGAACACCTGGAGTGCCAAGGTTAGCTACTACTGGCCTACAAGTAGGGCATGGAAGTGACAATAATCTCCTATTCATTTGCTTCCCAAACTGGTAAAGATATACAGTAGTTTACCTATTACTACCAGACGTTCCATTTAACTGTCAGGATTAATAGACATTAACAGATTTCTTTAATATTTCTCTAGAACTTTCATTTTACACCCACCCACATGCATGCATGTATGCACATATGCACCCACATGCACACCCACACCCTACAAAGGAGGGGCATGTAATGTCCAGAAAAAGGGTCTTAATTTTAAAATGGCTGCTACATTGCTCATTTCTCCAGGAAAGGGTTAACATCCTGAAAGGAGAAGAAATGCAGAAGAAAATGTCTTGTTTTTCTTAGTTATCCTCCACAGGAAAGGCTCTGAGCTTCATCTGTTTATGGGGGGAAACATTCACATTTTCCAGCCTTCCTTAGACACCATCTTACTAAATTATAGGCAATGATGGCAGTCTGTGTAGTGCAGGGGTGCCCAAACTTTTCATGTGGGCCGGTCACATGGTTCAGCAGGCCAGTCATGTGATTCCTCCCACTGAAAGCAGAAGTAAAATGTGCCTTGCAATCTGTTTTGCAACAGGATGAGATAGATTTTAAGCTGCCATTTTCTCTGCTTAAATCAAGGGTGCCCCAACTCTGGCCCGATGCCAATTCATCCAGCCCACACCACCCTCGTCACTCCCAGAAACAGAAGTAAAATGTGCCCATATGGGCGGTGTGGGCCAGATGAGGGCAGTGTGGGTCAGATGAATTGGCACCAGGGGCCAGATCTGGCCCATGGGCCATAAATTGGGCACCCCTGGTGTAGTGGATTCATTTTGCTCTATTCTATAAAGGCTTTGTTCTGTGATTTGTTGAGTTGTCTGAACTTCACAGCATTTAACTCTCTGGCTTGTTTTCCACAGGGCAAGAAAACACAGGATAAATTTCAAGGTTCTTAGTCTGGTTTGTCCAGAGATGCAAGCCAAGGCATTCACTGCTCCTGGATTTGGACAACAAAATAAACAAATAATGGCCCAAAAGTCTGTAGTTGGTTTAGCTCCTCCCATTCCAATCTGCAGTAACAATGCAGGGTTTTGCTAAGCAAAGATTCTTACAGAAAACCTTTAAGCATTTGTATTGAGACCATAAGCTGTTTAACTTGTTCATAACTTATCTGACACATGGATTGCCAATATACTGTAGTTCCCAGCATATCCCTTCACATTTCCTTTGCCATCCATTGAACTATCTAATCCAGCCCTCTTTTTTAATTCTAATATTTCCCTCTGACCAGCTACAAGCATTTCAATGTTTCTTAGGATCGACTCACTAGACCAGTAGTGGTGAACCTATGGCACATGTGCCAGAGGGGGCACTCAGAGCCCTCTCTGTGGGCATGCACACTGTTCCCCAGCACAGAGTTCACCCCACCTCAGCAGCCCAATGGGAGCGCTTCCTCTTTCCCCCCAGCAGAGAGTTCACCCTGCCCCTCTGCCCAGCAGCCCAATGGGAGTGCTTCCTCCCTCCCCTTTCCGGGGTAAGGTGGACATGAGGATGCAAAGCAGACAGCAGCCTGTTGAGTCTGTGCTGAAAGTTTGCCATCACTGGACTTGACACTTGGTATGAAATAGACGGCAAGGCAAGATAGGGCAGAAAATAGGGAAAAGAAAGTCAGGGCAAGTGGATGACTGAGCGAGCAAGAAACCAGGCTACCCAAATAAAACCAAAGACCTTTAGGAAGAATTCATTCTCCATCTCTGTTACTGAGTACCCTTTTCTAAGTACTGTACGGGATGAAATCCTGTTGTTTAGCACAGGAAGCCACACTAAAGTTGGCCCATTGAATCAGTGGAGAGTCAATTCCTTTGTATGTTCCATTGATTCAAATAGGTCTACTCTAAGCATGACTTTCTGTGTGAAACAACAATGTTCACTGAAAGTTTCTATTTTTTTTTAACTTACCACAGTCCCTGTGATTCTTTGCAAACTTTAGGAATTCTCCGAAGCCCTGCAGTCCAGACTGAGGTAATGATGTTCCCACCCCTATGTTGTACAGATGAATAGCAAGGAATGCAGCAGCAGCGGCAGCTGTGGCTGACAAAAAGCCAGCTGTTCCTGGCGGGAGCTGCTGCCTTTGTCCTCCCAAGATCCAGACTGTATAAATGAGAGTTTTATGTCCTTACCGCATCCATCACAGAAAAGAGGTAACAGGGGGAAAATCTAGCACTCTTCCCAGAAGCACAGAGAATCCAGCAGGCTGACAAAACATTTCTATGAGTTGCTTGCAAAAAATGCATACCAGGAACCATAACTAGGTTCCATCTGACGCAGCAAGGGGAGGGCAAAATGTTGCTGCATTACAAAGCTATTGTACAGTATATCTCCAAGTTGTGCATGTATGCAGTTGCATAGAATTGCTTGTTTAACTCAAGCCATTTTTTTTTTTTTTGAAGAACAGAGACTGCTATGGGAGCCATGACCCAAGAACTGGTAAATGACAAAATAAGTTCTTGCTGACCAAATTATGAAATGAACCTCCAAGAAAAGAAACTAGAGGCACAAGGCTTCCGTATAATTGGCGTATACCTAAATAACACTAGACAGAGACCATTTAGCAATGAGGAATATACAGTACAGTACTGAGATAGCAATCACTCTGCTTTTGTTATTCCCATATTGCCCTGCACATTGACAAAAACAGTTGCACACATCATTCAGTCATTTTCTTAGGTAAAACCTGTCCATCACATCCCTCTAATAAGCCAATGGAATCCCTTAACTATTAGTGTCCTTTATTCTGCCTCTTGGCAAAATGAGGCCATAAAAAAAATACTATCAAGAGGTACAAAGCCACAAGCCGGTCAGAGGATGAAGAAGCAGACACAGCATGAGGAGGTGAGTTAGGAGTTGGGCAAATGCCCTCCAAAAGCTTGTGGAAAGTGGCAGAAGTTTCATCAATTATTCATTCTACGGCAGGTCTGTTTGCGGTCTCTGCCTTTGCCTGAAATTTCTGTTCCTTGCTCCTGGAGGCCTCCTGCTGAAGCTTTGCTGACTCATCGCCTGCTTCCTTCTGAGCAGAATTCACTCTCACTTCCCTTCAGAATCCAGGATTTAGCCAGACAATCCTATTACCTCACATTTTGCATCTAAATTCCTGATTCTAGCCTAGGATCATTATTAGCCTGCCCTCTCTTTGAGTTTCTATCTGATATTTTACTTTGCTTTGCACTGACCAGACTTCTCTTAAAAACAATTAATGAGGTAATCTCTATCATCTCAGATTTATTTCCAGGGAGCCTTTTCCCTGCAAAGTCTCCTACCTGTTTCCCCATCTTTTCTCTGGTGTGTGTGTGTGTAGTTAGGGAAGAATACTTTCTTTTCTTCTTCTTTCTTATCCTTGTACCAATGTCTGCACTTCACATTCCTTTACCCCATTCCTTTGCTTGGAATTCCAACTCAGGCCCTATTAGTTGCTTCTGTTTTTGGTTTAATATTGCCCAACCCTCATAATATAGCCTGAATCTAATGTACTGTATTTTCATATTGAGTCAATTGCTTTCCTTATTGGCAAAATTAAAGGAACAAAAAGAAAATAAGAGAGAAAGCAAAAATCTGTGGTACTTTAAAGACACAGATTTATTTCCCTGCGACCTTTTGCAACCAGTCTGGCCAGGTTATTCTGCTATGTTAATAGAGTAGAGCATACTGCCAGAAACTCAACTCCAAGTGTCAGGCAGCTGTTAAATAACTTGACAACCCTGAGGACTAACAGCCTTGAGTGGGAAGAGTGATGGTCCCCAAGTGGATTAAATCCCACTTGAAACCCCTTTGGAGGGAGGGCAGCAGCTTCATCAATACTAGCCTGGAGCTGATGAGGACTTTGTGTGCCAAAAGGGCTCAGGGCCAGAAAGTGACTCGCAGAACTGGATCAGTGGTATGGGTATCATGCTGCGATGCAGAAGACAAATGGAAGACCTCTGCATTATATTTCCAGGACAATCTTCAAAGCTGATCACCATGAGGATAGCCGGTATTTGGAATCAGTTATGACATTTGAAGAAGAACCTTTGCAGGCCAAAGTCCACTTCTTCAGACTCAGGGAGTGCAAATACATGCTCTCTCTTTACACACACACACACACACACACACACACACACACACACACACACACACACACACACACACACACACACACACACACACACACACACACACACACACACACACACACACACACACACACACACACACACACACCTGCATAATCCAATGAGGAGAGACACCTACTATCTGCTTCCCTCTCAAGGCTGCCACCAGTCTACATACTTGCTGCACATAGGACATATGTGAAAATACATATTTTAAAATTATGATTTGATTTATTGTCTTCCTATTATACCCCTTGTCTTTGAAGGTGATCAAAAGAAAGTATTTTGGCAAAAAAACAACCAACGAATCAAAGAACATGTCACAGAGGAAGTTTCAGTTCAAAAGGGACTCTTTCATATGACTGCATATCAAAGATGTTTCTCTGTAAATTAGCATCAAGAATCGTATCTTGTTTTCAGGGTGTATGTAGATTTTGGTGAGAGAAAAGGACAATGCAGGCAGCAGTTCCTTTGTTCTGAGAAATCTCAAAGACTTTTAAATGTCATTAAGGTAATTGAGACAGATAATGCTAATGGACCATTAAGCTGTTAAAAGGAATTCAGAGAGTACAGTATTTGGAAGACAGCTCCCTAACAGGTAGAGACAAGGTTGCTTCATAGAGAATGTCCACTATAGCTGCTTTATCATGAGCAGAAGGCTAGGGAAAATAGATCTATTACTGTATTTTCTTGTGAACCGTTATACACCTTGCCAGGTCCCACCAAATTTCAATGTGCTCCCATCTGTATTTTGGAATCTTACTCTGAAGTAACAACTTGCAATTTTTACCCATTCCCTTTTTGATTTTTCCTTTATTTATTTTACTGTATTTAGTTATTTATTTACTGTATTTCTATACCGCCCATCTGGGTGTTATCCCACGCTGGGCAGTGAACAAATAGAAAATAAAAAACAACAATACCCACAAGAAGTCAAAATCCACCAACAACAAATACATCATAGGCTAAACTAAACTAAACTAAAAATAATTGGCATCAAAGGACACCGGGACTAAACCTAACTGGCTAATTTATTGATAGGAGAACAACGCCTGTTCCCTTTTCTGTTTTTCATTCTTTGTTTTTGTAAATAAAACTTATAAAATCAATTCCAGTGGTTGGTTGAATTTGCATAAGAGAAGCTCCTGGTACTTTATTCTAGTGTCTTGCCTCAGTCATGCCAACAGGCTTAAAGGAAGGGAACAAGAACAGTGACAGCAATAATGCACATTCATGGGCTTTGCAGATGAACTGCATGTTCCTGTTCATTTAGTTAAATTCCCTGGAGTTTGCCTGGAGTGTTGGGAACAGAATGCAGGACCTGGCATACTTGATGGTCTTTCACCACCACCATCTTCTGTGTTCCCATCTTGGACAAAAAGAAAGTCATGGGGCAGAGATGCTGGGTAGGGGGGTAGATGTCTGACTGAAGTAATGCATCAAACTGGTTGTACCATGTATAGTACCACTATCAGCGCTATAGACTAATGCAGGGATTCCCAACCTTTTCAAGCCAAGGGCTGGGCCACGCTCTCTCAGTCAGCTTTGAGGGCTGGATGGCCATTTTGCCCTGCCTGCATGATGGGGAGGGTGGTCCTTTTGTCCCAGTTCAAAAGGGGAGCCATTTTGTTTCTTGAATGACCTTGAAGGGGTTGGGGGGCCACATGAAATAGCACTGCAGGCTGGATCTGGCCCACGGTCCTTGAGTTGGGAACCCCTGGACTAATGTGATGATAGAATAGAAATGAAACACCATCAGTTCTCCTGTTTTCAGAACATGTATGAGTTTACACATGTACTTACCTTCCAGATGTTACTGGATTACAGCTCTTAGCACCTCTGATCACTAACTAGCCCTAATGCAAACTTTATTTATTTATCCATTTATTCTTGTAAGATGTACCACCAGCATACAATAACATACAAAGTTAAAATGAACACATCTAAAACAAAATAGAATTAAAAGGGCTAGATGGAACCCGCCCAATATCAGGCCACATCAACAGCATTTCTTCTTGCCAACATAAGGTTTTCCTCAGTGCATGTTGAAGGACATAGTGTGCATCGTGTCATATGGGAGATACTGTACAGTAGTTTGTTCTTCTCTGCATTTACACAGGCTGTCATCTACAGGGAAACCCCATTTTCTCAGATTTGCCCTTGACCTTCTTTTGGATCCCTGAACTAAATCCAAAACATTTACAGGTGCCAAACTTTGCCCACCCTTGCAATACTGTATTTTATTCCATCCTTGTTCTCTAAAGGCAATCCAACAGGGAATTTCTCTTCTCAGTTTCCACAAGTGGATACACTTAGTGGGACTTGGCTGACACCAGTACCTGGTCAGTTTTACCACAGGGTCTTGCCACAGAGAACATGAGCAAAAGGGTAGTAAAGTAATAGCTTGATTTTATAGTCCTAACTGTCCACTGAGTTTCCAAGCAGCTACTCACAATGGCTATTATGAATTTCCAGCTCTCCTGTTCATGTTCTCTCCCCCCCCCCCCCAACTGCCCTCCCTCTTGCTGGAAAATTTGCTCCTTGCACACTTGGCACCAATAAGTCTATGTGGTTTTGCCTCTTTGGCTGAATACCAATAAATTCTCACAGAAGAACTGGACAATTAAATGCAAGGAGCCTCTCATTTCTGTAAGCCTCCCTGCTACCTACAGTGCTACCTTGTGGAAAACCCACCAGTGCAGCTACTTTAGGTTTGGGGTGCACATTTTGTTTCTTATGCTATTGTTGTGTTGTATCTACTGTTATTATGAAAATGAACAATGCTTGCCCTGGCACAGTATGCTGAGGAACAATAGCATTTAGAACAGGTTCTCAACCTTTTTAAACCAGGGGCAGGATCACATCCCCTCAGAGTGTTTATGGGCCGGACTGGTGACCCCCCCCCCCACCAACCACCACACTAAAAAATGCCCTCTACCCCCCCCCCCCCGCTCCCCTGGTTACCAGCCTGGAAGAGCTGAGTGGCATGGGTGAATGGTCCCCACCCACCCCCACACCTGCCAGGAATGTGCCTGGCAGGAATGCCCCTGCAGCCGCTTCTGGTGGTAGCGGAAGTGGTGGATGGAGCGCGGGCTGGATGATTTGGTGCCATGGGCCAGATCCAGCCCATGGGCCATAGGTTGAGAATCCCTGATCTAGAAGGAAAACAAGACCCTTTTACCTCACTCCTAACCCACTTCAAATACTTCAAAACAAATACTGTACGGTACTTTCAATTATATTTAATCTTCAGATTTGACAACCGGTGACATGAGAATGTTTTTTGTCTGAATTTCAGTAATCCTGGATAAGTTTTGGAAATACAGTACTTGAAAACATGGGTTTTATTTATTTTTACATGTTTAAATCATCGCATGGCACAGCAAAGCTAGCATAATAGTTAATATATGTTACCGAATATTACCAATCACTTACATTTCCCCTATGTATGTTGGAAAGCTGGAGATATAAATTTTAAGGTGTTCAGAGCATGTGTATACCAAGATCTGAACTCAAATCTAGCCTTGTTAATTCATTACCTACCCAGCTGTTAGAAAGACCCTTATAGAGGAGCAATTGGCTTCTGGAATGTTTTCTCCTTAAGAAGAGCAAAGTGTCTGAAGAGGAGGAACTTCTGGTTGCATGCAGGCTTTGCATAGAAAAGCCTGTTCACATGTCGAATCTACACACAAGCAAGAATTTCTCCTTTTCCCAGAAGCGCTTCTCTCCATGTGAAGAAAGTGACAATCAAAAAGAAAAGGTTCAGCTGTCCTCTCTTAGGCATAAGGATATCAACCAGGAAGGTAATGACCAAATAGGGTTTCTGTGAATGTTGGTTGTAAAGCCATGCAAACACATGGCTAGGTGGCAAATGTAATGATTTGATTCAATATTAATCCAAGGAGAGGACTTAGGATGTAACACAAACCACAACCAACAAATTTATTAGACTTGCGGGTCCATCTGGAAGCATCCATTCTGCACATTCCAGTATAGTCAGTGGGAAAGAATGCACCTCAAAAATTCACACACTTGTGAGGCTTTTGCCCTTTGTTTCAGAGCGGGAGGAACTGCTGAGAGGCCCTCCAGGGAAATTGATGTGGTATGCCAGACAGCAGCATCCTGCTGATTATGGAAACCTGTCACCTAGTGGCCAAAGGCCCATTTGAAAAAGCCAAATAAAGACCAATCAGATGTCATTAATGTACAGTTACTGTGAATGCCAGGTTTTAGGTGTCTAGCGTTGGTGAATGAAGAGCTAAGACAAGCGGGGAGATATAGACATGGAGGGGCACTCTCTCCTTGCTTTAACACATTTTTACTTAGAACCAAATTACAATAGTCTAAGGTGGAGTTTACCATCTGCTATTAATAAAAAAATAGCAGGAGAAATATGTGGAAAGAAGAGGGCAAGACAGAACCCACCAGGGACCTCCAGTCTTCATAATGCATATTCTGTCTTTTTGCCTAAAGCAGCCAGAGTTTATTTTCCTTAAATCATTACCACATTTTTCAGCCATAATTATCAAATACTTTGCCCATGACCTCACTTTAGGGGAAGCTGCAACTCTGGGAATTCAGGCACTATTCTTCATTTATAGTAAAGAGGCTGAGAGAGAGAGACCATAGATTTTCAGGAGTTGGGTGCATAACAGAATTAAAAAAAACTGCCTTGCAAAAAGCAAGTGGGTAGCAAAGCTCATACAGTACTTCATTACCAGACTTAATTTCACTCCCCTAATCCTTAGGATAGTCTACATGGCTGATTGCCACAATGATCACCAATGTTCAAAATCAGAAATGGCACAAGAAGAAGAATCCTCTCCTCTTGTCTGCCTTCTAAAGCATAAAGAGATGGGGTACACAGAAAGCCTAATAGAAGATTGTGGTATTTTTGAACCATAATGAGGCGTACACTGGTAACGGCAACCTTGTGTTGCTGGCTAATCTTTCTCACACTAGATCAGACCGAAAGGAACTGCCAAAAAGTGCCTTCAATTTGGCAGTTTCACGTCTGGCCTAGACATGGAGGAGGTGGAAGAATCAGGCATATCAGAAAACAAAATAAATAAATAAAAACACCCCAGCACTTTAAAGACTAAATGCTATACAGTCAAACCTCGCATAAAGAGTGCCTCACTTAAAGATTAACTCGCTTAAAGAGCAGAATTTTCTCTGAATGATCGCTTAACAAATAAAACCAACCAAAAACTCACTTTAACAAATAAATGAGGGTTCATAATTCCCCCCCCCCACAATTGGTCACTTACAATGGCGTTTCACTTAAAGAGCAAACTCGCTTAAAGAGCAATCCTGTGGAGCGCATTATGCTCTTTAAGCAAGGTACAACTTGTATTTTTACTGTGAGCTTTCGTGGCTCAAGTCCGCTTCTTCAGGTTTGATCCACAAAAGCTCACAGTAAAAATACAGTTGTTAGTCTTTAAAGTGCTGCGGTGTTTTTATTTTTCCTTTTTTTGTTTTGTTTTCTGATATGCCTGGACTAACATGGCTACTATGTCAAAAAATTCGACGGAAGAGGAGGAGGAAAAGAGAGATACTTTACTGTAAAGTTTAGATACTCTGTGACATAAACTTTGAATCGGATGTTTCTCACCGAAAAAAAGCGCAAAGCTATATTTCTTATACACTATTCTTCCCCCCCTTCCTCCGAAGAACTGTATGCCTCTCACCCACCCACCCCGGGTAGACTTGACCAATCTCTTGTTGCTCTCAGTCCCGGATTCCCCGTTATTTCGCCTCCCTAATTCCGTCCCAGACCTTTCCCTTTTGTTTCCCCAGGCGAAGGCGGGAGGGCGGCGGCGGCGACCCCGTGGCCTGAAGCGAGAGAGAGCGAGAGAGGCCTGCCGTCCCTGGGACCGGTGCCTGGAATGCGCCCCCCCCCCCGAGTTCTCCCCTCCCTCCCTCCTCTCCTCCCCAGCGCCAGACTGCGCTCCCTCCCACCCCACCCCACCCCACCGAGCGAGAGAGGCATCTTCTTGGGGTGGGTGGGGGGTGCGAGAGGCAGGGCGGGAAGCTCCCCTCGCCTTGCAGGGCATCTCCTACCTCAGCCTGGAGCCCCGCGGAGGCAGCGGCGACCCCCACCAGGGCGACGAAGGCGAGAAGGCTCCTCTCCAACTGCGAGCGGGGAAGAAGGAGAAGAAGAAGGAAAGAGATGGTGAGGGTCTTTGCACGGAAGGGGACAGGAGAAACCCCCCGGGCGCGCCCCATCTCCATCCCCTCCCTTACCATCTTGCGAGCTGTGGCGGGACTTGGCGACGAAGCAGCAGCAGAAGAGGCGTCCTAGCCCTGGCTGCTCTCCTCCCGTGTGAACCTGATCGGCGCGGGTGCATGGAAGGAAGGAAAAGGGGGGGGGGGAGGCGGGTTCTCCGCCTGCCGACTGCAGCTCCTCCCCGCCGCCCCTGCAGCTCCCCTCCTTGCTGACATGCTGGCTGGCTGGACAGCCTCCCTTCCTTCCCTCCATCCCGCCCAGTCTCCGCTACACCCACCCCACCCCTTCGGCGGGAAAACGGCGAGAGGAGGCGAGAAGGGGGTCATCCGGAGCAGGGCGCGGGTCCCCGGCGAGCTCGGGGCGAACCCGAGAGAGGCGAACCCGCAGCCAAGTGTGGGCGCTTCCCTCCTCTGCGGTGCCGCCGGTGTTGCCCCCCCCCCTCGCCGGCCACACACACACACACACACACACCCCTCTGCCATTTGCTACCCTAAAGCGCCCCTCCGGCGGAGATTACCTCTTATGCCCCCCCCTCCTGCGCATTCCTGTTACTTTAGAGCAGGGGTGCCCAAACTTTTCAGACTGTGGCCCGGTAATGAGGTTCAGGGGGCCAGTCACTATGGCCCAGGGGCTAGATCCACACAGCCCTGCTGCTCCCGTTTTTTACTTCTGCTTCTGGGAGTGACGAGGGCTTTGCGGGCCAGATGAATTGGCATCAGGGGCCAGACCCCTGCTTTAGAGTTGTTCTCAAATTTATTTATTCGTTTATTTAGATTTATTATCCCGCCCCAATCAGGCGAATCCGACCCTAGGCGGCTCACAAAAAAGAACAAAGTTACACAAATGAGTGCAAACCAAACAATCCCACCACACCCCCACAAACTAAATCAACTTCAAAATAATAATAATAATAATTAAACTATAAATTTACCCCCCCAAAAAAAACCCTCAAAGATTTAAAGGTTAAAAAAGTTTAAAAGAGCACAAGGGGTGGCTATCCAATCAGATCCATTCCCATCAGATACAGATACTGTACAGTAAAGCCTCTACTTGCATAAAAAGTCAATTCCGTAGGCTTTTGCTTAAATCAGTTTTTTATTGGTTCTCAAAAGTGGGGCGTATGCCACACAGGCAATTTGATTGGGGTGGGGAAGATTAGAGGATATTTAGACCAAGTTATTGGCCTTTTAGGCTCCCTCCTTGTGAATAGAAGTGGATATCAAGATTTTAGAGATGCTTCAGTGGGGCATGGTCAAAAAAAAAGGTTGGGAACCACTGCTTTAGTTACACCTAACAGCTCCCCATGGTGGCTTACTGGTTATGGCACTAGGCTTGGAGACTGGAAAAACAGGTTGGATACCTGAGAGCTGCATGATGGGGGACATGAAAGGAGCCTCATTCAGCGTTCCCTGCAAAAATCCTTTCAACCCAGAGTAATCTAACACAGAAACAAACCAGTTGCACCTAACAAAAACTGTCAGCTCGGCCCCAGGAAAAAATGGCTCTTGAAGCAGTGGCGGATCGGAGAGGTTTGTATGTGTGTGACCCACTCACCTCTGGGATTTTGAAGTGTGAGCGCTGCCCCTGTCATGGTCCACAAGGAGCCCCCAGACACTGAGCAGTCTCGTGTCACAATTAACTTCTATGCAGATTGAAAAAGAACAACTGATTGCTTGGGGGGGGGGGGGGGAGATGCCACTTCATTGAAGAAATAAGACTACTATTTTAAAGGAAATACTGGTAATAAGAGTCTGACCAGGTTATCCTGCTATGGTAATAGAGTAGACCATACTGCCAGCACCTTGGTGAAGTCCACAGGGAAGAGTGATGGTCCCCAAGTGGATTAAATCCCACTTGAATCCATTTTGATGGAGGGCACCAACTTCATCAGTACTGGCATGGGGCTGGTGCCAAAAGGGCTCAGGATCAAAAAGTGACTCACGGAACTGGATCAGTGGTACGGCAATGCAGAAAGCAAAGGAAAGGCCATTGCGTTCTATTCTCAGGACAATCTTCACAGCTGATCACCATGATGATCACCAATACTGTATTAATAATCTGATATGTCATAAGAAGAAGAATAAAATAATGTGTAACCATACCCCCGTATCTTGTCTTTCCATATTTTGTAATGCTATGCTGAGTAATGTCTGCTGAGCTTAGCTTGCAACCCCCACCCCCATCAACTACTGCCTTCTTGGTTGTTATGGAAGTTGTTTTGTCCTCAAAGCATCCCTATCTCCCCTATAGTTGGCTAATGGGCTCAGGCTGTCCCCAATTGCTTCTTTGTTCTCTCTCCTTCCACTATTGTGTCAGTCTGTCTGAATACATATCTGCAAACCCAGCCTTCCCCATTTTGACCACAGCTTGTAGGTACCTAAGACTGCATCAGCATGTGGAGAGAGAATTATACGTGGAGGCTGGGTTCCGAAGAGGCAGGGGGACTAGAGACCAAATTGCCAACATACTTTGGATCATGGAGAAAACAAAGGAATATCAGAAACAAGTCTACTTCTGTTTCATTGACTACATCAAGGCCTTTGACTGTGTGTTCCACAACAAAATGTGGCAAGTAGTTAAAGAGATGCAATGGTATTCCCGGTGGCAATGTATGGTTGACAGCTGGACCATTAGGAAAGCTGAGCACAGAAGAATAGATGCCTTTGAAATGTGGTGGTGGAGGAGAGTTTTGAGAGTACCCCGGGCAGCGAGAAGAACAAATAGGTCAATCCTAGAAGAATTCAACCCTGACTGCTCATTAGAAGGTCAAATAGTAAAGATGAAGCTGCAGTACTTTGGACATCAAATGAGAAGAGAGGATTCACTCGAGAAAGCCTTGATCCTGGGAAAGGTGGAGGGCAAAAGAAGAAGGAGGTGGCCAAAAATTAGATGGATAGACGGTATTGTAGATGCAATGGGTACAAAGCTGGGCGGGCTGAGGAGGATGGTGGAAGACAGAGGTGCCTGGTGGTCAATGGTCCATACAAAGGGTCAGAATCGACTGCACGACTGAACAACAACAAAAGTATGCTCAAAGCTTCACTTCATGGGTAACTAACTGGCATTCTCAACATCAACCTACTTTCCCCGTCTCTGTTATTTCCAGCATCCTGGGCACTAACTGGTCATCCACACCTATCTTTGGGCTGCACTCAAGATAGACAGGTAGAAGGGTAAAGCACTCAAACTACTACACTTATACTCCAATCCACAATCAGGTAGAAGAAAGGGGAAATGGAAAGAGAATGGAGAAAGGAAAATACATTTTATAGATTACAGTACTGTATCTTCTTGGCCATCATCTCCAGCAACACATCTCTATGCATAACAATCTTGTTTAGTTCATCATCCACCCATTTTTACTCCTCTTTTCTCTGAATCTAATCCAGATATCTGTTTTGTAGTGATCACTTCACTTTCAATCAGTCACTTTATAAATAAATGTCCAAGTTCCTCAACAAAATATTTTTCTTTGAAGGATTCTGTTATCCTTGCATCTCTTTTTTATAGTCCTATCTTGACTTAATTATGTCTAAATATTTTCAGTGTATTTTATTTTTACTTGTCCTTGTTTACATTTGTTGAAATTGTGTTCACACAACTACATTGTGTCGGACAGATGACACCATCAACCATGGTGATTTTTTTTTTAAAAAAAAAATCATGAATGGCAGAGACTTTCAGAGATTAAAGACTCAGTAGCCCCCAACATTGTGGAGGAAATGGCCAATTTAGTCTCTAGGTCAGGGGTGCCCAAACTTTTTGGGCCATGGGCCAATCATGTGGTTTAAGGAGCCGGTCACTATGGGCGCATTTTACTTCCGCTTCCAGGAGTGACGAGGGCTTTGCGGGCTGGATAAACTGGCATCGGGGGCCGCACCCGGCCCCCGGGCTTTAGTTTGGGTACCACTGCTCTTGGTGAAAAGGAGCCAGATTGGCTGGATTTCTATAGATAGGCATTTCTGTGACTTTTTACTCCCAGTGTAAAAAAGGAATGACTTTAGCATTTAACAACAACTCACACCTCTCATCTTGGATGTTTAGACATTAAGGACTTGCGGTTGTCCTTAAATGATCTGGAGTAAAATGAGATGGAAAAAGGAAATAAAAGCTATATAGAAGGATCATTCAGATTTTCCCATCCCCCTTTCTATACCTTTATTTCCCTCCTTCAGCTTTGCTGTTAATTACCCACTCTCAATCCCTCTCACTGCCTTTTTTCTTGTCATCCTAGTTGGTTCTCATTTATCAAGCAGCACCTCCTCATCCACAAAGAGAGGCAGATAAGGAACAGCATAAAATGATCTATGATCATGGCTCCCATGCAGCAGGAGTGACTAATAGGCACATACTCTATTGTTAGATTATGAGCTGCTGATTGCAAAATTCAGGCTTAGAATGGAAAGAAAATAGGGAAAATCATTAGGCCATTCAGGTATGACCTAGATCACATCCCTTATGATTATACAGTAAAGGTGAAGAATAGATTTAAGGGATTAAACTAGATAGACAAGGTGTCTGAAGAACAATGGATGAAGGTTTGTAATATTGTTCAGGAGGCATCAACTAGAACCATCCCCCCCAAAAATTAAATCCAATAAAGCAAAATTGTTGTCTAAAGAGGCTTTACAAATAGCTGAGGAAAGAAAAAGATTCACCCAAATTAATGCAGATTTCCAAAGAAAAGCAAGGGAAAATATGTAATAGAGGAAAACAAATGAATGGGAAACACTAGAAATCAATTTAAGAAAATTGGAGAAATCAAGGGAATATTTTGAGCAAAAATTGTCATAACAAAAGTCTAAAATTGTAGGGACCTAACAGAACCACTATAGATTAGGAATAGGTGGCAAAAATACACAGAAAAACTTATCAAGAAGGACCTTAATGTTCCTGGCAATGATGTAACTGCTGACTTAAACATCATGGAGTGTGAAGTCAAGGGGGCCTTAGAAGGTATTACTAACAACAAAGCCAGCGGAGATGATGGTATGTATTTGAATTGAGCTATTTAAAGCCCTAAAAGACAGTGGTGGGCAGCCAACAATTTTACTACCACACTGTGGGCGGAGCCAATGTTGTGGGCGGAGCCAACATCATGATATCGTGGGCAGAGCTGATGTCATGACATCATGGGCGGAGCCAACGTTAAAAATAAAATAAAAATACAGTACACATAAAAAGAGAAATAAAAAACACATAACATACAAATTGAATAGACATTGAATAGAAATAAAAAACAAAAATACAAATTGGACATTAAATAGAAATAAAAAAACATAAAAATACAAATTAAAATAGACATTAAATAGAAATAAAAGCACACTACATAAAACAGTGTTTTAAAACACCCACCCATCCCAAACACAAACCCTAGTCACTTACCCTGGCTGGGGCTGGGGAGCAGCAGGCAGGCAGCAACAGCGGCGGTGTGGCGTGGCCTAGCCCGGACTGGCGAGGCCCGGCAGCGCGGCCTGGCCTGGCCCGGCCCGGCCCGGCCCGGCCCGGCCTGGCCCAGCAGTCCGTCAAGGGAAGGTTGCCACTCCTCCAAAGAGGCTTCTTAGTCTTAGGGCCTCAACAGTCAGCCGCTGCGCCCTTCCTTGCAGCCCAAAATGACTGCTTGTAAGTGCGCAAGTGTCAAAATACCATTTGATGCATGCGCGCCTCCAGTATTCAGAACCGGCTGCTGCCCACCACTGCTAAAAGATTATGTTGTCTTTTAGGGTTTTAAATAGTTCAGTTTGAATACCATCATCTCCACTGGCTTTGTTGCACTCAAATATGCCAGGTACTTTGGAAAATGCAAAAGTGGCCAGGATTGGATAAGATCAGTTTACATTCCAATTCCAAAGTCTTTCCATCAGGCCTGTGATGCCTTCACCAAACCAGGAAGTTAAGATGGACCCTTCTGCACATACAGTATACGGACATGTCCATATTTACTTCCTGGTTTGGCACAGACGTTCTCGCGCATGCGCAGAAGTGTCTGTATTTACTCTCTGGTTTGACACAGACATGCTCAGGCATATGCAGAAACGTCTGTATTTATTTCCAGGTTTGGTCCAGACATTCTCATGCATGCACAGAAGCAACCACACTGAACCAGGAAGTAAATGTGGCTGCTTTTGCACATGTGCAGAAGTGTCCGTGACAAGCCAGGAATATTGCTGCTTTTGCGCATGTGCAGAAGTGTCCGTGCTGAACCAGGAAGTGAATGTGAATGTGCATGCGCAAACACACCCTGTTCCGAGGTCATGGTCTGGTCTGCTCAGCTGTTCTGGGGACATGGCCAGGCCCCTGGCCCAAGAAGTTTGGATAACCCTGCTTTAGCTGGAACAAAGAATACTTACCCTGTTTCCCTGAAAATAGGACCTCCTCGTATAGTAAGGCACCCCCTATTTTTCCCCACCTCAGAAATATAAGGGCCCCCCTAAAAATAAGGCACTCACCTAAATCTTGCCCTGGCAATCTGCTGTATCAGTAATAAATGTGTACTGTATTCTTCGTCATGGAATAAGACATCCCCTGAAAATAAGACCTTGTGCATATTTTGGAGTTTTTAAAAATATAAGACAGTGTCTTATTTTCGGAAAAACATGGTAAGTTGTACTTCTGGGTAATTTACGTAAATGTCTGTTTGAACCACACCCCACAATAACTAGGACAGTGTTTAGGCACAGCAAGATTTGGCCTCATACCAGGCCTAGGCTTAGATCACAGATGTTGGAAGCAGTTAGGGAATATACAACTAGAAATACATTAGCCTCTACAGTGAGCCTGTGAAATGAAGAGGTCATTACTTAGTAATTCTATGATATCATGATATTTCTATCCCAACAAAGAGTAAGTCAGCAATGCTGCTAGGTGAAATCATCTTCAGGTGACATAATGAGGTAGGTAGAGATGGAGGCAGGGGTTTGTGTTAAGGAGTGCAACAGGGTCTTTGAAAGTGTTAATCTTACTGGTGGGGAGGGTTATAATTTGCTTAATGAAGGGGCAGCATTCTGCTTCATGACTGCTAAGCATTTTGGGCCAGCACTATTTCTTTATAAGTAGGCTCTTCCAGAAGCTAAAAGACCTGAAGGCATTTCTTTGGCACTATTATGAAAGTCATACTGACAAATCAGGAGTTCTTGGATGATGGGGCTCTAGCTTTTTGTGTGCAGGATAACATTTTATGATCAGCATATAACAGATAATATTTTTCCCTAGGAGTACAGCACAGAAGGCTTCTTAATGTAATAAAATACAAAGGGCACAGTTTCACTCTCTTGCGGCAAAATTGTGTCTGCAGTCGGAAAAGAGGGAGAGAGAAAAGGGGAAGGGGGAAAATGCTAGCTTGTGTTGACATGTGCAGCTGCATGTCCTTCCAGTAAAGGTGTGTGTGTACTTTCATTTCAAGTGGGGGAGGAGAATGGATGAAGAGGTCCCCCTCTAGTGATAAGTGTTATAGTCAGTGATGGGATGTCAAACATTCTACTACCACGCCATGACATCATGGACGTAATGGGCGTGGCCAATGTCATGCCGTCATGATGTCATGGGCGGAGCCAACGTCATGACATCATGACGTTGTGGGCAAGGCCAAAAATAAAATAAAATTAAAAAAAAAACACGCACACAGACCCGTAAATAACTTAAAAGAAATAAAATAAAGAAATAAATAAAATAAAAATTAAATAAAAGTACAACCACCCACCCAAAACACAAATAAATCACCCACCCACCCTAAATATAAAAGCCTCACTTACCTTCCTTGGCGCCGACGAACCTCCATGTGGCCCGGGGCCACCCGGCAAGACACGCTGCCCCCGACTGCGGCCGTTTCCTCCTACGAAGGCAGCGGCCGGCCCTGCAGCGGCCGGCCACGGCCGCCACAGCCGCCTGCAGCCCCTGGCCGGCCACTGAGCTCCCACGGGCACGTTGGCGCCCGCGCCACGCCCTCCTAGGGACTTGGGCCGACAAACCCCCATGCCCTGGGTAAGCCCGGCGGGGCTTGCCACCGCCGCATCCTCCTCCGCTGTGTGCCTGCAGCTTCCTCGGGCCGGTGCCTTTTCGGCCCGGCTCTGGCTGCGGCCCCGGGCGGCCAGGGCCTGCGGGGGCCGGGCAGCAGTGGGTATGGTGGCGGCTCCAGCCATGAAGCCAGATGCAGGGAGTTTGATTTTCTACTGTGCCTCCTGGGAAAATGAGTCATTCTGTGTCGTCTTGGGTAATCTGCACAGTCCAAGAAGGAGGGGATGGTAAACTAATTTTGAATATTTCACATCTAAAAAACCCTGGAAAATAATTAAAATAATTTAAACCCTTAGCAGAATTGGAAGGGCTTCATTTGGTCCCTAAAATAAAACACTGTTGACATCAGATGAGCTTTCCAAGTAAAGTTTTCCATGAGTGGGACATCAAAAGCCCTCCAGTCCTTTCTCTCTTCAACTGTACATCATGTAGCACTTTGACTTCTGTATTCTTTACTGGCTGAAGCTTTGAACTGCCTTCAAAGGCAAACACAAATAGTGCATTACTTTCTGGGGATGGATAACTGTACTAATACCAAACCTCTGCTAGCTGGAGTTAATTAGGAGTGCACTCCAGCAGGCAGATAAACCAGGGTTTTTGGAATGACCTTACACTCTCCCAACAAAAAAGCAAAAATTGTGTAGTCTTTGTGCAAAATCCAAGAACGAGGCTGAGCAGCACTTCAGCTATTAGTGCTGTACTAATGACATCATCCGCCCTTGTTTACGATTGCCCTGCTTTTTATGTGATGCATCACCAAGATCAATGTCAATAACATAGTCAACCTAGTATCTAGGGAAGGGTGGAGAGCTTATTAATTTCCCTCCCACCATGAAATGGCTATGAGCTCATTCAACTAACATTTACAATATCCATCTTTTTTTAAAAAAATAACTCTTGTTTTTTGGAAGATGGGAAGTACTGTTAGTCTCTTTGTTCAGTTTCAGCTAGTTGTGTCATTAGCTCTTGGCTGCTTTTTCAGGGTCTCCTCCGAATTGCAGTAATCAGTGTCAGAAAGCTATTGTTCCAGCAATCAAACATAAATCTTAATTTTCATTGAGCGCTGAGGTAGTCTAAATGATTTCACAGTGCACCAAGGAGGGGTACACAAAAAAGAGCCTTCTTGAAGATTGTGGGATTTTTGAACCACAATCGGGTGTATCCTCATAACAGCCACCTTGTGTTGCTGGCTAATCTTTCTGGTTTAAGAGGCTGTCTTTCATACTTAGACAAAACAGCATGAAACTGAAAGTAAAAAACTCTTTTGTGACCCCCCCCCCCTTTTCATTCAATGCAAAGTACCATCTCTATAGGCATATGACCTCTGATTCTGGACGTGATACATTACTGTCCTAATTAGTATCCATTAATGGCCCTTACCTTCTAATCCCCTTCTAAAGCCATTGAAGTTGGCACCCATCAAGACAGCTTGGGGCAGTGAATTCTACATTTGAAGATCTTCCTTTTATCTGTTCTAGCATTTAGACTCAGTGAGTAATCTGGGATACTTTACTGTATGAGAAGAAAGCAGGCTTTCCCTTATTTACTTTCTTCACACATATATCATGTTATGCATACAGCTTGTTAGCCTTTATTTCTTGTTAGCCTTTATTTAAACAAAACAGCTCAAAAGATGACAAACTTTCATCACAGCAGAATTTCTCCACTGCCTTGCTCCTCCTCCTGCCATTTCCATTCTGAATATTGACTGTCATCATGGTGATAGTCTTCCTGCTCTTAACTCCTTGGAACAGTTGTTTGGAGAAACATCCCACACCAGTCTCTCAGGTTCTTCAGCCATGAAGTTGGTCTATGTCCAGGGCCTCTCTTCCAAGGAATCTTTCTTTGAAGAGCGAGTTGGAGTATTCTATACTTTATGTTGTTCTTCATGATATGACCACGGCATTGGAGTTTTCTTTCCTTAATGGACTTAAACAGTTCTTCTTCTATATCCTTCCAGAGCAACACTTCTACATTAGTCACATGGTCAACCCATGATATCCTTAGCAGCCACCCGTAGATTCACATTTCAAAAGCTTCGATTATCTTTTCAGATGCTTTAGTCAATGTCCAAGCTTTAACTCCATATAGCAGGGATCTGCAAACTTGGCTCTCCAGATGTTCTTGGACTTCAATTACCAGAACCCCAAGTCAGTATGCCTGCTGATCAAGACTTCTGGAAATTGAAGTCCAAGAACATCTGGAGAGCCAAGTTTGCTGATCCCTGCCATATAGCAACCCTGGAAATACATAACATCTCACTATTCGGATCTTTGTAGAGAGTTAGAGTTCTACAAATGTTGCTTTTTTAAAATGAAAGTGGATCTTGTTTTTTCTATTTGTGATGCTTATGCTCCTAGTTTTGATAGATGCTTCTGGAGACCTCCACAGTTATCTTTGCTCTTACAACATTAAATAATGTAGTGTCAAAAGCAATAAACTGAATGCCCATTTTGCATTTTATTTTCAGCATTTTTTGATCAGCATCCTTGTACAATATATATCCACAGATTTTGCTGTTATCATGGTGTGCTAGAGGAGTGTATGTTTCAGGAGAGTTTATAGCAGAGTGGGCCAAATGTGGGCCTCTAGATGATGCTGGACTAAAGCTCCTGGCACTCATCACTGTTATCAGCATTGGCTAAGACAGATGGGAATTGTTGGCCAAAAATATTTGGAGGTCGGTGCTTTACCCATCCCAGCTTTAGAAGCAATTCATGTCTACATTCAGCTATGAGGGTCTCATACCTTTCTCCATTCCTGGACCTTGACATATTAGTTTTATTATTTAATCATCTTTATTCATACTCCTGCTGATCAGGGCTTCTGGGAATTGAAGTTCCAGAACACCTGGAGTGCCAAGGTTCACCATCACTGCCCTAGAGTCAAGCATTACTGACTTTCGAGCAAGGGCAACTTTTACCATTACTATTCAGGTGTGTGTATGGTTGTGATATTGAGTTGAATAATATTGGATAGTATAATGAATAATAATAAATCTATTATTTAGCACATTAAATAAGCAGATCTAAAAATGAAATTGCAGGTCAGTGAAATTTATAATGACCTGGCTACCAGTGTTGGACTCTCAGCTACTTTAAAAACAATTCTGGAGTATAGAGGTAGCATGGGCAGTTCATAGATTATGACAGAGTACATAGGCACCTGCCCCATTTTCCGGGGGAGTAACCCCCCTTTTGTAGTCAGCCAAATTTTGGATTTTCCATAAATGTTATCATGTACCACCAGGTTGTTTGTACCTTATGACAACCCCACAAATTAATGACCTCCAAAAATTCCCCATCTTGAATCTAAATCTTAGTGTGGTAAGGAAGTTTGAGTATGTCAGAGAAGCTGAGATCGATGCCATCTGGAGGGTAGACCCCATCATGAGTCTGGACTGTGAAGCAGGGTCATCCTAGGTCAGGGGTCAGCAAACTTGGCTCTCGATGTGTTCTTGGACTTCAATTCCCAGCGGCCCAAGTTGGTACACCTGCTGATCAGGGCTTCTGGGAATTGAAGTCCAAGAACATCTGGTGAGCCAAGTTTGCTGACCCCTGTCCTAGGTCATAGCAAAGTCAGTAGACTAAGATGTTCCCACCATCTTCCGGAGTAAAGGTTGGATCAGCAGAAGAGAATGGATAGTTCCAATAATGATGGAAATGAAGAAGAGCAGCAACAGTGGAAGTTGACACAGACAGAGGATCTTTCACAGACAACAGCAGTGACAATGAAGCTTAGTTCATTGTACTGCACAGAAGAAGGCAATGGTAAACCACTACTGAATTATTTCTTACATTGAAAACTCTATGATAAGACAATTCAAAATGAAACAAGAGATAGTGCTGAAAGATGACATTCCCATATTGGAAGGCAATCAATAAGTTACTGGAGAAAAGTAAAGAAGAAGTTCAAATTGGGCTAATGATTTAAGTAGATTAAAGTTGAAAGGACATCTAGTGGCAAAACATGCACAGATGCACATACAATTGGAACATGGAATGTGAGAAATATAAATCAAGGTAAACTGGGAATCATAAAACAAGAAATTAAAATGGTAAACCACATTTTGAATACAATATTTAGTGTGGGTGAACTAAGGTGGTCTGGAATTATTTCATTCTGGAAATGGACCCAGAAGAAACAGAGTAGCTCTAATACTGAGGCAATGACTCCAATACGGCTTAATCAGATGGATAGTTCAAAAACAAAAATGTGTTGGAGATGTAAAACAGAAATGGGAACATATGAACATATGTGGTGGTGATGTAAAGTGCTTAGAGCTTTTTGGGTGAAAATAGAAAAAGAAATATCAGAAATAATGGGAATGAGTTTTGTGTTGGAGTCGGGTGCCGCCTTGTTGACAAAAATTGATGGTGTAAAATTGGATAAATATAAAATGGAATTGTTATCTATAATACTGCCTGCAGCAAGACAATGTATTGCAAGAAACTGGAAGAATGATTCATTGGTAAAGATAGAAGATTGGTACAAAGAAATGTGGCAGTTGGCATTAAATGATAAATTAACATGGGAATTGAATTATAAAAAAGGTTTGGTTAAGGAGAACAGTTTTGGAGAAATTTGGAGACCTTTTTAAAATTATACATTGAATAAGGGTAAAGGTGATATGCCAGCACCAGATCAAATGAGTTTTTGAGAATAATATGAGAAAAGAAAAACGAACCGTGATCACCAAGGCATTGTAAATAGCACCAGGGTGTTATTATTTGTTCATATTTTTTATGTTTTTTGTTCTTGTTGCATATTTGTTACAACTAGTATGATGCGAGATTAATATGAAACTTTATTACGTAATGTAACAAACTTGCTCACTATGTATATGTATTTTGATGTTTTCTTTATCTTTTTTAAAATAAAAAATATTTTTTAAAAATTAATACTGAGGCAAGATATAGCATAGGCTGTTAGTGGCTATAATGCAGTGTTTGTCCATATAATATCAACCAGACATCTGGGGAAACCTATCAGCATAACCATAATTCAGGTTTATGTTCTCTACCTATAGATGCTGAGGAAAAAGCTTTTATGCAAAGCTTCCAGGAAGAAATCAACCTCACACACAAAAGAAGAAATGCTTATAAACATAAGTTACTGGAATGACTACTGGAGAGCACCAGTACTGTTTTAAATTTTTATGAATTTATATGAATTTTTAAGGTTCTATATGTCATGTTTATAGATTTTATGCAGGTTGAAAAGGGAATCACATAAGCACCCGCTAGCCCTTTAATACAGGTGCTTATTTAGTTTACATTGCAGCTGGATTCACAGGGGAAAAATAGTTTGTGAGAAGATTCTTCACTCTTAGAATATATATTTTGCAGCAAAATTTAGCTTACTAATAGTATTATTATTGCTTATACTGTGATAAAGTCTATATTTTTATACAGAAATAAAGAGGGGAGAAATAGGCTTTTACTGTTCAAGCAGATTATGTGTTTCTTTTATACTGGGATGTGTAATTTTACACCGCCCTGAGTTGGTTGAACACCAAGTAGGGCAGTATAGAAATCCTATTAATAATAATAATAATAATAATAATAATAATAATAATAATAATAATAATAATAATAATAATAATAATAATAACCTACAATGGTAATTTATGCTGTAAGCCGCCCAGAGTCGGGTTTACCCGAGTGGGGCGGGGTACTAAATGTGAACAATAAATAAATAAATAAATAAATTTCAGAAGATCAGTTTCGTTCAGCTCCATTCTAATCTACCCTGAATAATTTCTGACACGAGATTATTATTATAATTAGGAGAGTAAAAAAAATTTTCTCCCCTTCCTTTTTTCTCTTTGTGCTGAGCAGTTTCTTCATTGACTACAGAGAAAAGAGGGGGGGAAATCTTTACTCTTCTAACTGATACAGCACAACTGTGTATACTGTGAATTCAGTATACTCTCTGTGTGTGCATATGTGTGTGTGTGTGTGTGTGTATGTGTGTGTATATATATGTGTGTGTGTGTATATATATATATGTGTGTGTGTGTGTGTGTATATATGTGTGTGTGTATGTGTGTGTATATGTGTGTGTGTGTGTGTGTGTGTGTGTGTACACACACACAGTATACTGAATTTACACCCCTCTTTTCTCTGTAGTCAATGAAGAAACTGCTCAGCACAAAGAGAAAAAAGGAAGGGGATATATATATATATATATATATATATGGAATGTGAGATATATATATATATAGACACACACAGAGAGAGAGAGACTGACTGTATATGTGTATATCTATGTTTGGCTCTGTGGGCTTGAGAGAAGGTTCCTTTTCCGGGTCAAAGGAGGCCGGAGGAGTTTCCCTGCCGGTTCGGGAAGGAGTGAGAGACGCCATTGTTGCCCTTCCAAGATGGGGGACTCGTCTTTCCCGCCCCGCTCGACCTACAGGCCGCACCCGCTGGCCTCCTTGCCCCACACGCTAGACCCGGCCAACTACGACTGGCCCCCTGAGAAGCGCCGCGCCGAGGCCGAACGCCTCGCCATCCGCGCCCGCCTCAAGCGCGAATTCCTGCTGCGCCTCAACGACCCCAGCCGGACCAAAATCATCGTGAGTGGCTGCCAGGCCAGGGGGGCAACTGAGGCACCCTAAAGCCGGGGCAGGCATGACCAACGCCGCAGCCCCGACGGGCGGGAGAGGCGGAGTCCTTGGGTGTCATTTGCCTGCCTCCCGGACACCACCTCCTCTGCCTTAGGAATTAAAGTACTGTACTGTAAAAGTACAGTACTGTACTTCCCACCACAGAATGAGCTCCCGCCTTTGTCCCAGCTCCTGCCTACTTAGCCGTTCCAAAGCAAAAAAATTGCAAGTGGACAAATAGGGACCACTTCGGTGGGAAGGTAACAGCGTTCCGTGCGCTCCGGTGTCTAGTCATGCCTGCCACATGATGACCACGGAAACGCCTGCAGAAGCAGACAGCGCTGGCTCTTCGGCTTAGAAACAGAGATGAGCACTGACCCCTAGAGTCGGATACGACTGGCTTTCGAGCAAGGGAAACCTTTACCTTTAACTGTAAAAGTAAAGTTCATTCTTGGCAGTCGCATCCGACTCTAGGGTTCAGTGCTCCTCTCTGTTCCATAGCCGGAGAGCCACCGCTGTCTGCTTCTGCAGACGTGTCTGTGGTCATGTGGCAGGCATGACTAGACACCAGAGCACACGGAACGCTGTTTACCTTCCCACCCAAGTGGTCCCTATTTATCTACTTGCAATTTTTTTTGCTTTGGAACGGCTAAGTTGGCAGGAGCTGGGACAAAGGCGGGAGCTCATTCTGTCCTGCAATATTCAGGAATCAAACTGCTTACCTTCCAGTCAGCATCTTAGCCACTTGAGCCACTGCAGTCCCTGCCTTGGACAGCAAGGAGAACAGATAGGTCAATCTTAGAAGAAATCAACTCTGACTGCTCCTTAGAAGGTCAAATAGTAAAGATGAAGCTAAAGTACTTTGGACATCAAATGAGAAGAGGAGACTCACTTGAGAAAGCTGTGATGCTGGGAAAGGTCAAGGGCAAAAGAAGAAGGGGGCGGCCAAAGATGAGATAGCTAGATGGTATTGTGGACACAGTGGGCACAGAGCTGAGCGAGTTGAGGGGGATGGTGGAGGACAGAAGTGCCTGGCGGACAGTGGTCCATGGGGTCGCAGAGGGTCGGAATCGACTGTGCGACTGAACAACAACAAACTACTACTACTACTACTACCACTACCATTATTATTGTTGTTGTTGTTGTTATGCAATTGCTAAGGCAGGGTACTCAATCCATCATGCAGTACCCGGGTCTTGAACTGCCAACTTGCCGGCCTTCCCCAAGGTGGCTCAAGTGGTTAAGACGCTGAAACAACGACTGGAAGGTCGGAGTTTGATTCTTGGGTACTGCATGAAAGAATGAGCTCCCAGCTCTGTCCCAGCTTTTGCCAACTTAACAGTTCAAAAGCAAAAAATTGCAAGTAGATAAATAGGTACCACTTTGGTGGGAAAGCTAAACAGTGTTCTGTGCACTCTGGTGTTTAGGCATGCCTGCCACATGTCCATGGAAACATTGCAGATTGAGACAGCTGGCTCTTTGGCTATAAACAGAGATGAGCACTGAACCCTAGAGTCAGATATGAATGGCTTTCGAGCAAGGGTGACTTTTACCTTTACCATGCTTAGTGCACTCTCTGGACAGTTCTCAAGTTAATTTGTATTTTGCCCCCAACATGTTAGGTCTTCATTTTACCGACCTTGGAAGGATGGGAGGTTGAGTCAACCTTGAGCCCTGGTCAGGCTTGAACTAACAATCTTACAGCTGCAGTACAGCAATTTAGCCAGGACTGCAGTGGCTCAAGTGGTTAAGGTGCTGAACTTGACAACTGGAAGGTCAACAGGTCAGCAGTTTGAGACCCAAGTACTGCATGATGGAATGACTTCTGGTCTCTGTTTCAGCTCCTGCCATCCTTGGAGAAGTGGCTCATGATTGTTAATTGTCTCGCTTTATTTTTTTAGGACGACCCAGCTGTAAACCGTTGGGTTTATGCCCGAACACACAATGTCTACCCTACCGCTTCTGTCACTCTAAAAACGTCTGCCATGGGTATTTTTTTCGGTCTAGGACCTCTCGTGTTCTGGTATTACATAATTAAATCAGCCAGGGTAAGGTGATAACACATATCAACTTCCCTTGCACGAGCGCATCTTGTGATTAATTTTATTGTTCTAGTCCAGGGGTTCCCAACATATCCGGCCTGCAGTGACATTTCATGTTCCCCCCCTCCTCCTTGGGCATTCAAGAAACAAAATGGTCATCCATTTGAAGCTGTTGGGACAAAATAACCACCCCCTTTGTGCAGGCAGGGCAAAATGGCTGTCCGGCCCACAAAGCTGATTGAGAGAGCATGATCTGGCCCCCAGCTTGAAAAGGTTGGGAACCCCTGCTCTAGTCTAAACATTTGGTGAGATGCCTGAGAAAGGCTGCTGGAGTGACTAGAAGGGATAAAATCAGGAATGAGGCTATAAGGGAAAGAATTGGAACAAAACCAAACTCGCACTACATACTGAGATAACAAATAAAGTGATTTGTTCATTTAGAGAGAATGTTGGGATTCCATACCATACAAAGCATACATTATGTGGAAAAAGGAGATGGACAAAGACCATGAGGAAGACCCAGAGAAAAGTGGAGAAAACATCATAGAAATATCAGAAGAACACCAAATAACATCAAATTACATATCTGTATTGTCCAAGGATCTTGAATGCAGGGCCAATTTTTGTCCCTTTTCTGTACTCAGAATTGTGCTGGGGTGGTGGTGGTGGTGGTTTGGATTCACTACTTGCATTAACTGTGGAGGTATTCTAAAGCCCAAGGCAAACATTTCCTTTTTTCCTTACACAGAAAGTGAAAAGTTTTGTCAGGAGCACTTAATTTGTTCATTCATATAAAATAATGGAAAAGGAACCTGTTGAATAAGTGTAACAATCAAATTGCAAATGAAGCAAAAATTTTTAAAAAGGAAATGTTTGTTGTTCACTTTTCCTACTCAACTGGATTTGCAGCATGAAGCAGCAAAACAGCATCGTAGCTTTTTGGCAAAATTTATATTCTTAGAATAATTTTATGCATGTTTACTATTGCCAGTTATAATAATGCTTTTTTGTCTGTATGTGGCTTATTAAAAACTGGTAATTTTTCAGCTATGTTGATGTGAAATGTTCTGAATGTTTACAGTACATTATTGTGCTAAAATTTCTGGTCAACTTTTGGTTGCTCCAGGAGATTGTTTTTATTGCATCATTTCTTTACTCTTTCTTGGCAACTAATTTTAAAATATTTTTTCCCCTTGTGCAGGATAGGAAGGCTCAACGCAGACTGGAAGGCAAAGATGATGGGCCATTGCATACTTTTTATTAAGTTTCTAATAAGCAGTCACTGAAACTGCTGCTTCTTGTGTAAGCATCAGACTTCTTTCAAAATAAACCATGTTGATCTGAAATGTATTCATGTTCCTTTTCAAGAATTACCTTAATAATTTTACCGTACTTGTGTTGAGCAGAGATACATTTAGTTCAGAACTCCACTGGATGTAAATGAAGATGATGTTATCACTTCAAAAATCACGGTCAGTTTGCTCTTGGCAGTCCTGTTCCAGTGGTGAATGACTGCTGACAATTGTCCAATAGTAAAGGCTCCTCTTTGTGTCCAGAGGCTCCAGAAAACTTTCCCCAAAGTTAAAGCTTAGGTTCAGAACCGGAAGGTGGGGGGGGGGGTGAAGGGGGGAGCTGCGAAGTTTAAAATTACATTATGTAAAGTTTAATGTTACAAGTTGATGGTGTCATCACTGTTTACGCAGTAGAGTTGTGGCAACTGGATTTCAACCAATAACATTCTTTTCCCACAGACTGGATTTTTAAATGTCTAAAGTCTGACATTGTTGGCAGGATTAGTGATGTGAAGTCAAGAGTAAAAGATGAAGAACAGCAGACAAGAAATTATCCTTTTGAAGTATGCAATGCGATTCCCAAATGAATCACACACTTACTGAGGTGTAAAACTGGAAATATTTTGCTTTTAAGTCATCATTTGGAAAAGCTTTTTCTTGGGCTTTACACGCTGATATTAAAAATTCTCTGTAGGAGACTGGTATTGCTCTGTTGCTTTTTGCATCTTGAACCTCAGATGTACCCTTTGCTTTTCCTATGTAAGACTTGTCCTATTTTTCAAATTATAAACCTGCTGTTTATAACATTCTACAACCTTCAGCATGCAATTGCACAAGGTTTTAGTGGGTTGTATGCTTACACTGGTAAAGTACTGGATATCTACTTCTGCTACCTCTGACAAAGCTCCACCACATGCACATTGGAGCATTGATTGGAGCAATAGGATTCTGCCCATGTACTTTGTTTGATGTTCTTTTTTCATGTCTCGATCAAACCTTGGACTGCCAAAATGAAGCCACTTTCTTGACTTTGTTGTTGGCCAAAATTAAGTCCTCATTGGTACATGTTTCTGGCAGTAATTGGCAGACCAGTAAATGAACCAGATTCTGTATCTCTCCACATTCACACAGCATGTGTTGTTACTGCCAGCATCCCCCACTTGACCATGTTGGTCTTGCATTTAGGGTCTCCAACCCTCAACCTATTCAGGGTCCTCCAAGTGAGGTAGGGGAAGTTGAGTTCCTCAGCTATATCCTCCTTTAATTTTATTCCTTGTTCAGTGAGCTCCTTCCTCCATCTTCTAATTTGATTAGTAGTCCTGGTCTGTATTTTGGATGGGGTTGTTATACCAGATTTGTAGCCTTGGAGTCATATTAGATCTGGCCCTCAATTTTGAATTACAAATTGTAGCTGTCTGTAATTTTTTTGGTATAAAGATCACCTCAAAGCATATTGGAGCCTGCTGACTTTGAACTGAGCACACAGGAGGACCACGTAACCTGCTGAAATATCCTCATCCCTACAACTATTAAAGCTACAGGAACACACCCACTTTTTCATCTGGTCTCCTTAGTCACAGGGTTTACAATAGAGTTGAGTGCCAGTCTTTATGGGGAGACGTCCCATTGGAAAGATGTATTTGGGGTGCCATTTAAAAGAAAGACATTGGGGTTCATCAAGGATGTCCCAAATTAATTTTTTACTTATGACACATAGCTTACATTTTGGGTCAGACCATCCCAGCCAAGCTTTCCAATTTTCACGAAAATCCATCACATCTGAGAAAATGGCGGCACTCTGGATGGTTCTTCAAAGTAGTTTTCATGTACATATTTTAAGCCACAGCATCCCAGAGATGCTCTCTGAATTTAGAGAAAATCTGATAGGTCAGTCAAGAGAAAATCATGGGTGGTGCGTGGTGGGTGGGGAAGTGATTCTCATGTACATGTGCTCAAGTCAAACCATCCCAAATCTCCCACATTTCATGACAACCCATCCACACGTCACAAGCAAACAAAGAAGCATACTTTGATTGAAATAGGTTTTACTTTTACTAGTGTGGCTCTTTGTTACAAAGTTCGACGTGCAAGCAGCTTAGATAGGCCAAGGCACTGGTTCCTCTAACATCATTCAGCTAAACTGCCATGCACCCAAAACCTGACCACACTAATACTCATTCGTGGTCCTTCTGGGTCTTCAGTTCTGCTTGCCATTAAAATGGCTCTTCAGGGGTTCCCAGCATTTGTAGTAGTTCTCGTCTAGGCGTGTTTTCAGACCCCATTTGGTGACAGCCAAGCTCAAAGAAGTCTCAAACATGAAGGCCTATCAGAAGATAATAAGAAGCATGAGGGAAAATAGAAAAAGCTGACAATTTACATTAAATCTATGCCAAAAAAAAAAAAAAAAGCATTTGTTTCATTTGTCACTTTGGAACTTCACACTTCCATCCTTGCTGCTGCTTTTACTTCTCCTTTGTGTTTATTTATTTATTTATTAGTCAACTTTATTCATCGCTCTTGTTGCTATTAGTGTTCTCTTGCTTTCACTTGTTCTATTTTGCTACCTTATATCTTATAGTTTTCAGTTGAGTACCAACCACATGGTGAAAAAAATCTGAAATATGCTGGGGGGAAATAAATGTACTATATTTTTCTACACTTTATGAGTCTTTTTAGTGGAAAGATAGAATGTGCATTTGGTTAATGAAAGAATCCATGGCCAGATAGGTTATCCACAGAAGTCCAACAAGTCTCTGCAAACTCTGAAGTTATGTGGTTTTATGACAGATGTTAACCTACTGTTAGACATGTTGACTTCTCTCGCCTTTGCCTCTGCTCATGTGTATATGGATGTCTGCATTTAAAGATCGATATACCTGGCTATAAGTATTTAAAATTCTAGAGCAATGAGATATTTATAAACTTTCATGAATATGTTTCTTTTTACAAGTCCTATTCTGTCTTTCAGGCAAAAATATATAACACATTGAAGTCCTGACCGATAATTACCTATGTGGATCATTCCTCCTGCAAATCTAGGAGTACGTCTTGCTACCAAGACATGTGCTTCTCATTTGCTCTTATTTTGCACCCCCTATGTAGCTTAGGATAAAGAAACCCTTGTGTCTCCCCTAAATTGTCTGCTTCATGGCTCTTACCATAGTTCCCACTGCAATTTTCTCTGGCTTCAGCTCTCCTGCGCTTGCCTTTTTGAAGCATTCAGCATCTGGTCCATGGGGTGTCATCATGCTGTGCAAAGTCGCCCCTCCAGGTAGAAAGCCTTGTTCCTTGGCCTCATAAGCCCCTTTGATCAGCCCCATAAACTCACTCATACAGTTTCCTATTAAAATAAATATATACAGTATATACAAAGTCAAGTTGCCGTAAGACTCCAATAGGTTCATTGTGGTTATCTTTGGCATCGGACTGGATGTATCTGAGCTACAAAGCATGGGATTTACAGAATTGATGGGACTACAACCTCCAGATGTCTGGCAGCTTTAGCTAATAAATAAAGCCAAACAACAAAATAAAACAAGCCCCCTGTCCTTTCAGATGTAGTCACTTCCAAGTGAGAACTAATGGCTTTTCTCAAATGTGAAGATGGAGGAAGTGGATGAGCAGGGCTAAGTTGTATGGGGACTCTAAGGCATTATGGGTCTGGTAGTTCCCCTGACTATTATGATTTAGGGCAGTGATGGTGAATCTTGGCACTCCAGTTGTTCTTGGACTGCAATTCCCAGAAGCCCAAGTCAACACACCTGCTGATCAGGGCCTTCTGGGAATTGATGTTCAAGAATAGCTGGAGTGCCAAGCTTGGCCATCACTGACTTAGAGTGCCTCTTAGATCCATAATGTCTTAGAGTTCCCTGAGAGCTTTGACTCATCTCTATCTTCTCATGTCAGTTAAGACACCTGAAGCAATTGGGATGTCTAATCTTCATTTCTCATCCTGTAAAATTCACTTTTCAGTAAATGTCATACATCTTGGCTTGCAACTTAATTCTATTAAATAAGATCTTCATTATTTTTTCTTGTGGAAGGCTGACTTTGTAACAAGGAATAAATGAAATTCACATAATTGTCGTCGTCAGGTCCTGTGCAGAGCATGTTAGGCAGCAAGTGTTCTCCAGTGACCTTGGACATTCTCAATAGCTTTGGCATCATCCCAAGAGACATTAATGGTTTTAAGGTCCACCTTAAGTGTTTGGCACCAAGTTTTCTGAGGCTGGCCTTATCTTCCTTTTCTCCAAGAGGTATCCACCATAGTGCAACTTTCAGATGCCCATCTTTGGTCATATGTAAGATGTAGCTAGCAAGTTGCATCCAGTGGTGGGCTAAAACAAAGATTACTACCACACTGTGGGCATGGTATAGTGGGCGTGGCCAGGGGAAAGCCCTGCATTGTACCCGAATTAGGACTACTTTACTTCAAAACTTGGATGGGCGGGGGCAGCCAGAATTTCTGCTACTGGTTCTGGCAAACTGGTGCGAACCTGCTGATGCCCACCACTGGTTGCATCCAATGATCATTCACAGTTCTTAACAAGTGTTCTGAGTCTGATCTCTGTAGTACCTCTTCATTAGTAATATAATCATGATATAAAACAGGATTCTTCTCAGACAACATTGTTGGAAAACTTTTAACTGTTTAAACATTTTTGTTGTGTACTTATTTATTTAAGCAAATTTTTATGCCACCCTCCTCAAAAAGACCCAGGGTGGCTGACACAACTCTTAACTTCTCTGTTTCACAGACGTATACAGGTATTGCAGTTGGTATGACCATGCTCTTGAGCCTGAATATTAACAGAACCGATGTGAAATATCCAATCAAAGATAAGTATGGATATACAGTACATTGCTTAGTAAAAAATGTTGGCCTGAATATCTTTGCAATATATTAAACCAGGCAAGCTCAACTACAATGTACAATTTTGCCATCATTGCACAGCCAGAAGAAATTGATGTCAATATGGATTCAATCTCAAATACTGTACTGAAATTCAGGATGCAATACACTTGTTAAAAATGGCAAACCATCTGGTTTAGACCAGACATCTGCAGAGCTCCTGAAACATAGTGAAGATAGATTGGTACAAGAGTTTACTATCTTGTTAAACAACTACTGCCAACAGGAATAAGTACCGGAGGATTGGAGGCGAGGAGTAATTATTAAAGTACAGTATCAAAGAAAGGGCACCTTAGTGATTGTAAATGGAGAGATATATCACAACTATCAGTCCCTGAAAAAGTGTTATGCCTTGTGTTGCTCAGAATATTGCAACATCAAGTTAATGCATACTTGTGTGAAGGACAAACAGGATTCAGGAATGGACACTCTTGTAATGACCAGATCCTGAAATTAAGAAACCTCATCAAACAGTATAAAATTCCAGAAGCCGATAGTAATAACTTTTATTGATTTCAAAAGGGTGTTTGACTTGATTCATTGAGAATCACTATAGAATGGTGCAAAGACCTATAATATTCCTCAATACTTCATCAACAACTTCAAGAGCATGTATGTTAACTATAGTTGCTTGCTTACAAACAATCTGGCAATGCAAACTTCTTCAACATCAATACATGAGTAAGACAGGGATGCATTCTGTTGCCATTCTTGTTTCTCCTTTCCATGGACTTTGTTATATGTAGAGCAATGGATAACCCTAATTTTGACATTCCATAGGCAACAAATGTCTAACAGATTTAGACTATGAGGATGATGATTGCACTGCTTGATGAAACAAGCTTGCATGAAATGACCACCAGTTTAGATAATGAAGCCAGCAAGTGGTGTCAGCCATGTTTCAAAGTATGCACCCGATATGGTTTTCAACAGCCATAAGTATTATCACAAAGATAAATGGCATACATACTGTGGTAATAAGGTGGACGGAAAGTGTTGCTGGCTACTGCCCAACGGGGTGGGAAAATAACGAAATCAGCAATTGCTACACCAGGACGAGTTGATTTTGCAGTCAAGACAGTGAAGATTGAAGGATCCTTTAAAAAAAGATTAACATTATTTAAATGGGCGAGAGTTCACTCGAAAGTTGAACTGTATTTTATGACAGTTATCTATGTAGAAAACCTTGGAAAGTGTTGCCATAAGTCAGAATCAGCTTGATGCACATCATTGTCATTGTCATCACCATCGTGCTTAATTTAAGAGGTATATAAATGCTAAATATCACTAAATGAATGTAAAACTAAAAATCCGAAGTAGGGTCACCTTCCAGAGATCTTTAATTAGTTTATTACACGACAATTAAAGAAGCAACTGTAATTATTGTGAGGATTTTCCAATTTAGACCACAATTTTACTTTTGAAGGACTCATCTGAGTTTGGAAAGAAAATAGCAGACAAGCAGATGTCCACAAGATGGGGCTTCAGACCTAGTCAAGAAAGGCAGAACTTACCGCATGGTCAAAAGCCACAGAATTTATGACCATAAAATTGCTGAGATTATACTTGTATGGTGTGTAGTTGCCATGCCAGGCCACAACATTGAATGGAGAGCAATTCTGCAAGATAAAAAAATGCATGTGTATTCTCTATAGAAAGTGTCTGATACATATAAATGTATGTACAGTTGTACCTCGCTTAAAGAGCATAATGTCTTCATGGGATTGTTCTTTAAGGGAGTTTGCTCTTTAAGCGAAACACCATTGTAAGTGAGCAATTGTGACTTCTGATGGGGGAGATTGCAAACCCTGATTTAGTTGTTAAGCGGGTTTTTGGTTGGTTTTAGTTGTTAAGCGAGGTGACCATTCAGAGAAAATTCTGCTCTTTAAGCATGATACTCTCTAAGCGAGGCATTCTTTATGCAAGGTTTGACTGTACAGTATTTAGTTCTTGGATTGCAAAAAATTCACCACTCTTGCTCTGTATGAAAATAATAATTTCCCAACCTGCTGTGCTGCAAAAAGTTTCCCCTGGTACTTGTTGACAACCGTGTAACCCTCAGTGACTTGGCGATCTTCATACCAGGCAACTGGAACAAGGAAATCTCGTGGATTAGCTAAGCCGTTGGCTCCTAATTGGCAAGGAAGCATTAGGGTTTTGTAAGTAGTTGTATGTTTAAAACTAGGAATATCATCTTATTTCAAATAAAATATTTACTACTTACATTAAGGTTTGACTGTATAAAACTTATTATCTACAACTTCAGATAAGAGCCCTGGTGGACCAGTGGTTAAACTGCTGTATTGCAGCCAAAACACTGTGATTTCGAGCCTGATGGGATACAAATTTGACACAGCCTTCCATCCTTCTGAGGTCAATAAAATGAGTACCCAGCATGTTTGGGGCAAAGTGCTAATTAACTTGTGAACTGGCCAAAGAGTACACTAAGCGGCATGGGGCGGTACGTAAGTGTAATTGCTATAGCTATTGCTATGTATAAAGTGGGGTGTTCTGAGAAACAGAAAAGTTCACAAAATGTATTCCTAAAGTATATTTTCCTAAGATTAATTTAATAATACAGTTGTAAAAACTGGGGAGCATCTGGGAAACAACGCTGAGTCACACATTCATGAAGTTAGCAAAAATAAAGGCGGAGGGAGGCAAAATATTGCAGCACTTTAAAGACGAATAGATATATTTCAGGCATATCAGAAAACAAAAATAATAAAACAAAAAACTACAGCACTTTAAAGACTAACTGCTATATTTTTATTGTTAGCTTTCATGGATCAAGTCCACTTCTTCAGACAAGGAGTGAAACTTACAGGCATGGTTTATATACACAAAATTCAGAGGTCAAAGGGAGAAGGGTTTGCTCAAGCAAAATGACAGACAAGCACAAAAGGCTCTTCTCCCTTTGACTCCTGAATTTGGTGTATATAAACCATGCCTGTAAGTTTCACTCCTTGTCTGAAGTGGACTTGAACCATGAAAGCTAACAACAAAAATATAGCAGTTGGTCTTTAAAGTGCTATAGTGTTTTTGTTTTATTTTTATTTATTTATTTTGTTTTCTGATATGCCTGAACCACAGACTAACACGGCTACTATTCCAAAGATATATTTCAGTCTGAGTTTTCATCTATAATGTTGATCCACAAAAGTTCACAATGAATTAGATTTTTATCCAGAAAAGCACAACTGAAATAAAACTACAGGTATTACATCTTTGAAATGATGCAACACTTTACCTTTTTTTAAAAAAAACTTCCTTTATTTTTGCCAACATGCTGAGACAGATTAAGATTGCTACATCTTTAGAAGTTGTTACATCTCCACCAGAAAATTCTATGGCTCAGCATTAATAATCCCAGTAAAAAGGTGTAGTTTACCATGTGCTGCCAGGCTCTGTCTAACCTAAAGCATGCTATTGTAACTGAGTGGGCTGGATAGCACAGTAGTTTAGTAATCGATTCCCCAATGTGGCTCCTTATGAGAAAATACATTCTATGTCAGGGGTTCTCAACCTTTTCAAACTGAAGGTCAGGTCACAGCTTTGAGGGCCGGATGGACATGTTGTCCTGCCTGCACAATGGGGACAGCCTGTACATTAAAAAGGAACCACACATGGCACTTCTAGGTGCAGCGGAGGCGATGGGCCCCCCACATGAAATGGCACCATGGGCCGCATCCAGCCTATGGGTCACAGGTTGAGAACCCCTGTCCTATGTAGTCATGGGCAATCCCTGGACACTACCAGAAGAAGAGAATGATAAACCACTTCTGAGTACTCCCTACCTAGAAACAGTGGTGGGCAGCAAAAAATTTCGCTACCACACAGTGGGTGGGGCTTATGTCATGGGTGGGGCCTACGTCATGGGTGGAGCCTATGTCATAGGCGATCTAGTCATGCCTGCCATATGGCCATGCATGCAAACACAGGCAGCACTGGCTCTTTGGCTGTAAATGGAGATGAGCACTGCACCCTACAACTGGCTTTTGAGCAAGGGAGACCTTGAACCACTTGCAGGGACAAAACCTGATTGGGCAGGGCAGGGAGGTGGGTGTGGCCACCCAATTTCACTACCCCACCCTGTCCGAAGGCTACCCAATTCCGCCACCTCCCTGCCCAGAGGCTACCCAATTTTGCTTTAAAAAAAACCTCCCAGGGGAGGGGTGTGCAAACCTGTTGCTGCCCACCACTGCCTAGAAACCCTGGGAATGGTTGCCATACATCAGAAACAACTTGATGGTATTGATAATATTCTGATGATAACTTCAATGTTAAAATGAGGACCCAGCATGTGGCCTTAAAGCTGCAGGTTCCCCACCCCTAATCTAGGCAGAAGCTGGCTGAAATGCAAAAGCTTACCTACTAGTTTGTGATGTTTCAACTAGTGCTAATATTAAAAAGTAGCACATTAATATTGTTTTGGGAACAACATTCATAATGAATATTTACCAATTGGACCCAGGTCAGGCAGCTCAAAATGTGCACCGTATATTTCCAGGATGTAGCCTCGGGTTTCTCCAAATACTTCCACACTAAAACGCATCCCGTGCTGGGAGTTAAGAAAGCACAGAAACTAATTGTGAGGTAAGAAGTCAGCAGACTGCAATGGCTTAGTGGTTAAGATGCTGAAATTGACTGGAAGACAGGTAGGTCAGCAGTCCGGGACTTGAATGCTGCATGACAGAATGAGTACCTGTCATCTGTCCCAACTCCTGCCAACCTAGCACTTCAAAAGCCAAAAAAAATGCAAGTAGATAAATAGGTACTACTTAGGTGGGAAAGGTAATACCATTCTATGTGCTCCGGCATCTAGTCATGCCTTCCATATGACCGCAGATGCTGACAGCATTGGCTGTTTGGCTGTAAACAGAGGTTAGCATCACACTCTAGAGTCGGATATGACTCACTTTCGAACAAGGGAGACCTTTACTTTTAAGAGTTTGGCAGATTCTTCACTCCACTGACTGATGAGTCTTTATGATAATCAAGTGTAAATTCAAGGCTGATTGCCCAACAGTTCAAATCCTAGTAGCTGGACCCAAACATGTGGTATGAAGTCTAATTTTTCTCATCCAGGATGTCTAGAGACTCTGAGAAATACTGTAGTCTTGAATTAATTCCTTTGGAAGTCCCTTCAGTTAAGGATCACAGCCCAATATCTGGGTTAGTGTACCTAAGTCTTCGGTTCAAAAATCTTTTCCTATTTCAATTTTTTCCCTTTTGTAAACATTAAAATTGTGTAGTTCTTCTGTAGTCATGCTTTTCTTCTTCTTAAAATTCAGCTACAGTCCTACTTTGGTAGTTTTTTCTTTCAAGTTCATTAAAAGTCATTTTAAGTCATTACTGTTTCCTGCCAACCATTAAATATCCATGGAACCTCTTCAGAGAGTATGTAATTCTGACACTTTGGGGATGAGAACATGAAGATATAAGAAAGGTGTTTGAGGGCAGAGTCAACTACAGTACTGGGATTCAGACCTTACCTGAATGACACAAATCTCATTGGGCTCCACCAGCAATCTGCCAAACTCCGTCGTGATGAGCAGTTCCCCTTGCTGAGGTACTGAGGGAAGGAAACACAAGCTTATATAATAAAGGACTGAAGCACATTACTGCCTGCAGGAAACATGTTTTAGAAAAGTATGCTTTACATATAACATATTCTGTCCTTTTTACATCTGTCCAGTGCCACATTGCCTGTATGTATGTATGTATGTATGTATGTATGTATCTATCTATCTATCTATCTATCTATCTATCTATCTATCTATCTATCTATCTATCTATCTATCTATTTCATTAGACTTGTATGCCACTCTCCTCGCTGAAGCGACTTGGAGCAGCTGACAATGTTACTAATGTCATAAAAATAAAAATATCATACAACCCAACAGACAGACCCACACTATCCCCAACAGAGACCGGGCTCAATGTCTTTGGTAATGGTTTTTTTAATAGTCTGCACTAGTATAAAATTTGTTTTTTTTATTAAAAAAAATGAATTGTGGGAAGGAGAGTGGAACTTTTGATTTTCTGAATGATGCTTTATTACTTTTTAATTTTTAAAAAACCCTTTAATTTTTTCCTTGCTAGGCTGGAAGCTTCAGCACAACTTCTCACAAAGTGATGTTGCATCTAGTTCCTATAAGGAGTTCTCAACCTTTTTTAAAGCCAGGGGCCAGATCATGCTTCCTCAGACAGCTTTGAGGGCCGGATGGCCATTTTGCCTTTCCTCCACCACATGGCGCTTCTGGGTGTGGTGGAGGCGATGAGGGCCACATGAAATGGGCCGCAGGTTGAGAATCCCTGCTATAAGCAACCAATGCTTTCAAGATAAGGAGAGGCAAACCGAAAAGCAGAATAACCAGCAATGATGGTAGTTGAGAAACGTTGGAACCCCTGAGAGAAAATGGAGGTGATATTCATACCTGCCTGTTTTTGTAGCCTGATCCCCTCTTGCAGTGGCTCCTGTTTTGTTGCTGCACTACCAATATTTTAGGAGAACAAATAAATACACTTTCCTTTGAGAACAAGGTTATGCAGTTACTGTGGTTCCTGTTTAGGGCAGTGTGATATTTCAGCCTGGCAACTCACCAATCAGAAAGTCTCCATCTGAATTGTAAAAGCATCTGTGGAAGAGGGAGGGGGAAAAGAACAAAGTATTTCTCAAATTAACAAAAAATGAGGGATAGTAAGAATAGATAATAATGGATATATATTATAATGACATTCTATCTTTCCCATGCGCACCCTTTGTAATTGGCCTCCACATCAAGATCCCCTGTTAAAAATGTGTTTCTCTTTCTACCCCCTTCCCTGGCTAGAGAAAAATCTAAAAGTGTGTTCTCCTGAACCTGTTGGCAGTGGAGAGAGAAAGCTGGCATTGGTGGTGCACTGTTTAAACTTGTGTACTGCAACCAAAAGGTTGTGAGTTTCATCTTGACCAGAGATCAAGGTTGACTCAGCTTTCCATCCTTCTGAGGTCTGTAAAATGAGAATGTTGAGGGCAAAATGTTAATTAACTTGTGAACTGCCCAGAGAGTGCACTGAGCACTATGGGGCAGTATGTAAGTGTGATTGCTTTTGCACTGGACAGGGAGTATATATGAGACATCTACAATAAAGCCTCATGCTATGCCTGAAATAATATTGCAGACAAGGGTAACGATGCTGTGCTGGCATATGGTGGGGAACAGGTGGGACAGAAATCTCCCTCTCTCCAGACCTGTATTGGACCTGGATCACTACTTTGAGAGTTAGAGAAGAAGCTTGGTGGAGATCTGACTGGCTCCTGAAGCTGCCAGGGAAGCTGAGACTGAAAAACTAGCATCAAAAGATTTGAGGAAAAGAGCAGAGGAAATCAGCAGACCAGGAAGGAATGACTGCAGTTCTCAATTTCTCCTCTCAAGTACAGAAAATGAACTGGACATTTCTCTGCTCAATAAACTTATTGATATGCTGTATTTTCCTCTGTAATTGGCACACGTAACATTCTTCTCACTGGGTTTCAAATACTGAAATAAAAATGCCTGGATGCATCTGGAAGTACTGTACTGTAATAATATTTTGTAATGGGAATTACTTATATTGGCTACATTAGATAAGTAGGAACCACTTTGCTGGGAAAAGATCTTCCTTTTCTGTGCTTTTATGCTGCAGTGGCACCAACTAACTCTGCTGTAGTTTTACTTGCCACTTCTACACCAACAAGGGGAAAAAAGCTATCCCAGTGATATATTTCCTTCCTAAACCTGAATCTTTCCACAGTCCCTGTGGATTAACTGCTACAGTTTGCCTATTGGGAACCAAACCAGACAACTTAGGAACTTTTACTTTTCATGAAATAATTTACTTCATATATGAACCCATTGAACACCTCTGGACTTTGTCAGAAATAGCCAATCAATGTTGTCATGAGGTTTTGATCTTTTGATGGGGAACTGGATGGAACAAGCTGAAAACATGCAAAAAAGAAATCTCCTTCCTCTCCTTTTGATTTTTGTGAGACACATACATTTTCAAATTACTTTGGTGACTCTTAAAATACATAATTGTGTTTGAAATTCAGGGTTCTTCTTCTTCCGTGTCTGGGCCCAATGTGAAACTGTCAAAATGAAGGCACCTTTTGGTGAGTTCATTCCACAGTTCCTTTCACTTAACCTAGTGTGAGAAAGATTAGCTGGCAAGACAAGGTTACCGTTACCAGGGTACGCCCAATTGTGGTTCAGAAATACCACAATCTTCAAGGAGGCTCATTCTGTGTGCCCTGAAATTCAGAGTGAGGGGATGAAAACAGAGTTGCTTGACAGCCATTAAGCCTCAATGGCTGATTAGCATATTTTCTGTCTCAAACTGCTAACAAAGTACTGTACTGTACGTTGTAGCTAACCTATGGATGGTAGAAAGCAAAGCTGCCTATAGAACTCTTTGGAACCTTGATAACCCGCACGCAACTCACAAACCTGTTTATCATGGATGTGTTACAGGTGAAGATATGGATTGCAAGCCCATTCCGAGACCTGGGCTCCCCTGCACCACACAAAGTGTGCAATCCCTATGGTGAGAAGTACCCAAGGTTAAAATATAAAACAGTCCCATTCCTAAGAATCCCTTTTTATTTTGGTCCCATCCTATCAAGAAAATTCTCCCACCCCTAGATATTTTTTTATTGTGGTTCCCAATTAACAGTGGCGTAGTGTGGGGGTGAGCCTTGGGGGATGATGGCCTGCCCCAGGTGGCACTTTTTTTGGGGCGGCAAAATGTCACTTGGGCATATGGGTGTTCTTGGCCTTCAATTCCCAGAAGCCCTAGAGGCTGCTGCAGGGACGGACACCGGCATCTTGGGCACTGCCCAGGGGGCGGCAAATTTGGCTTACGTCCCAGGTAGCTGATACCCATGCTACGCCACTGCCAATTAGCACAGCTCAAGGACATCAAATGAGAAGAGATGATTCACTTGAGAAAGCCTTGATGCAGGGAAGGGTGGAGGGCAAAAGAAGAGGGGGCGGCCAAAAATGAGATGACTAGATGGTATTGTAGACGCAATGGGTACAGAGCTGGGCAGGCTGAGGAGGATGATGGAGGACAGAGGTCCCTGGAGGGTGGTAGTCCATAGGGTTAGAATAGGCTGTGTGACTGAACAACAGCAACAGCAACAACAAGGGGTTTGAAAACTGTAGACATCTGAACACAGAAGTGATGCCTCTAAAACTCGTCACAACTAAAAGTGGCAGCACTGCAAACCATCAGCTCAGTGTAGAGCTAGTTAGAGGGATGCCAGTAATGTGTTCAGTTTTTCCATCTGATTTTTTTAAAAATACCATGTCTCTTGCAGAATTATGCAGGGCCCTTTAGGGTTATTGCACTGGCACCACTGGGCATGTGTTTTCCCACATATATTCATTTGTGTGTTTTAGGGAGTGGTTGTGGGGCTGACAAAACTACCCAGTGTTTCCTCCTCTGGGGCCAGTGTTGCTCCTTCAGTTATTTTTCTTTTCATCTCCCCATGAATAATTCTTTCAAATGTATGGGTGGAAAAAGTATATGTGGGTGATTCGTTTCAGTACAAGAATTATATGTGTTCTTGGCCAATCGCATTGTCTTAGACTCCTTGTCTTCACATAGTACAGTGCCATTCCTTGGTCTGTCCCAAACATTGAGTGAGGAATTCTTGAATGCTTCTATATTTCACTTACATTTATAAAATCCAGTTTTCTCTGTGAGGTTTTCAGGATCTCAAAAGGTTTCCATCTCAACTAAAATGAAAACAGATGAATATTTTGAAAATATATAACACAGTTGTCAAAAGAACAGAAACTGTATTTTATATCCTATTCCATAGCCAGGATGGTTCCTGTGCTTTCTTATTGCATCTTCAATATGCAAGATGAAGGTGAAACAATACCTAATATGAAAATGAAAGATATTACCATTTTAGCCATTTTAGCCTCATGTACTGGTACTGTACCAGATGTTAATCATCTACTGTACTTTTTAATTTGTGTTTCTTGTATTTAAGTAAACTTTGTAATCTTTCAAATGATTATTAACATTAAAATGAATTTATTGGTAACTCCTCTAGTGGGAACTATGGTATAATACACTGCACAGCACAGAAGTGAATTTGCGTGTATTTTTAAAAGGTAGAAATTGATAATGGATTCTTTGCCACACCATTTTTACATCAGAACCAAATAATAAGAGGAGACAGGAATAGGCCACCTTACTTGTGAAGAAATTAAAGGGTTAACTTGTTGGTCAAGCAAAATCGCTCTGTACATGCTCAGAGGAAATGTGAAAGGGACAGGGAAGTAATGTCCATCTGGTGCAAAAGTATTTGCAATAACAATGGCGAGTCACCTAGAGATTATCAATCTAGCACAGTGTTGGCAAACCTTGGTACTTCATGTGTTCTTGGACTTAAACTACCAGAAGCTCAAGTCAGGACTCCTACTGATAAGGGCTTCTGGGAATCGAAGTTCATAAATATCTGGTGTGCCAAGGTTCACCAACAGTGGAGCAGGTCAGAAATTTGAGGATTCCTTCAAGCTATGTCTTCTTGGAAGAGGAAAGTTAAGGAACACTGGAAGCAATCCAGAGTGAGGAACCAGGGCCATCCAGAGAAGAGTGGCATTCCCAGGGAAGGGAGATGGCTTTCATTTGGGGGAGCATAGGGTTTCCATACGTCCCAGAAAACCAGGATTGTCCTGGATTCAAGGTCAGAAACATTGTCCTAGCCAGTTCAATAAAACTCATGTTAAAGACCCGGATTTTTAAAACTTACTGATTGTAAGGACACAATTAAAATAAATTCACTCTTGCCATCAAATGAGCAATTTCTTGCCACATTGGATTTGGAGTATACCTGGAAACAAATCTTAACATCCTCACCTCATACCACCGCTCGATAAGTGTGACCAGTGTGTTTCCTGGAACTGAGGACATTAAGAGTTGACGATGCGACTTCTCAGAAATACAACAGATCATTTTACAGTAAGATTTAACTATTGTAAATAAATTCATTTAAGTATTGATATATTTAATGTGAAAGTGTTTTATAACTATCATTATATTATGCTTATTTTTTAAAAAAAGGCTATTTTGTAGATAACCCACTCATTTTTGTCAAGTATACTTCTGTCCCTGTTTTGTGGGAGATAATTATGGCAACTCTAGGGTCCAGGCTAGAGACGCATCATTCTACCCTCCTAAGAATCTAAGGGACTCACAAGAGAGTAAGTATAGATAAGAAATAGATTTTGTTCTGCTATATACTTTCCAGCTGTGTGTTTTATAGAAATTTGCAACCTTTTACCCATGTTTTATCTACTTTCTGGTTTTTACCTTCTTTCTTTTTAATAAAACTTATAAAATCAATTCTATTATTTGGAACTGGCTTTGGTTAAGGGAATCCTATGCTAATTTTAGTCTATGATAAATACTGTTTACAGTGAGCTGAAAGCAGCAGGATTTTGCACAAAGTAAACCACTCAGTTGCGCAACTATCTTAGCCTGGCTATGTATTTTCTGAGGATTCATCCAACCTCAAGATGAAAGAATGCTGGCAGGCAGGAAAGGTATTGGAAAGCCAGGCTGAGGTGTTGGTTTCTTGACATTATTGGCTTGTTGTAGAGAATTAAAATAATATAAACGTTTGAGTTGTTTGCTGGTTTATCTCATCAAGATAAACGTAGGGTTCTACTCTTAGATAAGAATACATTTGTCACATTCTAAAAGGCAAGGTTTGTTATCATACTCATAAAAACAAACTCTATATGTTCTGCTACTAACAAATCTGACAGTTTGATTAGTAATAGATTAGAAGTACTGTAGTAGAAGATCAGAGCCAACACAGTTCAATTAGTTGTTTTATCAGAATCTTTCATGTTTGTAATTCATGTTTTCCAGGGGCTAGTGTGGTATGCTAAGATGACAATGCATTGGCCATCTCAAGTACAGAGCCAAGATTTTAAATTTTAACCTTGTTCTTTCATGTACTTTTCCATATGCAGTCATTACCTGATTGGGTTCAGGCTCAGTTTCATTCCAGTCATGGGTCAGGTAACCTTGCGCCACTGGCTGAAAGGGCTTGTGGCAAACAGAAGGTAGAATTCTATACAGCCAGCTAGGGAGAAAACAAATGCAGAAATTAGGAGAAACATGGATAATCAAATGTTTGTACTGTTCAGTAAAATCCCTGCTTATGTAAAAAGTCTGTTCCATAGGCTTTTATGTAAATCGGTTTTTTACTTAACTTGAAGCAAACCCATAGGGAAAATGATGTTTTTACTTAACACGAAGCAAACCCATAGGAAAATGATATTTATGTAAACTGAAGCAACCCCTTAGAAAAAATGATTTTTTACGAAACTTAAATTGTGTTATGTAACTTGGGTCATTTATGTAAATCGGGACATGGTTTTAGTGCAAACATCATTATGTAAGTCGAATTTTATGTAACTTGAGGCATATGTAAGTTGGGGTTTACTGTATTTATAAAAATATTCAGCACTTTTCTGGCAAGTCTCCACATACAGCGACATCTTCATAATTGCTGCATCTTCTGTCAGAGTAGACGGGGGGAGGAGGGAGAAACCTTTTTGAGCACAGCAGAAATTCCCAATATGGGGTCCAGGTCCCACAAGAGGACTTCAATTCCCAGAAGCCTAAGTCAGTACATTGGCCGATCAATGTTTTGGGGAATTTGGCTTCTGGGAATTGAAGTCCAAAACCAAAGGTTTGGAAACAGTGCTCTAGGCCAGTGATGGTGAACCTTAGCACTCCAGTTGTTCTTAGACTTCAATTACCAGAAGCCCAAGTCAGCACTCCTGAGGATCAGGCAGGACCATAGCCAGGGGGTATCCAGGGAAGATCAATCCCCCCAGCTAACAGCCCCCCCCCCCGGCAAAGTTCCAACTCTGTGTGTGTGTGTCTGTGTGTGTCTGTGTGACATTGTTGTCCCTACTGGAAAAAATATTCACACACACACCATCTAGAATCCTGGCTACGGCCCTGTGATTAGGGCTTCTGGGAATTGAACTTCAAGGACACCTGGAGTGCCAAGGTTTACCATCACTGCTCTAGGGTCTTAGTAGCAACAGTATTTTCCCCCAAGGACCAAACTAAGCCCAACCAAATAAACTATTGTGCCAAGAAAGTCCCATGTTCTTTGGTACCGGCTGTAGTCAAGAGTCTGGCTACAGAATTCTGCATCCGATAAAGTATCCAAATGATTTCTAGAGAAAGGCCCACATAGAACGCATTACAGTAGTCCAGCAAGATGAAACAAAAGCATGTATGACCATCGTCAAACCAGGCCAGTGGAGTTCACACACTGGCTTTATCTGTGCTAATGCTTCTGGCTGTTAATGAAATCTGGGCAATCTGATTCATGGCTAAATCCAGGATTGCAAACTACAAACCTAAACTACGGCTGTAACTTTTCAGGGGAGTGTTCCCACCCAACACAAGTTAAGCCCTGTTCCCTGATTTGTTATATCCAATAGTTCCAGTGTGCATGCTGAAGTCCTAGAGCCGTGATGGCGAACCTTGGCACTCTAGATGTTCTTGGACTTCAATTCCCAGAAGCCCAAGCCCCCATGAATCCTCACAAATGGGTTTACTGCGATTCATCTGGCCCGTGCCGCCCTTGTTGCTCCTGGAAGCGGAAGTAAAATGGCCATTTTGCCCGTCCTCCACCACATGGCACTTCGTGGTGTGGTGGAGGTGGGCCATATGACATGGTGCCATGGGCCACATCCAGCCCACAGGCCACAGGTTGAGAATCCCTGTTCTATATGTTCTTCTGAGATCCATGCATACCTTCTCCTGTTGGTGGACCGTGGGCAGGTAAATGCTGAGCCGGAGAGCTGTTCAGCATACAGACCATATGGACAGACCTGAGGGTTATTCTAAATCAAAGCAGATGATGAGCTACAAGAATTATTCCCCCCTTCATCTTGTGTTATTTATTAAACATTAAAAAAAGAGAGACAGTTACTTATTTTACTTATGCAAACAATCTCCAAATGTATATGGTATGCGAGATTAAAGCTGTTACTTTGAATCCAATAGAACCAATCTACGGTTGGCAGAACAAGCTTCCCCAAAAAATAGCAACAGACATTTTAGCAGCTGTCAATCATTTTAATCATTTATTATATCAATGTTCCCTTCCAAACAATTGCTTTCAATCATTCATTCACAATACTATAGCCCATAATATATTCACTGTGCTAAAAAGCTCTTAATTTTATCACAGCTCAAACATAACAGGCATATACCGGTAATCTCTTCAGCCCCTTCTACATCTTTAGCAATCAAGTAAACTTGATATTCTGTTTTATAGAATGTTTTCCTACAAAAGTTTTATAAAATTGGATTTTATTTCCAAATTTGCTGTGATCAATACAAAATCTACATTATTCCTAATCAATGTCACATTTCCCCCTTTTTATGATGGTTAAATCCAGATCCACCTATTTCTTCTGATGTTTCAGAGTCCTCCAGCTGTGCTCTTCCCTGAGAATTCTATGTCATTTTCTCCACTCAATCCCTTCTTTACTGAAATTCCTTCATTACTGCTGGATTTATCACAGCTCCAGTTTTTCGTAGAGAAGGCAAGTTGATAGGAGAAACAGCATATTATGAATATGTATCCCAACAGTTGTTTCAGAAGGAAACCTTTTTGGCTCTACTGCCTGTACAAGCAATTCTCTCCATCTCTCAGGGCAGGAAATTGTGTATTTGCAAAGTAAATGTATGACCTGGGCCTCAAGATAACGCAGGAAATTACTGTGCATGGCTGAATTATTTGGGATGCATACTGCTACAGTGAACAAAGGGAAGAATGACATCCTCCTTGAACCCCGAATGTCAGACAAATACCTGTCCTTCTGGCAAGGCTCCAGGGCAACGTGGATCTTCTGAGCTGTGCTCATTGCCAAATCCTGAGATGTACTGTAAAACAAAACACATTTCAGAAACATTTCCTAAAAGTGGAGCAGCTCACTATGTGAACTGTTGATGAAGATCCACCAATAATAATAATAATAATAATAATAATAATAATAATAATAATAATAATAATAATAATAATAATAATAATAATAATAATAATAATAATAATAATAATAATAATAATAATAATAATAATAATAATAATAAGAATAAGAATAAGAATAAGAATAAGAATAAGAATAAGAATAAGAACAACAACATATAATAACAACAAGAACAACAACTACGATGACGACTATTATTATTATTATTATTATTATTATTATTATTATTATTATTATTATTATTATTATTATTATTGTTACAGGTGGATCTCCATCAGCAGTTCACATAGTTAGCTGTTCGCTTTCTAGGATAGGATTTCTCAACCTTTTTAAGCCAGGGGCCAGGTCACGCTTCCTCAGACATTTTGCTCTTCCTCCACCACACAGCACTTCCGGGTGTGATTGAGGTGGTGGGCCACATGAGATGGCACTGTGGGCCGCATCCAGCCCACAGGCCGCAGGTTGAGAATCCCTATTCTAGGAGATTCCTGAATACACTCATCTGTTTTTTTCTGAGCTTCAAGAATCAAATGTGAATGTTTTTTAACATTTCTCCAGCACTGTGTGGTTTATGATGGCAAAACACATTCATGCCTCCTGGTTCTTTTACCTGTTATGTTCCTCCAGGGTCTAATGCAAATACTGTACACTGAAAACTGACTCACTAACATTTCTCCTTTGTTCAATTTTTTATGGCGTGCAGGGCTTTCATCTTTCAAGAGGTGACTATTTGTACTGATTGCAATGGCTGGTATTCAAAGTTGAATGCTCTCACTGGAGACTCAGTCCTGATCTACAAACCTTGACCTTTCCCTGAAAAGATTAAACAGCAGGCGTTTTTGAAGCTGGATAGTATCAAGTGAGCAATGACAAAGGTTGCTCTTCAAGGACTGCACATAATGCATTTCTTTGCCCACCACCCTGCTGATGACCACCTTTGAAGAACTCTTTTATTACTCTTCTAGTGAGAAGAATAAAATGACTTGGGTATTTAGAAAGGTAGAAAATTCAGTTCCCCATATATATCCCAGAAAAGCCAGACTGTCTGGTACTGTATTGGGCAAGCTGCAGAGGCCCAGAATGGCCCCAGAAGATGGGAAGGGTGACCTTTGGTTTTTGGACTTCAATTGCCAGAAGCCTTAGTCAAGTCCCCAAAGCACTGATCAGCCAATCTACTGGATTAGGCTTCTGGGAATTGAGGTCCCCCTGTCTTGGCAGGACACAATTACTGTTGTTAATTAAGCATGATGTGTATGAATATTTGTAGGCTGGAGGGCCCTGTTAGTATACCTCAAGAGCTTTTTTGACTTTGCTTATTTTATTTTATTTTATTGTTATGGAAAGGAAAAAGAACTGAAAAGGGTTATAATGGCAAGATGATGAGAATGGCTTGCTCAGAGTAAACATCTTCTCTGATAGGGGCAGTCCCTCAGTTTCTGACTGGAAATAACAAATGGCTCTCCTGTGTGTAGCGAGCACTACAGCCACCCACAAGAGACAACAGCTCAAAGTCTGTCTTGCCTAGATGAGAATGTGAGGTGTCTAAAATATTTTCCCTAGCTATAGAAATATAGTGGCTCAAGTCACTAAGACACTGACTGGGAGGCGTAAGGTCAGCAGTTCAATTCCCAAGTACTGCAGGACGGAATGAACTCCCGTCTCTGTCCCAGCTCCTGCCAACCTAGCAGTTCGAAAGCAAGAAATTGCAAGTATTTCAAAAGCAAGAAATTGCAAGTAACAGCGTTCCGTGCGCTCCGGTATCTAGTCATGCCTGCCACATGACCATGGAAATGTCTGCAGAAGCAGACAGCGCTGGCTCTTCAGCTTAGAAACAGAGATGAGCACTGACCCCTAGAGTCGGAAACGACTGGCTTTCGAGCAAGGGAAACCTTTACCTTATAGAAATATATTGAAGTAACTGTCATGGTTTGTGGCTTCCTCACCACTGCTCCCTCAGCCTGTCTTCATAGTTATCACATGAATTATGAAATATATTTTGACCATTCTAATCTTATATAATACAGACACCACTACCAGACACATAATGGGGACAGTGGGATTTGAAGCATTGAAGACTAAAGCTGATAACTGGATCCCCTTCTAATATTATATCAACCCATGAGGCAGTGATGGCAAACCTTTTAGAGACTGAGTGCCCAAAGAGAGGGGCGGGGTGAACTCTGTGCTGGGGGGAAGGGAGGAGGCATGCTCATTGGGCTGCTGGGCAGAGGGGCGGGGTGAACTCTGTGCTAGAGGGACAGCATGTGTGCCAACAGAAAGGTCTGGGAGTGCCATGTCTAGCACGTGTGCCATACATTTGCCACCACTGCCATGGGGGCTGAGTTTGAGGTTGATAGTTCTTTGGATTCATGGTTAAAGATTTTAAAACTCTAGGTCAGGATTTCTCAACCTTTTAAAGCCGGGGGCCGAGTCATGCTCCCTCAGACAGCTTCAGGGGCTGGATAGCCATTTTGCCCTTCCTCCACTACATGGCACTTCCTGGTGTGGTGGAGGTGGTGGGGGAGGCCCACATGAAATGGTGCCATGGTGCCAGGTTGGGAATCCCTGCTCTAAGTGATAACTATGGTACAGTATATGGAATCCATATATCCTCCCCAACTGCTGTATTTAAAGAAATGTTTTAGGCAAAGTAGTCTCATTTGGATGTGTTATGTTTTCTCTCTGAGCATTTCCAAATCAGGGCATCTAAGCTTGGTAGTTGGAGCTCTTTGGGTTCACTCCAGAATACTCCTTCTCCTACTTTCTTCTTGTCTACCTTTAACCCCTTACAATCAATGTAACACAGTTCTAGATACAAAATAATATTTGCACCATACTTAGTGGCTAAGATGCTGAACTTGATGTCTAAAAGGTTGGCAGGTCAGCAGTTTGAGCCCAAAGTGCTGCATGATGGAGTGAGCTCCCATCTCTGCCCCAGCTCCTGTCAACCTAGCAGATCACAAGCAAGAAACTGCAAGTAGATAAATAGGGACTACTTTGGCAGGAAGGTAACTGCATTTCATGCACTCCAGTGTCTAGTCATGCCTGCGACATGTCTACAGAAACGTTTGCAGACACAGACAATACTGACTCTTTGGCTGCAAACGGAGATGAGCACTGAACCCTAGAGTCTGATATGACTGGGTTTTGAGCAAGGATGACCTTTAGGCAGATACATTGTGGTGGCGCTATGTCAGTTTTTTGCAATAAAAGTTTACCCAGTTTACTTGAAAATAAGGAGGCAGCAACCACAGCAGCAGGCTTGGCTTCTCTCTTATCACCCTTTGGTTAAGAAAAATAAATAAAAATAAAATTATTTCCACAGGGCAGAGATTGCTGGTGTGGAGTGTGACATTGCCTAATTGGCAGATACTCCAGCACACCATTGGCAGTGGGGCAGTAAAACAAGAGGATTTGAGCCCAAAGGAAAGGGTGTTTAGAGGACTATCATCATTCTAGATACAAAGATACATGGCTAGCTGGATGCATTACTATTGTTCTTTTTCTTCAAGTGCCATATCAGATTCCAAATATTGGCTATCTTCATGGCAATCAACCATGAAGATTGTTCTGGGAATAATATAACGCAGTGGCCTTCCATTTGCCTTCCACATCACAGTGTGATACCCATACCACTGATCCAGTTCTATGAGTCACTTTCTGGTCCTGAGCCCTTTTGGCACACAAAGACCTCCTCAGCCCCAGGCCAGGATTGATGAAGCTGCTGCCCTCCATCAAGATGGATTCAAGTGGGATTTAATCCACCTGGAGAACCATCACCCTTCCCTATGGACTTTGCCATCAAAGGCCTTTAGTCCTCAGGGTCGTCAGGTTAGTTAACTGCTGCCTGACAATTGATATTGAGTGATTTGCAGTACTGTATTGTCTACCCTATTACTATATAACAGGATAACCTGGCCAGGCTGTTGTGCTTAACGTAGCAAAAAAGGAAAGGGTGCAGGTACATGAATGACTACTGTGAAAGAAGGTGGAGAAGGAGGGGGCAGGAAGGCGAGTGTCCATAAGTGAACAGGGGGAAAGGTGGAGCAATTGGAAGACATACATATTCTATAGAAACTTCTTGCTAAGCATTTCCTCTGTCTGAGAAAGTGGACTATGTTTATGAAAGTTAACACTGAAATAAACCTGTTAGTCTAAGGTACCGTAATGCAGATGTGTGTACTTATGTCATATATGTGGAAACATATATGGCAACCTCTAAGAAAGCTGTGTTACAGCATAATTCATTAGAAAGCCACTCTTCATACAATCCAGGGCCGGGGAGAAAAGCCATGGGCTTCTCCCGGTGGCTGGACACCGCTGCCCAGCTGACCTTGGGCCCCACCTTCCCGGGGCCAGGAAAGTGTCCCTCCGCCCATTGCCCACTTGAAGGGAAGTGACTGTTTTGTAATTGTAATCATCTTATGACATGCACTGATGATATTGATATATTTGTTGTTATTTTGCTGCATTGTGTTATATTGTATTTTTATTATATTTAATTTTAAATGTATTGCAATATATTGTGGTTGCTGTTAGCCCACCCTGAGTCGCGTAGCCAAGTGGGCGGCATACCAGTCCAATAAACCATTCAAATCAAATCAAATAGCAGTTCAACCTAATGTGTAATGCCTCTCCCTCTTGCTAATATCGTCAAGAAATAGCAATGGAGAGTTAAAAGTTCTTCTAGCAATGCTGTGCTATTCTAACTTTTCATTGTACTGTATTACTCAAATTAAATTTTTTACAACACAGCTTGCAAGCATCTTGGACAGACTGGGAACTTTACAGTTAACTGAAAGGAATGTAAAAACAAAGCAGACTGTGAATCTGACTGGTTGAAGGAGAAACACCCCTGGTTTAGTAAAACAGATGTTTGCTGAAGGAGCAAATGCCCAGTATATCAGAGGTGCAGCCACAAAGAAAAGATGCTCTGATGCCTGACTCCATAAAGTTAAAGAGATTGTGTTTATCAGAACCCCAATCCAGACTTCAAAGACCTGATACACTCAGAAAGCAAGATCTTGAAAAAAAGCGACTGTCCTTTAAAATCCTAAGATCCACAGAAGAGCAATGAAAAGCCACACAGAATTATATTATAAATGTTACAGATGAACAAAGCAAATACTTCTTAGAAGACATCAATTTAAAAACCTACAATTAAGTGAGGTAGACAATAAATGGCATATTTAAAATTTGGGGTTTTAAATTATGTTTCTGTTTGGTGTTTGACTAAATATCTACTTCTAAATATGTATTGTATGTCTTTATACTGTATTTGTGTATTTAAAATACCTTGTACTCTGTTTTTAGGATTGTTGTGGTTGAAGGCTGTCTCAAAATAAATCTCAAAATAAAATAAATAGGATACTTAGTCCATATCAAATGACGGCATTTGCCAGGCTATGACAATCCTTTCTGCATTGCTCCCACCACCGCTAGGATTCAAAGCACTTGCAAACATCTGGGGCTAGTTTTCACCTAGAATGCTAACACCATTTTCCAGTCAGTCTTCCAAGCAAAACTTTAAATAACCTCTGCTTCTTTGCAGACAGCTTGGGTTAGAACAAAGCAGTCTATGCATCTACTAAGAAGCTGTTTAAGGAGAAGAAATGAGTGATTGGGAATGAGGAGCTTTTGGGGTGTTTCAAGACCACAGGCTCTCCATGCAATGGCTGCCTTACCTTCAGCTCTGTTGGCTTTTCCATGTTTCCTGGGTGAACGGCAAAAGCTTAGCAAAATGTTTTGCGCAGATGCTCAAACTCTTGAGTTTCAAAGATGGTTCCTTTTCTGACAGCAACGGGAGAAAGTGGAGGAGGCAATAGGAGACCAAATGGTCAGCCCTGCAAATGAGAAAGTCCAAGTGCTGCTTCTGACTGTTTACTCTGGCAGGCTTGGGTTTAATCAGCAACAGGCTTTTCCCTCTGAAAACTATTGAGAGACAGATCAACAACCCAGGGAAGGGGGTGGAGGGCAAAGTCTTTTTTGCTCATCTTTTTTTCACTTAATATTGTCAAGAAGTTGTCAAACTCTAACTTTCACATTCACGTAATTTTTAAAAAATGTTTTATGCTAACACGGAGCACTCAGAATGAAAACAAACATACATAAAACCTTACTATGTCTTAAGTTCATAAAAATGTAAGTACTGAAGAGTTGTCCTTGCCCCCCACCCCCACCCCGCATGTGAAATTAAAAGTTGTTTTTGTTTAGAGGGAGATCCTGCCCAGAAGCGTAGCGTGCCTTGGTGGGGCCCCGTATAAAAATTTGTTTGGGGGCCCTTAGGAAGGGTAAAGATTTCTCACAAAAGAAAAAAAAATGCATAAAATTAAAAGAAATATATCGTATGTACATCGATTATTGTGGGATTCCCCCATTGAAGTAAATGACTTAAACAGGGAAATCCCGCAGCCCGCGATAACCGATGTAGGGTGTTGCCAACTTTTGAACGCACGCTTTACGTGGGAAAAAAATAAATTGCTTTTTTTTTTACTTTTGTCATTTGTGAAATAAAAAAAAATTGGGAAGTTTTTATTAATTGTTGCTTACGCATGTTGGGGGCCCCCGGGGCCCGGGGGCCCTGTATAATTGATACGGCAGATACGGCGGTAGCTACACCCCTGATTCTGCCTTTAAATCTGGGCTGTAACGTGGCAGTGCTGCGATGAACTGAGCCTCCCATTCTAATAGTTGACAGATGTTTCTACAGTTCTCAAAATTGCATTCCTAGCACACAACAATGTTATCTCCTGGCAAGGTCATCCAGTCTGAGGAACACAGTGAGGCTTCTTTCCGATTTCAGATTAGACCCAGCAGAGAGTGGTGGAAGAGAACTGCTTTTTAAAGAAAAGGATGAGGAGGGGGAGCAATTGTCCCAGCCCACCACGTAAGAGAAAGCCATCATATATGGAGACATCAACGTTGGCATTGCAATGGCTTCCTCTCTAAGTAATAGCATCCCAAAAGATGTGTACATTGTGGTATCATTTGAATTCAACTTTTTGTCCATTTTTTAACATTGCAGAGCTGGTTCCCAGCTTGAGATATGTGCCTCTCTTATAAGGGCATAGAAACATTTTAGGGACAAACATGAAAAATCAGGCAACAGGCAGCTGAAAGAGCACCAGTGTAGAAGAGGAAGCAAAAGTCTTGCTAGCTCCACGACCACCCCAGGAACATCAGAAAACTCTCCCTGACAGTTGGACAGGGAGAATGAGGGGCAGCTGTGTGGACTGGCCGGCTGGCCGAAGACTGCTGTCTCTCCTGACTGTACTGTATTTTTACACTGTATTTTATTGTATTATTGTTTTTTTTTTCTTTTTATGTAAAATTTATTGATTGCATTATCTGTGCTGCATCTGTTGTTATATATTTATATTATGCTGTATTTATATTTGAGATTGTGATACTGTATATGTTGCTCATGTTATGTGAGCTGCTCTGAGTTGCCTCAGCAAGGTGAGTAGAGTGGCACATAAGTCTAATTTAATAATGTAATAATAATAGTAACTATGTGAAAAGAGCCCTTTAGTTACATGATGTTCTCCAAGTGACTCAACTATGAGTGTTGGACAATGGTAAATAACCTGACTCTCTAAAGGGCCAATGGCTGTGGGCGGATGAGCCCCTTTAGGTGCAGTGATGGTCCCCCTCAGTGGAGGAAATGCCACTGAACACCACCATATTGGGCCCAATGGCAAAATGAGTGGAAGAGGAACAACTTCACTATTCTGATTCCCAATGGTCATGGAGGCGGAAGAGGCCACGCCAGTTGGACTGGCTTGTCAATATATTGTCAATATCCTCAAGGCTGTGGCAGTCCATTGCAGTCCTGGTGTTAAATCCTGCATGTCCCATTTCATACGTGCCACAGGAGATGGCTCCGGGATCACTTCATGGCAAGCTGGGGTCCACCTTAAACAAATTCACACCAATGGCATTTTTCCTGATGAAAATGACTTCCAGGAAAAATGTATACAGGTACTGTACTTGGATATGATTAGCACCCAACGATGTTCTCTAAATGGTTTTTCTATTGTTATTCATAATGTGTTAACACTGATTCTTCATGCAGTGGGGCTCATGACTGTCACCTTGTCATTGCCAGGATTAGAACCTCTTTTTCTCACAGCTGAATCTAATCCTAAACCTGCTCTACCAAACAATTCTTTGACTTAAATGAAGGTATTTTTGTAGAATGGGAGCAGAGTGGGCTGTTTTGCAGCATCAGAAATTGTTACAATTGATGGTAATGAAAAAAAATTCAGGTTTGATCGGCATTTCACTGTCCACACGAAAGAGCTGGATGGACCAGCAGTTGATCTCAGTGCAAGACAGCTTCCTAGAGTCCAACCTGTAGCTCAGGGATCCTTATTTCCAAGATTTAAATGCAACAAGTCTTTCTTAAAACAAGGAAAGACCTGCAGCAGCTCCTACACGTCACTGCTTTACTGATATTGGAGACTAACCAGCTCCCTTCATGCTCCCCTAGACATTTTTGGGAAAATCCCTTTCAAGAGTAAGTTCCCTTCTCCCTCTGTTCCTAATGGGTTTCTTCTTTCATGGCTTGTTTATCTTGATCCTGCCAGAGGCTCCTCTGAACACAGTCCTACCTCCCTAACCAGTATGAACTACTGTGTTCCTGGCAAAGCCAGTCCTATGAGCCATTCACTGCTCTCGTCTCTGTGGCAAAACTGTTTCTTCCACCACACAGTCCAGTGGTCCTCCTCTGGCCTTCCTCAATGGGATGGAGGAGGGAGGGAGAAGGAAGCATTTTCTTTTAACTGCAGTCTTGCTCTAGCATGGAAATGTTATAAGCGCTCTTCTCATATATTTAATTTTTTAAAATAGGTGGATGATTGGGACAGAGGAAATAACACAGGGGTGTGTTATCACATTTTAAATTAATACACAAAGGTATCAGAGTGCCCATGGGTTAAGTGAGGGGAGCTGATCTGTGGTATGAACTTTGCTGCAGTTTAGTTGTAACTGTAACTTTCTGCTTCAAAACAAAGGTTTATTTCTCTTTATGGTAATAGGTCCAAAACAGTACAGTGCATTTAATAGTCTTTCAGGTTGATGTGTCGAGCATTAACAAATCACCAATCTTTGGGATCGTTTCCTGCCTTCCAATATATTTGCTGCAAACATTCAGAGATACTCATGAAACACAGGCAAACAACAAAATGAATAATTACGAATATTACTTTATTTTATTAGCCTTACAGAGTTGATGACTGGAAGGCTGGCAGGTTGCCAATTTGAGCCCCAAGTGCTGCATGACAGAATGAGCTCTCGTTTCCTGTCCCAATTTATGCCAACCTACCCCGTTTCCCAGAAAATAGGGCACTCACCTAAATCTTGCCCTGGTGATCCACTGTATCAGCAATAAATGTGTACTGTATTCTTCTTCGTCATGGAAAAATAAGACATCCCCTGAAAATAAGACCTTGTGCATATTTTGGAGTTTTTAAAAATATAAGACAATGTCTTATTTTTGGGGAAACACGGTAGCAGTTTGAAAGCAAGAAATTGCAAATAAATACAGACCGCTTCGGTGGGAAGGTAAACAGCATTCCGTGCTCTCTGGTGTCTAGTTAAGCGGGTCACATGTCCACGGAAATGTCTGCAGACTCAGTCAGCGCTGGCTCTTGACTACAAACGGAGATGAGCACCAAATCTTAGAGTTGGGTACAACTGATTTTCGAGCAAGGGCAACCTTTACCTTTACAACAGGACTGCAACAAGATCCCCCTCCCCCCAGCAGAGTCCTACAGGAATATAACACCACCCCAGATCAAATGATTGCGGTATACTGCCCAGTGTAGGGCTCCAAGCAATGGGAAAAACTGCAGGATTTCTGAAAGCTATTTTAAGTCCAATCTTCCACCTGTAGTAGGCATCTGAATAGTACTTTAGATATTGGTGGTTTTAAAAACAACCACCTCACTGTATTCCACACTGCAAGGATGTCAAAAGACACTCACTCTGATCCACAGTCTTATCCAGGCTGAAAGGAGGATTTTGGGTTACTAGTGTTGTGTTTATATTTCATACTAAAGAATTCCTCTTTGCAGATATGGTTTTACTTCCCTCTTCTAGTTACTTCATTCCATCCCCTTTCTCTTGTTCTTCTATTTTCCTCTACACCAGAGTTTCCCAACCTTTGGTTCTTGGGCTTCAATTCACAGAAGCTTGTGTCAGTCCATTGGCTGATCAATGCTTTGAGGGATTGACGTAGGCATCTGGGAATTGAAGTCCAAGAACCAAAGGTTGGGAACCACTGCTCTACATGGTTATTTATTAGTGAAGACACTGATTGGGGTCCCCTAAAGATCATTTGTGCATTTTATAATCTTTGCTCCCATCACATCTACTAAACCCTCTCTCTTGTGCTGTTGATTTTGCTACATAAGCAACAGCACCCAAAGAACTGAACCAACAAAATATTTCATGCTATCCATACAAATTTATTGCAATTAGTGGTATTTACTCTTAACCTTGTTTTACCAAATCTCTTTCCATTTTGTTTGCTTCTGTCTGAGCATCTCTTTATTGTTTAAGAATATTATAAAGCAAATGTCCCTTTAGCAACAGACTACAAAATGGCATAGCATCGGCTTGGAATACAATCTGATAAGTGCGGATCTTCGAACTGATGATAGGTCTCTGGCTTCTGACTCATTTTCCAAGGTCCAATTGTTTTTACCAGTCTTCTAAGTATTATGGGTTCATAAATCTTTCAAGATGCACGAATGAAGTTATGAGATAGCATATACCACAGCGATACTCAATATGCAACACGTGTGTCACATCTCCAATTCCTTCAAAGAGATCTTAAAGCACTTCTCCGTATGTACACAAATTTGAAGAGTTTTGTTGACTTTTGTGCTAAATAAATTGGGTTTAGTGTAGCTGAACGGCAATGTTGCAGTCAAGACAATCCATTTCCCATGGCTTCTGGATAGTCATTAGTGGGTCAGTCATAGTGAAGATTCTTTACAAAGCCACCACCAAGTCTCTTTCGCTCTGAGAAGCTAGGAATCTGACAACAGACAAATTATATTAGAACTGCTCACAACGTCTTCATAACAGCATAAGGGACAGCAAGAATTCATTTTCGTTTTGATTTATTCGACAAGCATGGAAGCTTAGTCAAACTCAACTACGCCCCCACCACCTATTCAGTGTAATCTATGCTGTTGCAAGTTCCATGCCAGGATCGGTTTATTAAGTCACCAGAGACACATCCATTAACCGGGAAAATGACTAGGAAAATGTATGTTAGGATACGAGTAACAGCCGACGACAACAGTTCTACTAGGCAGCTCATCTACAGTTCTGATACTTGATAGCGCTGAACACAAACATTTTTGCCTCCTCTTTTTCTAAACAAGGGCCAAGCAGTGCACGGCTAAGAGAAGCCTCATTCCCGTTTCTACAAGTTTTCCACAACAATAAAAGACTGAACAGAATGCTGGCGATCCAATGAGCTCTGTGCCTGCAGGAGCAACAGCTGTGATACATAGAACATAGAAGGCTGTTCTCAACTTTAAAGGCTCCAGAATTGGAGATAATCCTGCCACCCGTCGATCCTGCCAACCTTTTCTCCACTGTGGTCTCAGAAGTCTAGGGCACTAATGTAGCATCCTTTAAGTGACCTCCCAGAGACTTAGTGATGTGTGCTGCCAAAAAGGAGATTCTTATGGAAAGTTTTGGTGTCCTTAGGCAGGCCACTGTACATTCTATTCCAGCATTCTACCACTGCACCACACTGGCTCCCCAACTTGGAAATCCCCCCCTCCCCCCAATCTTGGAAATTTCAGAGAGAAAACAATACAAAACAATTGTAGCACTTTAAAGACAAACTGCTATACTTTAGTGGATCAAGTCCACTTCATCAGACAAAGGAGTGAGAATTCATGGTATCAATTTATATACAGGTGCAGAGCGATTGGTTAGCATAACAGATAAGTATAAAGATCAATATGGCTTTTCACAGCTGTTAATAGCAGATGATCTCTGGTCGTTATTCAGATTAGTTGTGGATTTTCACCCTGTTGAATTGCAAATAGTAGAAGGATACAAGACAAACACTTGGCATTAACTTTTGCTAAAATACACAACTAATCTGAATAACAACCAGAGATCTGCCACTGCCAGTTGTAAAACGCCATACTGATTTGTATGCTTCTGTTATGTTAACCAACCACAATGTACCTCTGTACCTCATGTGTATAAACTGAGGTCATGAAGTCTCACTCTAATGTCTGATCCATTAAAGCTAACATTAAACTACAGCAGTTAGTCTTTAAAGTGCCACAACGTTCTTGGTTTTGTTTTCTCTCTGATATGCTTGAAACACAAACTAACATGCCTACTATTTTAAAAAATTGGACATTTCAGTGGAAGTAGAGCCAAAACTAATGGATTCAGGTACAGACTGTCCAAGAAGAGTTATTTTCATGTCAGTCTATGCCAGGGGTTCCCAACCTGCGGCCCGTGGCACTGTTTCATCTGGTCCACTGCCGCACCCACACCCAGAAGCGGACATGTTGACGCACGCGTGGGTGCATCTTACGTCAGCTATAAAATGTGCCCACGCATACGTAAACACGTGTCACATTTATGACAGCCACAAATGTGCCTGTTTCAGCTTTGCGGGTGTGGGTCCTGCCTGCTCAGCTGTCCTGGGGGGGGGGGGGGCTGGTCAGGCCCACAACGGAAAAAGGTTGGGAACCGCCTGGTCTATGCCTTCCAGATGAAAGAGAGGTAATCACGTGCTGTATGTTTCATTCTCCTTCAGATTGGTCATTTTAAGCCTCTTCCCCCATGGCTTCTTCTGCCCCATATCATATTACTGTGGGACCAAGGCTGTGACACCTTGAGAGGAAACAAATATACTTTCCGGGCAGGGATTTAGGGAGGGCCTCCTTTCCTGCCGTAGAGCACAAGCTCTGGGAAGAAGGTTCTAGGTTCACTCCCAGCACTTTCATTTTTAGAAGCAGCTGCCAGAAAAGATAAAACTGTGCCAGATGCACCAATGATCTGCTGATACACGGGGCCGTTTCATAACATCCTATCTGAATATTGCCATTAAAGATCAGTAAAAAAGAAGGATGGAAAATCCTTTTGAGAAGATTTTTCCTTTCCTAACATGTTTTGCGCTATGATTATTTTTCCTTTTCTTCATCTCTGCCATCTCTCCATTCTGGTCTCTCCAGCTCTTTACACAGGACATTAATGAGTAATCAGACTGCAAGCTGAATTTTGCAATGAACAAATGAACTTTTGCAAAGGCTTGGCTTGCATCTCTGCCTGCTTTTTTTTTTTTTGGTCCATTTTACACTTCTTATCCATCTTTTTTCCTTTGCTTCACTTTCAAATTTTCACAAGGTTCCTTAAATCACATAAATTGTCATCACCAAAAATGAAGGGTTTAAATCCTTGGTTCCCAATGTGGGGACAATTTGATTTTTAATTGGGGGGGGGGGGGGGTGTTTCAAGAAGGAGTTATTAACAGTAAATGGCCTTTTAAGCTTCTTCCATGTGAATACAGTAATACCTCGGATAACGTTTACCTCGGATAACGCTAAGATCGCATAACGTTAAGTAATCTGGGGAGAATTGGATCGAATAATGTTAAGGTCCTATGGGATGCATCGGATAACAACCGCTAAAGCCTGTGCGGTTACAATGTATCTCTATGGAGCTTTAACGTTATCCGATCCATCCCATAGGATTTTAACATGGATCGGATAACACTAAAAATTGGATAACACCAATACTTGTGGAACCAAGTCTTAACGTTATTCGAGGTATTACTGTAATAAGAATTATATGTCACAGGAGGGGTGTTTGTGGCATCACAATTTTAGCGATGCTTAGGTGGAGTATGGCCCAAAAAAGTTTGGGAACCACTGGTTTAAACAAACAACATTCAATTAGAGATTTATGCAGTAAGTTCACCCCAAAAATGGAATTTCTTTTTAAAAAATTCTGTACTGGCCACTTGCCTCCATTGTTTATTTCCATTTTAATCTGTATTCTACACTGTACACATAAGACAGTGTAATTTTTTTTAAAAACCAAACATTGTAGATGTAAATAGAAGGATGTAACTTGAGCTGCAGGATTTTGCATATTGAGCAGAAAGGAATTCAGATGAAATGTACATCTCCCCAACATTAGCCAAGAAAAGGAAAAGAATTGTGCACCTACTTGGTTACCATCTCGTAAATAGTATCTCTTCTCTATAACCTGAAACATGACAAGAAGGAAAAGTATAATAAATGCAGTAAACGTCCAATTATTGTGCCAAGCAACAGATGTAAAACTCCTCACCAGCTATTCCTGAACCATTAGCTTTCTAGACCAGCGATGATGAACCATGGCACTCTAGATGTTCTTGATCTTCAATTCCTAGAAGCCCTGATTGGCAGAAGTTTCTGACTTGGGCTTCTGGGAATTGATGTCCAAGAATACCTGCAGTGCCAAGGTTCACCATCACTGTCCTAGACGAAAGGTGGTGGTTATTTTATGTGCTGTCAGGTTTTCTCCAAACTTTGAGAACCCTATGAATGAGACCTCCAAAATGTCCTGTCTTTAACAACCCTGTTCAGCACTTGAAGATTCAAGCTTGTGGCTTCTTTTTGGAAGGCAACTCATCTCACACTTGGTCTTTGTTTCCTGTTGCCTTCCACCTTTCCAAGCATTAAATGTCTTTCCCAGAAAAACCTGCTTTCTCATGATGTGCCCATGCTTGTACATACACCAGGGTTAGCTTAAGAATATGTTGTTGACAAAATTAAAAAAAAAATAACAGTTTTCCCACTCCAAGTCTCAGAACCATTTCAAGTAAGTTTTAAGCTAACCAAATTAACATAGGGACAGCTTCCAGGTACAGTAAAACCCCGGATAACATTATGACTTGGTTCCACAAGTCATGACGTTATCCGATTTTTAGCATTGTCCGATGCATGCATAGAACAACGCTAAAAATAGCCCTGACTTCAGGGACAAACTGCTTTAAAGGCAGGCAGGGGGAAAAAAGAGACGCGATCAGGTCTTTTTCTTTTCCTCCCTGCCTTTAAAGCCACCCCCCACCCGCAGCAGTCTCTGTGACTGCAGTAGGGTCGGGGAAAGGCGCGCGCCTTTCCCCCAACCCTACTGCAGTCACAGAGACTGCTTGTGTCTCTTTCTTTCCCTCCCTGTATTTAAACTACAGGGAGGGGGGAAGAGAGAGACATGATTGGGTCTCTCTCTCTTCCCTCCTTCCCTGTAGTTTAAATACAGGGAGGGAAAGAGTGAGACATGATTACGATCGTGTCTCACTCTTTTCCTCCCTGTATTTAAACTACATGCAGGGAGGGAAGAGAGAGAGAACCAATCACATCTCTCTCTTCCTTCGGTGCATTTGAACTACAGGGAGGGAGGGAAGAGAGAGAGACCCAGTCACGTCTCTCTCTTTCCCCCTCCCTGTAGTTTAAATACAGGGAGGGAAAGAAAGAAACACAAGCAGTCTCTGCGACTGCAGTAGTCGGGGGAAAGGCGTCCGCCTTTCCCCGACCCTACTGCAGTCACAGAGACCGCTGTGGATGGGGGGTGGATTGGGTAGAAGTTCTACCCAAAACACCCCACACCCGCAGACCATTGCCTCGGATAATGCTAAGAATCATTATCCAGAATTGTTATCCGATTCTAGCGTTATCTGATGCAATCGTTATCCGGGGTATTACTGTACAGTATATGTAAAAATGTCAAGCAAACCTAAATAGCGCAAGGCCTGGTTCTGACGCCACAGAAACTTCTACATTTCCTTCTGCTTTTGAGGAACATGTTGCTGCCAGCACAGCAGTGGAAAAAGCACAGCATGTTCTTCCTTGCCTCCTACATACAGCTGTCACATAGTGACACAGATGGAAAACTCTCAGAGTTTTAATTAAAAACCCAGACAAAATTGGTCTTGGACTGTTTGCGCATAGAATTTTGTCCTTCTTGCCTTCAGCCCTTATGCAAGCAACAGAAGACTTTTCAGTACATTTTTGGACTTATTTTCTCCCGCAACCTACTTTCTGGCACTGAGTGATACACCCTCTGCTCCTGCCTTGAATCCTACTTGCACAGTCCGCTTGAACAGTTTTTCTATTAACAGCTAGCTTTATATTAGTTTTAGGGACTGCTGAGGCTTAGTGATTAAGACACTGAACTTGACAACTGGAAAGTGGCCAGCAGTTTGAGACCTGAGTGTTGCATGACCGAGTGAGCTCCTGTCTTTGTCCCAGCTCCTACCAACCTAGCAATTTAAAAACAAGAAACTGTAAGTGGATAAATAGGTACCACTTTGGTAGGAAGGTAAGTGTTCTGTGCGCTCTGGTGTCTAGTCATGCATGCCACATGACCATGGAAATGTCTGCAGGTGCAGACAGAGCTGGCTCTTTGACTTTAAAAGAAGAGCTCCACAGCCTAGAGTCGGATACGACTAGCTTTCGAACAAAGGCAACCATTACTTTTACCTTATATTAGTTTGACTCAGTCTGCCCCTTTTATCCTGTGGTTAAGTGGGCTTGAGCAATAAGGAGAATTCACTGGTTTGAGAAATTCAACCACATCACATCTGTGCTCTCAAAAATTAGAAAGAAAAGATTTGCCTTTAGCTGGGCGACTCACCTTATCAAAAAACCTACTGAGTTTGACGGCATTGGAAGAGCCTGCAGCCAGGTAGCGGGGATTGGTGCAGTCCTGAAACATCAAAACAGTTTTCTTCACTGAAACCACAGCTTGAAAGGAACAGCGCAATTGTGAAGTGCAAGACACACAGTAGTGTTGAAATGGGTCTTCGCTGCCAATAGCTAAATATTAGGACCACTTTGAATTAAGCAGATTTTCTCCAAGGGTAAACACACATTGTGTCCAGGCTAGCTTTCTTCCAGTTAGCAGAAACAGAGCAAAAGTAGCCTGGTGCACATGCAGAGTGCCTATGCTTTTCTAGCAAGCGCAGCCTTCTTTGTCTTTCCCACACAGAATTAAAGGGAAGAGTTTACAGATTACTTTCCGTAGGTCTGAATGCCTGCAGCACAATCCATCCATAAATTGATCTCCAACATATAACCATTCTACAACACTGTCAGATGAAGAGCGGTTAACATCCATCCCCAAATTTAAGCTGCCTGCCATGTATGATTTCCTGCCATAAACAAAAAAACAAAACAAAACACTGAAAGAAACATGGGGAGAGGGTTGTGGTCGTGGTTTGTTGTTCTAGGTAACAAAACACACTGAAACCAAAAGGTCCCTTGCTGTCTTTTAATGAAATATGATGTGTGAAGCAGAAGCAACGTATGGTTGTTTTTTAAACTGGTGCAAGAAGGTTAAGCATGATATCCTCAGATGCAACAGTTAAGACTGAGAAACAGTAAGCGACTCTTGCTAGTTCTGGAATCAGGAGTACAGTAATACCTTGGATAACGTTTACCTCGGATAACGCTAGAATCGCATAACGTTAAGTTATCTGGGGAGGAGAATTGGATCGAATAACGTTAAGGTCCTATGGGATGGATCGGATAACAACAGCTAAAGCCTGTGCGGTTAGTGTATCTCTATGGAGCTTTAACATTATCCGATCCATCCCATAGGATTTTAACATAGATCGAATAACACTAAAAATCGGATAACACCAAGACTTGTGGAACCAAGTCGTAGCGTCATCTGAGGTATTACTGTATTCATAATTGCTAGTAGTTTCTTGAGTAATCAAAACCAAGATAACTTACTACTATAAATCCTCAAAGGCCAGCTATTGGCAAGCAAAACATTCTCAATTCTGTTTCTTGTGATTTATTAAAAGTTGTTTTTGAATCTAAGCATTGCCATGACATTGAAAATAATTAAATCAAAAAGGTTAGGTAAGGATTTCTTAGAAACCTTTTTGTCAGCTGTAAAAAGTTAATTCCAGCTTGGGGAGTTTTTAATATTGTTAGTGTGAAAATAACAATACTGTCCGGTTTCCTCCCAGAAGACATAGCGAAACCCAACACATCTGCCTAGTTGTTTTCCCAGCTGAAAAGGGGGAACTGAAGAGAAGATTTACTACTATTCATATGAATGTGAGTAGAAGCCTCTTGATTACTAAGAAATCCAGACAAGGGAGGAATACTTTTTGCTCAGAATATTCATCTGTATTTAACTGAAGATCAGACGCTTCCTTCAGTCTTACCTGATAAATGTTAGCAAGTTAGGAACTCTGCGGAAGGTGCTGTTTTTTCACGCATAATGCCCATCTCTTGGGTGAATTCCGCCCCCCTGCCCAATGAAAACAAACTTAATCCAAACTAACAAAATAAAGCAGAAATACAAACCAGATTAATTTCTTCTGCACCGAAATCCTCTGCAAGAAAAGCAGTTCTGGTCAAAACATCATTGCGCTTTATTTCTGGGATCTGGTCCAGTTTGGTTCCTATGACAAGCAGCGGAATCTGGTTATCAGCAAACTGCTCACGATCATAGTCCCTGCGTAATGAGGAAGGGCCATGTGTGTCAACAAATAACATTGTCCATATATCATGGGTGATATTAACATTTACTGGAGAGAAGCATTATTTATAGAAATAGTACTAGATGTTGAAAAAGTGTAGGAAAAAAACACTACAGTGGTACCTTGGTTTACGAACGCCTGTTAACGTAATTTTCAGTTTGCGAAAGAAAATCCATTGAAAATAATGCCTCAGTTTATGACTCTCCCTTCTGTTTGCTCCACAATATGAAGCAAGTTTCCCCAGGATGCCCGGCGCCTGGGAGGTTTATAGCGCCGCCCCATGTGTTTTGGTTTATGAATATTTCACAATACAAAACATCCCGGAAAACGCATTACATTCATAAACTGAGGTACCACTGTATATTAGAAGAAAGTTGGGCTGATAGTATGAAGATGATCATAGTAGTAGGCAGGCTAAGATATGGTTCAAGTCCCCTCTCATATTCGGAACTCATTGAAGGTGGAATCTGCTCCCTAGGAAAGATGGGTCGGTTCTCTCAAACTTGTAATTCCACTGGCAGACAAAGACCTTCTTTTACAGACAGGCTTTTATCGTATTTGCCAGCATATAAAACCCACTCCCCCACTTAAAATACACTGGAAAAATGGTGTGTGTCTTGTGTGCTGGAGATATGGTATTCATTGTATATAGAGGCCTCTAGTGGGCCATGTTTATTTATTTATTTATTTATCATCATACTTCTATGCCGCCCTCCTCACGAATGACTCAGGGTGGCTGACAACAAATAAAACATACCAATTGCACAATCCCACAATATAAACCCACCCATCACAAAAGATAATAAAAAGTTAAAATTTAAAAACAGTAAAAATTAAAAAGCAAAAATTAAAATACAGCTAAAAACACAGCTAAGAGCAAGGGGGGGCTAATATGTTGGTATGTAGTTCTGGGGGCTTGTGAGTAAGGGGGCATTTGGAGTTGTGCTTTTAACAGGCTTTCTAGCCTCAAAGCAGGAATTCAGGAGCGATTTGGGTGAGCTCTTCAACAGGACGGGGGGATGGATTATGAAGAACGGGTTCAGCTGGCACTGAGTGAAGGGAGCCATTGGGGTGGGGGGTGGGGCAATGCTTTTCCCAACAGGTTCAAAGTTGTCTCAGCTTTTCATCCTTCTGAGGTTGGTAAAATGAGTACACAGCTTGTTGGGGGTAAAATGCTAATTAATTTGTGAACCGCCCAAAGCGTGCTCAAAGCACTGTGAAGAAGTATATAAATGCACATTGCTTTTCTATTGTTAGACCCTTGGGCATCCTTGTAGAAAGTCACGGGAAATCGACAAGCTAAGACGCAGCCCATGGATTATACCCCACCCTGCTTCTCTGCTTTATAAAACTGAATATAGCTGCTTATAATGCTGATCTTGCACATAGGGATCTCGCTATTTATGTACAAAGCCTATGCTATGACTTTTACTCAGCTTAGAGTGGATCTGAGGACTTCACAAATGACAAATTTTCTAGTTGTTTACTGACTTAAGGGAGGTGGAAACTTTGCAGAAGCACAAAACTAAACTCTATTTTTCACTGGTAACACTGTTTTCCTATCTAACATCTGCTAATGGGGAAAACATGCAAGATAATGGGGGAAAGCACTATCACAAAGACAGAAATTGACTCTGTACTTTGACACATACCCATTTGTCACCAGGACTCCAGATGGACCTGCATCTCTGTTGAGCACTTCCAAAGACCATCGATACAAGTTCTGAGAAGACTTTTTGTTGGTTAAGTCATGTACTAAGATTATGCCTAAGTAAGTAAAAGACCATTTTTTAATGAAATAACTACCCATAGGGAGAATCAGCCTGAAAGATTCAGATTGAGAATTTAAGCCAGAATTACAAAACTAGTTTTGTGAACACAAGGGAACTTTGGTCTCAGGACAATATTTGATGGGAATATTTGATTTTGTTTGCTGGGTAGGGCATTAATCTGTCATCTTCAAACCAATATAATGTCTTTTTAGAGAAATTTCAAGTGGCAAAAAAAAAAATCAAAATGCTTTGTGGCATTTTATTTAGAATGTGAAGAAGAACTGTATTAAGGAAACGATATAAGCAAGTTTACAATGAAATCTGAATAACTGATAGTAAGGAAAAAATCTAAAAATGTAACAATATGCTTGTCACTCAAGTAACAATGCTATAGAATTTATACTCAAATTTATACATGTGCTTAAATATTGAAAACAGCTGCTTATCTGTGAATGAGTAAAAATACTCTGTGAAAAATATGTATTACAAATTTGATATAAACATGAAAGTTATATACTCATGTTTGATTAATAAATTCTGAAGCATGTTCATATCTAAATTCTGTATACCGTATATACAGTACGTGAATATAAGCTGACCTGAATATAAGCCAAAGTACCTAATTTTGACCTTGAAACCCAGGAAAATAGACTGACCTGAGTATAAACTGAGAGTGGAAAATGCAGCAGCTGCTAGTAGGTTTTAGTAATTAAAATACACAGTGATCGGATGTTACAGGTTCACACCAGTCCGTCAGAACCGGCAGTAACTTTTCCTAGTATCCCGGAGAACCGGTAGCAGCTTTTGGAGGGAACCACCTTGGGGCTTACCTTTTCACTGGTTCCCCCACTGTGCATGTGTGCCAAGCACTTGGTGTGCATACATGCCTACAGTGCTTGGCGCATATGCACAGCCTCCAAGCTGTCCTCCCAAGCGGGGAGGAGGAAGAGAAGTTGCTAGCCTGAAGCTCCCTATAGCCTGCTCCCCAGGGTAAGTGACTCACCTTTGGATGTGGTGTGTCTGTGTGTATTTTAATGTGTATTTAATACCTTTACCTATATTGACGTACTACCACAGTTCCTAAAGCCTGGCAGCTGGCAGGCCTGGCTTGGAGTTTTTAAGCAAAGTCTTGAAGTTACCTCATCAATTAGCTACACCTGTGCTGCTCCAACTGGAGAACCCTTAAGGAGGTACAGCTGTTTTACATTTACACTGAGGCATATTATCCTAGAATAGTGTTTCCCAAATGCTGGTTTTTGGACTTCAATTCCCAGAAACCTAAGTCATTTCCCCAAAGCACTGATCAGCCAATGTACTGACTGAGGCTTCTGGGAATTGAAGTCCACTAGTGGGCTGTGTACCCCTTGTTGGGAACCACTGTCTAGAGAACTGGTATGATGACCATATCCATCTTGCAACATGGTGTTGCCCCGGCACTTATACTAACAGGTAAGTGACGGGTTTGTGTTTGGGGTGGGTGAGTTGAATTGTGTTTGGGGTGGGTGGGTGTTTGGGTGTATTTTAATGTAGTGTTTATTTTATTTATTTAATTTATTTACGGGTTTGTGTTGTGGGTGAGTGGGTGGGTAGGTTGAGGGGTGTGTGCGCTTATTTTTATTTTATTTTTTCTTTGGCCCCGCCCACGACATCATGATGTCATGACACTAGCTCCACCCACACTGTGATGATGTCATGGTGGGGGTAGTAAAAAAATTGACATCCCACCACTGAAAATATATTAAAATACAGTAATATTAATTATTTTAGTGATTTTTAAAAACTGAACTTGCACCATCCGCCAGTGGTGGCACTGCAGGTAAAATGGGTGGGCAGGTCAATTGCACTGAGGCAGGAAGTCTTGCTCTAGCCTAGCCTCTTGCTCCCCCTGCAAGGAAGGAGAATGGCTTTCCCCCTCCATCTTGGACACATGGAGCAGGGACAAAGGCATGAATGTACGGTAAGTAAAATCCTTTCTTTTTCCACACCAGTTTGGAAGGGGGACACGATTGCACTGTAGAGCTTCTTTCTTCATTTGCGGTTTTCCATAGGAATTAATTGAAAACAAACCAGAATAGAAGAACTTGATTTTTAATGTATTCTAATGGAAAATCGCAATTTGAGCCCTCTTGTGGCCAGTTGTGTAATTGTGCCTCAGATTCTTTTGCAGCAGTCTTGAAACTTACTTTTAAATAACTTTTAAAAAACCCATTATTTTTAGAACTCGTGGTTGTTGACCCGTGTATAGAACAAGTACCCTTTTTGGACCTCATTTTTGGGGTTAAAAACTCAGTTTATTTTTGAGTATTTACGGCAATTTTTTTATTAATTTTTTTTTCAACATCAGAAAAAACCATTTGCAGCATACAGTAATACCTCGGATAACGCTTACCTCGGATAATACTAAAATCGCATAACGTTAAGCAATCTGGGGTGGAGAATTGGATCGAATAACGTTAAGGTCCTATGGGATGGATCGGATAACAACCGCTAAAGCCTGTGCGGTTACAATGTATCTCTATGGAGCTTTAACGCTATCCGATCCATCCCATAGGATTTTAACATGGATTGGATAACACTAAAAATCGGATAATACCAAGACTTGTGGAACCAAGTTTTATCGTTATCCGAGGTATTACTGTATCTGGGACATGCAGGACTAATCCACAGAAATTCTATAAAATGAAAGTAATAAGAACAAGTCTTACAATATCCATACATTACCATTAACTGAGTTATAGAACATGATGCGTGTGCTTTTCACACTGCTAGCACTGCCAACTGAACCACCAACATCCCATAATTCAATGTAGTATGTTTTTTCTTCCGGAGTTCCTTCTTTATAATCATGAATCTAACAAAAAAAGCCAAAGGAGTAAATATAACAAGCCATTACTTAAAGGCATATATAGTACTGTAGTTATCGACAGACAACCTACATTCTCTTAACCTGCACACACTTAACGGAAATCCTGTTGCTTAGCATAGGGAGATATGAGTAAAGTAGGCCCAATGAATCAATGGAATGTATGGAGGAGCTGACTCACCAAATCCTCACTGATTTAGTAGGTCTACTCCAGTTTCAACTTACTAAATAAAAGGATTTCACTCAAAAAAACTTAATGTAGGCTGAAATCCAGTAGTAAGTAGCAACTATATTAGGTCATTGAATCAGTGGAATCTACATAAGTGCTGACTCACTAAATTCTGTCTCTAATGGGCCTGTTCTCAGTATGGTATAGTAGTCCAGAGTGCTGGACTATGCCTCAGGAGGTCTTGGTTTGAATCCCTCCTCAGCCATGGAAACTCACTAGAGATTAGGCAAAGGTTGCCCTTGCTTGAAAGCCAGTCCTATCTGACTCTAGGGTTCAGTGCTGAGGCCTGGAATCTCACCGAGGAGTGGAACTGATAGAGCCACTCTGTAAGTATCTCACTTAGCTTCCTTGAGCACCCTTATTAGGATTGTTACATCTTTACAGGACATAACAATCAAAATCTATACACACCTTTTAGTTTTAATATGATGGCAGATGCTGTATCAAAACCATGGGGCTCCATTTCATTTACTAGATCTTGTTATTGTACCTGGGCATGCTTCCTCTCCCACTGCTGCTAAAATTGTTGCCAATAGGCTTAAAAAACAATCGTTCTTCACAGAAAGTGATGCAAACTATTAGGTGTGTAGGACACTGACTGCTAATGACTTAATAAGGACTGACCTTGAATGACATCTGGTATCTAACTCCCATCCAACTGCATCTATGTTGATGTCACTACTCTTTTAAGATGTCACATCTCATACTTATATGACACTACAGATGGGAGTGAGTCTAGAGTAGGATTCTATTCAGTGATGTTCATGTCAAATAGTAGCTTCCTTTCTTCTGGTTAGTATTTTATCAGTCTTTAAGGTTTTATTTCTCAGAGGCTTTGAAGTGCCAGCATTAGGGATTAATAGTTTTACCTACTCTCACATCAACGGAACATCCCACAGTCCATGATGGATTTCCCAGCATCTGATTGTGACACAGGAGGTGAACAAGTGATGACTTTCCCACACCTGCAAAAAAAATAATAACAAGCCTCTGTGTATGATCATGTCTTTTTAAAGTTTTTAATTATCATTCAGATTTGTTGTATAATTTAAACTAAGTAAATATAAATGAACTTTAGGTAGAGGTCACCCTTGCTCGAAAACCAGGCATATTTGACTCTAGGGTTCACTCAGTGGTGGGCACCAGTTTGCCAGAACCAGTAACAGAAATTCTGGCTGGCCCCGCCCACCCAAGTTTTGAAATAAAGTACTGTAGTCCCAATTCTGGTACCTCACAGGGCTTTCCACAGTCTGGTAGTATTTATTTATTTATTTATTTATTTATTTATTCTTCAAATTTATACCCTGCCTTGCTCAGGCGAACCTGACTCTAGGTGGCTTCCATAGTATACAAAAAACAATATCCCACCAAAGACCCCCCCAATACAAAGTCCTCTATCGCCACCCAAGACCCCCAGGTTTCTCTCCCTTCGAGGCCGGCTGGCCGAAGGAGAGTCCAACAAAGCATTGGCGGCTTTTGAGCCCACCACTGGGTTCAGTGCTCAGCTCTGCTTATAGCTCTGTCTGCTTTTGCAGACGTTTCTGTAGACATGTGGCAGGCATGCCTAGACACCAGAGTGCACAGAACGCTGTTTACCTCCCCCACTAAAGTAGTACCTATTTATCTACTTGCAACTTCTTGCTTTTGAACTGCTAGGTTGGCAGGAGCTGGGACAGAGACGGGGAGCTCACTCCGTCATGCAGTACTCGGGTATTGAACCTTCCAGTCTTCAAGTTCAGCGTCTTAACCACTTGAGCCACCGCAGAACTTAAAAAACCCTTAAATCAAAAATTCTAACTTTCAACAACAATAACGTGCCGTCAATGTCCGTCCACATCATTTAAAGCCTAAAAGGGCAACATTCATCAATGGGGAGCGCTCTCTTTTTAAACTGCCAGTCCTACGGTAGGGCTCGCTCCTGCTCCCTGGCTGGGAAAGAAGAGTCCCTGTCTGTCCTCCCCTCACCAGAGTCGCCCAGGACCAGCACTTTCACTCTTTCCAAAGCAGCCATTTTCTCCTCCAGGAGCGTCGGGCGCCACCCAATCACTCCTCAGCGCCCATAGATAGGCCAATTCGAGCTACTGTGCGTCCTCTCTTCCTATTGGCTGACGTCTCTGAGTGGACGCTGAGCTCCCAAGAGTGGGCGGGGCGGGCCGTGCGTCGCGGAGAAGTGACGTCAGAGCGACGGCGAGTGTTCTCGTTGGGATCTTCCGTAACGCCAGTTGTGAGGGAGGGAAAGGGGGGGGGGCGCTTCCTTGGCTGGCGGAAGAGGACTCTCGGGGCGCCCCACAGGCCGGCCGGTCGAGAGGCTGGGCTTGGGTTGGTGTGGGGTCGCTTCCTGCGCTTCTCCAGAGGGTTTCCATCTTCGTTGGAGCCGGGCAAGGTGGTTCGCCTGGAAGGGGGCCGCGGTTTCTGTTTGACCCACCGGCGCCCCTCGGGTGGTTTTCACTCTCGGGTGCGAAGCAGAGGACTTTCCTCAAGAGAACAGCAGTTGGGTCCCTTTGGCCTGGCGGTTCATCCAGAGATCCTCAGTGACAACCACCACGGTACACCGCTAGAAAGTAGTCCGCCGCCTTCTTTGGGTCAAACCCTGGACCGCCACAACGAAGCCACTTTCTTGGCTTTGTGGTTGGCCAAACTTAAAGTCCTCATCTGTACATGTTTCTGGCAGCAATTGGCAGACCAGTAAATGACCCGGATTCTGTATCTCCACATTCACACCGCATGATGCTGTCCTCCGCTTGAGCATGTTGGTCTTGCATTTAGGGACTCTGTCCCTCAGCCTATTCAGGGTCCACCGAGTGCCATATGGAAGGTTGAATTTCTTAGCTAGAACCTCCTTTAATCTTGTTCAGTGAGTTCCTTCCTCCACCTTCTAATTTGATTTTGTTCTTGTGTACCCTCAAGAGCAGGGATTCTTAGCCTGTGGGCCGGATATGGCCCACAACACCATTTCATGTGGCCCCCACAGCCTCCACCACACCATGAGGCGCCATGTGGTGGAGGAAGGGCAAAATGGCCGTTCAGGCCCTGAACCTGTCTTGAGGGTGCATGACCCAGCCCCTGGCTGGAAAAGGTTGAGAACGGCTCAAGAGTGTTTGTTCTTGCCATAAAGCTCTTCCTGGATATGAACCCAAAAGACTTGAGGCACATGTCCTCAAAATGTAATTGCAAATTACTGGTTGGAAGCAGAGGACATGGGATGGAAAAAAGTATTTTGTCACATGAGCTCCCCCCCCCCCCTGCATTTTTGAGTGGTACACAGATTTCACTTCCATTTATTGCATACAAATCAGGGGACTTTGTATTTAACATGAGTGTGGCATAGCAGGAAATCTGAACTCTCCTTTTACTGGTATTTCACTTTAAATTGTTTTCTTGTTAATAAAAAGCAGTCTGCATTGGAAGACAAACACAGGGAGCCAAGACTCATGGGAATAAAGCTTAGGAACCCTCTGATGTGAAATGAAGGCACATATAAAAGTACATAAATATGTGTCTGGTCATAATGTATTTAAGCAGGTGCCTGGGATTTTTTTAAAGCTGAGAATGATAGGACCGTGTCAAGAGTATAAATACAATTGGTAGGACCTGTTAATATGAAGAGAATGAGAAAGTTAAAGGACATCTGCCAATGAAAAATTGAAAGAAAATGGTACATTGAAAGGTGACAATATTATGATCCAACAGGACCAAATCAAGAAATGTTGAGGAGGTCCAGTTATAACTTAATAGATAAAAATGGGTTTGTTTGTCTTCTTCAATGTAGAAAAATTATGAGACAATAAAACAGATTACTTACACTATACAATATTCTTAATTATTTCCTTCATGACCTTTCAGTCTTGAAAGAAAAGGGTGAGAGAAATAGTGGCAAGTTGACTGATGAAAAGTCAGTGCTTTAGTCTGGAAATCTGTAATAACATAGAAGGATTTTACCCATCTGTTCATATAATCAGTAAGACAAGTCTAATTTAAATGAGGCTAGCAGTAGCATGAAAATATATTCTTTCTTCACTTTAGAATAAAATTGAATACATATTGTTGTAGGTTTTTAAAGTAGTTCTCCTCTTACCTAAAAGTATAATCTGCATTTGGCTACATGTCTGTTTCAGATTAAAGATGGAAAGAAATAACTAGGATTCAGTAGCTTCTGGATTTCTGCACCTGCGGCTTCATATACTTGAGGTTAAGAAATGACCTATTGCCTCATATTTCAGCACAAATCCAATTCAGTTTCTGCCCATGTTAACATGGAGGAAATGTCCAGAAAATTAAAAATCTGTTGTCCAAGGAAGTATATGCCGGCTCCTCAAGAGGTCCAGATGCAATTTATCATGGAAATGTTTCCTAAAAAGACCTCAATACCACAGTTGGTGGGTGTGACTCAGCAATAACTGAATCATAGGGCTGAATTTATGATATTAACATTGTAACAGAGTGCTTGATTCCCCCCCCTGCCCTCGCTTCTGAAGTTTGTAACAATAGTTATCAGTATGCTGATGTTCACCTATTCTGTTCTGAAATTCTGAGAGCTTTACTGTCTAGTGGAGAAAATACAATGATTATGTGTTTTCTCCAACAGAAAAAGTAAAATACACTAGTACCCCGGATAACGTTATGACTTGGTTCCACAAGTCATGTTGTTAGACGGTTTTTAGCGTTGTCCGAGGTATACACCGAACAATGCTAAAAACATCGGGCGTGTTTGACAGGCATGCGCTTGCACGATGTTTCGAAAGGGTATGAGGGACCATACCCTTTCCAAACATTGGGTGTGTTGGCGCACATGTGCCAAACGCGGTTTGGGGAGGATGCGGAGATTTTCTCTGTATCCTCCCCAAGCCGTGCTTGACAGGCGCGCGCTTGCACGATGTTTAGAAAGGGTATGGGGGACCATACCCTTTCCAAACATCAGGCGCATTGGCGCGCGCGCGCGCCAAACACGGTTTGGGGAGGATACGGAGATTTTCTCCGTATCCTCCCCAAGCCACGCTTGACAGGCGTGCACTTGCACGATGTTTGGAAAGGGTATTGGGGACCATATCCTTTCAAAACATTGGGCGCATTGGCCCGCGCGCGCCAAACACAGTTTGGGGAGGATACGGAGATTTTCTCCGTATCCTCCCCAAGCCGCACTTGACAGGCGCGCGCTTGCATGATGTTTGGAAAGGGTATGGGGGACCATACCCTTTCAAAACATCAGGCGCGTTGGCACGCCAAACGCGGTTTGGGGAGGATACGGAGATTTTCTCCGTATGCTTCCCAAGCCGTGTTTGACAGGCGCGCGCCTGCATGATGTTTGGAAAGGGTATGGGGGCCCATACCCTTTCCAAACATGCGGGTGGGCCCTGGGGGGGGGTTTGGATTGGGTAGATGTTCTACCCAATCCATCCCCCCCCCCACGATTGTTCCGGATGACGCTAAAAATCGCGTTATTTAATACAAGATTTTTCCAAAAATCTTGTAACGTTTATTTATTTATATTTATTTATTTATATTTACTTATTCTTCAAATTTATACCCCGCCTCACTCAGGAGAACCTGACCCTAGGCGGCTTCCATACTAAACAAAACAATATAATACAATATAACAATATCCCACCAACCCCCCCATTAAGTCCTCTATTGCCGCCCAAGACCCCCAAGTTCTCTCCCTTCGAGGCCGGATGGCTGAGGGAGAGTCCAACAAAGTCCAACAAAGGGGAGCGGCGGCGGCGTCTTGCGCGGCGGCGTTGGCGTTTCTTCGGGCCTCCCCCGGCCCAGGGAGGCTCCTTTTATCTTCCTCCCGGCCGGTGACGGGGACCGGGGGGGCGCGGCGGCGGCGTCTTGCGTGGCGGCGGCAGCGGCGTTTCTTCGGGCCTCCCCCGGCCCAGGGAGGCTCCTTTTATCTTCCTCCCGGCCGGTGACGGGGGGCGCGGCGGCGGCGGTGTTTCTTTGGGCCTCCCCCGGCCCAGGGAGGCTCCTTTTATCTTCCTCCCGGCCGGTGACGGGGGCCGGGGGGCGCGGCGTCGGCGTCTTGCGCGGCGGCGTTGTTTCTTCGTTATGCGGTTTTAGCTCTATACGGTACAATCGTTATCCGGGGTATTACTGTACTGTACATAGTATTGGCCAAATGAAAATGATGTCTGTTTGTAATAGTAATTAATCTGTGTTTCCTTATTTCTTACAATTTTGAAATATTTGCAACAGACATAGAGTAAAATAGATGCTGAAACTTTTTTCTTTTTGGCAAAATAACAGTCCAGTTATTTATTTATTTTTTTGTCCAGTAATTCTGAATTAAGTTAACTTTCTGAAGGCCCTTAGATGCCTTCAGGATAACCTCTCACAGCATTCTTCAGTAACATAAACTATCCCTTGTTTTTAAAATTCATGTACCAAATTTTAAAAATATTATTTCATTGGCTAAAATTCTGTTGCTTTCCTATGATGAAAGCCATTTGGTTCTACTTAGCTGGCAAAAATAAGTTCCTGCTAGCATTCTCCAGTGCTCTTGAGACTCGTAGCACAGTCACGTTAAAATGATTGACTGTTACACCTTTTACACAACCAAATACAGTAATACCTCATATAACATTAGTATCGAATAACACGAAAATCGCATAACATCAAGGAATCTGGGGGGAAGAATTGCATCAGATAACATTAAAATCCTATGGGATGCTTCAGATAACAACCGCGAAAGCCTGTGTGGTTACAATGTATCTCTATGGATCCCATAGAGGATCAGATAACACGAAAAATCATATAACACGAAGACTTGTGGAACCAGGTTTTAGCGTTATATGAGGTTTTACTGTAACAGGATTTAAGTCACTAATTGTATTTTTTAATTACAAAGTAGGATTAAAGAAATCAGTTTTTTGTGTGTGTTTCACACCTTTCATTGTCTTATAACAGGAACTCATGTAATAGTTCAAATGCCTGTGCTATCTTTGCGCTCCCCCCCCTCCGGGATTAAAGAAGGTTACTTATCAGAATAATTATTTTCGCTGGGCCGAGTTCACATCAGATGCAGCACATACATTGAAGTGCTAGGACGTTTTTGCCTTTCTGGCTTCTTAGTAATTATTTGCAACTAAGTATGTTGCTCCGGGCTTTGGTGGGCACTTGCTTAATATGCCAGGTGTCTTGGCTTTCTTTGTTCTCTTGTGTCTCTATATCCACTATTTCAGTCCTGATTTTCTATTAATTGCGGCTTTCATCTTTGGTCTGTATAATTAGGACAATCCAGTTTAATTATTATTTTTTGTTTATTTTACTTTCAAAATTTTATTCTTTTTATTTTCTAGTCCCTTATCTCTTGCAAATAAATCTACATCCTTGTTAAGATTTCATTTATGTTCTGTTTTAAATCATCTTACTACTGTACTCAGCATTTTGTCTCTTGGTTCATGGCTAGTAGGCCAGGGTACTTAAGAGACCGTGTCACCCAGAGGATATCTGCCCGTCCCACTAGAGCAGACTGGAGGGGCTCTCTAATTCTGCCAAGCACAAGAAGGAGGACCTTATCTGTGTCTGCTCCGGCCATGTGGAACTTCCTGCCAACTGAGCTTCGTCTCCAGGCAGAGCTTTTATCCTTTCATAAAAAATGCAAAACCTGGCTGGCGCAATGGGTGTCAGGGCTGGCTGGGGAGATAGCCACTCCAGGCTGGCTCATATGAGTGCCACCTGGGCTCCCAGATTTCAGTGTTTTAGTGTTAGTTTTAGAAATTTGAGGATGTGGCTCTGGGGAGGATATTTTTAATTTTTTGTAAATTTTAACAATTTACTATTTTGATGTCTTTTATCCTGTTTTTAACTGTGGCGTTTTTATATGTGTAGGCTGCCCTGAGTTGCCTTGATGAGAGGGCGGCAGTAAAAATGTGATTAAATAAATAAGTAGCTACTCTTTCATTATTTTAGCCCAAGGAAATAGAGAATGCAGATTTCGTCTTGTTTTCCTAGTTTCTTAGGGACATCCTATAGCACATAGTGGCTCCTTGCCGAAAGCTGAATGGATAGAAATGGTGGTGACAGTTCAGTTAGCAGGTTTGTTATAATATTTTTGGCACTGCTTAGGCATGTGCCTGGTACAATTGGTGTTTCAAATCCTGTGATTGTTCTCCCAGTGGATTCACATTTTTGTACAATTTTTGAACACTAAGGACTGTTAAAGTGATAGTGATGTTGGTAACCTGGGTGAAGGTGAAGATTGGGATGGAAGGAGGATCACAGTTGCAGTAAGCAGAATTGTTGCTCAGTCTTTTATTCCATTTTTGTTTGTGTTTCAGTACCTTTGATATGACAGACCCAGATGTTCTGACTGAGGTTCCAGCTGCTCTGAAACGTCTCGCAAAGTATGTAGTACGTGGCTTCTATGGCACTGAACATGCCTTGGCTCTGGATATTCTGATTCGGAACCCCTGTGTCAAAGAGGAGGACATGCTGGAGTTGCTGAAGTTTGATAGGAAACAGCTGCGAGCCATTCTCAACACTCTCAAAGGAGACAAATTCATCAAATGTAGGATGAGAGTGGAGACAGCCCCTGATGGCAAAACTACCAGGCACAACTTCTATTTCATCAATTACCGCCTGTTGGTCAATGTGGTAAAATATAAGCTAGACCACATGAGGAGGAGGATTGAAACAGATGAAAGAGACTCTACCAACCGTGCCTCCTTCAAATGCCCCATTTGTTTCAGTACTTTTACAGATTTAGAGGCAAATCAGCTGTTTGATACTAGGAAAGGTAAGATGCAAGCATTTAAGTACTGTCAACTCAGATGCGCTTAGATTATTTGGTTCCATTTGTGGGTGGAGGAGTGATACTTAGCAGAGGTTCTTAAGGGACCAAATATCGGGGGGGGGGACCCCTGTACTATTTGAATAATGTGTGGTTTGGACATGAATTTAGGAGTGTTGTTGTGAACTGCCTGTTGATATTTATTTCATACTTAAGGAAGAATACTTAAGGGATAATCACAGAAGCTTCACTAGAGGCATTAAACTGGAAGAACTGCAATAAATGGAAGATCTTGTAGATGAACCGGCTGTTTTGCAGTCAGCCTTTATAATCATAGCTGTGCTGCATTCCTATTAGTCTATTTCTTTGCCAGTGGGTTGTCCTCTAGGATCGGATGCATAATGGTTTTCAAATGTTGCATGTGATGGTGAGTTGGAATCCCACACAGATAGGCAAGGAGGAAGCTGTCCTTCTCAGGTCCCACAACCTTTACTCTAGTTGCATGGTTCTATTGAGGCTGTAGGCCCCTTCTCTGGCCAGGTTAAAGCAATGCAAAGTCCAGTGACCTCCATCATGAAAGGGAGGGAAGAATTTGTTGTGCAACTAGAAGTTCCAATTTTAGCCAATTCAAAGCCAATTAAAAATATTGCTTAGTAGTTCAATTTGTAGTGCTGCTGTCCTGATGTTATAAAGTCCATGCAGTTCAGTTGTTGGTATCCTCGGTAGTACCAGAAACAAAGTGAGCCATATGATCAATGTATAAAACATGCAGAAGTAGAAGGTGATACTGCTTTAACCTGGCCAGAGAAGGGCCTCAAAGGAGCCTTTTAGGGAGAGTAAGAAGCAGAGGCCTGGTTTCCTATCTTCGAAAATATGGGGGTGGAGCATCAACTCAACTGACAGGGCCTGCAGGCCATCATGCTATGGACATTTGAATGTATGCCTAAAGAAGTGATCATGAATAATGAAAACTCGCAATGATTTTTTAAATTAGTGATTGAGAAAAGATATCGCCGCTTTCTTATGCATGTTTCTCCTTGAGAAATCAATATAAGAAATATTCCATCAAGAATGGTAAGTTACAGCAAGGAACACCTGGAGGAGTAGACATCTCTGCAATGACACTCTGCACTATGTGTGGTTTTCTAGCCATTTAGATAAAGTCACCCACTGGCCAGGCGGACTATGATTGTGTATAGGAAAAAAAAAGTTTGCATATAGGATATTGGCTTATTCTGGGCACCATTTATTTCTTAAAACTAATGGCATTTTCTTGGCAACTTGGACTGTGATTTCAGAACATTTTATGTAGGCTAGGATTGTCAGGTTTTTAACTCTAGAATTTATAATATAATAAGAAACAGAGTTCCTCCACTTTTGTCTCTAGCAGCTGTAACTGTGGGACTCCCTTTTCCAGGCCCAGACATTTTGCATGTTAGGTGACTATTGTAAGGCTTTGCAGAATGCCATTGCCTCCTTCAAAGTTTCCCTGGCATGAGGAAATTACTTTCCATTTGCTCAGGAGGGAAGAGTCCTTGATGTTAAAGCTTGATCCCATGTGGATTTGTTTTTTACAAAAATGAAACTTTTTACTGATATTTAACTTGGGCTGTCATTTATTAACGTGTAATTATTTTCCTGGATGTGTACTGTTTTGAATGGGACACAGCTGATGTGCAGAGGAAATATGTGAGGAATGAAGGAAGGAATTGTGTAGATGAAGCAAGTTAAGAGAAAGTTGAACAGCACAGTTAAAAGTTCCATTTAACTTTATTGTACCTGATGGGGAAATAGTTTCAACCAGAGGACTAAATCTAATCTCATTGTTTGTGTAGCATTAAGATTTCCTATTCTCTTCACATACCTAAAAAAAACCTTGTTCTGAAGAATTTTCCTGTCCCTGTAGCACAGGTTAGAGATACAGATCTGCAGAAGGAAACACCCATTATGCAACGTAGTAGCCAAAGTATTCAGGGTACTGAAGTATCTTCCAAATCTTATATTTTTCCTTTGATCTCCCTGTTTGTGTGGAAACTTAATGGAGTAAAAATATTTTTCCCCCCCCCCAAGCAAATTGAGAAAAAATATTTAAATAATTCCTTTGAATTGTTTAAAGTTATGGTATAGTAATTTAAAGTTGCTTTTATGCTACCTGGATATCTTCATGAGATACTGTAGAAATATTTTAACAAATATATTCTGAATTATTTAAGACTCTTGCAGAGAGTTTTCTTTTCTGCTGAAATCATTGAGTTGCAAATTCCCTCTTGGTGGAAGTACCGCATGATGGTTACATATAAGGGATAACAATATTAATTGGCCACCTTTAACAAAGGCAGAAAAATAAAGATCAGCCTTGAAAATATACCTATTCAGAGTCTAATAAAATTTTCTGTTTACATTCCAGCTTGGAACAAACACATTTAGTGCTTTATTGAGATTTTCTTACTGAAATAGCGGTAGGTCTATAGCACTTGAGGTTTCCTTTTTGGAAGAAACATGGGCTGGAGATAAATGATTTGAGAGAAATCACAGAACAAGATGAACATGGTGCGGAAGGCAAATCTACAAAATACAGTAAAACCCCACTTTACGATTTTAGTCCGTTCTGATAGTTTTGTTGGAAACCGGATCAATCGTAAACCAAAGCATATTTTCCCATACGGATGCAAATCAAAATTTAAAAAACATTCCCGACCACCACCACCCCCCCCCCCAAAAAAAAAAAACAACCTCAAAAAAATGCTGGAGGTAAAGGGAAATATAAATGAGGGAGCTAAGCTTCTTAGCTTTCCCTAACTTGCCTGGGCTCCGGTGCTTCTTCCTCAGGCTCAGCATCAAGCGCTGAACAGGAGCAGTTTATCTGGCCACCAGGGCTGGCCATGCCCAGGGCTCCCCACTGAAGACGCTGCAGCTGGGCAAGGCAGACACTCGCCTCCCCCCTTCTGTGCCTGGGTCTGTGTGGCAAGGGGGGGGAGAGGTGATCGCAGTGGGGTGACCTTGCCTTGCGCATTCACGGCACCTCTTCCAGAGCCACCGCTAAGGTGCTGTATTTTAAAGATATCAGCCACTTTAGCAACAGCTCCAGAAGAGGCGCTGTGAATGTCCAAGGCAAGGTCGCCCCACTGCGATCATGCCACCCACAGAGTCCAAAATGGCTGTGGGTGGTTTTATATATTCCCCAGGTGCAATGCACTCTGGGGAATTTCCAGTCATATAGTGAAAAAATGTTGTGAACTGGGATGTTATTTCCAAGGGATTTGCTGTTGTAAATTGTGGCAAACGTAAACCAGGGCATTTGTAAGTCAGGGTTTTACTGTAGATTTTTAGGAGGCTGATGAAAGAAGTACCACAGATCTTTTGCTGGGGATTATCTTGGGAGCTAGTCATATGATGAACATCTTATGCTAGCACTGTTCCCAAAATATTTTTTTGCCCCAGATCTTTATAAATATATTGAGAGAATAAGATTACTTTTAGCACTAAATGTTAAAATATATGATTCAGATGCCAGGATACATTTTCTTTTTTAGTAATCAGAAGGAAGGAAAGGTGGTATTTTTACAGGAAGTGGCGTTCTTTAAATACTGTATATGTTAGTTCTTAGCAGTGTCTCTTTTGTTTAGGAATTTTTCGCTGCACCTTTTGTGAGACAGAAGTAGAGGAAGATGAATCAGCAATGCCCAAAAAAGATGCACGGACTCTTGTGGCACGCTTTAATGAACAGATAGAACCAATCTATGCGCTGCTGCGTGAGACTGAAGATGTTAACCTAGCCTATGAATTACTTGAACCTGAGCCTATGGAGATTCTTGCCCTGAAGCAGAGGTGAGTTAAGATGCTAAACTTTCTGCACACACACATCTTGGCATTGTTCTCAAGTCACAATTTTTAAATGTTGCAGTTCTGCTTCTTTTACAAATAGACCATATTGATTTGTCCAGAGGTGGTAAATAACTGTTGAATTCTACTGGCCAACTATGAGGTCAGATTTCAGTGTGATGGGAAAATAGATTTACGTGCATTTCTGAACTCAGACTTTTTAAAATTAATGTATAATTGCAGCTTTAATTCTATAAATGAAAATATACCTCTTTTAATTCAGTGAAACTTATTTCTGAACAGAAAGGAATAGGATTCTGCTTTCAGTTTATGCATTATTACTACAGTATAAAAAAACCCAATTCTGTTGATGTTGACTTTATAGCCTCAAAAATGTAAGGACACTGTGTGCTCCTACAGTTTTGAATACAACTGTTAATTTACCATGTAAATGTGTACTATCAAAGATGGAAAGTCAAAGGTTCCTAATTCTGCACCTCTGAAGAAATTTATGGTCTACACTTGGTGGATTCTAACACTATTTACCACCTACTGAGCCCCGCTATATTCTCTGCTTCCTGCCTCTTGTATCCCAAGACATCTTAATTTGGTAACATCTTGCTTCATCAAGATAGAGTAATCTCAAAATCCTGCATGCTTTTCTGCATTTTCTGCATGCTTTTCTGCTTTTCTGCATGGTTGAGAAAAAGAGAGACTTTAAAGATATACAGGTACTTGGTTTTTGGTTCCTTTTCAGTCTGTGTGATTGCACACACAGAATGTGCACGTGGTCAAGACTGGACTTTCCACCTAGATGTATGCATTATGAATTACAATATTCGTATTTTGAAAACCATTAGTTTAGTATACAGTATGTTTTATGCATGCCATTAATGTTCAGTTATAAGACCAAACTGCCACTTGAACTTGATTATTACACACCTTCACAAAAATATACATACCTGTTTTCATGTTGGTGTTAAGCAACACATGTGTTACGATATGATTGTATGCAGCAAGGAACGGGCAGCTGGTGCATTGGGGAACAGTGGCCTTCCAAGTGGTCAGCACAGGGAAGCCTGGACTTCAAAGGGGCCTTCCTATGAGGATTTGTACACCCAGAACGTAATCATCAGTATGGAGGATCAGGAGGCTCTCCATCAGCCAGCAAACGAAGGGAAGCCTCCTCGAGAGAGACCTGTTTGGCTGCGGGAGAGCACCGTGCAGGGTGCTTATGATCCGGATGAGGCCAGAGAAGGTAAGAAAGGAGACATGTTCCAGAATGCAAGACAAACAAACAAAAATCCCACCCTTCTGACACAGGTATATGAAACTTTACCTCACAATCAGTACGGTAGCATGTGAAGTAAGCTGATCTACCTGATATGTGTGAAGCATTCCAAACACTAAACAACCACTTTCTAAATGTTATATACTATAAAAGGTTGCCAGGAATACTTTGTCACCAGCAGAACTCAGATAATTTTAAAGTAGAAAAGATAGCCACTAGGTCAGGGGTGGGCCAGTCATGTAGTTCAGGGAGCCGGTCACTAAGGCCCAGGGGCCAGGTGTGGTCCCCAACACCAATTCATCCGGCCCGCGAAGCCCTCGTCACTCCTGGAAGCGGAAGTAAAACGCGCCCATACGGGCACATTTTACTTTTCTAGGAGCGATGAGGGCTTCACGGGCCGGAAGAATTGGCATTGGGGGGCGCACCCGGCCCCCAGGCCTTAGTTTGGGCACCACTACACTAGGTTCTCAGATTCCAACTCCCAGAATTCTTTAAGAATTTTCCAGGCAAAATTCCAGCAGTTTGGGTGTCTACACCAACCACCTATGGTTCCATTTTCAGACACACATAAATTTCACTCACCTGGATCAGAGCCTATCTTAGAAGCTGTATAACTCCTGTACTTCCTATTGTTTGTGTACAAGCTGCCTGGTTGCTTCCTGGGAGTTACAGTTTTTTGGAAATTGACTTCTGTAGAGCCTAAAGGGCAGCAAGACTACAACTCCCAGAAAACACTATAACAGCTCATCTGTATAGTTGAATGCTCATTTGTAGAAAAGCTTTATTTATCTCTAAAACTAGAATCTTGGTGAGGCTAGGTTGGTTTGAGCTAAAATTCTTCTCTTTGCTGACATCCTAGGTTTCTATGCAGTTTTTCTTTATCATTATTTCACTTTTGGTCCCATTGCAAGTTGATGTGATCTGGTCCAGGCAAAGAGTTGGCAAGTTTGATTAACTTAAGATAATTTGATGTGCTTATGTCAGGAATTCCTTTCAGTGCTTTCTTGCCCTCAAAATGAACACAATATCTCTGCTGTAGCTTCCAAAATTGACTTCTTATATATGTTTCACATGGGACCCATTTTTTTGCAGGTGGCCAAGACATGGATATGTTACAAGAAAGGGGAGAGGGCCAGGCTGTCCCAGACAATAATGCAGAAGTGATGCGTGCTCTGCTCATCCATGAAAAGAAAACCACCTCTGCATCGATAGTTGCCATGGGAGGAATCGCTCCAGTTTCTAGTACCAATGCTAGTGATTCTGAGAGTGAAACCAGCGAATCAGATGACGATTCTCCTCCCCGTGCAGCCACTACTGCAGCAACACATTACGGGCTGCCAGAAGATGATGATGAGGACGAGTTTGAAGTAGTGACGGAGGACCCCACGGTCATGGTGGCAGGACGCCCGTTTTCTTACAGTCAAGTAACCCAGCGGCCTGAGTTGGTGGCTCAGATGACTGTGGAGGAGAAAGAGCAGTATATAGCTATGGGCCAGCGTATGTTTGAAGACATGTTTGAGTAGATTCTTTTTGGCTAGTCATCATGTACAGATAAACTGCAACTTGAGATTTTCAAGAAGAGTAAAGATCTGAATTATATATCCTGCCTTTTCATTCAGTAGAATTGTTTTTTTAACCTATACAGGAAATTGTCAAAAGATCAGAGGAGTGTCCCAAAAGTGTACACAATATGCTCGTTCTTTCCTATCCTCATGGATACTCTGCATCAGGGGTTCCCAACCTTTTCAAGCCGGGGGTCAGGTCACGCACTCTTAAGTCAGCTTCAAGGGCCGGATGGCCATTTTCCCCTGCCTGCATAATGGGGTGGCTATTTTATCCCAACAGCTTCAAAGGGGCAGCCATTTTGTTTCTCAAATGCCCTTGGTTGGGGGCACATGAAATGGCACTGTGGGCCAGATCTGGGCCACAGGCTTTCCGTTGGGAACCCTTGCTCTACATGTTTCTAAAACCTGTTCATTATATTATCTTTTCTTGCTTTTGACCAGGTAAAGTTTTGGGTTGCTAGTTTTTCTGTGCTGAAAATGTTACTAATTTATATGAATTTATTAGTCTCTCAGAATGATCTCTGAGAAAATAGCATCTTTGACAACAATATCAGAAGATGCTTGCTTCAGAATTATACATGATCCCGGTCTAGATACTTACAGCAGTATAAGCATTGTATAAAAATGTGGAACATGAACACACATACAGATTCCACTGTATACTTTTCTGTGTAAAGTAGAATCTATAGCCAGACGAGGACACACGTGTTATCATGTAACAAAGTGGATATCAGCTGCAGTTTCAGGATAATTGAGGGGGGGGGGGGCATAAGAATGTGCATAGCAGACAAATAGGCATCTGGTTGTTGCTTAATAAGATGATGATGATGCTTATAAAATTCCCTCGGACTGATTCTTGATAATGCAATCTAGTAAAAAATACTACTTTTATAGGTCAATGGCTCTTTTTTCTTTGTTAGCAAATTTCTGTCTTTTCATGCAATCACTTGTGATGCTATAGTTTTAAAATAGTTTTACTTTAAAATATAGCTTGAGCTTAAGTTTCCTCTCTCTTCTAGAAATGCTTATATATTTCTCATTGCTGGACAATCAACATCTTAGAATCAACAGTATATTTATTTTCATGAAAACAAAACAATCAAGCATTTCTTTCCAACCACATCTTGAATAAGAAAAGCTGTTGGTGTACTTTTGACTGTCCTATCGTGAGAATGCAAAGAACATAATATAGTTGCTTTTCTTTGTTCATAAATTTGGTCCAGCAGAGTGCTTTGGTTGTGAATTAGAACTCTCATCCGACTAACCTGGCATTTTGAGATGCTGTACTTTATTTTCACACAAACTCAAAAGAGTTTTAGCATTTAATTTAAAAAAATTATGCAGAATTTTGTTCAATGCCTTTATATAGCCTGGTACAGCCCATTTCAGTATTTTCAGCAGTACGCAGTCAAGCTAAACCAATTTTGTACTGTCATTTTTTTAAAAATAGCTTTTAAAAATCATTGTTTTTCTTATTTGGCCAGAGTAGAAAACCTTGCACATTTTTGAGCTCCAATATCTGTTGCAAATTTTAATTTACTGAAATCGGGCAAGCTATGAAGCTGGTAAATTGTAAAGTTATTGTATGTCAAACCATGTATGTTTTGCTATGCCAGTGAGGTTTCCTCTGTGAATTTATTTTTAGAAACTGATACAGTTGAAATCCATTTCTTTCATATTATAATAAAAATAAATTAATAACATGATACTTCTCATCCCATGCTGTTGGGTTTTCTGTTATTTATACATGAATTGGAACATCAGTTTTAATTTTATTTGATTACACTGGTAATGCTTATGAAGAACTCTCAATTATTTTCATTGAAAATTTCACAGCTGTCCCTTACATATTGACAATATCGCTCTCTCCATTACACATAGATTGGATTTATCTCCTTGCCTTGCATGTACTGTATTATCAAGGCCTACATTTGCTAGGAGTTACTCAATTTGAATACTGAGTACTTTCCTTCCCCCTTGAGTTGAGGGGAAAGGAACAAGTCTAAGAAAACAGTTCTAGTCGGGAAGTTAGAAATCTTGCTTTAGCATTGTAGCTGAATTCAAACAATAATGTTCCATACAATTAAAATAACTTTGAATATAACTGTTGTAAATTAATTCGAATGATGAAAGTGGATGTCTCAACGTGTATGTAAAAACCATGAAGAAATATTAATAGTCACAAATACATTTCACTGTTGCCACATCTCATGGTTAATTTGGATTCCTTCCTAGTTGAAGGAAAGTTTGGAAATCTAAGTTCACCATAAACCAAGGATTTTTAGTAGGCCTTTCATAATTGGGAAGGTGGAGAAAGAACTGTGGCCTTTGTCTATCTAAGAGTTCTGCAGATAGCATGTGACATTTTCTTCCACTGCTGAAGCTTAGTAAAGAAGTTAACAATTTTATATTTATTAATTTCATATAATACTCACTTTACTTTAGTTCTGGATTTAAAATCTCAGACTTACCAAGAACATAATTATCTACTCTCCATTTGCCTCCAGGCATTATTAGAGGGTTTGGGGTTTTTTTAGGACACAGCCTTGTTAAAAAAAATAGTTGCCATCATTCTGACTGTTAGAAGAGACTAATTTTGTTTGTATGTACTGTTAGCTGAGGGACTTATCGGTTAAGGCTGAACTTGACGACTGGAAGATCGACAGGTCAGCGGTTTGAGATGTGAGTGCTGCACAAAGAAGCGAGCTCTATCCCAGTTCCTGCCAACCTAGTAGTTCGAAAGCAAGAAATTGCAAGTAGATAAACAGGTAACACTTTGGTGGGAAGGTAAACAGCAGTCAATGTTTAGTCATGCCTGCCACATGTCTATGGAAACATCTGCAGACAAAACAGCACTGGCTCTTTGACTATAAACTGAGGTGAGCACCAAACCCTAGAGTTGAATACAACTGGCTTTCAAGCAATGGCAACTTTTTACCTCACTGTTAACTGCCTTCAGGATCCTATTTGATACACATTTTTTGATAAATACCTGCCTAGGGTGAAGTTTAAGGCACTGTACTGTACATTTGCTTGAAAAGAAGGCAAATGCAAACAATTTAAAAAGCATAGAAATATACTCATTTGGAGCAAGTATGATATATATTTACTTGTCTCCTGAGATTCACCTTACTTATTTATTTGTCCTCTATTTTTCTGTGGTGAATGTCAACTATCTAAGATACCCCTTACTCCATATTAAGAAAAGAGATACAAGTATCACTGTGTCAGGAATTTCTGATTAAACATTGGGGTGGGGGAGAGAATGGTGCAAGACAAGCAAACACGGCTGTTTTTCTGGAAACTCTTAGAATTTGTACAAGATTCTCACTAAGGATGCATTCTGGAGAAACTGTTTTGATGAGAACCTAAGGGCTTCAAGATGCAAGTTGTGATGAATTGAACTTTGGAAAGAGGGACTACAGGTACCTAAGGCTAGGGTTACCATATCTCAAATCCTGAGATATGGTAACCCTACCTAAGGCTACATTTGATTTACAAGCATGTACGTGCACCTAAGATGGTGCCAGCCACTGGAATATGTTTGCTTAACAACTGAGCTTACATATACTGTACAGTACTGGCAAACTCTGCCCGAAAATGGTGGAAGCAAGGGATAATGTTTAGAAAATGATCAATGCTTACCTGAGGAAATATTGATTCACTGTGATTATTGATCTAAAAATGGCATAGAAGAGGCAACATGTATTTAAAAACATGTCTTTTAACATTTGTAATTGTTATTGCATAGGATGTTGGGACATGAGAATAAATATATGATGTAAGCCACCCTGAGTTGGTTTTCGCCAAGTAGGGCGGCATATAAATCGAAATAATAAATAAATAAATAAATAAATAAATAAATAAATAAATAAATAAATAAATAAATAAATAAATAAATAAATAAATAAGGAGCTTTTAAATCTCCTTAGATTGAAAATCTTACCATTTCCCCTTTATTATATGACTTATACATGGGATATCTTTGGATAAATAGTCTAAAGAGTTGTAAAATACTAAGTATTTCATGAATAGAAATCTTGACAAGACAAAAGATGGGAGCAGATGTTATGGTTAAGACTAATTGCACATGCAAAAGCATGCGACACTTTCTAAAAATCATATCTAGCATCATTCATCATATATAGGAAGAATTTATTATTTTAATGTTTGGTGTAGCTCACACAAGTCTCTTCTCTACAGTCAAATGAGCAGTCTTGAGATGTTTTGTTGTACCAAAACCATTGTGTCTCAATGCCAACGTATCCCCTCTTTACCATGGGTTTAAAGCTGCTAGCTCAACTTGAAAATACTCTATTAATCTAATGTTATGAGCTCTTTGGCATTATCACCTATGCCAGGAATGGCGAACTTTGGCACTCCTGGTGTTCTTGAACTTCAATTCCCAGAAGCCCTGATCAGCAGGAGCGATGGCTTGGGCTTTTGGTAATTGAAGTCCAAGAACACTTGGATTGCAAGGGTTTGCCATCACTAATTAATGCCACAGTAAATGTACCAGTCTTTAAGGTGCCACAACAACCCTCAATGTTATAACAGCAAAATACTACTTGAATTCTTACAAACCCTAACCCTAACCTTAACTCTAATGCAAACCCAAACCCTAAACTTAACCCTAACTCTAACTCTAACTCTAGTCCTAGTCAAACCTTAACCATAGCCCTAACCCTAGCACTAGCTAAACCCTACCCCTAACCCTAACTCTAGCCATACCTTAGCCCTAACTCTAAACCTAGCCCTAACCCTGGCCCTAACCCTAACTCTAATGTTAACCCTAATCCAAACCCTAGTCCTAGTCAAACCCTAACCCTAACCGTAACCCTAACCCTAGTCAAATTCTAACCATAACCCTAGCCCTAACCCTAACCGTAGTCCTCGTCCTACTCCTAGTCAAACCCTAACCCTAGCCCGAACTCTAGCACTAGCCAAACCCTACCCCTACCCCAAACCCTATCCCTATCCCAAACCCTAGCCAAGCCCTAGCCCTAACCCTTACCATAACCCTAGCCCTAACCCAAACCCTATTCCTAGTCAAACCCTAACCCTAACCCTATTCCTAGTCAAACCCTAATCCTTACCCTAACCCTAACCTTGACTCTTGCTCTTGCCCTTACCCTTGCCTTTACTCTAGTCCTAGTCAAACCCTAACCCTAATCCAGTGGTGGGCTCCAAAATATTTTACTACCACACTGTGGATGTGGTATGGTGGCTGTGGCCGGAGGGAAAGCCCTGCATTGCACCCGAATTAGGACTACTTTATTTCAAAACTTGGGTGGGTGGGGTCAGGCAAAGCTTCTGCTACTGGTTCTGGTGAACCGGTGCGAACCTGCTGATGCCCACCACTGCCCTAACCCTAGCCTTAACCCTAGCCTTAACCCTAACCCTAACCCTAACCCTAACCCTGACCCTGACCATGACCATGACCATGACCATGACCATGACCATGACCATGACCATGACCATGACCATGACCATGACCATGACCATGACAGCAGCCTGTGCAGTGACTGCATCAGATTTGCTGTAGGTAAGTAGAGCACAATGGGCTATTGCTTAAAAAGGGAACAAATCTAGTTCCATTAACTGTGACACATATACAGCCATACGTGTTACTTTAATTGAATCAGAATGCATTAGCAACAGCAGATGCTGCCATACAACCTCTGCAACAATCCAAATCTCTGACTGCCAGAATCCTTGACCTGAAGAGACACACATAACATTTTAAAAGGAAAAGTGCCCACTTGCACGAAAAGACAATTATACATGCCCTTGTTCCTTCCAGATCAGTCACATGGCATACATGGTTGTCCTTGAAAGATTGCTTTTGAAATTTGGTGCTGCTGGGGGCTAGACAATTTTACCTCCAAGCCCCTGGGTACCTTAAGGGCCACTTTTCCCATCTTACAGCCGAAACGTTCTATTCATTCATTCATTCATTCATTCATTCATTCAATCAATCAATCAATCACATTTCTACCTGGTGGTTTACACATGTACTGTAACTATAATAGATCAAATTCTACAAAAATATTAAGCTAAAAAACGTTAAAATGTTAAATTGTTGAAGTTTAAAAATATTTAAAAATTAAAAAGCCCTCCCCAAATCATCAGATTTCTAAAACCAAAATTAAAACAACACTAAAAGCTAAAAGCTGGAAACCCAGGCAACATTTATACGAGCCAGCCCAGAGTGGCTATCTTCCCAGCCTCTCCCCACATCCATTGTGCCAGCCAGGTTTTGAGGTTTTTACGAGGTTTTTACTTTCATCTGAAGCACTATTTCAGAACCCCTTTGGCCCATGAACTATGCATGTAGACTCATAGTCTGGAGGCTTTTTGAAAGGTTGTACCTACCAGTCCCAAAACTGAACTGTTTTACAGTTGATATATGTTAAAACATAGGGATTTAAAATGGTGTTTGATTGAGAAACCTATTAGTTCTTTACTAAATTCTAGCTGACTGTTAACTGCCATTTGATTGGGTTTTTTAAAATCTGTTTTAAATACTGTTTACTAATAATAATTTCGGGTTTTTAGGGGACACGCAAATGAGGCTCCTTTCATGTCCCCAAGTGCAGCTCTCAGGTATCAAAACCCAACTTTCTAGTCTCCAGCTCAGCGCCTTAACCACTAAACCATCAGGGGAGCTGCAATACTGTTTACTGCCTTGAGGGAAGCAGACGAGAAATAGGCTTTTGAAATACTGTATAGTTGTACCTCGCTTAAAGAGCATAATGTGTTCCACAGGATTGCTCTTTAAGCGAGTTTGCTCTTTAAGCGAAACACCATTGTAAGTGACCAGTTGTGGGGGGGGGGGATTGCGAACCCCGATTTATTTGTTAAGCGAGTTTTTGGTTGGTTTTGTTAAGCAAAGCGAACATTCAGAGAAAATTCTGCTCTTTAAGCGAGTTACTCTTTAAGCGAGGTGCTCTTCATGTAAAGTTTGACTGTATAGAAATAAATAGCAGCAATCCTTTTGGGTAGGAAGAACAATCAGGCAACATTAGATGATATTGCTGTATAAATACATGTTTTAAGATTATATTTCCTACTTTATTTCTTGATCCAAAGGGATGCAACTGTAACTTTGAAAAAATGTGAGGCAGCAAATGAATTATGAACAAAGAATGGGATAATATTCACATATGTGCAGGTTTTTAATTATTTAAAATTGCTAATGAGGTGGAGGGGAAGCACAGCTCTCTCCATTTTCTACTTAAGCCAATTTATCAGGACAAAATTGGACATTCAAGCCATGGCTTTGCAAATGAGAATAAGATACAGTGGACAAATAGTTTCAAGTCTCCACTAAATCTTAAAAGGTTTTAAAGCCAGTACAAATTATCTAATTAATTATCTACCGTGTCTTCTGCAGTTTTCTTTACATAGATTGCTCAGCCAGGGCCGGAAATTCTGTCAATTAAAGGGAATTCTTTAGACTAGAGAGTTGGTGCTTATCGGATGCCATAATAAATGTGCCTGTCTTTAAGATGCCACCAAAACTCTGCTAAGTTTTTTTATTCCTTCCCTAACAACAACTAAGATTGGAGGATTATTGTATTCCCAAGATATGTGCTATTTTAATTTGTAAGAATTAATTTGCATCATCCCATCGTTAGATCCATATGCATATTATTAGAGGGAACAAACAGATTATGACACTCTCTGATATCTACACCCTATGTATTAAAATAATCTGGAATTTTGGAGGAAAGCCCAAAATGTTTCAATCAGTAGCTGCTAATATCCTGTATGTATCATTGTAATGCTAGACTTTGGCATTAAGACCAAATTGAAATTTAGAACACCACAGGAACTAGGTCAAAGATGTGCCACAGGGTTTTTCCCCCCTATGAAGAGGAGGTACTGTCTTCTTTCCATATCTGGGGGTTGGATGGCCTATTCTAGATGGCATTGCATTTACTCTGAAGGAGGAGATATGTCGCTTGGAGGTACTCTCTGATCAATCTTTATTAGATGAAGCTCAAGTAAACACAGACTCTCGAAGTGCCTGGGGCCATCTTCCTGGAGAGATATAATCTGGCTACAGTAGTTCATGCACAGGTAATTTTCTGATTAGACTACTGTAATGAATTTATACAGGGATGCCCTTGAAGACAACACAGAGCCTATATGATATTAGTTCTGAAAGAACTGTACTGCCAGTACTCTTCTAATATTATTAAGGAATGAACCAATGTCACAAAGCCATAATCCCACAGACATGGCATTTGAAGAAAGTACCATCTGAAATGGAAGGTGATGTTGATGATACTGTGATACAAGCTATCCTCAAAAAAGCACTCATAATACACACTGTTATAAAAACAAGCTATAACTTGTCAAAAGTACAGGCATAATGGTACCTTAATCTGTGAAAATAGTTAGAATTGTTTGAATCCATTATTAAGAAATTAAAGAATTGTTAACACATGATGGCTATACTGTATATGAGTCTCAATATGTAACCATATGAATCTGAGTGCAAATTCTGGAAATGTTATTTGTCTTTACAGCTATTATTCTATACTGATCTCCCTGTGCTTTCAACAAGCTGTAGCTTGTTTATAACAATATGTACCGGTACTGTGAGGATTTTCTCTGCACTCATGATCCACGATTGATAGGAGCTATTAGAATAATACATGTGAGGAAAGTGGCTCACCTCTGCCTTCAGTAGACTTTGGACACATGATAACATAACCCAGATTCTTGAAAAGGCTTCTGCCACTAAGTGGCCAACCAAAGGCAATGGGAAAGCATGTCTTGTGGCAAGAGTAAGATTAACTCACAGATAAGGGACAGCTGAAAAACTATATAGCACTTCCTTCTCAGAGTTTTGTAACTAAGAAAAGGTGTCTCAACCTGCTTTTGTTTTAAGCTTATCCTTCTGTTTAGCGCAGTGGTTGCCAACATTTATATTATTATTTTTGGCCATGCTCCACGTATCTCTAAAACCCTGATGCCCCTCTGTGACATATAATAATTATTATTCAAAAAGTCAACGTGGAGGAAGCCTAAAAGGCCGCTAAATTGGTCTAACTCATTCTCAAATTGCTCCACTTAAAAAATCAAATTGCCCCTCTGCGGGTTTAGAGCCTTTTGGCTTGTAAGCTTGTGGGCAGAAATTGTCACATCATCAAGCTTTTAAACAGATCCTGGCATGTTTTTGCCCAAGAGCAAAGCAAAAATGCTTTAAGTAAATGAATGTTGTTTCTTCCAGGAAATATCCTTGTCTGGTGGATTAGAACATGGGTGGTGTGAGATTTCTCCCCTCCAGTTGCTAGGCATCTATGACAGTCCAGAAAATTGAGCCACATTGCTCCTCTCATGTGTTGGATGGTCAGGGGACATAAGCAAGATGCCCCAGTTTATCAGCATTGGATCCACTCTGTTACTGATAAATGCCTTGGTACACTCTGCCATAGTAGGACAATTAAGATTATGTCTATTTGAGCTCTGTTACATTCTGAACAGAGCCAAAAAAAATAACGTAACTGCAAAAGCCTTTTGCTGTATTGCTGTTGAGAATGAAGTACAAAAACGAATGAGGATGAGTTTGAAATGGAATAGAAGTCAAGACAACAAAAATTAACAGTGGTAGTATTCTGCGCTGTAAAATTCAGCTGTAGTTGCAGCTGCTAAGACCCTTCTACTGCTTATATAGGTTATCAGTATTATATGCAATTTAATTCCTTATTTTCCTTGTTTATCCCTTCTCCTTTTATCTCTTCTCCTTTTCCTTCTCCTTCCATGTCTACGTCAGACATTGCACTGCCAAAATGAAGGCACCTTTTGGTGAATTCATTCTGCAGTTCCTTTCCCCTAACCTAGTGTAAGAAAGATTAGCTGGCACAAGGTGGCCATTTCTGGAGCAAGTCTGATTATAGTTCAAAAATGCAGTAATCTTTGAGGAGACTCTCTTTGTGTACCCCACTGTATCCTTGAAGCTGCAGGTCTCTCTGCAGGACACACCCAAGAGGGACTTGCAACAAAATGTTGCCATGCTTCCTCCCCTAATAAAGGAGATGCTTCTTGGCAGCCAGCCTTTCCATTCTCCTGCTTGATCCCCAATACCTCTGGCTACCCGTTCGCCTGTGCCTTGGGTGGGAGCAGGGGCTTATTAGTTTCTTAAGGAGACCATGTTTGGCCTTTGTCCTGCTGGCCCTAAACCGAGTCCAGGATCAAACCCACATGTTTAGGAAGGTTTCAGAGGGAAGTGGAACTCAGGACCTCAGATGCCACCTGGCCTTCCCCTAATTCTCCCCTGTCCAAATCAAACCCTGGACTGCCACAATGAAACCACTTTCTTGGCTTTGTCGTTGACCAAACTTAAGTCCTCATCGGTGCATGTTTCTGGCAGTAACCGGCAGGCCAACAAATTAGCAGGATTCTGTATCTCTCCACATGCACACTGCACGTGTTGTTGATCGCCAGCAGCCCCCACTTGAACATGTTGGGTTTGCACTTAGGGACTCCAACCCTCAGGCTATTCAGGGTCCTCCAAGTGATGTAGGGGAGATTGAGTTCCTCAGCTTTTAATGTTATTCCTTTCCCAATAGCTCCTTCCTTCATCTTCTAATTTGGTTTTGCTCTTGCGTACCCTCAAAAATGTTTGTTCTTGCCATAAAGCTCTTCCTGGATCTGAGCCAGCGGACCCATATCCCTTCAGAGGATGTCGAGGGTCATTCTTTTGCCTCCCCAGCCAGCAGGGCTGTGGTTAGGGGATGGCCAGGGTGGGCTTAGCCAATCCTGGGTTCGCACTACTTTGCCCACCCTGGCAAGGCATGGTTTCCCATAGGAATGCATTGAAGACAGACTTTGTTGCCCATACAGAAAAAAACATTCGCCCACCCCACATCTAGAACCCTGCCAGCCGGCTGTGTTGTGCCCTCACTACTAGCCGCCCAAGGCAGGGCTGCTTCTCCCCTTTCCCCACCAGGGACGGAAAGGACAAGGAGGCCCGGGCTAGGCTGCGGCTCTGGGGCTGCGCTGGCCCCCGCCTAGGCAGCCAGCCAGCCAGGTGCGCGCCTGCGCTTTGGGGCCCCCCGCCGGCTCCTGCGCTCCCCCCCCGCGCCAGCCATTTTCCCGAGCGCAGCGGCGGATGCGGGAGGGCTCCTTCTTCTTCGCGCTGCAGCCGCGGGCCTCTCGCTCCCCTCTGCAGTTCCGTCGTTGGCCAGGGGGGGCGCTTCGACTTGGCCCAAGTTAGGGACTGGGCGCTGGGGCGCTGCCCCCCATTGGGACTTTCCGGCCGGGGTCCTCCCTCCAGCGCAGGTCCGGGAGGCGCCGCTGGGGGGGTTTCAGCACCTCGGAGAGCGGCTGGCCCGGAGCCGTCGTGGGAACTGCAGCAGCGTCAGCAGGCGAGGCGAGGAGGCGCAGGAGGGCTGCGTCGTCTTCCTACCGGGGTGGGTGGGACGCGGGCTCTTGGCACTTGATGCCATCGCACCCACCCCTCTGGCCCAGGCTCCCTCTGGCCCCCGGAGCCCTTGGCAGCGGCGCATCCACAGCCTCCGAAGAGGAGCCGCCCTCCCCCCAGCCGCGACGCCCACCTGGGAGCAGCTGGTCGGGGGCGCAGCTCTTGCTGCTCAAGCCGGTGGGTCGCATCTTTTAGCACGGCTAGACCTGCTCCAAGGACCGCACTTGCTTTCTGAACCCCCCCCCCCCCCTTGGCCTTTCAGGGGCTCATGGACCCTTCCTGGGTGCCACCGAGGTGAAGACCCCCGGATCGGCTACTCGCAAGCACCCACCCATCGCCAACCGATTGATGGGAGAGGTTTGGGATTGGCCTTCCTCAAAACCCATCCGAGGTCATGGGTGGATAAGTCCAGCTGTGGGTTTCTCTTGGAGCAGGTGGACCACCTTTCACCAGGCTGCGGTCCCCGGCGGGGAGGCGAGGGCTGCCAGGAGGGACACTTGAGCCGAGAAAGCGCAGCCACCTCTGCCAGGATGCCACCCACCCATCGCTGGGGCACTGAGCTAGAAGCAGCAGCTGAATGAGGAGCCACTGATTATTTACCCCTAAACATTTCAAGGAGGAGGAGGATCTGCCATTATTGTAGGTGGGCAGGCAAGTTAGTGTAGTGCCTGTCCTGATAGATGCCGGCGGTGGGCCTTAAAATAATCATAAGAGCCACAGCTGCAGCAAAACAGAGAGCCATAGACAAGAGGCGGCTTTGAGTTTTGTGACATCTTTCTAGAAATATTTTGTCAACAAAGATACGACCGTGAGTTCACTGAACAGAATTCTGATTATCTGGTGTATTTATAAATTGTGGATTCTTCAACAAAGGCATTTTGTCATTAGCTATAATTAATCGTGGGGTTGTGGGGTTATTTTTTGAACTCCAGACTTCTGTTTTGCCAATATTTTTCTCCCCCTTCTTAAAGTATTCAATATGCTTTCAGCCCCTTTCTGTAGAAAAATGAGGTCGTAATGCATTTCATTACAGTTGATGCAAAAGACCCAATTACTGCATCACTGGAAAACCTGAGCGTGTCTCTGGTTTTCTTTTGTTTTGCATGCATGTCTGTGTTAAATGTGGCACAGCGGTTTTGACCCCTTGTACAATCCTCTTTGAGACTTTTCTTCAAAATGAAGAAATTTAATCTGCACAAAGTTTTGGATGGTTTAACTTCATCCCCTGGTGGAAACAGCAGCGGCAGCGGGCCTGGCAGTGGTTCTGGGCAGCCAGGAGGGACCCCAAGAGAGGAAATCCATGAGACTCTCACTTCAGACTATTTTCAGTTATGCAAGGTAAGAGTGCAATTCATTTTTAACAAGCAAACAAATAAATGCACTGTAATGGATTAATTGTAAGAGACAGGTCAAGAAGACCAAGCTATAGTGTCAAAAATATCTTTCACTTGCTGAGGCAGTCTTGTTTTGAAAGCTGGCTCCAAATGAGTTTTATTCATCTTTTGGTGCAGTTCCAAAAATACTGAACTCATAAAGAGCAGAATTTTAGCATCAAGGGCATGACTTGGCCTCAAGTTGTATGGAATAGATAAGTGTGTTTTTATATTAGAGGCGCAAAGCACATTAATTTAAAAGTAAAACATTTGACTTAGTCTATTCATGAAGTATTGGGTTTTTTTTTTTTGTTTATAAACATTTGCTTCATTCTCTGTGCATTCTGGAAATATTCGTTTGTGGTCTATTTTAAATCTTACATCATCTAGAAAACTCCATATTTAAATGATCTTGTATATAAGCCTTACTGTTTAGTAGAACTATGTTAAGTGTAGGTTGTTTTCTTACTCTACCCGCTTTTTCTTGTTCTTTTCTGTAATTACTGTACACCATTAAACTTTCTGTATTGAAGTCTGTAGAAGAAACTCAGGCCCTATGACTAATCATATAGCAACAAATCACATATTTACACTGAGAATGTGAATGATGAAAAAATAAGAACCATATTTGACAGACTGAGATAGAATTGTAATTCTGTTTTAACTTTACCCAATAATATTAAATAGCTTTAAATGTTAAACATAGTGGGCTAAATCCAGCTGTATTTTCCATTGGAACAGCCCCTTTGAATGAACAAGACTTTTATCAATCCTTATTTAAGTCTCATTTATTCACTAGTCCTGTAGCTTGGAATAATAGCTGCAAGTAGTCAAAAGAGTCTCCAGGTATGCTATATATCTATATCTATATCTATATCTATATCTATAGCTATGGTATATCAATCTATCTATATCTATATCATATCAATATCTATATATATCTATATCGATAGCTAGATATAGATATAGATATAGATATAGATATAGATATAGATATAGATATAGATATAGATATAGATATACAGATCTGTGAGAGGAGGAAGAATAAGTTGTCTGTTTTTAACTCTCATACCTGTAGTTTCAATAGTATTCCTCTCAAAACTTTGCAATGTATTCCTGTTAAATGAATTTTGTATATTGAATATAGTTATCTCAAATATATAATCAAAAATAATTTTTAAATTTCCATTTTGAATAAAAACATATTTGAATATCTTAGTAGATTTTCAAAATGGGGCTTTATAGTTTTAAAATAAGCAAAATTATGTTATGTTACAGTGGCTTCACAGTATGAAATGTATATCTATTAAGTTTAGCAAGCCTATTCAATTTAACTATACCCGTGATGGCGAACCTTGGCACTTCGGATGTTCTTGGACTTCAATTCCCAGACGCCCCTATGAATCCACACAAATGGGTTTACTGCAATTCGTCCGGCCCGTGTCACTCTTGCACGCTCCGTGCGGGCGCGTTTTATTTCTGTTTCCAGAAGCGATAAGGGTGGCGCAGGCCAGACAAATTGCAGTAAAACCATTAGTGTGGATTCACAGGGGCTTCTGGGAATTGAAGTCCAAGAACATCTGGAGTGCCAATGTTTGCCATCACGGAAGTATACCATTACAGTTATGCATAAATGCCACAGTAATGTAAGCTTCTGAAATGAGGTAAAGCTCAACTGCCCAATCAAACATATCCACACATTAATTAGCCAGAACTCCCATTAGCCTCATGGAAAGGAGAAAAGTATCTCTTGATTTATTTTGGAAGTGTTTGCCTTATATAAATGGTAATTATTGATGGTTTGGGCCATTGACTTAAACTGATATTTCAAGAGGTTATTCTGCACTACCACTGAATATAATTTATTTTGCCATAGACGGATGGAAGCTTGTCCATCCGTCTATGGCAAAATAAATTATATTCAGGAGGAAAAACTATAATTTTCTACATGTGTTTTGCTCCGATATGGAACAGAAAGTGAAAACATCATATTGGTAATATATTACACTACCACTATAGGCTCTCTTTGCCAAGTGACAAAATCATGTCATAATCATAGTTACTCAGAAAGAAGCCTGGAGATTAATCATCTCATTGGCAGGTTCTCACAGCCATTACGTAAGAGAATAGAGCAGTGTTTCCCAACCTTTGTTTTTTGGACTTCAATTCCCAGGAGTCTAAGTCAATTCCCAAAAGCACTGATCAGCCAATATACTGACTTAGGCTTCTGGGGATTTAAGTCCCCCTGTGGGGCATGGGACCCAGATTGGGAACCACTGGATTAAAGGCACTTGTGTGGGGATGTTTTATTCCACATTGATGGCTAAACCATGGAGCTCCTAAAGGCATGGGGAAGCTCCCACTTGCAAAAGGAGGACAGACCCTGGGATAAGGCTGATTTGAATTACTGTTAGCCATGTTTTTACTGCACTTAGTGGGCAGACTGAATTTAAGATAATTAACCAAATTAGAGCAGCTTCAGAGAAGAGCAACAAGGATGATCAGAGGACTAGAAACCAAGTCATATGAGGAAAGACTGAAGGAACTGGACATGTTTAGCCTCGAGAAAAGGAGACCGAGGAGGGGTGTGTGATATGATAACACTCTTCAAATACCTGAAAGATAATCATAGAGAGGAAAGGAAGGATCTATTTTCCATCATCCCAGAGGACAGGATGCATAATAACGGGCTGGAACTACAGGAAGCCAAATATAGACTGAATATGAGGGAAAACTTAACGGTTAGAGTAGTACAACAATGGAACCAAATGCCTTGAGAGGTGGTGAGCTCTCCAACACTGGAAGCATTCAAGAGAGAATTGGACAGCCATCTGTCATATCTGCTTTGATTTAGATTCCTGCATTGAGCAGAGGTGGTGGTGGTCTCGATGGCTTAAAAGGCCCCTTTCAACTCAGTGATTCTGTGATTCTGTAAGTGGGTTCAAAGGGGCAACAAAGTAACCAGATGGATTTAGTATCTTATTTGCAACCTTGTTGGCTTGTACTAGTCAGGGCAAAAATTGGAAATCGCATTCACACCTACTTCGACTTCTTCTGCCATATCCAAATCCGAATATTGGCGATCCTTGTGGCGATCAGCTATGAAGACTGTCCTGAGAATATAATGCAGTGGCTTTTCATCTGCCTTCTTCATCACAGTATGAACACCTGTACCACTGATCCCGCTCCATGAGTCATTTTCTGGTCCTGAGCCCTTTTGGCACACAAAGTCCTCCTCAGCCCCAGGCCAGTATTGATGAAGTTGCTGCCCTCCATCAAGATGGATTCAAGTGGGATTTAATCAACTTGGGGACCATTGCCCTTCCTTGTGGACTTCAGCACCCAAGGCCGTTAGTCCTCACAATTGTCAGGTTAGTTAACCACTGCCTGACACTCAGGGTTGAGTCAATGGCAGTATGGTCTACCATAACAGGATAACCTGGCCAGACTAGTGTTCACACCTAGTAAAGGTAAAGGTTTCCCTTGCTCAAAAGCCAGTCGTATCTGACTCTAGGGGTCAGTGCTCACCTGTTTCTAAGCCGAAGAGCCAGCGCTGTCTGCTTCTGCAGACGTTTCCATGGTCATGTGGCAGGCATGACTATACACCGGAGCACACTGAGCTCTGTTTACCTTCCCACCAAAGTGGGCCCTATTTATCTACTTGCAATTTCTTGCTTTCAGACTGCTAGGTTGGCAGGAGCTGGGACAGAGACGGGAGCTCATTCTGTCCTGCAGTACTCGGGAATCGAACTGTTGACCTTCCACCTCCCAGTCAGTGTCTTAGTGACTTGAGCCACTGCAGATCACACCTACAGTGACTTTTAAATTTTTTTTTGCATGACATTGACATAGAAAGAAATATTCCTTCACTTACAAAAGTAAGAGGCCCAAATTAGAGTCCTCTTGGGAAATCAAACTGCTTCTGATTCCAAAGCTATTTCTTATCTTCCATGTTTTGGATCAATGGCCAAAATCCTATAGTATAGTGCAGTAATTCACACTATTAAGCTCAGCAAATTAGCAGGGATGTTGTGAATAAACTCCTTTTTTAATTTTAATTGAGTCAAATGGGTTTATGTTGACTGCAACTTACTATGCTAAAGTAAGTAACAGCAGGATTTTGGCCATTCTGTCCTTGATAGCTTTTTACCTGAGCAGATACAGTAGGTATCTTGGCCAAACCATGCTGGCAAACCTCCTCCAAACCATGCTGGCAATGAGCAGTCACCTCCAATAGATCTTCTCTTCTTTCATCCATTGCAGGTGAGGGTTGCATTTGAGGTAGTTGCAGTTAGATCCCATTGGTTTCAATGAGAAGAAAGCCATGGCTAAGAGATTTCAATGGGCTTTTAAAGTTTAACTAACTTAGGAGATATAAATAGAATCGTTATTTCTCTGATTCCCCTCTCCTCCCAGACTTTAAACAAAATAGTTCAATGAAGAAACTATATTTCAACATCTTTATGGCATACAGTATTATGAAATGTAAATGTTTATGTTCAAATATTGCTGCTTTTAAACATAAAAATTCCTGTGAAAGCCTGACATCTGGCTGATTACCTTCTATGGGGTAACATTTAAGACAAATAATCCATAATGTTGTTTCAACCATCACTAAGTTAAGTTTGCAAAGCATTTTAAAAAAGCATTTATTTCTTAAAACATGGAAAGGGAAGCTGACTCATGGTTTCTGAATTTCTGTAGCAAAGCAGAGAAAAAGCTCAATTTCAGAGGCAGTGGTAATATATCTTGAGTAATGGGCAGTGCTTTCCAGGTGCAGTGTTTTTAAAAGGAGTTTATCGAAGACACTGTCCTTGTTGTTGTTATATGCCATTATCTCTGACGTATAACAACCCTGTGAATGAGAAATCTCCTGTCCTCAATAGCCCTGCTCAGCTTTTGAAAACTCAAGCCTATGGGTTTTTTAGAGAGTCTATTCAGCTCATGTTTCTTCTTTCTCATTTTCTGTTACCTTCAACCTTTCCCAGCATTATTGTCCCCAAAACAGGACAGCCTCTGGTTGCTCATTTTTGCCTCCAAAGATAGTTGAGGCTTGATTTGCTCTAGGAGTCAGTTGTTCATTTTTCTGGCAGTCCAGAATATCCTCAAAGCTCTTCTCCAGCAGTATATTTCAAACAAGTCAATTTTTCCTTGTCAGTTTTCTTTACTCTTCAGCTTTCACACACATACTTGGCAATCAGGAATACAAGAATATCGTGATCTTGGTCTCCAGTGACACATCTTTACACTTGGTGGGTTGTGGTTTTTTTTAATTCCTTCATTGCTGTCCTTCCAAGTCTCAGTCTTCTTTTGATTTCTTGGTTGCAGTCCCCACTTGGATTGATGATTGAACTAAACTAGTATACAAATTATTTCACTATTCAATTTCTTCATTGTCAGTGTTAAAGCTGAGTAGTTCTCCTGTACTCATGATTTTTGTCTTCTTGTTGTTAAATTGCACTCCTACTTTAGGCACTTCTTTCTTTCATTTTGAATAAAAGTCATTTCAAGTCATTTCTGCTATCTGCCAATTAGATGGTGTCATCTGCAATTATTTATGTTTCTTCCACCAGTTTTCACTCCTCCTTCATTTGAATCTAGTCTGGCTTTCTGTATTACAGTGGAACCCCAACATACAAACAGTTCGGCTTTCAGAAAATTGGATGTACAAATAGAAATCCTGGCTTATAAACAATTCAACATACAGATTTTTAATAGGAAAAATTCGACATACAAAAAATATACGGTGACATCTGTTGGCCTCTTCTGGTGTTTTCGACATACAATTTTTTTGACATACTGTATAGTACAAATAACCTTGTGGAACGGGAAAAATCATATGTAGAGGTTTTACTGTATATGTTCTCTATACAAACAGATCATCTTCTTCTTCACTTCCTCTTTTACCCCATCCAGTGTCAAGGGAATAAAGAGATAAAATGCATCCTTAACTGACATCTTTGTCTTATACAATACCATTGTGTCACTTCATATTCTGCTGTAATGGTAGCTTCTTGTCCACAATATAGATTATGCATTAGGATAATTGATGCTTAGGCACACCCATTTCTTTCAGGAAAAAAACCCCCATTGTTGTTCTTACAATCTAAGACAACCTTCTAGAGACTATCTATATTCACTAATGGACATTACTGTCTCGTGACAACCCAGGTCCAGTTATATGATGATTAGACTGATTAGACTATCTGAATTAGATTCCAAAGTCTACTTGCCAATCACATTTCTATTCAACCCACTCAGACAGATGATTCTAAATCTGAATACATGTCTCAATTACTTCATCCACATGATTGAGGCTGCCAATCAGTGGATTTACAGCTGGAATGTATTACAACCTTGTTGCCTAGCTTTCTCAGGATACATCTCTTTGTATATATCTGCAAGCTGTTTGGTTGTGTTTTGGGAATAAACCATTCAGGAACAGAAATGCATAAGGGAGAGTTTAATGGTGAGACTAATTCCTACTGTGAATCTAGCTCTGTACTATTGGAGGACAGAACCCATTTTGTGCTTGTGACTTCAAAGGTCTCGCAATTGGTGCATCCCAGTTACAACTCTCTTCCTTCTCAGGTTTTAATGTTGCATATAAAGTCACATTTCCCTTCCTCTGTTAAAAGTTCGAACCCATCTTTTCTGTCTCCTAAGCTCTGTGCAACAGGTTATAATAGTGGTGGGTCATCTCAGGATTGCTGAGGACATTCTTCATATCCACCGACAACTGAGGATGTGTGAAAAAGGGGAAGCATGTGGCCAAAGTGGCCAATTTGCATTTCTCTTATGAGTTTAAACTATCGTTTTAAGCACTGGTTCAATCCTATGATGAATGGGAGTTTGATAACTGGAAAAAAGTGTTTAATGAAATAAAAACTTGATTTTTTAAAATCCACCTGATTTCTCTAGTGACCAGAAATATATATATGTTTTAAAGATAAATTGTTTTATTCGGAGATGATGGAAGCCAAACCAAACATACTTACTCCTAAAGGGTCACTAGAGGAATTTTGAGCTTAAAAAAAACAAACAGCATGGCTGGAGAGACCAAAGGATATCGGGATTCTGCATCTCCAGGTACAGAGCATAGAAACTGTTTTTTTTTTTTTTAATATTAGTGCTGTTGTTATTTCTAGGGTGGACAAAGATGCTGTTGTTGCATTTCTAGTTTCCCTTGATAAAGAGGCACATCTTAAAGTGCACTGAAAACTAGATATTTGGAGGTTGTGTTCTTTTTTATTTTCTTTTTTGGTTGCAGTGGTTTTTGATCATTCTTGGTACTACTGTTAGTATATACATACGATTTGTAGTCACAAGTGTTTAGAAATACTTTTAGGAGTTGAACTTTTGAAAATAGGTTTGAGGACTGTACAACTGAAAAAGTGATATGTAATGTTTCTAACTGAGTGAAAAGTAAGTGGCATTTCCCCTTTGGAGGCCTACCTATGCTTTGACCAAGGGCAAGATAGAATCATATAATATTTGAGTTGGAAGAGTCCTCTTAGGCCAGTGATTCTCAACCTGTGGCCCGGGGGCTGAATGTGGCACGGGACACCATTTCCCCCCACCTCCCGTACACCTCTGCAATACCTGGAAGTGTTATGTGTAGCAGGCAGGGCAAAATGGTCGTCTGGCCCCTGAAGCTGTTTGAAGGAGTGTGACCCAGCCCTCAGCTTTAAAAGGTTGAGAACCCTTGTTTTAGGCCAGTGATGGCGAACCTTTTAGAGATCAAGTGCCCAAACGGCAACCCCAAGCACACTAATTTATCACAAAGTGCCAACATAGCAACAGGAGAGGAAGGAAACACTCCCATTGGGCTACTGGGCAGAGCAAACTCTGTGCTGGGGGAGGAAGAAAGCACTCCCATTGGGCTGCTGGGCAGAGGAGCAGGGTGAACTCTGTGCTGGGAGAGGGAGGAAGTACTCCCATTGGGCTGCTGGGCAGAATGAACTCTGTGCTGGGGTGACTGCACAGGTGCCCATAGAGAGAGCGCTGAGTGCCACGTCTGGCACATGTGCCATAGGTTCATCACCACTGTCTTAGGCCATAGCGTCCAACCCCCTGCTCAATGCAGGAATCCGAATCAAAGCAGATCTGACAGGTGGTTGTCTAATTCTCTCTTGAATGCCTACAGTGTTGGAGTGCTCACCACCTGTCAAGGCAGTTGGTTCCACTGTCATACTGCTCTAACCATTAAGAGGTTTTTCCTAATATTCAGCCTATATTTGGCTTCCTGTAGTTTCACGCTGTTATTACGCATCCTGCACTCTGGAATGTTTGATAACAGACCCTGCCCTTCCTCTTTATGATTACCTTTCAAGTATTTGAAGAGTGCTGTTCTATCCCCTCTCAGTCTCCTTTTCTCAAGGCTAAACATGGCCAGTTCCTTCAGTCTTTTCTGCTATGGCTTGGTTTCCAGTCTTCTGATCATCCTTGTTGGATCAGAGTTTGGTTCAACAACACTTCAGTATTCCTATTCAGCTCTACTGAAAGCCCCGTTGTCATTGGGTCTCCTGTTCTTCTCAAGTACTGTACTCCCACACTCTCTAGTCCTGTAGGTTTTCTCTTAGCTTATTTTATCTCTCCTCCAAGATAATTTAAAATTTGGATGCTACAAAGCATCTCTGTTAATGATCTGCAATATGTAAACATGCATGAATTTATCTGGCTAATCTACAGGGTGTCCCAAAAGTCACCATACATAGGGGAAGTGAAAATTTGTAGCTAACAGTATGTTTATTGACAAAATTTTAATTACAAAATCTTACAAGATATTTACATAATATTCTCGATGTGATGGCCACCTCTTTCTACACACACACACGAAGGCTTCTCCCCAACTCGTGGCAAACACGGTCCAAGATATCTGTTATTATGTTTGATTACTTTTTGGACACCCTGTACTAAAACTAGACTGTTTGTTGATTAATTAAAGTACAGTGGTACCTCGCTTAAAGAGCATAATGTGTTCCACAGGATTGCTCTTTAAGCGAGTTTGCTCTTTATGTGAAACACCATTGTAAATGACCAATTGGGGGGGGGATTTGAAACTCCAATTTATTTGTTAAGCGAGTTTTTGGTTGGTTTTATTTGTTAAGCGAAGTGAACATTCTGAGAAAATTCTGCTCTTTAAACGAGTTACTCTTTAAGTGAGGCACTCTTTATGGTGAGGTTTGACTGTACCTTGATTCTGTTAGTAGTCTATTAATCAATTTGGTTACCCAAACTATAAAACATACACATTAGCTAAGCTACTACTATGGTTACCCTCTAGAGTAAGGCTTATGTTTTCTCTTACAGACTGTTCGCCATGGGTTTCCGTATCTGCCCACTGCCTTAGCTTTTGACCCAGTTCAGAAAATTCTGGCTATTGGGACAAGGACAGGTGCCATTCGAATGTATCCTTTGCTGATGGACAAAACAGAATGACAGCTATGCCTGCATTTTACATTTTGTTCCAATGATTTGTTTTCTTCTACCTCTGGTCAGGTTCAATACAATTTAAATACATTCATTTTATATACTGTACTTTAGTATTTCTCTGAGGCAGAATTAATCTGTTATCACTATGTTTTATGTGTTTTCCCTACTCTCTGTTATTGTAATTTATTAGCAGAAGAGACATTACTCTAATCCAGCAGTTTTCTTCCATATCCATCCAGAGTAAGCCCATACAGTGGGCAGCATCGGTGAAATTTGGCTGGAGCTGGGAGAAATGCTTGTTATGGGAAAAAAAAAAAAACGGAAGTTCGCTGTGTTGTAAATTTCAAGAAGAGTTCTGTTAAATTTAATGAGAAACACCTTTGAACAGGTTAAATAGTTTAAATGTTTAGCATTCTATTTTTGGTCCATTCTCCAGTGGAACCAACATTGTAAATATATACTTGAATCAGCAGACTGTAGTGCATCTGTGCTTGTTTGCTTTTCCTATGCTCAATACCGACATATTATCTCCTAGCTTTGAAGATGCACAGTATTCTAGGGGGTACCATATAGCAATGACGGGGAGCCTTGGCACTCCAGCTGTTCTTGAACATCAATTCCCAGAAGCCCTGATCAGCAGGTGTGCTGAATTGAACTTCTGGGAATTGAAGTCCAAGAACACCTGGAATGTCAAGGTTTGCCATCATTGCCATATAGTATGGCTTACATAGCCATATGCCTTGAAAATGGTATACCAGAGGCATGTGTTTAGGCACTAACATTTTGCCTGTGTTTCTCCACTTTCTGTCCACTGAATTGTAAGATTATTATGAATAGATACCTATCAGTTTCTTTGTTCTGCTATACAGTGAAATCTACTGATCTCATATTGCATTAATTCATATTAAACGTTTGTCAAGAAGCATGATAAATTACAGGTTGTCAGGGTAACTGTTTGGCCAGAGAGATGAGAAAGGTTTAGTCACTGGCTTTTATATTTAGTTTCTTGATGGGAGCCTCACTGTGAATCTGGAGGAGAACAACTTTATACTCCCACTGTGATGCTTAGATGAGACTTAAGATTCCACGATGTGTCTTACTTGTTTGTTCTACTAAATGCAGTCCTGTGGCTCTTTTAAAGTTAACACATTTTTAAATTTTTGCACAAGCTTTTGTGAACTGCAGCCAACACCATAACATGTATGAATAGATCGCCTCAGTGCTTGTGTGATGCAACTACACCTGTAAAGGTCTCCCTTCCTCAAAAGCCAGTCATATCTGACTCTAGGTTTCGGTGCTCATCTCCGTTTACAGTCCAAGAGCCAGTGATGTCTGCATTTGCAGACATTTCTATGGTCATGAGGAAGGCAGGACTAGATGCCAGAGTGCATGTTACCTTGCCCGCCACAGTGGTACCTATTTATCTACTTTCAATTTCTTGCTTTCAGACTGCTAGGTTGGCAGGAGCTGGGACAGAGATAGGAGCTCACTTTGTCATGCAGCACTCGGGTCTTGAACTGCTAACTTGCCAACCTTCCAGTCATCAAGTTCAGCTTTATCACGTGACCCCTATTTGATTCACTATTTCCTATGCTGCTTTACGTCCTATGTTGTAGCAACATAATTTTAATACTTGCGCACTATTAAAAGAGCAAGTATTTGGTGTGTTATATATTTACACCTATCTTTTTTTATTTTAGGGCCTTAAATTGTTATGCCTCTAAATTGGTTCATTGTGCCTTGCATTGTTACATAAAAAAAGAGCTATCTTTGGGAAGTAGTAGTGTCCTAAGATTTAATATTTGACCCATTTTGGATTAAAGAGACGTTGTAGGACTTTTCTGCTGTAGAGCCTTGCTGGTGGATGGAACCCAAGGCATTCGGTTTGGATGTGTGTGTTTGAATTATTGTTGTCGCTCTTGTTACCTGATTTAAAATTTTAGAACTTTGCTGGGTTTGCAACACTCATTTAAAGGGACAGCTCCATAAAACTGAGTGGTACATCCAGAACGTAGGTACAGGTATTTGCAAATCCTGTGGAATCTTTTTATTTAGTTCTTTATTATAATTATATCCCATCCATCTGAGATATGTTCCCACACTGGATTTCTCCAAAAAGTTACCTTTTTAAAAAGCCAGGAAAATGAAGATAATTTCATGGAGATGATAGTAACTCTTCCCTCATCTTTACAAGATCCTTTTGAAACAAGATCCTTTTATAACTCAAGATATTCAGGGAATATCTTGAGTTATATCACAAAATCAAATCATAACAATTCAGCTTAAGGTTTGCACTGGAGTATGTATTTTACTTATTTATTTTTATTTATTTAAGCAAACTTCTATGCCACCCTCCTCAAAAAGACCCAGGGCGGCTGACACAACTCTTAACAACCTAAAACACAGTAAAAACTTAATATAAAATCAAGATTAAAATATTAAAAAATTTAAAAAGCTAAAACAAGACAAACAGAGAGAAGGGGGTTCAAATGAGCCAACAGACTGGGACATCTGTCTGGCCCATACCCCACACAAGCTTAATAAGAAAGTGAATAAGAATTTCAGGAAGAAATTCAGCTTGACAGCCTGAAGTTTTTCAGGAAACAAGGTATCTTGTTGATATAGATTTGTTAGGTGTCCCTTGTTCACTTAACCTGTTCATAATTACAAAGCCCCAAAAGTTGTTTAGCCAGTGCTTCAGACCTCTGGCATATAGCACTAAGTAACCAATGCTCTATTATCTGCTGCAGTCTGAATCTTTAGGAGTCACTGAGTTTTGAGTTACCATTATAAATGATTAACTGGGACTTCATGTCCTGTGATCCTTAGACAGATATATTATTTCCTCCTTAAGGTAGGCAAGCTCAACCAATGGTCTGTGGGTCAGATCCAGTCCATGGTGCCAAACCATCCAGCCCATGCCCTCGCTCCAGCCACTCCTGCTGCTGGAAGTGGCCACAGCCGGATTTACAGCCGTGGATGTGTTTACGGCAGCATTTATGGCGGGGAGACCACCAGTCCGGCACCCTCAACTATCTGAAGGAGAGTGACCCAGCCCCTGACTTAAAAAGGTTGAGGACCCCTGCCTTAAGACCTTAAATAATGGTAAAAAAAATCATGGATGGCTAGCAATGTGACTAGGACCAGTGTTGTTAAGGAGAGGGGGTACACTGAACAATTGAACTGCAGGGTCTTTTAGCTTTTGTCCATTCCCCTCTCCAAATTGACATGCTAATGATACATACAAGTTATGTTCACAGTCATTGTTTATCTATCTCTGATTGTTTATTATGGATTGCTTTGGCGTTAATATTTCTAGGAGGTAGCAAGCTGTGGTCGACTATGGCTGGTTTTGTTTTGCTCTGATGTCAGCTGTTAACCTGGGCATACCAATCCTTGACTTTGACTTTTAACAGATTGGGCAGGCCAGGCGTTGACTGTTACTGTGAGCATGAAAGCGGTGCTGCAGTTCTGCAGCTTCAGTTTTTAATTAACGAGGTAAGGCTGTAAAGCTACACAGATCCACTTGTGGCTCATGGACTGACCAAGGGAATGTTTTCCCAAATTATTTTGGGGTGCCTCTCGAATACAGCCAATAAGTTGCAACTGAGTACAGCTGTTACTGGCAAACTCGGTATAGTTTCTATCTCCTGTAAGGCTGGGAAGGGCGTGCGGAGAATGATGATTACAATGATGTGGAAGCTGAACTCACCCCCTACTATGAAAATCTATAATGCTTGGGTATTTTTAGTTGGAGGATGAATATGATTTGTGATTTATAAAATCTTGCAAATTGTGGATGAAGCGGCTAAAGAGAACACAGACTCTCTATCATGGCACTAGAAGCCAGGGTCGCTCACTGAAGTTGATGGGTGGAATACTAGGGACATATAATTAATAATGGAATATGCTTCCATAGGATAGGGTACTGGTTTGTAGTTTAGGTGGCTTTCAATAGGACCTAAATAAGTGAACAAAGGTTCTCCATCCTGTTGTTTGTGAATGCACACTGATGGGTGAATGCACACTGATGGGTTCTGCGCCTGCTCAGAACCCATCAGTGTGCATTCACCCATCAGTGTGCATTCACAAACAACATACTCGGAGAATGACAGTTACTGGTAAGTACAACCTGTCTTTATACAGGTTATAAAGCCTATAGGTTATCTCCAGGCTCAAAGAAAGTTCAAACAGGACCTAGAATTCACATGTAGTGAAAGAAGTGTGGAAGACTCAGCGTAATTATTTTTTATTTGAGGTGAAAAAACAACCAGCTAAAGAAGCTATATTGTCCTTAATACAAAAGCAACTACAGTATTGTCTTTGATCATTTATAGGGTGTGTTCTTCTCTTTCTTTCCTTATCTGTGTCAAGTGAATTTTTATTAACTCTACCTCTTCTCATTTGACTGTTTTTGCTGTATGCCCAGGTTCCAGGGGTAGGGTGACAGAAATATGAATCTCCAGAATTATTGAATAAGTGTGATTTTTACATAGCTTATTTTAAGACTGTCCTATAATTAAAAATCTAATTGGGACTCCTTGCTCATGGTCACTCATGTACTGGTCTCCCAGTTAGATTATTGTAACACACTCTACATGGGGCTGCCCTTGATGACCATTCGGAGTCTGCAGCTGGTGCAAACTCCGAATAGTCCACATGGTGATGGGGTGTGGCCGCTATGACCATGCCTCACCCTTGCTGCAGGGGCTGCATTGGCTACCGGTGTGCCTCCAGGTGCAATTTGAGGTGCTTTAAAGCCCTACATGGTAGTGGGCCAGGTTACTTAAGAGACTGCATCACCCTGAGGACATCAGCCCGTCCCACCAGAGTGGACCGGAGGGGGCTCTCTAAGGGTACCAATTGCTAGAAAGATGACCTCTCTAGCACTAGACGGAGGGCCTTTTTGGTGGCTGCCCTGGCCCTTTGCAACCTCCTGCTGACTGACCTCCATCTACAGTTAGATCTCCCAGCATTTAGAAAGGCCTGAAGACCTGGTTGGCTCAGCACGTGTGGGGCACCACGACAGGAGCCCCCCCCCCCGCATTGGCTTATATAAGTTGCTTTTAATTATGTTATATTTTATTTGTCTGCAAGCCGCCCTGAGTTGCTATGGCAGAGTGTGTGCACGCGCGCTTGCGCGCAATGAGAGCATGAGCAGTCAAGAGCCCTTGTGATGGACATTTCTCCCATTTCTGATCCTGTTTGCTGAGAGTAAAGAGTAAAGAGTAAAAGTAAAAGAGTAAAAATGTAAGAGTAAAAATGAAGAAAAAACACTGAACTAATGACAATGTTTTTGTAGGCTGTGTTTCCCACCCCAGAGGACATCTGCTGTCCAATTACAGCTAACTTATATATGCCCCCATGTGAATAACTACACAAGACAATCTTGGGGAAATGCCTAAAATAGAAGCAATTGTTTATTATGCACTTGTATCTGTGCACTGCGATCCAATTAATATTTTCTCACAAGCAGATGTCACTGTCTTCAATCTTGGCCTTTGGGACTATAGCATCAATGATTATCCCTTTCAGTCTAGAAAGAGTCAAACATAACAAAAAATATTACTTCATTTATTACCTTATAGCTGTGTTGTGACACAGCTATAAGGTAATAAATGAAGTAAAAAAAAAATAATTTTAAGAGATCATGCTTTTAAAAATCAAGTACTTTTGAAATAAGATGGTTGTCTAAAGGAGAGGAAATATAATTTCAGCTGGCATTTTATTTTAGCTGAAAGGAGAGAGGGCAGAGAGAGAGAGAGAGGCCGTGATTAGACAAGGAAACGGTGATTCAGTAAGGAGAAGATAAAGGGAGAGAATACAGTTAAAGGAGCAATGGGTTACCCCCGGCAGAGTCCATGGGCCCTTTAGTTACCCCAAAGCCCACCCAAATTCCAACCATGAGGAATGTTTGCTTTTCTTCAGGTGAAACTTGTTCCGGCAAAATCTGTGCAGTCTGAAATGGGATTGCCGTCACAGCCAGAGGTCCTGGTGTAGTGAGAAAAGCATTCAAAGGCCTGCCACAGTGAGAAGGGAAAGAATACAAAATTAAAGGCAGATGAACTAATTAGTAATAAAAAATTTTTTTAAGGAGATAAAAGCAAAACAGATTTTTTTGACGTGCTCAAGCTCTGAGGAGAAAAGCAAAGGGGGGTGGGGAGAATCCTAATGGATGACATTGCTGCTACAGTGACCAAAATGAATAAAACTGAAATATGACAGTTGTATCTCCACCTAGCCCTAGAATGTTTCAAAATGTGCCTCTAGTAAAGGTAAAGGTCACCCTTGCTCAAAAGCCAGTCATATCCAACTCTAAGGTTCAGTGCTCATTTCTGTATCATAGCCAAAGATTAGAACCAATGCGGTCTGCTTCTGCAGACGTTTCCATGGTCATGTGGCAGGCATGACTAGACACTGGAGTGCATGGCACACTGTTTACTTCCCACCAAAGTGGTCCCTGTTTATCTACTTGCCTCTGCATCGGCACTAAATCCATGTGTGGTCTAGAAAAACTGACACAGGCAGTAAGGTGGACGCCCTAAACTTTGTTAAACAAACACTTGTGGCATCACTTGCTTCTTTCCTGTCATCCTGATAGGGTGCTTTGGTCAGTGCAAGTTCAGATGACATGCTTCACTTGTGGAACCTACGGCAGAAACGACCAGCAATTCTTCATTCTTTGAAATTTAATCGAGAAAGGTAAGGTATGACATATTCTCTGATTTAATTGTACACTTTTGCTGTTGAGTTTCCTGCTGGATGCTGCAACTTACTAAAGAGTTTGTGCACGATTTTTTTTAGAGCAGTGTGTGTATCTGTATATAGTGATATGTTAGCATGATTCAACTGCATAGTGTACCACTGCAACATCATCTGCTATCTCTGTATTCATTAATATAATAAATCAATCTAGGATTTCCCTTTTGCCTCCTTCCCAAACATCCATGAACCTAAAGGTGATGCAAATAATCTTAAGCAGTAACTGTAAAGTTGAGGGGAAGGTAAGTAACTCTATTAGCTTCCCTAGCTGAAAAATATCCTTCTTGAAGAATCCCAAATTGTGTGTGTGTGTGTTAATATTTACTTACAATTACAACATTCAGTTCCATTCAGAAGAATAAAAGAACAAAGAAAGCTGGCAGTCTCTCAAACAAGTATGAGGCATGCCTCCATGTAGCTGCATGAACAGAAGCTTGAAAGCAGAGAGAAATAAAGCAAGCAGGGTAAACAGAGAAGGGGCGACCAAGAGAAAGAACAATGCAAATTAGTGAGTAGGACAGGAGAATTCCTTTAGGTTCTGAAGGCACTTTCACTGGTAGCCAATGTTAATCATATTAAAAAATTTATTCTCTCAACAGATCCAATTTAATGACAAAGAACACACATTAAACAGGGTGTGGGGTAAACTGGGAAATTTGAAATGTAGTGTATGCGTGCTCGTGTGTGCGGGAGCAGAGTGCTAAATCACCTTGATTTCTGACTTCTCATGCAACTGCACATCAGTCAGTTCTGCTGGGTCTTCAACTGCTGGAATGAAAGCTTTTTTCATGGGGGAAATTCAGAACTGCTTACCTGTGTTAGGTTTTCAAGCAGGAACAGGGAATCTGCAGTCCTTCTGATATTGTTTGACTGCATATTCCATGATCTCTTATTACTTGCTCTGGTAAGTAGGGCTTCTGGATGCATAGTCCAACTACATCTGAAGGGCCACACATTCCCATGCCCTGTTCTAAATTGTTCTCCCATCCAGTCCCCTGTTTAGTAGGAAATGCTCAGAACCCATGTTCTGGTAAACTGCTTGTGCCATTGTAGTGTCTCTTTTGCCTGAAATATTTTGTGATGGGTATAAGTCAGCAGCTTGGGTATTGGAGAGCAAGTTGAATGTCCTTGTAAAAAAATATGATCCATATCCAGGTCTGTTTTGTTGTTGTTCAGTTGCACAGTCGATTCCGACCCTTTGCGACCCCATGGACCACTGTCCGCCAGGCACTTCTGTCCTCCACCATCCTCCTCAACTCACTCAGCTCTGTGCCCATTGTGACACAATACCATCTAGCCATCTCATTTTTGGCGACCCCCTTCTTCTTTTGCCCTCCACCCTTCCCAGCATCAAGGCTTTCTCAAGCGAATCCTCTCTTCTCATATGATGTCCAAAGTACTTTAGCTTCATCTTTACTATTTGCCCTTCTAAGGAGCGCTCAGGGTTAATTTCTTCTAAGATTGACCTATTTGTTCTCCTTGCTGTCCAGGGGACTCTCAAAACTCTCCTCCAACACTACATCTCAAAGGCATCTATTCTTCATCTATTTTTCTCCTTAGTGGTAGCAGGAATTTATCACATATGAAATTATTCATTGTACGGTACATTTCTTGCTCATTTGTCTGTAATGGTTTGGCATTCCATGCCATGCATTTGTTAACATCTCTATTAATCTGGAAATGGTCTTCTCTAAAGTTCAATGAGAATGATGATATTTCGTGCTTCTATCAGACTTCCTCCCACACAACCAGTTCTCTGTTCATTCTGGCTTTAGTTACCAAGGCAATGCATATAAACAGAACCTCAAAGAAGAAAAATGTTTCTGGCTTGGAAGTTTATCTGTGGCACTAAAAGATCTTGGAGGGTATTAATGGGGTGGAGGTTCATGCCCTTTAGTAGGCACTGCTGCTGTATGTCCTTATCTACACATATCTAAATATGCACATCTATCTAAATGGACATGTTAGATCTACAAGGAAAATGTACAAGGTGTAGCTAGCTGTCAAACAATAGGGTAGCATAAGTAACTCTCTTTGCAAGCCTTTAAACTAGACTAACATCTAAAATGACACAAAAGAAACCAGAAAAGAATGATTTGACTGTGCATTTCAACAGAAGAATGAAATGCACACTGAAACGGGCTGGAAACAACCATCAGAAAAATGCACCAAGAACTTGGAATCACAGAAGGAATAAAATAACAATAGCAATTACACTTATATATTGCCCCATAGCACTTAGTGTCCTCTTTGGATGGTTCACAAATTAATTAGCATTTTGTCCCCAACATGCTTGGTCTTCATTTTACTGACCTTGGAAGGATGGAAAGCTGAGTCAACCTTTCAACCTTGATCCCTGTCAGGATTGAACTCATAACATTAGCAGTTGTGGTTGCAGTACAGCGATTTAACCACTGCACCATCAGGGCACATTTTACTTCCACTTCCAGGAGCGATGAGGGCAGCGTGGGCCAGATGAATAGCAGTAAACCCATTCGTGTGGATTCACAGGGTTGGGCTTCTGGGAACTGAAGTCCAAGAACATCTGGAGTGCCAAGGTATGCCGTCACGGCACTAAGTGATGTATTAAGCATGAACAAGACTGCTTCAAATTTCCAGTAGAGGAAATGAAATATAAGCAAACTAAAATACTGTAGTGTTATTTCATGATCTTAAACTAGAAAAGTTAAGAAAACACAAAGATTAATTACAAGAATGGTATCCAATATCAATGGTGATTTGATTTCAAAATTCTTATAGCATGAAGCAAGAATAATGACTGCATGCACCCAAGAGATAACAACAGTTTGCAAAGATGAACCTCATTATAGGAGACCTGTGATGAAAAGAAAGTAAAAGGACCACTGAAGCACCCAGGCTTCAAAGCTCAATATAGTGTACATAGGACATCAGAGATAAGAGATGTAGAAGTCCTTGATAGATTCAAATGAGAGATTTGTATTCATTAAAGGAAAATTCAGAACTCTGAGAATCATTGTAGGCACATGCACCCAACAGTTCATAGTTTTACTTTGTAAATAAGTTGATTATAAACTACAAAGGATTGCACGGATATTATAGGAGTGGTGATAAATGCAATTACAGTCAAACCTCGCATAAAGAGTGCCTCGCTTAAAGAGTAACTCACTTAAAGAACATAATTTTCTCTTAATGTTCGCTTCACTTAACAAATAAAACCAACCTAAAACTCGCTTAACAAATAAATCGGGGTTCAAAATCCCCCCCTCCCACAATTGGTCATTTAGAATGGTGTTTCACTTAAAGAGCAATCCTGTGAAATGCATTATGCTCTTTAAGCGAGGTACAACTATATAAATTTCAGAAATCTGACAGATCTACAGGAACACTTTGAAACACAGTATGATGCCATAGTTTTGAAAAATGTTTGGAAATGAGACAAGGGACATGTTCCCTCCATACTGGCATACTAAACCCTGCTGACAGTAGTGCCAGTAGCTCTTGTCTCTCCTCTGAACAGTGTTTTTTATATCATAGTATCACTGAATTGGAAATCCAACCCCCTGCTCCACCCAGGAATCCAAATCAAAGCCAATGTGATAGATGGTTGTCCAATGCTTTCTTGAATGCTCATAGTGTTGGATGCTCACCACCTCTTGAGGCAGTTTTCCCCTCTGTCATACTGTTCTAACCATTAAGAGGATTTTCCTGATATTCAGCCTATATTTCAAGTGTAGCACTATTCAGATAATCATTCACAAGTTGTAGCAATTTAGCACTATGTCACTTGCCATGAATTTTTAAAAAGAAAACAGTTGTGGAAGACAGTATTAATGACAGAGGAGGTTGAGAAACCAGCGATCCCATTGAGAATTGTAGTTACTGAGTCGTGTATGGACTGCCTCAAAATTGCTCAGGATAGTTAAACATTCCATGTGAATGATGACAGCAATTTGCCATAGGAAACTTTGAATTGGCCAGATCAAGTTAGGACAGCTTCCCTGTCCAGTCACGCCCTTATGTAATTTCCTTTATGCAACTATAAATAGCTATTTCACAACAACTAAAGATGCAAGTGTAAACAAAATATGCCAGGTTATCCTGCTATATAGTAAGAGTAGATCCTACTGCCACCATCTCAAAGCCAATTATCAGGAGGCACTTAACTAACATTATAACCCTGAGGTTGTCCACAATAATAATATCTTTTTCCTCCCTACCATCCATTTTGGAAAAACCCAGTTTAGCAGCTGATGTACAATATGATCTATGCATGAGAAAACCAGAGTTTTTACTGGATTACTGTAACTTGGTTTATATTTTTTCTTCATACAGGATTACTTTCTGCCACTTGCCTTTCCAAAGCAAATGGCTCTATGTTGGTACAGAGAGAGGAAATACTCACATTGTAAATATTGAATCCTTCATACTTTCCGGATACGTTATCATGTGGAACAAAGCAATAGAACTGTGAGTTTTGACTTGTTTGTCATAATTTTCTATCTTGTTTTTCCCTTTACTTAAAAAAAAACAGTCAGATCCTTACTTTACATGCTGGTTGGAAACATATTTTTTATAATTCTTGTTCTAGTTATAGCTTAAAAGGGTGTTTAGAGGTGACTAGTTATACCACAATGGGGTTGGGAAGACACATTATAAAATGTTTGCTACTGAGAGCAGAATACTGCAATCCATTTAGATACAATCTTTGACTGCAGAGCTGCTATTAGATGACTGATGTGTGGGAGTGAAAGTTTTTTCCTATCATTTTCTCTAGATAGCTCTTTTAGTCACTCTCACTCTCTCTCTCTCTTCCATCACTTTCTTCTTTCAAATCTTTCCACCATGGTTCCTGGTCTAACAATGCAGAAGGCTATTTTTCTGTGTGGGTCTCTTTAGTCATGCGTGGGCAACAGCTTATGGACCACATATCTCAACAACACTGAAATGCTGCCTACGTATGCTTCAGTTGGATCAGGTTATCTATGGTGAATTGTTTGTGTCAAAGGGCATTATGTACGCATTTGTATGTAGCATTTTACTAAGAACTTCTGAGGTGTGTTTTTCATTCACAGGTAGTCACAATGATTCATAGGTTGAAATACTGTCCCCCAAGGGCATCCAGCACCATAAACTCCGCATTATAAATGTTGGTTTTTTTAAAGTTTGGCTCAAAAATTCCTTTGTTGCTTTCTAAGAGGGCTGAGAACTACACCTTGTCCCCCTCACACTACCCTTTTAAAACACATTTTAAAAGTATTTTTAAGCTACTAAACTGTGTAAGATGCTTTTTGTGGTAACTACACCTGTTGGTGGAGGGGGGGAGGGGGGAAGAGATTAATAAAGGTTTCCCTTGCTTGAAAGCCAGTCGTATCCGACTCTAGGGTTCAGTGCTCATTTATGTTTCAAAGCCGAAGAGCCATCACTGTCTACTTCTGCAGATGTTTCTGTGGTCATGTGGCAGGCATGACTAGACACCAGAGCGCACGGAACGCTGCTTACCTTCCCAATGAAGTGGTCCCTATTTATCTACTTGCACTTTCTTGCTTTTGAACTGCTAGGTTGGCAGGAGCAGGGACAAAGACAGGAGCTCATTCTGTCCTGCAGTACTCGGAAATTGAACTGATGACCTCCCTCCTCCCAGTCAGTGTCTTAGGTACTTGAGCTTATGAGAGTGGAAATGGGTACATTTCTGCAAGGCCCAGAGACTAAACTATGTGATTCTCACACCTTTGGAGAACAAAGTCTGCTCTTGTTTTAGCCACACTGTCTAAAATATTTGGGGAGTATTTGGGTATGGCAAGGAACTTCCATTCAAGTGATACCCCAACAAGATGGCAGAAACCCATCTGTAAATATTTAGTTATGATAAATAACATCTGCTGTAATAAAAAAAGAGCTTGCTTAGTGTCTGAGGCCTGCTTAGATGACTGGAACAATAATAAGAAACAGAAACAAGCCAGCACTGACAAAGAAACCCAAAATTAATAAACTGCAGGAAATAGAAGACAGCTGTTATTTAAACACTGTGATTATAATCTAGTTTAATTTTTTTCCTGCACTCAGAATGTATCATGTGAAAGTACCACCAGGCCTGAGGCATGTAGAGGTTGCTGGCATCTGGAGCCAGCCCCCAGGGGCAGCAGGAATAGTCAAAATCATAACATCTGCATTATCCTAATGTATATCTGGTGAACTGTTTGCCATGAGCCTGTGGGCGTGAAATGGCTCTCCACCCTTGCCAGTTGGACAGGCAGGCTGCTTCCATACAAGCTGCTTGTGGTCAGACTGTACGCAGATAGGTGGTCTCCATGGGTCCTCCTTCAGCCCCCTCTCAGTCTTATCAAATAAATACAATAAATAGGCTCAGCATTCAACCTCAAGCCTAAACACTTTATGCTGTTACAGTCCTCTAGTATAGGATTTGGTGTAAAGAAAAACATCTCATTGAGCTTCAGCAGTTTTAGAGAGCTCTTTTCTATGGCTTTTTGGAAGGCTGAGTCTGGAGAGATGCTGTAATTTTATTTTGAACCTCCATTAAGGGATTGTACTGTTTTACAGTGCTCTATTTTTAGCCTATTCCAAGCAAGTGGGGCCACTAGGGATGGCTTAAACTAGAGGCGTCCACGTTGTATGCAGCCTTTCTGCTGCTTTCCACTATTAACATCCTAGCTGACAGCCAGAGTAGGAGGATGTTAACTGATATTTTCCCCATGTCATCTGTGGCTGGTCATGGGAAATAAAATACTGTACAGGTACAACAGTTTTCCATATACTCTAATGGATGTAGTGTTACATCACTTCATTGAAAGGAAAACAATTCCTGTTTCTGTGCATTGCTGATCACGAAACTGCTACAACCATGGTGAAACCACAATTGTGGGCAGTTTCTCAATCATCAGTACACAGAAACAGCCCCCCCCCCCTTTCAAAGTGATGCTGCATAGTGGTGGGATGTCAAATTTTTTACTACCCCACCATGATGTCATCACAGTGTGGGCGGAGCTAACATCATGATGTCATGGCATTGTGGGCGGAGCCAAAGGTAATAATAATAATAATAATAATAATAATAATAATAATAATAATAATAATAATAATAATAATAATAATAATAATAATAATAATAATAATAATAATAATAATAATAAGCACACACACACCCCTCAAATCACCCACCCACCCACAACACAAGGACAGCAAGGAGGCCGTGCATACCCGCCAAGCACTGTAGGCATGCATGCACACCAAGTGCTTGGCGTGCATGCATAGTGGGGGAACTAGTGAAAAGGTAAGCCCCGAAGGTGGTTCCCCCCAAAAGCTCCTACCGGTTCTCCAGGACACTGGGGAAAGTTACTACCGGTTCTGGCGAACTGGTGAGAACCTGTTACATCCCATCACTGATGCTGCACTACCTCAGTTGTATTGGGAAATATTTTATTTTAGTTCTTCTGGCCATCTGCAACTTCTTTTTCTTTATTCATGTCAGATGCACCACCAGCATGTAATAACATTCAAATCTAAAATTAACACATCTAAAACAAAATAGAATTTAAAAGGGCTAGACCAGGAGTCCTCAATCTTTTAAAGATGGGGGCCAGGCCCTGATGTGGTGGAAGCAGTTGGGGGGTGGCCACACATGAAATGGTATCCCATGGGCTGCAGGTTGATAATCCCTGAGCTAGATGATCTGCAAATGATTAGGGATAATTATCAATTAATGATATTCTGCACTGGCTGGCAGCCAGATGTTTATGCCGGAAGCATAGATTTTAAGACCAAATTTAGGCCAGAGTCAGATTAGGCCTAAGAAATTTCCAGAATCATAATGGTGGTGGTGGTGGGGACTTAGATTCAGCACAGTTTCAGCCCCTGCTCCAAGGGTGTGATTACACAGCAAGGGAAATATGAATCCAGTTGCATTCATTTGCTGTGAAATCACATCAGTGAATCCAGGTTTTCCTGGGTCTCCCCATTAATTGGCCACAAAGAGAGAGAGAGAGAGAGAGAGAGAGAAGCCTTGTTTGCACCTTGTTTGTACCTCTATTTTTAGCTCAGCAGGTGTTCTTATTAAATGGGAACTGCTTAACAAGCTGTAATCAAGGGTTCCTCCTCTTGTTAGCTTTGACCTAAGCTGATTATATAAAAAAAGAGGCTTCACACTTATATATATATATATTAAAAAATCTTGGAAGTGGGCTTTGCATGCCATTCCCTGAACATTTGCTTGTTTCTTTCTTTATCATTCTCTTTTTTAAAAGGTCTTAATTGTTCTTTTTAAAGGAGGGAAAAAATATCTTGTCAATGGGCTTTGCTCGCTGTTCCCTGAGCATGTGTTGGTGAGGTAGATTGAGGGGAAACTCTTAATTTCTGTTAGCATCATACGATTAATGATTAATGGTATACCCTAAACCTATAGTACTTCCCTCATTTTTCTCCTAGTATACCCACAGTGTTAGTGTCAGCCTGGTCAGTCCTCAGCTACTTTTGCTAGTTAAGATTGCACCCTTAGTTTTTAAGGTGCCACAAGACACTTTCATTTTACCTGCACATTTGCCAGTTTGCTTTAGACATCTTTATTTTCGAGCTATGTTCTATTTAATATCTTCTAGTCCTCTGATGAAAAGTCTGATATGAATCACTGTGTGCACACTTTCCTCTTTCTTTTGGTATGGAATATTACCAAAACTTTCATTCTGGAGACTTTTTTTAATGTTAGCTACTAGGTGTCTAAGGTTAAAAATCTTTTTGTTTAGATGTTATAGAGTTAGTTTTCATTTGCAGCTCCACAAAGACTCACCCTGGACCTGTTGTGCACCTGAGTGACAGCCCAAGAGATGAAGGGAAGGTGAGTAAGACGAACGGAAACATTCTTCTCTTACTAGTTTTGTTCTTTTGCTCCAAGAAAATGGAGACATTGACTGTAACATGTGTAAAAAAAATCTTAAAATGCTGGATTCAGTGTATTATTGCATAAAATGAACAATATACTTCACCTGCTTTTTGCAGGATAAAATAAAAAATTAACCAGAAGGTTTGGACTGTAATATATAAATAAAAATTGATAGTTGTGGATTGTTTATGGATGCATATGGCTCAATGGAGTAATTCAATCTATCCCAAAACTGGAAATTGGGAAGAAGCTTCCTTGTGTCTTTGGGCAGAGCTCCCATTATGTAGGGCAGGCAGGGGTTCTCAACCTATGGCCCATGGGCCAGATGCGGCCCGTGGTGTGGGCCCCCACTGCCTCTACCTCACCCGGAAGTGCCATGTGTGGTTCCTTTTTAATGTACAGGCTGCCCTGATCATGCAAGCAGGACAAAATGGCCATCCGGCTCTCGAAGCTGTCTGAGGGAGTGTGACCCTGCCCTCGGCTTGAAAAGGTTGAGAATTCCTGATGTAGGGAAAGGAGGGCATTGTAAATTGAGGGTACTAATTTCACATTTTTAACTTTGAGATATAGGCTGAAGGCCTATTTCAAGAAACCTGATATTAGTGTGATAAATGCACTATTTCTAATAGTGTGCAACAGGATCAAGGAACCTGTGGCTTGCCAGATATTGCACCAATCTTTACTGTTATGTTGTTGTTGTTTTGCATAGGAAGGTTTGCTTCTCACTCAGGCCTAGTGCCTTACTAAAATAATTATCTTTCATGCTCTAAAGCCCACTTGTCCATCAGCCAAAATGTTTTCAGATTCTATTAACTTTGCAGTTTCCAGTACAGAAGCCTAGTGCAGAATTTATTAATTATGGGCAGCAATCTAACTGGACAATAATTTGCTGGATTATCTTTCTTGCTCTTTTTATAAATTGCTTATCAGAGCAAACAAGACAAAACAAGACAAAAAAAACATTGTGGCACCTTAAAGACTAACTCCCACCTTCCAGATGTCTTGGGCAGCAGTGGTGATGTTGGCTTTTAATGATCAGGGCTGTAGTTCATCAAAACTGGAAGATATGGAGATGGGAAAGAATTCAATAGTGGACAATGGAATAGATGAAATCCCAGTCCACCATAAGCGTCGTTGGCTTTCCAATTCTCTCCTGCTTGATGAACAAATCTCTTTTTACTATTAAAGGCTCGCTTCCCAAGGTTCCCCAAAAACGCATCCACAAGGCAAAAATGAACCCCAGGGAGCTTTGGAGTGTAAAAGGATTGCCAAAGAAAGCTTTTAATTATTTTAAATTAAATGTTTCTGGTACCTGAACTGGATTATGCTGACAGGAATTTGTGAAACACTCTTTTGCTCAGTGATCTGTAAGGATTCTTTGTAAATGAGCAGAAACCTGTCATTTCTAAGGGGTGAATTATCACTCACAAATACAGCTTGAAGGCTGACTGTTTTGAATATGGACAGTTTTCAAAAAGAAACTTTACATTTTAAAAAGAGCTTAAGGATTTCATTATCCTTTGCTTTTATCCCCTCAGCTATTGATGGGCTATGAAAATGGAACTGTCGTTCTCTGGGATCTGAGATCAAAAAGAGCAGATTTGAGAGTATACTATGATGAGGTATGTTAATATTGTGTGTAGGTGTTTCTAACAGCACAACCTGTGTAGACATCTTGAAAATGTTATGTTTGTCTCTTGGGAAAAAGAAAAAGAAAAAAGTTTTAAAAGGAAAATATTGTGGCAGCTGCTGAGTGTAGAAATTGTCTAGTGGTGGGCATAGGCCGATTCGCCCCGGTTCTGTCGAACCAGTAGGCTGGATCCCGGGTGGTCTCCTGGGGGGTACTAACCTCTCTGGGAAACCACCCGGGGTGATTGGCCTTTTTCTGAGGTGACCTTTAGTACTGAGGATGCATGCGTCAATTGCTTTTTTCACGCATGTGCACTCACCAGCTGTCATTTTGGCCTGGAGAGTGGAGCAGCCGGGGAGGCCCTCAGTGGGTTCCTCAGAGGTATGGTGGCAGCAGCCCTCGCTTAAGTTGCACCATGCCACCACTCTTCTGCTGCCACTCACCACTGCCGCCAGTCGCCGCTGATGCCAGGCCTGGCATCGGCAGTGTTGTCGGCACCAGTGAGTGGCGCCACTGCTGCGTGGCGGCACAGCTCAGGGTGACTTGAGCAAGCACCACCACTGCCACCACTCACTGCTGCCGACGGTTACTACCTATGCCAGACCGGGCATCGGTGGTGACCATTGGCAGCGGTGAGTGGCAGCGGCGTGCCGGCTCGACTCAAGCAAGAGCTGCTGCTGCTGCCACTCACCGCTGCCGATGGTCGCCACTGCTGCCAGGCCAGGCACACCGCCGGGCTTTGCTACCGCCAACCCCGGCACTGCTGGGCTGGGCCGGGCTGGGCCAGGCTGGGCCGCCAGGCCAGGCTGTGCTGCACCATTGCTGTTGCCGCCTGCTCCCCAGCCAGATAAGTGACTCGTGTTTGGGTTTGGGGTGGGTGGGTGGGTGGAATGTGTGTTTTTATGTGCATTTTGGTCTGTATTTTAATGTGTGTTAATGTGTATTTTAATGTGTATTGTATGCTTGTTTTTATGTGTTTTATGTGTATTTAATTTGTATTTTAATATGTATTTTATGTGTGTTTTTATATGTATTTAATTTGTATTTTTATGTGTACTGTATTTTAATTTTATTTTTTACTTTGACTCCTCCTATTATGTCATGATGTTGGCTCCACCCATAATGTCATGATGTTGGCTCTGCCCATGACATCATGTTGTTGTTGTTGTTGTTCTATGCCACCCCACTCGCTTATAGCAACTTTGGGCAGCTCACAATGAAACAATATAACAAAATTACAATATCCGATGACAAAGTATCAACTAACATGATACTTATGATGTCAGCTCTGCCCATGACATCAGCTCTGCCCAGTGTGGTAGTAGAAATTTTGGCTGCCCATCACTGAAATTGTCCATATTTTGACTATTTCATGTATCCAAATAAGATGTTTGGGCCATGAAATCCATAGCTCAGCATCAGTTTGCAAACTTTACATATTAAAAGCCTCCCTGAAAAGGAAGGTCTTTGTCTGCTGACAGACAGACAAAAGGGAAGGAACCAGCCAGGTGTCCTGTGGAAGGGAGCTCCATGTAATGGGGGCAACCACCAAAAAGGCCTTCTCCCATGTCCACACCAAGCATCCCTGCGAGATTTGTGAGACTAAGAGAAAGGCCTCCCCAAAGATCTGAAAGTTTAGGGAAGCTGGTATTTCATGTGCCCCCCTACAGCTTCCACCACACCAGGAAATGCCATATGGTGGAGGAAGGGCAAAATAGCTGTCTGCCCCCAAAGCTGTCTGAGGGAGTATGACCGGCTCCTGTCTTTAAAAGGTTGAGAACTCTTGTGCTAAGGTAATGGAGTAGACCACACAGCCAGCGAGTGTTGGGCTGTGGTAAATAACCTGATTTGCTAAAGAGGCAGAGGCGTAGCTACCGCCGTATCTGCCGTATCAATTATACTGGCAATGGGCTGGTAGATAGTGAAGCCACTGTAACAAGAAGGTTATGTTGTTTTCATGAGATTTCTTGAGTAGCACATACTACGTGCATGAACCTCAACCCCCATTATTTTTGCAGCTGCCATAAGGTCCTTACAACCCTCTTTTCAGAATGTATCATGATGGTGGCAATATGTAAACAAAGCAATAGATATTGTACTCCCAGGCAAAGTAATCCACCTTGAAAGAGAAGGTGTGTAATTCAACATGTCTTCTTAGCTGTTTAAAAATAAAGCAACACTTCAGCATTTAGGGTGAGGTGGGGTCCCCTAGATTTTATGGAACATCGGTGTGTCTTCTAAAATCTTCCCATCAAGGTAAATATCGAAAGCCAGTCGTATCTGACTCTAGGGTACAGTGCTCATCTCCATTTACAGCCAAAGAGCCAAGTGCTGTTTGCATCTGCAGATGTTTCCATGGTCATGTGGCAGGCATGACCAGGTACTGGTGTGTGTGTGGAATGCTATTACTTTTCCTGCCAAAGTGGTACCTATTTATAAACTTGCAATTTCTTGCTTTTGAACTGCTACTTTGGCAGGAGCTGGGACAAAGACGGGTGCTCACTCCATCGTTGCAGCACTTGGATCTCAAACTACTGACCTGCCAACCTTCCAGTCATCAAGTTTAGTATCTTAACTACTAAGCCACCACAGTCCCATCTAGGCCTAAACAAAAAAGAGATGGCCGAGATGGAACCTGGATGGTTCTAAAATGGACATCTGATGGTTGCATTCAATTCATGCAAAACCAATGTCATACACGTTCTTCTTGCTAATGTTTCTTTTAGGCTATTCATTCTATTGCATGGCATAACGAAGGGAAGCATTTCATGTGTAGTCACTCTGATGGAAGTTTGACGCTGTGGAATCTAAAAAGCCCCAACAGGCCTTTCCAGATCATCATCCCACATGGTAAGATATGTAAAGATAAGTAAAGGACAATGTTCACTTTTATAGGACTAAATCTCTGTGATAAAATAAACTAGGCTGCTTCTGTGTTTACGATGATTCCAGCATGATTTGGGGGTCAGTTCTGTCACTTAAGCTTTAAACCAGTGGCGGGCAAACTTTGTGGGGCTGGGTGTCATATTCAGCACTCCAGTCAACAAGCCCAGGTGTTCAAGGCACTCATGCAAATACACACAGGGGTTTGTGAAGGACCACACACAATTGCCCTAGTCAGTAAAACACCGGATAATGATTGGATCGGATAACGCTAAAATCGCATAACGTTAAGTAATCTGGGGAGGAGAATTGGATCAAATAACGTTAAGGTCCTATGGGATGGATCGGATAACAACCGCTAAAGCCTGTGCGGTTACAATGTATCTCTGTGGAGCTTTAACGTTATCCGATCCATCCCATAGGATTTTAACATGGATCGGATAACACTAAAAATCGGATAACACCAAGACTTGTGGAACCAAGTCTTAGCGTTATCCGGTGTTTTGCTGCATTGAACTCTGTATTTCTTGCTTTCACCATCTATTGTTGATTAAAGATCAGCATTGTAAAGTTCTAAATGAGAGCCTGTTGCTTTCTTGAAGAAAGAATAACCCAAGGTTGCCACTCTGTTCTTTGGTCTGGTGGGCTAGAATGATGTGCTGGGAGTGGGCATTGGGTTTGGTTCAGAATTTTTGTCTTTGGGGCGAGGCCTAATGAGACTCGAGGACTACAAGAAGTTGTGAGTCAATAATTTAGATGTGAGAGATAAGCCAGAAAACTTCTGTGTTCCATACATACTCTGCACTTAATGGCTGTCCTTATCTATGAGTAGGTTTTGGCATCCTTATTTGATGGCACTTGATTTCTCAGGTGAGAAAGAGAGAGATATTTATTTCTGTTTATGGAAATGCTGCCTGAATATTCATCTCACTCTCTTCTGAAAATTCCTCCTGCAGAGTTCTGTCTCTGCCTTTGTCACACTAAAATCAAATTCATGTGCTTGTTCTATGTGTGAAAGAAATTTAGCACAGCACTGAACATTCTAGGGCAGGCAGTTTATTGCGTATAATTTCATGGAAAAGCAATTCTAATTTAGGTCTTGGTTGCCACCTATTTGGTTCCTCTAACGAGGTTGTCCTTCTATGGTAATAGCGTAGACCATACTGCCAGCAACTCAATGCCAAGTGTCAGGCAGTGGTTAACTAACCTGACAACCCTGAGGACTAGTGGCTTTGGCGAAGTCCACAAGGGAGGGTGATGGTCCCAAGTGGATTAAATCCTACTTAAATCCATCTTGATGGAGGGCAGCAACTTCGTCAATACTGGCCTGGGGCTGAGGAGGACCTTGTGTGCCCAAAGGCTCAGGACCAGAAAGTGTGACACTGGGATGTGTAAGGCAGATGAAAAGCCACTGCATTATATTCGCAGCACAGTCTTCATGTGGAGGGCCACATGAAATGGTACTGTGGGCCAGATTTGGCTCATGGGCCTTAGGTTGGGAAGCTGCTCTAAGGCTACTCCCTCCTGGTCCTGAGTTTTGTATCATTAACTCTGGTCTTTTGATAAATGACCTACAGTCTGTTATCTGTTGGCCAGCAAAAAGTTTTTAGGGCTAGTCATTCTTCAGTGTAAAATACCGTAAAGATAACTTTTTTGTGAGCAAAGGAGATGATCAGATGATGTGCTGTGAGAAATAGATATCTGTGAATGTTTATTGATGGGGAATCTTTTGCCTGGATTATCCTTTTCAGTGAATGGAAAGGAAACTTGATAGCCAGTATAGGAGGTATACCTTTGCGAAACAACTGGTCTTAAAGGGAAATAAAAAACTTGCCTTTTCTATATGCATATTTCAAACTTTCTATAGGTAAAGTTCAAAGAGATGGGAAAAAAGTTGAATCCTGTAAACCAATTCTTAAAGTAGAATACAAGACCTGTAAAAATAGGTAAGCATCTTTAAAACAATATTTTTAAATGAAAATCATCACTCTGTAAGTGACTTATATACAGTGAAATTGATTTGCTTACGCTTTTATAATTTATTGTTGTTTTTCATCTGCTGAAATGTCTATTGTTGATGATACTTCTAATGACAGGTTCTTCATCGTGGTCCCTGTGATTCACACATAAGGGTTATTTGTCTGCACATGTATGGCATCTCAGAATGTTCCAGAGCTTTACAGAGGCCTCTGCAGCCCCATTCAAACGTTGCAGGTCCTGTAACAATAAAATACCATTGGAGGTTGGACATTCCAAGTGTATTGCCTCAGCACTGGTCACCAGACCCAACTCTGCCCTATTTGCAAAAAAAATCACTAAGGTTGCCCTAAAACAGAGGTGTCCAAACTTTTCGGGCCATGGTCCAGTCATGTGCTTTAGGGAGCCAGTCACTATGGCCTGGGGGCCAGATCTGGCTCCTGACACCAATTCATCCGACCTGCAAAGCCCTCGTTGTATGGGCGCATTTTACTTATGCTTCCAGGAGTGAAGAGGGCTTCGTGGGCCCGATGAATTGGTGTTGGGGGCCAGATCCAGCCTCCAGGCCATAGTTTGGGAACCCCTCCCCTAAATAATAGGGAATCCCAGTTGAAGTTATACTTGTGGCAAAAGTCCTTGGAATCCATGGACATTCTTCTGCTGTCCTCCACTCCTTTTACGTTGATTTGCCAATCCAAATCTAAGCCCACAATGGAAACACCTTCTGTCTCTTGATCCGGAGCCTCAACCAACGCCACAGACCTCAAAACCATCAAATTCTGGCAAACAAAAGTCCAAGACATCCTCCAAGTTGTCTGGCCAATTGACTTAAGGGGGAAAAAAAATCCAATACAGAATTGAAGAGACTGTCGGATAAACTGACACAGAGTAAGAAACTCTCTTCTCTGTTTAAGTATGCTGCCCCAAAACACATTACAATGCTGCAATAGCATCATGACAATTGCCTTGGTTCAGCTCATGAAACCAACCCACAACCTTCCCTCAGCCACCATCAAGAGCAGGGGTGGCCATCCTTGGCTCTCCAGGTGTTCTTGGACTTCAATTCCCAGAAGCCCAAGTTGCTGATCAGGGCTTCTGGGAATTGAAGTTTCAGAACACCTAGAGCACCATGGTTGACCATCCCTGATCTACAGTATCTCACTAGTCATTCCCAGTCTGTGTATATTTAGATAGATTCCACTTGAAGATTTCCTTTTCAGCTCAAAGGAAACTCTTCCTGAATTTTGATACCCTTTTGAAATCGATTCTGTAATCAATTCTTAGAGAGATAAATTGTAATACACACAGTTATAATCTGACTGTGGCCAATGACGTTTTGCTTTAATTAGTGAAGTGATCTGTTTACGCTCCCAACATTCAATTGGATTGTAGAATCCAGAACAGATATTGAAACTGTCTACTTTAGGGATACACTGCAGAGCAGAGCTGCTAACACGACCAGACAGTACAGGGCCAGATGGACCTGTAATATGACTTACTTAGGTTCATTAATCCTGTTATAAAATGAACTCAAGGTTTCCAAATCAGTAGGAAAGTCAATGTGAGTCTTTAAAATTTAGTTATAGTTTACAGACAGGCAGACCTGTTCTGTTTTTGTCTAGCTTCCAAAAATCTTTGCAAAAAAATAATAATAATTCCAAGGTGCAAGAGGGTGATCATAAATGTAAAATGATAATCCTTTCAAATTATGTTTCCAATATAGTGAGCCTTTTATAATTTTTTCTGGAGGACTTTCTTATGACAAACCCTGGCGAAGACCGAGTCTGACAATCATGCATGGAAAAGCAATTACAGTGCTTGAGATGGATCACCCCATTGTAGACTTTTTAACTCTTTGTGAAACTCCCTACCCCAATGGTAAGTAAAATTGCAATAGTTATATATGTAATATTATTAACTGTAATACACTTATGGACATTCATCAGATATAACATTGTCAGTTGTGTCCACATCTCCAACTACATATGTATGATTCCATGATACCTCTCTTCACTAAGGCTATGACTAAGTTTGGATTCACCTGTGTGGATTAGAGAAGCAAATGCTAAGTTTTATAGTAGTGTATGCTGAGTGGGAGGCAGAAGGTTCAGCAGTTCGATTCCCGAGTACTGCAGGACGGAATGAGCTCCCGTCTCTGTCCCAGCTCCTGCCAACCTAGCAGTTCGAAAGCAAGAAATTGCAAGTAGATAAATAGGGACCACTTCGGTGGGAAGGTAACAGCATTCTGTGCGCTCGGTGTCTAGTCATGCATGCCACATGACCATGGAAACATCTGCAGAAGCAAACAGCTGGCTCTTCGGCTTAGAAACAGAGATGAGCACTGACCCCTAGAGTCGGATACGACTGGCTTTCGAGCAAGGGAAACCTTTACCTTACTTGCCTGCTAAGATGCACAAAAGCCACAGAAATATCCAGATTTCTTAGCAAAGATGGATTGTATCCCATGGCCAAGCTCCCGAGGTGTGAAATGAATATTTTCCTAGGAAATGTGAGCCCATGCAGTTTCTCTTCCTTTCTTGCTCCAGGAACAGCTTGCATGTTCTCTCACTAATTAAAGGTTGAAGCTATATTTATGGGAATTTCATATTGCGTAGCACTGAATGTATTACCAAAAGGGATTATTCTAGCCAGCAGTAGAACATGCTTCATCAGTGTTCCAGATGACTTTAGCATCCTCACAGCACTCCATCAGTCTAAAAATGTCAGAGGGAGAGAAATAGAAGATTTTTCCTGTCTCACACAATCGTTTTATCAATTGAAATTGAATTAAATCTAAGGTGTCACCGTTCAAAAAACTAGTTTCAGCAATTTAGGATTCTGTCTGAGATCTTTCATTATGTGACTAGTGAGCAACAAGAATGTCAAATGGCTCTTATTCGTTCCTAGTTCATTAATATTTGTATTTGATTCTTGGTTATTAGAAGTTCAAGAACCCTATGCTGTAGTTATACTGTTGGAAAAAGATCTAATTGTCGTGGACCTGACTCAAAGCCAGTAAGTAAAGATTACACATGATTCATTGCTAAAAGGAAAGGCCAGGTTTATTTATGTTTTTCTAGAATAAGATTAGAAACATAATGAACAAACCAAAGCCAAGCCTTATTAAAAATCTAATGCCCATCTCTGCTACATACTTAAAGCCTGTATAGCCATGTAAGTCCATCTGTCTGTCTGTCTTTTTTTCTTGCTTGTCTTTCTGAAATTAGAATATTTTTGTTTATAGAATTAAATTGTAGGTGGAGTAGGAAGAACTTTTTAAAAGTGGATTAAAGTTTTAAAAGACTGATGTGCTGATTCAGTTCTGCCTTGCACTTTCTATCTGATTGATTTTCGTGGATCTCAAATAACTGGGACTGCAGTTACATGAAAACATGTTTTTAGTTCATGATTTTTTCTTTCCTGCCTGTGGATCTGAATTAGATCACTGAAATGCTTTATAAAATTAATTGATGAAAACATGATTCTACAATCCACTTAAAATGCACCAAGGAATCAGTAATAATCAAAGGAAATGGTGACTCAGTTCTCACTGAAGCGGTAAATTTGTGTTTGGACAGTCACGCTTAAGATCTGAGGTGAAGTCTTACATGACTGAACATTCCTACAAATTGGAAAAATATACTCTGCACTTGGAAAAATAGCATGCTATGCCAACTAGAGTAGAATTCTTCAATATGCAAGAATCCTTATTTGATTTTCACATTACAGCATTTTTAGAAAAAGATTTCTTACATCTCTCAATTATTATGTGGTTGATTCCCATGATGTATCTCCTGCAGCAAATGTAGGATTGCATTAGGTACATTTTATGATGTGCCCTCCCACCCACACAACCTGAACCGATACCACCCACTCTCAGGTTCCCCTCCCTCATGAGAAGTGACTGGAATTAGGATACATAACAGACAACTGACAGCACCCGAGAGTACCATGGGAAACCCATGGTAATTAAATTACCATGGTGATTACTGAATAGCATAATTTTAAAAAATAGTATGAGTTTATGCTTATATGGTTAGAAGTTAAGACCATTTCTTTCTTATAGTGTTGCTTTTTAAATATAGATTGTGCATTGAAAAATCTACAATGAAAATGTCTTTAAAAAAATAAAGAACACACATGACTTGGCGGTAGAATGTTTCTTTTTAGCATATTTTATCTGTAATATGTAATTTTTTTGTCTAAACAGTATGGTAATATGACCCCACAAAATATCTTCTTCAATTAGTTTTCCAATTTTTGAAAATCCTTATCCCATGGACATCCATGAATCACCAGTCACCTGCACAGACTATTTTGCCGACTGTCCGCCAGATTTGATTCCTGTACTGTATTCTGTAGGAGTCAAACATAAGAAACAGGGATACAGCAATAAGGTAATTTTTAAAAAAGTTTGGTATAAGTAAGCATTTATTCTTTATTCCTGGCAATTTTATTTTTTATGTATCTTTCGTAATTATTTTATTGGTTTATGCTATTTTACCTTCACAGTATGATGACACAGAGGGTACAGGCAGTATTGCGAGATCACTTAGTGCCTGTCCACCCTGGGGAATTTGAAGCAGTCAGGTTCACACATAAAAGATTTTTACCTTCTGTGTGGTCTGTCTCATCTCCCACTTGAGCAATTCTTTTCTCCACAGTGATTCAAGTTTTTTTCTCCCATGGGAATGGTCCACACTGGTTTCTGGATCATTCCAATTTGTCCTACAACTGATATTCAGCAGGCTACAAAGACCTTCCCTTTGTTTGTTAAATAATAACTGACACAGTGAAACAGCAATGCATCTATGACCTAGAATGGTGCACATAATGCCAACAATATATCTCATTTATGTAGAAAATACTGCCTCGGTAGGAAAATATATTTGAAAAATTTAAAATGATAGTGTAGATCACTGTTTCCAAACTTTGGTTTTTGGACTTCAATTCCCAGACACCTAAGATAATTCCCCAAAGCACTGATCAGTCAATGGCTTCTGGGAATTGAAGTCTACCAGTGTTCTACGTAACGTAGTCTGGGAAACGATGGTGATAAACATAGAACAGAGCATTCTCTGTTGACTTTCTCATCCAACCCAGTTTTAGCCACAATGGGTTATATTGCCTAGTAGAATGTGTTTTTTATGTGTTGGTACCACCGTTTTCAGACCCGCATGAGAAAAAGCTCTGTTAAAAGTAAGATCTTTGAATCCTGTTAATAATAATTTTCTGACAGAGATTACTCTGGGTTGAAAGGATTTTTGCTGGAGAAACTCCACTCAGGGGATGCCTGAATGAGGCTCCTTTCATGTCCCCAAGTACATCTCTCAGGTATTGAAACCCAACCTTCCAGTCTCCAGCTCAGCATCTTAATCACTAAGCCACTGGAGGAGCTGCTGATATGAGTACATTAGTGCAGTTTGGGGATTTTTGGGTGGATGGGGAAAACATCCCCTACACAAGGATCAAGTAGAACCATCATTCATCGTTGTGTAGTTTGGGCTTTCATTCTTTCACAGACACTATTGGTTTTCCCTTTGAACTGATGGTGGGTGGGTTTGGGGTTGTTTTATTATCTTGAAAAGAATAACACCTTTAGTTACCAGGGAGGGAATTTCTATCTCTTCCTCACCCTTTTCAGTGCCACAACTCACCAAATACATCATAGGATTGTTACTTCAGATAACAAATAGATTCCATGGTTCTATTTCAGTGCAAACTAAACATCTGCACAGGCTGCAGAATGCTCAAAATCGTAGCTAAAAAAACTGCAGTCCTAGCACTGTGCCAGAAAGGAGCAGGGCAGCTTTAAAAAGTGGCAGGATGGAGAAATCTTAGTCAAAGCAAGTGTAAACTGCAATTTGGTTCTAACCAAACTGAACCCAAAGCAATCTTGGGTCATTAAATTTATTTTAATGAAAGTAACTCATGGTCAATTAATGAATGTTCAGGGTCGGGTGATTGATTATGTGGATCCTTCAAATCAGCTGGGAAGGCATCTGAAGAATATAATGGAGACTACTGTAATGCTGTTGAAAGTATTAGACAGTTTGCAGAATCTTAGTTCAACAACTTTGGGACAAGAGCTCTGTAATACATTTGATGGAATCAAATAAGACTTAGTAAATTGTCTGAACATATTGAAAGGCACCGCTTAAAATTGTTACCATTCTACAAGAAGTATTGATTTTTAAAACTGAGTAATTTGAAAACTGACGTCTTGGACAAGCTTTTAGTCTGGTCCCCTTGACCAGAGCCCCTGAAGGTGGTAGAACATTATCTCTTTTCTGTGTAGCCCACTGAGCAGCTGGGGGAAACAAATACTGTATACTGTTCCCTGGCTTCCAAAATCATATGATCAAAATAACTCATATGTTCAACATAACTATGTAAACAAGATTTTATAAAGCTCTGAATTCTACCAGATGCTGAGAGACTTGCATGGCATGGAAACACTCTCCTCTTCATACTGCCTATGTAGTTTCAGTAAAAGCAAGCAAAGCTATACCACCCCATAGCCCTTAGTGCACTCTCTGGGTGGTTTACAAGTTAATTAGCATTTTGCCCCCAATATGCTGGGTACTATACCGCTTTGGACCAAAAATTCATCTTTGTTTTAATTCAGGTTAGATTCTGACTGTTCTGTCTCTAACTAGATAGGCTATATGAATGTTTATAGAACTGAGAAACTGTGAATTTGTAAGCAAATAACGTTTTGTTATGCTAAAGGAAACTTTTAAAGCAAAACTCTTCTGACTGTGTTTAGGAGTGGCCTATCAATGGTGGAGCCTGGAACCTAGGTGCACAGACATATCCTGAAATTATTATTACAGGGTAAGACATTATTGCTATAAGAGTCTATTGTTGAGGAACTTGGTGTTCTTATTAAGATGGCCCAACTGTACAAGCTTGTGGATCCAAATGAGTTTGCCAGCTCTTGTTTGAAACCTAGTGGGCTTTTCAAGTAGGAAGCTATCTTATGTAATTCTCACAATGATGCATGTGCTATTCTTGCTACCAGGACCCTTTCTCTATTCTGATGAGGGTTTCAAGGTAGGGAGAGAGATGATAATGAACTGAATGCAGTTGCAAGAAAAATCAGGTCTGACCTTATGTAACTAAGAGCCTGTTTGAAGAACCTGTTCCCTGGAAATTATCACTTTACTTCTCCACCAGACATTGAATCTACCTGCTGTGTTTTTCTTTATGGCTTAAGGAGTTTTATAACCAGGCTTTCATTCCTTGGACAATTTATAAGCTATGGTAGGGTTCAGAAGGTTTTATACAACATTTGCAGATTGATGGTGCTTCTCAATTATTACTTCTATCAAAAATTCAGGTAGAAGCTGTGTACAAGAGTATTTTCCATTAACTATGACTAATAAAAGAAACGCTTGCACATTCACATCCGCAGTATCTACAGCAGAGGTTCCCAACCTAAGGCCCATGGACCGGATCTGGCTCCCAGCACCATTTCATGTGGCACCCCATCCCTCCATGAGTGTTTGAGAAACAACATGGCCATCCCTTTGAAGCTGTTGGGACAAAATTGCCACTATGCAGGAAGGACAAAATGTCCATCCAGCCCTCGAAGCTGACTGAGAGAGCATTACCCATCCCCCAGCTTGAAAAGGTTAGGAACCCCTGATCTATAGGGTCACTTTAGGTATCTATGGGGTCACATTAGAAGACAACAGGTGGGTTTTTAAAAAAATGTAATGTCACTATTGGAGAGAACACACTGTATGAACAGAAATCCTAATGCACATAGAGTAGTCCTGATTAATTTCCTGATTTAGTCAATGCAGAAAATCACTTTTCTCTCCACTATAGATGGCTCAGTTAAAAGAAGAAAAATTAAATATGATGAATTATTTATCATGATAATTTGCACAGTGTGTAAAGGTCTAGAACAGTTGCAGCTTATCTGTGGTCACATTGTAAACTATTAACCCCCTTTGAAAGGTAAACCAGTTTGAAAGGATTCTGGGGAAAGTATTTCTGCGGGAGTAACATAAGAATTTGCAGCACCTGTTCAGCAGATTTCCGGGATTCCATTAAACTAGTTCCTCTTCAACTTAAAAGCTGTTTTGAAAAGTTGGCTAGAACCTGTGTGTCATCACTATGTACTACGAAGCATGCTCTGCTGATTAAAAAAATGGAATTGAAATTAGTACAGTATATAATAAATACAGTACAGTAATACCTCGGATAAGGCTAAGACTTGGTTCCACAAGTCTTGGTGTTATCCGATTTTTAGTGTTATCCGATGCATGTTAAAATCCTATGGGATGTATCGGATAACATTAAAGCTCCATAGAGATACATTGTAACCGCACAGGCTTTAGCGGTTGTTATCCAATACATCCCATAGGACCTTAACGTTATTCGATGCAATTCTTCTCCCCAGATTACTTAACGTTATGCGATTTTAGCGTTATCCGAGGTAAACGTTATCCGAGGTATTACTGTATTTACTTCTTCACATATTAAACATGCCTCTGATTGTACAATTAAAACAGCATGACAATGAGTGAACAGACTTTTCAGGGTCAAGAACCTTTAAAAATGCGATGAAACTTTACTTTGTGTATATATATGTATATTCCCCTTCTTATTTTCGGGATATTTAATATGTTTTTCCCCAAGTCATGCAGATGAATTAGCAAATTGTTGGGGTCCAAGTGAGGTTTCATCATGTTTTTAAAGGTCATTGGCTCCTGAAGAGTCTGCTCACTTATTTTCCTGTTTCTCATATCCTGTGATCTGCCACTGTTCTGCGCCTAGGGCTCTGACATTACTAAATGCAGTAATTAATATCCAACAGCTAGGGTGGTATACGGAGTAGAACAATGGACTGGGACACAGGAAACAAAGGTTTGAATTTTCCCTCAGCCATGAAAACTCCCAAGGTTGGAGGCGGGGGTGGCGGCAACACTTGGTAAACTACTCCTTAAATATTTCTCATACTCTACATTGAAAAATTGACTAGGGTTATTATACCTTGGGTGTGATTTCACATAATAGAGTTGTCACTACCTTTGGTTTTTACAATCACAGACTCTTGTATTTACCAACTCCCCCCTGATTTGTCAAGATTTCTATTCACACCTACTGATTAGATTCAGTCCAGTTCGTCAATTCCCTCAGGTTAAGAATGTAAAGACTGAAAGAAATTTCATCTGTAGCAGCAATCTTTTCTAAAGAGGCAGCACATTTGCCTGCCTGTCACTCACAGACCGAAAAAGGAGACCAAGTCACATCCTAAATCCTGGCAAAAGTGTGTGTCATTTATTGAGATTGTAATGACTCCAAATCTTGGTTTTTAACAGACATTTAATATGTTTTTTCCCCAAGTCATGCAGATGGATCAGTAAAATTTTGGGACGCTTCTGCCAGTAAGTTCTTCAACATAATTCTTAATGTCACATTAAGAATTGCATGTTACAGATTTTGATGGGCGATAAGAATTGCATGTTACAGATTTTGATGGGCGATAATTAATGAAACGCTTATTTATTTATTTTTTATTTATTTATTGCTCACATTTGGTATCCCGCCCCAATCGGGTAGACCCGACTCTGGGCGGCTTACAGCGTAAATTACCGTCATGGATAAATTATAAGCATCGTTAATATAAAGTCTGTGCCAGAAGAGATTTTTGACACACTCATGGTCAGCTGTAGATCCTCTCCCTGGATTGAATTGTATATATTCAGAGTGAGTGTAGAAAAATCAACAAAAAAATGCTGAAATGGTGGAAAATACAGTTGAATTTGACCACTTAGAACAAGACTTTCTTCAGTGGTCTGTCCTAAAAAGGGTGTTTCACTGAATGGGAGTGAATGGATAGTGTGATGAAACTGGGTTCAAATCCCAACTTGGCTGTGTAAACTCACTGGGGTTGTGACTGGCAAACATGTCCTTGGACATTCCCCATTCCTCAAAAAACCTAATAGGATCACCATTAAGTTGCAAGTGATGGCAGCACATAATAACTCAATACTGACTAAATCAGTAAACTGATACTTGATAAATGTATAGATGTACCCCTTTGCACATTTAATGGACTTTGAACTCTAAGAGTATTTCCAGTGCCTTTTGTTAAAGGTACAAACCTGTTTATTTTGGAAGGTTACCTTCATCTTTCAGAAAGATAGAACATCAGAGATTTGACCTACTGTTGCAACATAAGTCTCCTTTTGGTCATCTTCCAGATCAGAAACAAATGCAGTATATACACTGATGACTACAAACTTTATTGCAACTGCATTTTGAAGCATTTGTGATAGATGACATTTTTTTATTTACTCTGAAACAATCTAACAGATTATTTGGATATTTTTCAGTTACGCTGCAGATGTTGTACAGATTGAAAACCTCAAAGGTGTTTGAGAAACAGAAGATAGAGGGGAAACCAGCAGCAGAAATTGTAGAAGATGATCCTTTTGCTGTCCAGTTAATGTACTGGTGTCCTGAAAGCAGAATATTTTGTATAGCAAATGTCTCTGCATATGTTATTGTTTACAGATTCAGCAAACATGAAGTTAATACTGAAATATCAGTAAGTATGCAAATGTGTTGCTTATATTGATTCACTTATTTTAAGATTTGATGAGCAGCTTTTAAATGAAATTGAATTCCATATTATCATAAACAACAGTTATGTGGCACTTTACAGGCAAGCATGTTTCACTTGGCATATAGTTTCTTGGATTTTGGCCCGCTTCACAAAATCTGTGGAAGATGATGTGTGTTGGTTCCTGAAAGCTTATACCAAAATAAAACTCGTTAGTCTTCTTGTTGATATGGCTGTTGTTTGTGCTGCAAATAGATTACTAGAAAAGGGGGAAAAGTAGATTTAATCAAGTATAATGTCAATTTAAAAAGATAATACACCAGAACTCACTTTATTATGTAATTATTGCAATTAAGAGTAGTTGCTGTTGCTTCATTCATGTCAGAAACAATCCAATTGTGTTTTCCAAGTGGAAGGAACAGCCGATAGGATGCTGTTGTTGCCCAGGGTGTGACTGCATGTGATGAGGGTCCTCACATTATTTGGGGAGGCTCCTTCTGTGCCCCTGCCCTGAAGAGTAGCTAAGCCTGGTTGTTTGAAGTAGACATTGACTGAATAATTGACCATTATAGTTCTTCTGTGTTACATAAAAAGGCAATTCTCATGAAATGGAAGCAAATTATAAACTTATTGAATGTCTGCCTCCTTGACCAACTGGATGGAAAGATTATCAGTACAACTTGGTGTTGGAGTCAAATAACTAGCAATACACAAACACTATACCTAGGCTCAAACATCAATCCAAATGGGAAACTGCAGCCAAGAAATCAGAAGAAGACTTGAGACTCGGAAAGGCAACAGTGATGGAATGTGGAAAGACTATCAAGAATTAGGATGTGTCACTGGAGACCAAGACCAAGATCATCCTCAGTCTTGTACTACTAGTCATTATGTACAGGTGCAAAAGCTGGACAGTAAATAAAGCCTATAGGGGGGAAAATATTTGTTTGAAATGTGATGCTGGAGGAGAGCTTTGTGTATACCCTGGACTAGCAAAAAAGATAAACAAATGGATCCTAGATGAAGTTAAGCCTACATTGTCTCTACAAAAAGGATGAAGGTGGTCCTACTTTAGGCACATAATGAGAAGGGAAGACTCTTGAAAAGTTGGGAAATGTGCTCTCTCACACATAAGTTTTGACCTGTCCAGAACTTTCAGAAACTTTTGTAGCCAAGTGAGAGTTTTGGCAGGACTTATTCTTACCCACTGATTAGATACTCAAGGGCCATGGGTCCTGTTTCCCCTCAGTTAGTTGTCTTCCAGTCACCACTTCAGTAGTTTCTAGGGAATTTGAGACTGTAGAAGAAGCATATTGAAATATTTAGGTTTACCAGATGGTTAGATGGAGTACAGATGGTTACAGTTTAGCACACCGGCCAGAACACTGTTTTCTTCTGTGAGATGAATAGCAACAGTGCTTGTCCATGTATATCGTTTTAACCCCTGCATTACAGTGCAAATGTGTAACATATGGGAAAATGTGAGACCTCCCTTATCTCTCTTGTTTTTCTAAACACATTACTTCAGCCATAGTAATTCTGAATGTCTGTGATATCCAGAAACCAACAGTATTTAGTGCTATTGATTTATCTTTTATTTTGATTTCCTTAAGACTTTAGAGGTACATCTTCAAAGTGAAATAGATGAAACCATTAGTCCTGAGGCAGATATGACTCCTCCATTTCCAAATGCCTCATCACACCTTTCATCTTTAAAAGATCTCTCAGGCAGTACCAACACTGTGGCATCGGAAGGAATAGTGAAGGACAGTATACCATGTCTCAGGTAAGGAATTTCAGTCTGGTTTTATTCTTATTTTATTTTATTATCCCTTCCCTCTCTTGTCTCTTGTGGAACTGATGCTTAGAATAAGATTGAATATGTGCTTCTCAAGAAGGAGGCAGGAAGCATGGAGGAGAACAAGCCGTAACTTCGCCCATTTCTCTTTTTTCTACCAAGGGTTTCCCTTCTTAGAAAGGTTATATAACCTGAATTGGTTATGTAACATCTAGTTTGCCTCCTGCTGTCTCCAAAGTAGGTTTCACATCCATGAAGTCATTTCTAATTTTGAATCCTGATTGTTCTGATGCCTTTTCTCTTTCAATTCTAGCGTTAAGACTCGTGCTGTGAGGATGCCTCCTGGTTACCAAGCACAGCTTGTTATTCAGTTGGTGTGGGCAGATGGTGAGCCTCCTCAACAAATAACCAGCCTAGCAGCAAACTCAGCATATGGACTGTAAGTTAACCTCAACATTTGGCTGAAAGAGATCCCACGTGTGCCATTGTTCCTAGAAATTCTTTGCTTGTATTTAAAAAATCACATGAAAGTCAGGAAGGGTGGAATTTGAAGAATGACTGCACAGTGTATACTGTACTGTATATTTTATTGCTTCATAGCAAGTCAAGCTGTCCAAATAAACAGAATTAAAGCTAAGGTAAAGGTAAAGGTTTCCCTTGCTCGAAAGCCAGTCATATCCGACTCTAGGGGTCAGTGCTCATCTCTGTTTCTAAGCCAAAGAGCCAGCGCTGAATGCTTCTGCAGACGTTTCCATGGTCATGTGGCAGGCAAGACTAGATACCGAAGCACATGGAATGCTGTTTCCTTCCCACCGAAGTGGTCCCTATTTATCTACTTGCAATTTTTTGCTTTCGAACTGCGAGGTTGGCAGGAGCTGGGACAGAGACGGGAGCTCATTCCATCCTGCAGTACATGTACTTGGGAATCGAACTGCTGACCTTCCGCTTCGTCAGCGTCTTAGTGACTTGAGCCACTGCAGTCCCTAGAATTAAAGCTACACTTTAAAATAATAGTTAACATTTAACAAAAATACATGTAAACAGTCAGAAAAGTATAAAATAATAAGATAATAAAGTAGGCATTAAACAGTGCTTCTTTTAACTTCTTCACTGAAAATTACTCTTCACTGTAGATTTTTACAGGAGCTGTCCTTAACAGTGTATTTACCGGTATCTCTCATGTGAAATGACCACGGCCTTGAACCATGTCTTACTATGCTGTGTAAAACTAGGTGGTTTTATAACATGAATAGATGTAAGGAATGTTTAACTCCATGTGCTAGTAAGACCATCACACAGAAAGTTTCTTTGCCCTTGTTTAGTACAACAAATAGAATTAGAATTCCTCCTCCACACACCCCTACTGCTGATTATAATAGGAAAGGTAGTATTATTTTCTCCTTTCTCAGTTACCGTTCTTATATAAGTCACATAGTCCTAACAGCAGGCTAACTCACTGGGCAAGACTTCTAATAACAATACACTGCTGTCCTCCTTATATCTTGTCTGTAGAAGTCATCGGTTTCTGAAATGTAAAGCAAACTATATTCAGCCCAGTACGTTTTGTGTATCATCCCCTTGAAGCACACATTTCTTATGCCCTCTGTTCCTGCTTGGACAGTTCCTTTGTCCAACATTTATTTCATAGGCAAGATCTTCAAGTTAACTGTTTTCTTAATATTGGTGCAGCAGCACAAACAACATTAGTCTTAATTTTGTGGCCAGATAAGAGCTATTGAGTCTCCCATGTCATCCAGAGAGCTACAGAAAACAGTACAGTAAAACCCCAACTTACATACAGTCATACCTCGCATAACAAATTTAATGTGTTCTGCGAGGCTGCTCATTATGCGAAAAATTCGCTATGCGAGTCAGACTCGCATAACGAATTTTTTGCTATGCGAGTTTTCCCCATAGAAATGCTCATTATGCGAGTTTTTCCATAGGGAAAAGTCTGACTTTTAACTGGAACTTAACCCTTGCCTCACCTTTGGAAGAGCTGAGCCGCTTTTAAAAAGAACTTACTGAGATCTGGCAGTAGAGCAGAACAAGGGAGGATTCTTCAGGTAGCATGTCACCAAGTTGCCTTGTGTGTATGTGAAAAGAAAAACAATAATCTTCAAAGAGAAATAGCTGCTTTATTCTTCAGGTTCATTAATAGCAAAGTCCATGGAAAAACCGTAGATTAAAAGGTCATAAGCATAAGAATCAGTCCAATAAACAGTCCAAGATCTTTAGGTAATCATAGTGAAAAGAAAATAGTAATCCCATACCATAGCCAGGGTCTTAAGCCATTGAGAAACAGAGACGAACTAACTAACTTCTCTCCAAACATGGAGAATTTGCAGTCAGGTGAGTTAGCTTTAGCCAATCAGGTAACAGAGAATGACTTTCTCAAAACAATGGATTGTTTACATCCATGTAGAGTCAGTGTTCTATCATGTAGTCAAAACATGAAGCTAGAGATAAGAAATACTGGAAAATAGGCAGTCTTGTGACATGAGTCCATGAGGCAGAGAGAAGGGGAAGGATTTTTATGAGGCCTATTTATGAGGCCTAGCTGAAAAATTGCACTTTCAAGCCTTGGAAGACATGAGAAAATGTGTCATTTCCTGACACACACCCCCGTCCCCTTTTGAAAGGCAAACTGAAGTATGACTTTACCAAAAGACACTATTCTCTAATGTTGAGCAAGTGATTGAGCAAATAAGCTATCCTTTGTATATGTAGGATATCAAGCGTTAAAGCTTCTTCCAGTTTTAGTCTCTGGAGGTACACGTTAAATACAGTTACGCATTTAGCAAGCAAGCATACTAGCTCAGGTGTTTACGCACACACCTTTACACTCTGGCTAGAACAAATCATGTAACAGGTACATCAGTTTCGATTTCCCCATCATCAGTTTCAGGAAACATTCTGCTAAGGGAATCTGCATGTACATTCTGAGTCCCTTTGATGTGTTGTATGGAAAATTGGTAATCTTGTAACAACAAAGCCCATCTCAAGAGTCTTTGGTTTGAACTCTTCATCTTGTTCAGGAATTTCAATGCATTATGGTCAGTGAGTAACTGGAACTCTCTTCCCCACAAAAATGGCCTGAGCTTGGTTACTGCCCATATTATGGCCAGACACTCCTTTTCCACTATGGAGTAATTACGCTCTCGGGGAAGCAGTTTTCTGCTGAAGTATGAGATGGGATGCATGTTTCCTTCTTTATCTTTTTGGAGGAGACATGCGCCAAGACCATAATTACTGGCATCTGTCTTCAAAATGAACTCTTTGTCAAATTGTGGTGGTCTGAGAATAGGGTATGAAACCAACTTCTCTTTTAACAAGTCAAAAGACTTCTGACACTCATCAGTCCACACAACCTTAAGAGGTTTTCGTTTTTGTCTTAGCTCAGTCAGGACATGTGCAATAGTACTGAAATCTGGAATAAACACACGGTAGTAACCAACCAAACCTAGAAATGATTTCACTTGTTTCTTCGTCTGCGGAGTAGGCCAGTCCCTGACACTTTGGACTTTAGCATGGACTGGAACCATTTGTGAAGAACCAACTTCATGTCCTAAATAAATCACTTTTCCCAAACACCATTGGCATTTGGATGCTTTAACAGTTAAACCAGCATCCTGAATACGTTGCAGAACAGTTTCAAGGTGTTTAAGATGATCAGAAAGTGAATCACTGAAAATTGCAACATCATCAATGTAAGCACTTGCATATGACAAACCATTCAAAACCTTGTCAATCATTCTTTGAAAAGTAGCAGGTGAATTCCTTAACCCAAAAGGCATTCGGGTGAAGGCAAACTCTCTTCCATCTGCTAAGGAAAAAGCGGTTTTGTGTTTAGCACTTTCTGTTAAAGGAATCTGCCAGAATCCTTTAGTCAAATCTAGAACAGAAACATATTTAGAATTAGCAATCTTGTGAACCAAACCATCCATTCTAGGCATTGGGTACAGATCAGGAACAGTTACAGAGTTCAGCTTCCTGTAATCAACACAAAATCTTATTTCAGGTAAGATGTTACCAAATGCATCTTTCTTCTTAGCTAGAACAATTGGAGCTGAAAAAGAAGATTTAACAGGTTCAATGACACCTATTTTCAACATTTTCTGTACCTCTGCATCAATTTGTTTTTGGACTTCCCCCACTGTCCTGTAAGGGGGAGCCCAAGTTGGCTCATCTGTAGTGAGTTCTATGTTATGTGTTTGCAAATTAAAGTTACCAGGGTGTGATGTAAAGAGATGTCTGTATTTACCTAGGACAGATCTTACCAACATCTGTTCATGTTCAGGAACCTTGCTATTAATATACAGATCATCAAAACTTCCAGCACGCTGGTACTCATCACTGAGACAAACAAGATCAGCATTTTCTACATTAATAGGTATAGCTGTGTTCTTCATGACGCTGGCGACCCTGGAAGAATACAACTTTAAAGAGTTAACATGATATACAACAACTTTCCCAGAGTCCCATTGTACTGCATAGTTCACTGTGCCCACACATTGAATGACTTTGGCTGGCCCCTCCCACTCGAGGTTGAGAATTGCCTATTTATGAGGCCTAGCTGAAAAATTGCACTTTCAAGCCTTGGGAGACATGAGAAAATGTGTCGTTTCCTGACACTCGCACAGTGAAAAATTAGTTATGCGAGTCAGACCATTTAGCAAAAAACTTGCTCATTATGTGGGTTTTTCGCTAAGCGAAACGCTCGTTAGGCGAGGTTTGACTGTATGCCTTGAGTTACATAACATTTGACTTACATAATGATTTTTGCACTAAAACCATGCCCTGATTTAAATAAATGTCCTGATTTACACGACACAATTTCCTGTGGGTTTGCTTCGATTTACGTAAAAATATCATTTTTCCTATGGGTTTGCTTTGGGTTAAGTAAAAAACTGATTTACATAAAAGTCTATGGAACACTTTTTACGTAAGTAGGGGTTTTACTGTACAGTATATAATATTGACACAAGGATCTCTTTGATCTGGTCCCTGCCAAGATCCCTTGGGGTTCAGGCAGATTTATACTCTACAGCTGTAAAGCTCCTGCTTAGAGATCATGTACCCCAACCAGCTTCTTGTGTTCTCCCACTCTTTATGCCATCCCTCTAAGGTTCAGAGTGGGAAAAGGGAGGATCCATCAAATTTAAGTAGTGCTGTGACATTCTACCATGCTGTGTGATACACACATGCAACTAAAATCTGCTTGTACATGCACTTGTATTTGTATATAAATGCCAAAACATTAGTCCAGGAACAATGGGAATGTATGGGTGAATTTGTTTTATTTTGCTAGTGTGTGGCATGGCATGTGTAAGCGTGAATTGGGGGATAGATGCCATGTTCTATGAAATGAAAGCAGCATGGGGACTTGTGGTAAGAAACATGAGACTCATTATAAATGAGGTGTAGAGATATGGAAATATATGAAAAGAACATGGGGCAAATGAGAGGGGTTGCTGTTTGGAAGAGTTATTCCTCAAGTACTAAAGTACAATGTCCCTTGAGTCTTATGTCCTTTTCCAGAGTTGCATTTGGAAACTGCAATGGTTTGGCTGTTGTGGATTTTATACAGAAGACTACGCTGCTAAGTATGGGAAGCTTTGAACTTTATGGATCAAGTGATTTATATCAACGACAGCCTCGCTCGCCTCGCAAAAGCAGACAGTTTGTCACAGGTAGAAGATTAAGGGGGAGTTGGGGTGAACTTTCAGAGCTTCTTCTTATTCTCTGCAGCTTTGGTATGATGTTGGATGCATGTCGGTGTGATAGTGAAGAGAAAGCTCATCACTATATAGGAGAGATAGCTGACTGATTATTTATCAGTGACTGATACAGACAAAAGGTTGTGGCAGTCTGTTTGTGGCACACCATGGATTTATATTAAAACATTACTAGTTTGGCAGGTTTATTTCCATTGCTTTGTTACTGAATGCCAACCCAGAATCAATGTCATTTGTAGCAGCTGCACAGTGAGCTGACTTGCACCGATTTGATCACACGCAACAATCCACAAAGTCCTTTCCCTCATCACTCACTTTCAGCTCAGACCACAACAGCTTCCCCCACCCCCACCCCGGTGTCTTACTGGTTAAGGTGCTGAGCTGGAGACTGGAAGGTCAGATTTTGATACCTGAAAGCTGCACTTGGGGACATGAAAGGAGCCTCATTCGGGCATCCCCAAAAAATCCTTTCAACCCGGAGTAATCTCTGACACAAAATTAGCTCAGACCATGTCAGGCACAATTGTGTATGTGTGTGGTGTGTGTGTGTGTGTGTTTGCCCCAATCTATATCAATTTATAGTTGTATATGTTGAATTGCAGTGGCCACTTGGAGCCCATTTACCCAGTATAGAAATGCCTTTCTGGAACTTCTCACTGCCCGTCTTTGTTTTAACCACCTGAAATAATTTGGTGTGATCAACAAATGTGGCCACTACACTACTCACTTCAAGGACCAGATCATGTCTGAGTAGGTGTAAAATAACTAGCCTAAAACTGATCCATGGGGGATTTCAGTCCCCCCCCTTTTACATTCTCTATTGTGCAAACTGTTTATTCCTGTTCTCCACGGTCTATTATTTAACCTATTACTGATTTGAAAAAGGATTTCTTATTAAATATCTGCTAAATCTGCTCATAAATTTTTATTCAGGAACACTGTCTGCCTTTAAAAGTCCAAATAAATGGAATATACTGGACCACTCCTCTTTATGCATGCTTGTTTCAAGAATTTAAAGCTTTTAAAGATTTTTACACATGAGAATCAATCTTTCTTTAACTCATCCTGATATTTAAATTTTGATACTCATTTTTACACATGAGAATCAATCTTTCTTTAACTCATCCTGATATTCAAATTTTGATCCCCATCACCCTACAGCCAAGTTAAGGCATTTGCTAATTAATTACAGCTATCTTCTGCCTGCCTTCTGAAAGTAGAGCTCAAAATAAGTAATAATAAAATTAAAAGCAACAGTGTTATAATCAAAGCCTTTAAACTAATCAATTAACACACATCTAATAAAGGAACCCATTTTTAAAAGTGGCTGATGGTATGTCATTTTTTTTACATCAAAAACATTTCTGTAATACATTTCAGCAGTTTGCAAAAATGAGTATGGTAGAGGTTAGAACGTGAGTGATGGTAAAAATGTACAAAGCCCAGGAGACTGTTCAGCCAAACTGCTCTTCCAAGGACCATCGTGCACATGGCTTTCCCTCTGTAGGTCCTGGCAGATGAGTTATCACCTTGTACAACTGGACGCTCCATTAACTCAGTCGGGCACTTTCTGCTTCAAAGATCAAGTGGAAGTATGCTAGCGGAGAGCTAGTGTTCAACAAGATGCTAGGTTGAAATTTTGATTTCCCAGTTAACACATTTCATACAAGAAACAATTAGGCCTTTCATCCACGTTCAGAATGGTTAGTTCTTAGTTTCTGTGTATCAGACACCAGGACCGTACAATTGTGCAAAGCCTCATTTGGCTAACTTAAAGCTAAGCCAAAGAAGAGAATCCTCTGCTCGTAAGCTGGGTCTAGACCTACCAAGAGGCCACATCTGAGCCATCAGAGGTCTAGGTTCCATTGTCTCTCCTCCATAACTCTGTCCTCTATTGGCTGGGAAAAGAAAACACACACACCCTTGTTATTGTCCATTGATATGATAGAGTTGGCATTTCCTATTCTGTTCTAAGTCAGTTAGGCTAGGTACAGGAGGTCCTAGAAATGCTGAATGAGAACATTACACTGCCTTATCCTTCCTGCATGAACACAGCATGAAACATGCTCAGCCAGCACCTTTTAGAAGCTAATGGAACACCTCATTGTGCTCCCCAAACCTCCTCTGGCATGAACCACATCCCAGACCAGCTGCTTGCAATGACATTAAGTTGTTCAACTCTTGAGCAGTCCCTGATCTTGAAGGGTCCTAAAAGGAATAAAGCCATCCTTGTGGCCAGATGCTGACTCTGAGGATAAAAGTATTTTTTAAAGATTGGAAATGAAGATTGCTCTTCTCTTCCAATGTTTGCATGGTATGAATGCAGCAGATTGCTGTGCTGTCCAATGTAGAATTATACACCATTACATTAATGCTTCGGTGCTATTGCCTGCAGTTGTCTTGAGGGCTAGACTTGTCAATACTCTCCCTGGTGCAGCTGCTTATATTCATTGCCCTACCTCATCTTTGCCAAAGCCCCTGTCTTCCCTGATAATTGGTTTGAGACAGAATGCAACAATTACTAGGTCTAGTCTTGTCTGATAAAAGTGCAGGCTATTAGTTCTTGGGGGGAGATGCACAAGCCAGAAAGGAATCAAGATTTGCTTGTTACCAGTCTCTGCTTTGCGATTGCTTACCCAGATCACTCAGCTCCCAATATGATTTTGCAGACTTGTAAAACTCAAGGATTTCTATTTACCATTGCTTAGAGCAAGGGTTCCCAACCTTTTTCAAGCCAGGGGCTGGATCACGCTCTCTCAGTCAGCTTTGAGGGCCAGATGGCCATTTTGCCCCATCTGCACAAGGGGGTGGTCATTTTGTCCCAACAGCTTCAAAGTGATGGTCATTTTGTTTCGCAAATGCCCTTGGAGGGTTGGAGGGGCACATGAAATGGAGTCAGGGGCTGGATCTGGCCCACAGGTCTCAGGTTGTGAACCTCTGGCTTAGAGAAACAGTGTGTGTGTGACATGGAGGGAACTATCATGTCACCATTATTCTTGTGTCCCATATCTGAGACCATGACTAAGGCTTCTGCTACTCAGGGACTGGTGATCCAAGGCCTTCTGGCTTACTATAGCCCCGCTGTGATTGTGATTTTGCTTCCCAGAGTCTACCATTGCACAAGTTTTCCTTTGCCATAGTTTTGTTCATTGTGCAAAGGTCATAATTTCTGACACCATTAGGCTCTGAGTAGCTAAGCTGCAAATTTGGCCTATGGAACGAGAGGCCCGGTATTCCTTAAGTCCATTGGGGAAATTAATGATATATATTTGTGTAAGCTATACCGTTGATAAAGCTATAATACAAATCCTACATGTATTTACAGGTTAAAAAGCAAAAGAAAATCTAGCCATGGCCTTGGTGCATATTTTTAGTGGCAAACGGTTATAAATGTGACACTAAAGATATGTGCACTGGCTAAATTGTTGCAGATCAGATCAGCTGCTCTGAAATAAGGATTCTGGAAAAATGTATTCCTTATTTTTAAAAATTAAATTGAAACAACAACAGTTTAAGATTTATAGTTTTCTTCTGATACAACAAGAGGCATTAAAAAAGCTACATATACCAGCAGCATTGGGTGATTTTGTTTAATTTTCTTAAAGAAACTGTCTAGAGATTCAACAAATCACAGGACAAAATACAGTAAAAAATCACTAACCTTAGAAGGCAGACTTCCAAAGTCCTTAATGTATCTTAACCGAAGACAGATTATTTGGGATAAATATTTCTTGAAACGTTACAAAGTAACATTTTGGCTGCTGAAAAATAAGCATGCACTTAAAATAACAAATCTCCCAAAATGATGCTTCAGAAAGTGCTGTAGAAACAATGTAGACAGTAATTCATTGTATTTTATTCACATTTACCCTACATTTTTCATTTTTAAATTAATTTATTTTATGCATCTTCTGATCCAGAGGGTCTGGAGAGGTGTAGGCTCCTTCATGGGGGCTGAAATAGATGCTTGTCATGGTATCATTTCCTTTCACTTTAGACTTTTATATTTTTCTCTTCCCTCTGCCTGCTGCTGCTGCTGATATTCTGGCATGTTCCAAAGACAACTTTTGCATGCGTGGCCTATCTAACTTTTATCCTGATTTAACGAAACGACTCCGTACTTCCTATCAGAGTAAGTTCTATAAAGATGAGTCAATGGCAGTTTTGTCAAAGTTGGTAGTGTCTGACCTGAATATGTTCTTATTCAGCACGCATGCCATGTCCTCCGTTTTGGATGTCATGTGAATCTTGTCTTTGTGATGCTCCTTATGTTATCTTTAATTCTTATTGTGTGGAGGGGAAATACTGGCTGTTGTGGAAATGTGTAGTTCGTTATACCAGAAACCTTTTGAAAGCAATAGAAAAGCAATATAATTTCTACTGCCTGTTATGTGGCAGGTGATAGAAGCTGTCAGGGTTGGGCATTTGGAAGAATCCAGAGACAAGCAAATGGCCTGTCATGTCACCAGCATTGCCTTTCAATTACTGTACTGCGTAAAGTGTGGAACCATCCTTTATATTTCTGTAACTGAACAGACATGTATGAACATGTGTCCAGGAACCCGAGCCCAAACCAAGGTTCCAAGACATGTTTACATGGGAGTTTAAAGGTATGTGCACGTTGACCACACTTTGGCTCCATTCACATGAGCCTGGTGCTATGTGGAGATTTTTCTGCTTGCTACCCCACCCCCTCTCCTTCCTCCTTTCATTTCCAAATTAGGAGGCAAACTGCTGTTTGCTGGTGTATATAAACTACATAAGTGAGCTAAGAAACCTGTGGTTTACAGGCAATGTAAAGAGCATGTAGCATATACACTACATAAAGTATTTTTTGGAATAGTAGCCATGTTAGTCTGTGGTTCAGGCATATCACAAAACAAAATAAAATAATAAAAAACACTGTAGTACTTTAAAGAGTAACTGCTATATTTTTATTGTTAGCTTTCGTGGATCAAGTCCACTTCATCAGACAAAGAATGAAACTTGCAGGCATGTTCTTTATATACCAAATTACAAAACTAGGATTGAAAGGGAGACAGCAGAAATCAAATACATCCATCTGTTAGATACCCATCACAGGGGGCTAAATATTAGTGAAGGGTTTCTAGGACATTATCAAATTTGATACACAGATTGCTATATTATTTTTATATTACAACTTTCCTGCCAATTCTCTTTAGTAAAACAGAAAGAAACCAGGTACAGGTGTTTGTTTTTCCCCCCTGACATGCAGGTCACAAGTTGATCAGAGACCATAATGGGCTATCTCAGCAACCTTGAGATTGAAAGGGAGTCATTTAGAATTTATCTGAATAATCTATTGTTGCTAATGGCTGTGTGAAACTGCATTCTTGTGCTTGCTTGTCTGTCATCTTGCTTGATCACACCCCCTCTCCCTTTGAGCCCCAGAATTTGGTATATAAAGAACATGCCTGTAAGTTTCACTCTTTGTCTGATGAAGTGGACTTGATCCATGAACGCTAACAATAAAAAATGTAGAAGTTGGTCTTTAAAGTGCTACAGTGTTTTTTATTATTTTATTTTATCTTGTTTTGTTTTCTGATATACATAAAGTATCTTTGCAGTAGAAGAAAAATGAATATTATCTATGGGGGGGGACTTTATGTGATTTATACATATATATATTCTCCATTAAAGAGAAAATAAGGGAGAAAAAATACCAAAAAGGTCAGGAAATACAAAAACTGTAATTCTAAAGACACAATCAAAGGCTTGCAGCATTCCCAGGTAAATAATAGGACTCGTTAAAGAATTCAGTGACATTACATAAGGAACCTCGTGGAAAAAGAGACATATTGACCAAAAATGAATTCAGGACAGTAGTCTGAACCTGTAAGGATGGTGTCAAAAAAGCTAAAGCTCAGAATAATCAGATGTTTGTGAAATATGCTAACAGAAGGAAACTGCTTTGGTAGAACAAAAGAAGAACAGACAAAAATAAAAGGATAGGAAAGAAGTCCCCACATTGCTTATGTTTTCTTTTTTAGAAAAGAGAAACAAAACTAAGACAATAAAAAAAGAAAATTAGAGTCTAGTTGATGTAGCAAGAGGAACATGTAACATGCAAAATTCCTTTTCCCATTTCCAGAATTTCTGAGAGGGCAGTAAACTGTATTGGTGGTAGTTGCCACTGATAAAGAACTCACATTGGGTAATACATTACCATGCCTCAAGTCAATATGGAATGATAGACGGAAGTAGTAGCAATAGTATTAGTGACGTCTATACAAGTCTTTAGAATCTAAACATGTTAAATTTACTCCTTAGCCAAGAGTTCAAAAGAGGGGGTTGGGAACTGTCATTTAGAAAGGAGAAATTGAGAAAATGCAAGATAATCTATTATAGGGCGAGTAGTTAAGCTAAGAAAAAGGAGATAACAGTATGATAAAGACATTTACCACATATAAATGCTCACCATCTCAAATGCTACCAGCTCAACAAAAGTTTATTTTAAAATAGACAAACAAGTAAAATACTGGCAGCACAATAGAAAGCAAATCTACCAACCTACCTTGGTATGGGACTATTTGCTTCAGCTAAATGACCAGTCTTCTTCAAATAAACAACTGTATATATTAACCCCCCCCCCCAACTTACATACTGTTATGAGAGACAGTGTGCTAATATTCTCTCTCTTTCTGTCACAACTGGTGCTCTCTCCTGGTGGCCACATTCTTGCCACAGCCAGGTAGACAGTTGATGAAGAAGGATCAGTTCAGGCCCTTAGTTTCCTCAACTGGGATCAAAGCAGTACGGACTGATGACATCCATCAAACATCCCCCAAATAGCGCCTTATTTCCAAACAGTTGTTAAATAATAAGCAGTACTAACACCTCAGAAGTGTTTTTCAGATGGGAGGGAGACATGAGAGATTTCTTTTTAGAATCCAGCAGCTTCATCTACCCAACAAAAACAGATACTATTGAATAAGATATCTGTGAGTAAAGGTTATTTCTGTACCTGTTCTCATAATTTAGACTGAGGAACTGATTTGTGTCCCAGTTATGAAATAACATGGGATCTAGTATTTGAACGAACAGTACTGTACATTATTTTTAGAATCTAATGCAAGTCAATATTAACATTATTTTACTCCTCTCATTTTAAGGCCTCACTGAACTGTCAGATGGTCCAGTTTCATTGGAGTTAGAACGGTGCAAATCCCCCACAACTTCAGGTTTGTGTCATTTGGGATCTTTATAGTTTTGGGGAACCATTTTGTTTCTTAGTTATGTTGAAAAGAATTTACTGTATAACTTAACAGCTATATTGCTAGCGGAAGCTATAGTGTGTTTGAGAATGATTTGACAGTTATTTGACAGATTACATTGATAGAATATTTTATCTTGTTTGAAAAAGCATTTAAATGGAAGCTGACAGCTAAGGAATGGCATTTCAAAACAATATGTGTGGCTTTTATGCAGTGGTGGGCTCAAAAAAAATTACTACCACACTGTGGGCGTGGTATGGTGGGCGTGGTCAAGGGGAAAGCCCTGCGTTGCACCTGAATTAGGACTACTTTATTTCAAAACTTGGATGGGCAGGGCCAGCCAGAATTTCTGCTACCGGTTCTGGCAGACTGGTACGAACCTACTGATGCCCACCACTGCTTTTATGGCCTTAGCACCCTGTGGGATTTACCAGACTACAGTACTTCAGTAGAAGCAGTAACAATTGGAAGCCACAATTTGCAACAAGTTCAACACTCCTGGCAGAAAGGAGAATTGAGACACCTGAGCTCCATGACCAATAGCTGTAGCCTTCAAAGCACCTTTTCCAACACTACACATAGGTTCAGATTACACAGTTAAGGGAACTATGTATTTCCTGCTATTATAACCTTCTCCCTTCAAGCATGCAATTCCTTCAAAGTACCATCAGATTTACCTGACAATTGCCTGCAAATTGGCAATGAATCATAAAAGAAACGGAAGCACGTATACAAAATATGGAGTGAAACAAGGTAGAACAAAGGCAATCTGACATCTTTTATCACTTCAAGGAGCTTGGCTTCTAATTCTGTGCTATTAAGTGTACAGTAACCAAATCTGGCTGTGTAGCAACTCGTATGACCTCTGGTGGAGGATCATGCAGAAAAAGAGAGGACAATGGCACTGGTAAACCACAGAAAAGGCAATGTGAAGAATGCAAATTTCTTATATACAGTACTTCAGGTTTGTGTCAGTGGGTGTGAATTTTTGACCATCCAAAACCTATGTTCTGTTTTACCTCTGAAACCACTTTCAAGATACACTTTCAAGATATTTCTTGTTGGTTTGTCTGATAGATTAAAACACTATGCCTACTTGTTAGGAAGATTTACGTTGCTGCTTCCAAATAGAACTTTTACAAAACTGTAGAAGTCATAATCCTGTTGAGAAAATGCAACTTAGAAAGGCAATCACACAAGTAGACTCCTCCAAATGCAATATTCAGGTTTATAACCAGCTATGTAAATGGGGGAAGGAGGAACATGATGTAATGTCAAAGGAAGTTAGGACAGGCCAGATTTGGTGAAGGACAGTGTAGCACAGGGGTGCTCAAACTTTTCAGGTAAAGGCCGGTCACATGGTACCTCCCACTGGAAGAGGAAGTAAAATGTGCCTTGCCATCTGTTTTGCAACGGATGTTTTTCAACAGGATAAGATAGATTTTAGGCTGTCATTGTCTCTGCTTAAATCAGGGGTGCCCAAACTACAGCCCATGGACTGGATCTGGGCCCCTACGCCAATTCATCCAACCCACACCACCCTCGTCACTCCCGGAAGCGGAAGTAAAACACATCCATATGGCTCCGCATCAGAGAGCGGTGTGGGCCGGATGAATTGACATCAGGGCCCAGATCCGGCCCATGGGTCTTAGTTTGGGCACCCCTGGTCTAGAGAACCTGAGGAAGTCCTTTCTCTACTCTTCTCCAATCCAAAAACATGATTTTTTTTTTGAGATGTAGCTGAGTCTCACCCAGTTACTTCTAGCTAGGAAGGTCTTTCCACAACTTTGTGTTATTCACCAGTTACAACCGCTCCTAGATCGGGACTCCTTGCTCATGATCACAAATGCTTTGGTCACCTCCAGACTTGATTACTGTAATGCATTCTACATGTGGCTGCCCTGGGTGACCATCCGGAGGCTTCAGCTGGTCCAGAATGCAGCTGCTTGGGTGGTGATGGGATGCGGGCGTTATGCTCATGCCTCACCACTGCTCAGAGAGCTGCACTGGCTACCAGTTTGCCTCTGGGTGCAATTCAAGTTGCTGGTTATCACCTTTAAAGCCCTACATGGTAGTGGACCAGGATACTTAAGAGACCGCATCACCCCAAGGACATCTGTCCATCCCACCAGAGCAGACCGGAGAGGCTCTTTGGTTGTGCCATCGTCCAGAGAGGCGCACCGCTCTGGCACTAGAAAGAGGTCCTTCCCTGTGTCTGCCCGAGCCCTATGGAACCTCCTACTAGTTGAGTTACATATGCAGTCAGAGTTGCTGTCCTTTAGGAAGGGAGTGAAAACCTGGCTGGTGGAATGGGTTTGGGGGACGGGTGGTATAATGACCCCAGCCCATTGGCTAATTTGAGCCCCTTGTCCTTAATTTTTTAGTTGTAATTTAGTACAAACTTTTAATCTTTTAATTTTTAATTTGTTTTTAGCTAGTTTTAAACTCTTGATTAATAATTTTTAAATGGGTTTTATCTGTCATTGATGTTTTTACTGTTGTGAAATCGCCCTGGGTCACTTCGGTGAGAAGGACAATTAATAAATTTGACTTAACAAATAAATAAATAAAATTTAAAATTTAAAACAGCTTTTCCTGTGACTAAAAGCATTGTGATTTTAGATAACTGCTGACCATATTCTACATTGGAAAAGTTGTAACACTATGCACTAAAGGTGTTTGTTTGTTTGTTTGTTTGTTTGTTTGTTTCTTTCGTGAATGCCCTGAAAAGTTCTCCAGAGGATGTGTCAGTTTGTTCCACCCAATCTGGTCCTACCAAGAATGGTTCTGCTTTTTTCATATCTGAATGATCTTGGAATGTCCTCCAGGATATACAGGAAAGCCCCAAAGTCAAAATAAGATCAAGGGCATCCTGTTCTTGTGGCAGAAATGTATGTGCAGAAATAACTCTGAACCTCAGTCTGATTCTAAAGCCTCAACTGGGACATTTTCCAGTGTATGCAGGCTTGAGAGCCATTTGGAAGTTACACGTGTTCTGAATAGGAGCTTGTATTTACAGTTTTAATTGTTTGCAATGCTGTTTTGGTCACAGATCCTATAAATGGACACTGTACAAGTCCAACATCCCATAGCTGCAGTTCTGGGAAACGGTTATCCAGCGCAGATATTTCAAAAATCAATCGCTGGGGTCCAGGAAAACCTCCGTTTAGGAAAGCACAATCTGCTGCTTGCATGGAAATTTCTTTGCCCACCACAACAGAAGGTGAGTGCCACCAGACATCTACATTTTGAGCCTGAACAACAACAAAACAAAGGGCCATCTATTATGGAGGTATTAGTCATGGAGTCAGTTGTTTTGTGGTATGTTTTTTACTCGATTCCCTTCTTCTAGGCCAGTGTTCCCAGAGGCCTAAATCAGTACATTGGCCGATTAGGGCTTTTGAGATTGAATTCTCAGCATTGTTCTCAGGCAATTTTTGTTGTTGAGAAAGTTGGCATCCCCCAAAGCCCCCCAAATGGTACACCTGTGCCATCTGTGTCCTAGGTTAGCTCTACCACGGGAGTGTGGTTTCTAATTTGCTCTTCTTAAAAGTTCATAGGGCCAGTTGACTTTAACTTCCACGTTAGTGGTTTGAGCATAGACTTGGATTACGGTGATGTTGAATAGTTTACTTTATAATTGGACTTGAGATCAATCTGTCATTTTTTAGATTGTATCCTGTTACTACTTTCCTTGCTCTTTATTGACTGTAAGGGCCACTCCATTCCTTCTGAAGGATTCTTGCCCACAATATAATTGTCCCTCAAGTTAAATTCACCCATCTCTGTCTACTTTAGTTCACTGATCTCCAGGATGTCAATGTTCGGTCTTGCCACCTCATGTTTAACTCCATCCAGCTTGCCTTGATTCATAGATATCTTACATTCCAGGTTCCTATGCAATATTGTTCTTTACAGCATCAGACCTTCCTTTCACTGTCAGATCCATCCACAGCTGAGTGTCCTTTTGGCTTTGGCTCAGCCACTTCACTCTTTCTGGGGCTACTTGTACTTCCTCTTCCCTAGTAGCACATTGTACACCTTCTGACTTGAGGGGCTCATCTTCTGGTGTTACATCCTTTACCCTTTTAACACTGTCCATGGGTTTTCCTTGGCAAGGATACTGGAGTGGGTTGCCTTGTCCTTCCCCAGTGGATCACATTTACCAGCAATCTGAGTTCTCTGCAATGACCTGTCTGTCTTGGGTGGTCCTATACGGCATAGCCCATAGCCCCACTTGAACCAAAAAAACCCACCACAGCAAAGCAGTGCTCCTTGTGTGGGACATGTCCCAAGATAAGGTATAAAAGTCATGTATTAACTGTGAATGAGAGAGAAGAATTGATTGTTTTAAAGCTTTTATATTTTACTTTGATTGGCGCTAGTGTTCTAATTTCTGTTACTGACATTTTACAGCGCAGAACTTCAGAAAGATCTGGACAGCAGAAAAGTCAGAGGATTTTAACCCATATCTTTTCTATAGGAATGCTGAACCCTGTGCTCTGTTCAGGAAAGGCACCATTCATAACTCTGCATGTTTAGGGTTCACTTAAATCAGGGGTTCCCAACCTTTTCAAACTAGGGGTCAGGTCACGCTCTCAGCTTCAAGGACTGGATGGCCATTTTGCCCTGCCTGCATGAATGGGGGTGGCCATTTTGTCCCAACAGCTTCAAAAGTGTGGCCATTTTGTTTCTCAAATGCCCTTGGAGGGGGCACATGAAATGGTGCCATGGGTAGGATCTGGCCTGTGGGCCTTAGGTTGGGAACCCCTGACTTAAATGATATCTCATGAAAAGAATAGCAAGTAGCAAACCAGAGCTGTTGCTGATCATATTATGTGATATTGGGTGGGATGCTGTGGTCATCTGTCCCAGTATAATACATGTTAATATGTACTGCTTTCCTTTAACAGATAACAGGGAGAACTCCTTGAGTCATTCTCGAAGCTCCAGTGTCTCCAGTATTGATAAGGAATCCAAAGAAACCATTACAGCTTTATATTTTACAGAATCATTTGCACGCAAAAATGATACCACAGTCTCTCCTTGCCTTTGGGTCGGTACAGGCCAGGGCATGGTCTTAACAGTATCCCTTAATCTTCCTGCTGTGGATCAGTTAAGGCAGACAGAGCCTGTAGTGGCTTCACCAAACGGTAAGAATGTTTTATTTCTATGGTATTTACTTGAAATACATTGTCAGAAACATTCCACTGATGTTTTTCTACAGCTATTCCAGGGCTTGTTTACATGGTGTAATTTTGAGCTGGGCTTGCCATTGATTTAAAGATTGGGAACAACACAACATATAGGCAATTGCCCATTTTTTCTATCAGAAAAGGGATTACTTTAAACACATCAGGAGTTTATTTTGAATAGGTTCAAAAAATGTACATAGCTTATGCCCTATGCCATTTCAAAGATACGGTATTAAAAATTATCCTCCTGATCCTGGAGTACTGAAGCAAGTTGAAATCCTGCATAGTCTCCTGAAGCAATATACTCAAAGCTTATAGGTGTACTAAAGGATCTCCCATTAGGATGTGCACACAAGCACAAAAGCCATGTGACATTAAATCAAATTGTAAAAACCCAAACTAACTCCTGATTAATTTCTACAATGTAGTTGAGCCCTCAGACCAGTTATGGGATGACAAAATTTTTGCTAACTCACTGTGATGTCATGGACGTTGTGGGTGTGGCCAACGTCATGATGTTGTGGGTGGGGCCAAAAAATAAAAAAATATTTTTTTAAAAAAATTTAAATTAATAAAATTAAATTAAACACACACACACTCGCCTCAACCCACTCACCCAACCAAACAACCACAACACAAACCCGTAAATAAATTAAATAAATTAAATAAAGAAATAAATAAAATAAAAATTAAATAAAAATACGCCCACCAACTCAAACACCCACCCACTCACCCCAAATACAAATAAACCCACCCACCCACACCAAACACAAACCCCTCACTTACCCTTGGAAGCAGCAGAGGCGGTAGCATGGCGGCAAACTGACGCACCGGCAAACCTGGCGGGGGGGGCGGGGCGGGGCGGGGCCAGGCATGGAAAGGCTGTCACTGCTTCTTCAGGTGCTCCCTGCACCCTTCCTTTCCCACTGCGAATGCGTCAAACTTTCATTTGACGTATGCACAGTAAAAAAATAGAACTGTGCATGCATCAAATGAAGGTTTGACGCCTGTGCAGTACCCAGGAGCCATTTTGGCTCCAAATTTAAATATTTTTTTTGCCGGTGAGGCATCCAAACCTGATGCCTCAAAAAAAAAAAAATCCTAGGTGGTTGCTACTGGTTCGGCTAACCACCCAGGAATGTTGCTACCGGTTTGGGTGAACTGGTGCGAACCGGGAACATCCCATCACTGCCTCAGACTAATGGTCTGATGTTGTAGATGTTGGCCTTGCACCAATCATATTCTGTTCTACCTCCCAGGGTTGTTACAACGGTAAAGAGAGAGTCTTGAGCTTACTGGAAGACGAGTAGAATATTCATGCAAGTAACAAACAAACAAATACATTCCCAAGCAAGTGGCATGTGGTCGCTAAGAGCACATAGGATGGGTATCTCTTGATTAGAGCAGTGGTTCCCAATGTGGGGCCCACGCCCCACAGGAGGACTTCAATTCCCCGAAGCCTAAGCCATTGGCTGATCAGTGTAAAATGGTAGGAGAGAAAGCCTTGGTGATTTAGCACATGAAACATATGACTGTAGAACTTAATATATACTGGCACCTAAATAGCTGGTTGAGAAGGTTAATGTGTGATACTGATTATATTTTGTAGGTACAGTTCTGTCACTGAAGGGAGCTGTGTTAACGTTTGCTTGTTTGGATTGCATGGGGACTTTAATCCACCCACCCTATGAAGCATGGAGAGATCCAAACAACACGGATGAAAGCGAAAAAAACAAGAAAAGGAAACTTGTCCTGCATTCTTCAAGCTCCCAAGATATGGGAGATCACCAGTTTGCCATTATCTGCTCAGAGAAGCAAGCCAAAGTATTTTCACTGCCTTCCCAGATATGTCTCTATGTTCACAACATCACAGACACATCCTTTCTTTTACGAGCAGACGTAGTGACCCTGTATAACAATGTTTGCCTGGCATCCTTCTCTGCCAGTGGCCGTATCCTGATACTAAGGTAATTGACTCCCCTCCCCTAAGAAACATCACAAGAGTCTCAGGAGGAGGAGAGAGGAGGAGGAGGAGGTTTAGTTCATTTATAAACAAAAATGTCGTAGATGTAGTGTTGAGTATGATCACCTCAGGATTCCAAATAAAATCCTACTCCTCCTATTCGCATATGGGCAGTGATGCATATGGGCAGTGATGGGATGCAACAGGTCTGCACCAGTTCGCCAGAACCGGTAGTAACTTTCCCCAGTGTCCCGGAGAACTTTTTGGGGGAACCACCTTTGGGGCTTACCTTTTCACTGGTTCCCCCGCTGCACATGCACGCCAAGCAGTTGGTGTGCATGCATGCTTACAGTGCTCGGTGCATATGCACGGCCTCCTTGCTGTCCTCCCAAGCAGGGAGGAGGAAGAGAAGCTGCTAGCCTGAAGCTCCCTATAGCCTGTTCCCCAGGGTAAGTGACTCACTTTTGGATGTGGTGTGCCTGTGTGTATTTTAATGTGTTTTTAATACCTTTACCTATATTGACATACTACCACATTTCCTAAAAAGGCCTGGCGCCCTGCTTGGGGTTTTTAAGCAAAGTCTTGGAGTTACCTCATCAATAAGCTACACCTGTGCTGTTCCAATTGCTGTTCCAATTGGAGAACCCTTAAGGAGGTACAGCTGTTTTACATTTACATTAAGGCATATTATCCTAGAGAACTGGTATGATGACCATATCCATCTTGCAACATGGTGCTGCCCAGGGACTTATACTAACAGGTAAGTGACGGTTTTGTGTTTGGGGGTGGGTGGGTGGATTCATTTGTGTTTTGGGTAGGTGGGTGGATGTTTGGGTGGGTGGGTGTATTTTAATGTAATTTTTATTTTAATTAATTAATTAATTAACGGGTTTGTGTTGTGGGTGGGTGGGTGGGTGGAGGGGTGTGTATGTGTGTGCTTATTTTTATTTTTTATTTGGCCCCGCCCACATCATGACGTTAGCTCCACACACACTGTGATGACATCAGGATGGTGTAGTAAAATTTTTGACAACACACCACTGCATATGGGTGACACTATGGATATCTTCCTTTAAAAACAGTGTCTTATTTCCTTATATGCACATCAAGGTGGTCTTTGGTGTTCTTGGAAGAATTTCCCACTGACATGTTTGGTGACCCTACCAATGATCACCTCTGCTTTATATGTCAGCCACTGAGGAGGACTTTGGGTGCCAAAAAGGGTCAGGACCAGCAATGACTCACGGAACCGGATCAGTGGTCTGGGTGTCAAGCTGCGATGCAGAAAGCAAATGGAAGGCCACGGCATTATGCTCTCAGAACAATCTTCATGGCTGATTGCCATGATGGTTGCCAATATTCGGAATTGGATATGGCACAAGAAGATGATAGGCTGAAGGCAGTGACCTTTATTTTATATGGTGTTTAGGCATCAGTTTGCAGAATTGTGATCCTATTTTGAAATGGCACCAGGCAGATGCTTGATGGCCTTGGAACCTGAACTTGATACAATACTTAAAATTAACTCCTAGAGTGCTGGCCTTATTTCTTCTAAATAGCTGTTTAAAGGATGGCAGACTTAATCATTTTGGTTGCAATCAAATACAGTAATACCTCATATAACATTAGTATCGAATAACACGAAAATCGCATAACATCAAGGAATCTGGGGGGAAGAATTGCATCAGATAACATTAAGATCCTATGGGATGCTTCAGATAACAACCGCGGAAGCCTGTGTGGTTACAATGTATCTCTATGGATCCCATAGAGGATCAGATAACACGAAAAATCATATAACACGAAGACTTGTGGAACCAGGTTTTAGCGTTATATGAGGTTTTACTGTACCTGGTTTTGAGGAGCCCAGCTTGAAATACTGTACTTACAATACCATCTTTTCAATTCCAATATATAAAATCTGACTGTTTCTCTTCAGTTTACCCAGCCTACGGCCATTGCTTGATGTTAACTATTTACCTGTAACAGACATGAGGATTGCCAGGACCTTTTGTTTTACCAATCAAGGACAAGCCTTGTATCTTGGTTCTCCTACAGAAATCCAGCGACTGAACTACAGCCAGGAAATGTTTGACAATCTTCAGGTGAGTCTGGAAACATGGGCCAAAAGAGACTCTTTTTGAGACCGAGAGATGCCAAAAAGGAGAAAAACTTGTCAACAGCATAAACCATTCAGAAGATAACACATTTTTCATTTGGTTCTGAACGAAATGCAAAAATAGGATTCAGAGTCTGTCATTTCTGACAGTCTTAGAACTCACAGAACCAACACTTCAAATTTATAACATTTTGATGCCCCTTTAGCTGCCTTAGATTCATACTGTGGAATCTCACGTTGTGTAGATTGGTGCTTTGAATTATCTGCAATTGAATTGACACTGGGCTAAACTTTCTGTGTAGCTGGATTTTTGTGCTATTTTGTTAATGCTACAGCATGACTCTGTTAGAAGCTGCATGGAAAATGCTGCCCATTTGGTTGGCCCATTTTTAGGTTGTGAGACTGATATGGCATTTCTCTGGTGTGGCATTTTTCACTTCCTTGAGTGGCCTTAGTGTAACAGATGATAGAGTAGACTCCATGTGTGTGCATATATACATACACACTCTTTTTGCCACACTTTGGGCTGGTATCTTTTGAAGTGATGGCACTCCCAATTGACATGTTCCTTCATGATACCTCTGAAATTCTGTTTTGCCAAGACATAGTATCATTTCAAAAGAATTGAAGAGCTTCTTCCTTTTAAGATCTCCCCCTTCTCTTAAAGAAAAAAAGGCTGATACTGCCAACAGTGAGCATGCAGTAGTTGAAGGGGGAAAATCTCATTGGTGACTTTTTGGAATGTCAGCCATCAATACTAAATGGGAAAGTAGGGTGGATTTGGAATTGGAGTTAGTAAGTAAGGCTACTGAAGCATGTTGCAGTCAAAGTAAAAGAGAGTCTGTATATCTGCCTGTCTTTAATAGATCATTCTGCTTCACATAATTTTGTTTCACATTCTTTTTGGACAGGAAATGCTTGGGGAGTTGTTCACACCTGTGGAAAACCCTGAAGCTCAATACAGAGGCTTTCTGAAAGGTCTCTTTGGTGGAACTGGTGGAACTCTGGACAGAGAAGAGCTCTGTAAGTGATCTTCTCTCTCATATTGCAGATACAAAAAGGCAAGAAAAGTAACAGGGAGGAAGGGTGGGATGGGTGGATCTACCAAAAACCTTGATTATCCTGAACATTCAGAATCACTTAAGGTTCCTCTTGAGTGCTGGGGAGAAAATGGAAAAACATGATTTAAATCTGGTCAACTTATCTAATCTAAATTCACTAGAAATCAATGAGTATTTGTATCTTAAAAGCCTTGATGCTTGGAAAGGTGGAGGGCAAAAGAAGGGGGTGGCCAAAATGAGATGGCTAGATGATATTGTGGACACAATGGGCACAGAACTGAGCAAGTTGAGGAGGATGGTGGAGGACAGAAGTGCCTGGTGGACAGTGGTCCATGGGGTCACAGAGGGTCAGAATTGGCTGTGCGACTGAACAACAAAAAAGAGTAACGGTACTGGATAGGTAGGATATACTCCACTGAAGGAGAAACAACCAGTTGCTTTCCTTGTCGTATATCTTTCATTCTCTCTTTCTTCTCATATTTTTCCTCTAGAGGTTAGAAAGTGAAAGAGGGGGGAAATGCCCTATTTGGAAAAACAAGGTATGCATGTGGAAAGTTCCAAATTGTCCCCAGTGTTGGGGCTGCTTTCATGCATCTGGATGTAACATGAAAAATTTTGATGTCCCCTGAAGTATTTCAAGTAAAAGTAGATAGAATAAAATGTCTTGTCTCTACTGGATAGAAATATGGTACAGTTCTATTCCTGTCTTGATAAACTTGGGACAGTAGTTAAGCCTCAGCATAGACATGGAGAGGGTTAACTACTAGCAAACACACAACCAAAACCCCATTCATTTAAATTCTGGCTTCCATTTTTAGTTGGGGAAGCTACAGCAGGAAAAGCATCTCGCAGCCTGGCTCAGCACATCCCTGGCTCAGGTGGTGTTGAAGCCATAAAAGGTGCGGCCGGAGGAGCCATTGGAGATATTACTCGTGCACGCCTGGCTCTTGATGAAAGGGGGCAGAAACTTGGAGAACTAGACGAAAGGACGGCAAGAATGATGGCGAGTGCAGAGGCTTTCTCCAAACATGCACATGAGGTGAGTGTTGGGATTGGGCAAATAATACAATATTGGACTTACTGTGAGGAGTATTTATTGGTTTGTTTGGCTTATCTGTTTGCTTTGATTACTCGGTTGATTTGCTGGAAATGTAAGGGTTACACCCTCTGCCCCCTAACACACCATATCGTCTTCCCCTTTGCCAGCAGCCTGTACTTACACTCTGGGGCCATGCTCCCTCCAGCGTGGCCCTGGCACTCTCTACCTGGCTTTTGGCTAGCATGAATGTGAAGGGTTACTGACTGGCTGTTTGAACTAGCAAACCCACCAGTCCAGGTAGGACATGAGTAAAAATGCATCATTAGGGTATGGCAGCTTTGCCAAGGCACCAGATTTCTCCCCAGCACAGCTTAGCTCTCAACTCACCAGACAATGGTTCTGGGTTCCAAACATTCTTTTATTAATGCACAGATAGTAAGTTTGAAATGATTATTGCAGAGGAACATGATTTGCAAACTAGCTATCCCATACACATAAAAATAAAAACTTTTCTAGCTCCCAGGCTTTGGCCTGGTTGTATCTAAATAGAGAATTAGATTTTGGCGGGTTTTTTCTACTCACATTTCCATCTGGTGTAAAGTGATCCTAAGCTTCCACAGCATGGCGAAACATGGCAAAATCCTTTTTTTGATCTTTCTCCCCTTCCCCCATGTCAGTACACATTTTTCACCTTTGGCCCTCCTTCTGAAGGATTCCAGCCAATTACCACATAGCATTAGATGTCTATTATACTAGGTTCGGTTCCCACAGAATACAGCATATTATGGCTAGATATTATCTTCCCCAGTAACCACCCGAAGTCCAGATTCCTTCCCTTCTCTGCTCCATGGGAACACAAAAACAGAAATCTACTATTTCAAAAACAACCATCCCCCTCCTATTATTTTCTCTCCCTTTAGGTAATGTTATTTTCTCTCCCTTTAGGTAATGTTGAAATGCAAGGACAAAAAATGGTATCAGTTTTGACTTTCAAGCATGAAACTGCACCTCAATGTACCAATGGCAGAAGTAAAAGGAAGAGGCTTTATTCTCCAAATCCAGTCACTGGACGGAAGCGGCACCCACTCCTTGGAAGAGTTTTTCTGTTTCAACATAACTAGGTGGTCAAGAGGAGGTTTTCTGGCATCTGTATGTGGTAGAACTGTGCAGTCAGTCTACAGTGAGAGTCCCTTCCAAATGAACTGTCATCTTTAACAGGTAATTTGACTGGCATTAGGTGTGAACTCTGGGAAAGGCTTTTCTTGGTTTAAAATATAATGTACAAAATAGATTGTTAATGCATTTAAATGGATCAAAACTTTGCATGACTAATTGACTTCTGATACAACCAAGACAACAGCAAAGCATGCTATGACTGAGGAAAGGGATTTATTGTTAAGTTCCACAATGAAATAAACAGGAAAAGTCTTGTTTTTTTTTTAAAAAAAAAACAAGTTGGTACATTTGACGCATGTTGCTCTCAACAGATGAGCTGCATTTCTCACATTTGACATTCCTTTTCTGTAGACAATCTTAGTTTGAATACACTTGTGCATTTCATTAGTAGAAAATAAAGTAATTAAACTTCACTGGCCACATGGTGGTGCTTTCTTTATGTGATAGTCATGCAGTAATTAGGTTAGGGCCAAATTCTAGTTTGGGAAAGGTCTTGCTGGGGGAGACGGGACACAACCCAGTCAAAGGCAGTGTATAGGATCAAGAGCATAAGCAAGGTTTTGAGACATCATCTAGTGTGAAAGTCATTCTCTCCTTTCCAACACAATCTGAAATTATACCGAAGGAAGTTTAATATTTAGAACGATAAAACAAAACCCAGTATAAGCACCAGTGCATTTCCTTTTAAATTCCTGTGGCCCATTCAGTTTCTTTTTCAGATCCATTTATTGCTTTATTTGTGGCTTTACCTGCCTTGTCAGTAGTTATCAGCTCCCTTATTTTCTAGTGACCTTCAATAAATTTATTTATTTATATTTATTTATTTATTGGATTTCTATAATTCTATTGTTTGCAATGTCTATAAATTCTATGTTCTTCTATAAATTCTATTGTTTGCAATGTCCATTCTTATGCTATGCTTTTAGAGCATCCCCAGTTTGAAATATCCCAAAACTTGCCTGATACAGCATCACAGGCCATTTCAAGGCAAGGATATCCCAAATATTTTTTAAAAAACTATACTCAGAAGTGAGAAGCAGAAATAAGTGTAAATAGCAATTTTAGAGCATTCCGAAATCTACAATTTCTGCAAGCAATTTCAAACCAGCTGAAAAGACTGGAAATTCAAGCATTCCAGAATTATCTTTGTACCTTTAAGTGTGTGTGTGTGTGTGTGTGTGTGTGTGTGTGTGTGTGTGTGTGTGTGTGTGTGTGTGTGTGTGTGTGTGTGTGTGTGTAGAGGGGGGGATGGCAAGGAGAGACAATCACAACTCTTCTTTTGTTTTTACTCAGAAATAAACAGGCCTTTCAGAAAGCACCTCACACTACTAAAATGTAACATGAAACAGTTAGTATACTGTATATTATATTTGACACCAACTCACCCACCCTGCAGTAAAAACCCAAGTTCTTACCAGTGCTATTCCATTGTGGCCATATATTGGGCAACAGCTGTAGCAGAACAAAGAAAGTCCAAAGCTGCTCCCAATGAGGACTGTGATGAACACTGTAATAGGGACTTAATAAAATATGGGGAGTGCGTTGGTCACTACCAGAGATTGCCTGGTTTCAGCAGTATGTGATCCAGAAATGGTAGGAAAGTCAAAGACAGATGAGTGGAAGCTGGAATGTAGAGGAGACATACCTACCACACCCAAGCAACATTAAACTGTGTTGGAAAGGAGAGTCAGGAGACATGGGGTAAAAGGGAAGGAACGTGGTTAATGGCAATGGGAATACAGTAATACCTCGGATAACGGTTACCTCGGATAACGCTAAAATTGCATAACGTTAAGTAATGGGGGGAGGGGAAGAATTTCATTGAATATCTTTAAGGTCCTATGGGATCCATCGGATAATAACCGCTAAAGCCTGTGCGGTTACAATGTATCTCTATGGAACTTTAAAGTTATCCAATACATCCCATAGGATTTTAACATGCATCGGATAACTCTGAAAATCGGATAACACCAAGACTTCTGGTGTTTTAGCATTATCCGAGGTTTTACTGTATCCCATTTCCAGCTGAAAATTCTTCATGGGCCAAATTGGTAAACTGCATGAGCTGGTCTGGAGCTCTGATGAATGGATGTTCCCAGCTGAGAATGGCTCACACACCAGATTGGGGAAGCTTGTTGGCCAAGACGGGAAGCACTCTAAATGAAAAGAGGTTCCCTACCAAGAATGCACAGATCAGTGGGGCACAGTACGTTAACCCAGTAGGCCTAAGGGGTGAAGTTGCTATCAAGAATGAATATGGGGCATTCTAGGTACTTTCCTTTTAAAAGCAAAAATTAAAATGGTATTATTTAAATGTGAATGTCAATGAATGCGCCAATTACCAATTTGTACAAGCCAAACTCTCATAAGAGAGTTTTTGCCTGGCACTTAAAGGATAACCATGTTATCATCAGGTGAACCTCCTGTGTCTTGATTTTCATAAACTTTCTACTTTCTCAATGAAAATCGAGCATGAGAAAAACATGAGCTTAATGTCTGGTTATACTGAGAAGGGAACTGGTGTTCCTTTAGACCCTTGAGTCACAAGTTTGGCGTTTCTCAGTTCTCCTTGGGGAACAGCAGACTCCCAGTAAGTGACAATTCGGATGGGAAGCTGAGGGGAGTAATCCAGTGGAAAGGACGATGGAATCAGTTTTGCAGTCTTAAAAGACTACAGCCCAACATTTTCAATTTGCAGTTACCACACAAAATACAGAGTGCAGACAGAATAATCTGTGAAAGTTGCTCAATTGGATTAAATAAAGCTTCATTATTCAGTATGAAAGTGAACATTTCAAATATCCTGTACTGCTTATTTTTTATCATTCCTTCTTCAGTATGGTCTTTTTTTTTTTTTTGAAGAATTACTGGGAGAAGAAAAGTGACAGACTGATCTTTTTATTATATACATATTGATGAATTAAATTACCTTAAGTAGCTTACAAAGAGAACGCTTTAATTCATTAGTTAAAACCCTGCACAGAAGAAGAATCACACAGTGTTGCCTGTACCACATGGGATTTGTGAAATGAAAAATCAGAAAGTTCATGTTCTTACAGCAAATCTGTGAAGTGAAGAGGCTTTAAGACACATTAAAAACCCAAGAGTTTTGATGTTGTAAAACAAATATAGTTTGATGCAATTTTATCTTTTTAGTCATGAGATACGTGCAACAAGGAGGTAATGCAACAATGCATCACTTCATACTTTAACGTATGTTGATCTTGTACATCTCAGCACAGCTGCTCAGACACTGTACTTCACATTGTATATACACAGAACATCGTGTGGGTCATATATATTCCAGAAAACAAGCACCCTATATTTAATTGTACACAGTGAAATTTGTGGAAAATAAAAAATAATTATGGAACGCAGCAGAAGAGTGTGCTGTGGCAATAAAACAGGGAACTGACTGTTTCTGCACATTCCAGTTGTCTATGCTGTAAACATAATTTTCTTATGTGCTTAGACAATTTTTTGACAAGTCCATTAACAATAAATTACTAAGCTATAAACACATTGGTATTTCATTAGGAATCTGGATACTTTGCTTTAAGCATTTCATTTTTACTTCTAGTTGTTTATGTCAATTCATTCAGAAGTAAAGACTGAGTTGGAAAATGAACAGCAGTTGTCACCATTTTAAAAAATATCCTTGTCATCCAGCCTGAGGGCTCTGGAAACAGGAGTCCTGGATTTCGCACCAGGCATGAATAGAGAAGTGTAGACACTTCTGTTTCATTTTCACAACTCTAACTCTTGCAGGTCTCCCCAGCTAGGTCCAATTTTCACTTTCACCGTGAGTTTCACTGAGAGTTTTATGGCGTGTTCCATTTCATGTTTAACAATCTGTGCTACCTGCAAGATGGGAAAAAAGAGGCAGGATCAGTGTTAGTAAAGCACAGCAAGGGTGCCTGGCTCTGCTGATCAGGTTTTTACAGCTTCCTACTGTTTCCCGGAAACAAGACAAACATTCTATCTCATAGGCAAACAAAGGAAATTAGCCGTGTGATCCATGTTCAGATCATAAAAAAGCAAAGAATGCAGGAGGGAGAGGATACCTTTATTGGATCACTAAAGAAACAAAACATTGGACAAGCTTTCGAGATCAAGGTCTCTTCATCATAAATATTTTGCTGTTTTTCCAACGTGGATTTCTACGAATTGCACCTGGCACAATAGCACTGTGCCATGAACTTTCATTAATAATTTTACACCTGCCTGATGAAAGTGATCTTGAAAACTTGCCCAATGTTTTGTTTTTTAGTGATTCAATAAAGGTATCCCCTCTCTCCTGCATTCTTTATCTCAATCAGACTAACAAGCAGGGAGATACGACTGTTCAGACGTAGAAGCACTAGTTACACATGGTTGGAGCAGACGACACTCTCATCAATTTTTTAATGTACCAATTTATTTTATGATCCGTTTCAACAAATGTGGCTTCTTGTAACCCTAGACAATCACTGAATCATCTAAGCACAGCATCCAGAACTCTATTCCAGCCACAGTGGAAACCAGACATGCACGATTGCTCCAAGTGTCTGTTGTGTGCTTAGGCAAAACTGGGTGACACTGTCTGTTGCACACCAAATGTACAGAAAATGGTCAGAAAACCAGGCATGCAATGTCCTTACAAGTACAGAACTGTATTTCACAACAGAGTCCAACAAAAAGTCTTAGTAGCAAGTGAAGTCTCTTCTGGACTTGGATAGTGTTCACTACAGCCAAACACTGGTGCACAATTGTCACATTTGTAGGGATTCCAGGAGAAGCGAATCCTCGTGTTTTTATGTTGTCTTGAATTTTTTTAAATAATGTGATGCTTTTCATTTACTTACTGTTTACTGTTACTGTTTTGTACATGGCCAGAGGGGAGAACTCTGATTTGCCAATGGGCCGGTTTATAAGTTAAGCAAACAAACATACACACCTGAATCATGCTGTCTTCTGCAACCTCATAAAGAAGTTCATCATGCAGCTGAAGTATAAAGAACCCTCCATGTCTGGGATATATCATCTGCCTCTTTTCTGTCCTTTCTAATCTCCCTAGACAGAATAAAACAAGAATAAAACTCTGAAAAACCTTCATACAGTATTTAGACAATGGCTAAGGAAGAACAAGCCATGATCACTGCATAAGTTACAAGACTTCCTTGAAGCATTTTGTGATTGATTAATAGATTTCCTGTCCACTTTCACGACCACAGCTTTCCCAATGTGCTTTATGATACAGGACAGTAAAATTAAATAAGACGTTAGAAAACCACCTTAAATGTTATCATTTTTAAAATAGCTAAGATGAAATAAAATATAACAAGATTCAGCAAACCATAATGCTCGACCCGATTGGGGCGGGATAACAAGTTGGAAATACAGAAATATAGCAGAAAAAAGGGGGGAAATTCAGTTAAAGGGAGGAAAAATAAAGATGTCTGTACAGTATTTAAAAAAACTTAAATACTGTAGAACCTTTGTAGGTAAGAGGAGAACATCATAAGAAAATCATGCCTCTCTAATGCCCAATAATCTCCATGGTGGGCCAATGAAGAGTGCTTCCAAAGACAATCTCAGAAGATAAGTAGGTTCATACATGTAAAAACAATCATTCAAAAGCTGAATCTAGATAGTTTATGGCTTATTAAGTCAACACAAGCACTACGAATTGGGTTAACAATATACTCATAAACAGTGTAGCTAATTGATATAGGTCCATCAGAGCCTAAGGATAAAAACAGTCACATTATGAACCAGCCAAAGTTTCCAATGTAGACTACAACACAGCTGTACAGGATGATCCTAACTAGGGATGTGGAGGACCCTAAATAGGGTCACAGTTGACCCTGCAATTCCTGGTTAATGCTTACAAATCCAGATGTTTTAAAAAATTAAGCTATATTTGATCCCAGTGTATAATGAGCAATATAAAACACCAAGGAATCAGTAGTCAAGAGTTGTCTCCTGTCTCTTCATGGATGACTGAAAAGCATATATTTTTTAAAAAATCATTCTTACCATGCTTCAACTTGGAAGATACTATGAAACTTATTGTACTGTACTTTGGAATGATTTGTCTATTTTGGTAGCTGTACTAGAAAGAGTTGACATGGAACATAATATGCAAATACAACATGAAACTTGGGTTTGTATTTATGCTTTGAATTGGTTCTTGGCAGTTGTCATTATAGTTTTATTTTGTTACAATTTCTGTTCATATAGTGGCTATAATCTTAATTCATTTTTAGTCCTGTTTTGCTAGATTGCTAAATCTGAATTGGTTGTGAACAGAATGCAGGACTTAATTTTTATTTAATTTCTTATTAATTACTTTGTTTTATTAATCACATTATTGTCCCTCTTTACCACAACAGATCTCCTCTTTTGATATTTGGTTTGATTTATTATTTAATAGTTTTTTTCCCTGTACTATCTCTGAATTGAGCACTATACTTCAATAAACACTTTGATTTGCTTCACTTTCAATTTTGACATTGTGGTCTTTTTGACACTGTGATTGTTATGCAAGGGAAGACCATAGGAAGAGAGACCCTGGATGTAGACAGACTTTGTGGCTGAAAAACCTGAGGGACTGGTATGAAATGACCACGGGAGAACTGTTCCGTGGAGTTAAGAACAGGAAGACTATTGGGATGATGATAGTTAATAGCCAGAACGGATATGGCGCTTGAAGAAAGTCTTTAATATTGATTCAGTTTAATCTTCCTCTGTGCAATAGTTAACCAGTAGTTACATTGCCTGGGAAGGTATTTACCCTCTTTTTAAGATACAGAACGTTTGCCTTCAAATATAAAATTAAACCTGTAAGGGATCTTGGGATAGAGAGGGTGACATACCTGTCCCTTTTTTCTGGAATGAGCTGTTGAAGTGTTCAAATGATTTGACCGCTGAAGGCAAAGCTTCCAGTTGTTTCTGAATATTCACAGTGGCTGTTTTGACAATGTCTGCTGCAGAGCCCTGGACGACAGTGTTCACAGCTTGTCTCTCTGCCTGAAATGGACAAAAGCCCAGAGCTTGGAACATTGTTGTTGTTCAGTCGCACAGTTGATTCTGACCCTTTGTGACCCTATGGACCATTGTTCTCCAGGCACTTCTTTCCTCCACCATCTTCCTCAGCCTGCCCAGCTCTGTGCCCATTGTGTTTACAATACCATCTAGCCATCTCATCTTTGGCCTCCCCCTTCTTCTTTTGCCCTCCACCTTTCCCAGCATCAAGGCTTTCTCAAGTGAATCCTCTCTTCTCATTTGATGTCCAAAGTACGTTAGCTTCATCTTTACTATTTGACCTTCTAAGGAGCAGTCAGAGTTGATTTCTTCTAGGATAGACCTATTTGTTCTCCTTGTTGTCCATTACAAAAAAGAAATCTACATTACTACATTTTGCTGGGTCACCATACTATTATCATTTGTGTCACTGCTATTCAGGAAAGTAATTCATTGCAGTTCTCACACAACCATTATTATTAGAAATTGCAGGAAAATGCTTCATGTTTCTTCAAGCATCTCTACCACCTTCTAACAGAAATCAGAATGTTACCTTGCAAACATCAAGTTGCTTTTGGGCAGGAAAATAATACTAGTTAAGAAAGACACCTGGATTTATTTCACCCAGCCTTGTGTACCAGATAGCCTTTAAAGTCTAATGCCATCTTACCCAGAAATAAATCCTATTGAATTTAGTGAGAGTGTGATTTATTACTCCCCATGGGCATGATCTGACAATAGACTTAAATTACAACCTAATCCTTCATGCTGGAAGTTTAAAGGTTAGTATCCCTAGTACACTTCTTTTGATCTATTGATAGTAAAGTCCTATCAAGTTTATATCAAGACAGGACAGTACCCCACTGGTTTCATTTGGAGTTCAGTTTGGGAGATGGTAAAGGCAGGGATGGGGGAAAGATGCAGAAGAAGCACAACATCTTAATAAGTCCTATGTCACCCAGAGAAAACTGTTTGGTGGCTGACTTACTTTGCAACACCTTATTCACAAAAAGAGGCAGGTGACGTAGTACTGTAATACTAATTGTGATTCTACCTGTGCCCGCCCTCCCCCCACTGACCAGGTCAATTCACCTCTTATCCCCATAAACAATCAACCAATTCTTGTCCTAGAAAAAAGGACTGCCATGGCTGTTACATAGGCCAAAAAATGACCTCATTTCAGTGGTTAGAAAACTGACTTGTTAGAACAGCAAAAAGAAGATGTAGTTCAGACTAATTTTATACCAAGTACATAGCACAATCAGGTTTTAAACAGAAAATGCTAACGTTGTCCCAGCAGAAAGTACATTCTAAAATAAACCTAAATAATTGGATTTGCAGGAAATGGAACTCTTTAACCAGTCTTCTTCAGCTCAAATCTGAATTAACAGGACAAACAGTGAGTGAAAGAAGGGATAGGAAACAAAGCTTTTCAGAAAGCCAAAATCCTTGAGTTTAACTGTGTTCTAGAATAGTGGCTGCAGGGAGAGGTGGAATGGGAAAATAAAAGAGGAGAGGGATTTCTAAGGAATGGGCAAAATGGATGGGAAAAGTACGGTGGAACCTCAGTTAATAAACAGCTCGGTTAACATGAAAATCATATAACAAAAGAAAATCTATAGAAAATAGTGGCTCGGTTTAAGGAATTTTTTCAGAATGGATTAACTGGTTTTCAATGCATCCCTATGGGAAACTGTGTTTCAGTTAACATATTTTGGTTTTCAATGTATTCCTATGGGAAATTTGGTTTAAGTAATTTTTGCTTTAAGAAACATCCCGGGGAACACATTAATTATGTTAACCGAGGTTTTACTGTAGTTAGTCTAACATAAGTAAGATGGAGTCCTTATTTTGACAATTTCTATATGAGTCAATTAAATAAAAATATTAATCAGACATTAACACTGTAAATCATATTACATTCATAAATTTCTGATTATGGAAATTGTTAATTGTGTCCTGTCAACAATCCACAGCATGTTTTAAAAGTTTGGATCCACATCTCAATACAACAGCTTCATTAAGGAGATCATCAGATCTTCACCTGCATCCCCCACAGAGTGACGGAAATGAAAGAAGAAACCATTTATCCATTTGTTTTATTTATGCCCGCATTACTCTGGGCAGCTTACAGCCATAATACAAACACAAATACAGAATAAACCCAATCAATCCATAAAAAACTAACTCCTAACAGAAGAAGTCAACCAATCGATACAATTACAAAAACAAAGAAGCAATACACCACAATGCAACACAATCTTTAAGAGACACGTGGGGGGGGGGGGATATATACAGGAGGTAAAATATTTCTGAAGGACTCCCTGATGAGTTCTGCCTTCACCAGTTTGTGGAATATTATGAGTGAGAGGGCCTGGAGGACATCAATTGGCAACAAATTCCAGGCTGATGGGGCCATCACCAAGAAGGCCTGCTTCTTTGCAGAAGTCTTTCAAGCCTCCTTGGGGTGGAAACACACAGCCCCAACGGCTTTGGGTTCAGGCAGTATTTAGCCAGAGAGGACGCTCCTTACAGGTACTGGAGTCCTATGGAGTACCACCGTTGTTTTCATTAGCTATTGCTTGCAATTTGAAAAGAACAGCTGAGGACAAGGTGATCCATAGGAGCCTCTACAGCACAGAAGGAGTTGAAGAGACAAAAGAGGAATTGCAAGCTACACCTGCAAACTAAACTTAGGATGGAACACTGTAATAGGTTGAACAGGGATGATACTCTAACAGGAAGATCAATACACAGGCAGAATGAGGCCAGTAACCATTGGCTATCTAGTGATAGATTTTAGTAGATTTTAACAATTCAACAACATTTTTTCCAACACACCTGAGCCTTCTTGTAAGGGTTGGAGTCCTTAATTGTTGGAAGATATCTACGCCGCCCCATGATGGTCTGCACAAACCCATCCCGGCTGCACCTTTTTACTGTCTCTCTCAAGAATTTCTGAATACCTATAAAAACACATGAAGTAAAGTTGCACAATGTTTAGTCTGGCAATCAGTTTATAATTTTGAAGTGTAAATGTATGATTATTACAAGATTAGACTTAGATTTCATACCACACTCTTGGGTACCAACATGGTTCAAAACCCTCCAGATCCCTTCTCCCAATGGTTACCTCCTGAAGTTCAAATAAGATAATGCATGGAATCTCTTCTGATTTATTATCTCTTAGATCAATAGCATCACCTTTTTCAGAAACCGAAGGTAAAATCTTGACAATATTTGTCTAATTAGGTTTTGATGCTATTAGCAACATGTTCCTAAAAATTCTCTTCATTATCCTCCATTTTCTGTTTGTGTTTCCTTAATGGAAGTTCATATTCCTTTTTGCTTATGTCATTTGCTCAAAAATGTGAGTTTGTAAAGGAAGCCTCCCCGTGCCATAAGAGCATCCTCCATATGGCCTGCATCTTGGTGTTTGTATGGCCTTTCCCTGACACAGAATACACATTCTAGGTCAGGGTTTTTCAACCTACGGCTGACAGCTGGTCCAGCCTGCGGAACCAAATCATCCGGCCCACAACCTCGTTCCAGCTTCTGCCTCCTCAATCCTTATCTCCTCTGCTCTATCAGTGTCCTACCAAAGGATGATTTATTTTTTTAAAAAAAGATTTGTAGCCACTGGGAAGAAAATAGCCTAATGATGTTTCAGTTTTGTTCAATCAAACACAATTGTTTCTCTTCTACTGCTCAGTTCTGAAACCTATGGCAGTCAAATCAAAAGAGCGTAGTGCTTGTTATTTAATTGTGTTTTCAGGTAATGCACAAAACACAGATTCATAGATTCAGATTCTCCCAGCTCCTAAACTATGCATTTGTTTATTATTTATTATTATTTCAAAAGTTGACAATTATACAGCAGCTCTGCTCAACCATTATATGCTTAGTATTGTTAATTATGCAACGAAGACAAGACCATCAGATACTACCGTACGTATTTTTTACCTTGATATCTTGATTTGAAGCTTTCAATGTAGGTGGAGGCATCTTTTTCCTTAACACCCATCTGTTCTCCTAAGGATCTGGGTCCAATTCCATAGATCATTCCATAGCAAATCTAGCCAAAGAAAGTCAGAAAAATACAATAAATCATAATTATAAAAGTAAAAAACAAATTTGAATTAACAATAGTCAGATGGAGACAACGAGGATTAAACCATAAAACAACTGGGGCAGCGAGTGTCGTTTGAAGGGAAGAATATTTCTGAAGGGTTCTTTGAAAAGCTTTGTTTTAAAAGTTTCTTAAAGATTCAGAGAGAAGAGGCCTGGTGAACCTCTAGTGTAGGGGTGCCAAACTTTTCAGGCCACAGGCTGGTCACATGGTTAAGGGAGCTGGTCACTACGGCCCAGGGTCTGGATCCAGCCCCCAACACCAATTCATCCAGCTCACGAAGCCCTCGTCACTTCTGGAAGCAGAAGTAAAACATGCCCATATGGGTGCGTTTTACTTCCATGTCCAGGAGTGATGAGTGCTTCATGGGCCGGATGAATTGGCATCAGGGGCTGGATCCGGGTCCTGGACCATAGTTTGGGCACCCCTGGTCTAGTGGGTGGTCATTCAACAAGGATGGGCTTAACATGGAGAAGGTCAGGTTCATGGTAGCAACCCTTCTTGTCTCTCTCAGTGTAAGCACCTGCAATCACAAGGACTGGGTAAAATAGGCAATAGATCAGAGGTTCCCAACCCAAGGCCCGTGAGCCAGACCCAGCCCACAACACCATTTCATGTGGCTTGCATCGCTGCTGCCACCACTACCAGAAGTGGATGCAGATGCATTTACAACAGCCGTAAATGCACCCATGACTGTCATAAAAGTGTTTATGACAGCCTTGGCTGCATTTTACTGCAGCGTTTATGGCGGTGGAACCACCAGTCTGGCCCACTCAACTGTCTGAGGAGGCGTGATCCGGCCCATGGCATAAAAAGGTTGGGAAACCCTGCAATAGATCTTCGGGAGAGACGCTCTGACAGGTATTGAAGTTCCAAACCATTAAGGGCTTTATATACTAAAAGCAGTACTGTACTTTAAACAAGCAGTCTAAATCAGTGGTTCCCAACGTGGGGCCCAAGCCCCACAGGGGAGTTCAATTCCAAGAAGCCTAAGTCAGTACAGTCTAATTGTCTTAAGTTTTTTTTAATCATGATGTAGACTCAAACATGCCAATTTATTAAAAACTTGAGTGAAATCCTGTTGCTTTTGCGATGTAAGCAAAGCTTTAACATAGCAACATTCAATCAATCTTGACACTTACCGATCATAAGATGAAACTGTGTATCTGGCAAATGTTCAGTTTTGTGCATTTTGCACATCATTAACACACAGGTGTCTCCTGGTGTGAATTGTAGGCAGGACACTAAACTTCTTCTTCCATGTCTAGGCCAGGCGTAAAACTGCCAAAATGAAGCCAGCTTTGGCGTATTCAATCTGCAGTTCCTTTCACCTGATCTAGTGGTAGAAAGATTAGCTGGCACAACAAGGTTGGCATTGCCCAGGGTACGCCCAATTGTAGTTCAAAAATACCACAATCTTTGAGGCGGCTCTTTCTGTGAACCCCAGACACTGAGCTAGAAAGTTGGAAGTGAAAATGAAACAAGGACGTTGGCAAGCAGCTAGGGTTAGGTAAGGGGATAAGAATGCTGGCGTGATAGAAAAGCTGCTAAGGGAAAAGTTTGGCATTCAGACTAGGGGTTCTGCTCAAGAAAGATTAGACTCTTGATTTGTTGCGAGAGTAAAAATACAGATTGGACGCATTTCTAGTCAGATCAGGCGAAAAGAAAAGAATGCCTGCACAGAGTCTCAATATACAACAGACAAAACTGGCAATAATCCAGAGTTCTCAAATACAGAGACAATATCCCGTCTTTCTCAACAACCAGTGCAGTCTAGGATGTTTCCTTCAAACTGTGTTGGCCTGACTTTCAAGCACATTATCAAAGTCTTCATTTTTATTTATCTACTTAATTTACTTATGTAGCCATTTTAATTCTTCTTTTCTGTCTTGATCAAACCCTAAACTGGCAAAATGAAGCCACATTCTTGGCTTTGGTGTTTGCCAAGCCTAAGTGTTTGTTTTTGGGAGTAAACAGCAGGCCAGTAAATGAGCCGGATTCTGTATCTTTCCACATTCACAATGTGTTGTTGTCCGCCAGCAGCCCCCACTTGAGCATGTTCGTCTTGCATTTAGGGACTTCAACCCTCAGCCTATTCAGGATCTTCTGTCTAAGTGACAAGTAGGGAAGGTTGAGTTCCTCAGCTGTTTCCTCCTTTAATGTTGTTCCTTGTCCAGTGAGCGCCTTCCTCCGTCTTCTAATATGGTTTTACTCTTGTGGACCATCAAAAAAGTTTGTTCTTACCATAAAGCTCCTCCTGGATCAGAGCTGGCGGACTTGAGGCTCATATCTGTTCAGAGGATGTTGAGGGTCATTCTCTTGCTTAGTCATTTTACTAAAGCAATGAGGATTTTTACAGTCTAGGAAACCAATAACACATTGCACTTTGTAGACTCAACTCAAGAAAGAAAAGTGAAAACATTTGACAAAGCCAGATTTTTAGACAATCATCTGAAAAGATCCAAATTACTTTTAAAAGAAAGATGCATTATAAATACTGTGTGTTATTTCCTGCACTAGATTGACATCTCATGCTCACATTTGTATCAAAAATAATTTATGTCAGATATTTTAGAAAGGCTAATTGTTTTTGAACTACCTGCTTGGCTTGTTGCCTTAAATCATTCCCAACTGCTTCAGGTTCAATCATCTTCCATTCAGCTGCAATACTTCTAAATACATCAGCACCTTCGTTCAAAGCCTGAAGAAGTCGATGATCATGACACAAATGAGCCAGGATCCTCAACTCGAGTTGGGAGTAATCAGCCGCCAAGATTAAGCCACCTGTAGGTAATAATGTAGATTAATAATGAAGTACCCATTTCCCCTGAAACAGAAAAACAAGCCCCCCCCTTTTTAATGGGTTTTTTTAACTTTGTGATCAACAACAAGATATACAGTATGTGTTTTATCTATTCATTTATGCTCTTTCTGCGGATAACAAGCTGTTTTACAAAATTTGGTCTTTGAGTGATTGTCTGTGAAGATCCACAGTTCAGAAACGTCTAGATGCACTTTTAGCAGTAGTCCTGCCTCTCTTCCCTGCAGACTGTCCCTTATTTCAAGAATTCAAACTGCACAGAGACAGAGTTATGAGTCAAGTGGAGGTACCAAAGAGCAAGCTGAAAGAGTGCACAGGTGACCACTCAGAGAACAAACATTACAGATAAGAAATCTGTTCTACAATTATGGTTAGAGTAGCAATCTTTTCTGCTACAGCACTGAATGCAAGCAGGGGGAGGCACTGGCAGTCGCTGGACCACAAACTGATATTGAGGCAACCTTGTTAAATAAATGTGGCTGACTAAGACCAAGCAACACAGTTCAGGTAAGACACCTTTAAGGAGGACAATAGAAATGGCTGTATGTCTGACAAAATGGGCTTTTTGACACAGCACCTTTGCCAATTGCTAAGCCAATACTGTCCACTTGGCAAAGAACTAGAGAATGAAGGCTCCAATATATAATCCAAGCAAGCCAGAAATAGTTCAATTTTCAAAAGGGTGATAAATGCTTGGTCAAAACCCAAGAGCCTTTTTCATATCTGTAACATTGTATTGTTGGAGTATATTTCTACAGTGTATTGCCCTATTGTATCATTACATTGTATTGTTAGATTGTATCTTTAGATTGTATTGCTATGTATTTGAATATTGTAATTGACTGTTTTATTGGGTATTCATTGCAGATTCTTTTTGTTGAAATTGTGATGCTTATTAATTTGTAATTACTGTATATATTTGTCTGTAAACCGCCCTGAGTCGGCTTTACTGAGTAGGGCAGTATATAAATCAAATAAATAATAATAATACCCTGTGTACAATGGATCTTTCCAGGTCTATGACAGGTGAAGGAAAGAAGGCCAGGGAAATATGTGGTACCTCGCTTAAAGAGCATAATGCGTTCCACAGGATTGCTCTTTAAGCGAGTTTGCTCTTTAAGTGAAACACCATTGAAAGTGACCAATTGTGGGAGGGCTTGTGAACCCTGATTTATTTGTTAAGTGAGTTTTTGGTTGGTTTTATTTGTTAAGTGAAGTGAACATTCAGAGAAAATTCTGCTCTTTAAGCGAGTTACACTTTAAGCGTGGCGCTCTTTATGCGAGGTTTGACTGTACATATTTAGTGATACATACAAATATTGATACTGTAGTATATGTACAGTGGAACCTCGGCTAACAAACGGCTCGGTTAACATAAAAATTGCATAACAAAAGGAAACCCATAGAAAATAGTGGCTCAGTTTACGGAATTTTTTTTGGAACTGATTAATTGGTTTTCAATGCATTCCTATGGGAAACTGCGTTTTGTTAATGTATTTTGGTTTTCAATGCATTTCTATGGAAAACTGCACTCAACACATTCCTGTGGGAAAGTCAGTTATAGTAATTTTCACTGTAAGAAACGTCCCGGAGAATGCATTAATTAGATTAACGGAGGATCCACTGTGTAAGCATTGCATGACAGAATGGATTTTGATCCACAAAAGATCTTCCTACAATAAATCTGCTAAATTTAAAGTGCAGCAACATTTTATCCTCTGCATTTTCTTCCCTTTTCCCACTTTACTTTCAGTTAATAAAGAAATATAAGGTAGAAGATTCACTTTGTCCTGGTGTTTTGTTAAATAAGGATTATCTACTCCTTGCACTTTGGTAATGATACAGTAATTGAGTAGACCAGACCATCTTGGAGGACAAAATGGTCAAGTGTCTCTAATCTAGCCTTCATTAGCTGAGCAAAGACATGGGATAAATTCTAATGTTGGGAACTGGCGGTGCTATTCTTTGCAGGACTTTCTAATCTCAAGGAAGGTTTTAAAAATGACTGAAACACAGACTCTCATTCAACACCACATTTCAAAGGCATCTATTCTTCTGCCCTCAGCTTTCCTTATGGTCCATCTCTCACAACCATACCACCGGGAATACCATTGCTTTGACTATACAAATTTTTGTTTGCAAAGTGATGTCTCTACTTTTCACTATGTTCCCCAGGTTTCTCATAGCTTGTATCCCAAGCATCAGTCGCCTTTTTATTTCATGGCTGCATTCATCATCTGCAGTGATCTTGGATCCTAAGAAAGTAAAATCTGTCATTGCTTCTGCTTCTTCCCCATCTATTTTCCAGGGACTGATAGGGCCTGTTGCCATTATCTTTATTTTCTTGATGTTGAGTCTCAAGCCAACTTTTGCAATCTCTTCTTTCAACCTAAGCAGAAGCTTCTTTAGGTCTTCCTCACTTTTTGCCATTAGTCATCTGCGTATTTCAAGTTGTTGATGTTTCTCCTAGCAATTCTGATCCCAACTTGCATTGCGCATTATGTGCTCTTTGTATAAGTTGAAAAGCAGGGTGATAAAAGCAAGATTTTACAGAACATAAGATAAGCAGTTATCTAAAAATGAAACTAGAAAATGCAAAACTTAATAAAAAAAATAACAGATGCCAGAATTAAACTGTGGCCCTTCATACAAGGGCAAAATATTTGCCACTTACAATCATAACAGCAGTGGCTCAGTGGTTAAGAAGTTCGCCTTGTTAGCTGGAAGGCCAGCAAGTCGGCAGTTCAAGACCTGGGTACTGCATGACGGCTTGAGCGCCCGTTTCTGTCCCAGTTCTTGGGGACATGAAGGAGCCTCATTTGGGCATTCCCTGAGTGGAGTTTCTTCAGCAAAAATCATTTCAGCCCAGAATAATTTTTGACACAATTAAAAAAAAAACATAATAATATCAGGTAAAGGGTTTTATTTCAAACTGAAGATTTTACAACATCCTTTCTGCAGCTCCTAAAAGAATATCCTAATAGCAAGGAGTAGAAACTGTGGGGACAATGTGAGAAGCCAAAACTCCCCAGGGCTTCTTCATATATCTCAAAATCTTCATTCAGCCCTGAGTCTGAACAGACCTATTGTGCTAGCACAAATATATTTGCACAGTCTACATCCCTCCAATACTTTTGAGTTCTGTAATAGTCCCTCCTGTTTATTTTTCAGGCGTGGTGTCAAGGATGACACAAGCTGTCTTTTCCCAGCTAGATTCTCATACAGTATGTCATATTTCTGCCCTATTACAGTGCTAGATCAATATGCAAATTCTCAAGATGCTTACCTGGAAATGGTACAAAGGCATGTCTCATGCTCACAGAAAATGGAATTTTTTCCCCATTGGATAACTTTTCTGTCAGATCTGTGGGATCACATATTGCTACGGAATGTTTTTTAGCTCTGTAAAATAAAATTTCAGAGGAGACATTCAGCTGGATTTCTCCAATATGCACCAATTAAAGAAGAGGATGAATTTAAATATATGTAGCATTTAAATACCAAACTTCTTATTCATTGTTCATTGTCACTATATGGATGTATATAACTTTTCCTGAGTTTTCTAGAAGGCAGTCAGTGTCTGTAGCCACAAAAGTAAAGGATGGTAACCAGTGGTGGGCAGCAAAAAAAATTGCTACCACGCCGTGGGTGGAGCCTATGTCATGGGCAATCTAGTTATGCCTGGCATACGGCCATGTATACATCTCCTCTTTGGCTGTAAATGGAGATGAGCACTGCACCCTAGAGTCAGATATGACTGGCTTTTGAGCAAGGGAGACCTTGAACCACTTGCAGGGACAAAACCTGATGGGGCAGGGCAGGGAGATGGGCATGGCCACCCAATTCACTTCCTCACCCGCCCGAAGGCCACCAAATTTCACCACCACCCTTCCCAGAGGCCACATAATTTTGCTCCCCCCCCTTCCCTTTTATGATAGCTATAAATGAGTCCAGGGCCGATTCTGGTGGCAGCAGCAGGAGTGCCTCGAGTGAGGTTGGAGGCTGGATTATTTGGCGCCATGGGCCGTAGGTTGTGAACCCCCGTCTTAAACAGTACCGACAGTGAACAATGGATAATTCTTTCTTTTTTACTGGGCCCAGAGATTGATAGGAACACCTGCCATGACTTATACACCAGAATGCAGCGGCGGCAGCGGTGGCTACTCGTGTCTGAGTATACATTTCCTCCCCTGAAAATTATTTTCACAGTTGATGGATGTGTGAAAGAAGAGTGACAAACAGGGGAAATGCCATTGGCATGAATTTGTTAAAGGTGGATCCCAGCTTGCCATGAAGTGACCCACACACTGTGATCCCAGAGCCATCTCCTGAAATGAAATGAGACATGCAGAATTTGACGCCGGGACTGCAATGGATTGTGGCAGCCTTGAGGATAGTAACAAGGTGCGCCTTCACAGCTAGTCCATCTAGCATGGCCTCTTCCACCTCCATGGCCGTTGGGAATCAAAACAGTGAAGTGGTTCCTCCTCTGCTCACTTTGCCGTTCAGCCCAATATGACAGTTTCCAGTGGCATTTCTTCCATTGAGGGGACCATCACCCCACCTAAAGGGGCTCATCTGCCCGTAGCCGTTGGCCCCTTTAGGAAGTCAGGTTATTTATCACTGCCCAACACTTGCGTTGAGTCACTGGTCTACTCCATTACCATAGTGGGATGTCAAGCCAGACATAATCCAGTGGTCGAAAAACAAATGTTTCCCATTAAAAGTGTACTAAAAGCTATGGGATGGTATATAAGTACACAGAGGAACTCTACAAAAAGGACCGCAACATCCCTGATAATCACAATGATGAGAACATTGAACATGAGCCAGACATTCTAGAGAGTGAAGTCAGAAAAGCCCTAAAAACACTGCACTGGAAGTGTCGAGGGCAAAAGAAGGGGACAACCCAAGATGAGATGGCTAGATGGTATTGTGGAGACAATGGGCACAGATCTGAGCGAGTTGAGGAGGATGATGGAGGACAGGAGTGCCTGGCAAACAGTGGTCCATGGGGTCACAGAGGGTCAGAATCGACTGTGCGACTGAACAACAACAAAATTTTTAAAAAGACCATAGCAATAAAATATAAATGCAGGCAATTAAGCAAAAACCACAACCTTATCAGTCTGCACAGTATCCCTATTGCCCATGGCGATTATAGACTAACAGCTAGTGTATGAGACAAAATGTCATCTCTTTACTGAGCCGGAGGAAGACTGAGCGCTGTTTGGATGGAAAACTGTCAGGAAACTACCATAGTGGGGGAAGTGATAGCATGAAAATATACAAAATAAATAAATACAACCAAGAAGTCATTTAGTGACTGGGGAAAATCTGAGACTCGAAATACAGTTAAGACAAGAACACAGACACGGCCAATACATTTTTACCTGCTTCCTCGTACACTAAACCTCTTCTGTTCTCTTTGGGATGGCGGGCTCTCTTCAACCAAGGTTGGCATCTCAATCTCAAAGTCTTTAGGTACGTTCTGTATGTTTGGTTCTCTGAAACTTATGCGACCTAAAAACAAATATGGGGTAAGGCTAAAAGACTGCTCTTTACAGCACATGACTTTTCAGAATGAATGTTCCTTAAAATCATGATAAAACTCTTATTTTTAAAAAAATCAAGACTTAATAATGTTAATTTTAGTTGTCAGGCAGCAGTATTCTAAGAATTGGGAGCAGGGGAATAGTCATATTTACATGGACACATGCATACACACAAAGTGGTTTTCCAGAGAAAGGAGGGAATCCTGTCTTTATAAGAACAGCATGAAATTGTTGTAGCCAAGCTTCTTCCTTTTCCAGTTATGCACTTTTTCCTTCATTATGCGAGGTATCGCGATTGCCACACAAACGCTTCATTGTATGAAATTTTCATTATACAAACCATTCATTATGCAGGGTTCCACTGCATTCCTTTTCTTTGATATATGATATATACTGTAAAAATGATAGGGCTAATATCATAAATACAATAAGTTGCTCGTAGTCAAATTCATTAGGCCCACTAATGAAGTACAGAGGTACCTCGCTTAAAGAGCATAATGTGTTCCACAGGATTGCTCTTTAAGCGAGTTTGCTCTTTAAGCGAAACAACATTGTAAATGACTGATTGTGACTTCTGGCGGGTGTGTGTGTGTGTGTGTGTGTGTGTGTGTGTGTGAAACCCAATTTATTTTTTAAGCAAGTTTTTGGTTGGTTTTATTTGTTAAACATTTGTTTTTCAGAGAAAATTCTGCTCTTTAAGCGAGTTACTCTCTAAGCGAGACACTCTTTATGCGAGGTTTTACTGTACAAAGTTTTGACTGGGCCCCTTATTCACACAATAGCTCAAAAATGAGGGAGGGGGGACACACAGAAAAAGATGGCTGTAGCCCCCATGAAAAAATCTCCTTTGATTTGGATTCCTGCATTGAGCAGGGACTTGGACTCGATGACCTAAAAAGTGCCTTCTGACTTAGTGGTTCTGTACCACATATTTTCATCAGTAAAATGGTAGAAAGGCATTTTTACATTTTAAAAACCACACTTGCTACCTGTAGCACTATGAGTCTGAGAAACAGGATAGATTCTCTCCATTCCAAGTACTGTGTTCAAAACCTTCTCTCTTTGCAGCGGAAACACCACTTTGGTTATTGCATTGGTGATCTTTTTCCATTGTAAAATCAGACCCGGTAATGGATGCAATGGCTTCAATTTTTCCAAAATGTCCTATGGAAATTAACAGCAGGACAAACCAGTTAGCTGTTACCCTGTTTGTATTGCCTTGATATACCATCCTCACAGCTGTATCCTGGGAAGAATAGTTGAGAACTGTCCTGGAACACAAAAGCTCACATTTAAATACAGGAGTTAGTCTTTAAGGTGCACACAATGTGTATGTGTGTGTTGTTGCTTTCTGTCTTTTTGTTTTTGTTTTGTTTACTCTGATAGGCTTGAAACACAGACTAACGCAGCTACCACTTCAAAAACTTGGACTCTGGTTCTTTTTCTAAGGAAAACTGTTTTCACAAAATTACCTCATATAAATAAATATAAAATAAAATAATTAAACAAAAATAATATATGTTAAGTATGCAAGTCTTTAGGGCCCACAATATTTTTACAACGCACAAACACAGCACCTTGGTTGTACTGAACTGTTTGCCCAGTTTGACCCGGTTTCCATTTGCTTTTGTCCTCCCAGTGTAACCTAATGTTTTCTTCCCCTTTTGCACTGCTGGTTCTCCATTTGGTGGCAACTTCTGCTCCAAAAACAATACCTGAAAGAGATCATGACTTCAGTTAGTTGCATCTCATCTCATTATGCAATAGTATACAATCTCCTCCTTAGTCATTTTTTTAAAAGGAAGAAATAGACTAGGCCTGCATCAGGAGTTCTCAAACTTTTTAAGCCAAGGGCTGGATCACACTCCCTCAGACAGCTTCTGGGGCCAGATGGTCATTTTGCTCTTTCTACACCACATGGATCTTCCTGGTGTGAGGCAGTGGGGGGCCACATGAAATGGTGCCATGGGCCGCATCTAGCCTACGGACCGCAGGCTGAGAATCCTGGGTCTAAATCTTAAGCCATATTAACGTGTGATTGAGCAGTCAGCCCCTTTTCTCTCAGGTATGTTCAGAGAATGTATGTCATGTCTCAAAATTCCACTTTACTGACAAAGGATCATTTTCACTAACTAAAAAACTTCATCAATTAAATGGAATAGTACCACGTTAAAGAGAACCTGTCTTTTAATTCTTACAGAAGCTAGAAAACTATCACTTTCCTTAATATGGCGTATCCAAAATGAAATCAACCTCTATGTGCATTATTCCTTCAGACGTTTAGCATTTCCTATGTGTTTGCTATTGCTCCAATATTTATTTATTTATTTATTTACATTTTTATACCGCCTTTCTCACCGGGGCGACCCAGGGCGGTTTACAACATCATAAAAGCATAACACAACACAACCCGAACCCATTATTAAAAACTTCAAGATTACAATTATAAAAGTTTAAAAAGTTTTTAAAATTTATAAAAATCAACAGGTTCCAATAATAATTTAAAAGTTAAAAACAACTTAAAGATAAAAGATTAAAAGACCAGGAAGCTCAAACTAACCAGTGAGCTTCCAGGAAAAATGTGAAATGAATTTTAACAGTCTATATCAGTGTGTGTTTTCATGTCAGAGATTACTCTGGGTTGAAAGGTCTTTTGCAGGAGATGCCCGAATGAGGTTCCTTTCATGTCCCCCATCATGGGGTACTCAGGTATCAAACCTCGTCCTTCCAGTCTCCAAGCTGACCTTAACCACTGCGCCACAGGTGAACTGCATCTATATCAGTGCTGGTGAACCTTGGCATTCCAGGTGTTCTTGGACTTCAATTACCAGAAGTCCAAATCAGCACTCCTTCTGATCAGGCCTTCTGGGAATTGAAGTTCATCAACAGATGCAGTTCCAAGGTTCGCCATTACTGGCCTATATGTTGAACTGATACTCAGTGTGGTGTAGTGGATAAAATGACAGACTAGGAATCAAGAAGCCTGGGTTCAAATCCTCACTCAGGCATGGGAGCTCGGGGGGAGAGGGTGGGGAGTGAAACTGATAAAGCTACTCCTTAAATATATCACCCCAAAAGCCCTACTAGCATTTTTATAGGTCTATTCCAACTGGACAGCACATATGTAAAACCACTCTGTCATATACCACTCTGAGAAGTTGACATGGTCTTTATCACATTCAGCAATAACTATGGTATGTGTGGACTCCCATCCCAAGAGATTAGTATCCTTCCCAGCCGAAGAGCAGCAGCGACAAAGTCAAAATTCTAATAATTATATTTCTATAATAATAATTTTGTGTCAGAAATTATTCTGGGTTGAAAAGATTTTTAAGGAAGAAACTCTGCTCAGGGGACACCCGAATGAGGCTCCTTTCGTGTCCCCAAGAGCTGGGACAGAGATGGGCACTCAATCTGTCATGCAGTACCTGGGTCTCAAACCGCCGACTTGCCCACCTTCCAGCTAATAAGATGAGCTTCTTAACCACTGAGTCACCACAGCTCCTATTTGTTTCTATATCAAAGGCATTGTTCTGTTTTCTTACCAAGAATCACAATACACTGACAATATTGACCATATTGAAAGGGCCTGCAAGTGTGTTAGAATACCTGAGCAATATCATCAGGACTTGTCAAAGAGAAACTGTGACCTGTCAGCTGGTATATCCGGTTTTCAATCTCATTCAGCTTTGCTTCCATTATATGTTTCTGGGTCTCGCATTCTACTGTGCTAAACCCGATACCATTGAGCTCCAACAAGGCCAGGCAATATTGATTCGGCATTTCCACTTTATTGAAAGTATCTGCGACAAATGATGACAAATAAAGATAAAGCAAAATTTCAGTGTCACAAAACATTGTATGTCAAGTTGCTCATTTTTTCGTTTAATCAGCATTAAACTATTTGGTCCCAACACTCTTCAGTAGCTTTCAGTAACATTAAGATCATGACATTTAAATCTTTAAGGGTTTCAATCCCTTAAAGTGAGGATCTCCAACCTTTTCACCGTTGCCCTGACCACATCTCCTGGACAACTGAGTGGGCCTGACCACACACCCCAGAAGCGGGCGCGTTTACAATAGCCATAAATTCATGACAATCACCAGCGTGTTTACACATACACGGGCGCGTTTTACAGCTGACGTAAATGCAGCCACTTCCACATCCAGGTGCGGTGGCGGCGGCAGGCCACCTAAAATGGTGCCACAGACCTGGTCTGGCCTGCAAGGCTGTAGGTTGGGAACTCCTGCCTTAAAGGCACTGATCCCTTAAACTCTGGTGTTTGCTCAATTATGCTTTCTGTACATGGTAAGAAAATATATCTGTAAGAATTGCAATGTGGTCTATGTCTGTAAGCATTGCAGTTTGGTTTGCCACTGGGTGTAATGGGTAGAGTAACAAACTAGGACTCCGGAGACAAGGGTTCAAATCGTCACTCATCCACAGAAATTCACTGGGAAGTAGAACTAATAAAATCATTCCTTTGTCCGCCATTCCTTTAATATACTGTAAGTCCATTAGGACGGCACATAACTAGTGGGATTGTTTAGTTTGTTTTTCACTCATGTGTGATCTTTTTCTTTTTGTAAGCCGCCTAGAGTCAGGTTCGCCTGATTGGGGCGGGATAATAGATCTAAATACATAAATACATAAATACATAAATAAATAAATACCAGCTTTTCTTTGGCTCTACCCCACTCCCTAGCCTAGCCCACTTCCAGGACATGGTCCAGAAGCCCTCCCAAACTGGAAGCTGGTCTCTCCTCCACCCACCTCTGCATTTTACCTTGCAAGTTATCCTTCTGCAACAGAATATTGAGTTGATCCATAAGATGGGAGATAAGAACAGACTCTATCGCTGCTCTGTACCTCCCAGAGTGTTCTGCAGAGGCACTGAGCCCCAGGCTTTGATTCTCTTGGCCTGCTCCAAGTTCATCCAGCAAGAACAAATCCTCAGGAAGGAAACTGGCAACCATGTTGTGAAGGGAGCGCTCTTTAGAGCCAGGGTCCAGCAACCATGAAGCCACCTAGAATGAGGGATACGTGCAGTCCATTACAGACAAAAATAAAAGCAAGCACATTTCTCACAAGAATGTGACAAGATTTGGCAATGAGTAACAAAAGGCAGATTTGATCTGTGTGTAAGACGTCCTAACCCAGAAGTAGGATTTATGGATTCTGTCAGCTTTCCAAATGGTAATCCTCACTGGTTTGTCTCTGGAATAAGAGGACAACTTTTGCTTGTACTTCTTACCCATCACTTTTTATCCTTCACTCTTGATCCTGTACTTTGCTATACAGAAGAACTGAATTCCTCTCTTCTTTCTTTTCATTTATAGCCTGCCTTTAAAGAAATTGAATGCAGCTTTGAAATTTTTTTTTTTGAAAGAAAGATATAGCTGCTACAATAAATTACAATATTAAAAGCAAGTAAACACATTACATAGTAAACCACCTGAAATGGTCGGTTACTTTGAGTATCTGAGTTATTGCTCTGTATTGTAAGAATGACATTTTTATGCATATTAGAGGAAATTCTTTGCATTCCAAATGTTAACAAATTAAGAAGACAACAATAATAAAAATATATAGCTACAAATTATTGTTCACAAAGCGAGAAACTCTATTCAAGGGATGGTTACACTCACAGAATACTAGATACAGTAATACCCCGGATAACGTTATGACTTGGTTTCACAAATCATTATGTTATCCGATTTTTAGCGTTGTCCGATGCATGCATCAAACAACGCTAAAAAAAAAGCCCTGACTTCAGGGACAAACTGTTTTAAGGAAGGAAAAGAAAGAGACCCGATTGGGTCTCTCTTTTCCTCCCTGCCTTTAAAGCCACCCCCCCACCCACCCGCAGCGGTCACTGCGACTGCAGTAAGGTCAGGGAAAGGCGTGCCTTTCCACCGACCCTACTGCAGTCGCAGAGACTGCTTGTCTCTCTTTCCCTCCCTGTATTTAAACTACAGGGAAGGGGAAAAGAGAGAGACGTGATTGGTTCTACAGGGAAGGGGGAAAGAGAGAGACGTGATTGGTTCTCTAGAGAACCAATCACATCTCTCTCTTTCCCCCTTCCTGTAGTTTAAATACAGGGAGGGAAAGAGAGACAAGCAGTCTCTGCGACTGCAGTAGGGTCGGGGGAAAGGCACGCCTTTCCCCGACCTTACTGCAGTCGCAGAGACCGCTGCGAGTGGGGGGTGGATTGGGTAGTTCTACCCAAACCACTCCACACCCGCAGACCATTGCCTCGGATAACGCTAAGAATCATTATCCAGAATCGTTATCCGATGCAAGTTTTTTCCAAAAAACTTGCATCGTTATCCGATTTTAGCGTTATCCGATGCAATTGTTATCCAGGGTATTACTGTACACAAATACTTTTCAGCAGCATTTGGATTATCCACGTTACCTTTAATAAATGTACTTTTGGGGGATTAGGGAAATGTTTTCTTGAGATGTGGGCCAGAAGCTGCATGCCCACCAAATCTAGCTGTCTTCTGAGAAAAAGAAGGAAAAGAATGCTTGGTTCTTTAAACCTGTCACTCTTCCAGGTGAGACCTCTTGCCCACACTCTGCTTCTCAACAGCATTCTTCTTCTGTTGTATCCGAATCCAAATATTGGTGATTAGCCATGAAGACTGTCCTGAGAATATAATGCAGAGGCCTTTCATCTGCCTTCCGCATCGCAGTGTGACACCTGTACTACTGTTCCAGTTCCTTGAGTCACTTTCTGATCCTGAGCTCTTTTGGCATGCAAAGTCCTCATTACCCCCAGGTCAGTATTGATGAAGCTGATGCCCTACCTCAAGATGGAATCAAGTGATATTTAATCAAATTAGGGACCTTCACCCTTCCCTGTGGACTTTGGAACCCAAGGCCATTAGTCCTCAGGGTTGTCACGTTAGTTAACTGCCACCTGACACTTGGCATTGAGTTGCTGGAAGTATGGTCTACTCCAGTGATGGCAAAACTTTTAGAGACCGAGTGCCCAAACTGCAACCCAAAACACAATTATTTATCACAAAGTACCAATACAGCAACAAGGGAGGAAGTAAATGCTCCCATTGGGCTGCTGGGCAGAGGGGCCGGGCAAACTCTGTGCTGGGAGAAGGAAGAAGTGCTCCCATTGGGCTGCTGGGCAGAGGGATGGGAAGAACTCTGTGCTGGTGGGAGAAAGCGCTCCCATTGGGCTGCTGGGCAAAGGTGCAGGGAGAACTCTGTGCTGGGGTGACTGCACGGGTGCCCACAGAGAGGGCTCCAGAGTGCCACCTCTGGCATGCATACCATAGGTTTGCCACCACCGATCTACTCTATTACCATAGCTGGATAACCTGGCCAGACCAGCATAGCAATTACAATTACCTTTACACAATTAGCATACAGGTAGCATGTATGTGCCAGCTTCATGTTCTGCTTGTATGAGAATTTGCAGTGGAAGGCTGTTTTTAGGAAACTTTTTTCTTCTATTACTCTGCCCTAATTTTCTCTACTTCTGTTGCTGTTCGCCTTGTATCACCCCACTTTACAAATGGAAAAATAAAAATGAAAAAATATGTGTTATTAAACCTTTGGGTCTTCAAAGCATCCTTCCAAAGAGATGCCACAGGCCTTCAGGAGAGTCTTGTAGTGTTGAATGAAGTCATACGCAGCAAGTGAAAAGGATCTCTTGCAATCCTGCAGGCATAACTGAAGGTGCTGCAGTCTCTCTGCTACAGTCAGGTTATGATCCAAAGGTGGGGGTGCCAAACTGGCACTGATTTCTAATTCACCAGAGAGGGGAGACAGAATGTGAGTGGCAGTTATAGCTGTACAGTTTTCTTCTACTGTAAAAGGGAAGGCAGAAATTCAACCTTGTGTCTTGCTTTTCAAACTCACAATACAGTCAAACCTTACATAACGAAATTAATTTGTTCCACGAGGCTGCTTGCTATGCGAGTTTTCCACTATGCGAGTTTTTTTCGCATAGAGAAATTCCTACGGAAAAATTCACATAACTAAAATTTCTAGGGACAAACTCGTATAGCAAAAATTTTTGTTATGCGAGTTTTCCCCACAGACATGCTCGTTATGTACGTTTTTCCATAGGAAAAGTCCGACTCGCATAGCGAAAATTTTTGTTATGAGAGTCGGATTGCTTTTTGAAAAACCCACTTGTTATGAGAGTTTTTCGCTAAGCGAGTCGCTCGTTAAGTGAGGTTTGACTGTATGTGAGAACTCTAGTTCCCCTATTTACTCTACTGGCTTTTCTCAGTAACAGCAATAGCAAGCTATGTACTTATTGAGTCTGAGGTGGCTCAGTGGTTATGAAGCGTGCCTTGTTAGCTGGAAGGTCGGCAAGTCAGCAGTTCGATTCCCGAGTACTGCATGACGGAGTGAGCGCCTGTCTCTGTCCCAGCTCCTGCCAACCTAGCAGTTTGAAAGCAAGAAATTGCAAGTAGATAAATAGGGACCACTTCGGTAGAAAAAGATCTTGGGGACATGAAAGGAGCCTCATTCAGACGTCCCCTGAGTTGAATTCCTGCAGCAAAAATCTTATCAACCCAAAAAGCACCTTTGTGTGCTTCTGATACAATTTTTAAAAATGTACTCATTTACAAACTACAAGGTTCTTCTTGGGCCTTCTCAATCCAAATTCTCTTTGCCTCCTTCCCTTAAATTCTGCACGTGTGTTTTTTAGTTCTTTCATCGTACTATCCTATTAATTTGGAATTACCAGGTCTCAAATCCTCCTCTAGCACTTCGCCCAAATTCTTTTAACTCTCTTCTTGTTGAGGTCCTACAGAACATCGTTTCATAAAAACAATGTTTTTAACATCATCACAAAAATTATACACTGGGTTACTGCTCTTCACTCGTGTATTAGTTTCACTTTTATCAATAAAAACATTGTTTTGAATATACAGTAATACCTCGGATAACGCTAAAATCGCATAACGTTAAGTAATCTGGGGAGGAGAATTGGATCGAATAACGTTAAGGTCCTATGGGATGGATCAGATAACAATCGCTAAAGCCTGTGCGGTTACAATGTATCTCTATGGAGCTTTAACGTTATCCGATACATCCCATAGGATTTTAACATGCATTGGATAACACTAAAAATTGGATAACACCAAGATTTGTGGAACCAAGTCTTAGCGTTATCCGAGGTTTTACTATACTGTAATATGAATTTAGCAATGCAGTAAATTACTATATAAGCAATTTTCTCTGGTGCAGATTATTTAGCAAAGCCTTACCAAACTGTTCATCATTTTTTTGTTGAAGTGAGATGTAGTAAGCATCTTTGCCACCCCAACACACAGCTAGTCCAACTACAAAGATCTCTTCATAACCTCTAATAGGAAATCCATCATCTTTGTCCTGAATAGTTTGCAAAGAGTTGCCTTCTGCAAAACACACGTGTAACAATTAAAATCTGTTTGGCCCTTGAAATTACAACCATATTCTAAGCCAAGGGTTCTCAACCTTTTTAAGCAGCAGGCCAGACCACACCCTCTCAGACAGCTGAGCTGACTGGATTGTGATTTTCCCTGGTGTAAACACTGTCATAAAATGCGTCCACAACAACCGGAAATGCATTTATGACAGCCACGAGTGCATTTACGGCTGTCATAAATGCATCCACTTCTGGCAGCGGCAGCATGGGTCACATGAAATGGTGCCACGGGCCAGGCTGGGCCATAGGTTGCTAACCCCTGGTCTAAGCAATTGATGTACAGATCTAACTTTGTTTAATATAACTGTTTTTACAGATAAACAGACACCAGACAGTGAGCTACTCAATGATGTCAAGAAGCATGAGCACAATGTGGCATCAGTGGCACCCAACCAAAGTACTCATTACCTATATGAGGTCAGGAGGAAAGGCAATTCATCCAGTCAGTCTCCAAAATAAGAGAGGAAAGTATGCTTGCCTCCAAGAAGAGAAGAGAAAGGGAGAAGAGAAAATACAAATCCCAGACTTTTAGAAAGGAATAGACAAGTGCTTTCTTTTTTTGCAGAGATGACTGTATATTGTCTTCCAAAATTCTAATTAATCTGTAGATTACCATTATTATTATTATTTTTAAAGATATTTGCCACATACACATAAGGCCAGAAACAAAAGATGTGATATTTTGCTCAATTGTTGTTTCAAGTTATCTAGACTAATTGATATGGAATGAACAGTGGAAGCAGACTTACTTTGTTTGAAGTTGGCACCAATAACTGATTTGTGGGACAGGTCTTTTGTTTTTTCACAAGCCACAGAAATAGCAAATCTGTCTTTTGTTTTCCATTCTTTAATGAACGTTTGGAAGAGAGCCTTATCATTTGCCACATCGATTATAGTGAGATTTTCGGCACTGCAAGATGGTAGTAAGCCATCTTCTTGAGATAACTGCAGTGAGAACCCTTCCATTATCATTGAGTTATCCTCCTTAAGTGGAATCTCAGCTTCTCCATTTTCCGCATTAAAATGCCCAATTTCTGCTTTCAGGTGTGAACCAGCCATATCATCTTGGAAGAACTGAATACTTGGAGCCTTGTTTACAGGTTTTGTGTTGCTTGTTTCCCTCACAGAGAGTGCCTCCAAACACAGTGAAGTAGACTCCATGAGGTTCACTGAAGAAGGCATTTTGTTCCCATTTGTCAAAGAGTTGGATTTTTCATTTGGATTGATTAGCCGAGTTGCACAAATGTTATTTTGATCGTTTAGTCCTCTGGTTAAGTAGTTGCCTTCAAAATCCTTACAGAATGACTTACATTGACCATGGGAAAGAGCAGAGATTGTGTCTGAATCATTATTTTTAGATATTTCTCTCCAATGTTTTCCTGGTTCTATTTTGGGTTTATCTCCAGAGGGACTTGGCCACTCATCTAAAACCTCTTTCATTCCTGGACTTAAATCTGATAAAGAGCTACACATCCCTGGCTGGTTAGCAAGTTTTTCTATATAATTGTTTGGTAAATGTTCATTTGCACCCTTTCCCATAGAAACAGGTCTGCCATTAGCGACCTCATTCATACTTCTCAAGGGGCTAATACTTGAATGAAAAGGCGACTCAGCCATTTTATGTGATCCTTCTGATGCAGGGAAAGAATCAATGTCTAACAATATCATAGAATCCCCATTACATTCTATTGGCCTCTCCTGGTTTACAGTGATACTTGGTACAGTTTTATCTGACCCAACATTCTGCTTACTAGAAACACTAGGTTCTGAAGTCCTTCTGAAATGAGGGGAAATAATGTGCTGCTGTGGAAGTGGCCCTAGGACAGGTGATTCACTAGTGTGAGCCAACTGGGGATCATTGATATAGCTAAAGGATTCGTTGAACAGCCAACTGTCACTGCTGTTCAGATTTGGTAAATTTCCATCCACAATTGGTGCATTCTCATTGAGCAAAGGGGAACTCATGTTTGGGCAAACAGTAGAAACTTGCTCTTCTGTTAAATCTGGAGTCTGATAGTCTCGTAAGAATCTGTCTAACTGGGAGTCCACAACAGAAAAACTGTTTTTTTCAAGGCAATTTGGTATTTCAGCAGTTTTCTCAGTAAGGTTTATTCTCCTAGAGTCTGATAATGCATCTTGTAATAGCTCTGTATTTCCTGCTACGTTATTTTTCTTGATGCATTCTATTTTGTCTGTTAGCTTATTCTCAGCATCAGTTTCTGAAACACTGGCAGAATTTGTACCAATAAGGGTTTTCTGTGACCAATTTGCTACATGTTCCCTCTTTTTAATGCCTTGTTCATTAGCAATTTCAGCTGCCTTCTGCTGTTGTAGTATCCTTTCTGTTTGAGTATCCAATTGGAAGCTTTCTTCAAATTCCCTGAAGACAAAACATAGATCAGGGGAATAGCAGTTTTCATTACTAGACTTCTTCAGAGACATATAATTATTATTATCCACTTCACATACATCTGTAGTGGATTTTACAATGTTAACTTCAACATTTTCCTTAAGCCTAAGAGCTGTGCGAATCTTACTTGTAGTGGGTTTCAAATGAGATTTTGTCTTCTGCCCAGTGCTTTCCATTTTTTCCTTGCTGATTCTTTGTTTTACTGAGGTAACATTCATGCCTTTTTCATCTTTATCCAGATGTAAGCGTTTACTTGGCTGAAAGTACATATCAGCATGACTTGCTTCTAATAGAGTCTTATCGTCAAGATTGGCATTTAATGAACTAGCACCTAACCGTCTCTTTTTTTTAAGTTTAACATATGATGTATTCTTCAGTTGTGGACTAATGGTTTTGCCAGATAGAGTTGTGTTGTGGCCGTTTCTGAGTCTCTGTTTGCCACTACACCTACACGTTTCTTCTTCTACAGGACTCCTTATTATCACAGCTGTGGAAGAGTCAACTGACAAGACCGAGGAATTGGGATTCCACTGCACTCCCCAAACTGCCAGGTCTTCCTTTAAGAGAACTTTCGCTTCTTCCACAATAAGATGTGCCGCTTCACTCTCAGTTAAATTCTTATGCCCAGACACCCAGATGCAACGGGTAGTAAGCCGTTCCTCAGCCGCCTCTTCATCTTCATCCACTGCCTTACGAGCACTAAAGTATGAAACAAGAGCCGGCATTGTAATGAACACACAAGCTTTAATACAGTATTTAACTTTTAACTCTTAAAAACAAGAAGATTTTTTAAAATCTGAGTGGGAAAATATCCCAGATGGGCGGGATATAAGTGTAACAAATAATTAATTAAACAAATAAATTATACCACACCTAAATTAGCACACAACACACACCCTTAACATGGACTCAAGTTTTATACTGCCATCCACACTGCCATCTAAAAAGATAGTTTTCTGTTTCAGATGAATTATAACCCACGGGTTATTCATCATGAAATAAGGAATAGTTTTTAATTATGTAGCATAAGGTTATATATTCATACAGTTTAAAAAGTTTGCTAAACAATTTCTATTAACCCATTCACAATGTCATTCATTTCCAGAGGTTTCTGTAAGATTATTGGGTAATTTTTCTACCTAAAATATATAACCACAGATACTTGGTTTTATAGTTCTCAAAACTGTGAATTTGTGTCTGGAGAGAGAACATGCCTCTTCTTCACAGCAAAAAATGTTATACAATATAGAGTTGAGAAAAAGTCCTTAATTCAATTTTTCCTTTGCAAATCTATGTACAAAGAATTAACCCCTTACCGCTTAAGTGTTAAATTTCAAAAACATTCAATGAATAGAAGATTGTTTAAAGTGGAATATGGACCTGCACAAGAAGCTAAGTATGGGGAGGAACAACAAGTAAAAATAAAAGTGAAATCTTTTGAAACATTATGTAGAAAGTCATGATTTAAAACTAGCCTAACTGATTAGTGGTTTAAATCAGGATTTAAATGAATTTGTTTTATATCAAATCCGTCCTGCTGTTTTCACAAGTAGGGGGTTTCCAAGCCACTGCTCTCCTTCTTAACAGCCAGCCAATCAGAACTGACTTACACCACCCCTAATAAGGCCTTCAGGGTATATCAATTCAAATACAGTACAGTAATACCTCAGTTAGTGTTTGCATCGTGTAACGCTAACATCGGATAATGTCGGGGAATTTGAGGCAAACATTTGCATTGCACAATGTTAACATAATGTTGTACAATGAAAATGTTTGCCTCAGATTCCCCGATGTTGATATCTGCCCCAAAGCCTGCAGAGCTAAAGACCAGCTCTGCAGGCTTTGAGGCAGAGATCTCCGCTCAGATCAGTGGTTTGGTTGAGGGGGAGGGCATGCCCGCCTGTTCTCCCCCCAACCAAACCGGCGATCCGCTCACACACTGGGACTGCCAGGGTGTTGGGGGAGAAACCATGAACAATCTCTCCTCCAACACCTCAGCCTTTCCTAGGCGATCGCTGGGACTGCCAGGGTGTTGGGGAAGAGATTGTACATGTGCGCGATCTCTCCCCCAACACTCCAGCTGTCCCAGGCAATCACTTGGGACAGTTGGGCTGTTGGGGGAGAGATCCCCCCGCCTGGCTTGCTAAGGGGCTTAGCTATCTAGGCCGGCGGGGGGGGGGGCTTCTTAAGAGAGGCTGGGGAAAGGGTCCCAAGCCTCTCTGAAGAAGCCCCCCCCCCCGGGGTGGATCGCTAAGCCCCTTAGCAAGACAGACAGAGGTTTCTGAAAAGAAGTTAGGAAAAACAGGACTTTATTTTAACGTTGTGCGATCAATGCATCCCACAACGTTAAAAACCGGATACCATTATGACTTGTGGAACCAAGTCATAACATTATCCAAGGTACTACGGTACCTTTATAATGTATCCTAAACATTTCCCAGTTAAAATACAGTATGTATGTACTGTCAAGAAACCTGCTAAGAAATAGGATCTCATCCATTTCTCAAAGGTATAATGAACTACTCTAGGGATTCGCAACCTGTGGCCTGTGGGCCACTTCATTTCATGTGGCCCACCACCACCTCAGGATGTACCATGCGGGGAGGAAGGCAAAATGGCCATCTAGCCCCCGAAGCTATTTGAGGGTGTGTGACCCGGGGCCCCGGCTTTAAAAGGTTGAGAACTCCTGAACTACACCATATTGAAGGGCTAACTTTCAGATAACATTTGTATGGTTTCCAACCTTCTGAATGGTGCGGCGTTCCTGAAAGCACGTTCAACTTCAGCATCTGTCCCTTTAGCCACATCAGCAACTGTGATGAAGCCAGCATTATAAAGGGCCCTGGCGCACTGTGCATTGAGCAGAGATATCCGGACAAGATCACAGAGCTCCCGCTGGACTCCAAAAGTAAGGCGACTCTGAAACTGAGAGAGCAACTGTTCCATATTGTGCCATCCCAGCCGGTTACAGAAAATGGTAATCATCCCTGGAAGAGACAAAAAGGTTGGATTTTTTTTCTTCAAAATATGTCCTGTTCAACAGCAAGGGGTTCCCAACCCCCGGGGCCATGAGCCTAATCAGACCTGTGCATCTCATTAATCCAGCCTGTGGTGGCAACCCAGGCACCTTTAGGACCGCCCACCACCACCAGAAGTCACATTATGTCACTTACCACTGTGGGGGGAATCACACGGTTTTTCTGGGTTCTTACACAGCCTCCGCCACTTCCCAAGGGCAGTTGGAGGCTTTCTGGAGCATGTTCGCTCCATTTTGGGAATTTCCTGCGGCTTCTCCAATGTGCTTTGGCAGCTAGAAAGCAGCAGTTGGGCACTTCCAGTGCTGGGCAGAGCTTAGGTCAGCCCCTGGGTTCCCAGTGAGGAACCAGGAATTGGCCACATACCGCGCTCTGGCTGCCAATTTAAGTAGATTGTTGTTGTTGTTCAGTTGCACAGTCGATTCCGACCCTTTGTGACCCCATGGACCACTGTCTGCCAGGCACCTCTGTCCTCCACCATCCTCCTCAACTCGCTCAGCTTTGTGCCCATTGTGTCTACAATACCATCTAGCCATCTCATTTTTGGCCGCCCCCTTCTTCTTTTGCCCTCCACCTTTCCCAGCATCAAGGTTTTCTCAAGTGAATCCTCTCTTCTCATTTGATGTCCAAAGTACTTTAGCTCCATCTATACTATTTGACCTTCTAAGGAGCAGTCAGGGTTGATTTCTTCTAGAATCGACCTATTTGTTCTCCTCATTGTCCAGGGGACTCTCAAAACTCTCCTCCAACACCACATCTCAAAGGCATCTATTCTTCTGCGCTCAGCTTTCCTTATGGTCCAGCTCTCACAACCATACATTGCCACCGGAAATACCATTGGTTTGACTATAACAATTTTTGTTTTCAATGTGATGTCTCTACTTTTCACCATGTTCCTCAGGTTTCTCATCGCTTGCCTCCCAAGAATTAAGTAGATTAGCTTCATTAAAATACAGAGATTAATCTAATAAAGGTTCTTAGAGATGTAACCGTAATTGTGATATATTACTGATCTGAAATATTTATATTATGTGTCAGCAGCGCCTCACCTGCATAAGTAGCAGCAGACTGTTGTAAAGACTGGAGCTGTCCACGATTGCAACCATATTTCTTAGTTACATCCTTTAGAGGCACTTCATTTATTAAATCCAGCAGGGCCAGACTTGTAAAAAACCTGTGTAGCAAATTAATATAAGGTGAAGGAACAAAAACTGGATGATCTGCAGAAGAAATGCAAGGAATCTTGCATTGTAACAAGAAGCTAACAAAACACAGTAATAATTTTTAAAAGAACTGAGGTGTTGCTGGGCAGGAAAGGCATGAGCTGGAAAGGATGGGAGGAGCCTGTGGCTCTTTCACAGCTCCAGAACGTTCCAAGTTGACTGTGCATGAGCAGGAATTTAACCCATTCATGTGCATTCACGAAGAAGAAAGATGTAAACACAGGTTGCTCTGTGAACACATGGACACAATTAATACTACATGGCATTAGCATGAGGTGTACAGTGAGTTCCTACAAACAGTTAAAGAGTGACTACTTCCAAGACAATGTCATAAGAAGTACCACTTGAGTGTGTTTTGGGTACTGTATTACAAATCAGAATGCTCCTTTCTATATAAATGAGAACTTACCTCCTTCACCTTCTAGCTATGAGCACGTTCCACAAAAGATTTTAACCTGCTGCTACCTATGAGTTACTTGCAGTCCATTAACTTTAGCATTACACTCATAGCAGAGGACTTGCTCAATGCAGGTTGTTAGAGTCAGAGTGGATTACCAGACATCGCAAGGATCATCCTGACACACTATCACACAGCTCCCTCTTGTAGCTGCTCAGTTGTTACCTTTTGTGAATGGCCATTTGCCTGCGTTGCTTTTCTGTTCTTCCAACAATTTTGCCCTTCACAGAACAGGCCAAAAAGCTCTCCTCAATCCCCACCAGCTCTGCCACTCTTCTCATGGAGCCTGGCAACTTCTCCCACAAGCAAAAGAACCGATACCACTCGATCTTGGTCCAGTCCTCATACACAGGGGTGACCTGAAAAACGCGGGATTTGACTTCTACTTACTTTTCACATTAGAGCTCTTTTTGCACCATAAAAATTTCTCCCAACCTTCTTTCCATACAAAACTGTCATCCAGTTATATTAGCCCTAATCCGCTGAAGAAGGGAAATATCTGACACTGAACCCAGAAGACACCTTTGTCAAGAACAGCGTTTCTTACACTCCTGGGTACTCTAAGATCTTCAGCTCTGACTACTTATAGAAGAGCGTCTTTGTTTGTTTTAGTAAACTTTCAAAGGAGTTCAACACTCCATCCCACAAAGTTTTATTGCAGAGTTTCAGCATCACTATTTCATTCTTTCTACTTGTTTCTTCTTGAAAACTGCAGCTACAAAATGAGTACCTTTTACAAGTTTTATAACCTCTTTGTTCATCTAAAGATCATTTGAAGTGTGTCCAGTTTTATATCATCAAGAAGCAAGTTTAACCTATGAGATGCAGTAATATGTGGATACTCATCCATTATGATCTCCATGCTGCTTTCCTTTGGGTGGTATTGTCAGTCAGCAAAGCAAATACTTTACCACTGTACCAATTTTCTGTAGGGACTTCACATGTTATACAGCTGATATACTCTGTGGTGTGTTTGTTCTCTCAAACAGGTATTAAGATAAATTATAACTACATTTTTTCAAGATTAAACACTACATCAATATATTTGCATCTTGGATTCAGACCAACAAACATCTGAACAAGTTTTCCCGATTTCCAAAACAAAATGTACACAAGACAGTCTGTTAGGGTCACTTATGAGCCCCTGATGTCATGAAAGATTTCCCCTTCCCTGGAACTTGAGACAACATAATAAAAATATCCTACCAAATAAAGGCTGTGGAGATCATTCTCTAGGACAAAACTCTTCATTGCTCTTTGAAGATCTGCAAAAATCTCTAGTGCTGCTACTGGAGAAAATGAGGAAAACAGAGTAGCAGAGCCAAGCTGTGTTGCAGAATACATTTCTGTCGAGAGAAAAATGAACCACTTGTCAGCATCATAAGTATCTCACTGTTTATTTGAAAAACATTTTAAGATGCAGGAGCTGAAATCAAATACCATAACATACAAGGTGTAAGGCTGATGAAGTCATATCAGCCAGAGATTACAGTATTAGAAAAATAAAAATGAGAAATGCCCCTCCAAACCTGGGGAACATAGTGAAAAGTAGAGACATCACACTGAAAACAAAAATTCATATAGTCAAAGCAATGGTATTTCCAGTGGCAATGTATGGTTGTGAGAGCTGGACCATTAGGAAAGCTGAGCGCAGAAGAATAGATGCCTTTGAGATGTGGTGTTGGAGGAGAGTTTTGAGAGTCTCCTGGACAGCAAGGAGAACAAATAGGTTGGTCTTAGAAGAAATCAACCCTGACTGCTCCCTTGAAGGTCAAATAGTAAAGATGACGCTAAAGTACATTGGACATCAAATGGGAAGAGAGGATTCACTTGAGAAAGCCTTGATGCTGGGAAAGGTGGAGGGAAAAAGAAGAAGGGGGCGGCCAAAAATGAGATGGCTAGATGGTAATGTAGATGCAGTGGGCACAGAGCTGGATGGCCTGAGGAGGATGGTGTAGGACAGAGGTGCCTGGAGGACAATGGTCCATAGGGTCACAAAGGGTTGGAATCGACTGTGCGACTGAACAACAACAAAATAGCCCCATGGCATCCTTGGGACTTTTTTGTTAAGCAGAAGCCATGGATGAGCTATGGGGCAGAAATCACCACCACTATGTGACTAATAATAATTTCATGTCAGAAATTATTCTGGGTTGAAAGGATTTTTGCAGAAGAAACTCCGCTCAGGGAATGCCCAAATGAGGCCCCTTTCATGTCCCCAAGAGCTGGGACAGAGATGGGCACTCAATCCATCATGCAGTACCCGGGTCTCGAACTGCCGACTTGCCAGCCTTCCAGCTAACAAGATGAGCTTCTTAACCACTGAGCTACTGCAGCCCCTTACTATCTCACTAACATTGCAGGTGTTTGTTGCTCTAAATCTACAAATACTTGCATTTCCAAAGAAATTATTTATATTTTACCTTTGCCCACACTAGAGGCAGAAAGGAGGATGAATTCATTCTCAAGCAACCACCTCACACAAGACTCAATAGATCCATGATACGTTCTTGCTTGGTCTTTCTCACCATTCTGAAAGTCTTTCATACTAGCACCAAGGAGTGTGCAAGCAGTGTAACTCTGGATGTCATCTGGAGAGCTAGCTACACCACCTACTATGATCTGTTAGAACAAGAGTTTAAATGATCAACATTTTAAAATGATATAGCAATTAATCTAAAAAGTTAGATAGGATGGGATGTAGCAATTAGATAGGATGGGATATAGCAATTAATCTATAAAACTAGATAGGGTGGGATATAGCAATTGATCTAAAAATTAGATAGGATAGTCAATTTGCTCCAATGGTCACACTGGGAAGGAGGAAGAGGTGGTGTGGCAAAAATAAACCTAGCCAGGAAAGGTTCTCACATTCTTTTCCCCTTACTTAATTCCATTTTAATCACCTTCAATTAGAATCATAGAATAACTGAGTTGGAAGTAGTATATGAGACCATTGAATCCAACCCACTCTCAATGCAGGAATCCAAATCAAAGCAGATCTGATAGACCATTATCCAATTTTCTCTTAAATGCCTCCAGCACTGGAGTGCTCACCACCTCCCAAGGTAACTGGCTCCATTATCGTACTGCTCTAACATTTAAGAAAATTTCCCTGATATTCAGCCCATATCTGGCTTCCTATAATTTCAGCCCTTTATTACATGTCTTGCACTCTAGGATGATGGAGAACAGATCCTGCCCTTCCTCTTTATTTTTCAAGTATCTGAAAAGTGCTATCATATCACCCTCCCCCCCTTTTTCTTCTTCTCCTCAAGATGAAACATGCTCAGTTCCTTCAGTCTTGGTCTCCAATCCCCCGATCATCCTTGTTGCCCTCCTTTGAACTTGTTCCAGTTAGTTAGCATCTTTCTTAAAGTATGGCGCCCAAAAGTGGACACAGTACAGTAAAACCTAGCATAAAGAGTGCCTTGTTTAGAGACTAACTTGCTTAAAAAACAGAATTTTCTCTGAATGGTCACCTTGCTTAACAACTAAACCAACCAAAAACTCACTTAACAACTAAATCGGGGTTCACACACACACACACCCCGCCAGAAGACACAATTGGTCACTTACAATAGTGTTTCTCTTAAAGAGCAAACTCGCTTAAAGAGCAATCCTGTGGAACACTTTATGCTCTTTAAGCAAGGTACCACTTACTCTAGATGAGGCCTAACTAGCATCAAATAAAGGGGGACTAGTACTTCTTGAGATTTGGAGACTATATTTCTGTTAATACAGCCTAAAATAGCACAGGGCTTCTTTACAACCACATCACACTTAGGACTCATATTCAGCTTGTGCTCTATAACAATTCTGAGGTCCTTCTCATTCACCGTATTACTGAGCCAGATTTTTCCCCCATCTTGTAACTGTGCATTTAGGGAGTTTCCTTTAAGTTTGTTTTTATCCTGCTTAAATGTCATCATCTTGTTTTCAGCCCAGTGTTCAAGCCTATAAAGATATTTTTGAATTCTGTTCCTGTCTTCCAAAGTATTAGCTATTCCACCCAATTTTGAGTCATTTGGAAATTTAACAAAGTATTCCCTGCACTCCCTCATCCAAGTCATTACTGAAAAAGTTGAAGTATACCAAGTCCAGGACTAATCCTTGTGGTACCTCTCTTATTACAACAACCACCGCCACCACCAATTTGAGAAGGAGCCATTCAGGGCCGTAGCCAGGGTTCTAGATTTGGGGGGAAGGGGTGAATATTATTTCAGGAGGGTCAACAATGTCACACACATATATATAACACTGACATCCCAGGGTGGGCTGTTAGCTCAGGGAGGGGCTGATCCCCCACCCCGGACACAGCCCTGGAGTCATTAATTATCTCTCTGAGTATAGTTCTGCAGCCAACTGTACATCCACCTGACACTTGTACTGGCCACACCAGTAATTCTAGTTACTATTACAGATACATGTCAGTCTGGCCAGGTTATCCAGCTATGGTAATAGAGTAGACCATACTGCCACCAACTCAATACCGATTGTCAGGTGAGAGTTAACTAACCTGACAAACCTGAGGACTAACGGCTTTGGGTGCTGAAGTCCACAGGGAAGGGTGATGGTCCCCAAGTGGATTAAATCAAACTTGGATCCATCTTGATGGAAGGCAACAGTTTCATTGATACTGGCCTGTTGCTGATGAGGACTTTGTGTGCCAAAAGGGCTCAGGACCAGAAAGTGACTCATGGAACTGGATCAGTGGTACGGGTGTCATGCTGTGATGTGGAAGGCGAATGGAAGGCCACTGCATTATATTCTCAGGATAGTCTTCATGGCTAATCACCCTGAGGATTGCCAATAATTGGATTTGGATATGGCAGAAGAAGAAGATTACAGATACATGCTTGTTCTAAGGTCTTTTGGAATACTCATTTGGCTGAATCAAGCTTTTTTAGTTGATTGTTGCTTTCAGAATGTACGATATTTTAAATGCTTCAATTTCTATCTGGGTCAACCATCAACTTTCTTCTGAACCCATGTGAGCATGCCTCCTTTGCTTAAAATAGACAGCTGTGATTTTCCTCTCCACACCCACATTCATTTTTCTTCATCTTTGGGTTAAACGATTATATAGCTATGAACACTATCAATTGTAACCTGTAGGAATTTTAAGTGAAACATGCATGCTGACTGATAATTGCTAGGTCAATTTTTTAATTAATTATTTTAGTGTGAATGGCCAGAAAAATTGTTTCCCTTAAGATTTATTTTCCTATGATGCTTATGATTTACAATTTTCCCATTTCTATACTGCCTTCATATCTCATTGTTGAATCTATTTATAGTTACAATTTCTTTATTCTGAAATATTTCACATGTTTTCTGACTACCACCACTAGTACATTAGATTAAGTACAACAGAATGAAAATAGAATTTGAAGGGAAGGAAGAATTATACAAATATATTCAGTATCATTTTTAGACAATCAAAAAACCTATATTAATACATGTTCTATAAAGTTTGATTAAGTTGTGGTGGCTTAGTGGTTAAGATCTTTAAGCCTCACCTAAAGTATTGTGTCCAGTTCTAGACACTGCACTTTAAGAAGGATGACAACAAACTGGAACAAGATCAGAAGAGGGCAACAAAAATGGTGACAGAACTAGAAACAAAACCCTAAGAAGAAAGAGTGAAGGAACTGGGCATGTTTAGCCTTGAGAAAATGAGATGGGAGAGGGGGAGGGAATGATATAATAGCACTTTTCAAACCAAAAAAGTTATTCAGGGGAGAGTCAAGAATCTGTTCTCAGACATTCCCGGGTGCAGGATATGTAATAATGGGCTTAAACTGCTGGGAAAGGTAAGACTGTTTCGTGCACTTCAACATCTGGTCATGCCTGCCCCATGACCATGGAATCATCTGCAGAAACTACTTGCAGACAACACTGTCTCTTTGTCTGAAAACAGAGATGAGCATCACTCCCTAGAGGAGGGGTGGCCAAACTACGGCCCACCGGCCAGATGTGGCCCACGGTGCCCCAGGAAGTGGAAGTAAAATGCACATGCATATGCTCAAAACAGTGCCACGAATGCACTCATGGCTGTCATAAAAGCATTTATGACAGCTGTGGGTGCATTTATGGCAGTGCTTTGCACATGCACACTCGCATTTTACTTCTGCTTCTGGTGAGAGAAACCACATGACTGGCGCCCTGAACCATGTGACTGGTCCACAGCCTGAAATGTTTGCCCATCCTTGCCCTAGAGTCAGATACGACTGGCTTTCCAGCCAGGGAAACTTTTAAAGTTTGATTCTCTTAGCACGTATATTGCATACCTCAAGGATGGCTCTGATCATGCTAGAAGTTAGCTCTTCTTCATCATGACTGATCAAACAGCTGTGGACTGGTCTGAGATGGCACTGAAGTAGAGTAATTCCTTTTGATTTCTCAGAAGGTTTGCATACCAGAATGCTCTCACCTGTCAACAAACAGAACATTTGCATTGACTGATATCTAATGTGTGAAATGGTCAAAATGTGTATTTTTAACTAATAAGCAATTAATCATCTGATTAGCTTGGAAACAATCCATTTCTGGTGGCAACATATGGTTGTGAGAGCTGGACCATTAGGAAAGCTGAGCGCAGAAGAATAGATGTCTTTGAGATGTGGTGCTGGAGGAGAGTTTTGAGAGTTCCCTGGACAGTGAGGAGAACAAATAGGTCAATCTTAGAAGAAATCAACCCTGACTGCTCCCTTGAAGGTCAAATAGTAAAGATGAAGCTAAAGTACTTTGGGCATCAAAGAGAAGAGAGGATTCGCTTGAGAAAGCCTTGATGCTGGGAAAGGTGGAGGGCAAAAGAAAAAGGGGGCGGCCAAAAATGAGATGGTTAGATGGTATTGTGGAGACAATGGGCACAGAACTGAGCGAGTTGAGGAGGATGGTGGAGGACAGAAGTGCCTGGCGGACAGTGGTCCATAGGGTTGCAAAGGGTCGAAATCGACTGTGCGACTGAACAACAACAACAAAATCCAAAAGACTAGCTGAATTTAATAGCTGTAGGAAAATCTATCCAGCAGATAGGGAAAATATGTGACAAGAACACAGAAGGCTGTTTTACTACATTGCCATCTATTTTCGTTGGATAAATCCTACTAACTGTCACAAAAAATACCCATCACGAACAGTATCATGGTATAACTGGCAATGTAAATAAGGAGATAGTCACATTTTTGAAAGTGTATAATTAGAGAACATTATTTCTATCCTTTAGATTAGGGGTGCCCAACCTATGGCCCACAGGCTGGCCCTGGCCCACAGCACCATTTTATGTTGCCTGCCGCCGCCCTCACTGATACTGGAAGGAGAAGCAGATACATTTATGGTAGCCATAAAACGCACCCATGCATGCGTAAACGCACCCACTGTAAACGCACCCATGGCTGTTGTAAACCTATTTTACAGCAGCATTTATGGAACGAGGAACCACATGACGGTCCCACTCAGATGTCAGGGGGGCCATAGTCCAAAAAGTTTGGGAACCCCTACTTTAGACACAGCAGATGTGAGACACGGGGATAGTAGCCATTTTTTAAGCATATAAAACCTTTACAAGCAGCTTTTGCTTTTCTTTTTTTTAATTGGGTTTTTTGAAAGAAAAGACAAAAATACATAAACATAAACAATACAAAGCAAACAATATATTTAAAAAAGGAAAATTCCAAACCTCACTTCTATTAACCATTCTACTTACATGTAATTAAATTTCATGCTTTAGACTTATATAAGATCCATTTCTTATCAATTTTATACTTAAAATATTCCCATTAATATGGTTTCCCAATTATTTCTTATAACATAAACATAGTAAACACCCTAGTGAAGTACATGTATCGTTATGTCCTTAAATCTACCAGCTTTTGCTTTTCTTCAGAATGGTTTACCAGAAAAACCTGGAAGATCTGATCCTTATCTTACTATCTAAAGACAGCATTTATGTATTGTATTTACATTATTTTACTTTTTGTACACAAGTTCTTCATTGTAGACTTTCTTTAAGAACAACACATGGATATTGTCATGGATTTCCCAGCTTTGTGTTTTCTTAGACTTTTGACTGCAGGGGACTTCATATGCTACAATAAAGAGATTGTAGTACATTTACTGCTACGTTGCTCTTAGGTGGCCCAAAGCTCTAGGAAAAACGGCCCCCTTCATTACCTTTGGGGACTGCTTAGTGCACCTGATCCAGTGGGCACCAATCCATGAGAATTTAAGACATAAATGACTTAGTTTCAAAAGGATTGTAAAGATACCAGCAAAATCCAGTAACTCTGCCTACCCATGGTGTCTACGCCTTTCCTTCCAGCTCTTCCAGCCATCTGTTTGTATGTCAAGACATCCAGCAATCTGCTGCCAAATATAGGAGTTCGGATAATTACACGGCGTGCAGGCAGATTCACTCCAGAAGAAAGTGTAGAAGTTGCAATCAGGACTCGAAGAACTCCTTGACGAAAAGCTCCTTCAATTAGGTCTCGCTCGTCAAATGTAAGACCTGAGATAACAATTAACTCTTGTTATTAAAACAATGGGAGGATCCACCAGGTCTGAGACAGCAATTAATGTTCATTATTAAAATACTGGCAGGCTCCACCAGCAGTAGCAGCAGAACAGAAATTAGTAATTTGACCTGGGAAAATCTAAACCAAGGGTCCTCAACCTATGGCCCATGGGCCAGATCCGTCCCATGGCACCAACTCATCCAGCCTATGACCTCGCTCCAGCCACTGCCACCTCCGCCTCAATCCTCGTCTCCTCTCCTCTGCTTGGCATGTCCCTAATGGCGCTCCATAGCTCCATCGCCGTTAGGTACATGCCAAGCCATGATATGTTCCCACCACCCTTGACCTCAGCGGGCACAGCAGGTAGTATAAATGGAAATAGAGACAAAATATCATGAAACTAGCATAAAACACAAGGAGCTCCACACACCAAAAAAAAAAAAGAAAAGGGGAGGGGATAAAAAGCCAGTAAATTAAAAAAAGTGAAAACTAAATAGTAATGGAGTTACAGTATATTTAGGTAAAGATAAAGGTTGCCCTTCCTCATAAGCCAGACTCTAGGTTTCAGTGCTCATCTCTGTTTCATAGCCGAAGAGCCAGCGCTGTCTGCTTCTGCAGACGTTTCCGTAATCATGTGGTAGCTTTTGAACTGCTAGGTTGGCAGGAACTGAGACAGAGATGGGAGCTCACTCCATCGTGCAGTACTGGATCTTGAACTGCTGACCCGCTGACTGTCCAGTCATCAAGTTCAGCATCTTAAACACTAAGCCACATTTTATTCCTCCAAAATATTTGGATATACTGTACGTACTTCCTAATCAATGACCTAGATTTCATTTGCAGGACAGAGTCTGACTATGTGCATGTCCTTCACTACAAATCATCACATTGGAAACATTATAAAACTTTGGAATATTTTATCTCCAAATGTCTATTTCACATAGTTGAATAATAACCCTGCACATATCAATCACTCCTAAGAATGACAGATTGGTGTCTTCCATCTCTTTCTCTCACAGATACATTCATTTGCTGATGCCAAGAGATACACAATATGAGGTATCAAGCAAGAATACCTGCATGATGAAAAGCAACACCCCATTTTATAGTCCGCTGTAGCACAGAGTCCAAACCTGCAGGCGAACGCCTTAGCTGACTCATCAACTCCTCTATCCTCTGTGTGTCCAACACAACTGGCGCAACGGTTGACAGGCCTTCAGGTAAGGAAAAAAATGGAAAAGAATCAATGAACATTTTGTGGAGTTTAAAAAAAGGAACAACCTTCTTCTCCTCAAATCCTGCCTTGACTCACAATTGTGTTGGAGATTGTAGAACTCCCGGGCAATGATGTCTGCCAATTTCTCACACCAGTTCTTAGAAGGGCAAAAGACAAGGACAGAATGGCCATCCTGGACTGTCTCATAACACAGACTCACCACGTGATCTTCGTCACTCTAAATTGAAATGGATAATAGGTTTAGCAAGTGAGGTTTGTGTAGAGGTGATGTTGTCATAGCTTTTCATCCTTCTTCACAGACCCAGACTCATGTACAGATCTTTGTTTTCTAAAATAAAAAGCCCACTACAGTAACCCTTTGACCTTATATAAGAGGATATATCCCTTTTTATTGACTCTTATCATTAGTGTTAAACTGCACAGATTACACAGTCTAATTTGGATACTAGTAATTTTATTTTTAATCCCATTTTTTTAGCAAACTCCAGTCTTCCTTCAATATTACTGCATCCCATTAATTTCCAGAGGGAGTTGCTGGAATCTGTTTCAGCAAAAACAATTAACAATTCTGTAGGATCTGGCAAGTTTTATTTGGCTATAGCTTTTGTGAACGGTAGTACATCTCTTCAGATGCACGGAGTACAGCCTCAGTAGTCAGATATTTGTATATATGTGAAGAGCGAGAGGACATGAACAATAACAGAAATGCAAATGCCACAAGCATATTGCTGGTTATGTTGTTGATGATCAAAGCACAATACAGTGGAACCTCAGTTAACATTATTTATTTATTATTTTTCAATTTGTATCACTGCCCCACTCCAAAGACCCTGGGCGGCTCACAAAAGAACAAAGACAAATCAACATCTAAAAACCCATCAAAAAACACCACCCATAATTAAAAGATTGAAAGATTAAGAGATTAAAAAAAATAAAAGATTAAAAGAAAGAGTTTTTACCGAATTAACCAACAGGCTGGGGTTACTGCATTGCTGGTACCCCACACCTGCCCTGCCAGCCATGTATTTAAACCTTTCCTGAAGGGCAGCAACTCTGTCTGGAGCAGCAACTCAATTGGCAGGAGGTTCCATAGGGCTGGAGCAGACATTAAGAAAGACCCTCTTTTTAGTGTAAGAGAGACATGACTCTCTAGCTGAGGGAACAATTAGAGAGCCTCTCCAGTCCGCTCTGGTGGGACGGACAGATGTTCTTAGGGTGATGTGGTCTCTTAAGTATCCTGGCCCACTATCATGTACCTTGAATGGCACCCAGAGGCATACTGGTAACCAGTGCAACTCCTGAAGCAGTGGCGAGGCACAGGCATAACGCCCACACTACAAATGGGCATAACGTCTGCACCCCAATTAATGCATTCTCCGGGACATTTCATACAGCGAAAATTACTTTAACCATTTTTCCCATAGGAATGCAATTAATGCAGTTTCCCATAGAAATGCAGTGAAAACCAAAATACTTTAACCAAAAAGTGGTTTCCCATAGGAATGCATTGAAAACCAATTAATCTGTTCCGAAAAAAATTCTGTATACCGAGCCACTATTTTCTATGGATTTCCTTTTGTTATGTGATTTTTATGTTGACCGAGCCGTTTATTAACCAAGGTTCCGTTGTAACTGGGAAACAACATATACAGACTTTAATACTGCTTATTAGCAGTCATCTGCTGACCCTTAAGTATCTGTTAACTGAATCAGTCTATATAAAATACTGTCCCACTTCTTCAAAGACTTAAAACACTTGACCACTAGGGCCGTGGTGGCAAACCTATGACACCCATGCCAGAGGGGGCACTCAGAGCCCTCTGTTGACACACATGCAGTCACCCCAGCACAGATTTTGCCCCGCCCCTCTGCCCAGCAGCCCAATAGGAGTGCTTTCTTCCCCCAGTACAGAGTTCACTCCACCCATCTGCCCAGCAGCCCAATGGGAGCACTTCCTCCCTCTTCCCAGTACAGAGTTCACCCCACCCTTCTGTTTAGGGGGCACTCGGTCTTTAAAAGGTTCATCATCACTGCTCTAGGGTATACAAAGCAGCATTATCCTAATTAGCCTGCTTCTTAGTGTTATCAAGTTACCTTCAGATGTGGTACAGGCTGAATTTCTCTAACAACTTTAATTGAGTTGTCATAAATCTTGTTGCCAATTTTCACCTGCTCCACAAGAGGCACTGGACGGAAGTCTGTTTGGTACAGTTCTGCATTGAGCCAGGAGGCCAGAAGGCCCAGGTTTGGAAGAGTGGCACTCATGCCTACAATTTGTATCTCATTAGAGACAGAGCTGCCCATGCTTGTTTGTCTACAAGAAGGAAACACAGATATGAGTACTGAACTCTTGTATTCAATGGCATAATTAATTAACAGAATTTAGAAGCTCAACCGGTGGCAGTGGCTAGTGACTGAAAAGAAATCCAGACAAAATCATGAAATGAAGACCTATTAATTGCTGCTGTTTAAAGCTACTGTTCTCAGATGCCCCTGAAATGTTCTGGAGTTTGACTCACATCATTCCTAATTATGGGTCATTCATTTTTGAGTTTAGAGGAGATTTAGTCCAAAACTTTTAGAGGTACAGTAAAACACCAGATAACGCTAAAACTTGGTTCCACAAGTCTTGGTGTTATCCGATTTTTAGTGTTATCCGATCTATGTTAAAATCCAATGGGATGGATCGGATAACGTTAAAGCTCCATAGAGATACATTGTAACTGCACAGGCTTTAGCGGTTGTTATCCGATCCATCCCATAGGACCTTAACGTTATTTGATCCAATTCTCATCCCCAGATTACTTAATGTTATGCAATTTTAGTGTTATTCGATCAAATCGTTATCCGGTGTTTTACTGTAATCAAGTTTCCTATTACTGATATAAACAAGTATCAGTTGTCGTAATAGCAACACAAGCCTTAAAAGTGGGCTTTTGCCTTCACGTTCCGGTTGTAGGTTTCTAGGAAGCATTAAACCAGCCTCTTCTGGAAAAAGAATACTGGATGAATTGACTTTTCAGAACATGGAGTAGGAAGTCTCTTTCCACAGCAGGCTCTGTGACTACACTATGGTAACAGATCCTAAAAGGTGCATACTGGCTATGTCTATCTCGAGCTATAACAGGAACAATGTGACAGCTGTCCTTAGTGTCATCCCCTTTTTCATTTTGCATTGAGGTATCCTAGGAAGAGATGAAGCAGTTGCCTAGCAAAAACTTAAACCAGGGATGGCCAACCTTGGCTCTTCAGGTGTTCTTGGACTTCAATTACCAGAAGTCCAAGTCAGCACACCTGTTGATCAGGGCTTCTGGAAATTGAAGTTCAAGAACATCTGGAGCACCAAGGTTGGCCATCCCTAACTTAAACTATCCAAAAGCAGAGATCTCTTTAAAGTGATCTTTCTTCTTAACAGTTCTATCAGAATGTGAGTTGAACATCTGTTTATTTGAATAATCTGTGAACCTCTGCTGTCCACTCTTGAAGGAAATTTAAATGGTATTGGCTCTTTCACAGACATGCACACCTGCAACAGACTGCCACAATATGGAAGAGGAGAGACAATCTTATCAGTAAGCGCTTTGTGTTAAAGGGAACATCATATTCTGTCAATTCCAAATGATTCTGTTAAGAAATTTAATCAGATGTATATAAACTATATTACGTGTTCTCAACTTTTTCAAGCCGGGGGCTGGGTCATGCTCCCTCAGACAGCTTCGGGGGCTGGACAGCCATTGTGCTCTGCCTGCCACACATTGCACTCCTGGGTGTGGCAGAGGCAGGGGGGCACATGAAATGGTGTCATGGGCTGCATCCAGCCCCCGGGCCATAGATTGAGAACCCCTGATTTATATTCTTGTTGAAAAAGAGACAAACTTATTTTATTCTACTCACTTCTTCATCCTTTCAGACAAAAAGCGAATTTTTGTCAGCAGAAGTTCCAGGAGATAACCTCTCTGAGAATCTCCCACCATGTGCAACTCATCCACAACAACTATTCCTATCAAAGAAATAATGAATGGGACACAAACAAGTCATTTAATATTCCTTTTAAAATGTCTAACTCTGTATGGTCTTTCAATCCATACTATAGAAGAATGCACACCTAACAAAATGAAAAATAAAATCTCAGGTTTATTTGAGTATAGCCAAAGATGGAGTAGATCATATCAAAACTGAATAAAACTCAGATTTTAATAATGTTTGTGATTGTTTGAATGACATTTTATATTTTTTATTCGCTTTATAAATGCTTTAGAAGTTTCAAAATACATTTAGTTTTTGGGCTACTAGCTATTTCTAAAAAGTAAAGGTAAAGGTCATCCTTGCTAAAAAAAAACCAGTCGTATATGACTCGTAGATAGGGTTGCATTAATTATTTCCCAACAAACTGGGACAGCCATGTGACGTTACTGTATTCTTCAAACTATGCATGCGTCAGATGGGGCTGTCGAGAAGACCTACTGGAGCGCCTTTGTCCTCCCCCCCCCCCCATATACCCCTCATTATCCTCATTATCCTTTCAGAGAACTTCAATTTAACACATCACCAAGCTGCCGCTGCTGGGGACCTCTGCTTACTGATGATCAGGCCACGCTCATCAACCCAATCTCCTTCTTCTTCTTCAGCCACCAAGCTGCTGTGGCTGCTTTTACAGATCCTGGCTGGTGCTTAAGTAGAGGCACCGTTCTAAGGCAGCAAGAAAAATGTGAGATTTCCCCCCCCCAAACTAAGACCATGCCCCTTGGTTTGAAACTTTGCAAATCTGGGACTTTTCAATGATTTTTACAGAACCGGCCAGGACAAACAAAATCTGGGAAATTCTTGGTTTTCCAGGAAATACGGCAGCCCTACTTGTAGATGGCTGTAAATAGCAGAGTGATATGGACATTTGCAGAATCAGAAGTCATGCTACTGGATAGACCATTAAAGATTTTGTTTCTGTACTTGGAAAAAAATATTACAATTATGAGTTCTTACAAATAATCAAAATTTCTTAAAATGTAACTATTAGTGAGAAAGTGATAGAACAGGAACATACAATGGTTGGCTAGTAGCTTAGATATAATTGCAAATCAGTATGGCTTTTTACAGTTGGTAATGACAAAGATGCTGCTCCAGATATACAATTTTGTTACTCAAATAATGAAATGCAGACAAAGTTTTTTGCTGAAATACCAAATGCATATAAAAAGGGAAAAAAAGTGATTCACCCAAGTGGGAAGCTATTTCTCACTTATTCTGTTATGAAATGACCTGATAGCTTACCCAGTGAATCCAGTGTTTTCTCTTCTATGAGTCTATTTATCAGACCATTGGCTCTCTCAATTGTACAGACAGCTACATCCAAGGCAGAGAAACGGACAGAAGGAGAAATACTGCCAACATAGCCTTCCACGCGTAAACCTATTTCTTGGAAGATAGTCTGTTTGTGCGAGATAAGATATATATATTCACTAGTTAGTTGCATCATGCATGTATGATATTAAATGGTTACTGCTTTCTGAAACTACTACTCACACATGTCAATAGACAACTCGCTGGGCAAAGAGCAAGAATGGTTTCCAATGGGCCAAATAAGAAACTCTGCTGCATTTCTTGGCTCTTCCTTGGCTCCTGGCAAGGACGGAAGGAAGCTTGTCCAACTTTCCTTTATGAGGTACCATGTAGACAGCACTACTTGTAGTTGGTAAGTTAATAAATATCAGTTGACTTATTTGTTTTGAGAGCAGTGGTACCCACAGTGGGACTTCAATTCCCAGAAGCCTAAGTACATTGGCTGATCAATATTTTGGGGGAATGGTCTGGACTTCTGGGAACTGAAGTCTAAAAAACCAAAGTTTGGGAAACAATGGTTTAGACCCCGGTTGTCTGGTCTGCTGTTGGTAGCTAAGGAAGTTGCCTGAATAGATTGGTGGTTTGAAGCCTATAGCTATGAAGCAAAAGGGTGGGAATTTGTACCATCTTTTCTAGTAGAAGAGCTGGCCTGCAGTTTTCAGCAAGTTGTACAGTCCCACAGTGCCTCCAAAAGGAGGGCATGGTAAAATACTTCTGGGAATTTAGCATTTTCAAAAGGCTGGCAGGGTAACCACAATGAAAGGAGTCTCTTTTGGGCATTCCCTGAGCGGAGTTTCTCCCGCAAATATCCTTTCAACCTAGAATAATTTCTGACAGCAACTTGATAGCGTGTAGTTATTATTGTTGTACCTTAGCTAAGCAACATTTGCAGCCACATTTGCTGGCCACCCAAGGACAAGTTTGCATCCAACATAACACTGACACTGCAGTCACAAAGAAGAACGTACCTGTAAGTAATATTTCTTTTCTTTGGCCACAGAAATAAAAGGAAGTATGAACAAAGCCTTTTTACGAGTTTCTAAAACTCTCTTCAGCATAAGCAGTTCCGCAACGAGTGTCTTCCCAGCACTTGTAGGAGCTGAAAATCATTGATAGGTAAAAATCAGCAGATAGGTAAACAAGCAAATACCACACAGCCAGTGACGCTTCATAAAGAATATCAACTAATAGCATACCTGAATAAACTAAATTTTTCCCGTCTAGGACTTGTCCAACCATTAGGCATTCTGCTTGCCACTGGAACATACGTACTACTCCCAAAGCATTGTACTTCTCCAGGACTGCTTTGGGAAGACCCCAGTTTCCTAACAGCAGCTTGTCAACTTGATCACCAGGTACATCAACATGTTGTTGTTGTCCTGGGGAGAAATCCAGCATCAGAATCAGCCGTTTTTCCACAAAAAGAATCCCTCTATGTTGGCATGGCCCACAAACATCAATTAACCTTTGTTTTTATGTGCTCCCACATTGCTCCTTGATTATAGAGACCCCTATGAATTAATGTCCTCTTTAAAAAAATCTATCACAGATACCCAGATATTTGGAATTTAAAGACTGTAGCTTCTTCTTTTTTTGAGTCAATCCTAAGTCTTGCTCTCTTCTTACTGCCTTCTAGTTTTCATTATGTCGGAAATCTTTATTGACATTTGTGTAACTTGTGGCTAATTGAATGATATAATAAGGAATACAACTGAGACTCATCCTGGCACATCAATTAACTACAATTAGCTATGGCAAGTTGTGCAGATCTTAAGAGAATACCAGTAGGATTCTAGTTAACTTGTCCAAAGTATGCCTCAGTTTAAACATTTTAGTCTTCTAATATCTTAAGGTATGATAAACTGCTAGCCTTAATAGAATACATACAGGGCATGGTAGATGTGCAGACTTTTTGCATAACTTGGGGGGAACTACCATCACCAGCATGTGATTGCAGGACACCGTGACAGACTGTGCAACATATTATAGAACAATATGCCTCAGAGCATATGTGGCCATTAGTGAAGATTTTCTAAGGGCAGCTCCTGGTACAATCAAATACTGTATATAAATTGTTTAGATATTTGTTTATAAATCAATGTTCAGTTTTATACAGTTTATATATTTTTCTTTCTATTATATGTTGACTCAATGTGTACAAGTGCTATACACTAAATAATAATAATGCAGCAGAAACCATAATTAACCAGAATTCTATTGCTTTTTCCGTAAGATTTGTGTAACCTGCCTTGGCTAATTGCACTTAATTGGTGAGGTGATCATACCTGTCTGGGCTGAGCAATTGTTACATATAGCCAGGCACAAGTCTATGACTGGTTACACAAACCTACAAGCCCCAACAAGATTCTGGCCTTTGGCTAGCTCCCTCCTTACCAAATGTTATCATCTAATTATTTACTAATTCGTACCCCAAAATATGAGATTCCTAAAACATTTCTATAGACAGACATGAAAAGGAAAAAAGAACCACAAGCAAAGCACCCATGCAAAGGCCCAAATACTAAGTCACCCACCCACCTACAGCAGCAAGCATAGGCTGTAAAGTCTGTCAAAGTGACAACCAAAAAGGAAAATGGAGTGCCAGCTGAATCCTGAAATCGCTACATACCAAAGCATGCCACACTGACACCATCTCAACTGGAGCAGTTTTCCACTTTGGGGGTCCATGAAACCAAGTCCCAAGGGACCATCACCTGCAATCTCATGAGTAGCTGCTATCACAGATACCCAGGATTTGCAAATTAAAGACTGTAGCTTCTTCTTTTTTAAGTCAATCCTAAGTCTTCCTTTCTTATTATTAAATACAGAAGTGAGTTTTTAAGGTGTCACAACACTTTGTCTTTTGTTTTGTTTATTCTCTTATATGCTTGCACAGACTAGTACAACTACCACTTCAAAAATTTCTTCTTACTGCCTTTTAGTTTTCCAATGAGTCTTGCCCCTCACCATGTCAGAATCTTGACTGTCATCTATCTAACTTGTGACTAATTAATGAGACATAATGAGGAACACAATTTCTTCCGTGTCTAGGGCACATGTGAAGGCACCTTTTGGTGAGTTCATTCTGCAGTTCCTGTCACATGACCTAGTGTGAGAAAGATTAGCCAGTACAACAAAGTTGCCATTGCACTGGGTGTGCCCAATCGTGATTCAAAAATACTGTACCACAATCTTCAGAAACTCCCAGAAAAGAATCGCTAGGTAGTTTGTGCCCTTCTTCAAATGAAACTACAGTACTGTATGTTACCTTGTCTCCTATTAGGGAGTCTCTTTGCTACGGTCACTGAAATTAAACAAAACAGAATAGCAAAGTAGGACAAAAAATGTTGTGGCACCTTAAAAGACTAACTCCTATATTTCAATGTGAGCTTTTGTGTACCAAATCCACGATGACTGATGAAGTGGACTTGGTCCATGAAAGCTCACATTTAAATACACAAGTTAGTCTTTAAGGTGCCACAACATTTTTGTCTTTTTTTGCTGTTTTGTTTTGTTTATTCTATTATTATTATTATTATTATTATTATTATTATTATTATTATTATTATTATTATTATTATTATTATTATTATTATTATTATTATAGCTGTGTTTACTCTCTGATGTGTTAAATCATAAATATGGTGTTTTCTCTGATATGATGTAATAAAAAAGGTATGAGGCTGACATCAAGCAAAAACATCAGTCTTATGACATCTCTAAGTCTAAGGTTATATATTGCATAAGCTTTCATGGACTCTAGATCTTTTCTGCTGATTCATATAACAAGCCTCGACGTTTCACTCTTATGTCTGATAAAATGGGCTTGATCCACGAAAGCTCACATTAAAAATATAGCAGTTAGTCTTTAAAGTGCTGCAGTGTTTTTATTTTATTTTTCTGATATATATTTTTAAAAAGATAGTCTGCCACTTATAAAGATGTTCAGTTCATGCAACACAAGGTTGCCGATACCAGGGTACCCCGACTGTACTCTCGGGCGTACACAACAGAGGCTCATCCTGGCACACTATGACTATCCCCCAAGGGTCTGTGACAGTAGTGGCTACTCTTGGGGGTGGCTGGTGACTGGACCCGTTGAGTCGGTGTCACCCTCGTGACTTCGGGATTCACTCCGGTTTCCTTTTTTTTTTTTTTGCTGCCGTCTTCTGGTTTCCCCGATTCCCTGCCCGGAGAGGGAGTTAGGCCAAAACGAAACACACAGACACAGACACACACAGGCCACCGGCTCGGCTGTCTTCCTCCTCCGCTTCCCCGCCCTGGCTCAGCATCCTCGGAAGCCTACCTGCCGGGCTGAGGAGGCAGCCGGGGGAGCGGCTCAGCCCGGGAGGGGGAGTCAGCACAAGGCCAAGGGGGCTCCACCTGGCTCCCTTCCCACCGCCATGAAATAAAGGCAAGGCCGCCTCCTCAAAAAACGGCTCTCTCGGCCAGCCTCCGCTCGCCTCCGCCATTTTCCCGCCCGGCCATTCAAAGGAGGCAGGAAACCGCGAGACTCTCTCGCCTCACTTCCCCGCCGCAGCCAACCCCCTTATGAGACGTAACGTCAGGAAAGAAGTGGGGCGGCGGGGCGGTGTTCCCGTAGGAGCGAGACAGCACTTGTCTGTCAAGGCTTCTATCTTGTTAGCAGCTTAACCTTTGTGTGTCTTGCTGCTAGCTTCTTTGAAGTTGAAATATACCTTTAAATGAACAGAGTGAGCTCCCATCATCTGCCCCAGCTCCTGCCAACCTAGCAGTTCGAAAGCAAGAAATTGCAAGTAGATAAATAGGGACCACTTCGGTGGGAAGGTAACAGCGTTCCGTGTGCTCCGGTGGTCTAGTCATGCCTGCCACATGACCATGGAAACGTCTGCAGAAGCAGACAGCGCAGTTCGAAAGTAAGACTAAGACGCTGACTGGGAGGCAGAAGGTCAGCAGTTCGATTCCCGAGTACTGTACTGCAGGACGGAATGAGCTCCCGTCTCTGCCCCAGCTCCTGCCAACCTAGCAGTTCGAAAGCAAGAAATTGCAAGTAGATAAATAGGGACCACTTCGGTGGGAAGGTAAACAGCGTTCCGTGTGCTCCGGTGGTCTAGTCATGCCTGCCACATGACCATGGAAACGTCCGCAGAAGCAGACAGCTCTGGCTCTTAGGCTTAGAAACAGAGATGAGCACTGACCCCTAGAGTCGGCTACGACTGGCTTTCGAGCAAGGGAAACCTTTACTAAATAAGGACCACTTCGGTGGGAAAGGTAACAGCGTTCTGTGCACTTGGTCATCCGGAGTTCAGTGAGGGCAGATGCAAATTAAGGGATAGAACTGGTACAAATTCTATTGGGTATCTAAGTTCGGTTCTTCTATAGGTCAGTTCTAACTTAGACTACAACTAACTGGATTCTATTCGCTATTTTAAAGTTACTGACTAATAGCCTTTTAAAGAGCTTATTGGTACTCTCTAGCTGTGAGGGAAGGATGGGGCAAGGAATGGCCAGGGTGAGCCCTTCTAGATGCCCTATTAGCAGCAATCTTCCCCATCCATCGCTGGGTGCAGGAAAGGGGAGAGCATTTTTTATGGCTGTGAAAGCATCAACAGGCCTCTGTGAATTCCTCTAAGTTGGACTTCAAAGAGTTCCTGTTTTTCCCTATGAGCCATTTGAATACAACAGGACAAAAACATAAAATGATACCACATTAATGCTTAATTCAATATACAGTATATCAGTTTTCTAGCCTACTCATAAGATGCTCCTACATTATATCTTCTAAATAAAAGAAACTACACATGACAATCTAACTAACAGTTCAAAAGATAGAGAGAGATACAATATTCTGATACCTTGCTGAAAGGAACCTAACTTTATTCCTTTGAAAAGCACATGGCTAATGTTTACCTTGCATTCGCCTTAAGGCTAAACTTCCCCTTTGTTTGATTATTCATTGCTCATCCAGGCTAAGAATTGGCCTATTTGTTCCTAATTTCAAAGCAATGGTATTCCCAGTGGCAATTATGGTTGTGAGAGCTGGACCATTAGGAAAGCTGAGCGCAGAAGAATAGATGCCTTTGAGATGTGGTATTGGAGGAGAGTTTTGAGAGTTCCCTGGACAGCAAGGAGAACAAATAGGTCAATCGTAGAAGAAATCAACCCTGACTGCTCCTTAGAAAGTCAAATTGTAAAGATGAAGCTAAGGTACTTTGGACATCAAATGAGAAGAGAGGATTCGCTTGAGAAAGCCTTGATGCTGGGAAAGGTGGAGGGCAAAAGAAAAAGGGGGCGGCCAAAAATGAGATGGTTAGATGGTATTGTGGAGACAATGGGCACAGAACTGAGCGAGTTGAGGAGGATGGTGGAGGACAGAAGTGCCTGGCGGGCAGTGGTCCATGGGGTCGCAGAGGGTCGGAAGCGACTGTGCGACTGAACAACAAAACCCTTTTGTAAATTCTATGGATGTGTATTTGAGACAGGAGAAATCTTGGTTCTCTTTCCCTTGTGTATCTCAAAAAGAAAAATAACAAACCAACTTTATTAAATGAAATAAATGGTGAAGCTGGAAATTATGGCCACATATCCATGGAAACGTCTGCAGACAGGGCTGGTTCTTTGGCTATAAAGGAAGATGAGCACTGAACCCTAGAGTTGGATACGACTGGCTTTCGAGCAAGGGCGTCCTTTACCTATATCTTTAAATGACAGAGTGAGCTTCCATCATCTGTTCCAGCTCCTGCCAACCTAGCAGTTCGAAAGCAAGAAAGTGCAAGTAGATAAATAGGGACCACTTTGGTGGGAAAGGTAACAGCGACCTGTGTACTCCGGTGTCTAGTCATGCCTGCCACATGTCCACGGAAATGTCTGCAAACAGACAGCACTGGTTCTTTGGCTATAAACAGAGATGAGCCCTGAATCCTAGAGTCGGATACGACTGACTTTCAAGCAAGGACAACCTTTACTTTTACTATGCTATTTTTAAAAAAGCTCCAGTTTGCTTGCATCTTTTTTAAAAGTGTGGTGTCCAGAACTGGACAAAGTACTCTAGATGAGGCCTGGCTAATACCAAATGGAGGAGGACTAGTATCTCACAGGTTTTGAAGACTATACTGTAAATGCAACCTAAAATAGCATTGGCCTTTTTGCACACTGTTGACTGACATTCAGCTTGTGATCTACAGTATAGTATTTCAATTCTGAGGTCCTTCTCCCTTATAATAGCACTGAGCCAAGTATTCCCCTATCTTATAGCTGTGCGTTTTGGGTTTTTCCTAGAACTTTGCTCCTATCCTTGTTAAATTTCATTACAGTAATACCTCGGATAATGTATCTTGTTTTCAACTCAGTGCTCAAGCCTATCAATATACTGTACAGTATTTTTAAAACATGTTCCTGTCTTCCTAAGTATTAGCTATTCTACCCAATGTTGTGTCATTTGTAAATTTGATAAGTATTTCCTGCACCCCCTCATCCAAGTCATTAATGAAAATGTTGAAGAGCACTGGGTCCAACATTGAGCTTTGTGGTACCCTGTTACTCTCTCCCAATTTGAAAAAGAGCCATTGATAAGCACTTTCTGAGTACAATTCTGTAACTGCCTATCCATCTGACATTTGTGCTATCTAGACCATAGCTGCTTAGTTTGCTAATCACAATATCATGGGACTTTTCTGAAGTCAAGATGCATTACATCTATAGCAGGAGTTCTCAACCTTTTTAAGCCGAGGGCTGGGTCACGCTCCCTCAGATAGCTTCAGGAGCCAGATGGCAATTTTGCCCTTCCTCCACCACATGGCACTTCCTGGTGTGGTAGAGGTGGTAGTGGATCACATGAAATGGTGCTGCGTACCACAAGTTGAGAATCCCTGATCTACAGCATTCCCACTGTCTACCAAGAAAGTTACCCGATTGAAAAATGAGCTGATATTAATCTGGCAGGATTTGTTCTTGACAAATCCATTTTGCCTTCTAATTCTTATTACATTGTTTTCAAAATGTTTGCAGAGTGACCACTTTATAGAATCACTGAGTTGGAAGGGAACTTTTAGGCCATTGGATCCAACCCTCTGCTCCATGTAGCAGTCCAAATGAAAACAGTTATGACGGATGGTTGTCCAATTCTCTCTTGATTGCTTCCACTGTTGGAGCGTTCACCACCTCTCAAGGCAGTTGGATCCACTGTCGTTTTGTTGTTCAGTCGCACAGTCGATTCCGAACCTTTGCGACCCCATGGACCACTCCGCCAGGCACCTCTGTCCACCATCCTCCTCAACTCGCTCAGCTGTGCCCATTGTGTCCACAATACCATCTAGCCATCTCATTTTTGGCCGCCCCCTTCTTCTTTTGCCCTCAACCCTTCTCAGCATCAAGGCTTTCTCAAGTGAGTCTTCTCATTTGATGTCCAAAGTACTGTACTTCTCTCATTTGATGTCCAAAGTACTTTAGCTTCATCTTTACTATTTGCCCTTCTAAGGAGCAGTCAGGGTTGATTTCTTCTAAGATTGACCTGTTTGTTCTCCTCGCTGTCCAGGGGACTCTCAAAACTCTCCTCCAACACCACATCTCAAAGGCATCTATTCTTCTGCGCTAATAAGGTATCCCTTGACTATTTGTTTTATCAATCACAAGCTGCAATTCTTCCCCCTGTTTCTAATTCACATTTGCCTTGAAGATCACAGATTATCTTTTGGGAAATGACCAAATTGAAGTAGCGATTGAGCACTTCTGTCTTTTGTCACCTGTTATCATTTTCCCATCCCTGTTGAGTAGACTCTATTTCTCTGTCTTTAGCTACACACATACCTGAATAATGTTTTCTTATTGCTTTTAGCATCTCTTGCTAACCTCAGCTTTAGCCTGGCTTTCCTTCCACTTTCTACATGTCTTTTTTGTTGTTATTGTTGTTGTTTTAGCTTCACTGTGACCTTTTTGTGGAGCCACATTGGTCTTTTTTTTTTTTTGCTTTCTTCATATTATATACAGTATTATTAATAATCATCAACCCCTTCTTGGATGAATACCTTAATGTGCTGAGAATGTTTGAATGTGGCAGAAAGGCCACAAGCAATAATGTCAGGAGACTAGACTCCTAGTAGGGTCACCCAAGGCTAAATGTTCACAGCTAAGATAAATCTGTGAACATTGGATATAGAGAATGGATAGTGATGGGGATGGAGGAAAGTCTGGAAGGCAGCGATTGGGTAGCAGCAGTAGCTAAAGTTGATGCTGAAAAAGAAACTCAGATAGCAGTACTGTGTGGTGCATTTATTGCACTTTAGAAATGCTACCTACAAATCTAGCTTATTCTACTGTCTGTCCAGTTTCACCTCTATTAATTTACCAAAATGTCTTACCTTTCCAGTAGCACTTGATTATATCCCATGTAAGAGGAAGAATTATTATTTGCCAGAAGATGGGATTGATAAGGTACTTTTTAACATGTCAGTTTAATTTTATGAAATGAGATGTTGGTGAAAGGCTTTGCTTCTCTAAGCTTGTAGGTTTTTACTGGAGAATAGAAATGTCAGCTGGTTTTCCTTATTTTTATTTGTACTATTCAGCCATGTATTTTAATAAAATATAATTCAGCCACAATTAACAAAAATATAAAAGAGCAGTCATTGCTACTTTTTTGCTAACAAATTTGTTTACTATTATAAAACTGCTAAACACAAAAATGTAATGACACATGTATTATAACATACAAATTACTTTACAACACTACCTGATGTGAACTAAGATCACAATATATACACTTTAAACACTTTATTCTATTGTCTAGCAGCAGCTCACTTAAATCTCAGGCTGCTGTCTTTTCTCATTAATCTCAGTAAATTTTTCAAATTTTAAGAAGACAGAGTCTTTCCTGATATAACATATTTTTCTCAAATTTCATATGCAGCACAGTGCCCCCACCCCCAGCATTTGTTTTAAAACAGAGAAATGAGAGACAGAGGAGGAAAAACAGAATTCCTGCATGGTTAGCCCACTGGCAAGCTGAGAAGACAGACACAAAACAGAGTTGTGTTTTCAATGCCTGAAAACTGTTGTAGATTGACGATTTACACATGGTTCAAACTACTTTTCCTTTGTCCTACCTCATGCCCTTGGCTGACATGCACTTCTGGAACATGAACATATGAACATTCAAATTGGAATTTGGATTGTAAATCAGAAAACATTTGCTGCAGGTTTAGTGTGACAGAAAGTTTACGTATATAAAGCAAAGTAAAGGTCACCCTTACTCGAAAGCCAGTCATATCTGACTCTAGGGTTCAGTGTTCATCTCTGTTTATAACCAAAGAGCCAGTGCTATCTGCGTTTGCAGGTGTTTCTGTGGACATGTGGCAGGCATGCCTAGACACCAGAGTGCACAGAACACTGTTTACCTTCCCACCGATGTGGTCCCTATTTATCTACTTGCAATTTCTTGCTTTCGAACTGCTAGGTTGGCAGGAGCTGGGACAGAGACGGGAGCTCACTCCGTTGTGCAGCACCCGGTTATTGAACTGCTGACCTGCCAACCTTCCAGTCGTCAAGTTCAGCATCTTAACTACTAAGTCACTGCAGTCCTTTCATCCAATTTAAAGTACTGTATATACTTGAGTATAAGTCTAGGTTTTTGGCTCTCCAATTGAGATCCAAAAAGGGAACTCAATTTATAGTCAGGCCAATGATCCTGAGGATCCCAAAACTGCAGTGGTGCAAATTCAAACATACAGTAAAAAAAAAAAAAGCACTAACACTACCATAAAAACTCATAAACATACCTACACAAATGTCTAAATTAATTTTACCGTATTTTCATGTATTTTAATTACTGAAACTCACTAGCAGCTGTTGCATTCCCCACCCCGACTTATACTCAGGTCAATCTTTAGAGGTCCAAATTAGGTACCTTGACTTATATTCGGGATGACTTATAGTCGAGTATATATGGTAGTCCTAAACAAATTTAACTGCAATGTATTTTTCCAAGGTAAATCTTTTTAAAATCAAATCATACATGCAAAAATAAAAATAAAAGTCAATCAATCAGTCATCTGCTCTTCCAACAGAACAACAATCTTTATTGTTCCATGGGGAGAAAGAATGGCTGAGGAAATGGCCATGTCTGCAGCGTAGTTACGCCCTAGTGGGGAGCAGAAAAAATGGAGAAGAAAAGTCATGGCTCTTTTAGGGCAGGTTGAAATTAAAAGTGAATTGGAAAATATTGCCCATTTCAGAGATATGTCTTACAACTCTTATAAAGCAAGTTGTTTGATGGAATAGTCTGCTTTCAGTCCCTCCAAAGTTCTAAGATGATAATGAGGAAGCAACAAAATCCAGTTCCAGGAAATGGAACTACACTTGACAGGGATGAAGATTTTTGTGGTATAGATGTTTATAAAATGGAACAGAATTCATCCAGTCACAAACTTCCTACGACAAATCCATGGTTTATTATGTATTCAGCACCTGATGATGAGTCGCTGGGTGGGTTGGCTGAAACACTGGAAGTAACTTACAATACTTTCAAAGTTCTGCCAAACAGCTCAATTCACAAACACAAATCACCATGAAAATGATGCTATCCAGAAATGAACGTGTGAGTGAATCCATTTTGCTGTTGCTTGGAGTAAAGACTAGATATAAAATATCTAGTGTTGTTTCGCCAACGCTTCCTGAATTGCCTCACTGCAGCCATTCAGCTCCATCTGGTTGAGAACATTACTGATGCGCTCCACAGTGGCATCTTGGCCTGCTTGTAGCCTCCAATGTTTTAGCATCTCATATTGTGCTTCTCTTATGAAATGCTGTTCCATTGTAATTCTCTCCACTACGTTTTCATTCACTCCCAAGTATCGTATAAATTCCTTCCACCGGCTTAGTGGCACTTGCTCTACAACAGTATACAAAACTTCAGGACCTGGAGGAATGGAACAGAGAAGAAATTAAATGATGCTGCAAATGTTATTCCCTCTCCAATCGATGCCATTCTTTGATCTACAGCAGTGGTTCCCAATCTTTTTTTGGCCATGCCCCTTCTAAGTATCTCTAAAATCCTGATCCCACCCCCATGACATACCTCTATTCTTATTATTCAAAAACTGAACTCCTATTCACATGGAGAAAGCCTAAAAGGCCATTCACAGTTAATAACTCATGCTCAAACTGCCCCTCTGTGTGTGTGTGGGGGTGTGTGTGCTCCACATTAAGAACCATGGGTTGGCACTGTGCAAAATTTTTCCTAGCAACACAATTTTTTCCATCAACCCACATAGACTCCAATTCCATATAGACTTATTTGAGACTAAAACACCTCTCTCAATAAATATGCTTAGGTCCCTCACTAAACAAACACAAAAGTTGCCTTTCATATTTGCATACAAAATATAGTTCAGAGATTTTGGTGGCTGCAGAGCCAGAGATTGGGAATTGATTACCCATCCTGCTCCCCTGAGAGAAGAGCCAGCCTGTCTAGGCAGGGGCTGGGTCAAGCTCTCTCAGTCAGCTTCAAGGGCCAGATGACCATTTTGCCCTGCCTGCATGATGGAGGCAGCCATTTTGTCCCAACAGCTTCAACTGGGTGGCCATTTTGTTTGTCAAATGCCCTTGGAGGCTCATGGGTCTTAGGTTGGGAATGCCTGGTCATTTCTATTGCCCGGTACAGTAATACCTCATATAACATTAGTATCAAATAACACTAAAATCGCATAACATTAAGGAATCTGGGGGGAAGAATTGCATCAGATAACATTAAGATCCTATGGGATGCTTCAGATAACAACCACTAAAGCCTGTGTGGTTACAATGTATCTCTATGGATCCCATAGGATTTTAACATGCATCAGATAACACTAAAAATCATATAACACCAAGACTTGTGGAACCAGGTTTTAGTGTTATATGAGGTTTTACTGTATCTGTATTTTGTTAATTTGTTACTCTTCAACTCTGGCATTGCCTGGAGTTGCAATATCCAGACATTTCTTCATTTTATTACTGTTATGTCTGGTGTACAGTGGTACCTCGCTTAAAGAGCATAATGCATTCCACAGGACTGCTCTTTAAGCGAGTTTGCTCTTTAAGCATAACACCATTGTAAGTGACAAAATGTGACTTCTGGTGGGAGGGGGGATTGCGAACCCCGATTTATTTGTTAAGCAAGTTTTGGGTTGGTTTTATTTGTTAAGCGAAGCGACCATTCAGAGAAAATTCTATTCTTTAAGTGAGGTGCTCTTTATGCAAGGTTTGATTGTATTATAGTCAAGGTATCTGTTAGTTTGGATCTGAAAATCCCACAAGATCTTAACTTGGTCATTTTCCAACACCTTGTTTACTTGATGTTCTCATGACTGTTGGCAGATTACATTTTTATATGGTAACCAGTGTATTAATTTTGCAATTCTATCACATCTTGTATAGTCTGCAATGAAAATTCACAATGAGGTGTGATAGTTTCACCTTTTTCATTTGCTGTTTGCACTAATTCCTTGAATTTTATCTTTCATTTTGGGGTACTTTTTCCTGTGTAGCAAAAATCAAAACTTTGTTGTTTTTCTTGATACAGTAATCCAATTTTAATCATTAACAAGTTAACTTGTTATGCTTTCCACTAATATTTTTCAGGTGCTGCCCATACAACGGTTTAATTTTCCAGTTGTTTAGTTTACATGCAAAATGTTGTTTCTTATATTCCGCCTTTGCGTCTGTTGTTTTCAAAATGTTTTCCATTTTTACCAGCTTTAATGATTTTTCTCTGCTTCCACTGGTATAAAAATTTATACTGTACTGTACTTCTTTTTTCTTCATTATCTATTGTATTTGTAGTAATCCATGGCCTCCCATTTTTCACATTAAATATAAGGTGTCCACATCATTTTGGTGTGTAGAGTGTTATTCGTGTTCATTAATTTCCCAGTTCTTCAATCCAAGTTTTCTAATTCCATTTGTGTCCACTCTATTATTCTAGCTGGATATCTGATTACTGAAACTGCCCATGTGTTATGGTTTTGATTGAAGTTCCACCATTCAATTTTAAACATTTCTGCAGTCTACTCCATTAGTTTCAAATATGTAACTTTTATATGAAAGATATTATCAATTTCTAGTACTCCAAGGTATTTATAGTTGTCACCACTTGATAGTGATTTCATAATATTGTCATTTCTTAGCTCTATTCCATCTAGTTTTTGGATCTTGCCATGTTGTATAGAGATTTGCATATTTGTGAAGTCCAAATTTTATTGAATATATATTGTTGCTGTTGTCCTCTTCAAGTCTGAATTACACTGTGCAATGGTTCTATATAGCACCAATATACACTGGTATCAAGCATAATATTAATACTTTCATTTCCTACTGTAACTCTCTTCTGCTATACTTAATCTCTTCTTTGGAAAGAAGACCCATTTCTGATTTTCTACAATCTTCCTTTGGTTCTACTACTGTATCTTTCACACATAGTGTTGTGTAGCTGGTTGTCATACATTTCAGCCTAATAATAATAATTGCAATACTAATAAATGCACAATATTTACAGGCTTTTACATAAATTTGGGATCTTCAAAATAATCAGGCAAAACAGGAAATACAAATTAAGAATTATTCAAGCAGATGTTTTTGATATGACAAGGCTCATAAATCCTCATATAGGAGATGCCCAAATAACTTGTACTCTCTTCTTTTCCCCACTTCTCTTAAATTTTACTTCTAAAATGAAGCCATACTCACGATCTGGGATCTGTGTCTCTCCTGCAGATCTTACACAATCTGGTAGTGATGCTGTTGCATTTATTTGTGTTAACTGTTGTGTTCCCAGAGGTGGCACCAGGAGAGAGAAATCTGCAATCTGTGGAGCAAGAAAGACATAAAGTTTGCAGTTAGATTAACTGCTCAATGCTTGTGTTATTATTTTAGAGCAGTGTTTCCCAAATGCTGGTGTTTGGACTTCAATTCCCAGAAGCCTAAGTCATTTCCCCAAAGCACTGATCAGCCAATGTACTGACGTAGGCTTCTGGGAATTGAAGTCCACTAGTGGGCTGATAAGGATATCCACAAGACAACATAATTCTGCTCTGGAAAACGTCTTTGGTCACCACCTTCCTTGCCCTTATCCAGCTCAGCTGCTTTAAAATGCAGTTTTATCCATGCTAGCTCCAGTAATGCTAGCTCCACCTAGACCAGGGGTGGGGAACCTGCAGCTTTGAGGGGAGCCGGGCTTCTGGGAATTGAAGTCCCAAGTATGGAAGCCCAAGGTTGAGAAATCCTGGCCTAGAGGAAAACAGGCTAGTCCTCCAGATGTTCTAGAACTTCAATTCCCAGAAGCCCAGGTTCCCCTCAAGTTCATAGGTTCCCCACGCCTGATCTACACCCACAAATAGCGCCTCTAAGCTGAGCTAAAATATTTCCCTTCTATATGGCTGGTGGGAGAAGGTACTATCTGACATCACAGTTGTGAGTTAAAAGGTCAGAATCACCATACCACCCTGAATGCATCCAACTTCACCTAGTTTTGTAAATTAAGGAGAAATGGCTTTGAGTTTAACACTTGGAGGGGAGACCACTGAGAACATTAGATGAACATTGTCAGACACAGTATAAGACAGCCTCCAGTGTTCCTAAGATTTCCCAGGGCTCAATACTGTCCCTGATGTTTTTTAATATTTATATGAAGACTGGAGGAGTTTATCCACCACTTGGGGGCTGGGTCTCACAACCATACTGATGATATCTCACTCTATCTCCCTTTCTCAAATATGGAAGCCCTGCATTGCTTCCCCAGATGTCATGAGAGACTGGAGAAATTATCTTGGTCATGATAAAATTAAGCCTGAAATTAAGATTACAATCTAATCCAAATGGGGTGCTATCTTGGCAAACAAGCCTATTCCCAGAACCACTGCCTTCTCTGTTTTGAGTATTCTAGTGCTCTGCCATTCTCTTTCTTGCTTTCTGCCTAGGAAGAGAAAAGATGTCCTTTTGAGTTCCTTCGTCTTCCAGGCCATCTGACTGGATGAAATACTTCACTTTGCTTCTTTCTAAATCAACTTCATCGACTCCTGAGCACATGTATCTTCTAACGTCATTTTGTGGTTAAAAGGATGGCAGATGACAGAGAAGCCTGGCGTGCAGTGGTCCATGGGGTCGCAAAGGGTCAGACTCAACTGTGCGACTGAACAACAACTGGACCATGATTGTGTTTACTGAACTTTATTTAACATACAGTAATACCTCGGATAACGCTAAGACTTGGTTCCACAAGTCTTGGTGTTATCTGATTTTTAGTGTTATCCGATACATGTTAAAATCCTATGGGATGGATCGGTTAACGTTAAAGCTCCATAGAGATACATTGTAACCGCACAGGCTTTAGCGGTTGTTATCCGATCCATCCCATAGGACCTTAATGTTATTCGATCCAATTCTCCTTCCCAGATTACTTAACGTTATGTGATTTTAGCGTTATCCGAGGTAAACGTTATCCGAGGTATTACTGTACTTATGTGGTTGGTGGAGGAATGTGCAGTTGGGAAAGGAAGATTAATCCTCTTTCCTATGTGCTTGAATTGTGTCAGTGGTGAAGGAAAGGTTATCAGTTATTCTAAGAAAAAGGACCCCTTTCAAACAAATGGCATTCTTTCCCACCCACAGCCCACATCTTTTGTGGAAAGGGGGAAATATCAAGGAGCATAATAGCTAAGGAGGGGGAAAGAGGAGGGCAAAACAAATGGAATGTGTGCAAGAGAGAGAGAAATAGGGAAAGTTTCTGATCAGTATCACTTGAGGAAATCTCCCATTCATTAGACTAGCGTTTCCCAAATTATGTTCGATGGAACACTGGTGGACTTCAATTCCTAGAAGCCTAAGTCAGTACATTGGTTGATCAGTGATTTGGCTTCTCTGAATTGAAATCCCAAAAACAAACTTTGGGAAACACTGCATTAGACAATAGTTACCCTACTCCCATCCTGGACCCATTCTGTTTTCACTTTGAAGTGCCTCAATATTTAATTTTGCTCTACTGGGTGAGCTCCTTCAAGAAAGATCACTATATAATTATTATAAAATAAATAAAAGCCATCTGGATACAAGTACAGTAATACCTCGGATAACGTTTACCTCGGATAATGCTAAAATCGCATAACGTCAAGTAATCTGGGGTGGAGAATTGGATCGAATAACGTTAAGGTCCTATGGGATGGATCGGATAACAACCGCTAAAGCCTGTGCAGTTACAATGTATCTCTATGGAGCTTTAGCGTTATCCAATCCATCCCATAGGATTTTAACATGCATCGGATAACACTAAAAATCAGATAACACCAAGATTTGTGGAACCAAGTCTTAGCGTTATCCAAGGTATTACTGTATTAATAGAGAATATGAAAATGAAATGTTGCTGTGGGAGATTAGAATGAGTAGGAGGAGCAAACAAGACACAGAAACTATTCATAACTAGCTCCAAACCAGAGGTTTCCCATATCTCAAGTATCATCTCAAGTATCTGGCTTAAATTTTATTAGAGTGCTACCTCGCTTAAAGAGCATAATGCATTCCATGGGATTGCTCTTTATGTGAGTTTGCTCTTTAAGCAAAACGCCATTGTAAGTGACCAATTGTGTCTTTGGTTTGTGAACCCCGATTTAGTTGTTCAGTGAGTTTTTGGTTGGTTTTAGTTGTTAAGCGAGGCGACCAGAGAAAATTCTGCTCTTTAAGGAAGTTAGTCTTTAAGTGAGGCGTGCTTTATGCGAGGTTTTACTGTACTAGGAAATAGGATCATTACCTTTGAAATAGGTTCTTCTTTTGACTCTGGAACCAAAGCTGAAAAAAAATTCAAATGAAATTAAATCAAATGAAATGATTTTTGCTGTTGTTAAAATAATATATATTTTTTTGTTTTGGTTATTGGCTTAACCAAGGATGTTTTCCCGAGGTCACTGGTGGAAGTTATAGACAATGTCTCTTTACCTAAAGGAATATCAAATATTGAGGAAACATGGGTTTTTGAAGCTGTTTGGGTGTTTCAAATATAGTTAGGGTGTTTTGGAAGAAACTATATTTACACAAAATGAATCAGAGGTTTATTGGTGGAGAAGATATTTGTGGTCTTGTACTAAGGCTTAAACTCACGATATGAGCCAGAAGAGGCTTTCTCTTTCTTCTGACATGATTGCTTGAGAAATTTCTTTGCCAACAGCAATACACAGCCAGCTCCCAAAATGGCGACCAATGAGCTGAGGATAGACGTGAGTTCTGTATGAAAAAAAGAAAGCACACTGAAAGATAGAAGGGAGAGCACATAGAAAGGATTTGAAGAAAGGTGTGATGAAAAATTAAGTCATATAGGCCCAAAATCTAGACATGGTATTAAAGTGTATAGGTAGCACATTGCCTTCAATGTCTTCCAAGTTTTTTGTAGTAACTGTGAATCACACAAATAGGTTTTTACATGCACAAATTCTCTGGGGATACAATCTGTCCCATATAAGACCTCCTCTTATCTCTCACTCCCTAAAGCAGGGGTGCCCAAAATTTTCAGGCTGCAGGCCGGCCACATGGTTCAGGGGGCTGTACGGGCGCGTTTTACTTCCACTTCCAGGAGTGATGAGGGCTTCACGGGCTGGATGAATTGGCATCAGTGGCTGGATCCAGCCCGCAGGCCGTAGTTTGGGCACCCCTGCCCTAAAGGCTTTTAATAAAATCTGGCACAACTAAATACCATATATACTCGAGTATAAGTCGAGTTTTTTAGCCCTAAAAATGAGCCCCAAAAGGGGGACTTGGCTTATGCTCTGGTCAATGACCACAAGGGTCCCAGAACCACGCTGGATTGAGATGTGCAAACAATTTAATTAATTATACCATATTTTCATGTATTTTGATTATAGAAACTCACTAACAACTGCTGCATTTCCCACCCTTGGCTTATACTTGAGTCAATCTATTTTCCTGGGTTTTCAGGTCAAAATTAGGTACCTCGGCTTATATTTGGGTTGGCTTATACTTGAGTATATACGGTAAATTTTTTTCTGAGATCAAAGGTGCTTATCCTTCAAAAGCAAAAAGGTACCCTGGATCCTCAGAACCCTACACAGAGAAATGGTTGTAGAGCTCACCCATATAATTTGATGGATTTTTCACTAGGTCAAGTACTTCATCACAGTGTTGTTTGCAATCAGGGTTGTTGCAGCTAAGATACAAAAAAAAGAATGTTGAGTTACACAGGAAGCAAATGTTACACATATTTAGACTATTCTAGTTTCAGTGTGTCATTGCTGCCTATTTTTGTGACACACACAACCCAACTGATACCTTGGGCACAGTGCAGCCATAGGAATTTACTCTGGTAAAACTACAAGATTATGAGTTCAAATCTGCCTCAGTGAGATCTCCATACCATCAACTGATGCTCTGGGCTCTTCCTCCTACTCTAGATATCTGCACACCCACTTTTCCTTCTATTCCTTTATGATTAGGTGGTTCCCTTCCATTATAAAAACAAGTTGGAAAGAACAGAAAAAGCATGCAAAGGGGGTAAGCATTCCTTCCTGGGGTGATGGAACTGGCCATGCAGACAAAACAGGAAGTAGCTTTTGGGAGGAAAAAAGGTTACTGCAATTTAAAAAGGTAGGATTTGTGGATTTTAAAGAACAGTAAACCTGGAGATAGAAAGAGGCTGGTGGAAATAAGAGAAGAAAGGCACAGGAATTACAAGCATTTAGTGGCTCAAGTGTCTATAGACGCTGACTGAAAGGCAGCAGGTCAGCAGTTTGATACCCGAATACTGCAAGTTGGAGTGAGCTCCTGTCTCTGTCCCAGCCCCTGCCAACCTAGCAGTTCAAAAGCAAGAAATTGCAAGTAGATAAATAGTGACCATTTCGGTGGGAAGGTAAACATAGAAGATAAGAAATAGCTTTGGAATCAGAAGCAGTTTGATTTCCCAAGACAACTCTAATTTGGGCCTCTTACTTTTGTAACCGAAGGAATATTTCTTTCTATGTCAATATCATGCAAAAAAATTTAAAAGTCACTGTAGGTGTGATCTGGAGTGGCTCAAGTCACTAAGACACTGACTGGGAGGTGGAAGGTCAGCAGTTCGATTCACGAGTACTGCAGGACGGAATGAGCTCCCGTCTCTGTCCCAGCTCCTGCCAACCTAGCAGTTCAAAAGCAAGAAACTGCAAGTAGATAAATAGGGACCACTTTGGTGGGAAGGTAAACAGTGTTCCATGCACTCCGGTGTCTAGTCATGCCTGCCACATGTCCACAGAAATGTCTGCAGACGCAGACAATGCTGGCTCTTCGGCTATGAAACAGAGATGAGCACTGAACCCTAGAGTTGGATATGACTTGACTTGCACCTTTATAGTTTTTACCTTTACTAATATAGTTTCTGTAGTAATGCAGTGCTGGACCAGATCTTGTCATGCAGATGGAAAGTAGGAGATCTTGAGGAAAAAAGACTGGGAGGTTGATGGGTTAGAATGAATGGGCTTATTCAAGTCTCTGCAAGATCGCTGCTCGACTCATACAGTGCCTCTATCTCTACAGTGCCAGCAACACATTGCAGCTAGAAACCTGTCCCAACCAGTCCAAAGCAGGCTAGATAGAGAACCCACAGAGCAAGCAGGGAAAACGAGGTCCATGATTTTAAAAATGGAGAAGCACACCAAGCTATGGAGATTGAAGGACCTCTGCATGCATGGACACACAACAAGATTTTTCACCTGGTACATGGCAAGCAGTAGTTTTCATCTGTCTGAAGAAAGAATCTATGGCGACACTCACATATAGTGTCCTTAAGTTTGGTACCTGGGAAGGAAAGAGAAATGAGAAGTTAGGTAATTATTACCAGGAAATTATATGTAAATACCACTTGTCCAGAGCCAAACTAGATGTGATATAATAATAATTTCGTGTCAGAAATTATTCTGGGTTGAAAGGATTTTTGTGGAAGAAACTCCGCTCAGAGAATGCCCAGATGAGCCTCCTTTCATGTCCCCAAAAGCTAGTGTGAATCTAAAGCTTATTTTATCTTCTTAAATATATAAATAAATCTCTAAACAACACATACTATGCTTTCAGCTACAAATATTCAATTTTAAAGGGCTTCAAAAAATTCCATATTGGCCAAAAGCAAAAAAAAAGAAAAAAGAACACTGACCTCTCAATCAAATGAAGTCTGATCGTCCTCAGAGCCTACAGCCCTCCTTCCTTTTATCCCACCCTCTGCCCATCTCCAGCTCTTCTTTTATGAAAACATCATACTCTGTTGTAGTTCACCAGACTATTTTCCATTTCATATTTTTATCTTCCTTTTTGCCTGTGCAGATGTGATATAGCAGTAAACTTATATATCAAGGATAAAGTGACCTAGTGCTAATTTGTCTTTTAAAAAATACTTTGGGGGTAAGAGTGTAGGGTGCTCCTGCTGCACAAACACTATGACGAACTTAGTATGCCACCAGAACATCACCTCATAATCCTTTTAGAGAAGGAAAAACTGGTTACACAGGAGAATACAATTCAAATCAATTTAGCTTTAAATGAAAACATCCTCGGATGCCGGGGGGGGGGGGAGTCCATTTTGGAGGCTGATTCATGCTGGCCTTTGTGTCATGTAATCAGTTTAAAAAACTGAATGCATCCATGTTGGTTCTACAAATTACAGTATGTACTATTTACTAGTTAAAATTAAAGAGAAACAATGTCATAGGAAAAATAAAGCAAAAACATAGAAAATTACAAGATACTGTATATATTTTGCCAGAACACAAAGAGGCCGTGCAGACATATTGCATCAGTAAGAGAGCAGAGGTTCAGTGTCCAAAATGAAGTTGGGGCTGGGGTGTCACATGGGCAGGATACCAGTTTTTTTCTGGCCACACTCACAATCATGTCTGATTATTCCATTTTGACAACTACTGCAGTTCTTGCAATGGAATTCAGACTTATCATTAGTCTGGTACTGATTTTTCTCACAACCACAGACTGTGTTCTGCTCAGAAGTACAGCTAGATATTATTATCTGTCCAAAGCCTAGAAAAGAAAGAAAGAGGGCAGTTGATTAATTTTACAATATTTATACTGAGCAATGTAGAATAAAGCAGTCCAGCTGTAAACAGAAAATCATTCTTTTCTAAGCCACCTTTTAATGACAAGCTAATCTGTTGAATGAGAGCTATCAGTCCTTGTATACTGCATTTTACGTGAGTTAAAACACATATTCTATAAAGTAACAGTAGTGTAATTAATATGTTACAAAACTGCATTTAATACACCCAAAAGGATCTCACACTAAAGAACCTCATGTAAAATAAAAACAGATTTGTGTTATTAAAGAAACTTCACCATTTTGTCCCTATTATGTAAATACTCAGTCTATATAAAGAGTTCTAAACACATACATGTCTTTCACTGTCATTTTAATCATGTATAGAAACAAAAAGCTTACTTGAACGACACCAAGAACATCCAAGACACTTCTCCGAATAATTATCTTCGGGCATGTAGGTTCCTGACTGGCACACCAAGCAATTGGTTGCCTTATCTGGCCCTGAACAGTGTTCTGCCACATATGTTCCTACAAAAGGAAAGGAAAGGAAAGGAAATTCAAACATGAAAAGTGGGTGAAGTGATCACCCTTTCAAACTCCGGGATATGCCAAAAACAAGAAAAGTGGGAGGAATAAGACTGCAGGATATCAAGAGCAACAGTAGGAGAGTTGGGAAATTAGGAAATCTTTTGGAGAAGCAGCATGACTCTGATTTTGTTTTTTAAAAAGGCTGGAAACAACAAAGATCTGAGCTGGCTATGTGAGATGTCAGTAAAGGTAAAGGTCACCCTTGCTTGAAAGCCAGTTATATCTGACTCTAGGGCTCAGTGCTCATCTGTTTATAGCCAAAGAGCTAGTGCTGTCTGCAGACATTTCCGCAGACATGTAGCAGGCATGACTAGACACTGGAGCATACGGAACACTGTTTACCTTCCCACTGAAGTGGTCCTTATTTATCTACTTGCAATTTCTTGCTTTCGAACTACTAGGTTGGCAGGAGCTGGGACAAAGACGGGGGCTCATTCCGTCCTGCAGTACTCGGGTATCGAACTGCTGACCTGCCACCTTCCAGTCAGTGTCTTAACCACTTGAGCCACTGCAGTCCCAAGAGATGTCAGCAATATTACACCAAAAGTAATTCATTCCTTTCACTCATTGCAATACTTAGAAAGTAATTCAATGTGGTTACTTAATACAATGAATAAAATGTGCTTAAAAAGTCGTATTTGGGAATAACTAAAAAATATTACTCATTGTACCCATATAGCTGGTGTGGTCTTTAAAAAAAAAAAATACAAATTCATGGAACCTTGTTGTTTCCATTACTCAAAAAAGTAGTTAATTACTGGTAACTAAGTTTCTTGTACATCTGCACTATTCTATATGCTAGTTGACACATTACTTATTTAGACTTAGATCCTTCCATGCTATGTAGCATACTGGGCAGCAAGGGATCTCTAGTTGACATATTATAATACTGTACAATGTATCATATTATAAGCCCTAGTAAAGGGCAACTTCCTAGCCATTAGTGATTAGTGTAAATAACACAACATCATAAAAAAAATTGTCTGCTACTTGGTTTAATCCATGTGTCCCATACTAAATCAAGTGCACTGAATCCAATTCTGCCTAGGACGTCAGGATCTTAAGTTACTTATGTGTATAGATGTGTTTGTCTGGTTTATTAACACGACTGTGCCTACTAATCTTTAGCTCAAAACAGACTCACTATGGCCTAGCTATACTATCCAATAAGATGGGCTCACTCTAGAGATAAGCCTTGGTCCATCTCGCCTTATATGCCTATTTCTGACATCAGCTCACTGACTTGCCTAGACATAGCCAGCCGCTGCTGGAACATGCAAGCCACCAGGGGACATGATTCAGCTGAGGTGGCAGCAGGCATAGTGGTAGCTGCAATTGTTATAATGTTCCCATGTAAAAATACATTACTCAATTACCGACCATATGAACAGCTATAGCACGCCTATAACTTAAAATCTGTGCATGACAGGCAAATTCTGAGTTCAGATTTGGAATCAGCACTCGATATCATGTAAATCACATGTGTTATTCCCAGTAACAAAATCATTGTTGTGCAGTGTAATGAGTGATGCAAGGAGCTTCTTTTTCAAATAATATTCCAAGTCCTTTATTAAAGAAGCTTCCCTTAACTCAGCAGAGTGGGGGCATGTGTAGAACATGTGGTCATGTTACAACTCTTCACACATCTCAGTGTTCTGAATATTGATGAACTATTTCAAATTGGCCTTTGGGACAAGTTAAAGACCTGAAACTGCTTGGTCACCTTGATGGATGACACAGAGAACAAAATGGGGAAGTGGAGATGTAGCCCCAATAATTTTCTGCAGGATCAAGCTCACAGTGGCTCCATATTGGTGGACTGGATGACTGACCAATGTGGATCCTCCATTCCACAGGTCAGATGCAGCCCACAGTGTCTTCTCAGCCAGTCAACAAGTTATTTTTTGCTAATGTATCTGATCTCTTAAAAAATTAGGTCTTTGAAGTCTGGAAAGCTGCAGCAATGGCGTGAACTATGCTTTACCACCTGTGAAGCTGCACATTAGGACTCCCTCCTGAGAACAGATTTCGACTACACGTGTTTGCTGGAAAAATGTCTCACCTAGCAAAAATTACATCTCTACCACACAGCATGACTGTAGCTTTATGGCTCAATCCCTCTTCTCTTCTCTGGCACAGCCTTCCGAGCTAACTACGTATTAAATTACCATTTGTTACTCTCTATATTAGCTCTTTTCTTTAAAAGAGCTTATTTGCTCCCTGGGAACCTTATGTTTTCAGTTTCAATTCATTCCAGTGGACTTAACCAAATGATACATTTGGACAAAGACTATGTTCTGCATTTGGAAAACTTACTGGCTCCCTGAGTCAGCTCTGCTAGATGAACAACAGCCTACCCATTATTTGAAAGAATCAGTCTTGGTTTATGCAGGAAACGGTTCTCCTAACTATACTTTCCCAGTCATTCTGAAAGGACATATTCTCTGAACAAATAGATGAGATACGTGTTCTGAACAAGCATGGTAATAGGACAGGACAGCTAATCAATTATTTTGCAAAAGAAGAAAGAAGTACATAAATTAGCAGTGCCTTCTTCCATGAAATTATGGGTTATCTGAGAAGACAAAGGAGCAAAAACATTAGCTTTCCAAGTATCCAGTCCTCTGACAGGAGTGAACTGTGAGTAGTGCTTTCAAACAAAAACCACAATTGCTGAGCAGAAAAGCACGAGACATCATAATGAGGGGTCATCAGTGAAAACAGCAGCACTTCCTCTTCTTGTTTCCTCTCTAAGAAAAGAGGGAAGAGTAACCAAACCTCCTTGGTTCAAACTTTCAAACAGCCAAAGTGCAGTTTGGGCACTTGATCTCTAAAAGGTTCACCATCACTGCCATATACTATTCATGGGAAAGCATGAACCAGGCCTAATGTATATGCAGTTTTATATTTATCTAGTTCTGAGTTAAATTTTCAAAATGAATGGTGAAAGGGCACACTCCCCCCCTCCCAAAAGAGACCATTCTTCTTGCTCCTCTAAGCAAGTATGATCAGTTGCAAAAATATTCATACAGTCAAACCTCGCATAAAGAGCGCCTCACTTAAAGAGTAACTTGCTTAAAGAGCAGACTTTTCTTTGAATGTTCGCTTCGCTTAACAAATAAAACCAACCAAAAACTCACTTAGCAAATAAATCGGGGTTCGCAATCCCCCCCACAAACGGTTACTTACAATGGTATTTCACTTAAAGAGCAAACTCGCTTAAAGAGCAATCCCATGGAACGCATTATGCTCTTTAAGCGAGGTACAACTGTATATTCTTTCTCTATTGTTAATGGAGCTGTAGCATCCTATTGTTCTGAAATCAGACTTAAATTGTAACAAAAATAAAAAGTACAAAATACTGTATGTTTGCAGACTTTTGACAGTGATACAGTTTATGGGTACCTGAAAAAATGGGATTTGGAGTGGAACAAACAAATATTCCTGTTTTGTTTCTGATCATACCTTTGTGGCATTTCATACAGCAGTGGGTCCCATTTGGGTGAAGATATTTTCCTATTGGGCATGTCAGCAACTCCCTCCTTTCTCTTTCATTGGAGTGGAGAGCCGCATGTTTGTTTGGGATAAGTACTGCTCCCAAGGCCACACCAGCCACGTCTTGAATCAAGCTTAATGTTACCTGCAAAAAGAACAGTAAGAGTAAAAACTGTGTTTTATTAAGAAAGGGTCTCAGCTGAGATACTTTAAACCAGGGGTCAGCAACCTTTTTAAGTTGGGGGTCAGATCATGCTCCCTCAGACAGTTGAGGGGACTGGGCTGGTCCCCACTGGCTGTAAACACTGCTGTAAAAGCATTCATGGCTGCTGTAAAAGCATCTGCAGCTGCCATAAAATTTACGGCAGCCAAGGATGCTTTTACAGCATCATGTACAGCGGGGGCACCAATCTCACCCCCTCAACTGTCTGAGAGAGCATGACCCTGCCATAAAAGCATCCACAGCTGCCATAAACGTGTCAGCGGCCATGTCCGGCAGAGAGATTATTTGCCTACCCTTGCTTTAAACCATCATACAATAATCAGTGCCTTCAAAAATTTAGACTATTTTGTGGACAGCAAAACAGTCTATCACTCAAAGAGTTATTTAAATTGATCATGGCTAGGCAACTCCAATAGGGTACAGAGGAAGGACAGGCAACAAAACCTGAGTGATTATGTTGAGAATTTCACTTACCATATTTTCTATTTGTGTGTTTTTAATTATGCAAAATTCTGCATCTTGCACTCAGACATAAAAGAGTTTCCTCTAGCTGACAGCACTGCCAACAATTAGCACTTGAGTTTGATACTACATAAAATCATAGAATAACTGAGTCTGACTTCCTTTAGTTCAGGGGTCGGCAACCTTTTTAAGTCGAGGGCTGGGTCATACTCCTTCAGACAGTTGAGGGGGCCAGACTGGTCCCCCCCCCCAGTAAATGCTGCCGTAAATGTGTCCACGGTTGTCATAAATCCAACCGTGGCTGCTGTAAACGTATTTACAGCTGCTGTAAACACATCTGCAGCCGGGTAATTTGAGCAGGTCGGATTATTTGGCACTGCAAGCCGTAGGTTGCCTACTTTTTATTATGCTGCCTAGGTTTGGCATAGCTTGCTTCCCAATGAGTAAGTAACTTTTTATTTTATAGCTTCAGTTACTGTCTGCAGTGATCTTAGATCTCAAGAAAGCAAAATCTATCACTGCTTCTATTTCTTCCCTGTCTATCTGCCTGGGAGAGATGGGAACCGGATGCCATGATCTTGGGGTTTTTTGATATTGAGTTTCAAGCCAATTTATCCATTCTCCTCTTTACCTGTCACTAAGAGGCAACCACATTCCCAACACCCAGGTAAGAAAACTAAGCGGAATCAACGAATCTGTTGTCAAATATCCTAAATGGAAATTTTGCTGGGCTGGACAGATTTCTCAAATGACAGACAGATGTTGGACAGCAGAAGTCACCAAGTGGTATCCCAGAGGAGTAAAAAGACCCCTTGGCAGGTCCCACAAAAGATGGAAAGACCCAATCGTGAAAAGTTTTGGTCGAACCTGGAGAAGAAGAGTGCAACAGCAAAAGAAAAGGAAAGCAAGTTGCAACCAGCAGTAATTCATCCCTCGATAGTTTGGTCAATCAAGGATCGAGAAAGAGGCTCTTTAGATTTTCATTTTCTGCCTTTAAGGTGGAATATTATCTGCATATCTCAAATTGTTGATATTTTTCCCTACAATCCTAATTCTGGTTTGTAATTCACCCAGTCCTGCATTATGCATGATGTACTCTGCATATTAATTAAAGAGGGTGACAATATACAGCCTTGCCGTACTACTTTTCCTATTTTAAACCAATCAGTTGTTCTATATCCAGTCCTAATTGTTGCTTCTTGGCCCACATACGGGTTTCTCAGAAGACAGGTGAGGTGGTCTAGTACTCTCATCTCTTTAAGGACTTGCCACAGGTTGTTGTAATTCACACAATCAAAGACCTTAGCATAGTCAATAAAGCAGTAGACATTTTTCTGCTACTCCATTGCTTTCTCCATAATCTATCGAATGTTGACAATTTGATCTCTAGTTTCCCTATTCTATTCTATATTCAATTTATATCCCGCCCCAATCACGAAGTGCGACTCTGGGCAGCTTACAAACATATCAATACAATATCACACAATATAAAAACATTCAGTAAATAATAACCATCTATACAATAAAACATCATAAGACATACTAAATATCCATCAATACAAAAAAGACACAAATTCCGGTACAGAATCATATGGGGAGAATTATACTTAGTTTAAAAATTAGCTTTAAAATATCGACTACAATCTACCGGATACTAAAAATATATATTAAAATTTAAGGCTAAAAAATTAAAAGAGGTTAAAACAACGAGAGGCAAGAGGGTGGCTGTCTAATCAAATCAGCCACCCAACATGGGATCCCCTATCCCTGGATCCCCAAACTTGCCCTGCCAGCCAGGTTTTTAGGCCCTTCCGGAAGGGCAGGAGCTCTGCCTGTAAGCGTAGTTCCATTGGCAGGAAGTTCCAAAGGGCCGGGGCGGACACAGAGAAGGCCCTCCTCCTAGTGCCAGAGAGATGTGCCTCTGTAGCTGATGGTATGATAAGAGAGCCTCTCCGATCCGCCCTGGTGGGACGGACCGATGTTCTTGGGGTGACGCGGTCTCTTAAGTATCCTGGCCCACTACCATATAGGGCTTTAAAGGTGATAACCAGCACCTTTAATTGCACCCGGAGACATACTGGCAGCCAGTCCAGCTGCTGGAGCAGAGGTGAGGCTCGAGCATAACGCCCGCACCCCATCACCACCCGAACAGCCGCGTTCTGGACCAGCTGCAGTCTCCGAATGGTCATCAAGGGCAGCCCCATGTAGAGCGCATTACAATAATCAAGTCTGGAGGTGACTGGTTCTTTGGAACCCAATTTGTACTTTTGGTAGTTCTCAATCCATGTATTACTGAAGCCTAGTTTATAGGATCTTGAGCATAACTTTGCCATGTAAGATGAGAACAATTGTATGATAGCTTCAACATTCTTTGGCATCGCTCTTCTTTGGAAACGGGACATATTTTTATCTTTTCCAATCCTGTGGTCACTGTTGTGTTTTCCAATGTTGCTGACATATTGAGCGCAGCAATTTATGGCATCATCTTTTAGGGCTTTAAATAGCTCAATTGGGATACAGTAATCTCCACTGGCTTTGTTGTTAGTAATACTTTCTAGGGCCCATTTGACTTCACAGTTCAGGATGTCTGGCTTGGGGTCAGTGATTGCTCCATTGTGGCTGTCAGGGACATTAAGGTCCTTTTTATATAGTTCTTCTGTGTATTCTTGCCAGCTTTCCCTAATATCGTCTTCTATTTTAGTTATTAATCAAGTTTAATTCTTTCTTAAATTGTACAAATATTGTGTTTTAATTCGATCTTTTTATTTTTGTGAGTCACTTTGAGCCTCTATAGGGATAAAGGTGGCCTGTAAATAAAAGACAGAAAGAAAGAAAGAAAGAAAAGAAAATGAAAAAAAAAGAAGATCTAAAAGGATGGCAGATTCCTTTGAATAGGAATCCTGATGAAGAACTTGCAATTCCAGAAGTGAAAGCTGCTCTGAAAAAACTAGACATAAATAATCATAGATAAGTAGTACCAATAGCCAGAAACAGAATCTGTCAAAATCTTAAGAATTTCTCTACAATTCCATTCTATGTACAGGTATAGATCTTATTTATTGTATTTCACTACATTTTAACTTGAAATGATCAGATTAGTAATCATTTAATAATGAATGAATGAATGGTCTACAAATAAGAAAAAGAAAACAACAGATTGGAAAAGTTCAATGTACATTCCAAATCCTCAAGAAAAATGCCAAGGAGTACAGTAACTATAGGACCATTGCCCTAATGTCCCATGCAAATAAAGTGATGCTTAAGGTATTGTAACAAGGGCTTCTATCTTATACAGTATGGAGATAAAATGCCTGAAGTTCAAGCTGGATTCCATAAAGGAAGATGCCCTTGATACCATATTGCAAATATCTGGTGGATATTAGAACACACCAAAGAATGTCAAAAGAAGACCAATCTATGTCTGATAGATTACCACAGACTTTGACTTTATGGATCATGAGAAATTATGGATTATCAGAAAGAAATACAGCTGAAAATAACCGGCATTGTGGATAAGAAGCTACCCTACCATTAGGACAGAATATAGAGACACATAATAGTTCCTAGAAACAAAGATAGCAGACAAGGATGCAATCTTATATTTTTATCTGTTCAATCTGTATGCAGAACATTTCATATGGAAAGCCAGAAAATATTCAGATGAAGGAGTGAAAGTTCCTGATGACACCATCTTGTTGGCAGAAAGCAGTAATGATGTGAAACAACTTTAGACTTTAAACTAAAGCCTAAAGTGACTAAGTGTAAAAAACACACGGAAGTCAACTACAGTAACAAAGCTCTTACTGTGCTGACAGGTCAAGAACAACAAAACAGTAATATAGGAGTAAACAGAATTTATAATAGTAACATAACAAAAATATAATATTTTTATGTTAAAAATTATTCACTATATCCTATCAATAAGACAACTGAGTGTTCAGCTCCATAATGGCACAGGGAAAAATACTATCTCCAAATCGAGTTGTTTTAGTGTACAATACCCTATCCTATAACATCGTCCAGAGGGAAGGAAATCAAACAATTTATATCCAGGGTTCAACAGGTTGCACCAAACCAAACAGTTACTGAAGTAGAAATAACAGATTTAACTATTCCTTTATAAAATTGTATCAGTAGCTCCTTAAGCAGGTTGAACTTTCTGAGCTGTTGGAGGAAGTACATTCTCTGTTGTGCCTTCGTAATGATGGTACAGTGGAACCTCGATTAACAAAAGGCTCAGTTAACATAAAAATCGCATAACAAACGGAAGTCCATTGAAAATAGTGGCTTGGTTTACAGATTTTTCTCTCTCGAATGGATTAACTGGCTTTCAGTGCATTCCTATGGGAAACTTCATTAAATGCATTCCTATAGGAAATTCGGTTAAAGTAATTTTTGCTGTAAGAAACATCCTGGAAAACGTATTAATTACATTAACCAAGGTTCCACTGTACTAACATTAATTAGTTCATTTCAAATCTTGGGAGATTATAAAACCCAAAAACTTAAAGGATTCCACTACCAATACTGTATTGCTGAATATGGTAAGATGAGGAAGACCTCTTCCCGAAATCCACTTTCAACTCAACAGTTTTAAGCATAGTCAGTTCTAAATTGTTATGACAGTAACATAGAGCCAGTTGTTAAATGTCCCATCTATATGCAGACTCATCATTGTCTTGAATGAGACCAATGACCATTATGTCATGCACAACTTTCAAACTTTGACAAACTTTGGGTCTCTAGACATGCAGTCGTTAATATAAAGGGGAGAGGGAGATAGTGGTGAAAACACACAGCCCTGATAATCACATGTACTCATTGTCCAAATACTGTACTAAAAGTACATTTTTCTACCCTCACCTGCTGCCTCCTATTCATAAAATAACCCTAATTATCCAGTTACAAATATGTGCAGGCAGAGTGAGCTGGGTCAATTTAGAATAAAGAATACAGTAATACCTCATATAACATTAGTATCGAATAACACGAAAATCGCATAACATCAAGGAATCTGGGGGGAAGAATTGCATCAGATAACATTAAGATCCTATGGGATGCTTCAGATAACAACCGCGAAAGCCTGTGTGGTTACAATGTATCTCTATGGATCCCATAGAGCAGGGGTGGCCAACTGTAGATCTCCAGATGTTCTTGGACTTCAATTCCCAGAAGCCCTGATCAGCAGGAGTGCTGACTTGGGCTTCTGGGAATTGAAGCCCAAGAACACCTGGAGATCTACAGTTGGCCACCCCTGCCATAGAGGATCAGATAACACGAAAAATCATATAACACGAAGACTTGTGGAACCAGGTTTTAGTGTTATATGAGGTTTTACTGTATGTGGAATGATAGTATTAAATGCCAAGCTGAAATCAAGAAAAAGAACCCATGCAGAAGTCCCTGAGGAATCAAGATGTTGTAAAATATAAAGGCAAAGGTTTCCCTTGTTTGAAAGCCAGACTCTAGGGTTCAGTGCTCATCTGTATCAAAGCCAACAAGCCAGCACTGTCTGCTTCTGCAAACGTTTCCATGGACATGTGGCAGGCATCACTAGACACCGCAGCGCACGGAACACTGTTTACCATCTCACCGAAGTGGTCCCTATTTATCTACTTCCAATTTCTTGCTTTCGAACTGCTAGGTTGGCAGGAGCTGGGACAAAGACAGGAGCTCATTCCATCCTGCAGTACTCGGGAATCGAACTGCTGACCTCCCGCCTTCCAGTCAGTGAAACCTACAGTAAAACATATTCAGATTGTCTGCCGGTTGCCAGCTTTCCTCAACAGATGGAGATGGCCTCTTATAGCCAGTGATGCTTCATAGACTTCACTATATACCAAAGTAGAGTCATTGGCTAAAAAATATCAGTGAAAGTGTCAAAGCAGGATTGCAGTTAATGATAAGACAAAAATCATGACTACAGAAGAAATACTTATCTTTAATACTGACAGTGAAAAAATTAAAGCAGTGAGATTTTATATAGCTTGGTTCGATCATCAATGCAAACGGAGACTCTAGCCAAGAAATCAGAAGACTGAAATTCAGAATGATAGCAATACAGTGGTACCTCGAGTTGTAAATTTAATGCGTTCCAAGGCATTTTTCATGTTATGAAAAATTTGTAACTCGATTTTCCCATATGAATGCATTGAAACCAAAACTCATAACTTGAAACATGGTTTCCCATAGGAATGCATTGGAAACCAATTAATCTGTTCCAGAAAAAAATCATAAATCGAGCCATTATTTTCAATTGATTTTCATTCGTATTGTGAAAATTTTGTAACGAACCATTTGTAACTTAAGGTACCGGTACCACAGTAAAAGAATTAGAAAAGATCATCAAACATAATGATGAGTCCCTGCAGAGTAAACCCAAGATCATAAACACTATTGTAGTCCTGACAGATATGAAAGTTGAACAGTAAGGAACAAAAATTATTAATTTGAAAAAATACTGATGGAGAGCACTGTAGATACCCTAGACAGCCACAAAGACAAACAAGTAGGTCCTAGAGCAAATCAAGCCTGAACTCCCAAAAAAGAGAGAGAAATGATAAACACTAAGGATGTCCTACTTTGGACAGATCACAAGAAGGTAAAATTCACTGGAAACGACAATAATGTTGAGAAAGATGGAAGGCAGCAGGAAAAGAAGAAGACCAAATACAAGATCGATTGACTCCCAAAAGAATGCCACAGGCATGAGTTTACAAGTGCTGGGCAGGATGAGTAAAAACTATACCAGGGATTCTCAACCTGTAGCCTGTGGGCCAGATGTGGCCCATGGCACCATTTCATGTGGGCCCCCACTGCCTCCACCATACCAGGAAGTGCCAAGTGATGGAGAAAGGGTAAAATGGCCATCCGGCCCCCGAAGCTGTCTGAGGGAGCGTGACTCAGCCCCCGGCTTTACAAGGTTGAGAACTCTTGAACTAAACATTCTGGAGATTTCTCATTCACAGGATCACCATAAGTTAAGGAGGCAATAGTAGAGGAGCAAGGAACTTGTAGGTCAGATCCCCTCATCCTTGGCCTTATTCATGCCGGCTGGCGCTGATGCTAATGGCAAACCCATAGTAAAGTAACCAGAAAGCCATAGTTTCTGAACTTCTGAAATGGGGATTAGCCTGTTGACAAGAAAACAGTAAGTGCTGTCAATGATTGCAACTGAAGTTTTAAGGAAACATTACAAAGAGATGGCTGAGGAGCTCACCTAACAATCACTAAGCAGTTCAGTGCCATCTTAAGGCAGTGATGGCTAACCTTGGCACTCCAGGTGTTCTTGGACTTCTATTACCAGAAGCCCAAGTCAGCACTCCTGCTGATCAATTTTCTGGGAACTGAAGTTCAAGAACATCTGGAGTGGCAAGGTTTTCCATCACTGTCTTAAGGCAAATAAATTCCAAAACACAGAAAAGTTAATTTAAAAAAAAAATCACACTTCCCTAATTATCCCAGTAAGCAGGTAGGATTCCCTTAGTACACACACAAAAAAGCTTTCTCGAGTTCTGGCTCAAATCCCAGACACATAAGAGAAGGCACTAGACAAATTAAAACAGTCCTTTTTGTGTATGTGTGCGTGTTTATCGGAAGCAACACAGTGATATTTGCAGATGAACCTCCAGAGGTGGAGCAGTCTATCAAGAGTTAAAGAACTCAAGTCCTGACAAGGCCAGGGACAAAATGTAACAAGCACAGCAAAGATAAGGCAACTGTTGAAGCAATTCGCCTTTGGCATCCCTTCTTTTGCACCAGTTTCCTGTCTTGTCAAGAGTATTGCACAACACAAGGCCTGCCTGCCTCGTCCCAAACTCGAGCCGGGCGTCTGCTGGCTACCCGGGCCCCGCTCCTCTCAGGCTCTCCCCACTTACCATAGCCACAAAAACTGTGAAGAGCCCCAGTGGGCCCATAATGCGGCCCGCTTGTCCCTTACATCTGTCGGCCAGGCCCCTCCATGGGGGCTCCTCTCATGGCGCCTCTCAGAAAAAAGGAACAGGCTGAAACTTTTCAGCTCTCGCAATCCAAGTTCCCTATGAGAGCAGGAAGCTTGAATCAGAGGGAAAGGGTGGAGACAGTGATTCCCGCCCACAGGCACTGCTGGGCTTTCCCCCTCTCTGGAGCACCTAGGATTCATTAACGCTTTCATCCCCATTAACCTAATCCACGACCTCCAGGAAAAGCCAAAGGACTGCCTTCTTTTCATCCACTTCTGCCTGTTTTTAAGTTCCCCAAAAGTTGCTTTACGAGGGCATCTCTCATAAGAGCATTTAGTCAGCAGTCTTGCTGTTTCTCTACTGTGCTCAAGACAGCCCTTTCATTTCAAAGTGGCCATAGGTTGGAATGCTTCTATAAGTGGCTCAAGTGGCTAAGATGCTGACTGGAAGGTAAGCAGTTCGATTCCTGAATATTGCAGGACAGAATGAGCTCCCGCCTTTGTCCCAGCTCCTGCCAACTTAGCCGTTCCAAAGCAAAAAAATTGCAAGTAGATAAATAGGGACCACTTTGGTGGGAAGGTAAACAGTGTTCCATGTACTCCAGTGTCTAGTCATGCCTGCCACATGACCAGTGATGGGCTGCTCCCGGATCGGAACCGGTTCGCCCAAACTGGTAGCAGCCATCCGGAGGGGATTGCCGGGGGGGGGGGGAATAGTGAACCTCTCTGGCCGCCCTCTGGATGTCAGTTCTGGGCAGCCCAAAATGGCTGATCAGAAGTGCGCATGCGTCAAAACTCCATTTGACACATGCACACTGAAAAATAGAATTGCACATGCGCCAAATTGAGTTTTGACGCATGTGCACTTCTGAGCAACCATTTTTGGCTGCCCAGAAACAGTGCAGCGCCTGGAGGAGCTACGGTGGTGGAGGCCTCTCCTCGGTGCACCGCCGGGCTGGGCCACGCCACGCTGCCGGGCTAGGCCGCGCTGCTGGGCCCGGTCGGGTCAGGCCGCCGAACTGCTTTGCTGCCGTGCCGCTGCTATGCCTGCCTGCCTGCCTGCTGCTCCCTAACCCCAGGGTAAGGTGACAGGTTTGTGTTTGGGGTGGGTGGGTGGGTTGAGGTGTGTGTGTTTTATGTAGTTTGTTTTAATGTGTATTTAATGTATTTATGTATTATGTGTATACAGGTATGTACCATATTTATTTTAATTTACAGGTATATGTATTTATATGTATTTATTTTAATTTGTATTTTAATGTGTATTTTTATTTATTTTTTATTTTTTATTTTTTATTTATTTTGGCTCCGTCCACGACATCATGATGTCATGACATTGGCTCCACCCATGATGTCAGCTCCACCCACAGTGTGGTAGTAAATTTTTTGACAGTCAACCACTGCACATGACCATGGAAACGACTGGCTTTCGAGCAAAGGTGACCTTTGCCTTTACCATTAAGAGGCAAATGAAGGAATCATTAAAAAAATAATAGCATTAATTTGGTGGGTAAGAGCACACTTTGTAAGAAGCCATTCATGTGGGCCTATGCAGTCCACCTCATTCCTATGCAAAACAAACATGTCACTATTTGGTAAATAAATATGTACAGTTCTTATTGCTGAAGAAACGAGGAGCCTCGCTGTAGGGGAGGAGACAGGTGCCACAAAGCATGAGAAGGAACTACTAGTACTACAGTACTTGTAGAATAGTGTCTGGCTTATGACAACCCTAGTAAGAAGAGACTGGGAAGTTCGATCTCCCTGTTACCTGAAATCCTGGGGGACCATGGGGGGCATCACCTTTATTACCTGAATACTCAAAGCTTTGCAGTGCCCCAAAGTAAGGGGACGCATTGTATAAAATACATCAGAAAAGAACATTCCAATAAAAGTTGAATTTATTTAAAAGCAGGTTCTAGCTGGCAGAGGACTGAATGGAACATTGTGAAACATAAATGGGAAATGCAAATAATTAAAGACATTGAGAATACAGGATAGAGAGAAAACTATGACAATCACCAATACAGAGAAACATGAATGAACAACATAACATAACAATATGAAAATTTACTGGGTCCTGGGTCCCAGGCCACACAGTCACACACACACACCCCAATTGTGTGGCAAGAGTCAAGGCCCAGGGCTGCTGGCTGTTCCTAGCCCAAAATTGCTGCTCAGATGTGCGCATGCATCAAAACTCCATTTGATGCATGTGCACTTCTGTTTTTCAGTGCCCATGCATCAAATGGAGTTTTGATGCATGCGCACTTCCGTGCAGCCATTTTGGGCTGTCCAGAAGAGACATCCAGAGGGTGGCCAGAGAGGCAACCGAACTAGTCGCTCAGGTGTTTACTAACACACACACCCCGGCGATCCCCTCCGGATTGCTGCTACCGGTTCAGCCAAACTGGTCCAAACTGGGAGCAGCCCACCACTGCCTCTACCTAGAAAACCCTGAAAAGAGCCACCATCGCTCAGACTTGACTTCACACAGTTATTATTATTAATAATTAATTAATTACAGTACCTCTAAAAGCTCTTTGTGTTAACAGCCCATCTCAGATCTTGCTGCTTCTAGACCAGTGATGGTGAACCTTGGCACTCCAGGTGTTCTTGGACTTCAATTCCCAGAAGCCCAAGTCAGCACTCCTGATGATCAGGGCTTCTGGGAATTGAAATTCAAGAACATCTGGAGTGCCAAGGTTGGCCATCACTGCTCTAGGCTGTGGTTTCCTTTATTATTGAATCAGTTTTCCTGCTGTGTGTAATTTTCCCAACAATTTTGCCTTTTCCCAGTGTGTCCTGCAATCACAACTATGTACCCAAGTATGATAACCTAAATTTAATCCTTTTTGGTTTTAGAAACAGTTCTGGCTTGAGTTGATCTTATTTTTCTTTCTGGCGTTCATGAAGCATTCCCCATCCCAGCCCCTTTTCAAATGAATACATTTTGTTCCTGTTGGCTTTCTATTCTGTCCATTTTCCATATTGTAATCAGAAGTATCATAGTTGAAATTGCTGAAGTGGTAGCCATGTTAGTCTGTGCAAGCTTATCAGAGAGCAAACAACACAACAAGAAAGACAAAAAAACTGTGGCATCTTAAAGACTACCTTCTATATTTAAATGTGAGATTTAATGGATAAAGTCCACTTTGTCAGACAAATATCATAGTATAATCTCCAGTTTTTTTAAAAAAATCTTTCTAGATTCTTTGTCATAACCAAGTCAGGAGATAGGAAATGTTTTCACTACTGTATTTCCATTTCTTAATTGTTAATGTTAAAGTAATTCTTCTGCATCCATTATATTATCTTCTCAGTGATCAAACACAATCTTGGTTCTGTGATTTCTGCACAAAAAAAAAGTTATCTTTCTCTCTCTTTAACATAACCTACCAATGACAGAATATTTACGGTATATTATTATATTATTATCAATACTGCTTTGGAAATTGCTACTGTAATCACACTGTCTAGAAGTTCTGGGAAAGATTTTTTAGAAACAAGAAATCCCAAAACTTGAAAACATTGCTTGCTTTCTGACCGTACTAAATTCTTTATGAAAGGTCACTAGGTACCCCCACCATTTCATGCAAGAATTTTTGTTGGGTCTGCCACACAATTCCTATCCCCTGATATTATTTTACATTTAATTCCCCTATAATCTCATTGCATACAGTTTTCTTTATATGCACCCCACACACATTCGTGGAAATTTAGGACAACATTTTATGCACCTAATTAATTTGTTGGTATTTGAGTGATACAAGTTTTCTTCTTGTTTAATAACATACCTAGGAACATATTTATTTATTGGTTAAATTTATATAGCCGCCCATTCAGCAAACGACTCTGGGCATATAAATCATACTGTCTTCTACAGTACAATATATCACTATATGTACAATTCAGTTTCATGTAGATGAATTGTGGTTTCATGCAAGCTCACAGTTTAAAGGAGAAACCTCATATCAAATATGGACTGTGAAACCTTTGCATGACTCAGCAGCATTAGCTAAAATGTCAGCATTTCTCAACTATGTTCCATGGAACACTGGTGGACTTTAATTCCCAGAAGCCTAAGTCAGTACATTGGCTGACCGGTGCTTCTGGGAATTGAATTCCAAAACCCAAAGATTGAGAAACACTGATCTAGTTCAGAGCAAGCAAAAATGTGTCACATTGTTTCATTTGAACACACAATTTTGTTTGATTCCAGAACATAAGCAGCCTGCCTAGACTTGGATAGGAAACCTCTGAGGAGAAGCTACAGTTCAGCAGTGGAGCATGGTCCTTAGATGGAGCCACAGAATCTCAGGGCAAGACTGGAAGAAAAAGTTGTTCACATCCTTGAAGGGCTATTTCCAGTCAAAGTTGACAACACTGTATTAGATGGATCAATGGACTAAAGAAGCTCCCTGTCTTCTTCCTAAGGCATGTCTCTCCAAATGTTGGACAACAACTGCCAATGCTCCTAATAATTGTTAAACTGGCTAAATCTGATGAAATTTACAGTCTCACAACATTTGGACCACCAATATTTTATTCTGGACTTTTAATAGCTGTAGTCTGTGGCATGGGTCACGATTCTCTGTAGACACTAGACCAGGGGTTCGCAATGTTTTCCCACCACCAGCTGAACCATGCCCCCTCAAACAGCTGAGCAGGCTAGACACATTGTTTTCCCCCACCATAAATGTCGACTGTCAGTAAACATGTTTACGACAGCTGTGGGTGCATTTACAGCACATTTTGGGCTGTTTTCAACGGTGGCGGCAGTGGGAGTGAGGGCAACAGGCCACATGAAATGGCCATAGGTTGTGAACCCCTGCACTAGACGCTGAAACACATAGCTAGCTTCCATTTGAAATATTACTTTTGGAGAGAACATGCCACAGTTTGCCTGTGCACAAATAAGATCTTTTCTATGCAGCTGAACACTGGTTTTGGCTTTCTCTCTTAAAGGCAAAACTTAATAGTTATCTTTACTACCACACTGTGGGTGGAGCTGATGTTGTGGGCGGAGCCAACATCATGATGTCATGATGTTGTGGGCGGAGCCAAAGTAAAAAAATAAAATAATAAAATAAAAATACACATTAAAATACAAATTAAAATAAATACATATAAATTAAAATAAATACATATAAACATAATACATAAATACATTAAATGCACATTAAACAAACTACATAAAACACACCCACCCACCCACCCCAAACACAAACCCATCACTTACCTTACCCTGGGGTCGGGGATTAGCAAGCAGGCAGGCAGGCAGAGCAGCAGCACGGCGGGCACGGCAGCGCAGCACAGCCTACTCTGGCAGCCTGGCCTTGTGGTGCGCCGGGGAAAGGCCATTGCCGCCGCTCCTCCAGGCGCTGCGCTTTCTGGGCAACTCAAAATGGCTACTCGGAAGTGCACATGCGTCAAAACTCCATTTGACGTATGCGGACTTCTATTTTTCAGTGCGCATGCATCAAATGGAGTTTTGATGCATGCGCACTTCCGAGCAGCCATTTTGGGCTGCCCGGAAGAAACATCTGGAGGGTGGCTGGAGAGGGGACTGAACCAGTCACCCGGGAGTTTACTACCCCAACGGCAATCACCTCCGGATGGCTGCTACTGGTTCGGGCAAACCGGTCCGAACCGGGAGCAGCCCATCACTGGTGGAGGAGGAAACAGATTCCAACTAGCTGCTATTAAAAATAAATCAGGTCCTTATGCAGTGGAGGGAGATATGTATTACTTAGCATTTTAAACACTTCTATGCAACAACTGAGTTTCTTGGTCTATCTGTGTATCCATCTGTCATTCTGTTTAAACACAGGATGGTGGAAGTCAACTGAGGTCGTGTTGAGCACAACATCTTCTGTTAGGAAAGGGGAAGTGGTTTTTTGTTGCAAGCTGGCTTTTCTCTTAAACTCTCACCTTTCTACTATCGGGAGAAATAGAGGAATTCCCACTATTGGAGAGCAGGCATATAAGAACCTAGGTGTGGGGGACTTCTAATGGCAAAAAAGGTTTGTAAAGAATACAATTTTGTTTCTTAGGATGCATTTGAGGTGAAATCTCTTCCATAGTACATTTTAAGACTGTTGAATTGTAACTATTATCTCAGTATTAGTCCTCTTATCACCTGCAGCAATAATGAACTACCTTTATTTGGCATAAGTGTCAGATGTCTCTGGAAACATCTTAATCACACATCGTACATATTTTGAGGGTGATTTTTAAAACACGTTTAAAGTATTTTTTGAGCTCTGGTGGCTAAGTGGTTAAGAGGCTTGCCTTGTTAGATGGAAGGCCGGCAAATTCAAGACCCGAGTACTGCATGAGTTTGAGCACTCGTCTCTGTCCCAGCTCCTACCAACCTAGCAGTTCGAAGGCAAGAAATTGCAAGTAGATAAATAGGGACCACTTTGGTGGAAAAAAAGATCTTAGGGGCATGAAAGGCGTTTCTCCAGCAAAAATCATTTCAGCCCAGAATAATTTCTGACACAAAATTATTATTAATGGCCTTTTAAAAACTTTGTTTTCATGTATACAGTACAGTATGTGGCTTTTCTATTAACATTGATATGAGAAAAGGAAAATGGACTATCCATTGTTTTTAATTTGGAAGATGAACCTTTTTAGTTTTTAAAAAAAGTTTCCACGAGAAATATGACTCGAACTAAGTAGCCATAACCTTTGTTGTCTTTGTTACTACATCTCCAAATTGGAGACTGCGTGCTATTTCCAAACCACACATCCTGCCATTGGTTTCTTTTTTGTTTCTTAAAGGGTAGCAGTGACTTCTGCCTGAGAGAGACATAAAATGATGTCAAAAGTCATTAGGAAGGCTGATTTGTTAGTGCAACAGGGCAATCCTGAACTTGTTTATTCAGAAGTCCCAGCATGTTCATTGGGGTTCCTCCCTCATTAGTTTCCTGACTGCAACTGCTTTTTTGTATGTCCCTAAGATTGGGCACCTTATGAAAGAGAGACTTTCAATCCATAGTGTGAAAGTCAGATTCCATAGTGTGGAATCTACTTTGCTGCCTTTCTCTTGAAAACCTTCCTGTCACTCTGCCAGGAAAACAGAAGAACAACCTCTTCCCTCCCCTTTTTCTCTGAATCATCCACAGACGTAAGAAGAGAATAAACAAGTGACCTTAGCATTATCATTACACTGCAGTATCATGGTTGGAAAATTTTCTTTTCTGGACTAAAACACTAAATGGCTCTACTTGATCAGAGTCCTGGTTATTACAGTTAACGACAAAGCGAAGAAAGTGGCTTCATTTTGGCATTCCAAGGTTTGATTGGGACATGAAGGAAGTCAAAAAGTAATTTTCTGAGCTGTGTAAACCACTGTCTGAATGACTGGCCCGCTCCATTCAGAATGAATTACTGGTAAGTGCAAATGACCAAACCAAGATATGGAGAATAAGAAAAACAATGTATTTGCATATCTGTGTGCAAGACATATTTTAGTAGTCTGATGAAGATATCGTCCATGCTTGTCTTCTAATAAAGAGCCTTTTAAAAAAAACTTTAAAATCAATCAATCACTTTAGTAAAGGTAAAGGTTTCCCTTGCTCGAAAGCCAGTCATATCCAACTCTAGGGTTCAGTGCTCATCTGTTTCAAAGCCAAAGAGCCAGTGCTGTCTGCTTCTGCAGACATTTCCATGGTCATGTGGCAGGCATGACTAGACACCAGAGCGCACGGAATGCTATTAACCTCCCACCGAAGTGGTCCCTATTTATCTACTTGCGATTTCTTGCTTTTGAACTGCTAGGTTGGCAGGAGCTGGGACAAAGACGGGAGCTCATTCCATCCTGCAGTACTCGGGAGTCGAACTGCTGACCTTCCGCCTCCCAGTCAACATCTTAGCCACTTGAGCCCCTGCAGTCACTTTATTACAGTCTAAAACCAGCACAGTAAAACGAGAGGTTATAACTGTAAAATTTAAATGCTTAAAATGTAGTTAAAGTATATTATTTAAAATTATATCCATTCAAAGTTAAAAGAAATAGAATAAAATAAGTTTTTAAAATTAGTGCTATGGCAACTGCTATTGCAATATAGCAGTGTCACAACGTTTTTGATTTGTTTTGTTCACTCTCTTATGCAATATAGCAGTTCTTAACCATTTAAAGCAGTGGTGGGATGTCAATTTTTTTACTACCCCACCGTGATGTCATCAGTGTGGGCGGAGCCAACGTCATGATGTCATGACATTGTGAGCGGAGCCAAAGAAAAATAATAATAAAATAAAATAAAAATAAGCACATACACACACACCCCCCCCCCTCAACCCACCCACCCAACCACAACACAAGGACAGCAAGGAGGACAGCAAGGAGGCCGTGCGTACGTGCCAAGCACTGTAGACATGCATGCACACCAAGTGCTTGGTGCACATGCGCAGTGGGGGAACCAGTGAAAAGGTAAGCCCCGAAGGTGGTTCCCCCCAAAAGCTGCTACCAGTTCTCTGGGACACTGGGAAAAGTTACTACCGGTTCTGGCGACCTGGTGAGAACCTGTTACATCCCATCACTGATTTAAAGCCAGGGGCCGGGTCACACTCCCTCAGACAGCTTTGGGGGCCGGACGGCCATTTTGCCCTTCCTCCACCACATGGCACTTCCTGGTGTGGTGGAGGCGGCACATGAAATGGTGCCACAGGCCACATCTGGCCCACAGACCGCAGGTTGAGAATCCCTGCAATATAGCATTCACGGTATGATCGCTGTAGCACAAAACTCAAAATCATACAAAACAATATCCAATGGGGAAAAATTGAACCATGCAGGTCTGATTAAAACAGACACGTTTACATCTTCAAGTTTCCTATTCAGCCCAAAATTTAGGTTTTAAGGCAGGGGTGCCCAAACTATGGCCCTGGGGGTGGATGCCCACAAAGCCCTCATCCAGTGATGGGATGTAACAGGTTCTCACCAGTTTGCCAGAACCGGTAGTAACTTTTCCCAGTGTCCCGGAGAACCGGTAGCAGCTTTTGGGGGGAACCACCTTCGGCATTTCCTAAAAAGGCCTGGCAGCTGACAGGCCTGGCGGCCTGGCTTGGGGTTTTTAAGCAAAGTCTTGGAGTTACCTCATCAATAAGCTACACCTGTGCTGTTCCAATTGCTGTTCCAATTGGAGAACCCTTAAGGTGGTTCAGCTGTTTTACTTTTACATTAAGGCATATTATCCTAGAGAACTGGTACGATGACCATATCCCATTTTGCAACATGGTGCTGCCCAGGCACTTATACTAACAGGTAAGTGACAGGTGTGTGTTTTAATATAATATTTATTTATTTATTTATTTATTTTATGGGTTTGTGTTGTGGGTGGGTGGATGGGTTGAGGTGTGTGTGTGTGCATGTGCTTATTTTTATTATTATTATTTAAATTTTTCCTTTGGCCCCGCCCATGACATCATGACATCATGACGTTAGCTCCACCCACACTGTGATGATGTCATGGTGGGGGTAGTAAATTTTTTGACATCCCACCACTGCCCTCATCGTTTTCCTCCCACTTCCAGGAGTGACGAGGGTTTCACGGGCCAGATGCATTGGCATTAGGGGCCGCATACGGCCCCCGGACCTTACTGACTGGCTCTGTGAACCATGCGATCAGCCCACACAGTGATGGGATATAACAGGTTCTCACCAGTTCGCCAGAACCGATAGTAACTTTTCCCAGTGTCCCGGAGAACGGGTAGCAGCTTTTGGGGGGAACCACCTTCAGGGCGTACCTTTTCACTGGTTCCCCCACTGCACATGTGCGCCTGCTGGCCTGGCTTGAGGTTTTTAAGCAAAGTCTTGGAGTTGCCTCATCAATAAGCTACAACTGTGCTGTTCCAATTGCTGTTCCAATTGGAGAACCTTTAAGGAGATACATGTTTTACATTTACATTAAGGCATATTTTATCCTAGAGAACTGGTACGATGACCATATCCATCTTGCAACATGGTGCTGCCCAGGCACTTATACTAACAGGTAAGTGACGGGTTTGTGTTTGGGGGTGGGTGGGTGGGTTGATTTATGTTTGGGGTGGGTGGATGTTTGGGTGTATTTTAATGTAATTTTTATTTAATTTATTTAATTAATTTATGGGTCTGTGTTGTGGGTGGCGGGTGGGTTGAGGGGTGTGTGTGTGCGCGCTTATTTTTATTTTATTATTTTATTTTATTTAGTCCCACCCATGACATCATGATGTTAGCTCCACCCACACTGTGATGACATCACGGTGGGGTAGTAACTTTTTTTCACATCCCACCACCACTGAGCCCACAGCTCGAAAACTTTAACCACCCTAGTTTTAAGCGAAAGAGGCTGGAAACGGCCCCTCCCTAAGAACCAGGAAGTGACATGCGATGAGCCAGACCCCCCCCCTCTTATTAGGGTCCGCCCACAAGGGGGCGGGTCCCCCAGCTTTCTCCACCCACGAGGAAAGGGCGCCTTGTGGCCATGGAGCCTCCTCCAGGTCCAGCTCCAGGATCCGACGTTGGTCCCTCGTCCAGCGCCGCCTTTTCGGCCCTGGAGCATCACTGGCTGCGGGCAATGCACGACGGCGGTGGGGCCGACCAGTTGCCGGTAGATGCGGCACGGCAGTGTCTGCTGCGAGCCCTGGCTCCATGCACTGAAAGCAGCAGCAACGATCTGTTGCAAGGCTATAGGTGAGGAAGGGGGAGAGTGGGAGGATATGGGTCGGCACTTGCCTTAGTAAATGCCATGCTCTTCCCTTCCACCCACCCTTCCTCTGGCCGGCTTTGAAGTCGGTTGTTATGCGGCGCTTGAAAGCATTTTTTTCCATCTGTGGCTCTCTGGCATTTCCATGCTTAGGTTTGTTGTAGGAAAGGCAGCCAGTGTTGGGAGTCCAGTGATGGGATGTAACAGGTTCTCACCAGTTCGCCAGAACCGGTAGTAACTTTCCCCAGTGTCCCAGAGAACCGGTAACAGCTTTTTTGGGGAACCACCTTTGGGGCTTACCTTTTCATTGCACATGTGCGCCAAGCACTTGGTGTGCATGCACGCCTACAGTGCATGGTGCATATACACGGCCTCCTTGCTGTCCTCCCAAGTGGGGAGGAGGAAGAGAAGCTGCTAGCCTGAAGCTCCCTATAGCCTGAATCTCCCCAGGGTAAGTGACTCACCTTTGGATGTGGTGTGTCTGTGTGTATTTTAATGTGTATTTAATACCTTTACCTATATTGACGTACTACCACGGTTCCTAAAAAGGCCTGGTGGCCTGGCTTGGGGTTTGTAAGCAAAGTCTTGGAGTTACCTCATCAATAAGCTACACCTGTGCTATTCCAATTGCTGTTCCAATTGGAGAACCCTTAAGGAGGTACAGCTGTTTTACATTGACATTAAGGCATATTATCCTAGAGAACTAGTATGATGACCATATATCCATCTTGCAACATGGTGCTGCTCAGGCACTTATACTAACAGATGAGTGACGGGTTTGTGTTTAGGGTGGGGGTGGGGGTTGATTTATGTTTGGGGTAGGAGGATGTATTTTAATGTAATTTTAATTTATTTATTTATTTATTGGTTTATGTTGTGGGTGGGTGGGTGGGTGGGTGGGTTGAGGTGTGTGTGTGTGTGCTTATTTTTATTTTTAATTATTTTTTCTTTGGCCCCGCCCACATCATGACATCATGATGTTAGCTCCACCCACACTGTGATGACATCACGGTGGGGCAGTAAAATTTTCGACATCCCACCACTGGTTGGGACATCTTATTAACAGTATCCTTTATTATAAACTGATTAGTCATCTGACCATATCATGTTAAAAGTTTATAAAGTACATTAGATAAAACATGGTTACAAAAACAGATTAAAAGTAGAATGATGACAATCACAATAAAACGAGGTATGAAATTTACTCAATAAAATGCAGCACTGCGGAGGCTTAGTGGTTAAGACACTGAACTTGGGAGACTGGAAGGTCCAGGTTTGATACCCGAGTACTGCACAGTGGATCTTGGGGACATGAAAGGAGCCTCATTCAGGCATCCCCTGAGCGGAGTTTCTCCAGCAAAAAATCCTTTCAACCCAGAGTAATTTCTGACATGAAAATTTATTTTTACTCAATAAAATTCATCACCTTTGCATGCGACCCCTATCTGACCAATAAAACATCTTCTCTTTTGAATGGCCTCAACTATAAACTCGACAGTTCTAATATTTGCATATTATTTGTGCCCTGAAGGAAAGAAGTTAATCTTTTATTAGGGTCCCAGTCAATTATTAACATTATTATGACAGTTTTCCTTTAGTATATCCAAACTTATGGGAAGCATACATTCACGCATACATCCGCTTTGGCCCTGAGCATCTCTGCAGCAAAGTATGCTGCTTCAGTATGGAGCGCATCTGCATACACGAAACAATTTGACATCGCTGTTAATGAAGCAATGCATATAGTGACAGGATGCCTTAAACCTACACAAGATGAGAAAATATACCTTCTCGTCAGTATCGCAAAAGCTGGCTTGAGACTCAATATAAAGAAAACCAAGATAATGGCAACAGGCCCTATCAGTCCCTGGAAAACAGATGGGGAAGAAGTAGAAGCAGTAACAGATTTTACTTTCTTAGGATCAAAGCTCACTGCAGATGGTGATTGCAGCCATGAAATAAAAAGGCGACTGATGCTTGGGAGGCAAGTGATGAGAAACCTGGGGAACATAGTGAAAAGTAGAGACATCACATTGCAAACAAAAAAAATCGCATAGTCAAAGCAATGGTATTCCCTGTGGCAATGTATGGTTGTGAGAGCTGGACCATTAGGAAAGCTGAGTGCAGAAGAATAGATGCCTTTGAAATGTGGTGTTGGAGGAGAGTTTTGAGAGTCCCCTGGACAGTGAGGAGAACAAATAGGTCAATCTTAGAAGAAATCAATCCTGACTGCTCTTTAGAAGGTCAAATAATGAAGCTGAAGTACTTTGGACACCAAATGAGAAGAGAGGAGTCACTTGAGAAAGCCTTGAACTGGGAAAGCTGGAGGGCAAAAGAAGAAGGGGGCAATCAAAAATGAGATGGCTAGATGGTATTGTGGATGCAATGGGCACAAAGCTGGGCAAGCTGAGGCGGATGGTGGAGAACAGAGGTGCCTGGCGGGCAATGGTCCATGGGGTTGCAAATGGTCGGAATCGACTGTGCGACTGAACAACAACAGTATCGCTCCACCCAAGATTAGGAGAGAAGTAGCAGCAGATGTGAAGAGTTGGTTTCCCAAACATTTTGCTCTGCAGGCTGGTCACGTGGTTGAGTAGGCTGGTCATGTGGTTCCTTCTGCTGTAAACGCTGTAAAACGCATCTGTGGTTGTCATAAATGCAGATGCAGGCACGTTTTACAGTTGTCGTAAATGCATCCGCTTCCAGTAGCAGCGAGAGTGGCACCAGGCCACATAAAATGGTGCCGCAGGGCGTAGTTTGGCCACCCCTGATTTAAAAGCATTTGTTTTCTTCTATGTGATTTTGAAGGATACAATTTGTAAGAGTTTTGAAACCTTTTCTTTTAGCAAAACTCAGTAAATTTGAAAAGTAGACTCAAATTTATCTAATTTTCCCTCTCAAGTTGCTCCAGGTAGTTTTTTGAGTCACTATTAATTCCTGATACTAGCTGTCGCTAAACCTTTTGGTCTGTCTACCTGGAAAACCTTTTTATTCATTTGCCCTTTGTCTGTGATATTTTCACTGGGTGAATCCTTCTTTTCCAGCTTTGTCTCCGTCTCTGAGCTTCAGTCCCAGCAGCGAATGCCTTGCTGTAGTCATTTGACCTGGACCTCTGAAGAGTTCAACAAATGGGCCTGCCAGGGCGAAAGTGTCCTGCCCAAGCAGAGAGTTTTGCAACGAACTCACCTGATCCTCTTTGGCTACTTGACAGACAAAAGACTGAGGGAAAAAGAAACCTTGATAGATGGCACTCTGTATCTACGAGACAACACTGGTGTCCTGCCTTGTATGGTATGGCTTCCAAATATTCTGCTCTTTTTAGCCTTTGAAATTTTCGCAGAAAGAGGTGTTGTCGTTTCTAGAAATACATTAAGAAGTTGCTTAGGTCGCCCTTACTCAAAAGCCAGTCATATCCGACTCTAGGGTTCAGTGCTCATCTCTGTTTATAGCCAAAGAGCCAGCACTGTCTGCATTTGCAGATATTTCTGTGGACATGTGGCAGGCATGCCTCAACACGGAATACTGTTTGTCTTCTCACCAAAGTGGTCCCTATTTATCTACTTGCAATTTCTTGCTTTCGAACTGTTAGGTTGGCAGGAGCTGGGACAGAGACAGGAACTCACTTCATTGTGCAGTACTCAGGTATTGAATTCTGATGTTCCAGGCTTCAAGTTCAGCGTCTTAACCACTTGAGCCATCACAGTCCCTAAACAGGCCTTCAAACCTTTCTTCGTTAGAGTCCTTCGGGCTTTTTTTGCATGGAGCTTGGAGCTTTTGAATGTCTAGGCATCCATTTCTATAGTTCAAATTATTATAATTAAAAGCCCCATTACTGCAGCTGTCAAAATCAAAGAGCCAGGCTAGGTGTGATAAAGATTAAGTATTTGCTTTGCTCATGGCAAATTGACAAGGTTAGAGTACTGGCTCACCTGTTAGAGTCTCCAGATACAATAGGCTTTCTTTAAACATGCATCTTCCACAGGAACTACAAAGTGGGCAGGGTTATAGTGCTGTTTTCCTTCTATGTGCTGTTCACAGACTTAGGACATATCTGAGTAGGGCTGATGTAGCTTCAGTAGAACAATGGATGCTTAGGTGAGGGGAGCTGTTATTGTAGGCATGCACTTTTCAAGGCGTTCATAATAATACCTGTATAATATCCCTCCTGCTAGTATGTATTCTATGGACATTCTGAAGAGTTCCAAATAGTCTGTCCCTCAACCAGTGATACTGTTTTCCTTACTGAATTGTTCTTCTCCTTGTACTTCTGAGTTCCTCCCCAGACCTGCATATGCTGTAAAAATACTCATATTAAAAGAAATTTTAATGTAATTAAGATGTGAGGGTGATCTAGCTGTGACATCTGTTGACCAATGTGTCCACTTGCATTGCTTCACATATACAGTACCATTCATCTCAAACTTATCAAGAATGTGTGCAATTGTTAGGCATGTTTGAGGTTCTTTTGCATACACATACCTCAATTGTCATTGTACTTCCACAACATTCTAGAATTTCAAATACCACTTCAAATTCGTCTTGCATTCCTTGAACAACAACCATGCTTCCTCTGTTTTCCTTTACTGACTTGCCTGTCTCATGGTGATGCTAGCATTAATTCTTTTGAGCAAACATCATACTCCACATTACTATTGTAATTTAAGACATAAAGAACATAAGATGTGTATACATTTTTGGCGCCTTCTGTATCTAAGCTTGATTTGATCCCCTTTGGGTAAATTTGCTAAGAAGAGTTATAGTATTTTGGAAAATGAGCACTTGGGTATGTAAAAGGAGGGTAAAATATTTGCCCTCACTCTTAAGTGAGTCTAGTTATAGTGGTAAAGAGATTCAAGGCTTTGAAAGAATAGGTGCATGATCTTTGTAGTGAAGTACAGTCAAACCTCGCATAAAGAGTGTTTCGCTTAAAGAGTAACTCGCTGAATGTTCGCTTCACTTAACAAATAAAACCAACCAAAAACTCGCTTAACAAATAAATCAGGGTTTGCAATCCCCCCCCCCCAATTGGTCATTTACAATGGTGTTTCGCTTAAAGAGCAAACTCGCTTAAAGAGCAATCCTATGGAACGCATTATGCTCTTTAAGCGAGGCACCACTGTACTGTATCATACTACATTTCTCGGCAATAGCTGATAGCTGTTGCCACCATGAAACATGTTCCGTACCCTATTTTGCCTCCTCCAAATAGATCCTCCAGGGGCATGTGATTATACTCTTGCATTTGTATTGACGTAACTTCTAGATTAACAGATGTTGGGAAAGTTACTTTGCTGGATCACCATAGCTGAGATGGTCACTGTCCATGCTGGCTTGGTGGGGGGTAGGGGACATTTTCAGGGATTCTGGTCCAACAAAGTGATTTTACAAAGCCTTGGTGAAAAGTATCCTGTGTTACAAATTGTTGTATGAGATTGTTAAGTAGTTTTCTCTAGAAAGGAGGTTATGTAAAACAGCAGAGAGTAGAGACAATCTGATGTCTTTAGCTATATTCAGGAGTATTACTTTCATAGAAAGGTTGATGGTTTGGGTACACTTAATTGAGATTCTTTTTTTTTTCTGGTTTAGGTCCTGCATTTTAAAATTGAGTGGCTAGAACTTCCACTGCTATTCCCCAATTGGGTATACATTCCCCAAAGAGGCCAAAACACAGCTGGACATGTGGAGATTCTAGGAGAACCAGTCCAAATGATGTCTGGTCCAGAGAAATCAGTTGGTATTGTTCCTGTCTTTTACCCAAGACCAGCAGCACAGCTGCTCAGAACCAAGTAAGTTTTCAGCATTGACAATCAGATCTTTGCAGTTGCTGTGATGGTTGCATGTATAATATCATGTTCTGTTTGGAATATTGATTTACCAGACTAGTGGTTAAAGTGCTTAAATTCCTTAGAAGTCATCAGCTGAAACTCAGTCCAAGCATACAGGTTTTTTCCTGTCCTAGGGTGCTAGGAGGCCTGATTTTGGAGGCCCACCTTTGCACTCCGAGGCAATCAGGAAAAATGCCACTGGCATGAATTTGCTTAAGGTGGATCCCAGCTTGCCAAGAACTGAGCCACACACTATAATCATGGAACCACCTCCTGCAGCATATATGAAATGAGACATGCAGGATATAACACCAGGACTGCAATGGACTGCCGCAGCCTTCAGGATATGGACAAGGTGCACCTTCACAGCCAGTCCATCTGGAATGGCCTCTTCTGCCTCCATGACTCTTGGGAATCAGAGTTCCTCCTCCGCTCATTTTGCCGTTGGGGCCAATATGATGGTTTCCAGTGGCATTTCCTCCACTGAGGGGACCTTAGAAGTGATGGTCCTTAGAAGTAATGTGCAAGCAATCGTTGTTTTCATCTGAGAGCTTTGCCTTAGCCATAAAAATGACATTGGTCACCTTCCTCTTTGCCCAAATTTGCTTGCTTGCTCTGAGGAAATCCTGGATCATGTTCCTCAATGTAATTACATGCTCTATTAAGCTTATGTAAATCAGCCGTGGCTTCTGTCTTCCTGTAGATTTGAGCTCAGGTTTGTAAATTTTTTGCCTGAATGCTGGGGAAAAAGTTTATTAGTCTAAATATATGGATTTAAATAAATAGACCAAAGGTAGCATGTACTTTCTCTCTACTGACCCCTAAGGATTCTTCTCTTGCTTAGGCCTCAGTGTAAAAAGATGGCGATGTGGAATGTAGCAGGTGAACTGTTCAGGCTGAGCAATATTCTCGCCATTTGCCGCAAGACTTTCTTCTTTCTCTTCTTAAAGTGCTCTAGTTCAGCTGCTTGTGTGCCGGTACTTGTGCAGGTAAGTTGTCTGGACAGCAATTCAATCGTTAGATTTGCATAGTAGCTCAACAAAGCTTGTTACCTGGACCTGAGACATATCGTCTTTCCATACTTTAAAATATTGCCCCCAAAGCAAAGTTTGTCACTATACATGAATTATGCAGAATGTTATGTTTGTTACAGAAAGCAGCGGTAGGCAGCTGTGGAGGGTCCAGAGGTGGTTCTCGCCCTATTTCTCACACCTGAGACCTCCAAAGTTCATTTCTGCTTGTGGGGGGATATATTTGGGTCAAAGTGGTGCAAAATTGTCTTAAAGTGTTTAGGCACATTTGGAAGCTTCTGGAGGTCTAATTCTCTATTAATGAGGTGGAGACTTTTCTGACTGGGCAGGTGGACACATGCAGAATTTCCACCCATGATACAGAGCAACTAGTTGGTATACTCATCTTAGGAAGGCTAGACCTTGTCACTGCGACACAAACTTCAGATGTAGAGATTGACGTGCATTTGTAGCTAGCTCTGAGAATGTGGAGCATGTTAGATCCAGTGGGTTAAGATCTTGAGGAAGTAACTTTTTTGAGTGCACTCAATTCTGACATACCTTCTGATTTTTCTACCCTAGAACCCTCCCCAGTTGGTGTGGCATCATGTACTGCAGCTGGGAAGTTGGTACATCCTGACTAATCTGAAGATAACCTACCTCAAAACCTCTGGATTTAAGGTATTCCTCACCCGCTCATCTTCAGACCTTCTTCCTTATTGTACAGAACAAGTGAAGGAACAATTTTTGAATACAGATTCTGAGGGAAGTGCAGCTGTATCTGCTTCTGCCTTGACCTGTGTGCAGCCTGACAATTTATTGGACTTGGAAGAGGAAGATAAGACATTGGTTCCGATTAAGATGTCCAAGATGGTTTCCTATACAGTAAGTTGAAACCTTTACCTTTACTAAATTGTTGATGTCTTCTATATTGAGAGAGTTCTGCCAGGAATTTAAATTCCTTCTTTTTGAAATTACAAAAGCTCTGGAATCTCTGGGGTTCTTCAGAGCACTTCTTACCATTTACAATAGCAATTGCAGCAAAAACAGTAGCGACTCTGGTGGCATCCAGAAGATAAGTTCTATCTGGTATTACCTTTTGTGGACTGTAGCCTACAAATCTTCATCTGATGAAGTGGGTTCCAGTTCACAAAAACCTGTGCCAACTGAAACTTCTTAGTCATTTCAAGTGCCAAATTACTGTTTATAATGCTGGTGCTCTCTCTCTACCCTTTTCCAGGGCACTATCACTCAAGTGCTAAATGCCGATGCTGGCCTCTTTGAACTGGATGGCAAATTTACTCTTTGCCTTGCTTATCAGCCATTGCTGAATTCAGGCCGTGGGCTACGGCCAGGAGCATGCATAGAGGTAAGATGAGGGCAGTGGTGGGCTCCAAAAATTTTTACTATCACACTGTGGGTGTGGTGTGGTGGGTGTGGCCAGGGGGAAAGCCCTGTGTTGCACCTGAATTAGGACTACAGTACTGTATCTGTAAAATGCAAGGAACATTTCAAATGTGCTACAGTCTTATTAGGAGCAAGTTTTATTATTGTGAATAAAATCTAAAATAATAATAATAATTCTGTAAGCTTAGATTATGAAAATACTTGTTATAGAAACCTATCATGAAATTAAACATGTTGTGAAAACACCCAAACTATTTCTCTCTACACAAGCCACCGTTTTAAAGCCAGTGTCTTAGAGCATTCAGAACCCAATCAACCAATCTTTATTGTGATCCAAGACCAGCACAGTACAAGAAACATAACAGAAGTTAAAATGAGGACATTTAAAATATGTGAAACCATCAACATATCAGGCTGGCTGGTGGGCTTTTGATCTTTGTTTGGAAACTGCTGGGATTTTTTTTAAATCTTCAGTTTCCTTTCTGCTAATGTGCCTATTTATGTATCAGCTCCGAGATGTCCACCTTTTGCAAGACTCACTGGCTACTTCCCTGCCCATTCTTGGAGCCTGTTTGCGGAGCAACGTCATGTTAAAGTGTTTTTCGAGATACAGTACATTACACCAGCCTGTTGGCTTCTTTGGAAGTCTTTACATTCACCTGCTCTTGCGTTATAATTTAAGCCTGTCACTTTATCTGCTGCTGGTCCGCATACTAGAAACATTTGAGCAGAGGTAAGTGTTTTTTAGAAGATATAAACTCATAGAACATGCTTTCTATGTCTTGTCTCTTTTCAAGAGAGAGAGACCCCTGTGCTTTGTGGCTGTTTCTAGCTATTTGTGGTTGTTTTATAGAAATGTGTCTAGTGTTCAGAAAGATGCTAGGCAAACATTCTTCCATGTTTCCCCGAAAATAAGACATACCCATAAAATAAGCCGTAGCAGGATTTCTCAGCAGTTGCTCGATAAAAGCCATACCCCGAAAATAAGACATAGTGATAGGCGTGACTATGCAACGTGCTGGCGCGGAGTGGCATAATAAAAATAAGACATCCTCTGAAAATAAGCCATGGTATGTCTTCTTGAGGAAAAATAAGTATAAGGCAGTGTCTTATTTTTGGGGCAACACGGATATGTTTAAATATATATCTCCTATGTAGGCTACAACTCAACTGAAACAACTTTCCTTGATATATGAATCTGCTGAATTGGAGTATCAGCAGCAGCAGGCATATTTCTGAAGAGAGAATACAGTACTGTACTGTACTTTCATTTTAGATTATACAACTGTATCACTGCAGATGCCATCTTGTAAGAGAGAAGGGGAAATGCAGTCTTACTTAGCAAGGCCAGCACTTGGGAATTATGAGATGCATCAAGTGGTTAAGATGCTGACTGGGAGGCAGAAGGTCAGCAGTTCAAAACCCGAGTACTGCATGATGGAATGAGCACCTGTCTCCATCCCAGCACCTGCCAACCTAGCAGCTCAAAAGCAAGAAATTGCAAGTAGACAAATAGGGACCACTTTGGCGGGAAGGTAAACAGTGCTCTGTGCACTTCAGTGTCTAGTCATGCCTCCCACATGACCATGGTAACATCTGCTAACGCAGACAGCACTGGCTTTTCGGCTATAAACAGAAATGAGCATTGAATCCTAGAATTGGATACAACTGGCTTTCGAGCAAGGGTGACCTGGACTAGTCAAAAACTCGTTTGCCTCCTCAGCTTTAGAAGATTATTTCAGATAGGAGTTTCCTTATGTTTATGCCTATTTACCTCATTTCTTTTTTGCTTGCTTGTTCTGCTCTTTACTCTTCCTTCTTTCCCAAAATTTTCTTCCCTTTTGTTTCAGTGTGTGCATTTAAAAGCTTGTTTTATCTCTAAAGCAGTGGTTTAGCTCTAAAGCAGTGGTCTTGGACTTCAATTCCCAGAAGCCTCAGCAAGTACATTGGCTGATCAGTGCTTTGGGGAACTGACTTTGGCTTCTGGGGATTGAAGTCCAAAAACCAATGGTTGGGAAACCCTGTCCTAAAAGAATGAACCAATGCCTAATTCTTTCTAGGTTCTATCATTTCATTAAGCGCCACGATGCTGTGGTCACAGCGGAGAAGTTTATTGTTCCAATTTTGAATTCTTTGGTGCTGTCCCAACAACAAGAAAGAAACATCCACCAGGAAATCCTGGCAGAAACTCACCACTGTCCAGTACAGCAGGTAATGCCCCTTTTGCACATACAGCAGGTAATGCCCCTTTGTTGACTCCTCGTGGTGGTGGGATCCCTTTGACTGTTTTCATCCTTCCTGTAAGGTTCAGATGCTGGAGATGTCATGCCAGACTCCACCTTTCTCTCTGATGCATACTATGGTGGAGGAGAAATGCTGGGAGACCTTCAGGCAGAGGGAGCCAATGAGCTCAGCTGCAGAGACATCCAGCATGAGCACCCAGGAACTGAATCGCAAGTTGGCCTGGTCCTATGACACTCTGTCAGCAGAGAGCTTTCAGCCTCCACTGGTAAGTGGTAAACTTATCTTCCCCAGAGCTGTAAAGAGGAATGACCTTCTGGCAACTAGGGTGAGGAAGGCCACAGGGAACCTCCATAATCGGGAGTGCCATCAAGGCTGTTTGTATTCTTACTAGAGAGCCCTAGTGGTGCAGTTGTTAAACTGCTGTAGTGCGGCCCAAACGTTGTGAGTTTGATTCTGACAGGGATCAAGGTTGACTTAGCTTTCCATCCTTCCAAGGTTGGTAAAATGAGTGCCTAACTTGTTGAGGGCAAAATGCTAATTAACTTATGAATTGCCCAGAGAATGTACTAAATGCTATGGGGCAGTATGTACAGTAAGTGTACTTGCTATTGCTACTAGGAGGTCTCTGGAAAATGAGTTGGAGGGTCTTGTTCTCATAAAAACTAGAGGTCTATCAGGTGTGCACTGAGTTCTTGTGCTTTTTCATTTTCTTAATTCTTCCCAACTTTTTTTTGTGGGTAGGTATTGTTGGGTGTGCTAGAATGTTCCAAAAGAGGCTCGCTTCAGTTACGGGACAGAACTAAAGAACTTCCCTGTGTGATATTCCACAGAGATGGAAGACCGTTTGTTGATACGTCTCTGATAGGTTGGTGTCATATCTATTCTCCATTATCCCAGAGTGCAGGACGTGTAATAATGGGTTGAAACTACAGGAAGCCAGATATAGACCGAATATTAAGAAAAACCTCTTAACAGTTAGAGCAGTAGGACAGTGGAACCAACTGCTTTGCGAGATAGTGAGCGCACCAACACTAGAAGCATTCAAGAGAGTATTGGACATCCATCTTTCAGATCTGCTTTGATTCAGATTGGACTCAATGAACAGGGGGTTAAACTCATTTCTTCTGTAAAATGAGGCATTCCCCTAAGAACGCATTGGAAAGAAACACATTTCTGACCTCTCCCCCAAATAATAAAAATTAAAAACACCCTAACTTCTCTCCAGAACACTCTACTGCCACCCACAGGGCCCAGGATGGCTGTGGGTGGTCTTTTATAGCCCACCAGGCGCAATGTGAAATTACGTTCTGTAAAACACGGATTTTCTGTAAAATGGGACATGTTTTCAGCACACACACACCCCTGTAAAACAGGGTTTCTGTAAATTGAGGCTTCTGTAAAATGGGGTTTACTGTACCAATAATAGCTCAGTACACTGGCAAAATTAAGGAAGGGGGGAGAAAAAAAAGAGGAGGAAGAGGCGGAAATATTGTTGCATTGAGAAGACTAAAACATCTTACTTCAGTGTGTGTGTGTGGATCGAACTCTGTTACAGCATGTCTCTTTTACTGTTGGTATTGTTATAGGATGCTTTCTACAGATAGAAATATTTCAGCTTGTAATGGAACAATTCCTTCAAAGCCATTTCCCTTCCTGGCAACAGCTGGAGTCACACAAGTCTGTAAAGGAAAAGAGAACAAGGCAAGTCTCCTTCCTGTTATGGTTTTAAGTCCCCAAAGTAATAGCAGGGTCTTAGAATGGATTGAAACACACTGGAGAATAGCACAGGGAGTTTAATGTGGGCCTGAGGGGGAGGGGGCAGTTTTGGATCCCTGAAGAAGAAAAAAGGGAGTTGTCTGTGCAAGTTTTGGAAATGGATACAACTGAGCAGTGGGAAAGGAAAGCAAAAGTATTTAAAGGCCTTTACCATTACTTCTTCTAGATCAGGGGTGCCCAAACTATGGCCCAGAGGCCAGATGTGGCCCCCGACACCAATTCATCCGGCCCTTGTTGCTCCTGGAAGCAGGCATGTTTTCCGCTTCCAGGAGCAACAGGCTGGATGAATTTGCATCAGGGGCCGCATCCGGGCCCCGGGCCATAGTGACCAGCTCCCTGAACTGTGATCAGCCTGTTTGGCCACCCCCGCTCTAGACTTCAACCCTTTGCTTGTCTTAGAAGGGCTGTGGATCCATGTACTGCCTCGGGTTCCTGCTAATTCCATGAGTAAATAGGGAGTTGTGTCATATAAGGTAAAGGTCACCCTTGCACTAATGCCAGTCATATCAGACTCTAGGGTTCGGTGCTCATCTCTGTTTATAGCCAAAGAGTCAGCGCTGTCTGCGTCTGCAGATGTTTCCATGAGCACGTGGTAGGCATGCCTCAACCCATGGAATGCTGTTTACCTTCCCATCGAAGTGGCTCCTATTTACTTGCAATTTCTTGCTTTCGAACTGCTAGGTTGGCAGGAGCTGGGATGGAGACGGGCACTCACTCCCATCGTGCAGTACTCAGGAATCGAAGTCATATGAAGATGGAGAGAAATGCTATAGGATCTGCTCTTCCATTTCTGGCAAGGAGAGCAGAACCTGTAAACAGGAGTGCTTGTGGGTCGTGCTTTCTGTTGTCTGAATGCCTAGAATCTCTCATGGCTGCTGTAATTAAAACTGTATACAACTTTTGCAGTCTGATTCTCCAGCTATATATTTTTCCCTCTTGGTTTGCCCCACTAGGTGAGCCTTGTCTAGAGGCGGGGGCTTGAGCACTCTAAATAGGCAGTGTTGCCCATCACTTGTCAATAGTGTTAGGCCGGGACTAAGATTCACCAAAGCGTCCTCCATCAGATCCTTTGGACAAGGTGAAAGCGGAGGCCACACGTCATTGTCTGCCTAGCCAGCAGTTGACATGATATCTAAATGGCTAAAAAACTTGCACGCAGATGGACTTAATTTCCCAAATCCGTTTCCATGTGTGAAACATCATCATGGCGATGTCTCCCAATGCGCAGACTCCTCGCTGAATAATGACTCCAAAGTATCCAAGGTAAGGTTTGCCTGAAACCTTAAGCAGGTGACCTTCCTGTTCCTTTTCTCTTCCTAGGCTCTACGTCCTATTCTATTTTGAGGATATGAAGATACTTCATGCTCCTGAAAAGAGAGTGCCAGGGGTCCCTAAGAGCATCACATCTGGGGCGAAGTCCAGTGAGATCTCAGAAGCTGAGCCAAGAGCCCCAGAAGGAGAAGTGTTGGATGATGAGGAAAGGGTGATCTTGGATGCCGGCAAGTCAGACCATTTTAAGGGTGATGCTGAGAAAGGCAGTTCTGTGTCCCGTTTGTTTTTGGTCACCCACAAAGAAGGGCTTCTGCAGCGCAACTACCAGGTGCATTCTCAAGGCAAGCAAGCTGGAAAAGGAGCACCGCTTTGCTTTCAGGCAACCGTGCAGTGGCTGAGCAAGCCTGAGTGGTGCGGTGGGCTTGGAGACACTGGAGGCCAGCCGGAGCATAAAATGTCTTGCCCTGAAGAAGCTGGTGAAGCCCAGCAGAAAGTTAGAGAAACTACAGAAGGAGAGGTCAGTTGTGGCAAGTCGTGGGCAAAATCTAGTCTTAAGGATTTGGGTTAATAAGCACATCCTGGAAGGCACAGAAGGGTGGGTGGGTTTACCTTTTGAAGCAGTGGGGCGGCAGGATTTCCCTCCTGCTCTGGAGTTCTGCAACGGTTTCTTGTTTTCTCCCTACCATGAAAGTATTCGTGGCACACTGTGAATTTTAGGCTTACTGCAAAAGGTTGGTTGTTCTCTCTTACTTGTCCTCTCATGTTCTCAAGCTGCTCTCATTTTAGGTATTGCTTGTGTTCTGGAGGAAATCGCTCCGTTGGTTCCCATTTCTGCACCCTGGTCATGTGTATGAGCTTATCCTCTCCGAGTGCTCGGTAAGAGGGACCATCGGCTTGTTCCTAGAGACCCTACATGAGCTTTGCCGGTCATTGTCCACTTTGCTTTATTTTCTTATTGGAGAGAGAGAGAGAGAGAGAGGGAGGGAGAGAGAGAGAGAGAGAGAGAGAGAGTGTGTGTGTGAAAATCAGTGCTCTTCATTTTTCAGTGTCAAGTACAGTAAAACTGGATAACGCTTGGATCGGATAACACTAAAATCGCATAATGTTAAGTAATCTGGGGAGGAAAATTGGATCAAATAACGTTAAGGTCCTATGGGATGGCTCAGACAACAACCGCTAAAGCCTGTGCAGTTACAATGTATCTCTATGGAGCTTTAACGTTATCCGATCCATCCCATAGGATTTTAACATGGATCGGATAACACTAAAAATCAGATAACACCAAGACTTGTGGAACCAAGTTTTAGCGTTATCTGGTGTTTTACTGTATTCTTTTTCCTTCTTTCAAACCCAACATGTATGAACAAGAGTACCCCATCAGGTGAGAGCCTTGTTGGGGCTCAGGGGCTTGAGCTGTCTAACTAGGCAGTGTTGTCCATCTCTTGTCAGTGATGTTAGGACAGGACTAAAACTCACCAAAGTGTCCTCCATCATGTGCCTAGCCAGCAGGTGTCAGTGATATCCAAATGGTTAAAAAAAACCATGTGCAAATGGACTTGATTTCTCAGATCCATTTGAATGTGTGGAATGTCGTCATGGAGACTTCTGCCAATGTGTTGACTCCTTGCTGAATAATGACTCCCAAGCAGTGGTGGACATCAGCAGGTTCTTACCAGTTTGTCAGAACCGGCAGCAGAAATTCTGGTTGGCCCTGCCCATCCAGTTTTGAAGTAAAGTAGTCCTGATTAAGGTGCAACGCAGGGCTTTCCCCCTGGCCACGCCCACCATACCACGCCCACAGTGTGGTAGTAAAATTTTTTGGAGCCCACCACCGACTCCAAGGTATCCAGTTGTTTCCTCCTCCTCTTCCTCCTCACCAAAGGCTCTTTGGTTCAGTAAAAGTTTCCACAAATAAGGAAGGGACTATTTTCATGCATTCTTTCCCTTTATCTCTTGGTGCCCCCACCCCCCAAACTCTACACCACAGACAATTTTACAAATATAAGTATATACACAAATGTTTACCAAACCTTTTCAGCCAATGAGAATGAGCTTCCCCTGTCTGCTCTATGGCTGTTTTTTTGTCTCATAGCTCTCAATTATGTCAGGTTTCTAAGCTATTTTGTCTCTCCAAAGGTGAGCTGTGAGGAAACCTTCTGCCTCTCTGGCTCTTTTGTTTGGGATCAAGCATTAAGTGAGCTTTGTAGGCCTGGGCAGTGCAGGCAGGCGCAGTTCAAGATTCTGCTGTGTGTCTATCAGCCTAAATCTGCTACCATCTGCCTTCCTCCGCTGGCCTTCTGCCTCCAGATTCTTCCTAGACCTCTAGAGCCATTTTCTTCTCTTGTTCATCAATGACTCCCTACACCTTACACCAGGGGTGCCCAAACCTTTTGGGCTATGAGCTGATCATGTGGTTCAGGAAGCTGGTCTCTTAAGGGCCATGGGCCGGGTGCAGCCCCCGAGGCCAGTTCATCTGGCCTGCGATGCCCTCATTGCTCCTGGAAGCAGAAGTAAAATGCGCCCGTATGGGCGCATTTTACGTCCGCTTCCAGGAGCGATGAGGGCGTCGTGGGCCAGATGAATTGGCCTCGGGGGCTGCACCCGGCCCACGGTCCTTAGTTTGGGCACCACTGCCTTACACCCTATTATATTTTATTTTTGAGATGACCCTTAGATGCTCTTCTTTCAGGATTTGGATGTGTTTGACAAACATCATCTTCCACTGGCATCTGGGAGAGACTCAAATTTTCTGGGCTGTACCATCTTTCTGCCTGTCCCAGATAATGCTTCCCTGCGCCACGTGAGCAAGGCTTCTCAGGTAGACGGTTCTGTATTTAGCAGTTTCTGCAGGCCAGACTGCTGGAGGCTCCTGCACTTGCTCTGTTTATGTCTGTTCAGCTTCTATTGCATTATTTAGAACAGGAGGTTGGCAGTCTTGGTGAGGTAAGGTTTCACAGTTAGGCCAGGAACAGTGTTACCTGAGGTGGCAGAGGGTGGGCCAATCCATTACAGAATACTTTGGATGTCTGGGAACATGCTCAGGATTCTTGAGCAAGGGAAGAGAGAGCATTATCTTGGCTTTCCCATTCTTGTTCAAGGCCTCTTTTCCTTGTTGACCTCTCTCTCTCCTGGTACAATTGTGGGTGGCAGATCAAAATTGGCCAGGCCTCTTCGAAGGAGCAGAGAGCTGCCTGAAGACCACATGTTATTGTTCCCTAAATTGGAACAGGTGGGGAGATGAGAGAAAGTAACGCAGAGAAATGGATACAGAAAAACTGATTGGTTCAGAGTAGGAAAAGTAGGAGTACAACAAGGCTACCTATTGTCGCCCTGCTTATTTAACTTATATGCAGAGTACATCATGCATAATGCAGGGCTGGAGGAATCACAAGCTGGAATTAAGATTACTGGAAGAAACATCAACAATCTGAGATATGCAGATGAAACCACTGGCAGAAAGTGAAGAAGACCCTTGATTAGGGTGAAAGAGGAGAGTGCAAAAGCCGGTCTGAGACTCAACTTCAAAAAAACCAATATCATAGCATTTGGCCACATCATTCCCTGGCAAATAGAAGGAGAAGAAGTGGAAGTAGTGACAGACTTTACCTTCATAGGTTCCAAGATCACTGCAGATGGTGACTGCAGCCATGAAATAAAAAGATGCTTACTTTTGGGGAGGCAAGCTATGAAAAATCTAGGAACATGATAAAAAGTAGAAACATCACTCTGCCAACAAAAGTCCACATAGTTAAAGCAATGATGTTTCCAGTAGTAATGTATGGTTGTGAGAGCTGGGCTACAAGGAAGGGTGAGCGCAGAAGAATAGACGCATTTGAACTGTGGTGCTGGAGGAGGATTTTGAGAGAACCCTGGACTGCAAAGAGATCAAATCAGTTGATCCTAAAAGAAATCAACCCTGACTGCTCACTGAAAGGACAAATACTGAGGATGAAGCTCAAGTACTTTGGCTATCAAATGAGAAGAGAGGACTCTCTTGAGAAGGCCTTGATGTCGGGAAAGATCAAAGGCAAAAGGAGAAGGCGGCAGAGGAGGAGGTAGCTAGATGGTATTGTTGACGCAATGGGCATAGATGTGTGTGGGTTGAGGAGGATGGTGGAGGACGGAGGAGCCTGGCATATGATAGTCCATGGGGTCGCAAAGGGTCGGACTCAACTGTGTGACTTAACAACAACAAAATGCAGAGAACCTTAGTAGTGACGGGGAGTTAAGTGTATCCAGAAGATCAGGGTAGCTCAAAGTAGAGTAGAAATTTGATGAGGAAGGAGAAAGTAAAAGCACTTTGAACTTTTTTCCAGCTGCTTTCACCAGTATCAGAGATGAAACCAAAATTGTTCTCAATCGCAGAGATACTCAGCCCTAGGTATGCCGACCTTTCCTTTATTTTATGTATTGCTAAAGTTATAAGAATAGCATCAGTGGGGAAAGTATTCAAACATAACTCATAAGGAACAATTCCTCTAATCTGCCTGTTGGAACAGGGGATGCTTATATCATTCCTCTTAATTAATTAATTTCTCATTTAATTTCTCAACTTGTTATCCCGCCCCAATCGGGTCAAAACCCAACTCTGGGCTGCTTACATAAACAAATCTCCTCTTGTCATTTTGAAAAATTGGGGTGGCCTTTCATTCCAATTTACCTCTAACTGAGAATTTGAAAACGTGAGTTCTGGTCTAGAGTGTAACTATAACTTGCACCAAGACAACAAGCATGAAGCACATGCAAGTCTCTTGTTTACCTTACCTGTTGCTTGCATGGGCTGCCTCCATTCCTTATAGAAGCCTTTGTCAGACTCCTAGCAGTTAAAAGAACAATCCTAGCTCTATTTAGATCTGCAGTAGGTTGACAGTAATATTTGACTATAATGTAACTCCAACATAGTTGTGCGTCTGCATTTCTTTTGTGACCCTTCTTTGGATTTGATAGGATTTAGTGTCACGTTTTCTCTTTTTTTCTCCAGAAAATTTGTAATGACTTTTGATTATTATTTTTAACCCTTGAAAGTCAGCGTGCAGATGTTTTAAGTAAATAGGTAGTTGCCCTTGTTGAATGGGAAGCCTGGAGATAATGAAGGAGACTGAGCTTTAACCATACATAGAATATGTGATTTTACAGTGTCTTAGCTAAGCACAGTATGATGAACAGTGCAATGTTTGCTCAAAGATGTGCCAAATCTAAGAGACTAAGGTTAGGCACAAGGCTATTCTTCTGTCCTAAATGGCTGTATGGTGGCTAAACCACCTTCTGTTACTTGATCTCTGTTGACCGATCAGTCTGTTTAGAAAACTGCTATGTTAGCTAAGATTTGCCAGCAGAAGACGGGGAGAGGAGGAAGAAGATTTTGCTTGATCCAAACCAACTCCTGCCCATGGGTATAGCAACAATGTATACATGGTTAGGCCAGGGCACGGATTCCTCTAAGTCAGGGGTTCTCGAGGTTTTCACGCCACGGGCCAGACCACTCCCCCTCAGACAGCTGAGCGGGCCGGACAAGTAGTTTTCCCCTTTTGTAAACACATCCATAAACTGCAGGGGGAGCATTTGCGCATGTGTGGATGCATTTACGGCTGTCGTAAATGTGTCCACTTCTGCTTCCGGGGTCATCACCATGGGCCGGATGAAATGGCATCTGGGGGCGGGTCCAGGCCGTGGGTTGTAGGTTGCAAACCCCTTCTCTAAGTAGATGTGGGCTGGGAAGAGGATTGAACTCAGTACAGCTTCAGAGAGCCATGTCTCTGCTCAGGTGGCCTTTTAACAGTCTTCTAAATATGGATTCAGTTCGGATTGTGTTCAAAATCTGGTTCCCATTCCATATTGTGATGTAATGAGTGTTGCGGTAAACAGATAATTGCTTAGAGAATCTAGTGAGGGCCTCTCAGGTATTTTAGCCACTGACAGGACTAGAATCTGTTCCTTTTTTTTTCAGTTGCACAAAATCCCTGGTCTCTTTCTTTGGAGAAATAGTGGGGAGGAGCTTATGTGAATCTCTTTCTTCAAAGAAATTGGTGACAGATTACTCTTCAAAGGCGAAAGGTAAGAGTATGGCGTACACTGACAAAAGGATGAGTCTAGGTGACCTTATGATATTTGCTGGGATGTAAATCAGCTTCCCCTGATAAGGTGATATTGGTGGAACAGAATGATTCTGCAAGGGGAGAATTAGTGCCAGTTTTGATTGCCTCTGAATGGCCACTCTGATGTGGTTCTTGTGAAAGTAGCCTTTTTGAGATGGATCCATGGTTATGACTATCTATGAGTTGAGAACATTTCTCTCCATGTTTAGGGAACCTCTTGCCTGGGAAGTACACTGTAAAGCTGAGCCTTTCACCCGTGGTTGATCCTCCAGCTCTGCTGAATGTATACGTCGAAGGTGCTTTCCTGCCAGATCTTTGGGGGATGCTACCAGGAACCAGAGTTCTTTTCCAGAACCTTGAGCGCAAAATTTCCAGGTACGCCTTGATCCAAAAGACATTGATGTAGGCATAAGATACAAGATCCAGTTGGTTGATATGGGATCACCTGAGCTAGGAACCCTCGTCCTTGGCCCTCCTTGTGGTTACTTTTAACAGCAGGGCAGGATCGGAAATATCAAATACTTTTAAAACAATATTTTGTAAAGAATTTGAAAACATATTATAGACTAAAAGCCAGAGTGTGGGGATGGGGGGTGGAGACCAGTTGCCGACTTCTGTATTCTAAGGACTTCTTCCTCATTCATCATGTGATAATATTTCATTGATTGGTCCACATCAATTGCATCCTAACAACTAGAAGCCAGGTGTCCTTGAAAAACTACCTATTCATCCAAGGAAAAGGTCACCCTTGGTCGAAAACCAGTCATATCCAACTCTAGGGTTCAGTGCTCATCTCTGTTTTTAGCCAAAGAGCCAGTGCTGTCTCTGTTTGCTGACATTTCCGTGGACATGTGGCAGCCATGCCTAGACACCGAAGTGCACAGAACACTGTTTACCTTTCCACCAAAGTAGTACCTATTTATCTACTTGCAATTTCTTGCTTTCAAACTGCGAGGTTGGCCATTCAGCCTACATGTTCTTTAATTTTAAATTTCATTTTATTTCATTTTTATCGGTATGCCTCCTTTTTCCCCATAAAGGAAATTGAGGTTGCTTTCAGTATTTATCCAGTCTGTGATATACCGTTTGTGTCATTGTGCTGGGGCTGAATTGTTCAGTTGGCTGGCAGAGACTAATGCTTGGCTACCAAGTATCTCCCTAGATATGCTCTTTCTTTTTATCCAGCAATGGGATATTTAGATTCTTAGAATTTCCAGATACCAGTCTTTCACATTTAAATTACTTTCTCTGACAATTGAGCAGGTGCTTGAGAAATACCTGATCTCTGTTTAAAAGAAGCTGTGAAATGTTTCTTGGGTAAAATAATTGAAAGGTGGATTTTTGAAAAAGCAAGATACAGTAATACCTCGGATAACGTTTACCTCGGATAACGCTAAAATCACATAACGTTAAGTAATCTGGGGAGGAGAATTGGACTGAATAACGTTAAGGTCCTATGGGATGGATCGGATAACAGCCGCTAAAGCCTGTGCGGTTACAATGTATCTCTATGGAGCTTTAACGTTATCCGATCCATCCCATAGGATTTTAACATGCATCGGATAACACTAAAAATCGGATAACACCAAGACTTGTGGAACCAAGTCTTAGCGTTATCCGAGGTATTACTGTCCCTTTAATTCTAAACACCTGCTAATCCCATTGTTGTAAAATATCAAAGCTCTGCCCAAAAGTGGTGTCCTTTGTGGTGGGCACTGTTGCAGTATGCTGGGGATGTAGCTGTTGTGTTCACTGTTTGGATGGGAGAGGTGAACAAGGAGTGCCGGTGCTTGACAAAGGAGGAGTCTCAGTCCCTCAGTGGTCTAGTGCAGGGGTTACCAACCTTTTCAAGATGGAGGCCAGGTCACACTCAGTCAGCTTCGAGGGCTGAACAGCCATTTTGCCCTGGCTGCACAATGGGGGTGGCCATTTTGTCCCAACAGCTGCAAAAGTGGTGGCCATTTTGTTTCTTGAATGCCTTTGAAGGGATGGGGGTACATGAAATAGTGCTGTGGGCCACATCTGGCCCATGGGCCTTAGGTTAGGAACCCCTGGTCTAGTGAGAAGACTCTATTAGAATCCAACTCCTGTTTCTTTACATTGCAGGTTCAAAAATGTCTATTGCAATTACATTGCCTCTAGCTGCATGTGTGTCTTGACTCCTCCATCCAAAGATCGTTCTTCCCAGTAAGTACTGAACCCTACCAGTCGTCTCTTGAGAAAAAACTGTACCCCTCATTTACCTCTCACTTGGGTTTAACTAATGGTTTCATTTTGTTACCTTTATTCTAGCCACCTGGGTTCTACCTCTGTCCTCTCAGGTGTATATTTGTTCAATATAGCGCTTCAACCACCTGGCCTGTACCAAATGCAGCTCAATTGCCATGTGAAATGTGTCCTGTCTTTGTCTCTGGACTGGATCTGTTCCCTCTGCAGTAGCAGCTTCAGAGAGGTACCTTATCAACCATCTTTGAAGGGGGGATTTGTAAGACTAGAACGTTTCTTCATAGTTTTCTTTGTTCAAGGACTTTTTATTTTAATGGAGATGAAGACTCTGTTGTGTAATCCTTGTGCTGATGTGAATGTTTACCGCTTCACCATCGTCCTTTTCTGCTTTTGCTTTTTCTTTCCATCAAGGGGAAATGCAACCAGAACAACCCACCTTGCTTGTCTCATACAGGAGAGATTAAGGCAAATGCCAGGTAAAGGTCACAGAAGAAAATTTGCCTTCTTCGGATTTAGTCTTTAAAAAGTCTTTCTTATGGTCTGTATATTCAAGTATCCTTGTGTATTCTGTCTCAATGGCTGTTTGGTCTTTGCTAGTTTGATGAACAATTTGTGTTTGATAAACAATATACAGTACTTTACTAGAGTAGATCAAAAGATTGGCATGCCCAGTGTACTTCTTGTTGGCTGCTGCTAGATTCCTCTACAAAGCGTAGAAGTAAAGCATAGTGATAACAGTAACTGCCTGAAAACATGGCTGAGAACCCACTGCTCTAAAGAGAAATTTGCAGGGAGATGCGAGGATCCAGAAAACTTTTAAATTAGCTAACAACCCCATTGAATAGTAAAGGTAAAGGTTTCCCTTGCTCGAAAGCCAGTCGTATCCGACTCTAGGGGTCAGTGCTCATCTCTGTTTCTAAGCCGAAGAGCCAGCACTGTCTGCTTCTGCAGATGTTTTCATGGTCATGTGGCAGGCATGACTAGACACTGGAGTGCATGGAACGCTGTTACCTTCCCACCGAAGTGGTCCCTATTTATCTACTTGCAATTTCTTGCTTTCGAACTGCTAGGTTGGCAGGAGCTGGGACAGAGATGGGAGCTCATTCCATCCTGCAGTACTTGGGAATTGAACTGCTGACCTTCCGCCTCTCAGTCAGCGTCTTAGTGACTTGAGCCACTGCAGTCCCCATTGAATACAGTCTGACAAATTAAAGAAAATCACACTTGATCAAATGTGTTTGAAATGAAATTTCCAAGTCATGTCTGTTTTGCTTTTGCTCTGCCACCCAGAATATGTGTATTCCTAATTATTATTTACCCTTCACATGTGTGTGATAGGATAAGCCAGCTGACGAAATAGACCGGGTGTGCCCAAACTTTTTGGGCCACGGGCCGATCACATGGTTCAGGGAGTCAGTCGTTAAGGCTCCGGGGCAGGATGTGGCCCCCAAAGCCAATTCATCTGGCCCACAAAGCTCCTGGAAGCGGAAGTAAAACATGCCTGTACGAGGGCTTCCCGGGCCGGATGAATTGGCATCGGGGTCATACCCGGCCCCCAGGCCATAGTTTGGGCACCCCTGAAACAGACCATCATTCTAAATCGGAATAATTTGGTAGTCTCGTTATTCTTTCAAATCTACTTTTGCCTTCAGGATCCTAGTAGAAGATGGAACAAGTGAGTGTGTGGTGCTATGCAGGAACCAACAGGTGCAGCGAGTCCTGGGGCTGAGCCCCAAAGAATGGAACGTTCTACAGAACCACATTCAGAGGAAAGGCAACGTCTCTGTTTACACCAGTGGTAGCACTGAGTCTGGAGTGAGTGACTTACTCTGTTAGGGCATCCTTGCTAACTCTAAACCTGAATTGGGAGCTCATCATTGTACTGAATCCATTGTACTGAGTACATAGCCAATAACCTTCTGCTTTTGATAGGAAACGGAAGAGCCTAAAGAAGTCTTCACTTGGTACCTGAGAACCTTGTGTAGAAGCCCACTTGTCTGTCGGGCTATTCTGTTGACTTGCCAGCTGGACCAAAAACCACCAAAGATGCAGGAGCCAGGTGGGTAGAGGCAAACCCAGAGGAGTAGCATAGCGGGGGTGGTCTGTCCTGGGCGGCACTTTTTTGGGGTAGCAAAATTTCACAATAAATAATAATAATGTCTTGTAATCTGAACTAAAAATTTGCACCGTTTCATTTCATATTTTTGTTGCACCTACAATTCGGACTGATTAAAATGAGCATGGAACTTTTTATTATTTAATCTGTGACAGAACCAGGGAATCTCCTTTCTTTAAATGAGTGTAGTCATCTCGCTCACTCTAGCAACTGGCAACACTGTCTGTACTAACCAGTTGCCTTGTGGTAATTACCTGTGTTTTATTTTGTGCTTGGATTGTTCACGACGAATATTCAGCGAGAATTAATTCTTTCATATAAAGAATAGAAATCAATATTGTCTAATAACACCTGCAAATTATGATACGGTGCAGGTAAATCCCTTCAGGGAAGCTGTGAGTATTGCTTTGAAAAATAAAAGACAGTTTTATTCATTGCTCGATCACCAGTCCAATTCACATTGACTCAATTAACCTGCCACAATTCATGATTTTCTTTAAGTGTGTACCTAAATAAGGGGGTTGCAAATTTGGCCTACGCCCCAGGCGGCTGAAACCAATGCTACGCCACTGTGCAAACCGTTGGTATTATGCAGGCTTGGCAGTAAACAAGCTTATAGTGTGTCTTTTCGTAACACTACACAGTAGTTGTTGCCCTACTTTTAGAAACGTAGAGAGGATGACTAGACGATTTCTATTCCATCTCCCTCATATTTTTGCTTGTTGGATTAAAAAGAAAAAAAAGATTTAATTTATAGACACACAAAATACAAACATTTAATTGTATTGATTGAAATCCTGTTTGTATAGCTACACCTCATAAAATTGATGATGTCAGCCTTTCATTTCTTAAAATTGTTGCCACTGGGAAAGTCATCCCCCTGGTGGCGATTTCAGAAATTAAAGACTTGATCTTTCAGCCCCCAGTTGCTTCCCCACCCAAAGAATAGGGGGATTCTACAGGACTTCTCAGGGAAGAGTAGAATTTTTTTATTTGCAAAAAATTGTGTGGTTTATGATGTCATTAGCTGTACATGACATAACTTATAGGATAGGATTTCAGTCAATTTGAATAATATATCTGTATATTTATCCTTGTAAATTGGAGGAGAGGTATGACTTATGGTCCTGGAGATATCTGGTAATTTGTAGTGTGTACCAGGTCTGAAAATTGGTGGGGAAAAGGAAGGTAGTATGCAGGTCTCCCTGCATATCTGCAGGGAATATGTTCCGAGACCATTTGTAGATACATGAAACCACTGATAACAGTGAACCTTATATTTAACACATATACCTGTCCAGTGGTGGGCATCAACAGGTTCGCACCAGTTCGCCAGAACCAGTAGCAGAAATTCTGGCTGGCCTGCCCATCCACTTTCTGAAATAAAGTAGTCCTAATTCGGGTGCAACACAGGGCTTTCCCCCTGGCCATGCCACCATACCACGCCCACAGTGTGGTAGTAAATTTTTTTGGAGCCCACCACTGCCTGAGTCATAGAAGCAGACAATGAGTTTCAAGTGCTTATGTTGTAAATTAGAGCTACCAAAATGTCTGCCTCCAGTGGACTCTAGTGGCCAGTTCTGGTAATGTGAAATAAAAATACATCTACAGTATCAGTACAATAATACCTCAGATAACGTTTGCATCAGATAATGCTAAAATTGCATAACATTAAGCACTTGGTGGGGGGATTGCATCAAATAACGTTAAGATCCTATGGGATGCATCGGATAACAACCACTAAAGCCTGTGCGGTTACAATGTATCTCTATGGAGCTTTAACATTATTTATTTATTTAAATTTGTTTATCGCCCTCCTCCCCGAAGGGACCCAGGGTGATTCCCAACACAATCAGCCAAACAACAGTTTAAAACCAATTTAGAAATTAAAAGTTTTAAAAGGAGCTTAAAAACTTAGCATTAGAAACTAGGCATTATAGCTAGGCATTATAGCTAGGAGGCACTGGGTGTCAAACCATCCAGCCAGCTGGGGAAATTGATCCATCCATTCCCCAGACCTGACCTGCCAGCCAGGTTTTCAATCCTTTCCTGAAGGACAGCATCTCCGTTTGCAGGCGTAGTTCTATTGGGAGGAGGTTCCATAGGGCGGGGGCGGACACAGAGAAGGCCCTCCTTCTAGTGCCAGAGAGGTGCGCCTCTCTGGCCGATGGCACAACCAGAGAGCCTCTCCAGTCCACTCAGGTGGGACGAACAGATGTCCTTGGGACGATGCGGTCTCTTAAGTATCCTGGTCCACTACCATGTAGGGCTTTAAAGGTAATAACCAGCACCTTGAATTGCACCCGGAGGCAAACTGGAAGCCAGTGCAGCTCCCTCAGCAGCGGTGAGGCACGGGCATAACGTCTGCACCCCAACACCACTCGTGCAGCTGCGTTCTGGACCAGCTGTAGCCTCCGAATGGTCACCAAGGGCAGCCCCATGTAGAGCGCATTACAATAATCAAGTCTGGAGGTGACTAAGGCATGTGTGACCATGAGCAAGGAGTCTCGGTCTAGGAACGGCTGTAACTGGCGAATCACACCAAGTTGTGCAAAGGCCCTCCTGGCTACGACTGCCACCTGCTCTTTGAGCAGTAGTCGCGAGTCCAGGAGGACCCCCAGATTACGTACTGGGTCTGTTTGGGGCAAAGCTGCCCCATCCAGAACCAAAGGTGGTAGTTCCCGAGATAACACAGGACCCCCTACCCACAGCCACTCAATCTTGCCAGGATTCAGCTGAAGCTCGTTGTCCCCCTTCCAGACCCTGACAGCCTCCAGGCACCTGGAAAGGACTTCCACTGCATTGCTAGTGTTCCCACAGGCTGAGATATACAATTGGGTATCATCTGCATACTTATCCGATCCATCCCATAGGATTTTAACATGGATCTGATAACACTAAAAATCAGATAACACCAAGACTTGTGGAACCAAGTTTTAGCGTTATCTGAGGTTTTATTGTACTGTATTATGTATTTCAGGATTTTTTTTAATTGAACATTTTTAGACTCATGGATATTATTATTATTATTATTATTATTATTATTATTATTATTATTATTATTATTATTATTATTATTATTATTATTATTATTATTATTATTATTATTTCAAATTTATATTGCCGCCCACTCGCCATGGATAATTGAAAACGGGATACTGAACCAACGGATATGAGAGATTATCTGTATCTTACAAAAAATATAAATACTTTCCTGTTGAATTATATCTTTTCCCTGTTTTACATTAGAAAAGAGAAAAAGATTTTACATTGGATGACAGCAGATTATATTGTTCTGGCCCAAACCATAGCTTCATCAAAGCCAGAATAGTCAGTTTACGAGCAGCAGTTTGCCATGGTTTCTGGCAGGTTCTTTTTTAAAACTCGCTTCAAGATCCTTGGTGTTCCCTGGTAATCTCCTTCCCTGGTCCTCCTAAACTCTATTCATACAACATAGTTGCCCTTCCAGAGTTTAGTACAGTAATACCCCGGATAACGATTGCATCGGCTAACGCTAGAATTGGATAACGATGCAAGTTTTTTTTGGGGGAAACTTGCATCGGATAACGATTCTGGATAATGATTCTTAACGTTATCTGATGCAATGGTCTGCGGGTGTGGGGTGGTTTGGGTAGAACAACCCAATCCACCCCCCACGTGCAGCGGTCTCTGCGACTGCAGTAGGGTCGGGGAAAAGCACCCGCCTTTCCCCCGACCCTACTGCAGACGCAGAGACTCCTTGTCTCTTTCCCTCCCTGTATTTAAACTACAGGGAAGGGGGAAAGAGAGAGATGTGATTGGTTCTCTAGAGAACCTCTCTTTCCCCCTTCCCTGTAGTTTAAATACAGGGAGAGAAAGAAAGAAAAAAGCAATTCTCTCTCTCCCGGTAGTTTAAATACAGGGAGGAAAAAAGATGAGAACCAATCACGTCTCTCTCTTTTCCCCTTCCCTGTAGTTTAAATACAGGGAGGGAAAGAGACAAGGAGTCTCTGTGACTGCAGTAGGGTCGGGGGAAAGGCGGGTGCTTTTCCCCGATCCTACTGCAGTCGCAGAGACTGCTGTGCGTGGGGGGTGGCTTTAAAGGCAGGGAGGTCTCTTTCTTTCCCTGCCTGCCTTTAAAGCGGTTTGTCCCTGAAGTCAGGGCTTTTTTTTTAATGTTGTTCGATGCATGCATCGGATGACGCTAAAAATCGGATAACGTCATGACTTGTGGAACCAAGTCATAACGTTATCTGGGGTATTACTGTATTACCATCTCAGATTCGACACTGTCACAGGTAGGCCATTCTTCTTACCTTGGTAGCATCCAAGGTAGAATTAAATAAATCCTGTCTAAAACTGCACCTGTGAACAGGATGTGGTAAAGAGAATCAGTGCTGCCCATTCTGCCTTTGGTCGTCTATCATACCAGGTCTTTATGAACGAAGATTTAACAGTTCATACAAAGCTCATGGTATACCAAGCTGTTGTTACCTCAACATTATTGTATGGCTATGAAACATGGACCCTCTATCACAAAGACATCAAAAAGCTTGAGCCCTTTCACCAACAGAAGCTAAGGTGTATCTTGAACATCAAGTGGGACAACTATGTCACCAACATTGCGGTTCTCGAGAAGGCACATGTAAATAGCATTGAAGCTTCCATCGCAGGCCATTGTCTTAGAAGGATAGGACACATCCATCAACTGTGAAAATGATTTCCAGGAAAAATGTGGACCACATTCTGGTGGACCACATTCTGATAAAACAAATATTGTGCAGGTTGTCCAAATACAGTACTTTGTTCCTTACTTGAGTCATACCTTCCTTAAAAAAACCCACATGCTGCTTCTAGAAAAGATTGCATAAAAACATATACACAATACATTGAAGGCAAATTATTTAAAGCAACATCCTTAAGCTAATTATTTGGTACCCCCATGTCCCAGTTTCTTGGGTATTCCATAAGTAATGTTACTACTTGATCCATGTTTAAAGTGGGATGCTTGGTTCTCTTGAGGGATGTTTCCCATCCTTACAGCTGCACAGGCAGGGCTAATTCTAATCACTTCTCACCCTCCTGTCTCAGAATAGCTCTTTTTTTAGCAATTACATTCTTTAGAAGCAGCTGTAGGACCTGTCAATCCTGTAATGCCTCTCTTCCTCTATTGGAGACTGAGAATGTCAACCTATTTTTCCCACCGCCACCTCTGCATCAAACCATTAACTAGGATGCAAGATTCAGAGCATAGTTGCAGAAATAGCCCAAGAGACAAAGACTGCCTTATGAGGAGCAAGAAATCTTGGGGATAAACCAGGTGTAATCAACCTTGGTGCTCCAGCTGTTCTTGGACTTCAGTTACCAAGTCATCACACCTGCTGATCAGGGCTTCTGGGAATTGAAGTCCAAGAACACCTGGAGCACCAACGTTGGCCACCCATGCTATAAACATTTACCCTCTCTCCCTTTTGACCACTGCTTGGCAGTAGTGACTACTGCAAATTGGGTGGGTGGTTGTCTACTTGGATACTGACCAACATATGGGGCAAGGGCATCGTGTACCCATCACTAGCAATAGCCACGAATTCACAGTGAGAATTTCTATATTCATTCTAGGATCCGGACATCTAAGGCGCTTTCTCTCAAACGATGTGGAGTTCCTAAGTCAGACAAGGCCTCGACAGTACTTGATGTGTCTGAATATCCAGGAGGAAACTTAATCTACAAGACGGGAGCATGGAAATCATGACTTGTGTATCACGATATCTTTTCCTGCAAATGGAAAGGACATTTCTGGGGGTTTGGATGCATCTCAACGTTTGAAGTATCTCATAGAACAGGTGTTTTTCTTGTGTATAATGCAGTATCTGTAAAACAATGTAAACTTATAATATTAACATATATTTTTATATAAACACACACAGAAAATTATTACACACACGAGATTATTATTGCAAAAATTAAAATTGCATTTTGTTTAAAACCAAGTTTCTGGCATTTTTCTTCCATGGATATATACTGTAGCAATTTTTAGTGGAATTTTAGATTTTTTCCAACTGTTTAGGCCAGGGGCGCCCAAGCTACAGCCCATGGGCCCAATTAGGCTCATGCATATCATTAATGTGGCTGGCGGTGAATACCCGGGCTCACCGTGGACCGCCCTTCCACCCACCCCACCACCTGATGTCAGCAGCGGCAATCATGTTTTGTCGTGGCTGCTCCAAGCAGCCTCTGGCTCAGACTCATCCCCTCTGCAGCCTTTGCCAAAGCTGATCACTGCTTTGGGGAAATTTTTGGAGTCTCCTCTGTTTCAAAATCTGTGGCGCTAGGAGAGCCCCCTGGTGCACCTGGGGTGATGTCACTGCAGTGTGCCAGGTTTACCCTTCCAGCACCGCAGATTTTGAAAAAGAGGAGGCTCCGAAAATTTCCCCAAAGCAGCGATCAGCTTTGGCAAAGGCTGTAGAGGTGATAGGACTGACTCAGAGGTTGCTCGGAGCAGCCAGAATAAAGCGCAATTGCCACCACCGCCACCGAGGTCAAAACTCAGCAGCAGGAGCAGCCTGCCTCTGGGGCCCGCAGATGAGTGTCGGGGGTGGGACCAGCCCATGAAAAAAAAAAGTTTGGGCACCACTGATTTAGGCTATCATAAGCCCATTAGTTCATATCCCTTACAATAGGAAAAATATTACTGGGATAAATAAGACAAGTACAGTACAACCCCTACTTACGTAAAAAGTCTGTTCCGTAGGCTTTTATGTAAATCGATTTTTTACTTAACTTGAAGCAAACCCATAGGACAAATGAATGTTTACATAATTCAAAGCAAACCCATAGGAAAAAATGATTTTTTTACGTAACTCAAAGCAAACCCATAGGGAAATGAATTTTTACATAATTCGAAGCAATGCCATAGGAAAAATGAATGTTTTACGTAACTCGAAGCAAACCCATAGGAAATTGAATTATGTAAATCAGGACATTTATATGAACTGGGACATGGTTTTAGTGCAAAAATCATTATATAAGTCGAATTTTATGTAACTCGAGGCATATGTAAGTCGGGGTTTTACTGTATGTTTAATTTTACGGAGTATCCTTATTTGCTTTAATTTAAATACTTGTTTTCGTCTTACCCTCCCTACCTGGGTACACAGAAAGAGCCTCCTTGAAGATTGTGGTATCTTTAAACCACAGTCGGGCATACCACAGGCAATGGCATCCATTGAATGGCATCCATGTGAAGACATCCATAGAAGCTTTATTCCTTATCTTATGAGAAGAACAAGGCCTTATTGTGCAAGAATTTAATTCTCAGACTTGGTTCCTGCTGTGTGAGAAACCATGGTAATACACCAACCCCAGATGGAGAGAAAAACCAAAAAGAGCTTGTAAACCTCAGCTGTACTGTTCGTGGAGAGTTGATTGGATAAGCTTTCTCAATGGATGAAACTAGCTGCTTGGATTCGTTTCAGTTGGGTTTTAGACCTTGTCATGGTCCCGAAACCGCTCTGGTTGTGTTATATGATGACCTTCAGGAAGCTGACAGGGCAGCTTTGCCTCTTCTGGTGCTCCTGGATCTCTTAGTGGCTTTTGATACCTTTGACCAGGGCCAGCTCTACCATTAGGCAAAGAAAGGTGGCTACTTCAGCTGAAGAATGCAGGAACAGAGGGATGAGCAATGTAGGCAGTTTTGCCTCTGTCCTCAGATATAGTGAAAGAGGACACCCTTTGATGACTGCTGCAGTAGGATTCAGCTGCCAATCTTGTACTTTTGTACACCGAGTGAGGAGTTGGAAGGAACACCATTGTTATGCTTTGCCTCAGGCAGCAAAAAGACCTGGAATCAGGAATGTCTCAAGACAAGAGAACTCAACAAGTGGGAGGCAACCCCTCTTTTGCTCATGAATCCTTATCCAAAAGAACATTTCCATTCCATCTTCAAACTCATAGTAGAAGATAAGACTGAGCTACTCAGATAAGCTAGACAGGAATGACTTCGCTTTGGCTCTTGTTTTCAAAAGGAGCCTCTAGCTTCAGTAAAAGCCAACTAGAAGATCAGAAAGTTTTCTTGCTACACGAAGGACACAGCACATTCTCACTACAATTTTTATTCTCAGTGATCTGGACAAATGTACACAACTTTTAGCAATAGATATAATGTACTATACAAGACTTCCTTCCTCCCATCATTCTTTTTGATGAATCAGAGTTTGCAGAAATACAGTGAACACATGGGGTTTTTTTTAAAACACTGAAATAAGTACAACACAAGTAGACATATATCTATCTATCTATGAACCTGAATTGCTAGTTCTGGGTAGGAACAGGACAATATAAAGCTGCATTACACAACTTTTGTAAAATCTCACAGCCTCGTCTTAAAAGCAGCTAGATCATGAAATGCAACAACACAATATAGTCAATTAGGATTTTAACAAAATAGAGCTTTATACTAATCATTCATACGCCACTGTCTGTAAACATAGCACAATGAAAATTAATACCTCTTGCTCTAGACTTGGTGAGAATTAAAGATGCAGTGTCAAGTTTCAGCTGACATTTATTTAAAGACAATTGAGTTTGGGAGGGAAATAATGTTTCTGGTGAGCTCCAAATTGTAAAGATCTGGTGTCACCCTACAAACACGAATCTCAACATGAATGCAATCCTGTTGCAAACATATTCAGCTGGCAGAGGGAGACATTTGTAGCATTTTACCTTATACTTGACTGTGCAAATGTACAAGTTGCATCAGCCACATTAAACTATTCCTCAGCCCTATTACCTGATTTGCTAATTTAATATTTAATATTCTGCCCAACCCCAGCCCCCAGCCCCACCCCACTCCAGAAGAGACATTAACTCACTTCTTTTTGTTTGGCTAGAATCCTATTTCACAATCTTACACTGATTAAATATGCTAGGATTCTCTGCTGGAACTGTGATTAGATATGAGCTTCAAGAACCGCAGTTAACTTATCTGAGGTAAAGAAATATCTGAGCAGGATTGGAAATGTGTTTTGCAAGTCAGAGGCAGGGCAAGAATGGCCGACCTTTCAGAATCGTCAGCTCTGTAAATTCAACGTTTGTGGCACTGATAGTCTCTTCCCCTAAAACTTGGCGAGTCTGGATCTTTTATAGAACTGAGGGATGGGATTTTTATTTTATTTTTACCTAAGAGGGAAAGTAAAACATTTAGAGTTTCTTGTTTTGCTCCAACAAACTTAAAGAGATTGAGCTAGAGAGTAAATTTTGCAGGAAATGAAAGAAGTCTGGATATGTGGTCCACAGTTTTGTCATGCACTTGGCATGGTGTGTGTGTGTGTGGGGGGAATTAAGGATACAAAATCTGCACACAGAGATGGGATAGGTGTGTGTGTGTGGAAGAGTTTAACAAGAGGGGCAAAGGGTATTCTTGTAAGAACTGTCAACAGCCATAACTTTGAGTAAGAAATATAATCTGTATTTAAAGAAAATTAAGTTGTGCATCACTTCTCTTTGTCTCGCAGTTCCAATCTTGAAGATTTTCAGCACCCCTGCTGGAATGGGACAGTGCTGAAGAACTAAGCATTTTCAACGGAACACTCTTTATTTTATAGGGACAAGGAGCAGCTTTGAAGTACAATAAATAAATCCTGTCTCTGAAGCATCAGAATTCCCTCAAATGTATAGCTCTAAACCAAGAATGCTGGTTTTACTGTTCTCGTGCCATCAGAACTCAACATTATGGTGTGTGTTTTCCCCCCTCCTGGAAGAAATCTACATTCTTGCCTCTCTTAGTTCTCTTCCAAAATGAGAGAAACTGTCTGCTAAGAGAGCAGTCTGGCAGAGGACATGTCAAGCCCCGACAGGAACCTTTTATGAAGACCTGCCTTGACTATTAAAGCTCAGATTCACACTCACACAAAGAGGGCTCTCTCAAACCAAACAGGAATGTTTTAAAGATACAAGGAATTGTCAGGAAAGTGTACATCTTCTATCATTGGTAAAACTGGAAGGGTGAGATGAGGAACGCACTCAAGGCTCTGCGCTCTAGTCTTCCAAGCTGCGGAACGCATTCTGCATATCTTCAAAGAGTTGGGCACAGTCCGCTTTGATCTTTGCCTCCCCATCTTTCACCGGGTCCTGAAATGTAACAGACCAAAGCTGAAGCAAGTCTGGAGAAACAGAAGCGGCCAGGGCTTGTTTCAATTTCTACCCAGAGCGACAGAGGGTGGTAACTGTCATTGTCGGCTGCAACCCGTACCTGAGAATGCATTTTTCCCTGAAGCAGGAAAAATGCCATTGGTGATGATGAGCCCCTAAAGGGGCTCATCATCTGTAGCCATTGGCCCCTTTAGGGAGTCAGGTTATTTATTGCTGCCCAACACTCAGCATTGAGTTGCTGGCTGTACGGTCTACTCCATTACCATAGCAGGCTTTTCAGCTGCCACTTCCACAGTCCTTCACAACTGCCTATGCTCGCTAGGGCTCAAAGAAGGTGTAGGCAAAAAAAAAAAATCTCCAGAAGGCCCTGTACATAAATACAGAAATGGAATAAGAGCTGCCTGGTTTGTTTTATTTATGCTTCATTTCAAATCACCACAACATCACCTTATGCTGGCAGCATAAGGAAACCTGGCACCGCCCTCACCGGACTTCAGTGCTTGCTCTCACCCAGCTTCAGACTGGGGAGAGCAGAAACACCTGTGCTAGGGCTGGCAGCATAAGGAGACCTGCCACCGCCCTCACCGGACTTCTGCGCTTGCTCTCGACCGGCTCCAGATCAAGGACATTTGAGTGGCAATGACTCTTGTTGCTTAATTACTGTACTGTTATTTAATTGTTATATGATATTGTATTGCTATGTGCCATGTGTTATTTTAGTGTGTTTTATGATGTTCTTATTGAATTGATGTACAGTAATACCTCAGATAACATTTACCTCGGATAACGCTAAAATCGCATAACGTTAAGTAATCTGGGGAGGAGAACTGGATCGAATAACGTTAAGGTCCTATGGGATGGATCAGATAACAACCGCTAAAGCCTGTGTGGTTACAATGTTATCCAATCCATCCCATAGGATTTTAACATGCATCAGATAAGACTAAAAATCGGATAAAACCAAGACTTGTAGAACCAAGTCTTAGCATTATGCGAGGTATTACTGTATATTGCATTGATTGAATGTTTTACACTGTATTGAGGATATATTTGTAAGCCGCCCAGAGTCACACTTCATGAGTGGGGCGGGGATTAATAATAATAATAATAATAATAATAATAATAATAATAATAATAATAATAATAATAATAATAATAATAATAATAATAATAATAATAATAATAATAATAATAATAATAATAAAAGTCGTAAGATGTATATTTTGTAGTAACTATTGAGGAGCACTGATGGCACAGTGGTTAAACTGTTGCACTGCAACCAAAAGGTTCTGAGTTCGATCTTGGCCAAGGATCAAGGTTGACTCAGCCTTCCATCCTTCCACGATCAGTACAATGAGTACCCACCATATTGGGATCAAAATTCTAATTAACTTGTGGACTGTCCAGAGAGCGCACTAAGTGCTTATATTGGGCAGTATAGAAGTGTGATTGCTTTGCAATCTTTTGCTTAGGTTTCACTTCAGTTTAATTATGCAGGTAAAACTTCCCTGGTTTGGTAAAAAATAAATAAATGCTAAAGTCTTATAAGCTGCACTTGGAGGAAAGCCCGCATTCTAATAACCTATACCCTATCCCAGAGTAGATAAAAGGGAAGGAATTGCAATATAAACAACATACCTTGAATTTCATAGAGGTGAGCCGATAGAGGATCTCACTCATGTTCTCTCTGATAATGGACCAAGTGATTTTATTGTCACTCTGAGCAGTAGTTTCAACGGCTCGACGTGCCATGTCATAGAAGGCAATCATGTTGGAGAGCATCCCAACTGTCTTATAAAATGGACAGAACCTGAAACGGCACAGAAGCGAACTTGAACTCAACCGATTCAAAGAGTGGTGGAACTGCTAAATGAATTTAACAGCCAGACATGCCTTTATTTTTCAAAGACAATATTTTATTTCTAAGCTCTAATCCTTCAAAAAAAAAGGTGTTGTACAATGAAAATGCTAAGGGTGAGCATATGTTCCTGCTACACACTCAAGAACACTCTTATACATACAGGCAAAGACTGGAATAGTATTTTTTTTATTGATGATAACAAAATACAGTTAAAATAAACCAGAGTTCTATGACAGCATTAATAAAAATGACAAAAACATGAAAACACAGTGCTGTGGCCAGAATTCTGCTGCAAATAAATGTAAGAAAAACTTTCTATGTCCTAGTAAAGGTTGTCCTTGCTTGAAAGCCAGTCATATCCTACTCTAGGATTCAGTGCTCATATCTTTTATAGCCAAAGAGCCAGTGCCATCTGCAGGCATTTCGGTGGACATGCAGCAGGCATGACTAGACACCGGAGGGCACAGAACACCGTCAGCTGCAGGCGGTGAGAGGATGCTCCCGACCTCCCTTTGGGCCCTGCCGATCTCGCCCGGGGGTCAATAAAAGGACTGTCAGCTGCGGACAGTGAGAGAACGCTCCCGCCCCCCGCCCCCCGCCCCCTTTACAGGCCCCGCCATCTCGCCCAGAGGAGAAGGAAAATCCCCCTTAGCTGCGGCCGGTGAGAGGGCACTGTTCTATGATATCTGACTATATTATTACATTGTATTGCTGGACTGCATTTTCTTGACAATTGTCTTGCTCACCAGAAACTGCAAGATCCCTTAAGAAGTATGCAACTGATTCTGCACCATTGCCATTAGCAAAGCAGCTACATCAGGGGCACTGAGGATGCAGAAGCTAAAGATTTCCACCCCTCCCCAGGAATCCTGACCAAAAGTACTGCCCTGTCATTGCTCTCAGCAATACTGGAGCAGGACTCTATTCCTCACAGCCCAGATCATCAAATGGGCCAAATCATTCCTAGGTTGGCGAGACAATGACCTCTCCATGGTATGCCCACCCTGATATATGAAAAACATTGCCTTGTTTATCTGCAATGTATCTGCTTTCCTGACTTGCATAGGATTGCTAAATTTATTGGTTTTTTTTAAAATAGTAGCTGTGTTAGTCTGTGGTTCAGGCATATCAGAAAACAAAAAAAAGTAATAAAACAAAAACACTGTAGCACTTTAAAGACTAACTGCTATATTTTTACTGTTCGCTTTCGTGGATCAAGTCCATGAAAGCTAACAGTAAAAATATAGCAGTTACTCTTTAAAGTGCTACAGTGTTTTTGTTTTATTACTTTTTTGTCTTTGTTTTCTAATATGCCTAAATTTACGTTGAAACATTTTCTCACGTAACCACTGTAAAACACCTGAAAGAGTGGCAAAAACTGGCTACTAACCTGTCATACGGTGTGTACCCATTCTGCTGCAGGAAGTCGTCTTTAATAAGCTTTGCAACTTCCAATGTGATTTTATCTGTTTCTGCCAAGGAAGCCTAGATTGAGAGACGAGGGAGAAAATGGGCTGTTTAGTATGTAGACTACCTACAGTCCAGATATTACAACAAGAATTTGCAATTTGAAACCCCTGGCTTAACTTATTATTTTGCAATTTGTGGGGTCAGGACATTCCTTCTTGTTGTTGTGCTGTATCCGAGTCTGAATATTGGCGATCATCAAGGCGATCAGCCATGAAGATTGTCCTGGGAGTCATATAATGCAATGGCCTTCCATTTGCTGTCCGCATTGCAGTGTGACATCCATACCACAGATCCAGTTCTGTGAGCCACTTTCTGGTCCTGAGCCCTTTTGGCACACAAAGTCCTCACCAGCCCCAGGCCAGTATTGATGAAGCTGCTAAGCTCTCCATCAAGATGGATTCAAGTGGGATTCAATCCACTTGGGAACCATCACCCTTTCCTGTGGACTTCGCCATGCAAGGCTGCTAGTCCTCAGGGTTATCAGGTTGCTTAATCACCGCATGATGATCACTGAGTAGCATATACTCTATTACAATAGCAGGATAACCTGGCCAGACCTGCAGATGGTTCCACTAATTTTTAATTTTGGGTCCTTGTACTACAAACACAGGGACTGCAGTGGCTCAAATGGTTAACAGGCTGAACTCGATGACTGGAAGGTCGGAGTTCAATTCTGAGTACTGCACGATGGACTGAGTTCTCCTCTTTGTCCCAGTTCCTGCCTACCTAGCCGTTTGAAAGCAAGAAATCGCAGTAGATAAATAGGGACCACTTTGGTGGGAAGGTAAACAGCTTTCTGTGCGCTCTGGTGTTGAGGCATGCCTCCCATATGTCCATGGAAACTTCTGCAGACACAGATAGTGATGGCTCTTTGGTTGTAAACAGAGATGAGCACTGAGCCCTAGAGTCAGATACGACTGGCTTCTGAGCAAGGGTGACTTTTACCTTTACTACAAACATACACTCTTCTAGCAGAGAGTCCCAAGGGAATGTGGCCTTCAATAGAGAAAAGTCTTTCTTACCCCTACACTGTAAGCTCATTTATTCCCCCCACCCACCCAGGATTGACTCACGTCTATGTGTCATATCAGCAGAGGATGCAGAAATGTATTCAGCTCTGTAACAAAGAGAGACCTTTACCAAACTGCCCCGCCTCTTCTTCTTCACCCACCTTCCCCACCAGCTGTACGATCTCTGCAAGATCCTCCTCCTCCTGTAGGATCTCCTTTGCTTTAGTCCTCAAGGGGACAAACTCTGGGAAGTGCTTGTCATAGTACTCATCCAAAGCACGGGTATACTTGCTGTAGCTGATCAGCCAGTTCACAGATGGGAAATGCTTACGCTGAGCCAGCTTCTTATCTAAGCCCCAAAATACCTGCCAAAAGAAAAGTTTTAAATAGAACCAGATGGATCATAAGGGGGGAAAAGAATACCTTTTGCAGAACAAAAGCACAAAAAAGGTCCAGAAGAAAAGCGTATAATCCAATTATTTATCTCCATGATATTTGCATTCTCGTCAGCCTCCAAAGACCATCATGCAGCATTTATAGGGTTATTTTATATAATCCCCATAACTATTATGTGGGGCAGGCTAAACTGAGAAAGGATGCTCCTACTAAGCCTGATTAAGCTTCATAGCTGGAAAAAAAAAGGCAGGCGATTGTGTGAAAGACAATACATCAAGTGTCTAATGTCTAAGAGCCAGCTTTTCACCATTATAAGAACTACAGAAAGAAAGCCATTAAAAGCTTCCAAATTAAAACTCAACTGCTACATTTGTCCACTCCAGTAAATCTCTCATTAAGTGTCACTCAAATGGTTCTAGAGATTCTAGCCTCTTCAAAATATAATTTGCTTCCTGCAAAATCGATAACTTCTATGCATGCCATAGGTACGCGTGAAAACAACTTCTGCTATTACCTCCCAAAGACTGGTTGTGAAAGTAAGAGATTCTTTGGGAAACAAAAACTGTCATTTCTTGCACTGCAGATATGTCATAAAATCTACACCAGATGAAACAACCTGGTGCCTTCTAGATGTTCTTGGCAACTCTCATAAGGCTGAGTAATTCGGCCAGCAGGCAGGGATTCTGAGGGTTGCAGAGCAAAACATCTGGAGGATATCAGGTTATTTTTCCTAGCCTATAAACACTTTCATCAACATTCAGAGCTGAAAACAGGAGGCTTTATAGATGTCAGAGAGATCCGACTCCTGTGCTGTGACTGACACCCTATTCTTCTTAAGGTGAAGGTGACAACTTAGGATAGTGAGGGGGAACCTTGGCACTCCAGCTGATCTAGGGCTTCAATTCCCAGAATCCTAACTCCCTGTGAATCCACACAAATGGATTTGCTGTGCGTACATGCAGTAAACGCCTTAGGATGTAAAATTCTGCAGTCAATAATTCCTCATCTAGTGATTGCTTTCAATCTATTTTCTGGGGTCCCATTATTTGACCACAGAGTGCTCCAGGTCACCTGGCCATGAAGCCCCACAGCTGTCTGGAAAGTAAAACGAGCTGATATTGTTGAGGTTACTTTGATACAAAGGGCTGGAAAAGTTCACAGAGAAAGCAGCAATTGAAAGGAACATCAGGAGGATTGGTTGTTTTCCTTATGGAAGATGATGATAAGCCTACTAGGGTGCAGGTAGTCTGTAGCTGTATTGGGGAGGGAGGTTTCAGTGGGGGCATAAACAGAAAATTATTTCCCTAATCATTGTAGAGCAAAACTTGACACATATGTCATAAGTGTCAGATCCAGTAACCAGATACAGATACAAAACAAGATGTCTTTAGAATTCAAGATGTCCTTGAGAATATTCTGAATGCTGAAATTTGTTTCCAATCCTTGAACTGAGCTCTTCCTTACAAAAAAAACAACAACACCAAACCCTGTTTACATTAATCTCTTTAACTTCACAGCCTACTTCAGTGATGGCAAACCTTGGCACTTGAGGTGTTCTTGGACTTCAATTACCAGACGCCCAAGTCAGCACTCCTGCTGATCAGGGCTTTTGGGAATTAAAGTTCAAGAACAGCTGGAGTGCCAAGGTTCGCTATCATTGGCCTAATTTAAATAGAAAAAAACCATTTTGTTGTCACATCCTAACAAGAACCTAAAAGTTCTTCTGAATGAGACCAAAACCTTACATAGAGCAACATTCTCTTTTTACTGCGGCTAATCAAGTGGCTAAAACACTGACTGGAAGGCAGGAGGTCAGTAGTTCGATTCCCAAGTACTGCAAGACAGAACGAGCTCCCATCTCTCTCCCAGCTCCTGTCAACCTAGCAGTTCAAAAGCAAGAAATTGCCAGTAGATAAATAGGGACCACTTCGGTGGGAAGGTAAACAGTATTCCATTCACTCCGGTGTCTAGTCATGCCTGCCACATGACCATGGAAACGTCTGCAGAAGCAGACAGTGCTGGCTCTTCAGCTTGCTTGCTTGCTTGCTTGATTTATTTATTTAGATTTGTTTATCTCCCTCCTCCCCGAAAGGACCCAGGGCGATTCCCAACACAACAGCATATTGACAACAATTTAAAACCACTTCAGAAATTAAAAGTTTTAAAGTTTTAAAAGAAGTTTAAAAACTTAGCATTAAAAACTAGGCATTATAGCTAGACATTGTAGCTAGGAGGTAGTGGTTGTCAAACCATCCAGTCAGCTGGGGAAATTGATCCATCCATTCCCCAGACCTGACCTGCCAGCCAGGTTTTCAATCCTTTCCTGAAGGACAGCTGCTCCGTTTGCAGGCGTAGTTCTATTGGGAGGAGGTTCCATAGGGCTGGAGCGGACACAGAGAAGGCCCTCCTTCTAGTGCCAGAGAGGAGCTTTGAAACAGAGATGAGAACTGAACCCTAGAGTCAGATATGATTGGCTTTCAAGCAAGGGAAACCTTTACCTAACCTATGAAAAGTCTACAAGAAGTATATCAAAGCCATAGCCCCTTCTACTTGTGCTTCCTGAGCAATTGGTATTCAGAGGACCATATAGCCTCTAATACTGTAGGTTATCATTGATAGCCTTATTAGCAACCGTCCATCCAATCATGTTTTACTACACAGCTCTGCAAAAATGTTAGGGGAGAGGAAGAGAGAGAGACTTAAAAAAGTCTCAGTGCTACAAGCTGAAGCTGTTAAGAGTCTTTACAGGCAACAACCATCTTTCTTTGTCAGCTTCTCTGCCGAGAACACAAGAATTTCCCTAGTAAGGACAGCTTCTGTATTATTGACTTCAAAAAGTACTATTATTTAGAGAAGGCCCTGTTATTAACTATAACACACTAATGGGCGGTAGAATAAGTGTCCATCTACTAGAAATCAGCTTTTCAAGTTTGTTGTTTACTTGAACTCTCCCAACCCAAAGGACAATGGCAGGAAGGTTGGGAAAGCAGTTACATGTCAGTATTTTTAAACTCAAGTCGCTTTCTTATCTGGTATTTATCCTAAGGACTTTATTGGGTGTGAGAGCATGATATTCTCACTAGAGGGCTCAAATATACTAGCAGGCCCATCATCTACTGACAGGCTCCAAAAATCACCACAGGCTGGCCAAGGAATTTCAATCTGAGTGGAACTACAAAAGGTACAGTTTTGATAATCCCAATGCATTCTACCTGTCGCTATTGTGATAACTGATGCTCACATGTTATTGAAAAAAGCATGACCTCAGCTTACCTGAACAATGCCTAGAGTAGCTGAAGTAACTGGGTCAGAGAAGTCACCTCCAGGAGGAGATACACTGAATAGGGAGAGAGACAAAAGGGAAATACATGGATGCAGCAGTACTTATATCAAATGCAGGAGAAAATAAATTGTATAACTTTGCAACTGGGTGCTTAACTTGCACCTGAAAACTAAATTCACCAGTTTCTGAAACACATTAGTATGAAAAAGCAGCCTCAATCACTTTTGAAAGAATGAGTTAATGCTAAACCATAAGCCCCACTCTTAGGTCACCCAGAACGCAAAGATCCTGGTTTCATGACAAATCCAAGAGTTACATCTTCTGTTGAAGCTGCAGTTACACAGAAAGCACCAACCCTATAGCCTTTCAGGAGAATCATGCACAAACTAACAGGGAGAATGTTCAGAAGCTGGGTGCCTATCCACATGTGAATGGGTAAGATCCACATTTCTGTAGATGGATCCTGATTTACACATGCAGCTCCTAAAAGATACCACATCATTTCCATGTCGTCGGCCACAACTCGATCTGAGTATACGTTTCCCCCCCTGCCCCAGGGCACTGGGAGGCCAGCTAGTTCTGGGCCGCCTTTGCCCTCCGAGGCAATCAGGGAAAATACCACTGGCATGAATTTGTTTAAGGTGGATCCCAGCTTGCCATGAAGTGACCCACATGCTATGATCTCGGAGCCATCTCCTGTGGCACATATGAAATGAAATATGCAGGATTTAACACCGGGACTGCAATGGACTGCCGCAACCTTGAGGGTATTCTCAAGGTGCACCTTCACAGCCAGTCCATCTGGCATGGCCTTTTCCGACTCCATGACCATTGGGAATCATAGTTCCTCCTCTGCTCATTTTGCTGTTTGGCCCAATATGGGGGTTTCCAGTGGCATCCCCTCCACTGAGGGGACCATCACTGCACCTAAAGGGGCTGAGTGTTGGGCAGTGATAAATAACCTGACTTCCTAAAGGGGCCAATGGCTACAGGCCAGCTTCTTTTATGGATATTCAAAATCATGGCAAACTAAAAAACTAAAGGGGACACATAAATAATGAGAAATGTCTCTTTGTTCCATACATAACTTCCTCTACCCAGTTCTGTCTCCTATTTTTAGCAAGTATGCTTGTCAATTAATGGTTGTCACCTCCCTCTGTTTCAATTTTGAAGCCAACATTCCCATGTTCCATTGACTTTTCTTCTTCAGTTTCTCTTCTACCACACTGGTAAATTGTTAGGATTGGGTGAAGTAAGCTCCTCAGATAGAACACTGATATCCCCAACCGTGTCAACCATTATACTGTACAGCAAAACCCCAGTATACAACTGCCCTGGGTTACGTCTGCTGTGGGTTACAACAGCAAATTTAATTTTAAAAATTACCCTGGTTACAACTTATTTTTGGTTTATGACCAAAAACTGTGCTATTTTAAATTCTAAAATGGCCATCCCCTCAATTTTTGAATTTAAAATGGCCACCACCACCATTTTAGAGTTTAAAATGGCCACCCCCACCCCACCCGAAGCCCTAGTGCCAGGGGGAGGTGCATGTTTTTGGCTGTAACACTGCCCAGAGAGCTCAGAGAATGGTGGGAACCGAGCGGACAAGGTCCCCAGACTCTCCCTGTTCCGACAGGGGCGGAAAATGGGCTCAATGTGCGCCTGCCCACCCCAGATCAGAGCAGAGGCCCCCAAACAGGATGGAAAAGGTAGGGAGATCACTTTGTTGCTTTTGTGGGGGTGAGGGACAATCTCGTCTAGCATTTTTGGGTGGGTTTTTTTTTGTGGTGATTTTTTGTATTATTTTAAAATAAAAAAATTTAAAAAAAAATTCAATGCATTTCTATGGGGAAACATGCTTTGAGTTACAATTTTTTCACATTATGACAGAGGCTGTTGGAATGGACCTCTGTTGTAACCCAAGGTTTTACTGTAAAATGAATATGTCTGGGCTTGGTCTTTACAGTATTGTTCCTTATGACCAAGTTTGTCAGTAAGGCCTTCACAAGCCTTCTTGGTTTACTGCTGATAAAAATGCTTTGTTTTTATCATCTGTCTAGGCTTCCAAAGATCAACTCCCTAGCAGATGGACTATCTGCTTTGCACAAGGTGGACTGGCCAAACTGTAGCTCCCATTTGAAGTAATTAATACAAACCATAACAAAAAGGAAGATTTTTGCCATAAATACTCACGCTCCAACAATACTGACACTCCCTTCTCTTTCTGGGTTCCCAAGACACTTTACTCTGCCAGCCCGCTCATAGAAAGAAGCCAGACGGGCACCAAGGTATGCTGGATAACCGCTGTCTGCAAATATCAACACAAACTATGTTTGTTTCAACAGTTAAAAGATGAGCCCTGGTGGTGCAGTAGTTAAACTGCTGTACTACAGCCAAAATGTTATGAGTTTGATGCTGACAGGTTTCAAGATTGACTCAGCCTTCCATCCTTCCAAGGTCAGTAAAAAGAGCACAGCATATCGTGGGCAAAATACTACCATATATACTCGAGTATAAGTCGTCCCGAATATAAGTCAAGGTACCTAATTTGGACCTCTAAAACTAAGAAAATAGATTGACCCAAGTATAAGTCAGGGTGGAAAATGCAGCAGCTGCTAGTGAATTTCAATAATTAAAACACATGAAAATACAGTAAAATTAATTAATTTAGACATTTGTGTGGATATGCTTTTGTTGACCCGAGTATAAGTCGACTCCCATTTTTGGACCTCATTTTGGGGACTAAAAAACCCAATTTGTACTTGAGTATGTACAGCAATTAACTTGTGAACCAGCCAGAGAGTGCACTAAGCGCTATGGGGCAAAACAGAAGTGCAATTGCTATTGCTCAGATCAGAGAATTCAACCCCATTTTCCCACATGATCACAGCAATGGGAACACTTACCAGCAGGCATCTCAGCAAGGCGCCCAGAAATTTCTCGAAGGGCTTCAGCCCATCGGGATGTGGAATCAGCCATCATGCTGACATTGTAGCCCATGTCGCGGAAGTATTCAGACAGAGTGATCCCTAAAACAGACAGCAATTGCAGATATAAGGTCAGATGAATTAAACATCTTCACCCATTATAGTTTCTCAAGACACCCCCCCCTCCCCAGAAGCATTTTTAGATTTGGTATATCTGTGTAACTTCAGCTGAAAGGTACAAAGGGGAACATGAGGTTGCTCACTCCTTTGGATTCCTACTCTCACTCCCACTGTCTAATCTCATTTACAGACCAATTTGACTTATCTCCAGTCATTATTGATATTGGACACCAGCTTCCTAAACTGGTAATCTTTTTTAAAAATCAAACAAACTCTAAAATTAAAATAAAAGTCTACTATATTCTAGAATGAAAGAATTAGCAAGAAAAGGGAAGTGTGCTAGAATGATATTTTTCCTTTTGCATGTAAAGAAACAAGACCATCACCTTAGATATAGTTATTATTTTGTATTACATTTATAGGTTATAATTAACCTGGGTTTCAGTTATTGCTTATATTTAACTAGCATGGATCCTGTGCAGTGTCATTATAGAAGTCTTGTATTCCTGACGCAAGAGACTGTGTTGGCTTAATGGTTAAGACACTGAACTTGATTACTGGAAGGTTGGCAGGTTAGCAGTTTGAGACCTGAGCACTGCATGACTGAGTGAGCTCCCATCTCTGCCCCAGCTCCTGTCAACTTAGCAGTTTGAAAGCAAGAAATTGCAAGTAAATAAATAGGTACCACTTTGGTGGGAAGGTAAACACTGGTGTCTAGTAATGCCTGACATGTGACCACGGTAACTTCTGCAGAAGCAGAGAGTGCTGGATCTTTAGCTGTAAACGAGATGAGCACTGAACCCTAGAGTCAGATATGACTGGCTTTTGATCAAGGGTGACCTTGACCTTTACTATTCCTGAGGCAGAGGACTGAGGTGGAAAGAGACGGGGGCTCTCCTGAGTGGATTCAAGCAAGGTTTCCTCAAGTTCACACTCCCACTCCTGCTTTGAACAACCTCACCGAAAGGCAGAAGGAGAAATGGACAGCAAAGAACACTGAATGACAATCTTCAAAGCTGACCGCAAGCCTTGACGATGGATGTTACAAAACGAGATCGTTCTGATCTGAGGAAGGTAGGTAACAACAACCTCTCTACCTAGAAGACTACGGATCAAGCGCTGCCCCCAAGCTGCTTTTGCTTCTCTCTCTCTTTCTTACCAGTGTAGATGGAAGCTTCCCTGGCAGCGACAGGCATGTTGGAGGTATTTGCTACTAGAGCAGTTCTCTTCATAATGCTTTCTACCTTGCCGTCAACTTCCATGGTGAGCTAGAGAGGAAAGAATAGAACTGTTTAAAGGAAACAGGACTCAAAAGGCTTGACACACCACCATTTATTTATTCTTCCAATTTCTATTGCCGCCCAACTCGGCAACGACTCTGGGCAGCTAACAATTAAAAGCAACATCAAAATTATTTGTTACAGTAGCTAATACTAACGTTGCTTGAATTTATTTTTACTCTATAACACAGGGCCCCCCAAACTATGGCCAGTGGACCGGATCCGGGCCCCAGCACCAATTCATCCCGCACCAGGAAGCCCTCATCGCTCCCAGAAGCGAAAGTAAAGTATGCCCATCCAGGAACAACAAGGGCTTTGTGGGTCGGATCCGGTCCATGGGCCATAATGACTGGCCAAAAAGTTTGGGCACCCCTGCTATAATACCACGTACTTTAAACTGAAGCAAAAGATCTTTAGCAGTTGATGTTGCTGCTTCATTACAGATATAGCCCTTCCAAATGTTGATCTCAAAGTCCTGGTTGCTTTATATTTGTAGTGGAATAAAAGTGGGCTTTGCTTTTTAAAACAGTAAATAGATTTCTGAATTTTGTACACACCAGACGGAAGGAATTTGGCCTCCCAATAGTACTGGTGGGGAAAGATAATGTTGAGAGTAGACATAATAATGCTGAGTTATGTGAGAACGGAACTTAGTTTTTATGGACATCTAATGTTGTGTAATGGTTAGCTGGAATCCTTCAGAAGGAGAGCCAAAGGTGGAGATTGTGTTAGGAGATAAAAGAAGGGGAGAGAAAAAGGAAGGTCTCTTTTTCACCATGTTTTAGAGATGCTTAGACATGCTGTGGGAAGCGTGGGATCATGTTACACCAGAGGGAACCGTGAGTAGAATATGGTCACAATGTAGTTCACTAATTAGATAGAGTCAGACCATATCCTGAAAGCTAGAAATAGTTTTTATTTTCATGTGTGAAATGGCTAATTGGCAAATTATGTTCCTCTGCTATAATTTTTGAAACTTACTAACTATGTAATAATAAAGTATGTTTAGAACCCAGAAAACCTTGTGTCTGGTGGTTTAAGAGCAAAGCTGAGCTGGGAAATTTCTAGTGCCTTAGCAAAAGGTACCCTCAAAGCATTTTCAAATACAGTAATACCCCGGATAACGATTGTACCGGATAGCGCTAAAACCGCATAACGTTGCAAGATTTTTGGAAAAAATCTTGTATCAAATAACACGATTTTTAGCGTTATCCGGTACAATCGTGTGTGTGTGTGGGGGGGGGGGGTTGGATTGGGTAGACCATCTACCCAATCCAACCCCCTCCCCAGCGCCCGCCTGCCTTTTCCCTGACCCTACTGCAGTCGCATGGGGGTGGCTTTAAAGGCAGGGAGGTCTCTTTCTTTCCTTGCCTGCCGTTAAAGCCGTTTGTCCCTGAAGTCAGGGCTTTTTTTTTTAGCGTTCTTCGATGCATGTATCGGACAACGCTAAAAACCGGATAACATCATGACTTATGGAACAAAGTCATAACGTTATTTGGGGTAATACTGTACGTCCATTGCCAGATGGTAACCCTTCACATACATTTTAGTCCAAGGCCAGGCAGAGAGTGCCAGGACCACACCAAAAGGAGGTGTGGGTCAATAATTTTGGGTACAGACTGCTGGCTAAGCTGATTCACAAGATTGACAGCAGCCATCTCAACTCAGTCTGACTTGAATTAGAACACTTTCTGCTCAAACATCCCTAAAACTCAGTCCGCTTATTGCACAATAATTCAGAGAAGAATATGAAACAACAAAGAGAAAATACATGAAGTCATTCCAGGGTAAGAGTTCATCTTTAAGCTCACAAATCCTCCTGCATGAATAAAGCCGATTTTGATTTACCCTTGTTTCTGCAATCTTACGTATAATTTATATAGGATTAAATCAGGCCCAAACAATCTCTGGGGGCAAAAAACCCCCCGATGAAACTGAGGCTGCCGTACTTTGGACAAATCATGAGAAGACAAGACTCTCTGGAAAAGACAATAAAGCTGGGAAAGGCAGAAGGCAAAGCCAAACAGGATGAGATTGACTCCACAAAGGAAGCCACTGGTTTGAGTTTGCAACAGCTGAGCAGAGCCGTTGAGGAGAGGACATTTTGGAGACTGTTCGTTCATAGTGTCAGCCTAAATTAGATATGACTTGACAACACACAACAGTAACAACAATTTCTAAATTGATGTGTCGAGATAGATCTGTTCTTGTACAGGATTCCAGAAGTAGCTTCTGTAACATATAGCAACTATGTTTACCTTGAGAGGAATGATACCAATTCCTTAAGAGCGCTTCATGCTCTTGATTCTGTGCTGCTATATATAGGATATGTACTGTATAGTCTTATTTCTCCCTCTTTTAGTCCCCGACGGCTACTAACAATTTAAGACCAGAAGGAAAATGTGTACCTAAACATGAGATAGCTACTGTTTTGCACCATAAACTGTAGATGCAATAGCTTTTCAGCAACTGATCTAAATCATGTTTTGCCTTTTTAAAATGTAATTTCTCTTTAAAATGTAAGATACTGCTTGATCAGGTCTCAAAATATTTGTCGGTATTTCAATTAAAAAAGTCCTGAATTTGTCCCAATTCTTATGACAGAAGTGATAACTCTCCTTAAATATTTGAAAATAACTTTAAGTTTTATATCAAAAGAAATTTAACATGGAATATTATTATTTTTTTAATTTCTGCTTATTCAATAGAAAGGAAACAAGCATACTGATTCAAATCTCGATCTATTCTTGCATATTGTAGCTTCTCTTGCAGCCTATTCTTAAATATCTTAGGGCTGAAAATAGACTGGGAGCTGTTCTTCAAACCTATACAGTAATACCTCGCATAATGAATTTAATTCATTCTGCGAGGCTGCTCGGTATGTGAGTTTTTCACTATCCGAGTCAGACTCGCATAGCGAAAATCCCTATGGGAAAACTCGCATAACGAGCTTTTTTAGGGGAAAAACTCGCATAGTGAATTTTTTTTGTTATGGGAGTTTTCCCCATAGAAATGCTCACTATGCGAGTTTTCTATGGGGAAAGTCTGACTCGCACAGCGAACATTTTTTCGTTATGCGAGTTTCCCCCCATAGAAATGCTCGCTATGCGAGCGTTTCCATAGGGAAGTCTGACTTGCATAGCGAAAATATTCGTTATACGAGTCAACTCACTTTTTGAAAAAAACCACTCATTGAGTTTTTCGCTACGCAAGTTGCTCGCTAAGTGAGGTTTGGCTGTAGTTCCTTTGTAATGTCCCCCTTAGAAATTCCAATTCAAGCTCCAGCACAGCTGCTTCATGGACTTCCTTCTGAATCCCATTTGAACACATCTCACATAACCAGCACCAACCTCTGGAAAATCTCTGAGCACTTCAGACATTTCATTTCCTCGTTCTCCACAGCCTACATAGATGATAACATCACTGTTGGAATATTTTGACAGAGACTGTGAAATCACAGTTTTCCCGCAGCCAAAGGCTCCAGGGATGGCCGTTGTACCTCCTTGGACACACCTAAAGGAAAACAAGATGGATTCACATATAGCTCAGATAATGTAACTGACCTGATGCAACCTACAGAAACTGTGCTGTGCAAATCCACCTCTATAGTGGATGAAGGTAGAGGGAAAGGTAGCCCTTGCTCAAAAGCCAGTCATATCCGACTAAGGTTCAATGCTCATCTCTGATTACAGCAAAAGAGTCAGCGCTATCTGCATTTGCAGACATTTCTGTGGACATGTGACAGGCATGCCTAGACATTGAAGTTCATGGAATGCTGTTTACCTTCCCACCCAAGTGGTACCTATTTATCTATTTGCAATTTCTTCCAAACTGCTAGGTTGGCAGGAGCTGGGACAGAGACGGGAGCTCACTCTGCCATGCATTGCCCAGGAATCAAACTGTCAACCATCCAGTCATCAAGTTCAGGGTCTTAACCACTAAGCCACTGTAGTCCCCCATTTCCTGGTAGCTAATTTCACAGTCATTAATAAGGTGTTGCTCACATCACATTCTTCGGCATACTGTATTCCCAGGAATTCAACTAGCACATTACGAATTTATATATGAAATTTCCCTTATGCAAGTATACATCAGCATTAGGGTCCTGACTTACAACCCTCAATTCTGCAAGAATACAGCAAAAGAGAATCATACAGATATAGAATTTACTCTCTTGGGGAAAGTACGCTCCTGCACGGACTGTTTTGAAAAGCCTACAAACCCAGATGTCTAAAGCAGTCCCTCAACTTTAAAGAATCTAGCAAAAAGACACAAACATTTAAATTGCTAGCAAGAAGTCTTGGCAGAAGTGTTGACAAAATACTTATATTATTCATTAATACGTTATAAGAATTCTTTATGTTCATTCCCTTCAAAAAATGGACAAAAGGGGAAAACCTGTTTGTCACTGTCTAAATTGCAGTGTCATGTTTCTAAATTTCTCTTTTAAGACAACATGTATTGATGTAGATGCCACTACAGTAAGGAGTATTTCAGATTTTTAATAATGGAAGTCAACATTTACTCCTTGCGCTGACAGCATTTGACTCACAGTAAGTCAAGTTACGGGGATTTATTAAAAACAGACACAGTTGTTTTAATACTATATTCTGTAGCATACAAAGCAATTTCTGCTGTAACAAAAAATAAGCAGTCCACATTGCAATACACAGTTGCCACTTACGGAAAGAGAGCATCCAGGACTCTCTGACCAGTTAGAAGAGGATGATTAGCAGGCAGCTTTTCTGTAACAGGGCGCACTTGTCGTACAGGCCAGACTTGGACCATAGTGAATTTCTCCTTCACTCCTTCAAACTCTAGTTCCAACACAACATCCTAAAAGGGAACAACAAAATCAAGATTGGAAAAATACAGAAAGGGCTACTAGGAGAAAGTCAACCAGACCAGAGCTCACTGTTGGCTTCAGTCAAGATCCACAAAGTTGCATTATGAAGGAAGGGTCCAGCATTCATCTCTGGAAGTCGGCAAGAGCAAAGCAAATGGGATTGGCATTGGTGAGGCTCCCTCATCAAACAATGTATGCTGAATTCTTCTCTAAACTACTACCGTAATGGCAATAAAGACACATAGTTCCATATCCCCCTAGAGCAGTAATGGCGAACCTATGGCACGCGTGCCAGAGGTGGCACTCAGAGCCCCAGTACAGAGTCTGCCCCTCCCCTCTGCCCAGCAGCCCAATGGGAGAATTTCCTTCCTCCCCCAGCACAGTCTGCCCCACCCCTCTGTCCAGCAGCCCAATGGGAGCACTTCCTCCCTCCCCCCAGCACAGAGTCCACCCCCGCTCCTCTGCCCAGCAGCACAATGGGAGCGTTTCCTCCCTCCCCTGTTGCCCTGTTGGCACTTTGCGATAAATAAGTGAGTTTTGGGTTGCAGTTCGGGCACTTGGTTTATAAAAGTTTCACCATTGCTGCCCTAGAGATTGTACCCTGCTAGAAATTCAGGGGCTTCGTGGGAATTTCCTAGTGTCAGCTAGAGAGAAAAGTAAATTATTTCTTCATAAATGACACAATACTCAAAGAGCATATTTATGTAGGGCCAGAACCAAGAGCAATTATCATATTTGCCAGCATGTAAGATGTAATGGAGTATAAGATGCACCCCAGTTTTTAAGGGGAAAAATACACTTTTACATTTTAACTCCAGGAGCTGGGGAAGAGGGATCAGCAGGGAAAGAGATCTCCTTTTGAAGCCTCTTGTCTGGCTGATCCTACCACTCCTTTCAGGAGCCTGGAACAATGGGATCAGCAGGGGAGGAGATCTCCTTTTGAAGCCTCTTGTCTGGCTGATCCTACCACCCCTAACTTTCAGGAGCCCAGGACAACAGGATTAGCAGGGGAGGAGGGCTCCTTTTGAAGCCACACTTCACCCAGCTCCTAGTGGTCAGTGTCGGCTGCCAAACTGACCAGCAGGGGAAGTGAGGGTGGCTTTAAAAATAGCTCTTTCTTATTCCAGCCGCCAAGTCTCTCTAGCCACCTAACTACACCAGCACGCGCGTGTGTGTGTTTTTGATTACCAGTGTAAAAGATGTGCTCCATCTTTCTGGTGTATTTTAAGGGGGGGAGCATGTCTTAAACGCCGGCAAATATTGTAACCCTGACCTCCAAACAGGACTAAGGGATCTCATTCAGTTCAGAGACCCAACCCTAACCCCCCTTAATTACTTCCTTTCCTAATCAACATGTTTCTAGTTCTCATGCAGTCCTACACATACCCAAGTTGGCTGCTAGAAAAACTCCAGTAGCCAAGGCAAGGATGCATGTGCTAGCTAACGGAGTGGCGGTTATCTGTTCTCTGCAATTTCTTCCTTCCCTTCTTAAAAAGCTAACGGGTGCTAGTCACACGAGAGAGCAAGCAACAAGATTTTGTATTCAGGAAGTGTAAAGTTTTCCTCTTTCATTTATCTCCCATAATCAAAGCAGTTCAGGTAGGTAAAACCTTGAATATTAAAAGAAATAAATCAACACAATTCAGAGAAAAACTTACAGATGCATCATAATTCCCAGGTGGAGCAAGGTATGTTACTGTGCCCCTGTTTCGTGGGGGCAACATGATCTTGTGTCTGATGAGAGAGTTCTCATTCACGATGCCATAAATATCTCCACCTGTGATGTGACTGCCGACCTAAAAATGCAAAGAAACAGCTATTAATATATATATTACCTGCTCCCTTGTGGAAAGTGGTAAGGGCCACACAAAGGCACAGATATTTTTCCCCTGCTCTCTACCTTTCACCTATTTTCTCAGCCCCTTCATCTCTTCCCTCTATGCCAGGGTTCCCCAACCTATGGGTTTTGGACTTCCAATTCCCAGAAGCCTAAGTCAGTACATTGGCTGATCAGTAATTTGGGGAATTGTCTTAGGCTTCTGGGAATTGGAAGTCCAAAACCAATGGTTGGGGAACACTGTATCTATGCTATTCAGACATCAATAAACAACCCCAGCCACTCGTTCTCTTCCTCATGCAAGCATGAAGATGGACATATATACACACGTACAAGTAATCTCAAAACTTCTTCATAACTTACCCGCAGATTTTTGACTGGTGAAAAGTCCCACTTGATATCTCTGCTCAGAGCTGTCACGTTGACTCCTCTTGGGATGTAAATACTGTTTGTTTGAGTGCTGATGTCTGTCAGAGGTCTCTGGATACCATCAAAAATGGCTCCCATTATGCCAGGGCCCAGTTCCACTGAGAGTGGTTTGCCTGTACGAAGGACAGGGTCTCCTACAGAAACACCAGCTAACAGGGAATGCTGAGGAAAATATCACAGAAAGTGATGGTTCACTAATCCGAATGTATTTAACTGGGCCACCAAGATTTTGGGCCACAAGAGCAGAGAGACACCTTGCTACAGATCTCTAATTTTGTTCACCTCAGTATCTGGGGTGGGAGGCAATATTTTTACAACATTTTGAGAAGCCAAAAAGCATCCATATGTGTTTTAATCAATAGGGACAAAATTGTTTCAACTCTACAAGTACATCACTTAACACAAGCCACAAATTTCTTAATTTGCTGTTAATACATCAGCAGGAATATATTTCTAGTCACAAATTATAACCAGTCTAGCAGATACAGTTGTTAGTTGTATATTTCCAATACTTGTTCAAATTCCTTTGCATGAGATCTAGCTTAAAATCTAGTTAGATAACTCTTTAAATAACACCTTTAAGAATCCTTGTGGCACGGTGATTAAGTACTGCAGCCAAAACTCTGCTCGTGATTTGAGTTTAATCCTGACAGGCTCAAAGCTGATTCAGCTTTCCATCCTTCTGAAGTCAGTAAAATGAGTACCCAGCATGTTTGGAGGAAAATGATAATTACCTTGTGAATTACCCAGAGAGTGCACTAAGCGCTACGAGGGCAGTATATAAATGTAATGGCTCGTTGGAGGCGGCTGCTACTTGTATCCGAGCATACATTTTTCATAGTGTGTGGGTCACTTTTTGGGAAACTGGGAGCCCCCTTAAACAAATTTTCCTTTTGTCTTCAATCTTTCCCTGCATCAGGGCCTTCTCCAGTGAGTCTTCTCTTCTCATTTGGTGGCCAAAGTACTTGATCTTGATCTTCAGTATTTGGCCTTCCAAGGAACAGTCAGGGTTGGTTTCCTTTAGGATTGACTGATTTGTTCTCCTTGCAGTCCAGAGTACTCTCAAGAGTCTCTTCCAGCTCCACAGTTCAAAGGTGTCTATGGTCCAGCTCTCATGGAATAGTAGTGGTTAAGACACTGAACTTGATGACTAGTACGTCGGCAGGTCAGCAGTTCGAGACCTTAGTATTGCACGACAGAGTGAACTCCTGTCTCTGTCCCAGCTCCTGCCAACCTAGCAGTTCAAAAGCAAGAAATTGTAAGTAGATAAATAGGTACCACTTCAGTGCGAAAGTAAACAGCATTCCGTGCACTCCAATGTCTAGGTATGCTTGCCACATGACCACATAAACATCTGCAAACACAGACAGCATTGGCTCTTTGGCTATAAACAGAGATGAGCATTGAACCCTAGAGTCAGATAAGACTGGCTTTTAAGAAAGTGTGACCTTTACCTATATCTAGAGACCTATGTATTTCCCTTAGTTTTGATTTTGTTTTTTGCTATTTCCAGCTCATCCCACAATTTTGCCAATTAAACTCCAAGAAACTGTTTCTATTTGCAATTTACTATTTTGCTCTCTTTGTCAATCATAATTTAACTTATACGAGATTACTGCACAGCATATTGGGAACCACCATACCTGAAAGGTAGCATAAAAACACTGATAATTGTCAGAATCCAGCTGGTTTTCACATAAGGTTTCTACAAAGTACCATGGCTAATTGAAGTTAATTTGAGAGGTGATGGATTCTATCTTGGCTACATCTGGTCATGGAGTTAAAGTGTATCCTGGCACCTCATCCATGAGCCACAATTACTAAAGCAAGTTACAAAAATGTTAGACAAATAACCAATAAGACCAGTAAGATTCAGGTTCCCTAAAAATCTATTCTACTGGAATTATTGGCAGAACAGTTGTGGATAATAGGATTCTCCGGAGATAACGCTAACTGTGGCTTCTTTTATTTTTTCAAACGGCAAACTTTGTTACCACAAAATTGTTATCTTGTTCTCATAACTATTCCTTTCCAACATAACCCTAAAAGGTAGAAGTCATCATGACCGAAAGGATACAGGTTTCTTCATATACTTGGATCGTTGCCATGTCCCCTTCCAGTCGGATAATTTCCCCTACGAGTTCACAGTGGCCAACTCGTACTAACTCGTACATAGCTGCGCCTGCCATATTGCAGGCAGTAACAACTAAGGAGAACAGAGAAGAGGATGAATGCAGATTCAGCCATGATTTCACAGGAAATAGCTTTATATTTAACCTCATAACTCTCCTTTCCTGAAAAGTGAATTTTACGGGGGATTTTCTCAAATAAATAATTGTTAATGCAGATTATGAGATGAAAAATTAAGAATTTCTTTTTAATCAGAAGGTCAACTTTGTTTTTTGACATTGACTCCTGAAAGGACTTTGATACATTCAGTACAGTACTGAATAAACTGTTATGGACCAGAAAGGATGCCATCTTCAAAATCCAAGCATTTTACCACTTCCTCCATTACATGCTTTAATCTGGCTGACTGCATTAATGACCTTACAAAACTGGTTCATACAACAGTACATCACTACTGTTCACTAGTGCCTTCTTCATAGCCTGCAAATTCATAAAAAGAAAGCAATATAATGGGTTATGCATTACATCGAGGCGAGGCAATATGCTATTTCCAACTGTCCCTCCAGGATACCTAAACTCTTCCCAATTAAAAAAGTTGTTTGAATTAAAAAAAAAATATTCTTGTGCCCTCTAAGAACTTGGAGTGGCAATTCTGTGGTAATTTTTTTTATCTCAACCCCCAGAATTCTCCAAAGACACCCCAAGAGGATTCTGGGAGTTCCAAGTCCACAGAACCACATTTACAGATACAGTACCTACATTTTGCTCACCTGTACAAGGGCAGATGCAGTGACTCAAGTGGTTAAGACACTGACTGGGAGGCAGAAGGTCAGCAGATCAAAACCTGAGTACTGCATGACGCAGTACTCCTGTCAACCTAGCAGTTCGAAGCTCCTGCCAACCTAGCAGTTCGAAAGCAAGAAATTGCAAGTAGATAAATAGGTACCATTTTGGTGGGAAGGTAAACAGCATTCCGTTCACTTCAATGTCTAGGCATGCCTGCCACATGTCCATGGAAATGTCTGAAAACGCCAAGAGCGCTGGCTCTTTGGCTATAAACACAGATGAGCACTGAACCCTAGAGTCGGTTACGACTGGCTTTCGAGCAAGGATGAACTTTACCTTACCAGGGCATGTAATCTGCATAGAATAGCTTCAGTTTTGTTTCTTTTTTGTAAAATACAAAAACTGAAGCTGTCATGGTTCTTCCTGGGAAATGCAATTCCTTGGGTGATGTGTTCTACGTTGGTTAAAGGACAATGAGAGTAACACTTCCAGCAAATTAATTGTGCCATACTTGAACAAAGCAAAGCATCACTTACCAGGTCCTGAGACTCCATAAACATAGCCAAAACTACTCTCTCTGTCTTCATCTCGGATTTTAGGAAGCTGTGAGAAATCCATCTTAACTGTTCCACTAGCTGAAGAAGAAAGTGATGGGGGAGTTAGGGACAAACAATAAGTTTGCAATATCATACAATTACTTTGCCTAGTTTAAACTGCAATCAACAAAAGCAGAATAATTGGTAAAAAACCTGTTGCTTAGAGTAAAAAGTTGCACTAAAGTAGGTTCACTGATCAGTGTGGATTTGTTGACTCAACTCCTCCACAAGTTCCACTGGTTCAAATGGGCCAGTTTTAGTTGCAACTAACTTTAGCACAAGAAGTCGCAAGTAGAGAAGGCTTATTTGAATAAATGTAACTGATGGAAAAGTTGTCTCACAAAATGGCTACTGATTAATTGGCCTGGCATTAGTACAATTTACTAGGCTAGACAACAGGATCTCACCCATTTGACTTAAGCACACAAACACACGAGAAGGACAATGCAAAAAGAATAGATGCAGGCTTAAATATACATATTTCTAAGTATGCAGTCACATTTAATATAAAATACAATTTCATCTATAGCATGACACAGCTGTTTGTACAGGTCCTCCCCCATCCATATCCATGGGTTCAGTATCCACTGTTTCAGTTATCTGCAAGTCTAAAGATATTCAATAAAAATCCTTATGCCACATTACCAGAGCTGGCCATTAGAGGTCACTGTCTACAATGTAAAATATAGGGATTACCGTGATCCGCATACTGTATTTCAGGTATTCACAGTGGGGTTCACAGAAAGAACCTTCTCAAAGATAGTGATAGTTTTAAACCACAATTGGGCATATCCTGGGCAACACCAATCTTGTTGTGTCAGCTAATCTTTCTCACACTGGGTCAGGCAAAAGGAACTATGGAATGAATTCACCAACAGCTGGCTTCATTTTGGCAATTTCATGTCTAGCCTAGACACGGAAGACGACGGTATTCACAGTTGGTCTCGGAACATATTCCCTGTGGATTGGGCTGTATGTGTGTGAGACCTGTATTTTCTGGTTGCTTCTAACTTGTGATGACCCTAACAGGATTTTTGAAGTATGTAAGATGTTAGAGCGGACTGCGGTGGCTTAGTGGTTAACAACGATATTGAACTGGAAAGTCAGCAGGTCACAGTTTGAGACCCAAGTGCTGCATGACGGAATGAGCTCCCATCTCTGTCCCAGCTCCTGCCAACCTAGCAGTTTGAAATCAATACATTGCAAGTGGATAAATAGGCACTACTTTAGTGGGAAGGTAAACAGCGTTCTGTGCGCTCCAGTGTCTAATCATGCCCGCTACATGTCCACAGAAATGTCTGCAGACAATAAATGGCTATAAATGGAGATGAGCACTGAACCCTAGAGTTGGATACGACTGGCTTTCAAGCAAGACCAACTTTTACCTTACCTTCACCTAACATGTTGAAGGAATAGTTCACCATTCCTTCTCCCACTTCAACTACCAGAAACCCAAGTCAGCACTCCTGATGATCAGGGACTCTCAGAATTGAAATTCAAAAACACCTGGAGTGCCACGGTTCGCCATCACGGCCCTAAAGCGGTGATGGCAAACCTTGGCACTCCAGCTATTCTTTAACTTCACTTCCCAGAATCCCCAGTCTCTGTGAACCCACACAAATGGGTTTACTGCATGAAGTAAACCCATTTGTGTGGATTCACAGGCCCATGGGCTTCTGGAAACTATAGTCCAAGAACAGCTGGAGTGCCAAGGTTCTCCATCATGGCCCTAAGAGGAAACAAGCAAACACATCCACCAACCATATGAAGGAACCATAAAGGCACAGCCGTGAGGAACAGTCACTTGATCTGATGACTCAGCTGCTTCCCCTCTACAACTGCAAGTCACTTTGTTCAAGGGCCAAGAAAATGTGAAGTGTCCTCCCCTGCCCCGCCCCATGTATTTCAGCACAAATATCTTGGCTTATCTATGGTCACAAGCTCTGTAGAAAGTGTTGCAATACTTAGTCCTACAGAAGAGAAGACATGTGGTTTTTGCTGTCTTGAGCACATTAGCCAGAAGCCTTTTTTGTTGTTGTTCAGTCGCACAGACGGGTCCGACCCTTTGCGACCCCATGGACCACTGTACACCAGGCACCCCTATCCTCCACCATCTTCATTAACCTGCCAAGCTTTGTGCCCGTTGTGTCAACAATGTCTTCTAGCCATCTCGTCCTCTGCCGCCCCCTTCTTCTTTTGCCTTCAACCTTTCCCAGCACCAAGGCTTTCTCAAGTGAATCCTCTCTTCTCATTTGGTGTCCTTATTATATGCATTCATAAATTAAGACTGCCAAACTTCCCAAGGTAAGGAGATGCCCATCACATTACCTTTTAAAAACCTTTATTTAGAATACAACCAACTGAAACAAAAGACATTTTAGGGGGGAAATTAGAACAATGAGCTTAGCAGGAGGGAAAAGAGAGCGAGAAAGAGAGTGAAGTATGACTCCATTTTAAAAATACAGAGGGTGCCAAAATGTATACATATTTTAAGAAAGGGTAAAAACTATATTAAAATTGTAATATTCAATAAATACTGAATAACGAAAGATGAATACAAGTCACATTTGACTTCTGCAATTACAAGAGGTGTTCAAAGTGGTTACCAACAACGTCCAAACAAATCTGATTTCGGCAAATTACTGCTTGAACAATACTGACCCAAGCATCCACTTGTATCGCTGCACGTATCATTTAAATTCCTTCCTGAAATATCACCAGTGTAGTGAGTTTTCTACAGTACACCACACCCCTTAAGATCGTCCATAGCAGGGGTTCCCAACCCTTTCAAGCTGGGGGCCAGGTCATACTTTCTCAGTCAGCTTCGAGGGCCGGATGGCCATTTTGCTTTGTCTGCATGATGGGGTGGTGGTGGCCATTTTGTTTCTTAAATGCCCTTAGAGGGGTGGAGGAGGCATTTGAAATGGCACCATGGGTCAGATCTGGCCCAGGGTCCTTAGGTTGGGAATCCCTGATCTATAGGTAGAAGTTAATGAGTGTTAAGTCAGGAGAATATGGAGGAAACACAACCGCACTTCTCTGTCCTATCCATTGATCTAGCAAATTCTCATCAAGGGGAATAAAATTGTATATTCCCCAAAAGTATACAAAATGCAGGCAAAATGGATGTGCGCAGCATGTCTAGCTACACTTGACCAGTGTTTCTGTGTGAGCTCTCCCAGACCATGGGTCTCAAACTTACCAAAAGTGCATGCAATTGTTAGGCATGGTGGAGGTTCTGTTGTATACCCACACCTCCACTGTCAAATTTCTATAACTTCTGGGAACCACTGGTTTAGACAGTGCAAAGTTCCAGACCTTTTTATACCAATTATTCCTACATAGATTATCAGCTTCCCTCCACTGCTTTGCAAGTTCATGATGCACAGAAGAAGAAAAACCCGAGAAGCAATTACATCTCTATGTACCAGCCTATAGTTGTTGTCTAGAAAAAGGTTTAGTAAAGCCAATGGTCAGTTTAAGTGCATTTTAAAGTTAGTAATACATTCTATTTCTTTATAAATTTGTGACTAGAGCCAAACTGCTTTCAGGCATGACTATCACATAGGTGCACAAGACCCACCTGGTTCTTCCTGGCTCAAATGGCACCATCTATTGCTGTTTTTCCTGTTTCTTTCTTACAAACAAACAAAAAACCCCACCACCCAACAACCTTGCCTTTCCTGGTCTCCATGGTTTCTTCTGTAAGCCTCTCTTGGTCTTATCCTCCATGCTGGGTGATTTGTAACTGGAAGAGGTCAGGAACCCATAACATTAACATTTCTTCACTGACCTCTGAATATTCACTTTTGACTTAAATGGGTAGGTTAATGATTTGTTACATTTTGATTTAAGATGTAACCATGTAATGCTGCCCTCATGTCCCAGACGTTTGGAGGATCATTGATGTATAAGCCAGCTTGCTTTCAGTTTTCAAATAGGAGCTGTTTTTCTTGATGGTAGAATAAGAAAGGAATTTCTAGATCAGAGGTGACCAAACTACAGCTTGTGGGCTGGATCCAGCCTGAGGCAACAAATCCTCTGGCCAGCACCATCCTCGCCACTCCTGAAAGCAGAATTAAAATGCATCCACACTTGCGCAAAACACTGCCGTAAATGCACCTGCAGCTGTTGGAAACGTATTTATGATAGCAGCGAGTGCATTTACGGCAGCATTTTACTTCTCCTTCTTTAGTGTATCTAAAGAGGCTATAATCAATCTTCTAATTTGGTTCCTACTTCCCTAATCCAACAGAGGCACACTACTGAGGACTAGAAAGAATGACTAAACAGTGATTCTATAGTAAGTCTACTGTCTGATTTAAGTTTCTCCGGTCTGCCTTATAGCAAATTGCTAAGCATCTGAAGAAGAATCAACCTTTCCAATCCAGACCAAACAAAGAGTTCAAGGAAAAATTCTATTTCAGTTCTTGAGTTCCTCAAATTATTCTCTAAGGAACTATACACAATTTAAGAGAACAATGATGCATAAAGATGAAACAGCTGTCTGAGTACAAATAGTTGGCTGTACCATGTGAGATCAGAGAAGTTTCAAAGGAGAAAAGTCATGACCTTAGTGCATATTATTGTCGAGTATTTAAAAAGTCATACTGGACTGGCCTCATACAGAGACTATATCTGTGCAAAAGTGACAGATAAAATGGAAATAGGAACAGCTTATATCAGGGGTGCCCAAACTTTTGGGGCTGCAGGCTGGTCACATGGTTCAGGGGTGCCCAAACTATGGCCTGGGGGCATACAGGCGCGTTTTACTTCTGCTTCTGGGAGTGATGAGGATGGTGTCGGCCGGATGAATTGGCATCGGGGGCCAGATCCAGCCCCCAGGCTGTAGTTTGAGCACCCCTAGCTTATATACTAATTTATAGTCTACATATACAGTAAAAATGACAAATAGTACCATATTTGCTGGCATATAAGATGCATTGGAGTATAGGACACACTCTGTTCTTACCAAAATAGCCCATTATAGGCTACTATATACAATACAAGAGCAATCCATTTTCCCAGTAAATTTTAAGGGAGGGAATGGGTCATATACGCCAGCAAATACGGTAATGAGTTGTTCGTCTGCCTTTATTCTCACTCTTCTGTGAGGGGGACAATGGGTTACAACTGATTCCTGGCAAGACTGAGTGGTTGTGGGTTGTGGGTCCTGTGTCAACAAAGGAGTTACCATCTTTGGTTCTGGATGGGGCTAGTTTGCCCCAAACAGATCCAGTGCGCAATTTGGGGGTCCTCCTGGACTCACGACTCCTGCTCGATGAGCAGGTGGCAGTTGTGGCTAGGAGGGCTTTTGCACAGTTGCGTGTAATTCGCCAGTTGCACCCACTCCTTGACAGGGACTCATTGCTCATGATCACCCATGCTCTGGTCACCTCCAGATTAGATTATTGCAATGCGCTCTACATGGGGCTGCCCTTGATGACCATCCAGAGGCTGCAGCTGATCCAGAATGCGGCAGCCCAGGTGGTGTTGGGATGTGGATGTTACTCTCGTGCATCCCCACTGCTTTGGGAGCTGCACTGGTTACCAGTTTGCCTCCAGGTGCAATTCAAGGTGCTGGTTATTATCTTTAAAGCCCTACATGGTAGTGGGCCAGGATACTTGAGAGACCGCATCTCCCCAAGGATATCTGTCCGTCCTACCAGAGCGGATCGGAGAGGTGCCTTAGTTGTACCTCGAGCCTCTCTGGCACAAAAAAGAGGGCTTTCTCCTTGTTCACTCTGACTCTGTGGAACCACCTGCCTTTGGAGTTGCGCTTCCAAACAGACCTATTGGCTTTCAGGAAGGGTCTGAAAACTTGGCTGGCGGGAATGGTGTGGGGTTGTGATGGTTCATTGACTCCCTCCCAGCTGGCTTATTATCATCTTACACTTACCCTCTTATCCCTTTTATTCCACTCATTCCTTTAGTTAAAGGAATGAGAGGTTGTTTTAAATTAGTTTTTAATCTTTTACTGTACTTTATTTTTTAGAGTTTTAAACTGTTTATTGTATGTCAACTGTGATCTGCCCTGAGTCGCCTGTGCGAGTAGAGTGGAATATAAATTTAATTTAAAATAAATAAATTCTTAGTATCATACACTCATTTGGATATTACATGAAAAGTCTATTATTTTTTTTAAAAAGGTTTTAAAAGTGCCATAATTGTTATAATTTATCAATTCAAATATAAATTTAAATTGAAGTAAAGCTACTCTGATGTGACAACTGAACTGATCCCATATAAACAATTCCAGAATTCAAAATGAACTGATGCCCTGACAATTCAGCCGCATCTCCAGAACAACATTTTCGGCTGATTAACTCAAAGTCTGAAATACAAAGAGGAAGAGGAAGTATCCAACTAAAAAGTTAAATGTAAAAGGAAATACTACAGCAGAGAAAATAGCCTTTATTATTTAAATATTCAATTTGATGGACTCAAATATAAGCTATCTGATGTTGATCCTTTTAAAACATAATATACCAACATTTAGGGGGAATGTCTTGGTTAGGTAGAATGAATGTACTTAAAATGAATCTTCCTTCTGTTCTGTGTCATGCAGAACAAGCCAAATAATAAATCTACATCATTTTCATGTGCCCATTAAGCTATCTGTGGTAAAACGATGACCAGTGTTGAAACTGATGCCAACAAAAATATTGTGTGCCATGAATTGTCATGACACATCACATTATTAAAATAGTGATTGGTAACAGTAAAGACATGATACTTGCAGAGCAGAACCTTTAGAATGTTTAGACTTTAGCTTTGAGAAGCTTGAGCACAGACAACGAATAGTACAGGACTAGCAGAGCTGTAATCTAAAACACTATTCATTCATGTCTTTATTTATCATTTATCCAACCTTTCTTTTAATATCAGGACTCAAGATAGCTTACAGAAAGATAAATGTAGCTGGAACCAAATTACTTCAGTAGATGACGGTGTGTTCCAACAGTGAAGGCATTTTAAAAGGCTAGACAGCCAGCCATCTGTCAGATATAGTTTGACTTGAATTCCTGCACTGAGCAGGGGTTTAGGCTTGATGTACAGATACAAGATGGGGGATACTTGACTTAGTAATACTTGGAATTGTTGGAGATCACAGGCTGAATATGAGTCAAGAGTGTGATGTGGGTACATTAGGCTGCATTAAGAGAAGTATAGTCTCCAAAACCTGAGAGGTACTAGTCCCCATCTATTCAGCACTAGTTAGACCACATCTAGAGTACTGTGTCCAATTTTGGGCACTGTACTTTAAGAAAGATGTTAATAAATTAGAGCAGGTATAGAGAAGGGCAACAAGGATGATCAAAGGACTGGAAACCAAGCCATATGGGGAAAGACTAAAGGAACTTGAGAAAAGTAGACTGTTTAGCCTTGAGAAAAGTAGACTGAAATAGGATAGGATAGCACTCTTCAAATACTTGAAAGATAACCCTAAAGTGGAAGAGCAGGATATGTTCCCCATCATCCCAGAGTGCAGGATACATAAATAATGGGCTGAAACTACAGGAAGTCAGATATAGGCTGAAGATTAGGGAAAATGTCTTAACAGTTAGAGCAGTACAACAATGGAACCAACTGCCTTGAGAGGTGATGAGCTCGAAGCATTCAGGAGAGAATTGGACAACCATCTGTCATATCTGCTTTGATTCGGATTCCTGCAATGAGCCTCTTCCAACTCCATTATTTTATGAAAAACTCCAATATTAAAAATTAAGCATATTATTCTATTAGAAGAGTCACTTAACAAAGTAATTTTAAGCACATGGGGGAAAGTGCATAAAATTTCACTCTTTGTCAGCAACCATTGTTTGCCACAATCCTGTCTGAAAAGAGAGGAGTATGTTTGCCAGGAATAGGAAGACAGAAAAGCAGCCAGCCTGATACCTTCAGAAGGCAGCTTCTTAGCTAGTGGGACATTGAGTCTATTATCTGCTTTCAATACTGATAGGCTTCTGGGTAGGTTTCCCAGTCTGCAGCTCCTATGTCAAAGTGGTTCCACAGGTATACAGTAGCTGATTACAGAAGATGGCGTGGAGGAATCACTGCTCAACTCTGACAATTATTTTATGGGACACTGTAGGGCTTTGTCTTTTCACCATGCTCTGAAATTTCTTTACATATCTGCAAAATGTAGTTGTCCAGAGTTTTGAGTAAAATGTTGTTGTAAGTATGCAGATGTTATTCAGGCCTCTTTTCATCAGTATAGATGATTTGTTGACTAAGCTAAATCTGAGTATAATTTTAAAAAAATGGATGAGCACAAAAAAACTAGAACTAAATGCAAATTGGTGCTGTGAATTGATAATTTACATTTCCAGGATAGTGATTTTCACTCTTGTACTAGGAATGCATCCTTTATGAAATAAAACCTGGAGTTATTCCTTGATCTATCTTTGTCCTTGAAAATGAAGGTTGATTCTGAAATAACACACAGACCTTTTCACAGATTAGGCTGATAAACCACAATTCCACTGAGGATGAGGGCCTAGTCACAATTATCCATGGCCTAATAACTTTCAGTATAGATTAATGGAACATGTTACATATAGGGTTGTGTTTGAAGATAATTCAAAAACATTATGGCCACATCATACCTGCGTTGTGGCAACTGCTCAAGCTCTCGGTTTATCCCCAAATTTAAATCAAGTGCTTATTTGGGCTTTTACACCACTCTATGTCTTGAAACGAGGATCTCTGGAAAAACCACTCAGCTCGACACACAACTGTCAATTGCTCCAAAATCATTATTTGGTTGATTCTCAGATCAAATGTATGGCCCGTGCATAAATGGGAAAAGGTCTCATCACTGACGGCACCTGACTGCTAAAAGCTCTACCAGAGAGGTTTACCTAAGTACCTACGGTATCTGTTTTGGTGCCATTTCTGCATAAGACAAGAACTTTTACAATTCTTCCAGGTGTTTTAATTCTGTCCATTTTATCTTTGCAAGCAATTTTGCTGCTGCTTTTTAGAACAATGTCACAATTCCTATTTCATGTCTGTTGGAATTTTAGTCCTTTATTGCCTACCTGGGAACTTGATGAAGGGTGACAATATGAAGCTCCTAATAGAGATACAGAATTCTTTTTATTATTCAATATTTCACTTGCCCAGGCAATGGTAGTTCTCAGTTTGTATCTTCTTCTTCTTTGAAAATACAGTAAAACCTCATATAACACTAAAACCTGGTTCCACAAGTCTTGGTGTTACATGATTTTTAGTGTTATCTGATGCATGTTAAAATCCTATGGGATCCATAGAGATACATTGTAACCACACAGGCTTTAGCGGTTGTTATCTGAAGCATCCCATAGGATCTTAATGTTATCTGATGCAATTCTTCCCCCCAGATTCCTTAATGTTATGCGATTTTAGTGTTATTCGATACTAATGTTATATGAGGTATTACTGTAATATAAATCAAATAAATGAATGAAATGAAATGAACATTGTGCTCTCAAGTTGATGCTGACCCTTTCCAGTGTTTTTAGGTGTAAACTACTCAGAAGTGCTTTACCAGCCTTTTCTTCTTCTGTATGCGCACTCAGGGACCATGTAACTTTCACAAAGTCATACAGCAGTCTTCTACCACAACACACAATGAGGAACTGAACTCCCAGTCTCCCACACTGAGCTATCCAGTCAGTTTAGAAAGCACCAAGAACTACCAGCACAAGTATGCTTTTATTAGGCCGTAACAGAAAAAGCAATACTTTTTGGAAGTAACGTACAGTACAGTATATCATATGCCATCTTTTACTGGCAGTTTGCTGAACAACTAACAACTATAGTAAAATTAAGAAGCAGTTCCAGAAAGTCAAGCGCGAAGCAGGGCACTGGGCCTAAAGCAGGATGATAACAGGGCAAAAAATCCAATTATGCCTAGTTATTCAACCACCTTCCAATTCCATCAGTTAACTCACGGGCTCTGAAAGCAGAATACAAACCCAAAGCAACCTGAAACGCCTGCATTCCTCTTCGTTTTCGTTCCTCTCTTCCACCCTTGCCATTTCCTCCCCTGTTGTTCCCCTGTCACGAGAAGAGGCCTGCAGCCACTGGAGTGGCACAGAGGGCCGAGGAAGAGCAGAGAATGGGTGCCGTGCGGCTGGGAATTTGCCGCAGAAGCCATTAAAAGGAGTGAATCCGGTTTCTGATGCTCAGATCAAGGGTGAGCCAAATCCCCGTCCTTGAGCCTCCTCCTAGCTCAAAATCACCCCGGAAAAACAGGAAGGGGGGAATACACCGCGTAGAACTACTATACAAGTGTGTGAACGACCACAACTATGGGGGGGGGACCCCCAAGAAAGAGGACGGGGGGGGGTGCGTCGTGACTCGAGTCGACACGGGGGCTAGTGATGGGCTCTGCCTGGGCTGCCCTAACCCGGATCCTGCAAAGCTGGGCTGCATCAACCAAGGACCAAAAAAAAAGAACCCACCCACCCTTCCTGCCATGCGACGACACCCCCCCCATTCGAGCCCCCCCCCCCAAAAAAAATGCTCTGCTGGAAAAAGGGGGTCAAGCCTTGAAAGCGACGAATGCCAAGCAAGGACGTGCAGAGAAGAGCCTCCCCCCCATCCCCTGGACACCCACTCCACCCCAATCAATGGCCGCAGAGTCGGTGGGGGGGGGGGACACACAAATGCTCACCTAAGAAGCAGGACCGAAGCAGCGACTCCCTCCGCAGCGCCTCTTCTGGAACCAGCTGATGGTCACCGCAGGCAGGCGGCCCCGGCAGGAGTGAGACTGCGCGTGCCCGTCCCTCTGCTTCAGAACGCCCAGTGCGCGTGCGCCAAATGAGGCGGGCGATTCCCCCCCCCCCTTCCAATTCGCGTAGGACTTCTCTTGGCCAACGGGACTTACTTAGGCAGGTTGTGTACTGTAGGGGTTTTCCTTAAGGCTAAGTCACACGGGATGACTTCTTAGTCATATGTTGGTTCTTCTTCCTCTTATTTCGCAACGTGAAGCATCAGCTACTACTGGGTGTTTCCCAAATGCTGGTTTTTGGACTTCAATTCCCAGAAGCCTAAAAGTCAGTTCTCCAAAGCACTGATCAGCCAATGTCCTGACTTAGGCTACTGGAAATTGAAGCCCCCGCTGTGGGGCTAGTGCCCCACATTGGGATTTTACAGTGGTGGGATGTCAAAAAAATTACTACCCCACCATGATGTCATCACAGTGTGGGCGGAGCTAACATCATGTTGTGGGCAGGGCCAAAGAAAAATATATAAAAATAAAATAAAAATAAGCACGCACACACCTCAACCCACCCACAACACAAACCCATAAATAAATAAATAAATAAAATACATTAAAATACACCCACCCATCCAAACACCACCCCACCCACCCCAAACACAAATCAACCAGAGCTTTTAAACCAGAGCTTAAAGCTTATTCTGGGGGGAACCAGTGAAAAGGTAAGCCCCGAAGGTGGTTCCCCCCAAAAGCTGCTACCGGTTCTCCGGGACACTGGGGAAAGTTACTACCGGTTCTGGCGAACTGGTGAGAACCTGTTACATCCCATCACTGATTGGAAACCACTGGTTGATAACGGCAGACACTAGAGAACGAAGGCCGATGGGAGACTCTGCTTGTCTGGTCATATGACACGCTTTACACTGGCTTAAACACACTTTATAGATACTGTAGAGTATATGAATTGATGCCATGAGTTCTCATTCTTAGGGCTGGTGAAGTGGACTTGATCCATGGAAGCGAACATTAAAACACAGCATTTAGTCTTAAAGGTGCCATGACATTTTTGGTCTTTTGTTGTTTTGTTTACTGTTTGATATAACCCCCTATTGCTGGGCTTCTTCTTTCGTGTCCCAATCAAACCCGGATTGCCAAAATGAAGCCACTTTCTCAGCTTTGTCGTTGACCAAACTTAAGTCCTCCTCAGTGCAGGTTTCTGGCAGTAATTGTCAGACTGGCAAATGAGCCAGATTCTGTATCTCTCCACATTCACACAGCATGTTGATGTCTGCCAGCAGCCCCCACTTGAGCATATTGGTCTTGCATTTAGGCATATTAGTCTTGCATTTAGGTATCACAGCTGAATTTTTCGAAGCCCTAAAAGATGATGGAATCAAATTATTGCATTCTATATACAGTAAAACCTCACATAAAGAGTGCCTCACTTAAAGAGTAACTCACTTAAAGAGCAGAATTTTCTCTGAATGTTGGCTTAACAAATAAAACCAACCAAAAACTCACTTAACAAATAAATCCAGGTTTGCAATCCCCTCCACAATTGTTCATTTACAATGGTGTTTCACTTAAAGAGCAAACTCACTTAAAGAGCAATCCTGTGGAACGCATTATACTTTTTAAACGAGGTACAACTGTACCAGCAGATTTGGAATACACAACAATGGCCACAGGATTGGAAAAGATCAGTATATGTTCCAATCCCAAAGAAGGGTAATGCCAAAGAATGTTCAAATTATTGAACAATTGTGCTCATCCCACATGCTAGCAAGATTATGTTCAAGATAATACAGGCACATGGAGAATTACCAGAAGTGCAGACTGGGTTCCGAAGAGGCAGGGGAACTAGAGACCACATTGCCAACATATGTTGGATCATGAAGAAAACAAAGGAATATCAGAAAAAGTCTACTTCTGTTTCACTGACTACACCAAGGCCTTTGTGTGGATCACAAGAAAATGTGGCCAGTAATTAAAGAGATGGGAATACCAGAACACCTTCTATGCCTCATGAGGAATCTGTACAAAAGCCAAGAAGCAACAGTTAGGATGGAATACGGAATGATGGAATGGTTTGGAAAAGGACAAGGAGTCAGACAAGGCTGCATGTTGTCACCCTGCTTATTCAACTTATACACAGAGCACATAATGCACAATGCAGGGTTGGACGAATCACAAGTTGGGATCAAAATTGCTGGGAGAAACATCAACAGCTTGAGATATACAGATGATACTACCCTAATGGCAGAAAGTGAGGAAGACCTAAAGAAGCTGCTGTTTAGGTTGAAAGAAGAGAGTGCAAAAGCTAGCTTGAGACTCAACACCAAGAAAACCAAGATAATGGCAACAGGCCCTAGCACTCCCTGGAAAATAGATGGGGAAGTAGAAGCAATGACAGATTTTACTTTTTTAGAATCCAAGATCACTGCAGATGGGAATTGCAGCCATGAAATAAAAATGCGACTGATGCTTGGGAGACAAGGTATGAGAAACCTGGGGAACATACCATAGTTAAAAGTAAAGACATCCCCTTGCAAGGAGAAATTTGCATAGTCAAAGCAATGGTATTTCTGGTGGTAATGTATGGCTGTCAGAGCTGGACCATTAGGAAAGCTTATGGAAAAGCTAAAAGAAATCAATCCTAACTGCTCTTCAGAAGGTCAAATAGTAACGATGAAGCTAAAGTACTTTGGACATCAAATGAGAAGAGAGGATTCACTTGAGAAAGCTTTGATGCAGGGAAAGGTGGAGGGCAAAAGAAGAAGGGGGCAGCCAAAAATGAGATGGCAAGATGGTACTGTAGATGCAATGGGCACAGAGCTGGGCGGGCTAAGGAAGATGGTGGAGGACACAGGTGCCTGGCGGGCAATGGTCCATAGGGTCGCAAAGGGTCGGAATTGACTGTGTGCTGAACAACAATAAGGCCCATTGAATCACTGGGGATTTGTTGAGACAACTCCTCTGTAAGTTACATTAATTCAAATGGCCCTATGCTAGTTGTGACTTTAGCATAGTAAGTTGCAATTGGGGTACACAGAAAGAAACTGATTGTGTTTTTTTAAGTGACCCTAAAAAGGTATCACCTTCTTCCTGCATTTGTTTTATCATTAAGATTAACAGATTTATTTCAGTGTGAACTTTTGTTGATGACGGCCTACTACTTCTGACATGGCATCATATTTTGTGATTAGAAAACCTTGGGAGAAGCAGCATCATATCTAGCAAAATATTCACAACAGAACACTAAAATTGAAAAGCACCTCGGAGATTTTATAGTAGATGCAGATTTTTCACTGTCTTAACAGCTTTCACTAAATTTGATTTCTAAATTTTCATTTATAAGATAACAAACAAAAAACATAAAAAAACAACAAATAATATCTATGTGATCCCTCCACCCACTGGGCTTTAAGACTATTATGTACCAGATATACACTAGATGGTATTGTAGACACAATGGGCACAGAGCTGAACGAGTTGAGGGGGATGGTGGAGGACAGGAGTGCCTGGTGGACAGTGGTCCATGGGGTCGCAGAGGGTCGGAATCGACTGTGCGACTGAACAACAACAAAACTTTATTTATTCTTACATTGTTACACTCAACCGCTAGTCCATTCCTCCAATTGTAATATGGTATATCAATCAATCAATTTATTGTTACAGTCAAAGACCAGCATAAAAAACAAAGCATCCAAAACATGGTTGACCAAACTATAGCAGGACTACAAAGGAGATTTTTGAATGCTCTAATCAGACTCAAGCAGTAGGATTCAGCTAAAATCACATTACAGTATATGCAATTATACTAAAAATATGATATAGAAGGATGTGATGTAAAATGTAATAGCTACTAAAATTACAACGTGTAAAAATGCTGAGACAATCAATGTTAAAAAATTGTACTATCAGTAAAAATAGAAATATTTAGTGACTTAAATTCAAATTCAAATTGTTTACAGTCCATGACCAGCATAACACACAAAACATAATACCACATCCTATCAAGATATCTTGGCATCCTCAATTATTTTCCATATGTGATCTATATGAGGTATTTACTTAACCAATCCTTCAATCTTATTACCTTACCATTATCATTTATTTGTCACATTATGCATTTTTCTTTTTTTTTCAATTACTGCTTTATTTCTAAAAATATTCATATCAACAGCCTTCACTTCCAAGATTATTCTACAGAATTGGGCCCAATTCTAACAAAAAGAAGAGTGGGGGAAAGTGGCAATCACAAAGAAGTGGCCTCTATTAACTTCTGAGGCTCTAACTCTCATGTGTAGCCAAGAAGGAAAGAAAGACAAGGCTAAACTCTTGTTCAAAATAGGGTGACCAGAGAACAAAGATCCTGTATCGTTATAGCTTAGAAGCAGAAGATTCAGCATGTGCAGCTTTTTGTGGAAACAACAGCTGCTGAAATTTACTCCTACAGATAACCATTAAAGATACATGAACCCTGTCTCCTTTTTAAAGAAAGATGAAACATTGCTTAGAGTGCTGTGTGATTGGATTTTTTAAATCAGGTAATTCTAGTTCTAAGCCAATTTAATAATCATGTGTTGTCAAATATTGACAGGGTATCCTAGGTACAAAGCAATCATAAATGGTTTACCAGATTTTTGTTTTGTTTTTAATGGTGCAGACTGTGCAGCTTCTTGAAACCAATATAGGCTAGTTCTTCTCCTGAAAATTCAGTGGGGAGTTGAATTAAAAACCTCAGCAAATCACTAAGCTATCCAAACAGCTAAGTTAATTGACTTGGTTACAAAACCAGATCCAAACATACTTATATGCTAAGGAGGTGTGATCTTACTTATTTGACTGAAGATCTGCCTCCTGAATTCACTTACTTTAGTAATGTATCCAATCCTGTATGCACTTACTGCTTACTGAATAGTTGTGGACTGATGCCTGGACTGTAGAAGCTGAACTGGGAATGTGAGCTTGAGCTTCTAAAGATAACTTAACAGATGTTCTTGAACTTCAATTCCCAGAAACCCTGATCAGCAGATATGCAGACTTGGACTTCCGGGAATTGAAGTCCAAGAACAGCTAGAGGGCCAAGATTGAAGAAGCTTGAGTTAAAGGATGCAGTTTCATCTACTTTTATTAATAATTTTGTTAACTCAAGTCAATTCTGATTTATTGAAATCCTTTCTAAGATTATGTGGGATATGATGAAATCTGTGGTAAGGGATTTAAGTATAAAACAAAAAATAAAAATGCAACATTTGTTATGCAGTAGAGATCTAACTCTACAAAGCTCAAACAGTGAGATGTTACGTATTCCCAGTGTTGCTATATGCCTAGAGTCAAAGCATGAACATTGATTAAAATATCTGAAAAGAAAATCAAAGCTTTTGAAATGTGGGTCTACAAACAGCTGCTAAGGATATCATGGGTTGACCATGTGACTAACGTAGAAGTTTTACCTCTGCTTCCTCTTGTTCTGTAGTGTATCCAAATCAGAATACAGTATGTACAGTATTAGCTATCATCATGGCAAGCAGTCATTAAGGTTGTTCTATGAGCAATAAAATGCAATAGCCTTCCATTTGCGTCCGCCTCGTAGCATGACAGCTGAACAGCAAGGGGAACAAATAGGTCAATCTTAGAAGAAATCAACCCTAACTGCTCCTCAGAAGGTCAAATAGTAAAGATGAAGCTAAAGTACTTTGGACATCAAATGAGAAGAGAGGATTTACTTGAGAAAGCCTTGATGCTGGGAAAGGTGGAGGGCAAACGAAGGGGGCGGCCAAAAATGAGATGGCTGGATGGTATTGTAGACGAAATGGGCACAGAGCTGAGCAAGTTGAGGAGGATGGTGGAGGACAGAAGTGCCTGGTGGACGGTGGTCCATGGGGTCACAAAGGGTCGGAATCGACTGTCCAACTGAACAACAACAATGTTCCAAGCTCTGGGCTTTTGTCCATTTCAGGCAGAGAGGCAAGCTGTGAACACTGTCATCCAGGGCTCTGCAGCAGACATGATGGAGGAATCACAATCTGGGATCAAAATTGCTGGGAGAAACATCAACAATTTGAGATATGCAGATGATACCACCCTAATGGCAGAAAGTGTGGACGACCTAAAGAAGCTCCTGATTAGGTTGAAAGAAGAAAGTGAAAAAGCTGGCTTGACTTATCAAGAAAACCAAGATAATGGCAACAGGCCCTATCAGTCCCTGGAAAATAGATGGGGAAGAAGTAGAAACAGTGACAGATTTTACTTTCTTAGGATCAAAGCTCACTGCAGATGGTGGTTGCAGCCATGAAATAAAAAGGCGACTGATGCTTGGGAGGCAAGCAATGAGAAACCTGGGGAGCATAGTGAAAAGTAGAGACATCAAATTGCAAACAAAGATTCGCATAGTCAAAGCAATGGTATTTCCGGTGGCAATGTATGGTTGTGAGAGCTGGACCATTAGGAAAGCTGAGCGCAGAAGAATAAACACCTTTGAGATGTGGTGTTGGAGGAGAGTTTTGAGAGTCCCCTGGACAGCGAGGAGAACAAATAGGTCAATCTTAGAAGAAATCACCCCTGATTGCTCCTTAGAAGGTCAAATAGTAAAGATGAAGCTAAAGTACTTGGGACATCAAATGAGAAGAGAGGATTCACTTGAGAAAGCCTTGATGCTGGGAAGGGTGGAGGGCAAAAGAAGAAGGGGGGGGGCAAAATGAGATGGCTGGATTTATTTATTTATTTATTTATTTATTAATTAGATGGTATTGTAGACGAAATGGGCACATTGCTGAGCGAGTTGAGGAGGATGGTGGAGGACAGAAGTGCCTGGAGGACAGTGGTCCACATGGGGTCGTCAAGGGCCGGGATCGACTGTGCGACTGAACAACAACAAAATAACGGCCGGTGAGGCACGCGGGCGCTCGCGCGCATTTAAAAACCCGCCCCGTTGAGAGCGTGTGTGTGTGTCTCTCTCTCCCCCCCCCCACTCCAATCTACGCCAGGCGCGCACGGCCGGAAGCGCGTGGCCGCCGGCGTCAACGTCGGGTGAAAGGTCGAGCTGAGCGAAGGGGGGTGGGGTGGGGCTGCGCCGAGGTTCGCGCGGTCGGTCGGAGCGGCCTGGCTGAGGCCCATGTGGAGAGAGAGAGAGGGACGGCCGTCAGAGAGCCTCTCCGGTGCTGCTACTGCCGCCTCCTCAAGATCCCGGGCCCTTGACCAGCTATGAAGGGGTGAGTGCGGGACCGGCGCCGTTGGGGAACCTCTGCCAGCGAGGCCGCGGCGGCCCCCCGGTCTCCGCGCAGGGAACGGGCCAGCCTCCTTTTGCCCATTCTCGGGATTATGAGGGCGGCCTTGATTGCTGAGGAGGGCCGGTTTAGTCCCCCCCCCTTCTTTTGGCGAGGGTGGAGCGGAACCGTTTGCAGGCCGTCCCTTTCATTTTCTGGGCGGGGGGCAGTGAGGGCGACGCGAGGGTCTCATGGGTGTTTTTAGGGGAGGGGGCTGGCCTGGTCTGAACCTGCTTCTCGGGAAAGGAAGCGTGTCGGGGAAGCGTGTCGGGAAGCGGCTTGGGAAGCAGTTTGGCGAGTCGCTCCCTAGTAGGCAAAAGGGGGGCCCGCGCTTCGCTTTTTAATGGGGGAGGGCCTTTTGGTCGGTAAAAGGAAACGCGGGAAGCGTCACCTGTTTGGCAAGATCCTGTGTGTAGCCTTTCATTTAACCTCAAGGGTGCCCAAACTTTTTGGGCCATGGGCCGAGCATGTGGTTCTGGAAGCCAGTCACTAAGGCCTGGGGGCCGGGTGCGGCCCCCGACGCCAATTCATCCGGCCCGCGAAGCCCTCGTCGCTCCTGGAAGCGGAAGTAAAACGCGGCCCCCGACACCAATTCATCCGGCCCGCAAAGCCCTCGTCGCTCCTGGAAGCGGAAGTAAAACGCGGCCCCCGACGCCAATTCATCCGGCCCACGAAGCCCTCGTCGCTCCTGGAAGCGGAAGTAAAACGCGGCCCCCGACGCCAATTCATTGGGCCCGCAAAGCCCTCGTCGCTCCTGGAAGCGGAAGTAAAACGCGGCCCCCGACGCCAATTCATCCGGCCCGCAAAGCCCTCGTCGCTCCTGGAAGCGGAAGTAAAACGCGGCCCCCGACGCCAATTCATCCGGCCCGCAAAGCCCTCGTCGCTCCTGGAAGCGGAAGTAAAACGCGGCCCCCGACGCCAATTCATCCGGCCCGCGAAGCCCTCGTCGCTCCTGGAAGCGGAAGTAAAACGCGCCCGTACGGGCGCGTTTTACTTCCGCTTCCAGGAGCGACGAGGGCTTTGCGGGCCGGATGAATTGGCGTCGAGGGCCGCACACGGCCCCCGGGCCTTAGATTGGGCACCACTGATTTAACTGAAGCCTCCCTCTGTGATTACGTCTGATTTATGAAACCCGGAGAGTCTTCCAGTGAACACCGGCAATCCTGTGTTGGGGGAAACTGAGATTCTACACTTCTATAATTAAGTGATTTGGAATTGCCGGCTAATCTTTTCCCCCCAAACGAACTGCAGAATGAGCTCGCCAAAAAGGTGCCTTCAGTTGGCAGTTTCATGCCTGGTCTGGACACGGAAGAAGTAGTTAGCTTTTCAGGAATCATCAATAGAGAGCAATAGAAGTAGCATGAAATGGACCTGATTTATCTCATCTTCAAATGACCAGACTGCACTGCAGTATCACCACCCTGTCCGTTTTTAAAAACAAGTTACAGGCATATTGTCCACTCCTCATCCTTTCCACAGTACAGTAAAACCCCGACTTACATATGCTTCGAGTTACATAAAATTCAACTTACATATTGATTTTGTGCTAAAACCATGTCCTGATTTACACGATTTCCTATGGGTGTGCTTCGAGTTACATAAAATTTCATTTCCCTGTGGGTTTGCTTCAATTTACATACAAATCATTTTTCCTATGGGTTTGCTTTGAGTTACATAATTTTTTATCCTATGGGTTTGCTTCGTTAACATAAAAAACTAAGCAAAAGCCTATGGAACAGACTTTTTTGTAAGTGGGGTTTTACTGTAATATATAACTAAACCACATGGTATTCTAAACTTCTTGTAAGAATAACAGCAGTTTTCAGTGTCGATATAATCCTAAATACATCATTGAAAAGAAGTGTGAAACAGCATTGACATATTTTTGAAGATGTAGTAATGTTAGTCTGTGCAAGCATATCGGAGAGTAAACAAAACAACAAACAAGATTTTAAAAAGTTGTGGCACCTTAAAGACTAACTCTTGTATTTAAATGTGAGCTTTTGTGGATCAAGTCCACTTCATCAGACATCAATTTATACTCATCAGGTACAGAGACACACAATGGTTGGCCAGCCTAACAGATAAGTAATACCATAGCTTTTTACAACTGAAAATAATGGAAAATCCCCGGTTGTTATTCAAACTTGCTATGCAGCATTATTTTCAGTAAAGTACAGTATTTCAGAATTATCAGAATGGGAACGCGGCCACAATATGGTCTTGTCTCCCTCAATATTAGTAGACTAAAAGGAGTACACAGAAAGGACCTACATGAAGATTGTGGCATTTTTGAACCACAATTGGGGATACCCTGGTAACGGGAACCTTGTGTTACCACCTGTTTTTAGATTTTTAATTGTATCTTGGAATTTGTGATTTTACATGTTTTTGTATGATTTGTTTGTAATTCGCCCTGAGTCGCTCTTGCGAGTAGGGCAGAATATAAATTTAAAAAATAAATAATCTTTCTCACACCAGGGTCAGGCGAAAGGAACTGCAGAATGAACTCACTAAAAGTGCCTTCATTTTGGCAGTTTCACATCTGACCTAGGCATGGAAGAAGAAGAAGGCTAAAAGTTGCTACAGTATTTTGAATTCTTCTCGTAGCATCCAGAATGAATAGCCAGGTAGAGTAAATGTGTGAAGCTCAGTCTGCTGTTACAATCCAGAAACAAAACTGTAAATGTTGCTGTCCTTGTCTTTTCTCCATGGAGGCAACCTCTTCACATTTCAACTCATATGATCTGCCATATTCATTGAACTTTTGGGAAATTATCCCTCAAGTTGGTGGTTGGTGCAGGCAGTAACTTGTATTCTTTTTCAACCAAAACTATTTTCCTGAGTAGGTTTGAGGCATTCTTTAGTCATAACAAACAGAACAGGGAACTCCCGTGAAAATGAGCTACAGCTGTCCCTCGTTTTGTGCCATTACCTCAAAAGAGATGCTGAGGATTAAAAACCTGCTGTGGCATCCACCTGTAGAGCTGGAACTTATACACAGGATTTGGTTTTTTAAAAATGAAATAAAGACTGGTGAGCTAGTACTCAAAGAAAAAAGGAAGTGTTTGTGTCATCTAAGATGAAAGCAAAAACCAGAGCATATTACTGGCTGAAAATTGTTAGCAAAAAGGCAAACGTTTCCTGATCGTTCAATAAAAATCTGATTTAAATATTAAAAATGATTGATTTTATCCATCCTGTTTGTAAGTGACCTAGGCTTCTTTCTTGAAGAGATTCCTGTATCCCATAACCCCCCCCCCCTCGGTGTTCATCTTTCAGTAGCTGGTAGAAGTGGGGTACACAGAAAGAGCCTCCTTGAAGATTGTGGTATTTTTTTGCAACACATTTGGGCATACCCTGGTAATGGCAACCGTGTGTTGCTGGGTAATCTTTCTCACACTAGATCAAGCAAATAGAACTGCAGAATGAACTCGCCAAAAGGTACCTTCATTTTGGCAGTTTCATATCTGGCCTAGACATGGAAGAAGAAGAAGCTAATAGGAGTTAACTATTGGTGTGTGGGTGTGTGCTCTAAGATCCTTTTGAACTATGGTCTGCATAATTGTGTTTTGTCCATTATTTATTTAGTCATGGCAAGGGAAAATAGGAGAAAAAAATGTTGTGATCTTCTAGTAGGGAACTACTATATTAGAGCAAGTTATACAGGTATGTGGAGCAAGATCTTTTAGGGAGTGAGTCCATCTCATACTCAGTGTTCCACTTTTCCTTCTGCCTTTAACCTTTCACAGTACAGTAATACCTCAGATAACGTTTACCTCTGATAACGCTAAAATCGCATAACGTTAAGTAATCTGGGGAGGAGAATTGGATCGAATAACGTTAAGTAATCTGGGGAGGAGAATTGGATCGAATAACGTTAAGGTCCTATGGGATGGATCGGATAACAACCGCTAAAGCCTGTGCGGTTACAATGTATCTCAATGGAGCTTTAACGTTATCCGATCCATCCCATAGGATTTTAACATGCATCGGATAACACTAAAAATCAGGTAACACCAAGACTTGTGGAACCAAGTCTTAACATTATCCGAGGTATTACTGTATTATCTTTACCAGTGAATCTTTCTCAGGATATGCTTGAAGTTGGACTGTCTCAATTTCATTGTTTTTGCCTCCAAAGTTCAGAACTGATTTGCTCTAGGATCCATTTGTTTTATCTTTTTGGCTATCCAGGGTATATGCCAAGCTTTCTTTCAGCCCCATATTTAAAACAAATCAACTTTTTCTCTTCTATTAGCTTTCACACTTGTACATAGTGATTGCGAATACAAAAATATGGGTGGTCTTGATCTCCAGTGTTACATCTTTACATTTAATCATTCCCAATTCCTTTGTTAATGTCTTTCTAACTCTGTCTTCTCATTTCTTAGTTGCCGTCTCCATTGGGATTGATGATTGAATTAAGGTGTACACATTCTTTCACTGTTTCAGTGTCTTCATTGTCATCATTAAACGTGTAGTTCTTCTGTCGTCATGATTTTTGCCTTAACGTTCAACTGCAGATCTGCTTTGGCACTTTCTTCTTTCACTTTAAAAGTCATTTCAAGTCATTGATGCTTTCTGTCATTAAGATGATGTCATCTGTATATCTTAAATTGTTTCATCCAGTTTTTACTTCTTTCATTTGAATCTAGTCAGCCTTTCCATATGATATGATCTACATACAGATTGAATAGATAAGGGGGTGAAATGCACCTTTGCCTACAAGAAACTATTCTCTCTCTCTCTCCATGCTCTGTCCTATCAGAGTGTCCCATCAGGACAATCAAGTGCTGAGCCACACCATTTTTCTCCCAGAACAATCCAGAATAGAACACTTTGTAGTTGTCTGACTGAAAATATCCTGGTCCGCTTTAGCTCATTGATATCAAGCACTACACTGTTTATACGCTCCATTGCTTGCTTTTCTGTTTCCAGATTGTCTTGGTTTTTACTTCTCACATTCTATGTTCCAGTTATATGAGTTGTACAGCATTAGACTTTTCTTTCACTTCTGTGTACACCAGCTACTAGACATACTTTTGGCTTTATCTAGTTGTGAGATTAGTGCTGTTCATACATGTTCTGTGCTCTTCCTCAGTAGCTGATTGAGTTCTTTCCATCCTGGGGAGACTCGTCTTCTACCACTATCTCTTCTTTAATTTTGGATTGTCTTACTGTAGAGTTTTCAAGGTAAGAAATAAAATGCTCTACTATGGAGGCAAAATGTAGTACAGTACAGGCAATTAGGGGTTTAATGCAAGATCTGATCAAATAATGTCAGTCAGCCTCCATGGAAAACTTGTCAACATAACTATCATTCATTTGTGCTCAAACTACTGATGCTGAAAATGAAAGTTTTTCTGCAAACATCCAGGAGGAAACTGAATGCACACTAAAACAAATGCCTATAATTTAATTCTAAGCAGTACTGTACTAACAAATCTTAGCATGAGTGTCACCACTATTTACTCCTCTACCAGTATCACTTTTAGCAACAGCGGCTGCTCAGTAGCTGCCCCCTATCACCATTGGAACTATTGATTATTTTCTGCTAATGCAGCTGTTATCTTGAAGAGGGTAGATGAATCTTAGTCTGGTTTCTCAGTTGTGACCATTCTGCCTTGAGTAACCCTGCTAGGAGTCCAGTCTTGTAATGGAGTCTGACCTCCTGACAGGATTACTCTCACACAAATCTCTTCACCACATTAAGTTGTACATCCAAGGAGGGATATATAGTATTGAGATAATGTACCTAAACTGGAATGCTTGCGCAATGGTTTGTGTATAATCTTACTGAGACCAGCGTTAACCAGGCAGCAGCCATTTCATTAGTCTGCAAGGAAAGATGAGTTGAGAAGCAAAGGCCATTTGCTCTGGGGAAAGAACAGTTCTGTCAGACTCTTCTCTCTGAACTGTTCCTGGCAGGTCATTTTAAGAATTCTTATTTAGCTTGGTGCTGAGTTTGCTTTCCCACTCTCCCTTCACAATCTCTTTTTTGTATTTCAGACTGTAAGGCTGAGCATGGGTAATGTTTTTTATTGTTTGAAAGTTTGTAGACTTTTTTGAGTTGGAGGTAGAATAGGGTAAAAATTCTGCAAATCCTGCTTTGGTGCTGGTGTCAATATTTAATACAGACAGTGCAGTAAAGATATATATATTTTAAAAAATGCCTTTTGCAAGGGGTGGGCCCTGGGAAGAATCCTCTGGTTGACAGATTAAAACTGTTTTTTAAAGGATTCGGCTGGTATCATTTTGGCAATCACAATTACACTTACCATATATACCACCCTATAGTGTTTAGTGCACTTTGGGCAGTCCACAAGGTAACTAGCATTTTGCCCTCAACATTTTCTGAAATGGTAGGACTTGGGCAATCATCTTTGTGAACTGAGATACCCCTTTATTCTAGTTTAAATAGAGTAGAACTGAGAAGTTGGGCTTCTAAAGTAAATGCTTCTTTGAGAGAAAGAATGATATGTGTATCTCAAAAGAAAATAGCCATTAGGCTTCTCTGGAAAAAGCTAAGTTTAAATTTTAGTTTATGATGATTACAAGTTTAATCTTATATACTTGAGCAGTGCCAGAGTAGGTGAACATTTCTCATATCCTGGAAGATAACTGATTATCTGGGTTCTTTCCTATTCAAGTTTTGATCTGCTTTTAAAATAGATCTAAAACTATTGTGCGTAAATTATTTTTTGCTTTCCCCATTGGTTTTGTAAGGATGGAGAAATATATCCTTTTTAATTGTGAGCTATATTTATCCCATGGATTTCCCAATGAAGACATACAATGCGGATGATTCCATTTGTAATTGCTTTTGTGAATGCTATAGATAGAAGAGGGGTCAGCAGTCCTGGGTCTCCAGATGTTCTTGGATTTCAATTCCCTGAAGCCCAAGTCAGCACTCCTGCTGATCAGAACTTCTGGGCATTGCTCCAGGCAGTATCTGACGGGGGGGGGGGGAGCTTTGGAGTCTTGTTTGCTGGTGGGTGGAGGATTGTATAATGTGGGTTTCTTTTGTTGTTGTTTGTTGTTGATGTTTCCTTGTATTTTTGTGCTAAGTGTTTTTATATGTTTTATTGTCTGATTTATTGTTTAATCTTTTTTTTTAAAAAAAGAACTGGGTGTTGAAGTTCAAGAACATCTGGAGAGCCAAATTTGTTGACCCCGATACAGAAAAACATCAGCGGATTTTAACTGAAATGTTTTAATTATACAACTTATGTTTTAAATAAGTTTGCTCTTAAGTCTTCAGATTGATTTATGAACTTGTATTGATGTGAATGTCTTTATTATAAATCACGTTGGAATGACTGTAATATTGAAACCTGGTTAGGAAATGTGTCAAGTAAAAACAGCTCTGTAACATAAACTTGTGAATTCCTTTCATTCTGCCAATATATTAGGTTCAAGTCTTCTGCCTGGCTCATGTTATTTCCTGTCATTCTGAGTAATTATTTAGCTTCATTTTCAACTTCAAAATGACAGATCTTTTTCCAGGATTTTCAAATTGTGGTTTAGTATATAAGCCAGTTGTTGGATGTTTGTTACCAGCTCCCCACAGAACTTGTGCACATGCCAGCCTTATGTAAACCAAAGTTCCACTGTACAATATATTTCTTCATTGTATAATATTCGAGCACAATAAAACTTCTTCCTCCCAAAATAAAAATTAATCGAGACTCTTTCCCTATTGATGGGTTTCATAGATGCTAGAAGTCCCCCTTGCCTCATGCCTGCAGATTTGTTGGGGAAGAGGGAGTTATTCTTCAGTGTCTAGGCCAGACGTGAAACTGCCAAATGAAGGCACCTTTAGGTGAGCTCATTCTGCGGCTCCTTCACCTGACCTAGTGTGAGAAAGATTAGCCGTCAACACAATGTTGCCATTGCCTGGGGTACTCACAATTATGGTTCAAAAATACCACAACCTTCAAGGAGACCCTTTCTGTGTACCCCACGGAGATTTATAAGGCAGGCTGTCCTGACATTCTCAAGAAACATCTGACTACATGTAGAACAGAACATGGGGAAAACAACTGTATTTAAACTGACATAAAGAGAAACAGGCCACTGCCTGTGTTTTCTGGCATTCAAAAAATCTGGTAATAGTGAGGTGGAAAGGTAGTTGTGGATCCATAATGCTCTCTTTAAAACCAATTAATACAATTTATTGTCACACACAAAATGCCTTTATTCTAGGATTGGCATAGGTTAATTGGGTCAAATGTTGGTATGAGCAGGTGTCAGCTGCTTGTATGTTTAGCTTTGATTCCCTCTAAATATATGAAGTTTCAGCGTCTTTTCTAAATAATATGTAGAGAATGATTCTGTGCAGAATTAGACACACTGAAAGTGGGGTGGTAGGGCTGTGTGAAACTTTGTGCATCAAGGTGGCCAGTCTGCGATATCATAGTATGAGTGGAAATCCTAAGGGAATTGAGCATGTTTTAATTTGTTCCAGTAGCCGGATCGAGCTGGGTGATGTGACACCGCACAACATTAAACAGCTGAAGCGGTTAAACCAAGTCATCTTTCCTGTCAGCTACAATGACAAGTTCTACAAGGATGTATTAGAGGTCGGCGAACTTGCCAAACTGGGTATAAGAATTTGTTCTTTATTTGAGTGAGTGGATGAATAGAATAGCAATTATTTTTCTGCTAGATCCATTGCACCTTGTGCTTTCTGATCTGTACTTTTCCAGATACTGCACTGTATTTGTGTGAAGTAATGTTTGTTAAAGGTAAAGGTTTCCCTTGCTCGAAAGCCAGTCGTATCCGACTGTAGAGGTCAGTGCTCATCTCTGTTTCTAAGCCGAAGAGCCAGCGCTGTCTGCTTCTGCAGACATTTCCATGGTCATGTGGCAGGCATGACTAGACAAACATTATTTACATAATACAGTACTGTATTGATTACTCTGCTTTTTGTGCAGACATTTTTATGATATATTTTTAAACATGAAGCTTTTGTTTTCTCTCTGCTGTGTCATCCCCTTTCATGTTGATTTAGACATAGACAAAGTATTATTGTGTTTCCCTTCACAGTCTGATCTATTTCCTAATGAAATTCAGTGCTTTGACATTATCACTAACTGCTTCTTGACTGCAATATAGTGGTCTGTCAGCTCACAAAAGTGTGATTTATTAGCCCCTTAGCTGTGAGTCTTTTTCCTTAGGGTTTAAAAATCTAACTATTCCTAGTCATTGCCTTCAGCCTTTCTTGTAAATGCTTACCCAGAACCAAAGTCTACTGAATTCAATTGGCCATATTTCCTGATACGTGTGCCTGTATCTGTAGACTTCCAGCATTTCCCAAACGTTGGTTCTTGGGACTTCAATTCCCAGAAGCCTAAGTCAATTCTCTAGAACACTGATCAGCCAATATACTGACTGAGGGTTCTGGGAATTGAGGTCTACGGGTGTTCCATGGAACATAGTTTGAGAAATGCTAACACGGTGCTCCTAGGCTGGATGTTTGGGACAGTCTCCTGCTTGCCCACTGCAGGCGTTCAGAGCTGAAGAAAATGAGCTGTTTGGAAGCTGACCAAAGAGTTCTGAATGTTACTGCTGTCTGCCCCTAAAGTGGCCACCACAGTTTTTCCTGCAGAGCTGTACAGAAAGGCATCTGGTGATGGAAATGCCATGTCTACCTTCAGCTGTCTTCTCTAACTAGGAAATGGAAATTTTGCTTTTTATTGTACTGAGCCCCCTTGAAGCTTGGAATGACTATGAATGATCTCTTGTTCCCAAGCTCAGATTACATGCAGAGAATTAATTTGTCTTGTTGGGCTACAAGATGATCAAGCATAACAAAGTTGATGAGCAGAGTGGTGGACTACTGTTCATCAAGTCTTCATTTGAATGTTTTCAAATGTATTATGAGATCTCATTCTCATGGAGATTGCAAACTTCTACTTTAATTGTACAACTTTAATTTGCACTCAAGGGTTGTTGTGTCTTGCACATAGTGAAGCAGTGAAAGGGACACTACCCTTCTGACTTGACCTCTAGTTTTATATGTATATGCTTATTTCTCTTAACTTTTAACTTTTTAATAACATGAGCCCCTTCCAGCCTGGCCCAGATTTATGGCATTAATGAGAACTGGATCTTTCTATTTGGCCTGATAGTACTTAATGCATGAAGTTAATCAGTGGTTGGATCAGTAATTGCTAAATACAGTAAAACCTCGGGTTATGACAGATCCATTCCAACAGCCTCCATCGTAACATGAAAAAATTATAACCCGAAGCATCCATAGGGATCCATTGAGAATTTTTTAAAAAGTTGTGAATTGATTGTAGTAACTTGAAACAATTACATTAAAAATTCATAACCCAGGACAGCATTTCCATAGGATTTACCATCATAAACTGAGACAAACGTTACCTGAAACAGTCATAACCCGAGGTTTTACTGTATTATGAAAATGCATCTTACTCATGTAATACAGTAATCTTAAACCTATATTTACCACAAAACCTAGAGCTGTGTTAGATGAGAAACCACAATAAATGTGCTTTCATTTTGTCCCTTTTCCTATCCCTCTTTTTGGCAGCCTATTTCAATGATATTGCAGTGGGTGCAGTGTGCTGTAGAGTAGATCATTCACAGAATCAGAAAAGACTGTACATCATGACGCTTGGATGTCTGGCCCCTTACCGAAGGTTGGGAATAGGTAAGGCTGTTTGCAAAAGGTCACATGACCCTTGAGCATGAAGCACATGTCTCAGTGTTTTCAGAAAGAAATGCATTTGTTCCTATATAAGAGAGGAAGTGCACATCAAGATCTTTTCGACACATCTTGAAAATGGAAACAAACTGGGATAAAGTATGCTTATCCTGCCTTTTCTTAAATCTTGACATTTAAAGGATAGTTTTAAAATGTTTTAACATTTTTAATGCTGTTTGTTGAAGTGATTTAAAACATTTCTGGCTGAAATCCTGTTGTGTACAATTAAGATACATCCTGATGGGTGATATTTTATGTAATTAAAATCTTCCAGTTTCTCTCCGATATATTTTCCAACTGCTGTGCCATCTCTTATGTGATACCTGAGGGAGCCATGGAATAGAAAGAGGAAGCCTGTTAATTACCAAAAATGTCCCCCTACTGAGCATCCAGTGGCTTGGGTTTTGGCAATTAAAGATGACTTCCATTCAATGGCTTTTCTCCAGTTATGCAGTGATAAAGATTGTGTGTGAATCAGAAAAGCCATAGGACAAAAGCAGAAAGTTTTTAATTACTGAAAATTGCCTCCACTAATGACATCAGCAGCCTTCTGAGGGCGTAAGTTGTATAATAGGATTTCAGACTTTGTCAGACAGTGTAAACTCAATTCTTCCCTACCAGAGATAAATTTCAGATTTCACATTGTGATAACAGTATTGTTGGTATGTCTTAGGGTGATCATCTTAACCTTGAAAAGATTAGAAATAACTTTGTTCTGTGTTTTTTCCACTTTGACTCTTTTTCAGGAACTAAAATGTTGAATCATGTGTTAAACATCTGTGAAAAAGATGGCACCTTTGACAATATCTATCTGTAAGTGAAAAGAGTTACATTTATTTTAGGCTTCCTATAGAGAATGCTTATGTACATTTTTAGTTTGGTTTGGCACTGCTACTTAACAAGAATGAAAAAAGCCTTAATGAATTGCAGATGCTGTAAGAGTTTAAAGTACCTGAGTTTCCTGTTGTCCAGTATGATTTTAAAATATTTGGTCACAATCCTGTCGCTTAAGAGTTCAGATAGCAGCAATTGCAGAAGTGATGTGAGCTGTTTTCTGAGGTGTCGTAGGCTATTTTCTTTATCAATTGCTTGTCTGGGCATCAGCAGACAGTGCAGTTGATCGCATGACAGGCAGCCTGATAAAAACAACCAGCACTTATATTCATAGAAAGCCTCAAGAAAATATTGACCATTGACATTACTATACAATGTCTAAATTGTCTTGGTCTAAATAAATTGGCTAGAATCCAGTTGAAGAAATACATTGGCACAAGCTCCATCTTCATGTTAGAAGCAGTGCATTAGTGGTTCTGGAGTGGAAGGATCAACTAACAGGGCTGTCTTTGTTCAGAGGATACACAAGTGTATTAATAGTCCTCACATTCTTCAGGGAGGCACCTTTGGTGTTTCCAGCACAAATCCATCAGTGTAAATTTCAGTAGTGAATTGCTACTACCGGTAGTTGAGAAGTCAGTGTAGGCATAAGCTTTCATGTATTAAAGTCATATGATTGGTATGCAACACCAAATGCTAACATTGATGTCTTAATTAGCATACGCTATTGAACTTAAACTACGTGTAATAGGATTCTGGCCACTATGGTATACATATTTATTTAAAGCTGAACATTATAAAAACTGATTTTTAAGGATCTTAATTTGGTTTCTTTCCCCCTGCCTCTTTTCCCCTTTTTTGTTATTTAATTTAGATTATAAGCTTACAACTAAGGACTCTTTGTTAATTGGTCTTATGCCTGGCGTGTGGTGGTCCATGGGGTCACGAAGTGTCAGAATCAGTGGTGGGCTCCCAAAAAAATTACCACACTGTGGGTGTGGTATGATGGGCGTAGCCAGGGGAAAAGCCCTGCGTTGCACCCAAATCAGGACTACTTTATTTCAAAACTTGGATGGGCAGGGCCACCAGAATTTCTGCTACCAGTTCTGGCAAACTGGGGGAAACCTGCTAATGCCTACTACTGGTCGGACTCTACTGTGCGATTGAACAAAAAAAAAACTTGTGCAGAATATTCTGAGAGTGTCTTTTGACTGAATAAATAAGAATAAAGTGGTTTTTAATAACAATGTAGAACAGTGATGGAGAACCTATGGCACCCGGTTGTCCCAGCACAGAGTTTGCTCCGCCCCTCTGTCTAGCAACCAAATGGGAGTATTTCCTCCCTCTCCCAGCACATAGTTCACCCCGCCCCTCTGGTCAGCTGTCCAATGGGAGCGTTTCTTCCCTCCCAGGTTGCCATGTTGGCACTTTGCGATAAATAAGTGTGTTTTGGGTTGCAGTTTGGGCACTTGGTCTTTAAAAGATTCACCATCATTGATGTAGAATATGCTGTCTCTTAGGTATAATATACCTTTATTTAATTAGTACTGTATCTGGTATTTGGCTTTACCAGGCAGAGAGAAGCATCTGATGTTAAGGAGGAGGCTTTAATTGGTTTCTTGTTGTTGAATCTCTGTTGATTCTATAGTTTGAAGAACCAGTTTCTAGTTCTCATCATTTCAGGGCAAGATCGGGATTGTGGTGGCTCAGTGGTTAAGAAGCTTGCCTTGTTAGCTGGAAGGTCGGCAGCTCAAGACCGAAGTACTGCATGATGGAATGTCCCAGTTCCTGCTAACTTAGCTGTCTGAAAGCAGGAAATTGCATGTAGATAAATAGAGACCACTTTGGTGGGAAAATATCTTGGGGACATGAAAGGAGTGTCCCTGAGTGGAGTTCCTCCAGCAAAAATCCTTTCAACCCAGAAATTACCTTTGTGTGCTTCTGACACAAAAAAAACAAGGGCAAGATTGTATAATAAGATGTGATTGGTGGAAACTTGTGCTTGGGTAGAACCGACTTTAAATCTTAGAAGGCTAATCTGTTGCCATTGTTTGGGTTGGGGCAAAGTAGTGATTCAGTGCTCTTCCACTTAGTCTGAGAGTGTTTAGTGCAGAGTGGGTTCATATTCAGGTCCTGAACTTTCTCAGTTTGTCATTGATAAGGGAGCCAACTCGGTTGATATCACTGAGATGTCAACCTAGACTCACCTTTCCTAACCCAGCTTAGCTCACCACAGTATTGAGTGAAGCATCAGTCTCATTTTGAGGTGGCAAATATTTTGTTGCAATCCATGGATGAACAGTCTTCCCCCCAGCACCCTACCACCCCAGAGGTCTCAGGCCCGTTTAATTTTTCAGAAACATTGCTCCGGTGGGGAAATTTCATCATATACTCCTCCAGCTCTTTTTTCAATATCTAAAGTAATTTAGTACAGTCCAGTGGCAGTGAAAAGATTGTGGTACTACTGGATGCAAACACTAGAGGGTGGAAGAGGTATGCCATAGAACTTTGATTTGCATCACCTACAAAACTTTCATCCTTGAGGCTGGTCTTGAGGACCAGTATCTGGTTTGGATTTATAAGAACAAATAGGAGTGATGCTGGTTTATATCATGCTGCCCAATGGCCTCCCTAACTGAGCTGCTAGAGATGATTAATGTTGTGTTGAAATAGTACTACAAGAAAAAAATAGGATAATGATTAGGGTGATTTTATCATTGTTGTTGAAGCTCCATCTACGTTGGTTCAGGATTTCATTTTTGTCTCTGGCCATCATGGTTGTCTTACATTGTTGCTGAACAGGAAGCATAGTATGCCCCTTCTGCAACAGTAGTTCCTGCCTGCAGAGATAGAGACACCCTGATGGTCTACAGCTGGAAAATTACAAAATCCAATGGATTATTGAATGCCTTTTAGGGTTTTCTAATTGATGGAGATGAGCTTGTAGTACTCGCATCTATGGAACAATGAGATGTATCAGGTTGCCACTGAATGTCTTCTCTGTACTGTGAAGTTCACAGGGTTTCAGGGTTGGACTGGCTGTGGGCCAGGAAAGAGAGCTTAGATCACAGCATGTCAGAACTCCTATGTGTGACTGGTTCCCATTCTCTGTGAAATATGTCAGTTGCCTGTTCTGGATGAGAATGTAGTCTCTGAAAGATCAGGTATGTAGTCTAAAGTACTCCAGGATTTATTGCTGTCATGGGAGACCTGTGTACTTAGAAATATCTTTTATTAGCTTTGGCTGGTTTGACAATTATGGATGTCTCTGGACTAGGGCAATTAGGCTGTATTTATATGGCCATTATTCACCTGAAGACTGGATTAGTGCCTGTGTGCTGCCTTTGAGATTATAGGACAGCTGCAGCCGGAGAAGGTTATAGCTGCCTATTTCCTGAATGGAATGAGAAATAGATAATGTAAAACACCTCTGCTGAAGGATCTGTGCCTGATTACCAGACCAAAATCAAAGTGTTAACTTTGGTGTATAAAATTCAAAATAACTTGGAATCACACTGCTTTAGGGTCTGTCTTGCCCTATATGTTCCAACCCAGCCACTTGGTTCTGCTATGGAAGCCTTACTATCGATACTGGATATGTCTTGTAAAGACAGGACATCACTGAATGCAAACTTACGGAGCTCTCTTCTAGTTTATGTTAAGCAAGTATAATCACAGTTGAAATTCTGTTACTTGCTCCAAACATTTTTTGCACACAGGCTTTCTTTCCTGAGAGAATATTAATTGGACTGAAGCACAGAATACAGTGGAACTCCGGGTTACGGAATTAATCTGTTCCGGAACGTTTTTTGTAAAGCGATTTTTCTGTAATGTGAAGCACAGTTTCCCAAAGGAATGCATTGAAATTTTTTTAAAAAAAGTTCTAGAGGTTAGAAAAGAGCCAAAAAGAACAAAATGTGATTTTTCTGTTCAGAACTCCTTCTAAAGTGGTGAAAACACAAACGAAAAATTCCAAAGTGCACTTTTGAAAGAGTTAGAAAAAACAAGTTTTTGGGGCTTTTTAGTGAGCTTCAGACCTGATTTTTTTAAAAAAAATTTAAGGCATATTCGTCACATTTCTGTCAGCTCCATCTAGTGGCCAGCCCTGGTAATTGCAGGAAAAGTCCCCACCTAAGGAGCCAGGGGAATTTCCAGGACTTCCTGGTTGCAGGGAGAGCTTCTGCCAGAGCCAAAAAGCCATGAAAAATTTCAAAAACAGGGTGAAAATGCTCCAGACAGCTTCCCACCACCCTGGGAAGCATAGGAACACTCCAAAAAACTTTTCATACTTCAAGTTTTTTCTGTAAATCAGGGTGCCATTTCCTCAGAATTTCCTTCCATAAGTTGAGCTTTCCATTACCCAAGGTGCCTGTAACCCAGGGTTTTACTATATTTTGCTGAGGGCTGACAGTGGAGAACTGCATGTAGTCCATGGGCTGCACTTTGGCCACCTTTGCTGTAGCATGGTGAACATGTGGGTTTCAGATCTAAGATAGGGTCAGAACTCAGCTGCCGATTAGAGCCTGTGGGAACCTATCCCATCCTCAAAAAAAGGGGCTGTGTTTCCAACCAGCTTTCCCTGCCCTTGCCTTTATTTTAATTTCTGAACTAGAATGGGAGCAGGGAGCATTCCAATAATTTCATGGCAGTCAGTCCCCATATGCACTGAAGCTTTGAAGTTGAGAGAACAGCTATTTGATCCAGGGTAACTCCTTTGTTAAAGACCAGATGGTAGTTTGATGGCAACATTGGAATATTTATTTACAGTGGAACTTCGAGTTAAGAATTGTTCAAGTTATGAAATTTTTGAGTTACCAATGAAAATCCATACAAAATAATCACTCGTTATGATTCACCACCCCCACCCCGGAACGGATTAATTGGTTTTCAATTCAATCCTATAGAAAACCACATTTTGAGTTATGAATTTTGGTTTTCAATGCATTCCTATGAGATATTGTATTCAGTGCATTCCTATGGGAAATTCAAGTTGTAACATGAAAAATCCCAAGGAAAGAATTAAATTCGTAACTTGAGGTTCCACTGTATTTACTTTTCTATGCCACCTTTTTTCTAGTCGAGGGGCCCAAGGTGACTCACAAGTTATTAAAAGCCACAATAATGGCTTTAACAACAATTAAACATACAAGTTAAAACTGTTAAAATATGCACAAAGTAATAATTATGTCTCTCACATAAGATAAAAAACTGGAAAATGCATTGTTGAAATCCTGCAAAACGATGGTGCTCACCTGTTGCTAGGATTCCACAACCCGGGAGCAACCTCAAAGTCAGTGATGGAATTACAGGTTTTTTACTACCACACCATGATGTCACGGATGTCATGGGCGTGGCCAATGTCATGATATCATGGGCGGAGCTGACATGACTTCATGATGTTGTGGGCGGGGCCTTAAAAATAAAAAATAATTAAATAAAATAAAATAAATAAATACACATACACACACCACTCAACCCACACACCCCTCAACCCACTCACCCACCCACCCACCCACAACACAAACCCGTAAATAAATTAAAGAAATAAAATAAATAAAGAAATAAAATAAAAATACATCCACCCACCCTCCCCAAACACAAACCCCTTACTTATCCCTGGGAGGGCTCGGCAGCAGCGGATGGCCCGGGCAGGGCAGGCCTCAACTTGCCTATGGGGGCTCGGTGGCCCCGGAAGAGGTGCCCTCCTCTGAGGGCTGGTGCCGCCTGTCCAGGCCGCCATCGCCACCGTTGCCATTGTCATTGCCACCGCTGTCACTGCCGTTGCCGTTGCCACCACTGCCGGAGGAGGAGGCGGCGCACCCCACCAGGCGTCCCCAGGCCATGGGGGCTTGTCGGCCCCAAGTCCCTGGGAGGGCTCGGTGGCGGCGGACGGCCTGGGCAGGCCTCAACATGCCCGTGGGAGCTCAGTGGCCCCAGGGGAGGTTCCCTCCTCTGAGGGCCGCCGCCTCCGCTGTCGGAGCCGCTCTGAAAAGGTGCGGCTCCGGAAGAATTTTTTAAAAAAAATTAGAGCCAAAATGGCTCCAATTTAGTGAGCATGCGCAGAAACTCAATCTGATGCATGCACAACGCGCACTAAATTGGAGCCATTTTGGCTCCATTTTTTTTTAAAAAAAAAATTCTTTCGGTGAGGCGCCCGGAACCGGACACCTTAAAAATGGGGTACCCTCTTGGAGAACCCTCCGAGATTGTTCCTACTGGTTCCAGGGAACCGGGGTCATCCCATCACTGCTCAAAGTCCCTCTCTTTTATTCCCACAAGATGTGCCTGTGATGGTTGGACAGGGAGAAGATCCTCCCCCTGAAGATCTTCAAAACTGAGAATGTTCATGCACAGAGATATGGTCCTTTAGATAGACTAGAAGACCAGTGATTCCCAACCTTTGCTTTTTGGACTTCAGTTCCCCAAAGCACCGCTCAGCCAATGTACTTATTTAGGTTTCTGGGAATTGAAGTCCAAAAAGCAAAGGTTGGGAAACACTGGCCTAGACCCAAACTCTATAGGGATTTATGGGTCAAAAATCAGCTCTTGGAATTAGGCCCAAAAACTGACTGGCAGCCGATGAAGCTACTGTAACATGGCAGTTATGTGATTGCTGTAATTGGCCCTGGTCGGCAGCCTGAATGCAGCGTTTTGAACGTGCTAAAGTTTCTGAAACATCTCCGATGGCACTTAGAACTCATGACAGTCATTTAAATGGGATATAACTAAGGTATGTATCACAGAAGCCCAGTCAGATATCTTCAGGAATGGGCACAGTTGGCACACCAATTTTAATTGTGCATTCCATTCCTGGTCATCACTACGACCTGAATATCCAGGTTGAAAGGTGATCTCAAGAGTAATACCCATGCTGCAAGCCTGTGTTGTTAATGCCATCTAGCACATGTTGAATCCTTGTTCCCTTATATGCCTTAGGACTGACCAGAAGCACCTTTGTCTTGTCTGGATTCAGTTTTATTCTGCTTGCTAATAACAAACAGTGGTTTAGAACAGAAGCATATTCCACAGAGTTAGACATGAGGGAGAGGGAGAGAGAGTTGGGTGTAATCCTGGAGTTGATGCAAATGCGTACTCCAAAACTTCAGACAACTTCATCCAGCCATTTCATGTGTATGCAAAATACTACGGGGTAGAGCAGAACCCTGAGGGATACCTGAGGTTAAAAGTCACAATGCTGAACAGGAGTTCCCGAGCACCAGCTTTTGAGATCAATCCTACGCAAGGACCAGAGCCACTGTAAAACAGTGCCTCCAGAGAGACGACCCAGAAGGATACTGTGGTCAATGGTACCAAAAGCTACTGAAGGTCTAGCAGAACCAGCAGGGAGTTACCCTTCTTGTCCAGTTCCCAGTGTAGGTCATTCAGAAAGGTGACCAAAGCAGCCTCTTTTCCATAACCAGGAACGATGCCAGAAAGAGATTTGGATAATGCATCTCATCCAGGAACCCTTGGAATTTAGAAGCACCACTTAGAGATTTTATACTACTAACCTGATAAGCAGAGTGTATAAAAAATATTGGCCAGCATCCTGTTCCATAATTACTCTTAGGAAACTTTAACTGTGGATGTTGCTGGAGCAGTTTGACATAGTGGCAGTCATGTGCTTAGTTGTGCACAGTTGGCATATTCTGGAGTTGGTGTTCAATGTACGTATAAATATTGAACAAGATACAGGCCCATTATTTAAAAGAATTAAAAGATCAGATTTTTAAAATGTGAATTAAACTTCAATTTGTTTTTATAAAATGCTTTAGGATTTTAAAAAAATGAATGTAATGTTTAGTTTAATATGTATTATGCTAAATATGTCAGACTGGAATAGAATAATAGAATCATACAGTATATATTATGAGACAATGCATTCATATATTTTCTAAAATGTTTTGTAAATAGAATCAACTGTTTTTTTATTGAAGCTTCAGTATTATTAGATTGCATAAACTTCTGCATAAATTATTCAGATTATTTTTTTCTCTGTTCCCTAGCCCTCAGTATGTCAGGTACCATAACAAAAGTGTGCAGTTCTTAAATTTGGTTTGATCTTTCAGAGGTTAATAGTGGCATATGGCAATGAGAAATAACAAATCTAATCAGGTCTAATTTCTAACTCTATCTAAAGTTTTTTCCTGCAATTTTTTTTTGTTTTGACACGATATAATATTGGAAATTGTTGGAACCCCTATCCAGGATTGTTTTCTATAGTTCCTTGGGTGATGCTGTTTGCGTAATTCTAGCTGTTGTCCCTCTATAACTGTATAGAGCTGGTTGGGTAGCTTGATGAGTTGAAGTACCTGACTATAGAGTCATGGGTTGGGAGTTTGATTCTGCACTGTCCCTCCTGAGAGAATAATCAGCTTGTGTAGCCTTCGGCAAGCTACATGGATCACAACCAAAAAGGGACTGGTAAACTATTTCTGAGTACTTTACACCTGAGGAATCTGACAGTAATCACCATAAATCCAAATGGTCGTGATGACATGTAATTATTATTGTTCACTTTGAGTAGACAAAGTCAACCATTATTTCTGAAACTACAAACTTTTGAACACTACATGCGCCAGTAGATAAAGGATTACTAAAGGTGGCCCCCTTGAAAAGAGATGAAAAATATGAATTGTAATAAATATGTAGTAAGAAGTACGGTAATACTTTTTTCCATGTGGGAAAAAACCCACACACTTAAGTCCTTTTGAGAAATAATTTAAATAAGGATTTAAGGCAAATCCATCCTGCTAATGTGTCATGGTCCCAAGGAACAGAGTTAGAAGTTGGATGGTCCTGTGTATTCTAGTCCCATGTGCTAATCTGGAGCCCTTCAATTTTCCATCCCTCCCCCACCCCATATAATGCTCATTAGGAAGTCTCATCCTTCAGTGGAGGGAAAGCTAATATCTTTTCTCTTTCTCTTTTTTTAAAACCTCAGTCATGTCCAGATTAGCAATGAATCAGCAATCGACTTCTACAGAAAGTTTGGGTTTGAGATCATTGAGACAAAGAAGAACTACTACAAGAGGATAGAGCCAGCAGATGCTCATGTGTTGCAGAAGAACCTCAGGGTCCCTTGTCTTGTCCAGAACACAGATGTGCAAAAATCTGACAACTGAACAAAACCCAATGAACGCTTTCTTGCACTTTCTTGTCACCAAATAAAGAAAGAGAGGCCTGGTGGTTTGTTCCCCATTCTCCTAAAATGTATATCCTCTCCAACAAATTAATAATTTCCCAAGGATTGTCAAATTGTGTGTTTTGCATTTTATAGCTCTACTTCTTTGCATTCTTGGGGATGGAAATAGAAAACAGTTCTAGCTGGGAGAGCCTTCAGTTGACTCTACAAAGGTTAGCTTTTCTCCAGTACAGTATGTCTGATCCTCCTGCATTTCCATTGAAGGGCAACGTCCAAGCAGTACCTTGCATTCAGGCTCCTAATACCATACATGTTGTTTTTATTTGGAGGTTACTGCTTTCTTTTCCTGAATTTGATTTAGAGGCATTTTGCCTTTACCTTTTGAACACATACATCAGTCAAGTAGCCAGTTCACAGCTTTTCAACTGCAATTTCTCTATTATGTGTTGTGACAGAATAACTGACAAGATTCCTCTTTCTTGTCAATTTGGCAGCCAGCAGACTTTAAAGGCCCCTTATTAACTGTTGTAACTGAGGATTCAGAGTTTCATCTTCCACCCATTCGTTACAGCTTTTGCACCAGCAATAAAACACTCCTCTTGGCCGTGGCAGTAGTGGAGGATTCTGTCTTTTCAACTTGTTAAAGAAAATCAGTTTGTCACTCTTAAAAGCAGGGAGGGGTGGAGGAAGGAAGCTTTACCTTGGAAATGATGCTGCTGATTGGGTCTGTGTTTGTTTGCTTATGTTATTCTCTCTCTAAGATAAAAGATGGTTGAAGCTGTTTTACCCCCTACACATCAAAAAGATTTTGCACTCCTAAAAGAGGAGTGTCATGGAACAAGATGGAAATGACTTATTGGAGGAACACTATAAACATTCAGAAAGTAACTGGCTTTCTCCTAATATTGTAATATTAGAACTGTAGCCTACTTTACTGAGCTCTTGCTTTGTATTTTGTTACGCTTTTATTTGCAATTTCGTTTTGAGCTTCTAGCATTCAGTACAACAATGCCAGCTTAACTTTACAACTCTTTTCATCTGAAGAAATGTACACTTGGGGATTTGGGAGGAACCTGCCCTATCATCTAAAACCAATATTAAACTATATTTCTTCCTTTGTTTTGAACTTAGATGTATATTGCGCTTGTCTGCTTTGAAATACCTTTATGGGTGTGTGTGGGTACAGTATAATCTTGTTAGCAGATGTTGTAAATCCACTGATGCTGAATTGAGAACCAAGGGGATCGAGACTGGTAAAGCATAAGTTAATTTCCATTATTATTTAGTCTTTAAATGCAGAGGAATCTGGAAGCAGGAGAACTGCCACCATTCTGGGAAGGCCAACAGAGTATCTTGAAGTGTGTCCCAGGCATCTGCTTGTTTTTTACGTGCAGACTTTCTGCACAAATTGCATGATAATTCTTTGACCAGAATAAATATTCATTTTATCCTTTAGAGGCCTTGTACTGGAAACTCTTGTGTCGCTTACACCGAGCAAAGCTTCTGGTTCACAGAGTTTTATATTGCAATGCCTAAGAATCTGGTCTTCCTTTTACAAAGATGGAGCACATCTAAAACCCAAGTGCCAATGTTTTCCTGATGAGTTGTAAGTAAGGCAAGTGTGAAGGTACTACATTGGAGAATGTATGTATAGCCCAAGTCAATATCCATAATTATTTTTGGGTGCCAAGGAAAATGTGTGCCGTCCTTTTTCTGGAAATGTTAGTTATTTCTGATGGCTTCTCTTGAACACAGACCTTGTTTTAAAACCAGTTTTATTTTTAGATCCCAGGCAAATTGAAACTTTTTGCTTATAGTTTTTTCCCCAAACCAGTGTCAGTCTGTGAATGTATTTCTCAACCATTCTTGAGGTTTTCATTGTACGGTCAACCTTAAGTATCTGTGTCTACCAGGTGGAGGGGAGAATTCTTGTGAGTCAGAGTCTCACATTTCATGCCTATCAGTCCAGCCAGTTTTGCTACTTGCTCAAGAAACATGATTGAATCCCTAACCCCTTGAGTTATAGCTGTTTGAGTATGGCAACAGCAGCAGTCTGGATGATTCTTTTTCTACTTCATAATTTGCAAAGGTCAGCCATTTGGGGCGGGGGGATGTTTTGTCTTTTGAAAGTCAAGCAGAGGTTTGTCTAAAATGGGTGTCTTTAATATTTCATGTGTTGTTGAGATTTTCCACTCTTTTTCAGAAACATGTACAATTATGGTAAATAGCTTGAAAGTTCAGTTAAATTAACTACTACTTCGCTGACATATTTGCAAAGACTGTATTGGACATCCATTACACAGCCTGTAGTTAAAACCTTATGCTCAGCAAATGGTGTCATATCAAACAGCATTGTGAAACTGCTGAGCCTCACAATGAAAAATCTGTGTTTGGGTAACTGATAAGAAAGAAGACGGAAAGAAGCAACCAGCAGAACATTCTTCAGTGGGTGGGTAGGTGGGTGGGGGCATATTTTTGTATACACAAAGTGGCTGAGATTACTTGATTCAGTTAATGGTTAAATATATCCATTAAATATGACATACTGTTACAGCTGAAATAAATTCTAGTTATGTTTTCATTAACTTCATGGTGCCCTGTGATGTGTAGTAAAGTTGAACAGAACTAATTCACTGTGTTCCAGTGATTGTGCAGCAAACCTGAGCACAAGTAACTAGGATTTGTCTAAAAATCACTTTCCATCTCCCCCTCACATCAGTTGATTAGGTGCTGAATGAGTTAGCACACAGAAAACCCATGTATTATGTGAAGAAGCTTTGATATTGGAGGCAATCTGTTTTCTACGCTTCTGATAACTGCAATTCTAAAGCCAACTATTACAGTACTGTATCTGGGTTCCATTTAACTCCTTGGGGCATCATTATGATCCTTTATTCTGAATTTGGGGTCCAAGAACTATACCATCAGTGCCACAGGGTCTCTATGGTCATTCTGTCCACTTCCACGTACCAAGGAGCTCAAATCGCCCTTTGGGGGAGTCTTAAATTCTACATGATGCCTTCATAAAGGATATCAGCCTGCTATAAATCTGATTCTGTTAATTCCTGGGATTAAAAAATAAAAAGGCCACAGTACCATCAGCCTCCATTTGCTCTTGCCCAAGACATCTAGCCATTTTTGAGTGTACCTTCTCAAAATTCAATGCAGACACTATCAGTACATTTATCCATGGATGGCAGGAAGGATGTAAGGAAGTGAAATCCATTTTCAGAATTTGTTCCTGTATTTTACTTGTAATTGATACCATTATTTACTGATTATACAGAGGGGGTCCCAACACTTATTTAGTGCTACAACTTGCTCCTGAAGAACTGCATTTTCCCCTTTGTTAAGTACTGTGTATTCCTTTAACGTTTTTCCTTCAGCAGCCACAGTGATCTACTTGTAATTTGTACCTGATGCTATATTGGTTAGGGCATTTCTTTGAGCTGCATTTCTATTTTTTGTATTGGCTATACTTCTGCCACACTGGGTAACATCAAGATTAAAAGCAATCACGCTTCTATGATTAGTGCACTCCGGGTGGTTCATAAGTTAATTAGCATTTTGCTCCCAACATGCTGGGTACTAATTTTACTGAGTCAACCTTGAGCCCTGGTTGGGATCGAACTCACTGTGCCACCAGTACTTTATACAGATGGCAAAAGAATGACATTAGTTGATAATTTTTGGGGTTTTCGCTGGGTTTCAAAAAAGCAATGACTAGCCTGTCTCTGTAATTTAGGAATCTTAAACTTGCCTATGTTAGTCTGGCCAGGTTATCTTGCTGTGCTAGTAGAGTATAGACCATATTGCCAGAGACAATGTTGTTCATCAGGCAGCCGCGGTTAATCTGACAACCCTGAGGACTAACGGCCTTGGGTAGTGAAATCCAGAGGGAAGGGTGATGGTCCCCAAGTGGATTAAATACACCATACTTGGTGGACTTGGGGTGCCAAAAGGGCTCAGGACCAGAAAGTGACTTGTGGAACTGAATCATTGGTACGGGAGTCGCTCAGCGATGCAGAAGTCAAATGGAAGGCCACTGCATTATATTGTCCCCAGGACAATCTTCAGGATAGCCAATATTTGGAATCGGATATGGCACTCGAAGAAGAAGCTTGTCTATGTCTATGCAATTAATTAATTGCAGAAGCCATTCGAAACTGAGAGGAACAAACTGCTTTATATGCTCTGTTCTTAGGACAATAGTTTGTTATTGTATATCCCATGCACTTCAAAAGGAAGGGGGCCAGTGCTTATAAAGAATATCAATCTTCCCTTTGTATTAGGAAAAAAATGAGGCAGATCAATAATGAAGAAGTGTATTTGTAACAGGCATTGTAATGAGTCAATACAAAGTTTATTTTTCAAATGCAGCCAACAGTCCCTTAGATTAAGCACTAAGGAAAGTGATAGCATTTGATAAATGGGCATTTGTTGCTGCAGATGACCCTGACATAATATGTAGTACTATTTAGAGAAAATGCCATTTAAACACAAAAGCATTTTAAACATCCTCAGTTTCAAGAACATTTACACACGCAGTACATGATCTTACATTTGGAGAAAACTGAACTTTGGTTCCTGCAACTTCATTATTTGCCCTGTGCCATCAAGTCACTTAATACAGTGAACCTTTGAAGTAGTAATCTGTAGTCTAATACACCACTAATGTCCCAAATTGGGTCTTCCAAATCTATGGCTATGTTTCTCTTTTCCTATGCCTTCAATTCTTACCAATATCATTGTCTTTTCAAGTGAGTCTTGTCATTCTTGCGACATATCCTAAGTATAATACCTTCAACTTAGTCATTTAGTTTCCAGATAGAGTTCCAAGTTTGACTTTATCTAGGACAGTGGTTCCCAACCTTTTTTTGACCATTCCCCACCTAAGCATCTCTAAAATCCTGATGCCCCCTCATGACATATAAATCTTATTATTCAAAAAGTGAACTATTGATTTGAAGGAAGCCTAAAAGGCCATTAACTGCACAGCCTGTCATAAATGGCAATCCTGGACCTCCAGTACTGGAGAGTGAGGTGGTAAGAGCTTGGCAAAGACCCAAAGACAGGAGAACAAGAGGGCCAGATGACATCCCAGTAGAAATTTTTGTCTGAAGTTAACATCAAGGAACTGATGGGCCTTTTTAACACCGTTTATGATGCAGGAATCCTTCCAAGGGATTGGTTGTATCAACCTTTGTTACATTGCCAAAGAAACCAAATGCGAAATCCTGTGAGTACAGAACGATTCGCCTCACGAGTCATGTTCTTCAGGTATTTTTGAAAATAACCCATAATAGAATTTATAAGGTGTGAAGAAAACACAGGTGAGATGCAATTTGGTGGCATACAAGTCTAATAAATGAAAGAACAGCTGATAGAGCAGGCTCCAATTTGCAGAGGTGTGCAACGAGGCTGTCTGTTGTTCCCAAAACTGTTTTAATATATATTTGGAGAGTATTTTTTCAGAAGTACTATCAGATTTAAACATGGGCATTAACATCAATGGTGAATACTGTACCTGAATAACACAAACCTTGCAGATCTTCAGTTGATGCTGGATCGAATTAGAGCTTCAAACATTGAATATGGTTTGGATCTCAACACCAAGAAGACTATTAGTTATAAGCTGAACACCTACTCATGGCAAGCTAATGGCAGGGACACAATAAATCAAAAAGAGTGGATAAAATTGTCTATTTGGGGAGTATGTTAAATGAAAAGTGGGGTCCTTATGTAGAGATTAAAATAGAAATAGCAAGATCCACCTTCAAAAAAATGCAAAGTTTATTATGCAGTAGAGATCTAACTCTTGCTATAAAGATCCGAATAGTGAGATGTTACATATTCTCAGTGTTGCTGTATGGAGCTGAAGCTTGGACATTGACTAAAGCATCTGAAGAGATGCTATGGGGCGGTATATATAGTAAGCTGGGGTATACATGTAAATAAACACACAAACAAAAAATATAGAGTAAACAATACAACAACAAAAAGGCAAAAAACGTAGCACTTTAAAGACTAACTCCTGTATTTAAATGTGAGCTTTTGTGGATCAAGTCCAGTTGGTCAATGAAATTACTCTTTTTATATATATATATAATTTTTATTGAAAATTTTATCAAATACAAAAAGAAAATAAAAATACAAATAAAAAGTACATAATTGTTCACACAGTTTTTCCATAATACCAATTTCATAAATAACCTTTACAGCTTGCTTCCAGTACAGTCGTTATCTTCTTAACATTCTTCACCTTTCAGCACCCTGTGCTATTTACAATATCCAGAGAAAGGTTACAATAATTGACACAAATTCATTTATATCTTCCAAAAACTCATGTGATCAGGTGCTGGCTTTATACCTTTATCTTTATACAATGATTGTTCTACAAAAGGATGCCGAACTTTCCAAAATCTATTTTCTTGAACTATGTCTTTCCTAACATTCAATTCCCATGTTAATTTGTCATTTAATGCCAGTTCCCACATTTCTTTATACCAGTCTTCCATTCTTAAAATAACACCTTTTTTCCAATTCCTTGCAATACAATGTCTAGCTGATGTTAACATTATTGATATCAAATCCTTACCTTTATCCACATTAAAGGGACTGCAGTAGCTCAAGTCACTAAGACGCTGACTGGGAGGCGGAAGGTCAGCAGTTCGATTCCCAAGTACTGCAGGACGGAATGAGCTCCCGTCTCTCTCCCAGCTCCTGCCAACCTAGCAGTTTGAAAGCAAAAAATTGCAAGTAGATAAATAGGGACCACTTCGGTGGGAAGGTAACAGCGTTCCATGTGCTCCGGTGTCTAGTCATGCCTGCCACATGACCATGGAAACGTCTGCAGAAGCAGACAGCGCTGGCTCTTTGGCTTAAAAACAGAGATGAGCACTGACCCCTAGAGTCGGATACGACTGGCTTTCGAGCAAGGGAAACCTTTACATTTACTATCCACATTAAATTTGTCAAGAACAGTCAATAACACCGTATCTGGCCCCAGCTCTAGTCGCAATCTAGTCTTTAAGGTGCCATAACGTTTAATTTTGTTTTGTTTTATTTTATTTTGTTTTCTGATATAACTTTTTTGTCTCTCTTTTTGGGAGGTGTGTTTGTTTGTTTGTTTGTTTACTCTTGCACAGACTAACACGGTTACCACTTCAGAAATAAATGATTGTAATTGCTATCCACACGGCGCATGCGAAAAAGAAAGGCGATTAAAAATATATATATGCGCGTCTATCAAGTTCATTTCGGCTTTTCCCTCTCCTGGAGGGAACGCCTACCAACCGGCCACATCGCTCCATTCCCCTGCCGTCTATTGGCCCCTCTGTCTTGTCCCTCACCCTTTCCCCGCCCCTCCTTTCTGTGCGCCATTCGTCCGTTCCCGTGGCAACCAATAGGGGCCGAGTGGGCGGGACTCACCTCCCTCCAGTGCGACGGCGGAGGGGCCTGCAGTCTCTTCCGGGGAGCTCTGATTGACAAGGGTGGGCGGTGACGTCGTCGCCCATTGGTTGGGCTGCGGGAGGTGGGACCAACCGTCGCAGTGCGCCCAGGGATACGATAGGAGCGTGGGGAGAGGGCGGGGGGGGGGAGGAGGAAGTGGAGAGGCCTCCCTGGCGGAGGATGGTCCCCGCGGTGGGGCTGGAGCTGCTGAGACCGCCCTCGACTCCGCCGGTGAGCCTCTCTCTGGCCAGGGTCCGGGGGGGGGGCACGAGGCCACCCCCTTCCACCGGGGATGCCCGAGGAGTTGCGGCTGCTCCTTTTGCAGCTTACTATCCTTCCTTCCTTGCTATCCTTCTCCAAGGGACAACACCTCCCTCCCCCCCCAACGGTTCCCCTGACCCGGTGACCGTGTGAATGCGCGCAGGGTTTCGTCAGCTGTTGCGGGGGGTTACCCCTTGGCTCCCCTCTTTGCGGGTTGCCTCTGTTTGGAGACAACGGGACACTCCAGGTAGGCTGTCGTGGCTGCAAAGGAGAGTCTATACTATAGACCAGGGGGTACCCAAACTTTTTGGGCCGTGGGCTGGTCACTATGGACCGTGGGTCATATCTGGCCCCGGTGGCAATTCATCTGGCCCACAAAGCCCTCGTCGCTCCCGGAAGCGGAGACAAAACGCGACCCTACGAATCCGGCCAATGGGCCCTAGTTTGAGCACCCCTGCTATAGACTCTAGGGCGTGTGGTTCCCAGCATGGGACCCCCTTTCCACCTGAGGGAGACCCGGTTTCAGTGATGGGATGTAACAGGTTCTCACCAGTTCTCCAGAACCGGTAGTAACTTTTCCTAGTGTCCCAGAGAACCTGTAGCAGCTTTTGGGGGGAACCACCTTTGGGGCTTACTTTTTCACTGGTTCCCCCACTGCGCATACATGCCAAGCACTTGGTGTGCATGCACGCCTACTGCTTGGCACATATGCACAGCATCCTTGCTGTCCTCCCAAACGGGGAGGAGGAAGAGAAGCTGCTAGCCTGAAGCTCCCTATTTTTATTATTTTGTATTTTTTTCTTTGGCCCCACCCATGACATGACATCATGATGTTAGCTCCGCCCACACTGTGATGACATCACGGTGGGGTAGTAAAACTTTTGACATCCCACCATTGCCCGGATTGCTCTCAAGGCCGGAGCACATCGTTGTCTTCATTCCCCTCCCGTCCTTGGAAAGAGTTGCTGGTGGCAGCCTGGGGGGCCTCCCGGAGCTCCTCGCCTCTTGGGGCTTCCACAGCGCCACATACTTGTTAGGGACCTCCTTTTGCATCGGTGGTGGTGGTGGTCTGGGAAAGGGAACTGGTGCAACTAAGAACTAGAAATAACGAGTTATAAGCAACGTAGTTATCTACTGAGCAGTGACTTCTTAGGGGTGGCGATGAGCTCAGCTGACAGACTCGTTGGGGATGTAATCTCAAAACAGCTGCTTTCAGACGTTACTTGTCAAGGGCCCTCGGAGGCTCACCTTCAGACATTTGGACAGGAACATCCCAGGTTTTGTGTCACTGGCTATAAAAATCCTGTCTAAGGTTCAAAATTAAGTTGCACCTTTTACATTGTGTAAGTATGTGTGAGCTGCAGTATCTGACTTGGCCACTAGATCTTTTTTCTTGTCTGGATCAAACCCTGGACTGCCAAAATAAAGCCACTTTCTTGGCTTTGTAGTTGGGCAAACTTAAGTCCTCATCAGTGCTGGAGTCTGTCTCTCCGCATTCACAGCATATGTTGTTGTCTGCAAGCAGCCTCCACTTGAGCTAGTTGGTCTTTCATTTAGGGCAGGGGTCAGCAAACTTGGCTCTCCAGATGCTCTTGGACTCAATTTCCCAGAAGCCACTGATCAGCAGGGGTACTGACTCAGGCTTCTGGGAATTGAAGTCCAGGAACACCTGGAGAGCCAAGTTTGCAGACCAGTGATTTAGGGATTCTGACTCTAAGCTTATTCAGGGTCCTCTAAGTGATGTAGGGGAGGCTGGGTTCCTCAGCCATATTCTTCTTTATTGTTCATTGTCCAGTGAGCTCTTTCTTCCATCTTCTAGTTTGGTTTTGCTTTTCCATACCCTCAAGAATGATGGTTCTCATTATAAAACTGTTTCTAGATCTGAGCCAGCAGACTTGAGGCTCATATCCGTTTAGAAGATGTCAAGGGTCATTCTCTTGGTTGGTTCTACCGGCGTCAGCTGCAACTTTTCTCCTTATCTTAGGTGGAACGATGCTAACAAGAGGGTATGTAACACTAGATGGAAATAGGGAGCACTTCTCTGCACTTTGCAGGCCTGTTGAATAAAGGCCAGAGCAATGAATTCTGTATTTGGCTTAACAGTAAGGGCAGGGTAGCTGCTGAGAAGTTATAGTCATGTGACAAGTTCTTTTTTAAATGTTATCTTTTGAGTTTTCTCATGAGCCTTCATGTTACTTAGGCAATGTTCTTCGCAATAGCAGGTTCTTGGACAAAAGACAAGTGATAGGCTCATAACTTTATGCCAGAATTTTGGACAGGTGAGGCAAAGCAACATCTTTATTAGGACCAACAGTTTGGTCATAAGATGAGTACGCTTTCAAGTTATTTTTCTTTATGCTATGCTTACACTTAATTGAGGAATCTTACTGGGTATGGTTGAAAGCTGTACTTTGACCCAACTAAGGGCTGGAGTGGCTTAGTGGTTAAGTGTCGAGCTTGACAAGCAAAAGGTTGGTGGGTCAGCAGTTTGAGCTCCCATCATCTGCCTCAGCTTGAAAGCAAGGAATTGCAAGTAGATAGATAGGTACCGCTTTGATCTAGTCATCCCTGCCACATGACCACAGAAACATCTGCAGACGCAGACAGTGCTGTTTCTTTGGCTGTAAATGGAGATGAGCATCGCCGCCCCCCCTCCCCTAGAATTGGTCATGGCTGGCTTTCAACAAGGGAGACCTTTACCTACTGGTAGTTTGACCCAGCAGGACATTCTTTGAACATGTTTTAGAAATTAAAGTTTTGCTCCCAGTAATGTTAGTTTGCTAAGTACTGTGTTGTAAGGTAAAGGTCACCCTTGTCAGTCATATCTTACTCTAGGGTTTGGTGCTCATTCCATTTATAACAAAAGAACCAGCCCCAATATTCTTCTAGGTCACTGTATTCCTTATAACTTTCCAAGTGTTCTCAAAGTGATTCCTTAAGTAGTGGCAGTTAAGCATTGTGGTTGATACTTTTCACTTCCACTGGTGGTATAAATAAGAGGATTTGGTTCTATATGTTGATCAACCAATTGTGGGTGATAAATACCTTGGACTTGTTATTCTGCAAGGAGTCTGCACATTGGTAGACATCTCCACGATGACATTCTGCACATGTGGGTTTTAGCCATTAGGATAACACATCACCCGCTGCCTAGGTGGACCATGACGTGTGCCCTCTGCTTTCACCTTGGCCAAGGGATCCGATGAAGGATGCTTTGGTGAAGTTTAGCCCTGGCCTAACATCATTGACAAGAGATGGGCAACATTGCCTAGTTAGACTGCTTAAGCAGTAAATACAGGCTGTATAATAATGGTGTGAGCAACATGCAACCCTGCGAGGGTATTTTTCTAGTCCCCATGACTACCTGGAGGGTTTTTTTTTGAAAGACATGTTTTTGCTTCTGGAGGTCAGTTCCATTTTTTAAGAATAATTGAGGTGGGGGAAAGCATTGCTGGGGCTGATATTTGTGGGGCAAATATTTAACCTCTGAGCCCACCAAGGTTGTCTACTTTGGTATAGCAGCAACCTGTGCATACCACCTGCTTTCCTTTCAGTATTAAACAATTTTAAAGCATTAGAATGCGACTGCAGTGGGTTAGTGGTTAAGATGCAGAATTAGATCATTACAAGGTTGACAAGTCAGCAGTTTGAGACCTGGGTGCTGCATGATGGAGTGAGCTCCTGTGTCTGTCCCAGCTCCTGCCAACCTAGCAGTTTGAAAGTAAGAAATTTCAAGTAGTTAAATGGGTACTACTTTGGTGGAAAGGTACTGTAAATAGTGTCCTGTATTTAGACATGCCTGCCACATGATCAGGGCATCGTCTGCAGATGCAGACAGCACTGGCTCTTTGGCTATAAATGGAGGTGAGCACCATACCCTAGAGTTGGATATGATTGGCTTTTGAGCAAGGACAACTTTTACCTAATCATCAGAATACTGGGAATTGAGCTGGGAGTTTCTTCTCATTTCCTTCATACTTCTCGAATTATTATGGTAAATAGTAGCCTGTCAAGTCATTTTGCAGCCAACAATGTGGAGCACCAGTCTGGCATGTCATTGTGGCCTTAGGCATAGTACAGTTGTCTCAGCCTCAGACTAGTGACGGCAATATGGGGAAAGAGTAATACAGTACTGACATTCTTCATAAGGAAAGATTACTGTAATTTGAAATGATGACCTATGAAATATATCTTTCTAAACTTCCATTCAGTAGTGAGGTTCCTTGGCTCCATGTGTGTCCGGAGGAAGTGCTCTAGAACTGATTTTTAAAACTATAGTTAAGATCTGTGCTTTTGTTTACTAAGCTAAGTACATTAATAATCAATCGGTAGTTTTGTTTTTCTACTCTTTGACTCCTTTATACTAGTGTGTGCGCGCATGCACATAGACATATACATTCTTCAGCATTTTGAATGTGAGGTGTGTGCACTTGTTCACTTGCCAAATTCCATCTCACAGCACTGTTACATAGCTGCCTGAGAGTAAGGACAGGGCAGGCGTGGGGCTGAAGTAATATGGGGTCCCATGCTGGGTGGTTGATCTGATGGGACAGCCACCCCTCTCTCGCTCTTTTAAACTTTTTAAACCTTTTAAATCTTTTTTAGTATTTTGTAAATTTATAGTTTAATTTTTAAAATTAATTTTGAACCTTAAGGTTTTAATTTCTGAATTTGTAGGGGTATAGTGGGATTGTTTAATTTGTTTTGCACTCATGTATAATCTTTTTCTTTTTTGTAAGCCGCCTAGAGTCAGGTTCGCCTGATTGGGACGGGATAATAAATCTAAATAAATAAATAAATAATAAGTGCCATACAAATGAGTGAGGGGGGAAAAATTAAATTGGGTAAGAGTGGCCTTTTAGATTGGAAATTGAGAAATAGTGTGGGCTTCTCTTTAGTCTTACCTAGGGAATAATAGAACCTGGAAACTTCATACTTTTACAAAGTTTTGTTATGACTGTTCTAATTAAGCTCTTGCTTACTGGTAGGGGGCTGGCTTTATGCATGCATTCCCACCCCTACTATGATTAAAACCTTCCATGATTTCAGGATGTATAATGGTTAAACAGCACTTTTAACTGGGCGTTATCTAGTGTTGGCAGTGATCAGGAATGATTTTATGATGTGCTTCTTTGGAGCCATGTAGTGGTAATCAGTTTCTTAATTTTTTTTGTAATCTGAAGTACTGTACTACAATTTGCTTTTGTTGGACTGTCTTTGAGACTTAACATTTAAATTGATGCAAAAGGCAGATTTCATAATGACAATTGGCCCAGAAAATCAGATCACATCAGTTTTATACTTCTTGCCTTTGGTGACCAATTTGATTCTGATTTAAATCAGGCACTCACAACTTACGGCCCACAGAACCATTTCACGTGGCCCTCTGCACTTATTCCTGCTGCTGCAAGTGGTGGATACCCAGAAAATGCGCATTTTCATGTAAGAAGTCTCCAAAAACATGCGAGAATTCACTGAAAATGTGCAAGAATATGTGTGAGAACTTGTGTGGAACCCACTCAGCCGTCTGAGGGAGAGTGATCTGGCCTGCAATGTTGAGAAAGCCTTGTTGTTGTTGTTGTTGTTGTTGTTGTTGTTGTTGTTGTTGTTGTTGTTGTTGTTGTTGTTGTTGTTGTATAGCCGCCCCAATTGACTTGCGACTCTGGGCGGCGTACATAAAAATCCCCAACATTTAAAACAATAGAGACCTTTAAAATTCCTAAAAACTGAAAAAATTACCTCCCACCCGCACCAATTAAAAAATCTAGTTTAAAACTTTCAAAAGCAATTATTAGATTGCCTACTAATTGATTTCACGTGTACATTCTTGCTAGGGTTTTCTCCCAGAATTGCCAGTCAGAATAACTATACTCACGGGGGATTAGAGGGAGGAATAGCTTGGTTCCTGTCGGTCAAACATCTCGTAAATGCTAAAGTCCCCCACCCTCCTGTACAGTATATGTGAACAACAAATAGTGTTGCTTGGTTGTATTTCATCCAGCCTTCTGCCCCATCTCAGTATCTATTTTTGGAACATCAGTTCAAGATTCCAGAAGAAAGGTCAGACTTGGAAACTCAAGTATGTTTATGGGGTTCCACTTAACAAAAAGGTAGCATGTCTTTGATAACTACTACTGGGAGTAGCCCATTTCATTTATTTCAATTGGGACAATCTGTTAAGTGTCAAATCGAGAGAAACCTGCCAACAGCCAACCTGTTAAATGCCATTCTAACTAAAATTGTGATGCAATTTTTTTCCAGATTGCTTAACGTCATGCGGTTTTAGCGTTATCTGATGCAAACGTTATCCAGGGTATTACTATTCTATAATATTTTTTGGTCTTTGGTTCAGTGGTCTCAACTGATGTAAACAAAATACATCAGTAGAGATGAGTTAGCTGCAAGGAACAGGGAGATGTACATGAAGATTGTTTTCAGGTGCATCTATTATGGTTGCTTTTTCTGGAATTATTATTAGGATTATATTTCCTTTTTTATAGATTCTTGTCTCTCAAGCAATGCCAGAGATGACAGAAAAGGCTCCTCTTAAGAAACAGCACCGGTAAGTAACCAGACTGCAAAGAAAGCAACTCCCATGAGGTTGGGGGCAGGAGGGAGCCAGAGAATTGCTGTGGACAGCTCTGACCACATTAGGTTTGCTGTCCATCCTTCTGTGTTGCAGTAAGACTGGAAGCTTTAGCAGTTCACTAACTGCTTAGTGTTTGCATTGAATAAAATTAGTTCTTTGCGGTTCTGTCTTGAATCCCAGCTTTGTACTATGATAACAACATTCAAGGCGGTTTACAACCATTCTTAAAAACAAGCTAGGACTGTGTTATTTTGGAAGAACTCCATGTTGCTGTACTTGATCTCGTGCACATGTTATTGACACAGTAATCCCTGCCTCTGCAGAAAGTTTAATTTAAATATCTGTACCTGAAGAGAGCTTTTCACTTCATGACAAGCTAGGATCCATCTTAAACAAATTCACGCCAATGCCATATTTCCTGCTTCGGGGGGGAAATGCATTCTCGGATACAAATTGCAGCTGATGACGTCCTGAAGATAGGGCCCTGGGACAGAGTAGGGATTCTCAGGATGTATTCTCCACCCTGCTGTACACAATCTACCTTTCTGAGCTAGCAGGAGTGATCTTGAGAAATTTTGCAGTCAGCTGAGTTTGTTGTGATGGGAAATCCCTCCCTCCCATGACTGTTCTGTGAGGAATAATTCAGGATTTCATGGTTCATCCCAATTGGTAGTGATCCTGTTCATTACGTAAGTTAAATTCTACACCTTGTTTTATTTACTGAATGAGAGAATGATGGCCTGAGTATTGAAGATAATTTTGTAGTTAAACAGTCTTGGCTAGATCAGTAGCTAATCGGGTTTAGATTCATTGGAATTTAAACCTCTAAAGAGCTATAGTGCTGATTAAGATCCTATGGCCCAGAAGGTTGTTGGTCCTTCTTGATACTTTTTGGGAACTTTCCTTTTATCTTAGCAGGCAACTCTTTGAAAGCTATAACTGATATTCAGAATAGGCCGGTGGCCTATATAGACCTAAAAGCTCTTGAGCATCTCTTTAATTGAGAAGCTTCCTGGTTTTCTAGGAAGCTGTTGGTAATGAAATGAGTAGAACAAAGACTAGAGTGATATTGCTGTAGGTTTTCTGCCAGCTCCAATTCAACATGGACCAAAGCCTATTCGAAGGCCCTACCCATGGTGGTATTGGCAACAAAAGAAGTAATTTTACATGCTGCCACTACCAGGTTCTGTCTTACTCTCTGTGAAATTTCTGATGGAGGGTTATAGAATTTTGGTATGCAGTATCCTTACTGCCTGAGTGAGCTGGGATACCCAGAGGTTGGGAATTTGATTCTTCACTGTGCTTCCAGCAGAAGAGTGAGTCTATGTAAGCCAGAACAAGTGAATAATAAACCACTTCAGGATGGTTAACCCAGAGTGGAAAACTTAACTTGATGGCTTATCATTATCATCATTGTCCTTACAACCCAGTTCACTCACTCCTGTTTGTCTAAAGTCAAGATTGCCATTCTAAAGCTGCATGCTGTCATTTCAGTGGTAGCCGAAAGAGGGTTTGCACAGCTGTGGTTGAAACACCAGCTGCATTTGTTTCTGGAGTTGCCTGATTTGGTTATGATGATACATGTCTGACATACATTCCTTTTGGATGGCTTTAATGTGGTGTACGTGAGGATTTGTTTAGAAAGTGTTCAGAAAGTTCAGTTGGTCGGAAATGGTTAATGGAATGTTAGGTGTTAAAATCTATTTCTGCCCCAAAGGCAAAGTGACTGTGTGAGTTGGAACAACTTATTTAATTTGTTGTTTTGATTTTTATAGTGGTAAAACAAGAGGAGGGGGGAAATCAGGGACTTCACTCATGTGCACAGAGTGGAAACAACCTTATTGCTTTCCCTGAAATATAGTTTACTCCTGGATGCTCTTCTGTAATGGTGTAAGACTGCAATTCCATGCACAGTTTACTTGATAACAACTCTCCATTGACCTCAGTGGGACCTCGCTTCTGAGTGAAAGTATATTCAGAGTGCATTTGTGTCATTAAAAGGAGTATTTTAGTGAAGAAGAAAGGAGTAAGGTCTGGACAAGAATATTTAATGTTCTGGAAAAAGGGAACAAATATAATCATCTAAATTAAATCTTATATATAGAATACAGTGGTACCTCGCTTAAAGAGCATAATGCATTCCACAGGATTGCTCTTTAAGTGTGTTTGCTCTTTAAGAGAAACACCATTGTAAGTGACCAATTGTGACTTCTGGCAGGGAGGATTGCGAACCCCGATTTAGTTGTTAAGCGAGTTTTTGGTTGGTTTTATTTGTTAGGCGAAGCGACTATTCAGAGAAAATTCTGCTCTTTAAGCAAATTAGTCTCTAAGCGAGGCACTCTTTATGGGAGGTTTTACTGTAATTATAAGAAGATGTACAATGTCCCACTAAGGTGGTGGGAGCACGTAGTACTCATATACGGGTTTTTTCTTCCTTTTTAACCTCTCCTTCTTTTTTTATGTCATTATATTTTATATTTGTATATTATTGTGTTTTTTCTGTTTATTATTTATTTATTTATTTATTTATTTATTTAAAAACCTAGTGTGCCAGCTCCGCCCATTCTTGGGAAGATCTGATGTGGTTGCAGTGATGCATGTCTTATTTACATCCCACCTGGATTACTGTAATGCACTCTATATGGGACTGATCTTAGAAAATGTTTGGAAACTCCAGTGAGTCTAAAATGCTGCAGTTGGTTCTTCTGCACAGTAGATTCTACAAAGAGTATTAGCTGTATGGATGCAAGCAGAATATGTACACTGGAGAGCAATGGCATAAATGTGTTTCTCTTCTTTTTTGAGCTTTTGGAAGGATGGACTTTGTGTTAACACATTCCTATAGATGAATTAAACATTCCAAGATGACAACATTGCTTAAGTCTTTTTTCATATTTTCTTTTTGTGTGTTTTCTTTTTATTAGAAAGAAAAATCGAGAAACTCACAATGCAGGTAAGAGGATCAGTGTTGTTGTGACTTGATTCTTGTATGGGGGATTTAAAAAAAGCATTCAAAAGAAGGCACTTTTGCATTGGGAGAAGTCTCATTGTCCCCATAGGCTATTAGTGCATTATTTGATACATCATGCCTTTTGTTTCCCTAGTGGAGAGACATCGAAAGAAAAAGATCAATGCTGGAATAAACCGAATTGGTGATCTCATCCCATGTTCCCCAGCACTGAAACAGGCAAGTGGCTGCTTAACATTCAGTGTTCATTTTGAAGCTGATTTGCAAAGTGAGCTGGTTCAGATGATCAAGATAATCAGTTTTTTAAAAAGGGAATTGGGCACAAGGGTCAGATACTATGCACAGCTCTTTCCTTCATGTGAGTGAATAAAAAAACCAGGAACTCCTTTTATCTACTTTTTTGTTATGTTTGAACTAGGTTTTATGATTAGCTAACAATCACATCTTATTTCATGTCCAGATCAAACCCTAGACTGCCAAAATGAAACCACTTTCTTGGCTTTGTCATTGGCCAAACTTAAGTCCTCATTCGTGCATGTTTCTGGCAGTAATTGGAAGACCAGTAAATGAGTTGGATTCTGTATCTCTATCCACATTCACACAGTGTGTTGTTATCTGCCAACAGCCCCTACTTGAGTCTGTTGGTCTTACATTTAGGCACTCCAAACCTCATCCTATTCAGGGTCCTCCAAATGACACAGGAAAGGTTGAGTTCCTCATCTATATCCTCCTCTAATGATGTTCATTGTCCAGTGAGCTCCTTCTTCCATCTTCTAATTTGGTTTTGTTCTTGTGTATCCTCAAGTATATTTGTTCTTGCTGTAAAGCTCTTCCAGGATCTGAGCTGGCAGACTTGAGGCTCATATCCCTTAGAGGATGTCAAGGGTCATTCTCTTGTTTAGTCCTCTCAGCATCACTGAACAATCACTGAACAAGTCAGTATACAGAAGCCAATTTGTACCAGTGGCTTCATGTTCTGTCTTGGTTGAACAAACTGTTCCTCATTTCGACATCATTTGTGGTTATTATAATTCTTGCCTTTTTTTCATGCTGTCACAAATGGTGTATCTGAGCGAGTACCTGAAGCTTGTGCAAATCTCTGCTCATGAAGCAAAACTTTGATCATTCACACATGATTAGTAATTCTTTTATTCTTGGAAAAGACAGCCCTGACTTTCCTTAAATATTTGGTGTGTTGTGTGATCAAGGCAGCCATCAGCAGGGGTGAATGTTGAAACAAATTACAAAGGTTAACCCCTCTTTTCATAGGAGGCAGGTACAAACAGGAAAGATGTCCACCTTCTCATAATGCAAGGCCAGTCCAATCTTAGGACTTTCCCTCTAAAAAAGAAGGATTGGGGCTTTTTATTTGTTTGCTTCTGCTTGCATTGGCATCAGCCTGTCAAAAGCAGACATTGATGCTGGATCAAGCAGGGCAATAAAGATGGTTCAGAAAATGAAGTTAATGCAGCTATGGAGTGTGGCATAGTGGCTAGAGTGGTGAACTAGGATTTATGAGAATTAGGTTTAAATCCCTACTCAGTCATGGAAACTCACTACGGTGGAGGTGGAACTGGAACTGGTAGAACCACTCCTTAAATATTTTATTCATCTAGAAATCCCTGTTAGAGTTACCATAAGCCAGTTCTGACTTGATGGTATATAACATACAATGAAGATGTGGATGCACATTGCTCTTTGAAATTATCTTGCATGTCGGTTCCAAGGTCCCAAGACTCTTCTTGGCATTTCTTGTGCTATTTTGATAGAATTGCGAACAAAATAGGTCAATCTTAGAAGAAATCAACCCTGACTGATCCTTAGAAGGTCAAATAGTAAAGATAAAGGTAAAGTACTTTGGACATCAAATTAGAAGAGAGGATTCACTTGAGAAAGCCTTGATGCTGGGAAAGGTGGAGGGCAAAAAAAGAAGGGGGTGGCCAAAAACGAGATGGCTAGATGGTATTGTAGAGGCAATGGGCACAGAGCTGAGCGAGTTGAGGAGGATGGTGGAGGACAGAAGTGCCTGGCGGACAGTGGTCCATGGGGTCGCAAAGGGATGGAATCGACTGTGCAACTGAACAACAAAAAATACTACCAAATGTGATTTAGCAGCATATCACTGCCTTTCGTGGGTGACATTTTAAGCGATAGAAACTGAAGAATGGATGTCATATAGTAGTTTTGAATTGCTTACTATTAAGCAGGGCAATCCTGCTTCTATTTCAAACTGTGTCACTGAATGTTTTTGTGGTGTGTGTTTTTACTTTGCAGAGTAAGAACATGATCCTTGATCAAGCATATAAATATATATCCGAGATGAAGCGACAAAATGACGAACTTCTGCTAAATGGAGGGAACAATGAGCAAGGTAAATAGACATTGGATCAAATAGAGGACTAGCTTGTCTTGTGTGTTTTCATCCTCTCTTCCCTACTCAATTAATACTGGCATGTGGAACATTTTGAAGATAGCAGTTTCTCCTGCCACTATTAGATGGTACTTCAAGCTTACAGCACTGTAGATCTGCAGCTTGATGCTTTTCTTCCTTTGAAGAAGTGCATCATTAGGAGTGTTATATGTAAATCAAATCTGTCTTAGTTCCATTACTTTTCTAGTGTATTTGCAGGATCCAGTAGTTTCTCCCCTCATCCTGCCAACATTAATGAGTTAGGGAAGTCTATAGATGGGCAGCAGGTTCCTGGTATGCAGCTCTTCTTTTCATTGATGATTAAGTTAACGTTAATACAGTGGGAATGATTATGCATATTCTCGGAGCCTCTAGTAGTAATGGAGAAAGCAGGGGTGCCCTAACTACAGGCTGGGGCCAGTCTGCGTGATGTCACCATTTGGCCCCCAGCCCGCCTTGCCGCTGACACCATTTGGCCCCCAGCCCGCCTTGCCGCTGACACCGGAAGTGACTTGTCAACACTGGAAGTGCTGAAATTGCAGTGAAAACACACCAAAACATGGAGAAAACATGCTGAAAATTTCAAAAAAAAAATGGTATGAAAATGTTCTGACCCTGCTTCCTTCTCCATTGGAAGCAACAGGGGCAGACCCCCCCCCCCAAAAAAAAAGTGCTTTGAATTCACATGCTGCCGCTGCTGCTACCCGCAGGAGAAACCATGTGACTGGCCTGCTCAGCAGTTTGAGGGGGTGTGGTCAGGCCCCTGGTGGGAAAAGTTTGGGCACCCCTGGGATAAAAGATTATATTTAGGTGGGTTTGAAGATTTCTGTTATGCTGTCTTCACATATTAAGCTGTCTTCATCAATACTGGCCTGGGGCTGATGAGGCCTTTTTGTGCAAAAAAGGCTCAGGACCAGAAAGTGGAACTGGACCAGTGGTACGGGTGTCACACTGCAATGCAGAAGGCCAATGCAAGGCCACTGCATTCTATTCTCAGGACAATCTTCATGGCTGATTGCCAGGAGGGTTCAGCAATATTCAGAATCAGATATGGCACAAGAAGAATTATGCCTTCTGTCGAGTTAGTGCATTTCTGTTAATGCAAGCATCCTTCAGCAACTGAGCTTGCAAACCTGTGCACTAATTTCTTAACCTGTTATGGCTCATGTTATAATTTTCGTTATCTTGATGAAGGTAGCCTTAATTTCTTACTCAAAAATATACAGTATTGCTAATTTTTTATCTTGCAAAAAAAAAAAAATCTTCCTCTGGAATTTGAACAAACTAAGCTTAATTAAAAGAGGGAGCACAGTCAGTCTTGATGGTTCTTGCCAAATTTGTAAAGTATATCTTAGAACAGGGATTCTCAACCTGTGGCCCGTGGGCCGGATGCAGCTCGCAGCGCCATTTCATTTTGGCCCCTCCTTCCTCCATCACACCCAGTGGTGCCATGTGGTGGAGGAAGGGAAAAATGGACATCTGGCCTTTGAAGCTGCTGAGGGAGCGTGAACCGTCCCCCCAGCTTTAAAAGGTTGAGAACTCCTGTCTTAGAATAATAGAAGCTTTAAAATTAAAGTGCTTTCTTGTTATGTTAGAAATTATTGTGTTTGTACTTATTGGGTACAAAGAATATGACTTTTCTGAACAATCCACATGGCTGATGTCCAATTGGCTGTACAGTGAAGAATAACCTTTTATTGAGTTAGAATAATAGGACCATTCCAATACCATTGAGTATCAGCTTGCAGTGGGTCTTCAGGCTCTTAATCAGGGGTATTTTCTTCTTAGTATCTGGACTACTTTTTATTGGTTAGATTTTGACACAAAGTACAGTATAATGAAATCATTCTTTGACATGAAGATATTATAAGTATGCAAGAACTAAGACATAATGGGACAACCATTGCATCGCTATATCTAGATAACACTTGATAGGCAAACAAAGACAGCCGTGTGATCCATACACAAAACAAATGCAGGAAGAAGGTGATACCTTGATTGGATCACTTAAAAAATCAACCATTGTGTGAGCTTTCGTGATTCTAGATCAGTTCATCAGGCAGGCAGGCAGGCATCGGTTTCTTGTGGAAAGGGCAGGAAAATTATTTTGTTCCTAAACCAGTTTGCTGTAGTATACATTGCCAGATTTCTTGATTATTGGATTGTATTTATTTTTCAAACTTTCTTTGCAGCTGAAGAAATAAAAAAACTCCGGAAGCAGCTAGATGAAATCCAGAAAGAAAATGGACGCTACATTGCTTTATTGAAAGCCAATGATATTTGCCTTTATGATGATCCCACAATTCACTGGAAAGGAAATCTTAAAACTTCAAAAGTTTCTGTTGTTATCCCAAATGACCAAGTACAAAAGGAAAAAGGAAATCTCAGAAGTGCAAATGTTTCTGTTGTTATTCCCAGTGATCAACTGCAGAAGAATATCATTGTATACTCCAACGGTAGTCAGCTTGGTGGAAATAACCAGGGGACATCCGTCCAGGGAATAACATTTAATATCAGTCACAATTTACAGAAGCAGACAGCAAATGTTGTTCCTGTCCAGAGGACTTGCAACTTAGTTACCCCCGTGACCATTCCCAGTATTTTCTCCACAGAAGTCAAGTGTGGAGTTCAGACTTCAACTTCTCCATTGGTGTCAAATCCATCAAATCCAGCCAAGAAGAGTCTTGAGCCCTCTACTTCTGAAAATGAGCCAGGTTTGCCTGCTTCTACTAGTGTTGCTAATTCTGTGAGTTCTTTGCACGTAGAAAGGATCCAGCCAGAAAAGCAGAGTACAGCACAAGATGATGAACCTAAAAATAGACCAGAGAGCTTCAAGTCTAATGCAGACATATCAAATGTTCAGCTGGGTGGGAGAGCCCCCAAAGGAGATTCAACAAAAGGAACGCAAGAAGGTTGTGTTGTTTCAGCAGCTGATATGGCCTGCACACCGTCCATTGGACCCTCTGTTGATGGGAAGCCATCAGAAGACAAGGTCTTAAAAAGTGTAGATATGATTAGTGGCAGTGGAGCACCACCAGCAGAAGTCCTGAAAGCTGTGACAGAAATCAACACCTTGCCTGCTACTACATTAGATAAATGGCCTTTCCCTAGTTCTTCAGCTGCTGGCACTTCAGGCACAAAAAGCTTGGGTAATCTGACCCGAATCACCTCTGCTGGAAACACTCAGACTACTTGGACTACTTTGCAGCTGGCAGGAAATACTGTTCAGCCTGTAAACCATACGCCATCCAACATAATGACAACTCTGTCAAATCAGCCAACAATTGGTGCAACTGTTGCCACTTCCACTGCTAATAGGATTTTGGCTCCTCCTGTTCCTAATTTAAGTACTCCTTTCCTTGTGGATGAACAGGCAGCAGAGCAAGTTGTGGCTACTTTGCCTTCCTATCCAGCCATACCTATGCAGCCACTCATCACGAAGACTCAGGTTATAGCACCACCTGCCAGTAGCCTCCTTTCATTGAACCCAGCCATGCAAGTGATTCACATGCCCCAGCCAGTAGCTCCTCCTGTGACTGCATCACCTGTGAATCAAAATGTGGTTATTTTCCAGCCACCTCCGGTTAATCCCTGCCCACCCCAGTTGAAGGCTGAAGTTCCCAACCAGACTGTTAGCCAGCAGATTGTAATTATACAGACTGCTAACCCCAATCCTCTTTCCCTTTTTTCTGCCCCAACTCCGGTCAGAATGCCTGTGAATGGGGCTCAGCCCGCAGTAACAGCTGCTAGCCATTCTATGCAAAATCCCTCTGGGGCTCATATGTTTGGTGGGAAACACCTTGTCCATATTTTACCAAGGCCATCCTCTTCCTCATCTTCTAGCTTAACACAGACACTTTCAGTTGCAGTACCTAATCAACAGCTTCCACAGACTATTTCTTTAAACGGACAGCTGTTTGCACTGAACCCCGTCAAGTCCTCTTCTGGAGGTTCAGATCAAGTCCCTATGCAAATTATTCAGCCTACTACCAGTGAAGATCCAAATCCCAATGTAGCCCTCAACGCATTTAGTTCTTTAGCTAACCTCAACCAGAGCATCTCACAGATGGCAGGGCAAAGCTGTTTGCAGGTGCCAGTGAGTCAGCCTGCCACTCCTGCTGTTAGCAGCCAGGTGGAACCAAGTAAGCATGTTGTGTTGGCATCTCCAGTGGTACCTTCAGCTGCTGAGCACTCTATGTTGACCAATGTTTCATGTGCAAAAGACGCTTCTCCCTCCAAAACACCCCTTGGTTTAAGCTCAAAATGGTCTAGTAAAAACCCAGGAACTAAAAAAGGCTCCACAGCTGGTAGTAGTCTTCCATGCCAATTGAATTCTTGTGAAGATTCCAAGAAACCTGCAAGTGAGAAAATAGGGGCGACCCTTGAACATTCAGAAAGTGACGTCTTGCTGGAAAATGTGCCTGTTAACATGATGGGAAGCTTTGACATATCCCAAGCAAACTGTAGGGTAGCACCTAATGATGAAAATGTTTCTGAGTCTCAGTCCAAAGACAGACTGGAAGCTGAACAAGATACAGAATCTGCATTGGCATGTGACCTAGATGCAAATGTAGCGCCTCGATCATTGCCCCTTGAATCATCCTTGGCAGAACAGTTTGAAGCAGTTGTCCCGGTTTCCTCGGAATGTGCTCCACCACCTCAAGCTCATTCTGAAGCAAATTCACAGTTGCCACAGTCATCCAGATGTGTCCCTGTCAGCACTTTAACATCCTCTGCTTCTGACTTGAATGTGACAACTCACATTTCTAGGACAGCTGTGAAAAATAGAGGAACCAGCGCGAAAAGCATTCCCAGAACAGAAGTCTCGGAGATCTGCAGAGTGGAGCAGAATTGTTCCATGGTAATGCAAGCCTCAGAATTGTTAGAGGAACAAGGCCTAACCAAGATGTTGTCTGATTTTAGTAAAGCAGGAGATCCTATACAGAAAAACTTCTCAGGAGAAGTGCAGCACTCCAGTTTTTGCACCCCAAATTCTCAATCAGTGATAGGCTCCAACGATGAGTTGGCAAGGAAAGAAGAAGGGCTCTTACTGATGAACACTGAAGAGGATAATCTTGCACAATCTCATTCCTGCACTTCTGAGCAAGAGGCAGGCACAGCCAATAGACAAGCAGACTCTCCCATGTCGACAAGCTCCGGCAGCAGCTGTGGTTTCTCTGTGGCATCCATGTTGCCAGAGACATGTAGGGGAAATGTTTCTAACAACACTTTGGTGAATACGTGTAACAGTTGCACATTTTCAGAGCAAACTGATATTGTGGCATTAGCAGCAAGAGCCATTTTTGACCAAGAGGCGCTTGCAAAAGGCACAGGCACTGCTGTTTCCAAAGCAGATGAAGTGGCATCGTTAGGAAGAGGCCAGCCTTTCAAGTCTCATGGAGCTAAAAATGCAGATCGGAGAGAAGCAGCACCAGACAATTTCAGTACCCAGAATTCAGTGCAAATAAACATTGATCGGTCAGTAGAAAAGCAAAGCTGTTCTGTTGGAGTGGAGATATCTAGTGCAACATTGCAAATTCCAGCCCCCCAGTCTTCGGGCACATCCAGCTTGAGTGTCAATAATCTCATACACCAGAGCTGCATCATTCACCCTGCCGTGAGCTGTTCAAGTTTGCCGTCACCTTCAAATCAAGCAGCTGTGACTGTGACTCAGTCCATGCCTGTTAATTCGTATTTAAGTCAGTCTCCAGAACATTCTCCAGTGTTAATGACAGACTATGCCTCCGGACAGCTGTCTGCTCTTCGGACCCCTGCCATGCAGGGTCCTCTGATGCGTGAGTCACACTTAAAGCAGCAAAGTCAGGGGACCCGCAAGGACTCATCCAAGCGGTCTGTTCAAGATGATCACCTCCTTTCCACTTCGAAGAGACAGAAACAGTGTCAGACCACACCCCTACATCTTGAAGGCATGGCTCTGCTGAACCAAACAGTTGATGATATTGCAGACCAAACTCGAATCCTTGCTGGGCAGATCCCCCCTAGTTCATCTAGTCTTGCAGTGTCAGGGGGCAGTCAAGGGCACATGGATGGCCATAACAGATTGTTTCCAGCTAGCAGTTTTGTATCGCCTGCTCTGAGGCAAGCTGAAGTTCAGTGTAGTAATTCTCAGTCTTCTGTCTCGGAGCAAGTGGGGCAGCATCTGCAACCTATCCAGCATGCGCCTCCTCAAGGAATGGCTCATCTTCACAATAATCACCCGTATTTAAAACAGCAGCAGCAGCAGCAACAACAGGCTGGACAGTTAAGAGAAAGACATCAGTTGTATCAACTGCAGCATCACATTTCTCATGCTGAAAGTGGGATCCACTCTCAAGCCCACATTGCCCACCAACAAAGAGTAATGCATCAAGAAGTACAAATGCAAAAGAAAAGAACCCTTATTCAAGCAGCCCAACCCACCACACTTGCTCTACAGCAGAAACATCACGGCAGTGACCAGCCACGGCCAAAGAGCAGCCAGCCACATCCTCATCATGCACAGATGCAGCAAATGCAGCAACATTATGCATCTGCTCCACCTGAGAAAAGTTGTGAGAACCCTGTTGGAAGCAGAAATCATCATAGCCATCCTCAGAACCATCTGAATCAGGACATTTTGCACCAGCAGCAACCAGATGTGGGCAATAGGCAAGCAAATTCTGGAGTTGCTTCTGAACATGTGCCAGGACATAGCCAGATGCAGAGACTCATGACCTCCAGGGCTTTAGAGCAGCAGATGGTGTCCCAACCTAGTATTGTCACCAGACCATCAGATATGTCCTGTGTTCCTCACCGACAAGAAAGAAATAGAGTTAGTAGCTATTCTGCAGAGGCACTTATTGGGAAGTCTCCTAATACAGAACAGAGGCTAGGAATATCCACTCAGAACCTGAGGGCTTCAGACCATCTTGAAATGAGAAATTACCTTGATGTGTCTAGGAACAAAGGACTAGTAATCCATAACATGCAGGGCCGCATGTCTGCAGACCATACAATCGGGTCAGATGTTCAGAGGCTTCCTGAGTGCCATACGTTTAAGGGGAATGGCACTAATCAGCAGCCAGCAGCCAATTTTGATGTGCAGTCTTCACGCAGTGGTGAAATAGGTAACTCAATGTCCTCTCTCCGGGGTATGCAGACACAAGCTTTTAGGATTGCTCAGAATGCTGTACTTCCTGTGGACAGACAGAAGAGGTTGCCATATCAGCCAGTTCAGGGCATTTCAGCAGGAAATCCTCTCCCTCTCCCAAGAGACAATGAGAATGTATGCCATCAAAGCTTCATGCAGAGTTTACTTGCCCCTCATCTTGGAGATCAAACCAGCACAGGCCAAAGGCCAATTTCAGAGCTCCAGAGAAACACACAGTGTGCTACTTCTTCAAATATTGAATATAATTGCCCCCCAGCAAGAGACAGCATTCACATGCGAAGAGAAAGTGATGGGCCAAATAGGGAACGTTGTGACATGTCTCTTGGTACGATTAACAGTAGGAACAATTCATTAAGTATTCCTTTTTCAAGTTCTTCTGGAGATATACAGGGTCGCAACTCAAGCCCCAATATTTCTGTTCAAAAATCCAATCCCATGAGAATGTCAGAGAGTCACGGAACAAAGGGACACATGAATGCTCAAGTGTCCAGCAATGTGCATGGGGTTGTCCGGCCTCCTCTTCACCATCCACCAGTCTCTCGTGGGAATGCTGAACAAGTCCCATCATCCATCCGCCCACCAAACACTTCAGCTACTCAACGGTCAAGACATCCTTTGCACGATAACGGTGGTTCTAAGATTCGCCAGCAGGAAAGGAATCGTTCTGGAAATCAGAGGCACGGCAGTGTGTTCGATCCTAGTCTTCCTCACCTTCCTTTAGCTGCCAGTGGCAGCATGATCCTTGGACGGCAACAACCCACCCTAGAAAAAAGGGGCAGTATTGTGCGATTCATGCCCGAGGGAACTCAGACGTCTAATGATAGTGCCACTTCTGATCAACAGTCGCTCCCTCAAAACTTTGGGTTCTCTTTTATTCCAGAGGGTGGCATGAATCCCCCCATAAATGCCAACACTTCATTTATTCCACCCGTGACTCAACCCAGTGCTACTCGGACGCCAGCCCTAATTCCAGTAGACCCTCAAAATACATTGCCATCCTTTTATCCACCTTATTCTCCTGCCCATCCTACCCTGTCCAATGACATTTCAATTCCTTATTTTCCTAACCAGATGTTTTCTAATCCAAGCACAGAGAAGCCCAGTGGTGGAAGTTTAAATAATAGGTTTGGCTCTATCTTGTCTCCTCCTAGACCAGTTGGCTTTGCTCAGCCAAGTTTTCCCCTTTTAACAGACATGCCCCCAATGCATATGGCCAATTCATCACACTTGTCCAATTTTAACTTGACTTCTTTATTCCCAGAAATAGCCACAGCTCTTCCTTCAGATGGTTCAGCAATCTCACCTCTGCTGTCAATAGGAAACACTTCAGCTTCTGACTCTTCCAAGCAATCATCAAACCGGCCTGCTCATAACATAAGCCATATTCTAGGTCATGATTGCAGTTCAGCTGTATGAAAATATAGGGATGGGTGTTAGAATGTTTGTTTGTTTTGTGTGAATATGTGTGTAGAAATGCATTTTACGTATACACATAAATGCATTTTAGATTGCCATTCCTGAAGAAATGGCATGACAGCATCACTGTAGGAATAATGTATACATGGGAAGATACTTCTCTGTTTCTATATACCCATGTAGCTACTTTAATATCTCAGTGCCTATCTCAGTGCTCACTAACACCTTAATATCTCCTAACAGCATATGCTATTTCAGATTATCACTTGATTTGGCCAGGATATACACTATGTGAAGTATGACTAGACATCAAGGTGTATGAAAATTTGCATTTATTATCCTCAGAAAGTAACTGTTTGTTCAAGACGTACATGTAAAAGGATGTTGATGACCTCAATTGGAACCAAACTTATGAGTCAATTTGTTGTTGATGACGTTTAGCAGAAGAATTTGCTGGATTTGTATGGTAAATTCTGGTATATACATGAAAAACTGAAAGCCATGCTTAGTTTCTGAGGAAATAGTATAATGACAAAAATTGTCGTCCCCCCAAGCCTTTCCATCTGTTGAGATGTTTTACAATCTGCTCCTGCTACCAGTGCATAAATTTTTAAAATAGAAAATATATTGCTAGTTTCTCCACCACCTTGAACCTGGCATTCATTCTTACCATTGCCGGTTTATATGCTGTGAGCTTTCTCAGGTATCATGTTTGCTTCTAGCATAGAACATTCCCTGACAGAAATCTCTTTCTTTATTGCTTCTTTACTATTTTTCTTGATCTGTTCCCCAGATTAACTTTTGTAACCTAGTGGCTGTGCTAGGAATGTTGTTGGGTGATATTACAGGCAAATTCGGAATGAATAATGAGCACTGGTTTAAATGTATTCCTTTGGGAGTAAGAGTCTGTGAAAGTTTGAGCACTTGTCAAATTGGTCAGTAGAGTGAGCTTAACAATGCTAACTGGAAGATGAGTAAAGTTAAAAAAAGAAACTAATTTGCAGGCTTAATTTACAAAGTACAACAACAAGTGAATATTTCAAGAGCACTACAGCCATCATTATTTCGCACCCCTTTGGATAGTTTAACTCAGAGGAATCTATCCTTCTACCGTTATTGTTAGTAGTTCAACTATCTTGCCTATTCCTTCTGTTAAGTTCCACAAATTGGCACTTATCGAATTATCCATACTATTAAAGATACAGTTTTATTCACAGTAAAGTATTAAATATTAAAAGGAATTTATAATGGGTATATTGTATAGTCATTGCTTAGTCAAGTGTGCAGTGAAAGAACCAATTAAAAGTAGGAAGGTTTTTGAAGCCAGTATGTGAAGGTAAACTTTATATTGCCAGAGATACTGGTTATGTTTAGAATTGCAAATACTTGTCTTAAGCAGTTCTTGTGATTTCTCTTGGAAGAATAAATCTAGAACTCTGAATCCCTTCCCAATACAGTATGTGAGAATTTCATCACAAATGGAAAGCATATACAGAGGGTACCAAAAGTATATACACATTGACCCAAATGTCCACTTACATTGCTGCGTTTCAGTTTCTTCCCAAAGAATTGCCAGTGTAGCCGGTTTTGAGCAAACATCATACTACACATTGCTACTGTAATTCAATTCCAAAAAGCAATACATAGATGACATCTCTTAAAACATGTATACATTTTTGGCACCCTCTGTATATGTAATCAAGGATGCAATAGACAAATTGATTTCATATACAGTATGTGCGGCTTCCTCCACAAAAATACATGTTAATTATTTTGAAAGAACACCCTAGGATGTTTAGATACATGCAGATATCAAATGGCCACAGCTTCCTAATGTAACTGATTCAAAAATGACTCAAGTAACCTGAGGTCTTTTCAGGTGTAACAAATTTTGCATATATTCTCTACAGGTTGAGGGGAGTGATTTGCCCCCACCTGTCTCCATTTCTGGTTTCATCATTCACATGTGGAGGGTGGTGAATCTGGACTGAAGATCTTCTGCTCCTCCATGTTTTGGAACCCTTCCTTTCCAGGGTCCTGATTCATATGAGGAGCATCTGTGAATGCGGAATCTCTCTCTCCCTTCAGACTTGGTTGCCCTTCATGTTTAGGAGTAAGATGAAATAGATGGTTAGGACTTGTGAACTCACCTCTACTCATGGTGAGCAGACACAAATAAGAGAACACACCTGAGTTCTTTTGATTTTTCCATGATATAATCCAGGCAAGCTGCTTAGTTGCTTCTGGAGACTTCTCTTTGCAGTAACATTTGACCATTCAGAGACTGTGATATAGTTGAATTGCATCTTACACATTTGTTCCAACAACGAAAACTCCTTGGGTAACTTAATATCCGGATAGTCATTAAAGGCTTCGTTGTTCATTGTAGCAAAAACAGTTCTCAATCATTAATAAGTAATTCAATCCATATCAGTTTATAGTGTATAGTAGGGGTGCCCAAACTTTTGTGTTTTTTTTGGGGGGGGGGGGCGGTGGCGGCGGCTGGTCACATGGTTCAGGGGGCTGGTCACTATGGCCCAGGAGCCAGAGCCAGCCCCTGACACCAATTCATCTGACCCGCAAAGCCCTCATTGCTCCCGGAAGCGGAAGTAAAATGCGCCCATACGGGTGTTTTACTTCCACTCCCGGGAGTGACAAGGACTTCAGGGAGTGGATGAATTGGCATTGGAGGCCGGATCTGGCCCATGAGCCGTAGTTTGGGCACCCCTGGTATATAGTCTTAAGCTAATTCTATGAACCTAAGATGGCATAACGGATGTGCCTTCCTTCAGGGAAACCTTTTTTCAGTTAACTACAATCGAATTCCTGCAAAGTGTTTCTTGTCACTATGTAATGTATATCACACTGCAATAGTGATTCAAAGGGAGCAAGTGTGTTTATGAACTTTGTTTTGACAATTGCTATGCGGTTGTTATGCCAAATGCAGGTGAGAACTGGGAGTAGCTAGGTGGCATCTGTAACTTGCACTATTTTGAAAGTAGACAAAACACTTTCTTCTAGTAGGCTGGGTCCAGAGAAACTGTTGGGGTTTGGGACAAAGTGTTATTCCCAATCCTTTCCCTTAGCATAAAAGTATTTCCCGAGGGAGTAAGTGGACATACGATTATATAGTTTATTTGTTCCTTTAAGGGAAAAATGTCACAATGTCTAACTACAAGTACCTTTCTTGAGAGCCTTTTTGGCTCCTTTACCTTACTGGCTTTCAAAATGGGAGACACACCCTACGTTCAGTGGATGGCAAAGGAATTGATGTGCCTTGGGTGTGCAACTAATGTTGACTTCCTCTAGCAATTTGGTTTACTCACTCTCCTTTCCGTTAGTTGGTTAATATGACAGAGACATTTAACATTTGTTGAGATTAAATAAAACCAGACTTTCTCATTCTGCTGCCTCACAAGGTTAGGAAACATAAATTTTAGATATGTGAGTAAAGGATAGCAAATAAGTTGGTTTAAAGCGGATACAGTGACTTGCTGAAAACAAATAAGTTACATGTTCTGAATGGCATTTCTAGTATTGTAAAATTTGACAGAAAGAACTATTTCTGTGCAAAAACCTTTTAGGAACCTCACTGTAAATGGGTTGGCTGTGGCCAATGCGCAGATGAGATTGAAATGCTAGAAAATACAATACTTGGCTTGTAAAGTTTACAAAGATTAGGAATCTCTGTTGTCCTTCTGCAGCACTTTTGTGATGCTTCCCCCCCCCCCCAAAGTCTGGGAAACCCATGACTTGCAAACCTGTCTAGTGAGGAGACTTAGGGGGCAGTAGGAGTTAATCAGCATTTGAAAAACCACAGGCTCCCAGAAGTTTGACTGATAGGTTGATTTCATCCATTATCTCAGCTTCATAATTTTAATTCAGAACTCCAGTATGTTTGTTATTTTCTTTTCAGTACTGATGTAGCCAGATACTCCTACTCACTTAAGGTAGGTATGAAAAAGTCTGGAGACTTGCTTAGTTTTTAGGGCCCATGAGATGCCAACCTCTGGGTTTATATAGAACTGAGCTGTTCTTATCAACAGAGTTTGCAACAAGTGTGTTCTGTGCAAATGTCAAGATTTTAAAAGTTGTGTGGGTGTATATTGCATCCTCTGTGTTTCAGCTGAGTACAAGCATCCAGGCATTGCTCTTTTGATGAAAGAAACTAAGCAAAGGGAGATGGGAAGTCACCATCTATGCAGTATGATGAGCTGTCAGTTTCTGTCCTGTGGCAGATCTTTGTTTCAGTAGCGTGCTGCTGTGCCTGGTTCTCCTTAAAAATGTAAGCTATATCCCATCTGTTCTTGAATTTAAGAAATGCAATGTCTTGAATCACACCACAGATTTCCAGCTGCATGTCCTCTAAATTTCCAACCACTATGTTAATGGTCTCTAAAGACACTCTTCACACCTGATACAGAAACGTGTAATGATGCTATACTGATCAGGAATATGACTTTCTGTAAATAATATTTTGTTCTGTTTACTTTTGACATCTTTTTATAAATTCATTGCATTCATATGTAAATATTTGCGACAGTGATTCTGATGAAAGTTCACAAATTTTTATTAAGTGTAACATTTTATTGAATGTAAACATTGTATAGATGAAACAAAATAGTATTTTATTTTTAAAATTGATAGTTTTTGTACTTTCATTTTCTATAATGCACATACTACGCTCTTTTCATTCCAGAAAACAAAGCCAAAAAGAAAAAGAAAAAAAGCTTGTGATTCTGCACAGGTCCAGTTGCATTAAAAGTTATATTTGTAACTTGAAAAAGTGCAAAGAATAACACACCAAGAAATGCAACTCTGGTTTCCCACTACTTTAAATTTATGATTCTTGCCTTTCTAGGTAAATTATTCATTTCAAGTTAAATTGCACTAGAGAATAACTGTGCTTACAAACCCTCAATATGTTTACATCTAATCCTGTCAACCATTGCCAATCTGATCATCTGATTCAATTCCTGTTAAACTCCCCCAGAATAGGAAAGACAGGAGGCCTGATTTGGCCTGCAATTTAAGCAGCCTGTGCCCCAACATTTGGGGCAGTCCTTGCCCATGTATGGTAAGTAGTCTCCAGGGTATTTGTAGTTAACCAATTCAACTCCTTGTTAGTACTTTGCAGGATTAGTTTCTGTGAAATAATGTTACCATGCTGGACTGCAAATTCTTTTGTGCAGGGATAAGAGTTACAAAATTGTTATACAAAACTTAAAACTCAGAAGCACAAGATCACAACTGTATAAAAATCTGTTTACTTCAGATGAATAGAATATCTTTGTGCTGTAGCAAGAAAAGGAAACTTGATTTTTGTTCTCAAGTTTCTTTTAAATACCAATGTATAGTAAGGGCAAGTGGCTTTGGGATATCAAAAATGATGGTGTATCTATTGCACTGAGGTTTTACGCCACATTTCACAAAAGGAATAGAATTCATCACTTTAATTCAGGGATGCCCAAACTACAGCCCAGGGGCCAGATCCGGTCCCTGGGCCATAGTGACCGGCTCCCTGAACCGCGGGACCGTCCCACGGCCTGAAAAGTTTGGGCACCCCTGCTTTAATTAAAGGACTCCTGTTGTGAAATGTAACTTTAATCAAAATATGATGTCATTAGGTATAAATTTCAAATGAGAATGGAGCAAATAGGCCACTTGCTTTCAGAGAGGTTTCCCTCCATGTCAAAAAGAAAATTCCAGTGCTTTTTGAGCTGCTGCATATTATTTCTCAGGCTGTCCAGAAACAGAAAGAAAGTGGGTGCACCTCCAATTGGGAATCTTCCAGTACAAAAAAAGAGATTTTGTTGGCCTACATGGTGAGTAGGAAGACAGACAAACACTGACAAATTAAGCAGCAGAGTACAATCACAATCTATCTCTGGCAGAAAAATCGTAGCCAAACAAAGTAAGACTCAAGGCCCTGTGTACAATTTCTATGTTTTAGGACAGGCCAATAGTCTGGCCTGAGAGGTGGTAAGGATATGACACAACTGTGTACTGGACCAGAAATGGATGGTCACTAGAGATGGAAAAATGCATAATTAATGAAAATTACCAGGAGTCACAGAAGTTTTACTCATCTGTAGAAATCAGCTGCCTTTGCCTGTGACTGGTCTTCAGGACTTAAGCACAGGGTTCTTTGGAAGTGTGTCTTTAGAAACTTAAAAAGCCCATCTCGATTGCCTCTGTACCTAGGCTGTGCCTTGTCTGGGTTGTTTACACATCCTTTATGCTCTACACTGGTCCTTCTGGTGTGGGCTGCCTCGTTGTACACAGGTTGACCTGCTGTTTAGCACAGTCCTCTTGTCCAAATGGCATATCTATCTCAAGCAACCCCTCAGCTCCTTCCCCTCTTAATTAAACACTTCTACTTGACTGCAGAAGTGAAATTGCAATGGTTTCAGTAGAAAGGAAAATGAAAATACATGAGTGATTCAGTGCATCAGCGATGAGCTAGATGCAATAAAAATAAATTTCACTTCCTCTGCAGACAAATAAGAGAAGTGTTCAAATTTCCAATACCATGAAGTGGATCGTAAGATGCTTCACAATACTAGAAATGTGCACCAGTTTAGTCCTCTCCAAGCCAAGAACCAAAGCAGTAGACTCTCCTGACAGGGCTCATAAAGATATGGATTGGGGCAAATTGGTTTGCTCCAGTGACATGCACAAGTAGACAGGGGAGGGGGGATCACACCCCATTGTTTTCCCAAAGTGTGGCATAAATGTTGGTTTAGAGATGAGCTCTTAGCCTTCAGAACACCACCACCCCCTTGCTTTTCTGACATGGTTCAGAAAACAGGTATCTTGTCTCTTCGCACAGAGTCCAAGTCATCATCTAGAGTTAGTAGGACCTAGAATAAAGAGAGCAAAAACTAATGTCATACTCTGATAGTCTTCCTCTAGAGTACTCTTGTCTCCATCAGCAAAACAAAAGCAGGGAGGAAAGAATTAAGTACTTCAGTAATAAGACTCAATTATCTTGATGTTCCTTTAAATATCTAGGGCAGTGATGGCAAACTTTGGCACTCCCAAGTGTTCTTGAACTTCAATTCCCAGAAGCCCAGGTCAGCAGGAGTGCTGGCTTAGGCTTCTGGGAATTGCAATCCAAGAACACCTGGAGTGCCAAGGTTAGCCATCACTGACCTAGGGAGAGTATTCACCACTTTGTTAGTTGCAAATACTCCAGGAGCAAAATCTGCTTAGATGATTTTTCTGCCACAGGGATGAAAATTGAAATACTGTATTAAAAGTTCTCTAAAACGTAATATAAGACCATTAAACTGAAAATAACCTTTAAAAGCAGGGGAAAGCTTTAAAGAAGAAATTATTCGTTCAGCATCCCATTGATTACTGCAGTCTGATCAGTAGCTAAAAGCTTGACTGTGAAGACAAATTTTTGCTAGCAAAAGACTATGGGTGTGAGACTGTTTGTGGTGAGAGAACCTAGCTTTCCATGGAAAGGAGCCCATGTGGCAGGGAGCAGCCAGTGAAATGGCCTCCTCTCAACTCCTCACCAAGCTGCCAGTAAAGACCAGGGGGAGGACCTTCTGCAATAACCTTAAAACCACAGAGGCTTATACAGTCAAACCTCATTTAGTGAGTGTTTCACTTTGCGAAAAACTCACATAACGAGCGGGTTTTTCAAAAGCGATTCGACTCGCATAATGAAAATTTTCACTATGCGAGTTGGACTTCCCGTATGGAAACCCTCACCTAGAGAGCATTTCTATGGGGGAAAACTCGCATAATGAAAAAAATTTCGCTATGCGAGTCAGACTTTCCTAATAGAAAACTTGCATAATAAGTGTTTCTATGGGGAAAATTTGCATAACGAAAAAAATCGCTATGCGAGTTTTTCCCCTAAAAAAGCTCATTATGAGAGTTTTTCCATTGGAATTTTTGCTATGCGAGTCTGACTCACATGGTAAAAAACTCATATAGCAAGCAACCTCGCAGAATGAATTAAATTTGTTATGCGAGGTATTACTGTATGGGGAGTTGTTTAACCTGGACTGAAGTCATATATAACTTCATGGGCCAGAACTTTGAATTGGGCTTGGAAATGAATTTATAATGTTTGGACTTGATAAAGAGGGGAGATGCATGCACCTCATCAGTTGTCTCAGTTAACGCTCTGATGGCATTTCAGACAAGCTGAGGTTTCTAAACATTCTTGAAGGCAGACCCACATGCAGTGACCTTTCTCAATTGGCTCTCAACTGGACCTGGGTGTGGGAGAGAAAATGTGCCCTCTTTCTCCCCTCCTACTTCTGGGAGGAAGTTTTCCATTTGGATTTTTAAAAAAGTGATGCAGCAGATATGCACTGCCCACTTCTAACAAAAAAAATCATTTCCTTGGCCATTCCAATGAGCCAAAAAAGTGTTTAATTTGTCAGTCTCCTGAAATGGCCAATATACAATATCAGCAGATGGACAGAAGACTGGTGTGGACCTTATAGTTCCATAGGCCTGCTCCAAAATCAGCATGTAGACAAGGCCATGGTTATTTATAGTCCAAATTTTCACACTCCTCTTTGTGACATCCACACACCATCATTTCTAGCTGGCAAATATGGGTGGAGTAACAAATGAAAACCGGGAAATCGGATACACACACCATCAAGTGGGAACTCGCTTGTAGCGATCCTATCAGAAATTTCAGGGTAAATGAAAAGTTTAAGGAATGGTGTTACTAGGTCCATGATAGCGAACCTTGGCACTCCAGATGTTCTTGAACTTCAATTCCCAGAAGCCCAAACCCCCGTGAATCCACACAAATGGGTTTGCTGCGATTCATCCGGCTCACGCTGCCCTCGTCACTTCCGGAAGCAGAAGTAAAATGCAGCTGTATGGCCCATGTGGGGTTGTCGTCACAGGCCGAATGATTTGCTGCTGCAGGCTGGGTCCAGGCCATGGGCAGTAGGTTGCAAACCCCAGCGTTAGCAACTTGCTTTGAACCCATACTTCACCCTATGACTTTTGGTGATTGGGCATTTTAAAAATGTAATAAATATAATAAGTCTTAACATTGTTAAATAATGGTAGCAAAAAGTGTGTTTCATATATATATGTAATGCACAGTCCATTATGATGTACAGCTATACGAAGCTAGGTACAGTATCTACGTGGTCAGCTTTGCTGGGAAATGCAAGAAGCCTTACCAAAAAGGAGAAGAACAAAGCAGCTGCCGAGAGGAAATGCCAGACATCATGATCATCGAAAAATCCCCAAAGGATGCATGGCCGGTTTTTCTCTCGGGATTCTGCAGGGGTTTCCTTGGGGTGGGGGGGGGGGAGAAGAAAGTAGTTGATTCTAGCTGGATCCCTTCAATAGGCTCATAGGCTGCAAACTAATTAGAACCCTGGGTTGTCAGAAGGGTGTTTAAGCTCATTATTTCAGCTTTAACCCCTAGGAGCTTTTTGAACTAATACCTCGGATAACGTAATCTGGGGAGGAGAATTGGATCGAATAACGATAACAACCGCTAAGGACTGTGCGGTTACAATGTATCTCTATGGAGCTTTAACATTATCTGATCCATCCCATAGGATTTTAACATGGATCGGATAACACTAAAAAGCGGATAACACCAAGACTTGTGGAACCAAGTCTTAGCGTTATCCGAAGTATTACTGTATAAGGCAAAATATGAATAGAATAGTGGGACAACAACCACCACCAAGGAATAATGGGACAGTTGGCTAGGTCAGTGAGTCGAGCATTTGACTATGGATCCAGCGGCGAGGAGTCTAATTTCCCACTGTGCTCTGTAGGGGACAATGGCCTCTGTCCTTGGGCAGAATACGCAATAACACTAGCACTTCTCTACCGCCCCATATGAGCACTTAGTGCACTCTCTGGGTGGTTCACAAATTAATTAGCATTTTGCCCCCAACATGCTGGGTCCTCACTTTACCAACCTCAGAAGGATGGAAGGCTGAGCCAACCTTGACTCTGTCAGGATCAAACTCACAACATTTTGGTTGTAGCACAGCAGTTTAGCCACTGCGCTACCAGGGCTCTGCGCCCAGTCCCAGAGTCACCCCCACAAGAAGGGAATGCCACACTTTAAAAGCTCTGGAAATACTGTAGTCATCATCTGTTGGAATTGACTTTTTGTTGTTCAGTCGCACAGTCGATTCCAACCCTCTGTGACCCCATGGACCACTGTCCGCCAGGCACTCCTGTCCTCCACCATCCCCCTCAACTCACTCAGCTCTGTGCCCATTGTCTCTACAATACCATCTAGCCATCTCATCTTGGGCCGTCCCCTTCTTTTGCCCTCGACCCTTCCAAGCATCAAGGCTTTCTCAAGTGAATCCTCTCTTCTCATTTGATGTCCAAAGTACTTTAGCTTCATCTTTATTATTTGACCTTCTAAGGAGCAGTCAGGGTTGATTTCTTCTAAGACTGAACTATTTGTTCTCCTCGCTGTCCAGGGGACTCTCAAAACTCTCCTCCAACACCACATCTCAAAGGCATCTATTATTCTGCGCTCAGCTTTCCTAATGGTCCACCTGTCACACCCATACATTGCCACAGAGAATACCATTGCTTTGACTATGCGGATTTTTGTTTGCAATGTGATGTCTCTACTTTTCACTATGCTCCCCAGGGTTCTCATTGCTTACCTCCCAAGAATCAGTCACCTTTTTATTTCATGGCTGCAATCCCCATCTGCAGTGAGCTTTGATCCTAGGAAAGTAAAATCTGTCACTGCTTCTACTTCTTCCCTATCTATTTTCCAGGGACTGATAGGGCCTGTTGCCATTATCTTTGTTTTCTTGATATTGAGTCTCAAGCCAGCTTTTTCACTTTCTTCTTTCAGCCTAATCAGGAGCTTCTTTAGGTCCTCCTCACTTTCTGCCATGAGGGTGGTATCATCTGCATATCTCAAATTGTTGATGTTTCTCCCAGCAATTTTGATCCCAAATTGTGATTCCTCCATCCCTGCATTGCGCATTATGTGTTCTGTGTATAAGTTGAATAAGCAGGGTGACAAAATGCAGCCTTGTCTTACTCCTTTTCCTATTCCAAACCACTCTGTCATTCCATTTTCTGTCCTAACTGTTGCCTCTTGATTCATGTACAGATTTCTCATGAGGCCTATAAGGTGTTCCGGTATTCCCATTTCTTTAATTACTTGCCACATTTTGTTGTGGTCGACACAGTCAAATAGTCATCATCTGTTGGAATTGACTTTGGCACATCGTTATTAAGCATTCCCAATAAAAATGTACTTTCCTAGGCTAGGGTTGTTTCTGGATCCAGCTTTTATTCTTGATGCTCAAATAAAAATGATTACTGGTTGTTCCTTTTACACCTGTCTGGGATGTATGCCAATCTGATCACTATAATGCATCCTAGCAACATGATGTCTAAAAAGGGAAATGTACCTTTGTGTGGGTACACAAAGGCACACTTCAGCTACCTGAAGACTTGTCAGGTGGAAGAGGGCCAAGACCTGCTACCCCAGAAAGGCAGGACTAGACGTGATGACCTTGGCGGAGTGGAGGTGCAGGGCAAGAGGGGTGACATCGGTGGAGAGCCATTTGTCAGAGAGGACTTAGTTGCAGATTTTCCACACCAGGTAGCACATTTTGACTAGAGAGCATAGAAGCACCTTTCTGCTCCACTCCTTATCCGAAAAGGAGAGCAAATCTGATATTCTGAAAGACTGGAACAGGTTTTTCCCCTGGTATTATTTTTAGTCATTCCACAGATTATTGGTAGTTTGATATAACGTTGGGAATGATACATTTATTCTACGTTGCATAGGTCAAGGGCTTACGTGAAAGATCAAGGAAAGGGAAAGTATGAGAAGGCAAAAACTAAGTGAGTCCCTTAAGACAGGTAACAGAATGTACTTAGATGGTACAGAAACAAAAGATGGGTTTGTAAACAAATCTATAGTAAGATACTCCTCTGTTATACCAAAGTACAGTCAAACCTTCCATAAAGAGCGCCTCGTTTAAAGAGTAACTCGCTTAAAGAGCAGGATTTTCTCAGAATGTTCGCTTCGCTTAACAAAACCAACCAAAAACTCGCTTAACAAATAAATCGGTGTTCGCAATCCCCACAACTGGTCACTTACAATGGTGTTTCGCTTAAAGAGCAAACTCGCTTAAAGAGCAATCCTGTGGAACGCATTATGCTCTTTAAGCGAGGTACAACTGTATGTGTGTACATTGCCATCTAGCTGATTCTGACTTATGGTGAGCCTTTGTAAAGGTTTTCTCAGTAGATAATACGCAGAGTAGTTTACCATTCCATTCTTCTGGGAGTCACCCTGGGATTGTGCAGCTTGCCCATGACTACATAGGCTGGCTGTTCTCCCAGGTGGCCTAGTGAGGACCTGAACTTCCAACCTCAGGCTCCACAGCCAGACACCTAATACATTGAGCTATCCTGCCTGATTAAACCTATTGAAGTGTCAATGATCCATTGACAGTCTACCCTAACTAGCAAAAAGGAAGTAGCAGTCAACTTGTCATATTCCTTGGCTCAGAGGGCCTCTAAGGAACTCCACATGGGCTAGAGCAGCATTTCCCAACCTTTGGTTTTAGGACTTCAATTCCCAGAAGCCTAAGTCAATCCCCCCTCTCCCCAAAGCACTGATCAGCCAATGTACTGATTTGGGCACCTTAGAATTGAAACCCCCCTGCGGGGTGTGGGCTGGATGTTGGGGAACTGTTCTAGAGCTATAGTTATAATTTAGACATGCTGCCCCCAGGGGACTCGTCTTCAAGAGACTGAAATGTACGAGTGGGAAGATGGGGAAATGAGACACCTACCTCCCAGCTGCTTAGATTTTGGAAAAAGAAATAAAGAGCTGCACCCCAAACCACCCCAGTAGCCACAATGCAGAAAAGGGGGATGAGCAGAAGTTTCTCCGAGCTGCGGAGCTGGAAAAGAGAAAAAGACAACCATCTTAAAATAATCTCTACAAAATGTGCATTTCCCATCCATTCCAGCCAAGAAGGCACACTGTAGTCTCTGTGACTGTCACCTAAACACAATCTGGCTGGAGCTTTCTGCTCACAACAGCAAAGGAGAAATCTGTTTGCATTTTAATGTTCACACTGTAATGGTTTTGGTATCTTAAAAGCAACATCAGTAAGTTTCTGGGAAACTAAAAAGCTTGCTGTGTTTGTGACATTTTTAGTCATCCATACATTTATTCTACAGTCAAACCTCACATAAAGAGCACCTCGCTTAAAGAGTACAGTAATACCTCGGATAACATTTGCATCAGATAACGCTAAAACCACATAACGTTAAGCAATCGCGGGGGGGATTGCATCGAATAACGTTAAGATCCTATGGGATGCATCGGATAACATTTGCTAAAGCCTGTGCGGTTACAATGTATCTCTATGGAGTTTTAGCGTTATCCGATGCATCCCATAGGATTTTAACATACATCGGATAACACTAAAAATCCATTAACACCAAGACTTGTGGAACCAAGTTTTAGTATTAGCTGAGGTTTTACTGTAACTCGCTCAAAGAGCAGAATTTTATCTGAATGTTCGCTTAACAAATAAAACCAACCAAAAACTCATTTAACAAATAAATCGGGGTTCACAATCCCACCCCCCGAAGTCACAATTGGTCACTTACAATGGTGTTTCGCTTAAAGAGCAAACTCACTTAAAGAGCCATCCTGTGGAACGCATTATGCTCTTTAAGCAAGGTACCACTGTACTTGAGGCTCATATAGTTCATCTCTGGGGGGTTTTAAATCTCTATTTCCAAGACTAATGTGACACACATCCCTGCCCAGGTTAGATCTGAGGGGAAAGGCCAAGAGTTTATTCTACAGTCAAGCTGGGCATCAAAGGTGTTCTGAGGCATCTCAAGCTCTTTGGAGGCAACTAGGGGGAACAGATCTCTAAGCATCCATATTTTAGAATAAAATAGGCAGAGGTTCTTTACAAAACCCAGCTTCCTGCATCTGAAGTCTTTAGAGGTTCTTGCATGGAAGAAGGAAAGAGGATGCTAGTGCCAGTTACCTTCATGATGACATAAAAGGCAAGATACAGCAGAAGATTACAGATAAAGATGCCCAACAAGTAGGAGGCAAAGTCCTTTGGTCGATACACCAGTCCAAAAATGGCACTGAGAAAGAGGAAGGACAAAGACAAAATAATCTGAGATGATACACAAAACCCTACCCTGCTGTTCTAAACCTGTGTAGAATCATCATGATCCAGAAAGTTCCACATCTCATCATGATTATTCTCTTAAACTATTAAAAATCCCACCATTATAAAACATATTTTTAGACTTAATTGAAAGACAATTTGAGTTTAGACAGCCAATCAGGTCTGGAACCTGTCCTACTTCCATCTAGACTTTAGTGTTTCCCAACCTTTGGTTCTTGGACTTCAATTCCCAGAAGGCTAAGCCAGTTCCCCAAAGCATTGATCAGCCAATGTACTGACTTAGGCTTCTGAGAACTGAAGTCACCCAGTGGGCTGTGGGCCCCACGTTGGGAACTACTGAATTAGAACATTTGTTGGAAGAGTTAGGCTAAGCCACTATCCTGAGTTTTCTTTAAACACTCTTCTTGTAACTCTGCTAGGCTAGTTAAGTCAAGACATGACAAGATCTTGACCATGGCTCCCAATCAGTAAGGCAGGATAGATTTTAAAGGAATGGCATTCTTGTCCAGCTGAAGCATTTCTTCCTCTTGTGCTAATCATTATAACCATCCCAACCATTCAGAGTAGGATACCTCACACACACACACCTTACCAAGTCCCTCTTGATATGGCTAGACAAAAGCAGAGGACAAATAAGATTAAACTCTAAGTGGGAATCTGTCAGTGATCCTAGAGCCCCCAAAACCTAAGTCTGTACATTGGCTGATCAGTGCTTTGGGGAATTGACTTAGGCTTCTGGGAATTGAAGTCCCCAAACCAAAGGTTGGGAAACATTGACCTAGAGGAAAGTCTCTAGCTTTCCAACTATAAAATGACCCTGATCAGGGCTTCTGGGAATTGAAGTTCCAGAACAGCTGGGGTGCAACAAAATGGAGCTAGCAACAGCCACTGAAAATCTGATCAGGACAAGAGAATTCTGTCCTTGCAGGGTAGTTGCTGCCAGCAGGATAACTCTAGGGCAGTTGGTCCCAATCTTAGGTCCCCAGATGTTCTTGGATTGAAGCTCTCTGAAATCCTGGCCAGCACAACCCATGCTTCTGGCAGTTTTAGTCCAAGACCCTTTAGGAACCTGAAATGGAAGGGACCCTCTTTCAGCCTCTCTTTAAAATTTGTCAGAGAAGTTATCGGAGCCATATTCCCAAGAATGTGGTGGGTGGACCCAAAGGTATACCCGAGCTGGTGTTTCCACCCTTCAGAGGGGTAAAAAGCCCTACACAAGTTGGAAAACCACTAAATGATCGTGGTAAAGGGTTTGTGATCATCTTGTGCATATTTATACTTTTGGCTTAAATTACAAGGCCCTGAGAGGGATCCTGCTAGCGGAAATTCCTAATTAGAGTTATATTAGCAGATCCTCATTTGATCTAAACCAGGAGTTCACAACCTTTTCAAGCCGGGAACCAGGTCATGCTCTCTCAGTCAGCTTCGAGGGCAGCTCTGCCATTTTGCCCTGCCTGCTCGATGGGGGTGGCTATTTTGTGCTAACAACTTCAAAGGGGTTGTTATTTTGTTTCTTGAATGCCCCTGGAGGGGTGGAGGGTTACATGAAATGGTGCTGTGGGCCAGATCTGGCCCATGGGCCTTAGGTTGGGAACCCCTGATCTTAAGGACCAGCTGCTCTGGGGAATGCCACCTGCCCCATGTGGCTTTCTAAACCTCTCATTTCTTAGTGATTGGTGTCATTGTCCTCTGTTCTCGATGATCCAACACACAGGTGGTTGGTTCTTTAAGCTTCACAAGCTTTGCCACTGACTAGACCACATCCATACACACAAGAAGTGGAGCATCTGTTTCTTGCCACAGGTCAGACTTAACACATGGCAACAGTTCAATGCGTGTGGATGTCAAACTGTTCTAGGCTTGTAGAAAGTGGATCTGTGGATAAGAAGAGATGACTTTTCCAATGTACTGCCCACCTAACTAAAGAGTCCAGTCTAAAAGTGACCTCATGTTGCAAAATCAGCAGTCTAGAAGCAGAAATATCTTCTAGGATGAGTTTCTGAGGACCAATTAATTCCCCATCAAACATGTCTGTGCACATACTCCACACACATTTGCTACTTACAAAGACCAGTTCACCAGGTTCCCCACAATAAGCAGGACCATTCTGTCCTAGAGGAAAGAAGCAAGAACAAGAAAGTGGGCTTTAAAATCACCACTACAACATTATCATGATGGTGCCATTGGAGGTGCTTAGGGTTTAAGACACATTTGAAGTAAACCAAGCCTTTAAAACCCCATCTGGACATTACTTCACTCAGATTTTATCTATGATGAAAGCAGAAAAGTACCCAACCTCTTCTCTCTTTTCACCATATGTGCAACGGTGTGCCTGCAGAGGAGAGACTCAACGTAACCTCTACAAACGAGCAGGATTGTTACTGACATGCAGAGCCTAGACACCATTGGGAACCTTCTCTTTGCAGGTGAATGATTTTTTAAACAGCAAAGCAAAGGGAGGGGGGAGTGGCTAGACACTTTGCTGCTTGTACAATTGATAAAAACAGGGGTCAGTAAAACCAATTTAAGAATCAAATGCTGCATTACAAAGTCAACTCCCATCATCTTTCCCAGCTCCTGCCTCCCAGCAGTTCAAAAGCAAGAAACTGCAAGTAGATAAATAGGTACTGCATTGGTGGAAAGAGGTAACAGCATTCCATGCGCTCTGGCATCAAGTCATGCCTGCCACATGTCCATGGAAACATCTGCAAACATAGACAGTGCTGGCTCTTTGGGTGTAAACAGAGATGAGCACCAAACCCTAGAGTTGGATACAACTGACTTTTGAGCAAGGGAGATGTTTGCCTTTACTAAGTAGAACCAGAATGACGCTTAAACCTAATATGATTTTTAAGTCCACTGATTTTCAGTGGATAGAGAGAACGAGCATGTCAGAAGATGCTTACCTGAAACAAAGCTACATAAATGTATTCAAGTCTGTTTTTCAGACTTTTCAACTCTGTGCTTCAGTTTCAAACTGATTTAAAGGTACTAATGAAAGATTCTTCCATGCCTGTGCCAGGTTCACTCTACAGGAGTGCCTGAACTCTTGTTGTTAACTTATACGTGGGCTACTGGTTTGACTAGTGTTTGCAATTCCCATTCTGAACCATTCAGAGCATGAGTGTGATCCATCCAAAGTTAATGAGCTTTTAAGTCCTGTTGATATCCTGATTGATATTCATTTAGCACACTGACGAAAACAGCATCACCACTTCTTTCTGACTTCTTTAAACATTTGTTCAAGGGGCAAAGAATCCCATCAGCCCTCCAAACTGGACAGAGGTGGCTTCAATGGGAGGTACTTACCACGTACATGGGTCGGCTGCACTGCTGGATACAGTCTGTGTAGAACACCATGAATGCACGTCGGAAAATCCCAAAGTCTGCCACAAACAACAGCACAAGGATTAAAACAATGGTGGGGACGCTGGCAATATGAACACCCGAGCGAAGGGAATGATATACAGTAATACCCCGGATAACAACTGCATCGGATAACACTAGAATTGGATAACGCTAGAATCGGATAACATTGGATAACGATTCTGGATAATGATTCTTAGTGTTATCCGAGGCAATGGTCTGCGGGTGTGGAGTGGTTTGGGTAGAACTACCCAATCCACCCCCCACCCGCAGCGGTCTCTGCGACTGCAGTAGGGTCGGGAAAAGCACCCGCCTTTTCCCCGACCCTACTGCAGTCGCAGAGACTCCTTGTCTCTTTATTTTCCTCCCTGTATTTAAACTACAGGGAAGGGGGAAAGAGAGAGATGTGATTGGTTCTCTAGAGATCACGTCTTTTTACCTCCCTGTATTTAAACTACAGGGAGAGAGAGAAGTGCTTTCATCTTTCTTTCCCTCCCTGTATGTAAACTACAGGGAGGGGGAAAGAGAGATGTGATTGGTTCTCTAGAGAACCAATCATGTCTCTCTCTTTCCCCCTTCCTTGTAGTTTAAATACAGGGCGGGAAATAAAGAGACAAGGAGTCTCTGCGACTGCAGTAGGTTCGGGGGGAAAGGCGCTTTCCCCGACCCTACTGCAGTCGCAGAGACCGCTGCGCGTGGGGGGTGGCTTTAAAGGCAGGGAGGAAAAGTTCTGCCTTTAAAGTGGTTTGTCCCTGAAGTCAGGGCTTTTTTTTTAGCATTGTTCGATGCATGCACTGGACAACACTAAAAATCAGATAACGTCATGACTTGTGGAACCAAGTCATAACGTTATCCGGGGTATTACTGTACTTCGACATTGTGAAGAAAGGTGGATGGAAAGTGAATCAGGAGCTACAAAGAGATTGCTGGATGGCTTGTGTGACTCACAGCTTTAAGCATAGCTAATTACAAAATTGTTCTTGCTATGGGTGACATAAACGCACCCACTTCTGGGTACAGAGGAGGCAGCAGTGGGTTGGACAGAATAGCATTGGGGGCTGGTGTGTCCCATGGGCCATAGGTTGAGAATCCCTGGTCTAGAGCAGTGGTTCCCAACATGGGGCCCATGCCCCACAGGGGGGCTTCAATTCCCAGAAGCCTAAGTCAGTACAATAACTAATCAGTGCTTTGGGGAATTGACTTAGCCTTCTGGGATTTGGAAGCAAAAAACCAATGGTTGGGAAACACTGGTCTAGAAGTTTCACCAACTGGGCACCTTCTAAATGTGTTAAACTATAGTTTCCGTCAAGCAAGCCAGCATAGCTATGCTAGATTAACAGGAATTAAAATCCAACTCATAGGCTGGGAACAGCTGGTCTTAAAAAAAGAACATGCTTTCTTGCTCATCTTGGCTCAGTCCAAATGGGAAAGTTGAACACAAAAAGTGCTAGTTACCTGGATCAGAGACATCTGAGGCAGAGCGAAGCAGAGGACAGAAAGAGGAAGAAAAGAAGCTTGTGAGAGGAGCCTGATAGTGCAGAAAGTAGGACAAATGGGTAGTCTCTGGTAGGGAGGTTTCCTAGCAAAATGCCTAGCAAAGAAGGGTGCATAGAGGAAGCAAGTGCAGATACACACAGACAGCCCTGGCTCCTTGAGCAAGTGCCACTTGGAAACAATGAAGGATGCCTAGGGTAGGTAACACAGCAATGCTATGCAACTCTTAAGCCATTGCTAGGTTTTATAAAAAGGCCAAGATTAGATCCTTGAAATGGTTGGTGATGGTGGGGAGTTTTTTTTTCAAATCAAGAAATACTTGACAATGGGTCTGACTCTTCACAGAAGATCATTTACTAGAGCAAAATTTGAGCCGCTAGACCAATTGTGCCCAAACTAAGGCCTAGGGGCCAGGTGCGGCCCCCGACACCAATTCATCCGGCCCACGAAGCCCTCGTTGCTCCTGGAAGTGGAAGTAAAACATGCCCGTACAGGCGCATTTTACTTCCACTTCCAGGAGCGATGAGAACTTCATGGGCCAGATGAATTGGTGTCGGGGTCGCACCTGGTCCCCGAGCCTTAGTGACTGACTTCCTGAACCACATGATTGGCCCACGGGCCAAAAGGTTTGGGCACCCCTGCGCTAGACTCTATAGTTAAATATGGGCGATTTAACCCTGTCCCATACGCTGAGAGAACATGTGTCTGCGCAACACAAGAAATATAAAATATCACACATGTTCTGATTAGTTATCAATTATATGCCACAATAAGAGCTCAGTATCTACAATTCTTGGATAAAACAAAATACTGGGACTCTAATAAAAGACTTAGGTACTTCCTTCAGGACACAAATAAATATATAAATATTAGAACTGTCAAGTTTATAGTTGGGGCCATTCAAAAGAGATGTTTTATTAATCAGACAGAGGTTACATGTAAAGGTGACAAATTTTATTGATACATTATTTTGAGTAAATTTTATATCCTATTTTATTGTGATTGTTTCATTCTACTATTAACCTGTTTTTATCCTGTTTTATGTAATCATGTTGTATCTAATGTATTTTATTTTAACCTGATATGGTCAGGTGACTAATTAGTTAATAAAGGATGAGGGAGGGAGAAGGCCAAGGTACAGCTGCCTAGTCTTAACCTTCAGGATCAGACAATAAATAAAACTAAAATTCCATGTAGACATTTCTAATTTCACACCCCAGAAACAAAAACTGGGAATAGAACAATATTTCCATGCCATGTGTGAGACTGCAGACCTTCCAGATGACACTAAACTTTAATCACCCATCAGCTCCAACCAAAATATTCCTTTAAGAAGGATGATGGGTATTATAGTCCACCCATATCTAGAAGGCTGCAACTAGACAGTAGTATCAGATTTCTGGCAGCTACTCCTCCAGGGAAATGTGGTTCGACAACCTGTGCTACCCATCATCACTTACCTATCTTGAAACAACCCATGTAGTAGATTTGGGTGCTGAGACCAAGAGACGCCACAACATGGATGAATGAGAAGAGGACCCAAAACCACACAGAATTTTTTCCAAAAACCTGGGAGCAGAGAGAGAGATGGTGGATTTCCCAGATCCAGCTTTCCAACAGTGAAAACAGGTATCCTCCAATAAAAGAATCTGAATATAGCCTACAATTAATGTTTTCCAAACATATCCCAAAAAGGGCTTCGTGAGCTATGTACTGTTATAAGCTAGTGATTCCAGGAAACAGACCAAAAGATCTTGTACAGGAACTGATCTGTGACAGCGGACATCCAATAACTCTCCTTCTTTGGACAGCATCAAAGGTGTCATTTTGCACCGAATATAATTTGCTGGTAAAAGAGAACTCAGTTTTCAGAACACAAGTTGTTGTTGTGTTGGGGATCTCGGTTTAACTGTAATTATGACCAACTACATGTAATTAAAAACAAACGTGCATTCTTCCCCTGCCTATATTTCTATTTCCACTCCCACCCATCTGCTACTTTATGTTGTGAACTTCCTGGTACAAGGACCTGTCACATCTGTAAAGTGCCAAGTCATATAAAAGAGATTTGTATAAATAGCAATTGCATTTAAAACAGATCTGAACATTTGTGTGTAAAAATAAGTCAATCTTAGAAGAAATCAACCCTGACTGCTCCTTAGAAGGGCAAATAGTAAAGATGAAGCTAAAGTACTTTGGACATCAAATGAGAAGAGAGGATTCGCTTGAGAAAGCCTTGATGCTTGGAAAGGTTAAAGGCAAAAGAAGAAGAGGGCAGCCAAGGATGAGATGGCTAGATGGTATTGTGGACACAATGGGCACAGAGCTGAGCGAGTTGAGGGGGATGGTGGAGGACAGGAGTGCCTGGCGGACAGTGGTCCATTGGGTCGTGGAGGGTTGGAATCGACTGTGCAACTGAACAACAAAATGCTAGAGTAGGATGGAGCTACGTTTTCAAATACCTGGCAATTCCAGAACTAAAGTTTCAGTTCAAAAAAGGAGGCAGAGTTTGGATGTGTGATCTCACAGGCCATTTGTTCTGGACCCTTCCTGCAATTCTATGCTCTGCATCTTGCCCACCCTGGCCACTTTTCCTGAACCACTTCCTTTGAGAAGAAAAGAGTTCTAGAACAGTAACATACCACTCCCAGTACAGCGAGGCAAATGACCACAGCAAACGAGGCATAAGCAGAGTAGGCGCTGGCATTGATGTCAGGGTGGCGGGTCTGGTATAGCTTTAGCATGCACAGCCCTGCAATCATGTACATGAAGGAGGTGTCTGTTAAAGAAGGAGAAGAAGACATCACTGGGACATGTTTTTAAAACCACATCTTTCCAGAATTGCTCAGAAGCATCAACGTATTTGTGTGGGCTGGAATCCCTTTAATAAGGTCTCACTGTTATAGCAAAAACTGCACCAGGACATTATGTGAGTATAGACATGTGGAGAATCCCACCATAAATAATGAGGAAAAAGGAGGAGGTTTAGAAATTATTGGACTTAATTTAAAACTGTTTTAGTACAACATTGACTTTTTTTTCCTGAATAAACTAAGACATCTGTGTCATCCTTACGCAATACTAAATGCAGGAGCAAAGCACTTCAGCCTGCTTTTTTCCAACTCACCTCTAAGAAATAAAACCTGGCACAACATCTTGCCATGAGCTTTTGGGATTCTCATTGATAATTTTCCTGCACTATCAATAAGAAATTGGTGAATGCCTGAAGAAGTGATCTTGAATCATGAAAGTTCATGTAACGTTTGATGTTTTTAGTGATCCATGGCCAGTCTGGCTAGGTTATTCTGCTATGATAATAGAGTAGACCATACTGCCAGTGACTCAACGCCAATCTTCAGGTGGCGGTTAAATAACCAAACAACCCTGAAGACTGATGGCCTTGGGTGGCAAAGTCCACAGGGAAGGGTGATGGTCCCCAAGTGGGTTAAATCCTACTTGAATCCATCTTGATGAAGGACAACAGCTTCATCAATAATGGCCTGGAGCTGATGAGGACTTTGTGTGCCAAAAGGGCTCAGGACCAGAAAGTGACTCACATAACTGGTACGGGGCAGTGGTGGGATTCAGCAGGTTCGCCCCAGTTCACCAGAACCGGTAGCAGAAATTCTGACTGGTCCTGCCCATCCAAGTTTTGAAATAACGCAGGGCTTTCCCCCTGGCCACGCCCACCATACTACGCCTACGGAGTAGGTAGTAAATAAATTTGAATCCCATCACTGGGTATGGGTGTCCATGCTGTGATGCGGAAGGGAAATAGAAGGCCACTGCATTATATTGTTCCCAGGACAATCTTCATGGCTGATCACCATGATGATCACCGATAAGCAGAATCAGATATAGCACAACAACAACAAAAAGTGTTCCACGGAGAGAGCTGTCTTCCTCCTCAAATGGTAGGCTTCCCTTTTTACAGCTTTGCCTTGCTCCTGCATGTGTATTTTTCCTGAATGGTACCTTTGCCTCCAACTGTTTCCCCAAATGCAGCTAGAATCCAGAGGGGCCACTAAAGCCAGTTCTTTGTGTCTCTGTTGGGTATGGTAAGAAACCAAAGCAGACCCTTCTGCTCTTCTTTCTCCTATCTTTATTTTGTCAGAGGAAACCCTCTGCTTACCAAACTGGAAATTAGAGTAGTTGGGGCAGACGTGGTAACAAGCGCTGAGGACGCCTTCCATGATCAGAGCTATGCCCATTGCATAGAAAAGACCAAAGTGCTTGGGGATCCCATATTCCTGAAAGAGAGAAGAAGAGAAGGCCTGAGAACAGTATTGTTGATCATTCCATATGTAATCTTAGAGAAGACCTTTCTTCATAGAATAACATTATGTTTTTGTACAAGTTGTCCCATTACAGCCAACAAACAATGGACCCCTGACAAGGTTTAATAAATGTGTTTGCTCTTTTACAAGAACAGGGTTTGTAAGAAGGGATGTAATGTGTCTTGTATAACAGCCAAGAGCTCAGAAACCTTAAAGGTTGGTTCAGAGACTCTGGGGCTCAGGCTGTGTAGGATGAGATCAACCCACAAGCAAAGATTAATGTTTGCACTGTACTAGTCCACAGATACACACCAGTTAAGCCTGCACAGATACAGTGTGTCACCAATCACACTGTGCTTAAAAGCTCACTGCACAGGGCTTACCTGTAGAGTGGGAGATGTGCCGTAAACTCAGCATTTGAAACACCCTCACAAATGAAACAAAATCCAAGAAACTACTGAGGATAGCAATGCTTCAATTGCTGTTACACATGATTAAAGACAGAATTTAAATAGCAATGATGTTTAGTGAGCAAACTCTTACGTTCCACTGAGCCTCACTTTATGCTCCCTAGATTTCTGAGCTCTGGGGTGGTACCTTCTTTTGAATCATCTCTCCGGGTATTCCTAGCACAACTGAGAATATCAGAGTCAGAAATCTTGCATTAGCTTTCTTTTCCTACCTTGTTCAGTCACACAGTCAATTCTGTCCCCTTGCAACCCCATGGACCACTGTCTGCCAGGCACTTCTGTCCTCCACCATTCTTCTCAACTCAGTCAGTTCTGTACCCATTGTCTCTACAATACCATCTAGCCATCTCATTTTTGGCCGCCCCCTTCTTCATTTGCCCTCCACCCTTCCCAGCATCAAGGCTTTCTCAAGCGAATCCTCTCTTCTCATTTGAAGTCCAAAGTACTTTAGCTTCATCTTTACTATTTGACCTTCTAAGGAGCAATCAGGGTTGATTTCTTCTAAGATTAACCTATTTGTTCTCCTCGCTGTCCAGGGGACTCTCACTGAACTTTTCTCTTCTCATTCTCCTCTGAAGCAGAAGCCACCAAACACGGCTATGCCACAGCCTCTGCTTTATCATTTGACTTCTGATCACCATTATGTGTTATATCTACCAAAAAAAAAATTTTTTCTGTGTGTTGCTCTCAGAATCCTTCACCGGGATGCTTCACTTTACTCCTTGATTAAATTATTACATTACCTGTATTGTTATTATAATAAACTTAGCTGCCACATGTTTTGGTGCTGGCTCAACAACTGTCTATGTTCTGGCAGAATATATTGCAGGGGTAGTTTGGGAAGCAGTTCTAGTATATGTCCATGCTACATTCTCCCAGTCATTCATTCATCTTCCAGAAAAAACTATTATTTGAACACAAAGATGCAGTCTACAAGTCTACACACACAAGGGTGAAAGCTTGCTGTAGCCGCTTCATTTAAAAATTAAAGGAGGCATCCTTGCCCAGACACTGTCTTGTCAAAGCTAGGACAGTATGTTAATAGGTCCTTTTCCCCCCCAACCCAGGGGTTGATCAGATGTAGAAATAGAAGGTAGTCTGGACATGTTATGGAGTGCTCGGGTGTGATTAATCTCATGGTGATCACATGACATATAGGGAAATGTACTCCAGGCGAATCCTAACCTGTGTCCAAGCTGAACCTTCTGTAAGGCTATTGCTTTTGTGAGACTCGGCTGAAGTGATTTCCTTGCAGACAGAAGGGTCTTTTAAGGGAGATTGTTCCTCTTTTACCTTTCTAATGCAACTATGCATGACTTTTGCAACCGTCTGATCACACCTACTCAGAAGCGTAGCGTGCCTTGGCGGGGCCCCGTATAAAAATTTGTTTGGGGGCCCTTAGGAAGGGTAAAGATTTGTTTTGCTTACTCACGTTGGGGGCCCCCGTGGCCCGGGGGGCCCGTATAATTGATACGGCAGATACGGCGGTAGCTACGCCCCTGCACCTACGGTCTCTGGGCTGGAAGGAACACAGTCTCTTCCAACACAGGGAATACGGACACCCAATTTCAGGCAGGAGTTCCTTCCCTGATCCAAAAGGCCTTGTCTTCTTTCTAGACTCTAGCAAGAATGGTACCATGGTATAGATGTCTTTGGCTTCCACGCCGCGTCTATGGAGGATGTCTCGGCGCAAAACAATCAGCAGGAAGAGAAAGCCCAGCAGTAGGTGGCCCACATTGCTGAGGATGTTGTTAAAGGCACTATGAAAAAGGAAAGTTAAGATGAGAGGAGGAAGACGACTCCCTCCATGCATGCACAAGCTGCTCATCATTTCCCCACAGTCTCTAATGAATCTAAGCTCCCATTTTAGAAGATCAGTGGGGATCTCAAAAACTGATTCCTGGTATGTGTCACATGTTCAGATAGAGGAAACTGCATGGCATTTGGCTGGTATAGCAACAATTACACTGCCACTCAAAAAGGTTCCCCACTCCTGATTTATGTTTAAGTTATTATTCTGGTTATATTACTGGAAGGACTAAGGTCAGAGAATAGTCCACCCAACCCCACCCAAGAATATATAACCCTCATCCAGTGGTGGGCTCCAAAAAAATTTACTACAACACTGTGGGCGTGGTATGGTGGGCATGGCCCGGGGAAAAACCCTGCGTTGCACCCAAATAAGGACTACTTTATTTCAAAACTTGGGTGGGCAGGGCCAGCCAGAATTTCTGCTACCAGTTCTAGCAAACTGGTGTGAACCTGCTGGTGCCCACCACTGCCTTCATCTCCTGATTGTAAATAAACACAATGCACTTGGAGACGCACAGACACACCTCAGAACTCCTAGTGGGTGAGCACAGAGGAAATTATAATAGCAGATGTCCTGGTTTCCTGTCACATTCACCACCTGGCAAGTGAAGAGAGAACGGTATAGTAACTTTACTTGCATCATGAACAATTATTCCACCTGGAAGGGCCCAATGGTAACAGAAGCAAAGCAAAGTCTTAATTAAGACATGACTGAAGGATCAGCCATTAGACCTTTTAGACAATTAAAAACATTCCATTGGTTGATTGTACCAATATATGGAAACTTTTATCTAGGACTCAGCATTCACTAGTACTGCTAGCAAAGTCTCATATAAAAGAATGAGCCATGGCTAGATGTCTCTATTATAGGAATATGTCCAGGCTACTCTTTACTGCATTTGGTGTGTGTGTGTGTGTGTGTGTGTGTGTGTGTGTGTGTGTGTGTGTGTGTGTGTGTGTGTGTGTGTGTGTGTGTGTGTGTGTGTGTTATCTGATAGCATCATATTTCTGGGAGAGAATAGCAATGAGTTGAAATAACTGATTAAAGATGAAAATGCAAAAAGTTAAAGATGTTTAAAGAAGAAAATGCAAAAGCAGAATCACACAAGGAAAATTAATAACACTGACAACAGTAGTACAGTCAAACCTCGCATAAAGAGTGTTTCGCTTAAAGAGTAACTCGCTTAGAACAGAATTTTCTCTGAATGTTCGCTTCACTTAACAAATAAAACCAACAAAAAACTAGCTTAACAAATAAATCGGGGTTTGCAGTAAAAAAAAACCCCACACACAATTGGTCATTTACAATGGTGTTTTGCTTAAAGAGCAAACTTGCTTAAAGAGCAATCCTGTGGAACGCATTATGCTCTTTAAGCGAGACACCACTGTATGTATACCGGTACTATACATGTGAGTGTGTGTTGCACCATCAAATCACTTCTCAATTAGGATAAACCCCCACAGAGCAGTGGTGGGATTCAAAAAAATTTACTACCTACTCCGTGGGCATGGTATGGTGGCAGTGGTGGGTTGTTAAAAATTCTGCTACCCCACCATGACGTCATGGACGTCGTGGGCGTAGCTGATGTCATGACATCATGATGTCGTGGACGGAGCAAAAAATAATAAAATAAAAATAAAAATATCTCCCCAGTGGTGGGGAGGTATAAGGCATTTTCAAAATAAAAAACAGATTGTGATTTCAAAAAAATTGGGGTTCACTGAAGTGGTGTGTGTGTGTGAAAGAAAAGTGTCTGGCCTCTGGATGACAAAATTGAGCTAAGGTGCAAAATTTATTTATTATATTTATACTCCGCCCATTTAGGAGATTTTCATACTCTGGGAGGCTAACAGCACAAACTCACATATTTAAAACAGTCACACAAAAGCAGATCACTCACCGTTTGGTATGTGATCACCAACTGGATCACAGGCAGGGCATAGAAAACAGCAATTGTGATGATGTTCCTATAGGCCCAATTCAAAACCACAAAACAATTAAGCATAAGAAGATAGACACATTATTTATATCGGGATTATATACTGCCAGATCAGTCAACCAAACACAGGACTCCTGGCATCAGTGCTCAAGTCTTGAAGCTGAACCAACATCACAGGAAAGAGAAATTCTCCAAATAGGATGTTTTTAATGACAAACAACAGCAAAGTCTTCCACTTTGTTTTACAAAGGATATATTCTTGACAGTGACACAGCAATCAGAACAAATAACATTTGTAAAATAATTACTCATACAGAGTTTTTGAAATGGTAGCCACGTTAGTCTGTGTTTCAAGCATATCAGAGAGTAAACAAAACAAAAAGACAAAAACATTGTGACACTTTAAAGACTAACTGCTGTATTTTAATGTGAGCTTTTGTGGATCAAGTCCACTTCATCAGACATAAGACATCTGACGAAGTGGACTTGATCCACAAAAGCTAACATTAAAATACTGTACAGCAGTTAGTCTTTAAAGTGCTACAACATTCTTTTGTCTTTTTGTTTTGTTTACTCTCTGATATGCTCATACAGAGGTGGCTCAGAAAACAGCAGTAACTGAAGCTATTCATGGTTATTGCTCTTCACCAAAAACTTTCTCTGGATTATAGTGTCACCCTGGAATTTAAAGATGCTTAAGGATGGTCTTCCCTTCACTATGCCATGCCATGCCACCTCCATCACTGAAGATACATGACTGCCAGACTCATGTAACAGCACATAGGTGATACAGACCTAAGGCATCTCACCCTCTCCAAACAGGCTAAACAAAAACTGGGCAGCCTTTTTTCAATACAGAGAGAATATCTTTTGTTGAACAAACTCAATTTAAACCTTTTTGACACTTTGTTCCTATACAATTTTATCAGTATGTTGTAAATATATTTAAAAAACATACTTTTTAATGGCTTAAGTTAGGAAATCTTCAAGTTTTATCTGTTGAGCACCATATCCTCTAGAGCAGGGATAGGCAACCTACGGCCTGTGGGCCGAATGCAGCCTATGGCACCAAATATCTAGGCCGTGCCACTGGAATCGGCCGTGGATGTGCTTATGGCTGTCGTAAATGTGTAGCACTATAAACAAGGAAGTTTATCGCAGTCGTAAATGTGTTTACACAGGCCACGGATGTGTTTACAGGAGCCGTAAATGGTTGGGGGAACACCAGTTCAGCCCCCCAACCGTCTGAGGGAGCGTGTCCCAGGCCCTCGACTTAAAAAGGTTGGCAATGCCTGCTCTAGAGTTTCTAAAAACAAACAAATAGATAATGCTTAAGGAGATTGCTTAATTTATGACAGGTAAAGGTTGCCCTTGCTTGAAAGCCAGTCGTATCCAACTCTAGGGTTCAGTGCTCATCTCTGTTTCTAGTCAAAGAGCCATCTGTGTCTGCAGACATTTCTATGGACATGTGGCAGACACGCCTAGACACAGAACGCTGTTTACCTTCCCAACAAAGTGGTCCCTATTTATCTACTGGCAATTTCTTGCTTTTGAACTGATAGGTTGGCAGGAGCTGGGACTGAGACGGGGGCTCACTCTGTCATGCAATACCCTGGATTTAAACTCCGACCTTCCAGTCAGGAAGTTCAGCGTCTTAACCAATAGAGCCACTGCAATCCCTGTAATTTATGGCAATTTGCTGCTAAAACTGACCTCTTCTGTGTAACTGCGCAACAAAATTTGAGTCATTGTAATTGGATTATCCTCATGCGAAACAGAAAGCAATACGAAGATTAGAATTCCAAATTATACTTTATTAATATTGCCAGGTATCTTTACCTATCTGGGGACAGAAAGTGATGACAGTAATCAAGAAGTTAGGTGACGGGCTAGGTTGCTTCTGCAGCTGTGGGCTAACTGTTTCCCTGGAACTGAGTGTGACATAAGAAAGGGCAATTAAATCAGGCCATAGTCATTTGAATGCAGGTCTCCAATTAAATCTCAGCAAATGTAAAACTTTGCAGTTTACATTATTGTGCAAGGTTGTCTTGGAGCATTTTTCCTATATGCGGACACACGTGCTAAACTACAGTCTCTGCTCTTGTCATCACCATTGCTAGTTTAGCAGTCGTGATCACAGGCACCTATTGCACAACTCTAGTGATTCTATGATAGTCAACTTTATCTGCTCTGCTTGTGAATATTGAGAACACTATATGAAAACTCACAATATTGCTCTATACCAAGTATATATCTCACTGAGTAAAATGATTCCCCAACATTCCATGATATCTTCCATTAAATAACACCATGGAGGGTGAACAGAGGGCAGCCTTCCAGATGTTACTGGACTACCCTTCCTCATTATTCACTAGGCTGGCGAGGGCGGGTGAAAGTTGCAATCCAATAACATGTGGAGACCTATGCTCTGCCTAAGCCTGACAGAAGATGGGGGATAGCGGTCCTGGTATTGGCTGGCTCTTTCCCCCCTTTAAGATCCAACCATATCAAGAAAATGTTGGTCATCTAGATAATCTGAAGTCAAAAACAAAAGGGAGAATGCTGAGCTGATGACTTTGCCATTGACTTACCAGAAATAAATGTTATACTTTTTGGTAACAATTCTCCGGTCTTTCCTGGACAAATCAGACAAGTAGAGGAACATCTAAGAAGAAACAAAAAAAATTGTTTAGGCTTGTGATGTTTCCAAGTAGAGTAAATAAGTTACCAAAAAGTCTAGGTTGAGATAGGTGTTCTTTTGAGCTAAGAAAGTGTTGGCCCAACCCCTCATGGGAGCCATATGAAAATATACCACTGGTCTTAGCCAGGAGGGCAGAGTCTTTTAGGAGGATTACAGAGGATGGAAGAAAACCTCCCCTATCAAAAGAAATAAAGACAATCTTCCGTGTTTCAATTCTTTAGAGTTATCAGTGTGTGTGCTTCAGAGGCATGCATGGACTGAAAGCTCAAGAACAACATAAAGCTCAACTGACTTCTTGAATCAATCAAACTGATTTCTTTTTTTCATCCTCTGATGGTAATCATTGGGAGATATAATCTAAAAAAACTGACAGAGCTTCAGACTCTCAACATGAATCACACTTTCTATGAATATCAGGCAAAATAAATAATAAATAAATAAGACATTGTGGTACCTTAAGACTAACTGCTGTACAGTAAAACCCCATTTTACATAAAAAGTCTGTTCCATAGGCTTTTATGTAAATTGGTTTTTTACTTAACTTGAAGCAACCCCATAGGAAAATGATATTTATGTAAATCGAAGCAACCCCATAGGAAAAATTATTTTTTTTACATAACTCGAAGCAAACCCATAGGAAATTGTGTTATGTAAATCGGGACATTTATGTAAATTGGGACGTGGTTTTAGTGCAAAAATCATTATGTAAGTTGAATTTTGTGTAACTCGAGGCATTTGTAAATTGGGGTTTTACTGTACAGTAAAACACCGGATAATGCTAAGACTTGGTTCCACAAGTTTTGGTGTTATCCAATTTTTAGTGTTATCTGATCCATGTTAAAATCCTATGGGATGGATCGGATAACGTTAAAGCTCCATAGAGATACATTGTAACCAGTGGTGGGATGTCAAAAAATTTACTACCCCACCGTGATGTCATCACAGTGTGGGCGGAGCTAATGTCATGATGTCATGAGTGGGGCCAACATCATGATGTCATGATGTTGTGGGTGGGTGGGGCCAAAGAAAAAATATATATTTAAAAAAAATAAAAAATAAAATAAAAATAAGCACGCACACACACCTCAGCCCTGGGGAGCAGGCTATAGGGAACTTCAGGCTAGCAGCTTCTCTTCCTCCTCCCCGCTTGGGAGGATAGCAAGGAGGCTGGCTGTGCATATGCGCCAAGCACTAAAGGCGTGCATGCACACCAAGTGCTTGGTGCACATGCACAGTGGGGGAACTAGTGAAAAGGTAAGCCCCAAAGGTGGTTCCCCCCAAAAGCTGCTACCGGTTCTCCGGGACGCTGGGGAAAGTTACTACCGGTTCTGGCTAACTGGTGAGAACCTGTTACATCCCATCACTGATTGTAACCGCACAGGCTTTAGCGGTTGTTATCCGATCCATCTCATAGGACCTTAACGTTATTCAATCCAATTCTCCTCCCCAGATTACTTAACGTTATGCGATTTTAGCATTATCCGATCCAATCGTTATCCGGTGTTTTACTGTATTTTAATCTGAACTTGCATGGATCAAGTCCACTTTCTCAAGTATAAGAGTGAGACTTTATGGTAATAATTTATACATGGTGAGGATACAAAAGGACTATGGTTGGTTAGTATAGTAGACACAAATTGCAAATCACATGAGTCAGTTTCGCATTTCACGCTTGGTAATGACTGAAAACCCCTACTGATATTCAGACCTATTCCTCTGAAGCTTTGTCCTATGAACATTCCAGATGGTTAGTAGACAGATGCAACATAACCACTGTGATAGTCACTTTTAGTAATGTGTTTACCTTTCAGACTTTGCATTCTGTGTTTGCAGATTTTGTTCTGCAAAAAGTGATTATGGTTGGTTGGTGAACTGACCTAGGCTGCGGAAATGACATAGATGACAACATATGTATTTAAATTTGAAGCTTTGCTCTGGAAATAACAACAATGGTAATGGCCCAAAGGATCTCAGGGCTTTTATTTGATATTTATTTATTTTCTTTTATATACCACCCATCTGGGTGGACAACCCGCGCTGGGCGGTGTACAACAGTAAATAAAACAATATTAAAAATATACAAATAAACAATAAAAAATTGAAGATTAGGCCAACAATATTCCAAAGATGACATACACAAAAACCCAAACAAATATAATAAAGACAAACAAAACTAAATGGCATTGGGAGGATGTCCTGAAAAGTCTCTCTAAAGAGTCAAGTTTTATGTTATTTCTTTAACCCCCCCAAGGATGGTGCTTGGTGCAGTTCAGGTGGCAGAGAATTCCAAAGAGTTGGAGCCACCACTGAGAAGGCTATTCTTTTTTGCCATTCTCAATATTGTTACACGGTGTTGGCCAGTTTGAGATCCATGAGTGATGTAGGCAGATGTTTTGTGGGACAGACGTATTTTTATTTTATTTTAGAATGTTAATGAGAACAGTCTAAAACTGCACTCATTAGAAACACGAGAGAAGGAGAAGGAAGGAATGGACATTTTATTCTGTTCTTCATATTCAGCTAAATCTTAATGGGTAGAATTCTGACTAGTCCTTCTGTTCATGCAGCGATCCGTTGCACAAGCAGTGCAATAATTACAAGCCAGAAACCTATGTGGCTTTAACAAGCAGTTTCTGCAATTTCAGAGATATGGTAGAGCTACACAGCTGGAGTGTTATGCTCCACAGTTTCTCAGCTGAATTCTGACCAAATCTCTTTTGCATGAAAATTTGGCCAACTAGGAAAGGGGTTTTCAACCTATGGCCCACAGGACGGCCCTGGCTAGTGGCACCATTTCATGTGGCCTGTGTCATCCCCCCTCCCTCCAAAGCGGACATGTTTATGATAGGTTGAGAATCCCTGCCTTTTGTTGTTCAGTCGCACAGTCGATTCCGGCCCTTTGCGACTCCATGGACCACTGTCTGCCAGGCACTTCTGTCGTCCACCATCCTCCTCAACTCACTCAGTTCTGTGCCCATTGTCTCTACAATACCATCTAGCCATCTCATTTTTGGCCGTCCCCTTTTTCTTTTTGGACAATAATGTTAGCAACAATGCTACTTTTAAAAAGAAATATTTAAATACAGACTTTGGATGGAAGGGATGACTTCTATTTCTTATTCCTAAAAAGTTGCTTTTGGAGATGATCATTTCTTTTTCTTCCATGTCTAGGCCAGATGTGAAACTAACAAAATGAAGGCACATTCTGGTGAGTTCATTCTGCATTCATTTTGCCAGACTCAGTGTGAGAAAGATTAGTCAGCAACACAAAGTTGCTATTACCAGAGTATGCCCGATTGTGGTTCAAAAATACCACAATCTTTGAATAGGCTCTTTCTGTGTACCTCGGGGAGAATCATAATACAGTAGTATTACTTCTAGTAGAAGCTAAAATGTTGCATTTTATTAATGAGTAAAGTACTCTTTGAAAAATGTTCAGTGCACAGAACTTCTAAAAAACAATGAGTAAGAAATTATTGTTAGAGAGTACTATCTCCCAAGCTAAAAGGTTCACTCCCTAATTTTTACCCTAAGGCTAAGCTGTTGGTGAAACCAGCAATCCTGTACAAGCATCAACAGTAGCTTCTCTTGTGGCAGGAATCTGTTCAGACATTGTTCCCCAGCATTTACACACATGTCCCTGGTAAGCATGGCAACAAGGCTCTAGGTCTTACAGCTACCTGTGTACTGTGCTTTATATGTCAAGGGCTCTTGCAAAACAGCCATCACAGACAACCGCTGCCCGGAGAATAGTGGGATATACAGAAGGGAAAAGTCCTTACATCAATAATTTGCAAGAGATACCTTAGTGCGGATGACATTCTTGTCACTGTCAATTTCAGGCATTGTGTCAAAGTCACTTTCCTCTTCCACTGAGCTGTCTGTGTCCGAGCCACAAGGAGATCTGTGACCCAGAGAAGATAACTGCTGTCCTCCACTGGAACTTGACTCATCTGGAAATAATCAAGAAAGAGTTAGTGTCCAAAACACCCATCTTTGGGGAAATGAACTCCTTAAACTATAGTAACCAGAAGTGGGATTTTTAGTTTTGGAAGGGTTAGAGCAGTGTTTCCCAACCCTTGGTTTGTGGACTTCAATTCCCAGAAGCCTAAGTCAATTCACCAAAGCACAGATCAGCCAGTGTGTGCCCCACATTGGGAACAATTGGGTTAGAAGAAATCTAATCAGTTGGCTGCTGCCATCCCATTCCATTAAGTGCCACCTGAAGAACCCCTTTCAACGGCACTCTGTGACTCTCCCAAAGGGACTGATCTACAGGTCCACCCATTCTCCATAGACATCAGCCTATCACCCCACTCTCTGAGTTGCTTAACACCTTCCCTTCACCTTTGCCTTTCCATTGGGGAAGGCAGCTCTCCAAGGTACAAGTTCTAACTGTGCAAGGCACTCTGACAGAGCAACTTCCTGGGGACTGACGCTTCTACTGATGACTTGCCCCCACTGGCTGGGAAAGATGGGGGGGGGGATTTCTGGAGTAGCTGCTTCAAGACATATCTTGAACAAGCAGCATCCCACAGAAGGGCTGAAGGGAAGGGGTATAAAGATATGACTGCAAGGACAAGAAGTGGAACAATGAGAGAAATAGCCACAGGTGTTACTCAAGTGCAATACTAGAGCTGCTATTCTTATTCCTTGTTTGGAGAATGTTCTTCCACAGCATGACTGCATTGGCTGTTTGCTATCCACTCTTATGAATATATTGAATATACCTTTTTGTTCATCATACCACATTCTGTTTTTTACCAGTGCTCTCGTTGTTCCAGTTCTTTTCATCACCTTCTTCAATATCATTTTATATGAGTCAGTTACTAAATCAGCTACTAAGTCAGGGGTTCCCAACCTTTTCAAGCTAGGGGTGCTGGGTCACGCTCTCTCAGTCAGCTACGAGAGCCGCATGGCCATTTTGCCCTGCCTGCACAATGGGGGTGGCCATTTTATCCCAACAACTTCAAAGGGGGCAGCCATTTTGTTTCTCAAATGCCCTTGGAAGGGTGGGGACCACATGAAATGGCACTGTGGGAACCCCTGTACTAAACAAACAGGTCACACAGTTACTATACCAATTGCTCCATAGCTGCTTCCCTCGGGGGTGCTGGCACTGATAGGATGAGAATCACCCGTGATCCCAGACCCTACAATGGAAACAATTAAAACAGTCCTTTGATTCTGACTGGTCAGGAGTCCCTGTCCCCTGCCAGAGAACAAAAACAGACGACTTTGCCCATGTGAAGAACTGTCTAGGTTTGCCCAGGACTACTGGACAAGCAATGCTCTTGATCCATGCCATCAATCCAAGTACTGCAAAGCAATTCCAAAGGCCGAGCAGGACTTCTTCTTATTGCAGGTCATCTCTGTTTTAGATATTCCCTTGTGTCCCATGGTCTAAGAAGGTGGGTTTCCTTATGTTGCCACTTTGAGATGAGGTAGCCTCTAACTCAGGGGTTTGCAACTGTTCTGTGCTGTGGGCCAGACCATGCCCCCTCACACAGGTGAGAGGGCCGGAGACATGGTTCCTCCTGTCGCTTCCAGTGTTTCTGGAGGTGGCGACAGCAGCGGCAGCCTTAATGGCTATATCTCAGACAATTTTGCCACTTCTCCCATGTCAGGAAACGACATATTTCCTAATGTTTCCCAAGGCTTGAGGTTGTAGTTTTAGCTAGGCCTCAAAAAAATTCCTTTGTTCTCTTTGTGTCCCACAGACTACGTGTCACGAGACAGCTTGTTGACACTTTAGTGTTCCTGTGCTCATATCTCTAGTCCCATGTTTTGACTACATGCTAGAACACTCACTGTACACGTGTGTAAACAATCCTTTGTTATGAGAGAGTTTTCCTCTGTTCCCTGATTGGCCAAGGTTAACCCACCTGACTGCAGAATCTCCATTTTGCAGAGAAGTTAGTTAGTTCGTGTTTGGATCTCAATGGCTTAAGACCCTGGCTATGGTGTGGGACTATTCTTTTTCTTTCACTATGATTACCTAATGAACCTGGACTGTTATCTGGACTGATATCTGTTATTGATCTTTTATAACTACATTTTTTTTCATGGACTATACTATAAGAACCTGATGAATAAAGCAGCTGTTTTCCTCTGAAGATTGTTTTCTTTTTTGGCACACACACACAGCTACGCTACCAAGACCTCCCTTGTTTTGCTCTATTGCCTGAGCATAGTAAGAGTTCTCTGTAAAGCAACTCGGCTCTCTCAAGTGTGTGAGGTAAGGGTTAACAGTTCCAGGAATGGGACAAGGGGTCCCAGGAACTGAAAAGGGAGGGGCCCTTATAGAGATGGCCGATGTTTGACTTCCCATTTCCAGCAGTGGTGGGAGCAAGGGCAGCGCATTTCTGCCACATTTTCAGATATATATTTTTTTGTGACGTTTTGCAGCATTTTCACTGCTTCAGGAGCATTTTTTATGCTTCCTGCGGTGGCTCTGGGATCCTCACTGAAGGCCGGATTAATGGGCACCATGGGCCTGATTAGGCCCATGGGTTGTAGGTTGCAAATCCCTGCTAGGAGCACCAACAGATTTTTATGCATGGAGGTGATTTTGGGTCCCAGGTAATGTGGGTACTTCAACACCAAACCCAGGGAAGAAAAGCCAACACCAGTAGCACTAGATACACAGCATGCAGAAGCTAGGTCAACACTGGGGATGTTCGAGATGTTCAGTGACAAGAGACAAATGTTGCCATGGAATCAGTTAGGAACTCCAGAGCCAAAGACTTCAGTGGACTCCAAAACCATCTCCAAAGTATTGTCCAGCGAGTCAGGTTGTAACTTCCATAGAGAAATCCAGCACAAATATACTGGCTGCATCTCAGCAATATTGTGAGCTGCTGTCCAGAAGTCAATCCTAAAAAGCTCACCGAAGAAAGACAGGATCTGTGACCATCACTTAGCAGTTTGAAAGCAAGAAATTTCCAAGTAGACAAATAGGGACCACTTCGGTGGGAAAAGATCTGGGGGGCATGAAAAGAGCTTAACTCGGGCGTCCCCAGAGTAGAGTTCTTCCAGCAAAAGTCCTTTCAACCCAGAATAATTTCTGACATGAAATTATTGTTATTACTATGTAATCTCCTTACACAAAGGACGTCACTTTTTCAGGAAAGACTGATGTGCCACAGCTATCAAGATGGGAGAGCCTTCACTCTGAGAGAAATCAGAAATGAGAACTGAGAGAGTTCATAGGGGAAGGATGAAGAATTCTAAAGGAAAACTACAGTATGCCTGACCAAAGCTGCACAACGCATTTCCTTAGCTAACCCATGCAGGGGCTAAAATATAAAGTCACCCATGAGACAGGGGTACTTTCTCTTTCCTGGAGAGAATGAATGTATGCCTGTGCCTTGGCTGACCCTCTGAAGCTCTTTTTGATGACAATCCATAGGTATGACTGATCAAACACCAACTAAGGGAAGTTAATTGCACACCCCACAATACTACTGTGGGTAGGATTCCTGCAGTTGGCAGAAGATAAGATTCTCTGACCCAAGAAACACCTTCCAGCTTCATAATAAGAACACAATTAACTCAGAAGTTACCATTATCATGCCTTTGTCCTCCAACTGAAGTCTTCCTACGAAGTCTACAACCAAGCACAAACATGTTTAATCAAACATCAGATTACATGCTTGTTCCCACACTGCAGCTGCAGGAAGTAATTGACCACCTGTGCTTTAAAATGCAGAATGATTGACAGAAACAAAAAAAAAAGCTAAGGTCCTCATATCTTTCTCTTTGTTTCTAACAACCCACAGCGGAGGTGCAAGAAACAGAATCAAGTGTTCTCGCTATCAGAGTCACTGAAGAGGCAAACGCAAGATGGTGTATGATTGCTAAAGGGGTAAGACCATTATCTTTGCTTACCTCAGTACAGAATTACCCTTCTAGACCAAGGGTGGCCAAACTATGGCCTGCGCTGCCAAATCATCCAGCCCGTGCCATCCACGCTGCTACCCGGAAGCAGACGAGGTCCATACATGCACAAACACTGCTGTAAATGCATCCGCATCTGTTGTAAATGTATTTACGACAGCTGCAGGCATATTTTATGGCAGCGTTTGCACATGCATGGGTGTGTTTTACTTCTGCTTCTGGGGCAAGGAACCACGTGACCGGTTCGATCAGCTGTCCGGGGGACATGGTCACCTTTGTTCTAGATCAGAAGTACCCAAACTACAGCCCGTGGGCCGGATCCAGCCCCCAACGTCAATTCATCCAGCTCTCACCACTCTCGTCACTCCTAGAAGTAAAATGCACCCATAGATATATGTATGTTAATGTACGGGGAAATTTTACTTCCACTTCTGGGAGCAATGAGGGCGGCACAGGCTGAATGAATTGGTGGTGGGGGCCGGATCTGGCCCACAGGCCATAGTTTGGACATCCCTGGTATAAACAGAGAAAATGGCAGCTTAAAAACTGTCCCATCCTTTGGCAAAACAGATTGCAAGGTGTGTTTTACTTCTGCTTCCAGTGGGAGGAACCATGTGACTGGCCCGTTAAATCACATGACCGGCCTGCTGAATCACATGACCAGCCCACAATCTGAAAAGTTTGGGCATCCCTGTTCTAGACGATGCTTTTTATGAACTCCAGGAACAACAGTTTCATCTGGAATCCACAGCAACTGGAAGAAAGTTGAAGCAAATTAACCCTTTTACTGCTGTGCCGCAGATGATGGCCCACAGCTGTGAAGAGGTCGGCAGCCCTAGTTTCTTTAAAAAACCAAGCACAATTCTTTCTCTAGGAAAATAATGAACCACTTGAAAGCAAACAAGAGGAAGTAAGCAAGGACTCTTTTCCTTTGTATGTACCCTTTCAACTGGGCAAGAACCTGCACAGTTGAAAGGGCACATAACAAAGCAGCAAGTGATGGGTCTAGCAAAGCAGGATTATTTTGGAGACTTCTGAACCAGGCTAGTTTTACATTTTTTTATTTGGGTGAAATCCTATTTGTGGCGTAAAATAAATCATACCTTTCTGTCTGCTCCCTAGTAAACAGAACCCCCTTGTGTGGTTCTTGGGGGATACATATGAATGTACCAGGCAAGTGTGTTCATACTCATCTCAAAGAACATTGGCGGGGGGGGGGGGAGGGGACTTTGTTCATCAGGGAGAAATGGACAGGAAGTTACAATTTTTGCTTTAGTTATGAACAGGATTTCAGCCTTTGGTAACAAAAGAATGCAAAGGATAATAAAAATACTTTTCCAATGACGCACTTCATTGTATCTATTTTTAAAAAGGCCAAGTGCCAAGTCACTTTATACCCATCATGGTTTCAGACATAAAAGAACTGAGCAATTGTACATTTCCTTGTGTGTTTTCTTCTCTTGCATAACTTTAGGGTTAGGCACTTTCAGTAAGCAGAGGAGGTGGCTTACCCTCCAAAGGGACATTGCTGATGTGCTTCACCTACCTGAGGTACTGCACAAATGCAACCACCACGGCACCCAGGTAGAATGAGAAGAAGCTTAGAAAGCTGAAAAGGATGGCACGGACATAAACATAACCTGGAGGAAAGAGAATGGATATGCTATCAGCATTCGCATAGAAAACCATAGCCCCATTCCCATGCTGCTATGCCTTTCACTACTAAAACCTAAACTTGGGGTGGGTGGCATGTGCCCATGACTCCTGTCAATTTCCCTTCCAAAGTCCCTCCCCTCTTTTAAAGGAGAACCATGTCCCTTCATCTCTAAAACAACTGGTGTGATTGTATTTTACCTTCTTATAATGCGCGCGCGCACACACACACACACACACACACTTTTAAAAAAAACCAGAAATATACTTGTGGTCATTTCTGGTTTCAGTGGAAACAGTAGATGTGGCCTGCAAAGGCTGTTGGGAAAGGAAATGGCCTCCAGATTAGCCAACATTGATCACCACTGACCTAACTGATTTTCACACTTTCCACAGTTGTTTCTCCTTGTAACAAACCCACAACTGGGTAGCAGTGAAAGCCCATTTCTTCTTCTGATTATACAATCGTTTCCATATGCCCTGCAACTAAACTCAGATCCATCCAGGCTCTGATGCTTGTACTGCAACTAAAAGAGGGTTATTGTAGATGGCTATATATAATGGATGAAATCCTACCAAACATTTACACTATTAGGGTCCATTCAATGGCAAATTCTGGAGGAACAAAATAGAACAGAACAATTAATAGAATGGAATGGTCTTAGTGGAGTGGAAGGGAATAGTTAATAAGTCCAGATTTAAGATCCTAGGCACATGCTATGGAACTTAGTACTACAGTATATATAAATGAGGGTTTCAATCAGGGACTCCTTCATTAATGCTTATTTGCCATTCCAACTTATACCTTGGATACCTTGGAGGCATTATTCAGTGAGGAGTCCATACAATAGTAGACATCTCCACAACAACATTTCTAGCATGCAAATGGACCTGGGAAATCAAGCCCATCTACATGTAGTTTTTTAGCCATTTGGATATCATGTCACCCGCTGGCTAGGCAGACCATGACATGTGCCCTTCGCTTTCACCTTGCCCAAGGGATCTGACAGATAATGCTTTAGTGAGTCTTAGTCCTGGCCTATCATCATTGACAAGTGATGGGCAGCACTTAGTTAGACTGCTGAAGCCCCCGCGCCTCAACAAGGCTCTCACCTAGCCACTGTATTTAGGCTGATATAATTTTGGAGTTGGATTCTTCTGAGGGACAGCTAAATAACTTGACATACAGGGTTTTGAAAATGGGAAATAAAATCACCCGGAGAGGAAGAGAGACTTTGGGATTGGAGTCTGTGTGGCAGGAAATGTAATCTTTTCCTGACCTGCTGTGATCTTGGGGGAAACGCTCTTCCAAAGCAAACACCAGCATCAGAAGAGGCATCTGGAACAAAATATCCCTCCATTCAAAGGATAGTATTAATAACTATCAGCCCCCTCCCCAGGCAGTCAATGCAAAATAGCAGTTAACGTCACATTTATGTTGATGCGGCAGAAGGGAGAATTCTATAATCAACAGGGATTCTTTACTAATTTTGCATAGATAATATACAGAGAGGCTCTAATTCCAAGTAGTTCACCAATCTTTCTGTGGCTAACCATGAAAAGATGAAGAATTACAACCAGGAACCTTTAACTGAAGGGACTATGGTCACTTCAAGACTCTTCATTCGCTGAAGGTTCCTTGTGTGGTTGCTCTTTCCTGTAACAAGAGAATTAAAACATGCTTATACAGTTGTACCTCACTTAAAGAGTATAATGTGTTCCACAGGATTGCTCTTTAAGCGAGTTTGCTCTTTAAGCGAAACACCATTGTAAGTGACCAAGTGTGACTTCGGGGGGGGGCGGGGGGCGGATTGCAATCTCCGATTTATTTGTTAAGTGAGTTTTTGGTTGGTTTTATTTGTTAAGCGAAGCGAACATTCAGAGAAATTTCTGCTCTTTAAACGAGTTACTCTTTAAGCGAGGCGCTCTTTATGCGAGGTTTGACTGTAATTCTGGTTGTCATCATTGAGCAACAGTTTACCATCCATGATGAGCAGTACAAGATACCGCACAAACTTTCACCAGCTTGGAGATACTCTCGTCATTTTTTAAGTTATGCTGTTTTGATAAGTTTGATAAATATTGGTTTACAAGATATGTCTAAATGCAAAAAAATGCATTGGAATGAATGCAAGATCAGTTAATACAAGGGAGAGATTAGGAGACATTTTTCAAGCAAAGTATCACACTGTTGTTGGAATAACCTTTTGAAAACTGCTTGTCAGCCATAGGCAGGCTAAAATAAAAGGGGTCAGTGCTAGCAGTAATTAGGAGCATCCATAACTTATCTCATCCTCACTCACTCTCTTTATTTCTCATGCACACACCAGGTGGGCAATGCACAAGGAGAGAAGGTTTAAAACCTATGGGTTTGCTTACCTTACTGCTGGGCAGTATATCAAATTGGTAATCAAACAGTTGTCTACATTGGCATGATAGCCAGGTCTTTGGGGTGAGAGTTGGTCTGCAATTAAGAATTGTGTGCACATGTCTTGTCCACTTGAGCAAGTCAATCTGTATAAAGCGGCTTCCTCTATCAACCTTTGTGCAAAGCAATTTATTACCTACTGTAGATTCTGTAAATTAAACACTTCCTTCGATTGTCTAGAGACAGTCACGGGAAGCATAATTTTTTCCTTAGGTTCAGCAGGTGATTGCTGTTAACAACCACTAACTGCAATCATCTAACAAACTTAAAAAAAACACTGTAAAAACATTGAGTTGATGATCACTGTTTTAAATCAGAACAAATCTGCTTTAGTGAGTTTTTTTTCCTGTATTGCCAAGAACACTCAGTTGTGTAACTGGCTGCTGTTATTACTGCCTATAGTTTATTTTTATAATATTGTTTCATTAACTTTTTAAGATTCATGCTTTGTTATTTCTGTACCAATAAACCACACATATGTTAATAGTTATACATGTGTAGTCAAATAAATGAAAAAAGGAACTTTTGCCATCTTTATTTGTCTCATAAGTCAATGTACAGGTTGTAAATCTATAAGATAAGGAATAGCAAGTATGCTGGGTCATAAATAATTTGGGCAAGACTGTAGAATTGGAGATTCCTTAAGATACAGGTTAAGCAATAGCTGTGTCCAGTTACTTGGACATAGAGGCTGTTTATCATATCAGGGTTATTACCACCGCAACTGGAATCTTTTAATACCTGACATATCCATCTTACCTTGAATGGAAGATGGCACTGAACCCCCACAGGCATAGTCTTCTGGCTTTATGACAAATACTACAAAGAACTGTTTGGCCAAAAAGTCCTTTTTCTGTATAAGACAGAGAAGAAGAAAAAGTCATCTTTAAGGCTGAACTCCATGTGGATATCTGTGGTTACAGAACAGATTGATGCAGATGTGAAAGCAGCAGTTCTATGTCCCAAGCACCCCGTCTCAACTGTGGCATTACAGAAAAGTGAAAGAATCCAAGACTTAGTCCAAGAAATCTTGTTGTTTTTTGAATGCTATGTATGACTAGAAAACTGCCTAAATACAAATCACTGTGTGAAAAGTAACTAGGAGTGATCTAATGTCAACAGACACCTTCAAGGATGTTTCAATACAGGCAGAGAAATCTGGAAATGATTTTTCTCCATTGTTGCTTAGTAAAGCTTATAATGTCTTTGTTTTCCACAGGGGTAACACAGTTAGTGGTGACTATGGTGGCTTAGGGCTTAAGATGCTGAACTTGATGACTGGAAGGTCAGCAAATCAGCAGTTCAAGGCTTGAATGCTATATGGGGGAGTGACATCCTGTCTCTGTCCCAGCTCCTGCCAACCTAGCAGTTCGAAAGCAAAAAATTGCAAATAGATAAACACATAGGTACTGCATTGGTGGAAAAAGTAACACCATTCCATGAGCCCTTTGGGTGTCCTGAGATATCTTCTTGCCATTTTTAAGGATTGTTAAGAATGGGGCGAAACAGGGAGGAACCTGAGTAGCTGGGAAATAGCGGATGAGAGCTGTGTTCCAGGAAGGTTTTTAGACTAACCTAATGTGAGAGCTAAAAGATCTTCTGAACTCTGCATAACTTACAGTACTTTTCTGACTAGTATTGTTTCAACTGAACCCCTCAGTTTCAAACTTAGGGTAGTTGATAGGATTAACAAAATGAAGCAGCCAAATGTCAAAATTAAATTTCACAGTAAGCATGCATCACTATAAATGCCTAAAAGTAATTCTTCCACCAGATTTAATGACATTAGACCAACATTTAGAATTCACAAGCAAATCAAGTCTGCAAGTTTGATAAACTTGGAATAGCGAATTGACTTATTTCACTTATTTATTTATTTTATTTATTTATTTAGATTTATTATCCCGCCCTAATCAGGCGAACCTGACTCTAGGCGGCTTACAGAAAATTCATAAATTAAAACCTTGAGGTTCATAAATTACTTAAAAGTCAATTAAAAAAGAATTAAAACATGAATTAAACCACTTCCTGTTTAACATGTTGAAGACAATTCCTTGGAGTTTAAGATGAACTATGGAAGAGGTTTTTTGCATGAGGTTGAAAGCTTCAAGCCCTAGATTATTAAATCTTTATATAATACTGACTCAGTTTTTAGTGTTATCTTAAACTGCAGAAGATCATGTCTATGTCTGAAAGAGAAATGAAATGAGAGAGAGAGAAATGGAGCGGTAAGGGGAGAAGAAATGATATGGGTGTACAAGAAAGGAAAAATGACCAGGGTGGCCCTAGCCATGCCTCTTTTTTGCTCTGACCTCACTTAACCACTGGCATGATGATGTGGCCCTGCAAGAATCTTTGCCTGAAGCATAATAGCTCAGGAGACTTAAGGAATGACTCCCTCCCAGTCTTCTTTAATCAAATGCTTTTGAACCTTGAATAGCTGAAACAAAGTGTAGGATGACAATGCCTACCTTATGGGCATTAATAAACCAAAACAACCCAGTTCAAAGGAGCAGAAAGAAGGACTTTAGCTACTCACCTGCACAGTGATAGCTGTCTGTTTTGTCATGGACTGATAAACACCATTGAATTCTACGTTATGGTCCAAATCATAAACTGGACACTGCAACAGATGAAGAAACTAAGCTTTAGTTTATCTTTTGTTTGTATTAATTTCCAGAAAGCATTTATCAAACTGTACTCTGTGTATCGTACATTATACACCTTGTGGTTTAAGATAAATTATGGAAGGGATTTTTAAAATAGCTTTGAGACCTATTTAATGGCCCACTACTTTAAACTATTTCTTTGCCCAAGGAACTCATTAAAAACACGTTTTGTTCTTGGTGATAACCCAGACTCCTGAAGTATTACTTTCTTTAATGCTAATATCTTATCTTTGTTCTCAACCCAACAAAATAATATTGTGCTCCACTCCTTTGCATTTATTAGCAAGGGTTTAATTATAAGAAATATTTTATATTACAGATGGATCTGCTCCTGTGTGCTTTTCTTTGTTGTTTCTGCTTTCCATTTATGATTACAATTTTGTCATATATTATTCCTAAGTATTTTTCTTTGGAAAAAAAAGGAATCCATCTACAGTACTTGCCATTAACAGGAGTTTGAGCTCAGATCTGCTACATCTGCCTTTTTATGTCTTCACTAAGAAATAAAACAGGGCAGTCTAATATCAGAGCTATGGAGTCTTAGCACTGTAGATTTGAAGATTAATTGTTTTCAATTTTGTTTTCTGACATGCAGGTCAAAAGTTGATCAGAGACCAGAATGGGCTTTCTCAGCAACTTTGAGATTGAAAGGGAGGAATGTAGAGCTAATATGAATAATATATTGTTGCTGATGGCTGTGTGAAGCTGTATTGTTGTGCTTGCTTGGCCAACCCTTGCTTGGCCAACCCTTCTCCCTTTGACTCCCTGAATTTGGTGCATAAAAACCATGCCTGTCAGTTCCACTCTTTGTCTGAAGAAGTGAACTTGATCCACGAAAGCTAACAATAAAAATATAGCAGTTAGTCTTTAAAGTGCCCATACCAACATATTGTAATGTAATGTAATGTAATGTATTGTTTGTCAGCCGCCCTGAGTCGCCATGGCGAGTGGGCGACAATATAAATTTGAACTAATAAATAAATAAATAAATAAATTTGTTTTGTTTTGTTTATTTTATTTTCTAATATGCCTGAACCACAGACTAACACGGCTACTATTTCAAAAGATTAATTGTCATGAGCCTTGTCTGATTTAAGCATATCAGAGAGTAAACAAGGCTTCATGGCATCAATTTATACACATCAGGTACAGAGGTGCAGAATAGTTAGCATAACAGATATAGCACCATATATCTTGCCCACTCCTCTGGGGCCACAACAACGGCCTGACGGGAGTTAGTTTGTGTTCTGGTTTGGTTGTTTTATCTGGTTGCATTTTATAATTTTTATTGTACTGTTGTTGTTTTGACTGTAAGCCGACCTGAGTCACCTCGGCGAATGGGCGGCAATATAAATATAAATAAATAAATAAATATAACCACCAGCTAGTTGTGATGTATCAAATCTGATAATATCTCAGAAACCCTTGACTAATATCCAAACCTTTGGGATGAGTGTCAAGCATATGTATGTACTTTATCTCTGTCCTATGTTATATGCTGTTATATACCACTTTTATAGAAATTACTTCAGTAGAATTCTCATGCATAACCTCAGGCTTCCTGTCAAAACAAAGAAAAAACTTGATGCTTCGCCTGGGCCATTCATACAATAGATTCTAGATCTGAAATGTAAAATTTATTAGAAAATGTGGAGGGGTTCCCAATCTTTTCACACCATGGGCCTGACCACGATCCTGGACAAGTGAGTGGGCACACCCCACACACCCCAGAAGCAGAAGCAGGCGTATTTACATCTGTCATAAAGGCACCCACTTTAGTGTTTACAAGAGCTGTGGGTGTGTTTACACATGCACAGGCATGTTTTATGGCTGATGTAAACACATATGCTTCCACTTCCAGGTGCAGCAGTGGCAGAGTGGGCCACAAGAAATGGTGCCATGAGTCGGGTCTGGCCCACCGGCCATAGATTGAGAACTTCTGGTGTAATGATACAATATTTGTCGTGCATTCATTTACTAACCATTTGCAATTCAAAAGGGCAAAGCTTCACAACTAATCTGAAGAAAAAGTATTACCAGTTGTTAAAAAAACCCATATTGACTTGTATATTTTTCTGTTATGCTACCCATTCTGCACCCCTGTACCTGATGTGTATAAATTGATGCCATGAAGCCTCACCCTTTTGTATGACCAAGTGGACTTGATTCACAACTTTAAAATGTAGCAGCTAGTCTTTAAAGTGCCACAACATTTTTGTTGTTGTTTTGTTTTGTTTACTCTCTGATATGCTTGAAACAGAGGCTAACATGGCTATCATTTCAAAAATCTGCCTGATTTAGAATATCCTTGTGTGCCAGGATGAGGAACATATAGATGTTAAATAAACATCTATTACAGAGAGGTTCAGTTTATTTATTTTTTAGGCAATTCTGCTGATGATCCACTAACTGGCTTGAAATTGTACTGCCTGTTACCAGTGATTTCTCTTACTTTATTCTTTTCTGTGGTGTGCTCTGTTTTAATTCATCTCCAACCTGTTTCAAAGGTTTTAATTTAAACTTGCCTTGGGGCCCTTTCCAAACCAAAAGGAGCCTGAGAAATAGTGTTATAAAGAAATTGAGATACAAAGGAAGGGAGTCTATTGCATCTCTGGCCTCGATGGTCTGAAAAGGATGGTTAATTTAATTTGTTTTTAATAAGATAAGCAGCAGTTTACAAGCAAACTGTCTGGCAAAGTAATTTCCAGCTAATCTGTGCTTTTGCCTGAAGATAATAAAATGATAGTAGCCAAAACCCCATTCGGGTCCACATAAGCTTTGTGTAAATTGCTACAGAAAACTGCAATTGACATGTCTGGTCATGTACTCAGTTGCACAAACATGATGGGACCTCCCACTTCATTAATGTACCTGAAAGTGGCTGAGATGTTATACAAAGCTTGTGTGAATCCAATAGGATCCTGGGCAACAAAATGCGGCTACAATGAATATAACAAATATAATACTGATTTGAGATTACAATTGACATACAGTAATACCTCGGATAACGTTTACCTCGGTTAACACTAAAATCGTATAACGTTAAGTAATCTGGGGAGGAGAATTGGATCAAATAACGTTAAGGTCCTATGGGATGAATCGGATAACAACCCCTAAAGCCTGTGCGGTTACAATGTATCTCTATGGAGCTTTAACATTATCCAATCCATCCCATAGGATTTTAACATGGATTGGGTAACACTAAAAATCGGATAACACCAAGACTTGTGGAACCAAGTCTTAGCGTTATCCGAGGTATTACTGTAAATGTATTGCAATGGAAATAAAGTTTTAAAAGCTAACAGTGGGTTGCACATTAGGTTGGTGTGAAAAATCAGGAAGCATGGGAAATCGGTCCAGCCATCCATAGCCTAAACATTTCACATGTGATTTGTATGAGTCAGGAGTAACACATAACCCAGTGGAAAATGCCATGCCTTCCCCCTCTGTTAGTCAAGACCCTTCTGTTCCACCCAATCTATTTAATAAGGAACAGACAAAGACCACAATCCTTTCAATATGCTTAATAAAGTGCAGTACTAAGCACAGAAAACCAGCACCTAAACTTCATGCCAAATTGTTGCTGGTTATCAGCCCAACCAACTATTTTACCACTTACCACAGTGTCCTGGATGGAGACAACCGAACAAGGATAGACAGTGTCAGAAATCACCCTGACGATGACAGAATCCAAGTTGGGAGGGAACTTGTACAGAAAATACTATGAAGAGAAGACAGAACTGGAGGATTTTTTTTTTCACACTGTAAATATATTTTTATGACAGCAGAAAAACCAACCAGAGAAACCAAATGGCAGTGGTCCATGGGCTTGCAAAGGGTCGGAATCGACTGTGCGGCTGAACAACAACAATAATAGTTATAGAGAGGGTTGTGAGGTAGAGTTGTTAATGTAAAGGGCTCAGTTTTATTACAGTACTGTATTTCAGTTGGATGCTAAAAATTTGTTTTTACCCTGAGCAACCCAGTGTCTCTTACTTGTAGGCAGAAATGCAAAACATGGATTTTTGTATTGCACTGCTTATTGTTATGTCTAAGCAGGAACGGAGAAGAATGACCAAGAAGAGAATGCTAATGTAAACAGCTAGATTTTTGGTGCTGTACAACAGCTTCCTAGTCAAACAAGATAATGGATCTGGATTTAAGTTATGAGAACGTTCTGTTCGTCAAAGAACCCATCATACCACATGCTTCTCATTCCTGGGTTACATGTTTTCAAAATTTTATACTGTCATTGATTTTGCAACAAGGCTGAATAGCAGGAATTGCCACCGTGACAAACAACCTAATTTGACTGTAGGTGAGATCACAGAAAGACTAGGAATAGGCAGTCTCACAGAGTGATTAGAAAAATATGAGTTCTGACAATTATTTTCAAATCACACATGGCAACACAGCAAATAGGACTTATCAGCATCCTGTTAAGGGAGTGACTTAACAGTTTAATACTTCAGATTTACCATAGAAATGATATGTTCATCCTATAATAAAGGAAAATTTTAAATTGCATTCTTCCTTACCTGAGGTTGGGAAGGGCTGGCAGTGAATCTAAAAGCAATGTCCGTCCTGAAAAGAAGGGGAATTGTGTTGATACTTGCAGAATGTCAAGGAAAGACACTTGCAGCAACTTTCTGACATACAGTATTACATATCCACAGCAGATTTTCTTTTCAAATTAGCTCCATTCAATAAAGCAAACAAGGAACATGGAAGGACTGTCTGCCAAAAGCATAATCTCTGAGCCAGATGTCCTTCACAATAGAAAGTGTTCTAAGGATCTAAGCCTAGGCTGGGTACTCACAGCCCAATAAAATTTGTTTGGCTTGCAATTTCTACTAGCCTTCACCATTGACTATGCTGAGTCCCAGCAACATCTGGAGGGCCACATTTACAGGCTAATACTCCAGCTGTGGAAAATTTCTCTAGTTTACAATAAGTCTCCTAGTGCTCTACTCAGTTCCAATGATCCTTCCATTGCCCACTATGATGTGTGGCAAGCACTCAATAAGAAAAGATTCACCTACAGCGCAATTACTTCACCTGTTGCTTGCCTGCTCCTTGAATTACTAGTATAATTTTAGGAAACAAAATGTCTTCCAGCTGATTGGCTAAAATGGAAGCAGCTTTTCTCAGTTAACTAGATTCTGACAGAAACACACCCCAATTTTTGAATACTTCATACAAATTTCATGTACTGTATTTCCATGAAGAGACTGAGAATTAATTACATATGGTCATTATACCATTACTGTACTAAAACAACAAATCTCGTGGCGACCTAAAATGTTTACACAGTACTGTATGTCCTACTAGAACCTGTATTTTAACATTCACCATGCTTACATCTTGTATGACCTTCACCATAGCTTTCAGTCAACAACTGTATCCTGCAATAATGTAATTAAAATGGCTAAATTCGTCAGAGTACCTCCATCATAGTTTGACAGCCTGTCGTACTAGATCCATTGAGTCTCTGAAGTTGAGGGTGCTTATCCTGAGAGAGGACCACAAATCTTCAGCAAAAAACTGGGCTTTCTCAACAGTACAGAATAACCTTCCTTGTAAAGTTCATGAGGCTCCTTCCCTCTTTTCTATTAGGAAACAACTAAAAACTTGCTTTTTGAGAAGTTTTTGTGGCGATTCTTAATTTCCCCCCTTAATTTATAGCATTACTGCCTGTAGTTAGTTCTTTACTTAGTTTGTTCATATTGTTTATATGTTTCTATCCTTTTAACTGTGCAAACTGCCCGAAGCAGCTTTTAAATTAGATGTGTGGTATAGAAATTGAAGAGGAGACTGCAGTGGCTTAGTGGTTAAGATGCTGAACTTGACAACTGGTAGGTTGGCAGGTCAGCAGTTTGAGACCCGAGTGCTGCATGACACAGTGAGCTCCCATCTCTGTCCCAGCTCCTGCCAAACTAGCAATTTGAAAGCACGAAATTGCAAGTAGATGGATAGGTATCCCTTCGGTGGAAAAGGTAACAGCGCTCCGTGTGCTCTGGCATCTATTAATGCTTGCCACATGACCATGGAAACATCTACAGATGCAGATAGAGGTGGCTATTTGGCTGTAAATGGAGATGAGCACTGAAACTTAGAGTCAGATATGACTGGCTTTTGAGTAATATGACTGGCCTTTACCTATAGAAAATGAATGAATGAATGAACAGAAGGATGAATGAATGGTTACCCAGAATAGCTTGACATTGGCTGGAAACCTATTACATTTTAATGTCAGTTTAACACAATCTGCTCAAATCTAAGTGACAAACTGCTGCAAGTTAAGAAATCAATGTAAGCATTTGCTGTTGTATGCCAAGTGAATGCCTATACTGACTTCTTAACTTGAAGAAATTTAACACCAAGATTTATGCTGACTGTGATGCACTGGTGGGTGTAACAAACAGGATTCTGGCCATTGTCCACCAACTTTCTCTTGAGTGTGAGCAATAAATGGCTCGGCCTCCAGGCTTAGGCAGCAAGCAGAGCAATCTGAACTGATTTCACGTCTCCAGCCAACACAAAGGAAGTCCTGTCACAGGAATAATATGCAACTGACCGCAATTCAATGCTACTGACAACTACATAGATACATATACAAAAAAAAGATGTACATTCACCCAAGCTGGAAATGTTTGATCCTGGTAACCTTTAGTACATAATTGGCATCATAAGGGGCCATGGAAGCCACATCAACAAATAAGATCTGCTCTGAAGGTCTACTCTCAGGTGACGCCTCCGAGGGGCACAGGGTACGGCTGACTTCTGTGTAATTATAAGTCCGCTGATAACTGCAAACACAAAAACAAAATCATGAATTGTCATCACTTAGAATAATGTCCTTAATACTGAACTTTAGAGGGACTGTCATCCTGGGCTGAACAAAATACAACAAAAAAATGAGGGCATTTAAGGGCTAATAAAGTATGCTCGTTTGCAAACTACAGCTCACTTCAGCAGATACACGAAATATTATCTATAATTCCCCATCGTTTCCAAGTTTGATCTGAAGTGTTGCTTCTATTTTTAAAGCTTTGGATGGCTTGGCAGTCAGGTATTTATTGGACCATGTTCACCTGTAGCATCTCCCCCCCCCCCCAGTCTCTGAGGATATCACCTAAAGCAGACATGCCCAAACTATAGTCTGTGGGCCATATATGGCCCATGGAACCGTTCCATCAGACCCGCAATGACCAGGAAGTAAATACGGATGCTCTGAATGGTCGCTTCACTTAACAACTAAAACCAACCAAAAACTCACTTAACAAATAAATCGAGGTTTGCAATCCCCCCCCCCCCCGGAAGTCACAATTGGTCACTTACAACAGTGTTTCACTTAAAGAGCATACTCACTAAAAGAGCAATCCTGTGGAACGCATTATGCTCTTTAAGCGAGGTGCAACTGTATTGTAAGTACTTACAGGCCATGAAAGAGAAGTGGGACCTGCCAGGAGAGCACTCCCTTTTGTTGCCGAACAACAAACAAGACTGGATACTGAAGGTCTTCAGAGTCACTCTTGACATTAACCCGGACTGCCTCCACCTGGTGGAGAGAAAGACATGGGAGAGGCACTCACCAACAGCAAGCCAACATTCACGATTCAATTCAAAATAGCCCCCCTTGACACTCCCTGTGCTACCATTTGCCGTGAAGAGAAACAGAAAACTTTCTCCAGGAGCACAACAAATAACGGATTCGCCTGTGGGAATCTTCTATATGCCTGCTGTTAACCATTAGTGTTTGTTTAGTTGAACCATATGAGACATGTTGGGTGTTACATTTAGGAGGTGACCACATTGGTCAATTGCACAGCAATTTACGTCTGACTGGGCACCGATGAATTTAAATTACAGTATTGCCTACTGGTTCACAGTTCTGATATCCAATATTACATGTGGTACTTGTGAAAACCTTTATTCTCCTCTACTGTCATTTGAGACAGCAAGTTCCCAATTCATTGATTACTACATTCAGCGTATCATAAGAAAAATCATCTCGAAGCTTCCTTTCTAAACAAAGCATTTATTTAATGTTTTTTGTACTACACATACAAATACAGTAATACCTCATATAACATTAGTATCGAATAACACTAAAATCGCATAACATTAAGGAATCTGGGGGGAAGAATTGCATCAGATAACATTAAGATCCTATGGGATGCTTCAGATAACAACCGCTAAAGCCTGTGTGGTTACAACGTATCTCTATGGATCCCATAGAGGATCAGATAACACTAAAAATCATATAACACCAAGACTTGTGGAACCAGGTTTTAGTGTTATATGAGGTTTTACTTGTACACTAATTGTTTTAAAACCTATTTATCTGGTTAATTTGAAACACTTTCTAATCTAGTATGCAAACAATTTGCAATACTGATCAACAATGACTGCATTTAGTTACAAACTTGTGCTATAAACATCAACTGCATGAAAGCACTAAAAAAACACCAAAGAAATAGATTGTGTAGGAAACGATACAGCTTGCAGGTTACTATAAAGTTGTCTAAAGACATTTCCATGGGATGGAAAACAATAGTCAAAAGCAATGTCCAACTGTAATTATATGCTGAATGAGTCCATGCTTTCCAAATTCTGTTCAACTTTTTTTCCTTCAGAGAAGTGGAAGTACTGTATGCTATATGGGAAACTGGTTCTTCAAGTTTGAAGCAGAAGCTGCTGGTGGACAAGACTCATGGCCTATACCAGAATGATCACAAACATATGCCCATTTCCTTCTCTGCGGTAATCTTCCAACCGTTTAAAGTCACTTTTTTAAAAAGGCAACTCTAATGTGAACAAGCATAGGTACAAAGAGAGGGAAAACAGATGATGGTTGTTCCAGACATATAGCAGCTTCCTTCCATTGAGGTTATTATTGCAACCCTATTGCATGTCCTTCCACTGTTGATTTAGTCTTCTGTCCTTCATCTTTCACTAGTCTGAAGACTTGCTGTTGTACTATCTGCCACTCCCATGTGAGTATCTTAAGGAACTAACAGAAAAGACTACACTTTCATAGCTTCTCCACCTATTTCATGTTTGCCAACTTGGACAAAGGGGAGTGAATAAAATTGGGATAATCCATATTCCCATTCCATCAGGTCATTGCCAAGCAGAGAGAATAAAAGTACAGTACATCCATACTAGAGATGTACTCATACTAGAGATGTACTCAGATTCAGCATGAAGATTAAGATTTGGCTGGAGACTCCAACAGCAGAAATTAAAATGCTCTCAGAAATATAAACATTTTTGCGGTATACTAGAAGAACAAATAAGGACCTGATTAGAAGAGGACCCATCCTTGCTCAGATGGTGATACCAATAGGAATGTGTACGGAACACAATGACACAGTTTGAATAACGGAACATGCCCACCATAATATGGAGACGCTGAGTGATAGCAGACCAAATGTCAACAAAATACACCAAGGTATTTCACTGGGTCACTTTAGTTTAAAGGCACTGCATCAACCTTACAGTTCTTTGTAAGACATAAACGGGAACAAGATGTACATCCTGTGTTTACAAAAAACCAAAAACCTGATAAAAGACTTCACAGGTCTAAAGGACAACAAATACCCTGTCAGCTTTCTGCCAGAGTAGGCTTTTAGACTTAAAACCGATGAAAGTTTTGACAAGACTAACTGAACCAAGAGAAAGCACGAGATCACAATCAATATCGCTTGTGATTTGGCCCTACCTTGTGGTCAAATAAAGGATGAGAGAGATCAAGGACTCCTTCTCTATGGCACTGAGAATCAATGATAAATTATGTTACACTAATTGCACTTTAAAAAAAAGGATGTTGAATACAGTATTGCCATTTTTGCTCTGAAAATAAAAGCAAACATACAGATCTCAATTGAAGCCTGTGCTCATCTTCTATCTGAAATCAACCACCTTCTTGGCTGTTAAACCTATCTTCAGTCCCATCAGGTGTAGACAACATAAAAGAAGATGATTTGTGGTGGAAGAGCTGCATGCTCCCTCCACCATGCAACATTGAACAACAGCTGTGCATGACTGCTTTCCTCCAAGGACTAAATTAGGTATTCCAGCAATATTTCTGTTTCAATGCTTCATTATTGCCTCAACTTCATTATATCCAAGGCCAAAATTCTTATCTTTCTTCCCAAGCCATTATTTCTTCATTTATTGTTCTCTAACAACAAAGTGACCATCCTGTCTTGATGAACCAAGGCCCAAGGTCTTAGCTCCCCCCTTGACTCCTGTGAGTCTTATGTCCAACCATATCATGTTGCTTCTCCCTTTACAATTTAGTTAAAGAGTTTGGCTCTTCATCTCTAGCACCTCAGGAAAAATATGACCCATGCCCTATTACTATCTCACTGTGGTCATTAATCCAGCAACCTCCTACCAAATTTCTTCATTTCTCTCATCATTGCGCCTGACTTCCTCAACATCCTTATAACCTACAGAAGCTTCAAACTCCTCTATCTAGTCTTCTTCCACCACTGACTCTTTGCTCTGATATCCTGCTTGTAGCCTTTGCTTATCCTGCTTCACCACTTCCAGCCCCTCTGCTCCTTGAAATAACTCTACCTTTCTACCTTCAAAGCTACATTCAGACCGCTCTTCTTAAATTCAGCCTTTTGGAAAAACACCCTAATCCCAACAGCATGCTGGATGCTTAGGATGAGAATGAGGCTATACTAGGGTGCAGCTTCAACATCCGCCCTACCATGGAACAGCATTAAAAACACGCCAAGCCAAGCAGAGGAGACAAGGGTGGCAGCAGGGGCAGTGCCAGGAGCAAGGGCACAGTCCAGATGGAATGGTGTTGCAGGCCAGACTCCTGCTTTAGAATAATACAAAGAAAATACCTTTTGACTTTGTTATAACATATGCAGCATGTCAGCAATAGACTACATATAGTCAAAATATTTTCACTTCTTCCAGCCTTTGCTGAACAAGGAAAGTGAATAATTTGCCCAAATTCAGAAGTGGTTCTCTCATTAAGCTATTTCATTATATTGGCAAATTCAAACTGGAACATTTCTTTCTGGATCAGTCCCAGTAATCACATGTGCTTGAACCAATCCATACCAGAGAGATCCAATCCACAACGGAAGCACAAAAGCTCCTTGACAGGGACCAGAACAATGTGGGTAGCAGTTCTCTGGAGGTGGGTAGAGATGGTTTCTGATCAATATATTTAAGAGGCCATCAGGCCATCCTTGCAGTGCTCGAAGCAGCAGGCTAAGCACCCCTTGAAGTCAGCCTGTAACTAAGTTACAGGAAATGTAACTGAACTAATCATATGTTCTTTCACTTTTTTAAAAAAAGAATTCCAGGCTCTGTTCTCTTTCCATCCCCAGCTGATTCCCTTTGTGTATCTCTGGACTATATGTCCCTTGAGGCAAAGCTGTTTTTGCTGATCTTGTTCTTTGCAAACAACCTGGTATATCAATGGTATTAAATAAAGAGAGAAGTACGAGGAAAACAGCATAATATCCCCAAAGCTTTGTAAGTTTGCATATTCTCCTGTGTAGGGTTACATTTCTTTTAATTTCAGTTGATCCTTGCACTTTGACCTTCACTTTACTAATGATGTTAGTACTACTGTATATACTCGAGTATAAGTCTAATTTTTTAGCCCCCAAAATGAGGTCCAAAACCAGTGGTGCAAATTTGAAAATACAGTTTTAAAAAAAAGCACTAACACTACCATAAAAACTCAAAAGCATACCCACACAAATATCTTAATTAATTAATTTTACTGTATTTTCTTGTATTTTAATTATTGAAACTCACTAGCAGCTGCTGCATTTTCCACCACTGACTTATACTCGGGCCAATCCATTTTCCAAGTTTTAGAGGTTCAAATTAGGCACCTCAACTTATATTTGGGATGACTTATAGTCAAGTATATATGGTAATCTTTGTGCTTTTCACCAGGATTTGAAAAGAAAAGACAGCTTTTATTTATTTAAATATCTCAAGACAGATGGTTTGTATAAATGTACAGTATCCATGTATTCATAAATTTGCAGCATAGTTTTAAATGATATGCAAAAGTGAAGAAAGGTTCTTGAAGTGAATGCTTGTATTGGCAAATATGTCTGTACTGTATTTAACTTTTTATTTAACAATTAAAAAGAAAGGCATAAAATATTTCAATGCTGACCTTCATCTCAAAAATTTCCATACTGGTTTTCAAAACTGACAGGGCAGTCAATATACATTGAACAAATTATGAATTCTGTTTTCAGGCAGATAACACTTTATTATGAAGAAAAAGTTGAGAATCTGAAAGCTGCAAATTGTTAACTCCCCCTCCTTGCAAATGTAGAAGAAAAATATCTGTATGCATTTTCTAGTACCGTACTATACAATGTAATGAAAGAACTGAACATAACATTCCATGAGATTTCAAAAGGAGAAAGGGTTTAATTTTACTGGCATTCAACAGTTTTAAAATAGACATACAGTGTCTGAAAATTGTATACGGATCCCTTTGTGAACCAAACTCTGATCACTTCAGATGAAAAAATTTTGATTTGAAAATATTTTCTTCATACATTTGGTTGATTTTGGATTAAATTTTCTTGGCCATTATTTTGTTTGTGTCCCTGTTCTTATGTATGGTGTTTCAAAAGTCACCATACACAACAACAGATATCTTAGACATGGTCTCGATTAGCCAGAAGAAGACGTGTGTGTGTGTGTGTGTGTGTGTGTGTGTGTGTGTGCGTGCGTGCGTGCGTGCGTGCGTGCGTGCGTGCGTGCGTGCGTGCGTGCGTGTGTTCGCGCATGTGCGTGCGTGTGTGTGTGCGTGCGTGTGTGTGTGTTGGCAACATGTAGAGTAGTGGTTCTTAACCTTGTAGGAGGTACTAAACCCCGCAAGTATCATATGTGCATTCACTGAACCCTTCATAGAATTTGGCATAAACACACACACCTCCGCTGAACCCCTGAGACTGACTCACACAGACTGATTCACCAAACCCCTGGGGTTTGATCAAACCCAGGTTAATAACCACTGATGTTGAGAATATTTTGTAAACATCTTGTAAGATTTTGTAATGAATATTTTGTCAATAAAGGTACATTTAGCTACAATTTCCCAATCCACCCCCATATACATTGGGTTTTGGACACCCTGTACTATTTACCTCCAAAGATTTAAAATGAATCGACTCAAAGAATTTGTTGCAATAGACCAGAAGCATTCAAAATTAGTTAAAATAACCTTGAAGCTGCTCGGAGAAAACCCATATTAAAATCACTCAACCAAATCACACTTACTAAATTAGGCATGATTCATGGGTACTTTCATAAACTACCAAACTACTCAAAATTGGCCCAACTGGCAAAGATCCTCTGTCAAATTCACTACTACATACAGCAAATTAACGCAGGGTAACATTTAAAGTGAAATGATAGGGGAGTAGTGACAGATGGCACCATTAAATCAGGCAGTATAGTATAATAGAAGATTGAACTGTGAACCAGGAAGTCTTTGATTCAAATCTTGCTTCTACTCAAAAGTCACTAAGTGGCACTAGGTATTCATTAACCTGCATCCTTCCACATGTAACAATATTTCAGCCCTGTTCTACTTGCAGTGTTTGGGGATACTAAATCTCACCTAGATATTTAGTTTACACCCACTGTAGAAAATGAGCTAGGGACTGCAGTGGCTCAAGTGGCTAAGACGCTGACTGGAAAGTGGGAGGTCAGCAGTTCGATTCCCGAGTACTGCAGGACGGAATGAGCTCCCATCCTCTGTCCCAGCTCCTGCCAACCTAGCAGTTCAAAACACACACATACACACCAAACCTACAGCACTAAATAGTGCAGGCTGAGCTGCTCAGCTCTTAGTTAAAAATTAATGTAAACTTGGCTCTAACTCTTTAAATCAAGCTCATAAACTGTAGTTTATTGACAAGACAGCCCAGTTTTAAAAGTAAAGCTTTTATTTCAGTTTTAAAAGAAAGAATAAAGTAAACTAAGTCTAGAGTAGTTCCTAACCATTTTTTGACCATGCCCTACCTAAACATCTCTAAAATCCTGATCCTCCCCTCATGACATATAATCCTTATTATTCAGAAAGTGAACTCATATTCACATGGAGGAAGCCTAAAAAACCATTAACTGTTAATACCTCATTCTCACATTGCCCCCCCTTAAAAATCAAATTGCCCCCCTGTGGGGCATGTGCCCCATGTTGGGAACCATGGGTCTATTGGTAACCTCTAAGCCAGGGGTGCCCAAACCTTTTGGGCCATAGGCCAGTCACGTGGTTGAGTGTGCTGATCATGTGGTTCTTCCCACCCAAAAATGGAATTAAAACATGCATGCACAGAACACTGCTGTAAATGACCCACGGCTGTCATAAATGCATTTACAATAGCCACGGGTAATTTATGGCAATGTTCTGCACATGTGTGGATGCATTCTGTGCATGCATGGGATGCATTCTGTGCCCACACATGCAAGTTTTACTTCCACTTCTGGGAGTGGAGTGTCAATCAGGTCTTTTTACAGCTCACCTGACCTAGTTTTCCATTCTCAGGAGTCTAGTGCAAGCCAAAAAGTTGAGTCCCGTCTCTTTTTAAAACTTCTGATATAAGTGAATACAGCAGCTCACCAGACATTAAACAGGCTTGTAGGGCAGCTCAGCAATCAAAGGAGAATTCCAGGCAACACTAAGTCTCAATCTCAGTTCCAGTAGCAAACCATCAAGGTACAGGTAATATAAATTTAAGCACACCAGTGGGTCAAATTGGAGAAAGAAGGAAAACATAGGGAAGGAAGATAGAGATGGGTGATATTATGTTTAACATGGACAAAAAGGATAAGGAGAAAAAAATATTCAGCATAGTTGAACGGTAGAGGTTTTGGGACAGATAATGGAGGATAACTCTATCAATGGTGCTCGTCATGAGCATATATTTGCACTAAGCATCTATAAACAGTAGGTATCTCTATATATCAGTGTTGAACAACATAAACAGGCGGGTGTTACTGCTTTCATGTCCTGATAGTGAGCTTTCTGTAGACTTCTGTCTGGCCACTTTATCAGCAGAACACTGGACTAATTATGTCTGATCCAGCATGACTCTCCTTGTAGCTCTTGATATTGGCCGACATGGCCAATCCATTGCAAGAAGGACTGTGATAGTGAGGTGTAGAAAATATGTGGAAGACTATAAAACTTCAAAGTATTATTATTACTAATATCACTAGCCACTGCAATGGCAACAATGGGAGCTCCTCCTCAAGAGAAAGTTGTTGTTTTAGGGAGGGTGGCTGGTTTACCTCAGAGTCAGGGCAGGAAAAGCAATTCTTTAATCCTCTTCTCCATACAACAAAAGCCTTAAAAAGGTAGTATTCCCCCCCCATACTTCATAGGTAAAGGTAAAAGTCTCCCTTGCTCCAAAGCCAGTCATATCCGACTCTAGGGTGTGGTGCTCATCTCTGTTTACAGCCAAAGAGGCAGCACTGTCTGCATTTGCAGATGTTCTCATGGTCATGTGGCAGGCATGATTAGACACCAGAATGCACAAAAAGCTGTTTACTTTTCCACGAAAGTGGTACCTATTTATCTGCTTACAATTTCTTGCTTTCAAACGGCTAGGTTGGCAGGAGCTGGGACAGAGATGGGAGCTCACTCTTTCGTGCAGCACTGGCCAACTTTCCAGTCATCAAGTTCAACATTTTAAGCCACTTCAGCCCGCCTGCCCCTTATATTAACTATCAAAAACACGACTGCAGCATTCCACCTGACATGTGCATTAGTAGATCTGGTTTGTTCTTTACTTGCTTTCAATTTCCAGAACAAGCCAGAGTTGAGCTACATTCCATTTTTAAAAAAATACCTTCCATTTTTCAAGTGTTAAGAAACCCTTTTCAACTGTAACTAATTTTACCAATAAAAGATGGCCTACATTGACCGTTTGAATCAACTCAGTCCTTAGCAATGAGGTGCACCCTAGGTAACAATTAAAACTAACATTATACAATGAAACATTGTTCAGCATGTAATAAGTCCTCCAGGTAGAATTAGGACTGTTTAAACATACAAATCCAGGTACACTCTTCTTAAATAAAAAACCTAGTGAAACCATTGCTGTCATCGGGTTAATCCCATGAACGTCATTATGAATACTTTGGATGAAACCTCTGCTATAAACCTGACCTCTGAATAAAAATGAAACACTGTTTCTTGACCCACAGCCATTACTGGACAGTACTCACCTTCAATCTACATACAGCACCCATTCTCTTATCTAATCACACGCTAATATAGCTTAATAGCATATTATCTCCAAAGTGGTCTGTGGTTAAGAAGGCTGGTAAATTGGCTGTTCGAGACCTGGGTACTGCATGACAATTTCAGTACCCATCTCTGTCCCAGCTCCTGCCAATCTAGCAGTTTGAAAGCAAGAAATTGCAAGTAGATAAACAGGAACTTCTTGGATGGGAAAAGATCTTAGGGACATGAAAGGAGCCTCATTCGGGTGTCCCCTGAGCAGAGTTTCTCCAGCAAAAATCCTTTCAACCCAGAATAATTTCTGAGACAAAATTATTATTATCTCTTCTCCAATACATTCTATTTGTTTGACTAAAGATTTTTTAAAAAATAAACTTGAGGAGAGCTATACTGGAGCAGACCAAAAGCACACTGTATTCAACAACCTAGTGTCTATCATGACTGACCACAGACACCCACAGAAAAGCCCACGAGTAGACCAACCAGTCACCCATAAAGAACACATGAATGCAATAGCACCCTCCCACCTGGGTTTACGCCCACACTGATTTCAGTTGTTTTTAATACTGAAGGATAGAGGATACAGCCATCTATTTCTAGTAGCTGCTAACAGGCCTAATCTCACCCCTTATCTTTTTCTTTTCTTCCTTTGTAGCAGAGCTTGGCACAAATATCAGCAAGTTTACAATGTAATGCCTGGCCAATTGGAACAGTTGGCTGACTCTACACCCATGCTTGGGGATGCCCGAGTATACTTGCAATGCCTTCCACTCTTTGGGGAGGCCCCTTCTATAGCCCAGGATATTTTCCTTTTGTTTTAATCTGTAAGAATAACTGGAAGAAAGTGATAGATGGTTTTGGCAAGATTTGGAAACTTCAGAGAAACATATAGTTTGTCTCTCATCTAAATAAAGCTACCAAATGAGGAAGCAGTAGGAAATGGCACTTAAGAAAATGTAGAGCAGATGGCAAAAGACAGTGGGGGGAAATGCTGGATTGGATAACTTGCCTTCTTTAAAGCTTAGAGCTTACATAAAACAAAGGGAAAGTAGCTACCTGACTATCTCATGGTTAAGCCAACCCAAACCAATTCATGGAAAAATAATCATATAAGTATTTAATGGTACAGTATAAGTATTTTTTTAAAACCCAAATTACATTTAGCCCAGCATCAAGGTCTATTTATCCCAATGCTGGCAATAGGGTAATGTTCAAATTTAGGCAGAAGGGGAGAGAGAAGGCTCAATTCCCTTGTCTTTGGTAACAATTCATTCAGGACCGTCATGTCTTCTATTATATTTCAAGCAGTGCAACATCTTCCATATAGCTAATACTCAGCACTGACTTCCCGTAACAGTAACTGCATCTAAATGAGAACAGCCTTTTAACATATACAGTATCACACATGTAGCTCCCTATTAACTCATGTTAGTTAGTTTTCTTTACTGGAAGACAGAAACATTGTCTTGTTTTGATCAGCTTACAGATCCATGGGATACAATAAAACAGGGGTTCTCAACCTGTGGGCCATGGGCCAGATGTAGCCCATGGTACCATTTCATGTGGCCCACCACCACACCAGGAAGTGCCATGTGGTGGAGGGAACTGCAAAATGGCCATCTGGCCCCTGAAGCTGTCTGAGGGAGTGTGACCCGGCCCCTGGCTTTAAAAGGTTGAGAACTCCTGCTGTAAAGTGAAGGGCAAGGTGCCAGCTGTCAGAAAGCCTAACGGAAACAATGAAAGTTGAGAATGGCTTCCAAGCCCCCAGGGCGACTGTAATCAATGTCAGCTACAAATGAGCAATAAAAAGGAAACACTGGATCCTGAAAGAAAACAAAGTGGTCCCTGAAATAGGAAAGAACCCTGGTGGCACAGTGGTTAAACTGCTATACTGCAGCCAAAAGGTTGTGAGTTTGACCCTGCCCAGGGATCAAGGTTGACTCAGCCTTCCATCCTTCCGAGGTCAGTAATTCTGTTAGTGCCATTAGCAGAGGAGCTACAAGGAAAGCATGTACAATAGTAGAGTTTGAAATGAAATGGAAAGAGCCCCTCCAGATCATCTTAGGTTAGGGGGATAGCATTGAGGTCTGTCTGTCTATATATCACACACACACACATATCTTATACAGATGGCATAAAATGTAATATATAGACAGACCTCAACACTATCCCCTAATAACCTAAGATCCCTGGTAGCTCCTCTGCTAGTGGCACTACTAACAGAATTACCCTCAACATCCTCGGAACAGATAGGAGCCTACAGTCTGCTGGCTCAGATCCTGGAAGAGCTTTAGGACAAGAACAACCATTCTTGAGGGCACACAAGAACAAAACCAAATTAGAAGATGGAGGAAGGAGCTCACTGGGCAAGGAATAACATTAAAGGAGGATATGGCTGGGGAACTCAACCTCCCCTCCTTGTCACTTGGAGGACCCTGAATAGATTGGGGTCCCTAAATGCAAGACCAACATGCTCAAGTGGGGGCTGCTGGCAACCTGCGCATTGTGAATGTGGAGAGACAGAGAATCTGGCTCATTTACTGGTCTGCTAAAGACAAACCCCGATGAGGACATAAGCTTGGCCAATGACAAGTGGCTTCGTTCTGACAGTCCAAGGTTTGATCGGGACACGAAAGAAGGAGAAGCGGGGGGGGGCACTGATTTCAAGGGCATCCGGTCCCTTTCCGTGGCAAGTCGGCAGTTCGAGACCCGGGTACTGCATGACGGATTGAGCGCCTGCCTCTGTCCCAGCTCTTGGGGACATGAAAAGAGCCTCATTTGGACGTCCCCTGAGCGGAGTTTTTCCTGCAAAAACCCTTTCAACCCAGGATAATATTTGACACGAAAATATTATCATCAGTGGCCTTCGTCCCCCGAGGGACCTCGCGACCACGGTAAGCGTGACAAATGGTGCTGGGTGACCTGAGCCGGTCCCTTACCTGGCCCGGCTGGGCGGTGTAGTTGAAAGCGTAGAGCTGCTCCGCGGTGCGGCTGACCCTGCCGGCGTAGAGGTGGTCGAACTCCGCCGCCTGGTCCAAGGCGGGGGTCCCGCTGCCCCTTTTGGCCCTGGAGGAGGAAGAGGGGGGCGGCGAAGGCAGGGGCAGCTGGTCCTGCTGGGCCACGGCCACGGCCACGAGGAGCCCCACCAGCCGGGCCCAGCCGCTCATGGTGAGGGTGAGGATGCTAAGCGCCCGCCGGCCAGGCTCGACCAGGCTGGGGAGGGGAGGCGGGGCTCTACCACCTCCAGGCCAGCGCCAGGCGCCTTGGGAGTCCCCACCCGGCGCCCCGGGCTCCCTGCCTCGCCGCCCGCCTCATTGCCAAGGAGGCACCCGCGTGGAGGGAAAGGGGAGGAGGGGGAAATAATAATCTGAATTTCGTCTGGCTGCTTTCTGGGTCTCAGACGTCCCTGGCGGTGGCCTTCAAACGCGCCCGCCTGGGCGCCTGCGGTTACGCGCCCAGTTGCCGACGGCGCTCCGTGCAGCAGCGGAGATCCTCCGAAGAGGAAGTGTGTGAGTGTGTGTGTATGTGGGGGATAGGCACGGAGGATCGGCTCCGGGAAAGAACAGCTCCCTCCCTCCCCAATGGGTCTGCCTTCCCGGCTTGGCGGCAGCCAGGATCCGTCCTCCAAGCGTCGCCTTTGCACCAGGGCGCATGAAGAGGCGCGCCTAGTTTGCCTCCTGTGCGTTTTGGCGCGCAGAGCGCAGCGCTCCTCTAGCGTCTCCACCGTACCAGATCGGGTCGGGGTGGGGGTGGATCAAATCGGAAGGGGGGAAGACGACGAAACAACGGCCACTTCCTTCTTGTACTTGGCTGAGGAGAAATCACCCAGACCCATTTTACGAACACACCCAGAATCCTCTGTGCCCTGTTGAAAGGTAGTGCGCCTAAGGTAAGGCTGGTCCCCGGCGTCTGCCACGTGTCCATTTGTACACATTTCCCCTGCTTCTCCTGAGTGGCGCCTTCCAGGAAGTTCCAGGTGACTGAAAAGGAGCAGGAGGTTTCACTCAAGAGATAATTCAACGTGCATTTCTATTTTATGGCATAAGTGCCAAATTCCTGATTGGTCATTCTAGAACAGTTAATTCGGTTTGGAACATAGTAAAAAGTAGAGACATCACATTGCAAACAAAAATTCGTCTTGTCAAAGCAATGGTATTCCCGGTGGCAATGTATGGTTGTGAGAGCTGGACCATTAGGAAAGCTGAGCGCAGAAGACTATATACCTTTGAGATGTGGTGCTGGAGGAGAGTTTTGAGAGTCCCCTGGACAGCAAGGAAAACAAATGGGTCAGTGCAGTCTTAGAAGAAATCAACCCTGACTGCTCCTTAGAAGGTCAAATAGTGAAGATGAAGCTAAAGTACTTTGGACATCAAATGAGAAGAGAGGATTCGCTTGAGAAAGCCTTGATGCTGGGAAGGGTGGAGGGCAAAAGAAGAGGGCAGCCAAAAATGAGATGGCTAGATGGTATTGTAGACAATGGGCACAAAGCTGAGCGAGTTGAGGAGGATGGTGGAGGACAGAGGTGCCTGGAGGACAGTGGTCCATGGGGTCGCAAAGGGTCGGAATCGACTGTGCGACTGAACAACAAAAAACGGATGGAATGGGATGCAAGCTAGGTTGGCGTAATGCAATGGTATATACTGCTTATTTATTTATATTGGCAGCCAAGGCAGCTCACAACATAATTTAAAAGTTGGTTTCATTTTGATAATACTGTACTGTACTGTGAAGAACCTTTCCATAATGAAATAAAGCCCTCAGATCATTTTACTATTGTTTTCAATATTTACATTACATTTCCTTTCTCAGTTGTTATTCACTGTCAAGTTGTTCCCTACTCAGGGTGACTTTATGAATGAGAGATCTCCAGAATGTCCTGGCCACAACAACCCTGCTCAGCTCTTGCAAGTTATAGTTGTGGTTTCCTTTAGGAAATCAATCCGTTTAATTTTGGTCTTTTTTCCTGCTGCCTTCTACCTTTCCCAAAGAGTCTTGCCTTCTCATGATGAGCCCAAAGTACGACAGCCTCAACCTTACCATTTTTGCCTTCAGAGACGGTTCAGGTTTGATTTGTTCTAGGACCCTGGTGGTGAACCAATGGCACACGTACCAGAAGTGGCATGCAGAGGCCTTTTTTCTGGCATGCAGTCGATTGAGGGGAAGCCCCGCTCAGCCTAGCAAGCACTGCTTCCCCACCACCCCTTTTCCTCTGCCAAAGGGGAGGTGAGAGAGGAGGCTGAAATCCTGGCGTTAGGCTGTGGCTGGACGAGTTAAGGTGGGGAGCACTCATGGGGGGGTAGGGATGCCCTGTGGGGTGGGGAGCACTCGGGGTAGGTTTCCTGGGGATGGGGAGCACTCATGGGGTGTGGGGAGCACTTGTGGGGGGAACACTCATGGGATTGGGAGGCCCTGCGGGGTGTGGGGAACACTCACAGGGGTGGGGGTGGGGAGCAGGGCTGTATACAGGATTCTAGATTGGGGAGAATTTCAGGAGGGGCAAAAAAATTTCAGGAGGGGCAGCAATGTCACACTCAGATATACAACATTGTCGCCATGGGGTGGTTGGGGGGGCTGGCTGTTAGGAAGGTTTTTTGTCCCCCTGACTATGGCCCTGGTGGGGAGGCCCCAAGGAGGGGGGAGCAGTCATTGGCATGGGGATGCCCCATGGAGATGGGGAGCAACGGGGGTGAGGAGCATCTGCAGTATGGGCTGGGCCAGCCAGAATTTCTGCTACCGGTTCTGGCAAACTTGCTGATGCCCACCACTGATCTTAAGCAACATGCGTGCGTGTGCGTGCACACTCACATGACTTTGGCAGAGGCATGCCAAGGTATGCAAAATATTTCACTACTTCAATGTCTTCATTGACTACATTAAAGTTGTGTGGTTCTTCTATCATCATATCATGAATTTGTCCATCTTGTGAAAGTAATATCAAAGAAAACTATTCCAAGGGGATGCTGCGCCCAGTACATCCAGAGCCTGACTGATGACATCAAATATCTGCTGGATATGTATCAGGCACTCTACAACCAGTATTCTTTCCAGGAACATACTGTTGAAGCTGGGGAAGAATTGATGCAGGCTCTAACTGAAATTTGGAAATAACAATGGTGCACATTAGTTGAGAACCTGGATATGAAGCCAAACCATTAGACAAGCTTGGAAACTCCTTAAAATGAGGTGGAGATGTAACTCAGCCACAGCAAAACTATAATGGAGTAAAAGCAGACCAAATAGCTAGTCAGTTGCTAAAGAATGCAAAAATGCAAGAAAAAAAGTACAGAAAAAAAAAACAACTGACCAAAGAAACAAAAGTTTTTTTTTCTTAATACTGTAGTCCCATTGTCACATTTGAATTGAAGGAAGCTATAAACAGCATGAATCTGAATAAAGCAGCAGGTATTAATGACATAAGGATGGAGCAGATAAAGCAGTTTGGTTCTTGCACTTTGGAATGATTCCTGCAATTAATGAACAACTCCATAGAATAACTGATGGTTCTTAAATTGTGGAGTCAGGATAGAGTTTGATTGGAACTTGGTAAAGACCCAGATGACCCAAAAAGCTACAGTCCTTTGCCACCTTTATAAGGCACTGGTATGGATGATTTACAATAGAATTTCTAAACTTAGTAATGGAAAGATCATGAAGGAGCAAGCAGGCTTCAGCCCAGGAAGGTCATGTTTTGGTCATATTGTGAACCTTGCACAACGCATTGAAGATGGCTTCACAATAAAGCTAATTATGAGAGTGGCTTTCATTGACCTAACTGCAGCATACAATACTGTGAATCATAGGATTCTGCTCCGTAAAATAAATAATCTTACCTGAGATAACAAACTTACTAGGGTCATTGGCAGCTTCCTTCAGAACCAGAGATTCTATGTGATAATGAATGAAAAGAACACCAAATGGAGGTTGCAAAAGAATGGACTGCCACAAGGAAGTGTATTGTCTTCAACACTGTATACAGTAAAACCTTGCATAACGAAATTAATTCATTCTGCAAGGCTGCTTACTATGCAAGTTTTTGCTATGTGAGTTTTTTTCACATAGCAAAAATTTCTATGGAAAAACTCGTATAGCGAAAAGTTTTCATTATGCAAGTTTTTCCCATAGAAATACTCGTTATGCAGGTTTTTCTATAGGAAAAGTCCAACTCGCATAGCAAAAATTTTCATTATGCAAGTTGGATTGCTTTTTGAAAAACGCGCTTGTTATGCGAGTTTTTCACTAAGCAAGTTGCTCATTAAGCAAGGTTTGACTGTAATATATATACAAATGATCAGCCAGTTCCTGACAATACAAAATTGTTCATTTATGCAGATGACATAGCAATGGCCATACAGTAATACCTCATATAACATTAGTATCGAATAACACTAAAATCGCATAACATTAAGGAATCTGGGGGGAAGAATTGCATCAGATAACATTAAGATCCTATGGGATGCTTCAGATAACAACTGCTAAAGCCTGTGTGGTTACAATGTATCTCTATGGATCCCATAGGATTTTAACATGCATCAGATAACACTAAAAATCATATAACACCAAGACTTGTGGAACCAGGTTTTAGTGTTATATGAGGTTTTACTGTACAAGAATCAAGCTTTGATGAAGTACTGTAGTTGGAAAACTTACGGAAACACTTGAAGAATTAGGACAGTATTACAACATCAACCATTTGAAGCCTAAGCCAAGCAAGACTTAAGTGTGTGCTTTCCACCTTCAAAACTGAGAGGCAAGGGTTGAGTTGGATGTTATGTGGCAAGGGAACCAATTACAGAATTGTTCAGCACCAAAATAACTCAGTGTGGTGATGCTTGGCAGGACACTTTCTTTTAAGTAGCACTGCCTGAATACCAAAGCCAAAATTAGTGCAAGGAACAATATAACAAGAAACTCAATATCACAGGAAGCTCACAAACTATAAATGGGGAACTCAACCATCCGTGCTGTGTACCTCAGCTTTGGCCCTAAGCATCTCTGTAGTAGAGTATGCTGCTTCAGTATGGAGCGCATCCACACATGCAAAACAAGTTGACATTGCTGTTAATGAAGTTGAGAAAATATATCCTCTTGTTGGTATCACTCCACCTAAGTCTTAGGTACTAAGATAAGGAGAGTAGCCTCAGATGCTGAGAGAACTAAGCAAAATAATGATACATGACACCTTCTGAATGGATATGAACCTCAAGTCTGCTGGTTCAGATCCAGGAAGAGCATTATGGCAAGAACAAACATGTTTGAGGGTACGCAAGAGCAAAACCAAACAAGAAGATGGAGGAAAGAGCTAACTGGACAAGAAATAACATTAAAGGAGTATATAGCTGAGGAATTCAACCTCCCCTACCTCACTTGGAGGACCCCGAATAGATTGAGGGTCAGAGCCCCTAAACCAGGGGTGTCCAAACTTTTTAAGCTGGGGGCCGGGTCAAAGTCTCTCAGACTGTCTGAGGGTCACATAATTTTTTTCAATGGTATCTCCGCCTGCCCAGCCCCACCGCTACTCACCCTCACAAACACAAAGGACAAACCAAACCAGAAAACAAAAGAAGGAAGAAAGGAGATGAACAAGAAAAAGGGGGAGGGAGGGAGGCGAAAGGAGGAAGGAAGAGGGGGAAAGGGAAGAAGAGGAAGGAGACAGAAGAAAGAGGAAGGAGAAAGAAGAAAATAAGGAAGAGAAAGAAGGAGGGAGGGAGGAAGAATCAAGGATGAAGAAAAGAGAAAGGAAGAGAAGAAAGGAAGAAGAAAAATAAAAGGAAGAAAAATAAAAAGAATGAAGAAAAGAAGAAGAAAAATGAAAAGGAAGAAAAAGGAAGGAAGAAGAGAAAAAGGAAGAATAATAGGAAGGAAGGAAGAAGAAAACTAAAAAGGAAGGAAGATGAAGAAAAAGGAAGGAAGGAAGATGAAGAAGAAAGGGAGGAAAGGAGGGAACAAGAAAGGGAGGGAGTAACAAGGTGCCTGAAAAGTTCCCCTCCCACCACGAGGCAGTTCCCAGGTTTTGGGAGCAGGTTGAAGAGAAAGGACGTTTGTGCCTGCAGCTATTCACCCCCTCAAGAGTCCTGTACCAAGCAACTGCCATGGCCTCTTACTACTACTCCTTTCCTTCCAGTCCCGTCCCCCTTCCTTTGAAGGACTTTTCGTTTTTATTCGTTCTGATAGCTCTGGGTTGAAAGGAAGGAGACCAGCCAAAACACGGAGGGAAAACACCAAAACACTCAATCCAGCCAAAGTAGCTGGAAAGGGGTAAAAGAGAGGAGAAACGACAGAGGGAAACTAGAGAGGGAGAGAAGCGCCTTGCCAACCCCAGCCAACCAGCTCCTGTGGCTGCATGCGCAGTGATGGGATGTAACAGGTTCTCACCAGTTCTCCAGAACCGGTAGTAACTTTCCCCAGTGTCCCAGAGAACCTGTAGCAGCTTTTGGGGGGAACCACCTTCTGGGCTTACCTTTTCACTGGTTCCCCCACTGCGGATGCATGCCAAGCACTTGGTGTGCATGCACGCCTAGTGCTTGGCGCGTATGCACGGCCTGACCTTGCTGTCCTCCCAAACGGGGTGGAGGAAGAGAAGCTGCTAGCCTGAAGCTCCCTATAGCCTGAAGCTCCCTATTTTTATTATTTTGTATTTTTTTCTTTGGCCCCGCCCATGACATGACATCATGATGTTAGCTTCGTCCACACTGTGATGACATCACGGTGGGGTAGTAAAATTTTTGACATCCCACCACTGCATGCATGCATGACCCTGCCAGGGGATGCCTAGGTGGGGGAAAGGAGGGTGCACGCACGTGGGTGGGTGGAAAGGGACGCGATAGTGGAGCCTTGCGGCAAATGACCCGCTCATGCTTCAGGGGAGAGGCCTGAAACCGCAGCTTTCGTGGGCTGTTCGGGTCATCTCAAGCACAGGCACAGGGCATGTTTACTCAGAGGTAAGTTTACTCCCACCCCCACGGAGGCGTGCCCATCCACTAAAGGGAGTGGTGCAGAGAGAGGCCGAAAGGGCGTGCGGAAGGGAGGGAATTGAGTGTGAAAGAGTTGTTCCTTTCCAGGGGAGGAGTCGCAATTCTGTTTTTTGTTTTGTCACCGATGTATCCCAGGCAATTCTCTCCGGCAGACAACAACCCATGGTGTGTGGATGTGTGGAGAGATACAGGGTCATTTACTGGTCTGCCAATGACTGTCAGAAAACATGCACCGATGGGGACTTATGTTTGGCCAACGACAAAGCCAAGAAAGTGGCTTCATTTTGGTAGTCCAGGGTCTGATCGGGACACGAAAGAAAGACACCACCACCACGTATATTGATATTGTATATCATGGGTGCCCAAACTACGGCCTGGGGGCCAGATGCGGCCCCCAATGCCAATTCATCTGGCCCACAAAGCCTTCGTTGCTCCTGGAAGCGGAAGTAAAAAAGTGCCCGTAAAAAGCGCTTCCAGGAGCAACGAGGGCTTCGTGGGCCAGATGAATTGGCATCGGGGCTGTATCTGGCCCCCCAGGCTGTAGTGACCGGCTCCCTAAACGACGTGACTGGCCTGCACCCTGAAAAGTTTGGGCACCCCTGTTGTATACTATACATATATTGATTTGTGTATTGACGCTGACAGGGAGGCGGAAGGTCAGCAGTTCGATTCCCGAGTACTGCAGGACGGAATGAGCTCCCGTCTCTGTCTCAGCTCCTGCCAACCTAGCAGTTCGAAAGCAAGAAATTGCAAGTAGATAAATAGGGACCACTTCGGTGGGAAGGTAACAGCGTTCCATGCACTCCGGTGTCTAGTAGTCATGCCTGCCACATGACCATGGAAACGTCTGCAGAAGCAGACAGCTGCTGCCTCTTCGGTTTAGAAACAGAGATGAGCACTGACCCCCTAGAGTCGGATACGACCGTCTTTCGAGCACAGGGAAACCTTTACTGATTTAATAGATTTGCCCAGGAGGCCGAGCAAGTGGAGCAGGCCTCCCCCGTCCGTCAATCAGGAGAGGCGCGGTTTCCACGGCAACAGGGCGCGAGGAGGGCGGGGCAGGCCTCCGTTTCCTGGGCGGCAGTTTTGAGTGGCGTGAGCTTTGCGGGGTTTCCCGTTCGAGCGGGCGCTGAGGGAGGAGGAGGCCTCAGGCGTCGGGGGGGGGGGGCGGCGGCTTGGCCTGGGCTGCTTTGTTCTGCCCGGTGTGTGGGGCCCGGGCTGTTGAGGGGAGCATGTCCTTGTGGCGGGTCAGCCGCTTCCCAACCGCTGGGAAGAAACCGCCCAAGGGCAGAAGGAAAAAACCGTCGGCGAAGCAAGAGTGGGACGTAAGTATGAGGGAGGGAAGGAGGCCTCCTTGGCCGGGATTTCCTTCCCTCAGAGCCCTCAGGACGGTTTTGGCAAACTCTAAGGGTTGAGCAATAAAAGTGTGTGTTAGTGGGGGAGGTAATAATGTGTCAGAAATTATGAGGCTCCATTCATGTCCCCAAGAGCTGGGACATCGACGGGCGCTCATGCCGTCGTGCAGTGCCCGGGTCTCGAACTGCCGACTTGCCGGCCTTCCAGTTAACGAGGCGAGCTTCGAGGGGCGGGGGAGGTAGCGGGCAGACTCCAATAGGTGCATAACTATCTGGGGGGGATAAGTCTTTCCTGCGGAGGTTTCCAGTTCAGTGCACATGGCAGAGGAAAAAAACTAGGACATAATGGATTTTAATTGTTAATTAAAGATCTCTGGTGGCGCAGTGGTTAAACAGCTGTGTACCGCCGCCAACATATTGTGAGTTTGATCCTGACTGGGACCCAAGAGGTTGACAGCCTTCCCTCCTTCCCAAGTACAAGTAATACCTCATATAACATTAGTATCGAATAACACTAAAATCGCATAACATTAAGCAATCTTGGGGGGGGGGGAGAATTGCATCGGATAACATTAAGATCCTATGGGATGCATCGGATAACAACCGCTAAAGCCTGTGTGGTTACAATGTATCTCTATGGATCCCATAGGATTTTAACATGCATCGGATAACATTAAAAATCGGATAACACCAAGACTTGTGGAACCAGGTTTTAGTGTTATCTGAGGTTTTACTGTACAGTAATACCCATATAACATTAGTATCGAATAACACTAAAATCGCATAACATTAAGCAATCGGGGGGGGGGGAGAGAATTGCATCGGATAACATTAAGATCCTATGGGATGCATCGGATAACAACCACTAAAGCCTGTGTGGTTACAATTTATCTCTATGGATCCCATAGGATTTTAACATGCATCGGATAACACTAAAAATCGGATAACACCAAGACTTGTGGAACCAGGTTTTAACGTTATCCGAGGTTTTACTGTATGTAGAATGAGGACCCAGCAAGGGGGGGGGGAGCGCAAACTGCTAATTAAGTTATAAACCGCCCAGAGACTGCACTAAGCGCTATGGGGCAATACATACACGTGTAATTACTTATTGCTATTAATTTTCATGAAGTTTATTCAATATTGTATACAAGTAAAACCTCAGATAACGTTAAAACCTGGTTCCACAAGTCTTGGTGTTATCCGATTTTTAGTGTTATCCGATGCATGTTAAAATCCTATGGGATCCATAAAGATACATTGTAACCACACAGGCTTTAGCGGTTGTTATCCAATGCATCCCATAGGATCTTAATGTTATCCGATGCAATTCTCCCCCCACCCCCAGATTGCTTAATGTTATGCGATTTTAGTGTTATCCGATACTAATGTTATCCGAGGTATTACTGTATATACAAACATGCACTATGGAGAGAAAACGGAACCCTCTCTCCGTAGATGGCGCGCATGCACACACCCCCATCCTTTCTCCCCATAGAACAGGGTGCTGTTGAAACAGACGCAGTCGGCCCACCACCACCTTCAAGCGTCCCGATAATAAACCGTACAGTATAAAAATCCTCTTTTCCTTTTAGCGCAGAAAAGCCCCTTCCTCCCGTTTTTGCCCGTGGGAGGAGCGAGGATGAGACCTCAACACCAGACTTATAGAATCAGCCTCCCCTTTTGACTCAGTGTAATATGGAAATTAGGAAAGGCCCTAGTTTATCATCATCATCAATTTGTGCCCGATTCTGGATGGTTCTCTACTACCTGGTTAAAAAACATTGCTTTTCTAATAAGTACAGCAGGGTTACTTGTGTCTTATGCCTGGGATCTGATGTATTTCATTATTGTGGGCTGTGAAAGATAAATGTGAAAATCAGAACCAGGTATGCAAAACATTTAAAACTTGAAATTTGCATGCTCTGTTTCCCTTTGGTCCAGAATCATTGCATAATCCCTAATCTGTTTCCCTCCCTTAGAGTGATTTGGCCATTTTATTGGATTCCCACATTTTAAAAAAAGTATGCAAATCATTCAAACCACTTCAGAATGTTAATTAACAAACAACATTTAAAAAACTGCCTGGGGCATCTCAATTTGCAGCCCAGTTCTGCTGGAGGAGTCCTCTGATTTTGCTAAGCCCTTTCAATTCTGTGGCTGTCATTTTTCATGGTTGTTTCACCAGTCAGGTTCTTAACTGTGCTGGGTTGATGGAAACCAGATGAATGGGGGCGGGTAAGGTAAAGGTAAAGGTTTCCCTTGGTCGAAAGTCAGTCATATCTGACTCTAGGGGTCAGTGCTCATCTCTGTTTCTAAGCCGAAGAGCCAGCGCTGTCTGCTTCTGCAGACGTTTCCATGGTCATGTGGCAGGCATGACTAGACACCAGAGCGCACGGAACGCTATTACCTTCCCACCAAAGTGGTCCCTATTTATCTACTTGCAATTTCTTGCTTTCGAACTGCTAGGTTGGCAGGAGCTGGGACAGAGACAGGAGCTCATTCCGTCCTGCAGTACTCGGGAATCGAACTGCTGACCTTCCGCCTCCCAGTCAGCATCTTAGTGACTTGAGCCACTGAAGAATTCTGTGGTAATGTTTCTCTTCGTAATTCTCACTTTTTATTTTGGCAGAGCACTATTCATGATCTCACTGTACATCGTGCAACTCCTGAGGATCTAGTAAGCTGAAAATGCATCTATTTGTGTACTATATCAGTTAAATCAGTTTTGATTTTTTTTGACCATGGAAAGTAGATGAATTGTTATTTTAATTGTTCTTTGTGCCCAACACTGCTGTATAAAGATTTCTCCTATTGAGACTGTGTAAAAATATACCCTAAATGTGGATCCTTTATGACAGCTGCAGGTCTTTTACCCAGACATATATTCCAGTGTTTTGCCATCTTTATGATGCAAATATAATGGTTTGTTAAAAACTGATTTCATAATCTTTGAAAACCTAATCATGTGGAGTTTATTCATTAACATTCAAACTAGAAAGAGCTACATAAGAATTTCTTTATTCTTATATGTGTTGTCTGTCACTATGAAAGTCTCCCATGTCTTATGACTACCATTGCTCATCCCACCATTTTTTATGCTACTTTCTCACAGACATAAGAGTTTGTTGGAAGGCTGAATCAAGTAATTAGGGATGTAAAGTACAGTAGGTGTTTGCAGATTTATGTAGGTAATTGGGAGAGGGGGAAAACTTGATACAGATTGCTGAACTGTAACATAGAAGGTAAAAGCATGCTCCATCACAGAGCATTGTAGTTGCAGAAGGTTCAAAAGTAAGTTTTGTACACTTAGTAGTCATGACATCTGTCAGCTGCAGTGTAGTTCCTTAGCATATATGTGTTTAAAATAAACAGGAAGCTATTATGCACCGGATTATTATAATTTTTTCTTGCTTTGGGTTTAAGGGAAATTTCTTCTCTCCTTATTCAGGTGCTAAGACATGAAAAGCACAAGTCAAAGAACAAAGCCCTTGTACACATGGAACTGCAAGAAAAAGCATTAAAGACTAAATGGAAAAAGCAGAGGCTGAGAACTCCAGAATCACTGCAAAAAAAGAAACTGGCTTTGATGAGAGAAGTAAGAGATGGTTGTACGGATTCCTCACAATTGTCACATTTGATAAGGCCAGAATTCTATTAGGATTTTACTTTGGAATAAATGAAGTCATATTAGTTGTCAAATTGAAGCTAATTAATAAGGTCCCTTTCATGTGTGTAGTTTTGTGGCATTCTCATGACCAGGCTTGCAACTGATATATTGCTAGTTCACTACAGTTTTTGCGGTGACTTGTGTGGTTTTGCTTACTGTAAATTCTCCATAGGATTCTGGGCATTGTCACAGAATGTAGAGCATGTGTTCTTGTACACAGCAGTCTTGATTTAGACCACTGATAGACACTAAACAATCCAAATGAAGGGTGGGAGCTTCTTCCAGAGCTGTAGCTTTCTGTGTTGCTAAAGTGCAAGGCTATGTGTTAATCTCATATTCTTTTTATGTGCCTAGAATTGTTTCAGGCCTTTTTTACTCTTCTTCTTTGTCTAGGCCAGACATGAAACTGCCAAAATAAAGGCACCTTTTGGTGAGTTCATTCTGCAGTTTCTTTCTCCTGACCTAGTGTGAGAAAGATTAGTTGGCAACACAAGTTTGCCGTTACCAGGGTACACTCAGTTGTGGTTCAAAAATACCACCATTTTCGAGTAGGCTCTTTCTGTGTAGCCCTTTAACTGTTCTGAAAACAGGTGATGAAAACATGCTATGAAGAGGTAACGATAGCCCCCTCTTCCTCCATCAGTTTCATCACTCAAAAGGGAATCTGAAGAGGGAAGGTTGTTGTATTCATATACAGCCTTGTCAACCATCCCTTCTGTGATCCTTAATTCTTCCTTCTCCTCCTCTTCTTTTTTTTTTTTGGTGTTGGTGGTTTTGGTCCCATTTCCCTGTTTGTCAGCATTCTGCAGGCACTGCATGCTTAGCCTGGCCTCTTATAGGAAGGAGCTCAATAGCTTGAGAACAGCAATAGAGAAGGACTTCTCTTGTGTCTTCAGCAAATGTACCTGTGAGGGTGGCAGACAAAAAGAAAAGCTTGCCCTGGTGATTTTAAAATCTAGGAAATACAGCATGTCAAGTAACTTTCATCCAAGTTTTTTAAAGGGCTTTATAAGTCAAAACCAGCACTTTGAACTGTGCCCAGAAATTGACTAGCAGCCAATTTAGTTGTTGTAACAGGTGGGTTATGTGATCCCTTTAACCAACTCTAGCTAACAATCTGGCTGCAGAATTTTGGAGTCTGAAGTTTCTGAAGACTGGAAGACAGCCCAAAGTAGAGCATGTTACAGTAATCCAAATGAGAGGTGATTAGTAGATATTTAGATTAATATGTATATGCATTAGGATGGCACATAATTTATTTTGGGGGGAGAGGACATGGAAGATTTAAAGTACAAGGTATGTGTTTCTTGTTATTTCTTTTTAGATTATGTCTGACCAGTACCAGCTGCAGGATGTCCTGGAGAGGTCTGATCAGGCACTAGCTGTTGTGAAAGACATATTTGGAGATGCCCCTCACCGGCAGTTAGGTGAATTTTATTAGTTTTAACATGGCTTTACATTTATCCAGTTTGTCTTCTTTAATAGGAGTAAACACAAAGTTATATACCATCAATGCAAGTTCTGTGTTTTGTAACGTTCTAATGTAAAGAAGAGAGCCACAGCTATGCTCCGAATGTTGTTGTAGATAGACACAAAGGGACTACTTGAACCTATTTGGGAGGAGAACAATAAACAAATTTAAATAAATAAATAAATAAGTATTGGTATTTCTTAACAAATTTCTATTGAAATAAATTCATATTTCTACATATTATATGGTTCTGTACACAGTCAAATCTTGCATAAAGAGCACCTCGCTTAAAGAGTAACTCACTTAAAGAGCAGAATTTTCTCTGAATGTTCGCTTCGCTTAACAAATAAAACCAACCAAAAACTCACTTAACAAATAAATCGGGGTTCGCAATCTCCGCCCGCCCGCCAGAAGTCACAATTGGTCACTTACAACGGTTTCTCGCTTAAAGAGCAATCCTGTGGAACACATTATGCTCTTTAAGCGAGGTACAACTGTATTTTTCTTCCAATATCATACTAATTGTTTTGGCTAATTGCTGATTGACTATCCTAGCATTATTTTGGAAATGTGTATTTTAGCTGATAAATGTTTTAAAATACCTCCAAATGAAGGGTTAGGAACAATTTTTAGAAATTAAAAATTAATATAATAAAATAGCAAGAATAAGAGTTTCATGGAAAAAAATCCCTGTGTCCAAAAAAAGGAAAGTAGACGTAATTTTCATTAAAAGATGACCAAATATCAGCAAAGGCACAAGGATCCTATCTGCCAGCCATTCACATTCTGAAAGAGGTCCCATATCCACTGATCAGTGGAGGGCAGACATTTCTCCTTCCAGTATTGCCACTGGAAGGCATGGATAATCTATTTCCTTTGACCTTTGGTTAATTTCCATGAGACATAGATAATCTAACAAAATATTTACATCTATAAAGATTGCTCCAGTACAAAATTAAAAGGTTTCATAATATTGACTGAAAAAGGATTGCCAACCTTTTAAAGTCGGGGGCCGGGTAACACTCCGTCAGACAGTTGAGGGGGCCGGACTGGTGGTCCCCCGCCATTTACAGCTGCTGCAAATGAGTCTGTGGCTGATTCTGGTGGTAGTGGTGGTTGGATTAAGGGCAGGGATGTGATTATTTGGCCCCACTGGCTGGATCCAACCCACAGGCCATAGGTTGCCTACCCCTGAGAAAAAGGATATAGAATAGGCATACTCAGATAATATGCTTAAGAATTGCATCAGATTTGCTGCACTGGCAACCATTAGCAGCTTTGCTCAGCTCTGTTTTGTAAGTCATTTTTGTCTCCAGTACACATGGGACATAATTTTCTGCTGAATAAGCTGCAGCTTTAGATTCATAGATAATAATGGGTATAAAAGCCAACTAGTTAGACAAAATTGGTCAATCAGTTCTTATTTTGTATTTGTCTCGAGACCTGTATATCATAATTATTGGCCAGCATTTAATGACTATAAATACAGTAAATGTTCATGTTGCCCCCTATACTGATTCAATAAATACCGTATATTCAAAATTTAGGGCTATATCAAGGTACAGGTATCAGTAAATTCTATAGCTATTAGTACAGTACTGCTGTTCAGCATAATTGAGCAAACTTTACCTAGCCTGCAGCTTAGAAGATAGAGGAGATCAATCATCCTAGGCCAGGGGTCTGCAAACTTGTCTCTCCAGGTGTTCTTGGACTTCAATTCCCAGAAGCCCAAGTCAGCACTCCTGCTGATCAAGGCTTCTGGGAACTGAAGTCCAAGAACAGCTGGAGAGCCAAGTTTGCTGACCACTGTCCTAGGCAAGCAATTGATTCAATGTAAAAACATGCCTATCCATTCATACATTTCACTAAAATAGCATGTTCCCAATTTTCCATTCTTGGATCTCCCATAAGATTAATTTAGCATGAGGTTTGTTGTTCAGTAGCATAGTTGATTCCGACCCTTTGTGACCCCATGGACCACTGTCCACCAGGCACTTCTGTCCTCCACCATCCACCTCAACTCGCTCAGTTCTGTGCCCGTTGCGTCCACAATATCATCTAGCCATCTCATTTTTGGTCGCCCCTTCTTCTTTTCCCCTCCACCTTTCCCAAAATGGATCAAATTGTAGTACAGCATTACTGATGTTTGTAAGAAAATTACAGTGTTTCTGTGAAAGGCAACACAGAGTTCTTTGCGAATCATGCATTTCTTCTGCAATGAAATAGAAATAAGACCAATTTATTTGCTCTTTCTGGTGACTTAGAAGGCTTCTTTTGACATTTCTTTTGCTCATTTTTATGTATAATTCTATTTTACCATCTCCTAGGTTTTCCAAATGTGACAGTAGCTCCTGATTATGATGCGGATTTGTCTCATGGCCCCATTATACAAAAGTGTGATCCCCCGACGCAGCTCTCCATTCTTAGTGAGTCTGTCATGGATTCCCAGGTAGGACACTAAAGGCAACAGACCAGGATGCCTCCCTCTCTATAGCAAAATCCTGCTGCTTCAGACTACTGTATATTGTCCTACATGCTCTTTTATGTAATCTTCACAGTCATGTAATATGTCAGTCATATTGTGAAAGGTGGTTTTGAAATGGTGTTGCATGTGCTACTTGAGAGAAGATATGTGCAGATGAAACATTCAGTGTTCAGCCTTGTCATTCAGGCTAATATTTCACTAATGTGTAGACTTCCTTGTGATTTTCAAGAGTGTTGATGATTTACAGACATAATAGTAGAGGTGCTCTAAGTAATACTGAATTATTATTTTTTTGACATGATGTAAAATCTAAGAACTTCTATAATTAGAGTTCACAAAGGAAGTTTCATTTAGTGTAGAGGGTTGTTGAAATTACACTATAGGTTAAGGAATTTACTATAATATAACAGTAGCCATCTAGGTATTTGTTTCTGAAAAATGTTAGAAATAAACATTTGTGTCAAAGTCTAGCAAACTTCTATGAAATAGTCAGTAAAACTTCATTCCTACAGTCCTAACACAGTATTCCTACAAAACAAAGGAAAGATTCTTTATTCAAGGTATTTAACAAAGCTGCTCTGTTTTTCAAAGGAGAGATCCAGTGTTTAGTGTCCTCCTCCTAGCTTCTGGTTAGGGTGGAGATTTCCAAGGTGACCCCCATTATCAGGGCTGAATACCAATCTCAGTGATGTGTGATGGTGAGGAAAAAAAGAATACAGATCTGTTGAGTCCACAGCCCTTTCACTCTCAGTTGTCTCCCCAATGAGAATTCTTCTGCTGGACTTCCGCAGTTTCAGGATTATGCTGTAAAATTATGATCCTTTGAACAATAGATCACATTGTTTGGAACAGGAAGCTCTGAACAGGGTGGAATTTATATCTAAATACAAATGTAGAGGATTGTGATGTAATATAAAGCTGATTGGAGAAATAAATATGTTCAGATATTTTATATGACTTTTAAAAGTACATACACTTACATTTGCGATTCTGATAGTGACAAATATATATAATATTTATTTGAAATTGAATGTCTCAGTTTGTTTCATCTGCATATATCTGAGGCTGTAGAGATTAAAAGTGATCTTGTTTTCAAACAAGTTAGGTGTTCTGAAGAGTTATATTGTGCAAGGTTTTCACTTTCCACTTTTGGACCATGGAGATTTGCCTTCCTGCCCCCTGTAGCTGTGAAATTAAAACTTCCGGGGCACAATACAGTGTGCTCCATTAAATGTGCTTACAGGAGTTGTGCTCCCTAATTATTGACTTACAATATATGTCAGTCTGGGAAGTATATTTGTACAAAATATGTTGGTTGAAATTACTCCTATATAATGTTTGACATATTATATCTTTCTCCTGGAAGGCTCTTAATGAAACAGAAGAATATTCTCCTGTGTGCAAGAAAAATGGTGAGAATGACGTATATTTGAAATTCAAATCCAAGAGGTTAGTGTCATCTCTGTCTCACAAAATCTACTTAATAATCTAAACAGGAAAATAGGCAGTGAAAATAAGAAGTCATTTGCAGTTGAAGGGTGTCATTGAAACATTTTTTTAGGTCAGGGGTTGGCAACCTACAGCTCGTGGCGCCAAATATAATCCGGCCTTTGCTCCACCCGCCACCAGAAGCGGCCATGGATGAATTTACTGTAACATTTATGGCTGGGGGCCCACCAGTCTGGCTCCCTCAACTGTCTGAATGAGCGAAACCTGGCCTCCTGACTTAAAAAGGTTGCCAACCCCTGGTTTATGTGATCCTCAGTAAATACCTTCCCCCACTCCATTATAAGAATGTTGACTAGAAGCTTTATGTTTGAAAAATAATTTTAGAGAACATACAAAAATGAATAAGAAGATAGATTCTGAGAGGGTGGGAATTTTATGGGCTTGGTGGATCTTCTGTATTTTGAGTAGAACTTCTGAGCCCTTCACCCAGATTCAGATGCAAAACCGTGGCTGATGTGGGTGTAAAAATTAAGACAGAAATGTTTCGGGGCACACTCAACTCAATAACATATTTTATTTGTCAGAAATATTTTTTACCCTGTCTTTCTCCTATAAAAGGGCCCGAGGTGGCTTACTTTTTTTATAAATAAAAAAGACAGTTTGAAAGCTAAAAACAATTATTAAAATACTAAAAGAAAATTAAATGTATTAAACACAATAAATAAAAGCAATACTAAAACACATTTAAAAGCAACAAAGGCACAAACAATCCCATTTTAAAAAGTGTTCTTAGAAAGCCAGTCACAAAGGGAAAGCCTGCCTGAAGAGAGAAGTCTTTGCCTGCTTGCAGAAGGACAGCACCAAAGCTGGGTCCAGCCTGGCCTCTCCTGGGAGGGAGTTCCAGAGAGGCTGGATTAGGTACAGAGGAGGCCTTCTCCTGTATCCCAATCAAACACCCCTATGAACCATGTTGGGGTCAAGCTTGCAGGTCCTTTTCAAGTAAAAATCCATTAATCATATTCTTACGAGGGCTTCCCTTATTCTACGTATAATTAATATAAATAATCAACAGTTCCTACTGATCTACTGTAGGTCATCTCAGAGATCTAACAATAAATTTATATCTTTACTGCTCACCTCCAAACTGACACAAAAGGAAAATTGAGTGTCTTTCAGCTAGTATTGGAATCAGTATAAGAAGAGCCAGGAATTGCTAGAATCTCAGCAGTTAATGGAGTGGAATGTCTTTTATCTCTTTTACTGTGGCCTGGTGAAATGTTTATTTCATGTTGTTTATATTCCGTACTATCGAACAGCACCAATAAAATGTAGTGACATATTTAATAGCATCAGTGTATCAATATGAATGTGTGTGATAGTTTCTAAGTCAGCAGCAAAACTAAATGTAGTGGGAAATTAATACTCATAATATATAGATAAATGGATGTGTCTTTGCATGTTCCCAAAGGTCAGTAAAGTTGGTACCAAGCATGGCTTAGGGGAGGGGGGTGTATTCCAGATTTGGAGCACTACTGTTGAGTAAGACTCATCTTAGGTTACCATCTGAAGTACCTTTATTGTAAGACAGAAAAACACACATCATATGAGCCCCACTGCCACAAAACCAGTAAGACTGGTACGAGATGAGATATCGTTTCAGATGCTTAATACCTTAGCTTGGCATTCATAGTGTGTGCCAGCTTCCAAGTAGTTTTCAAGCACATTAAAGGTAAAAGATAGGTCTGCCCGTCCTCGAAAGCCAGATGTATCCAACTCTAGGGTGCAGTACTCCTCTCCGTTTACAGGCAAAGAGCGCTGTCTGTGTCTGCAGAAGTTTTTTAGTTCATGTGGCAGGCATGACTAGACGCATGGAATGCTGTTACTTTCCCACTGAAGCAGTACCTATTTATCTACAGTACTTGTAATTTCTTGCTTTCAAGCTGCTAGGTTGGCAGGAGCTGGGACACAGATGGCAGCTCACTCTGTGGTCACTTGGGTCTCGAACTGCTGACCTGCTGACCTTCCAGTCGTCATGTTAAACATCTTAACCATCAAGCCACCGCAGTCCTTTCAAGCACATTGCAGTAGTCTAAAAGAGAGTACAAGACTGGGTCATTGTGACTAAGCTGTCTCAAAGAATGGCTATAGCTGGTGATGTGTAAAGATGCTCAGGGTCACAGAGGTCACCCCAGTCTCATGTGACAAAGCAGGATTGAAGAAAAATTCACAGGGAAAAGATCTAATTTTTGTTCAACATTGTCCTTAGAATGCTTGATCTGCTGAAGGAAGAAAATTCTGTAGCCAATTGCGAAAAAGAGGCATCTAAACAACAAGCAACTACTGTCTTCTCATCACAAGAAGGAAATGCACCTTTGACTCCAGCAGCAGTTTCTCAATCACCGGGAAATGCAGGTCCAGTTTATTCTCTTTCATCAAAACCAAACATTAGAAATAAAATGGTACCTGCTGGAAGTTGTTGTAGTAGAAAGGATGTTGGGAAGTACCACTGTTTGTCAAGCTGAGCAAAGCATGCCGTATTTTAAAATTATGTGTTGGAGTATCTCAGCTTAATTAAAATATATCTCACCCATGTTCCTTTAGCCCTTAATGCAACTAATGCAGTTAAGAAAGCTCATTCAAGACTTGGGAATGAAGAACAACTTCCAGATTCCACATATATTATGCAGCAAATACTGAATGCCAAAATAAAGAAGCATAAACAAGCATCAACAAAAGGTATGATAAAATGCCTGCCTCCCATTCAGGCTTCAGAATGATGAATGGGCTTTCTCTGCTGTTTAATTAAATCTTTGGTGAAGTTTTAGTTCACACTGTGGTAATCAATCTATGTTGTACTGCATATAGGGGCTAATGAGGTAAAAATACTTCATATAACATAATACTTAAGATACAACAACAGTGTTTGACAGCCACTGGGATTGCAAATGTTGTGTTGCTCTCAGCCTATACCAGGGGTAGCCAACCTTTTGAAGTCTGGGACCGGGTCACACTCCCTTAGACAGTTGGCAAGCCGGATGGGTGGTCTAGTCACTGCCACCACCACCATAATGAACTGCAGACTCATTTACGGCTGTTGTAAATACATTTACAACAGCCATAAGTAAATCCACAGCCAATTCCAGCAGCGGCTGGAATGAGGGTGTGGGCCAGTTGATTTGGCCTCAGGCTGGATCTGGCCCACGGGCTGTAGGTTACCTATCCCTGGCCTACGTGGACAAGAGAAATATGATGCATGTAAATTAATTAAGCTTAAAACTTAAGTCTGTGGAAGACATTTACTATTATTTGCTGTAATAACCAATCATTTGGTTTGACATGGATGAATGTTATTGCTGATGTCTGTCATGCTTTCCTTCTCAGTGAAGAAAAAGCAAACTGCACAGACACCTACTGGGGAGAAGAAGATGAATCTGACCACTACTCCAGCTTCCTTTCACCTCCCAAATGGCAACAGGACCAGCCTAGAAGTCTTGAACCAAATGTTACAGGATATGGAGCATGAAATGGAGGAGTACGAGAGGTGGATGGGATATGAAACCCAAGAAACACACAGTCACCAGGGGGTCTCTGGATTTACTCCCTCACTGGTGAATGCTTTGTGCCGGATGCTCCGCTGTTTGAAGGAGGTGGGGGAATACTGTGAATCACTGCCAGCTGCAATGTATGTTTTAAGTTGCTCTGTCTTTGCTTATACATTTGTAGCCATATCCAGTGTACTTTTTAAAGGTTGCTTTCTGTTGATCTGAAGATGTTTCGATTACTTCATTTTATGAATTTAAATTTCTTCTAGAACACGATTCTTAAACTCACTATTTAAATATATGCTCAGGTAACACAGGTCTGCAACTCAAAAACTGCATAGGATTTTTTTTACTGTTTCTTATAGATTTTTACTTAGTGAAACTGAGAAAAATACTAAAAAGATTCCATCTCGTCAAGTTTTCTTGCAAAACTCGTGTTTTTAGTTTAATTTAGTGTGAAGTTTGCCTTTAACCCAAAATCTGATATCCTATTCTTGATTCTAAAAACCCCTCCCCCTGTGCCCACTTCAACATATTGTAATGTAATGTAATGTATTGTCTGTAAGCCGCCCTGAGTCGCCACGGCGAGTGGGCGGCAATATAAATTTGAACTAATAAATAAATAAATAAACCCTATCCAAAAATTATTTCTTACTTTCATTTAATATCTATTAGAGCTAGAATCAAGAATAATGCAAAGAGAAAAGACGAGGAATTGGGGGGGGGGGGGGAGAGCGTAGGTTTAGTGGTGTGAGGAAGCTCAGATGATCATGTCCCAACAGGTTTATTTTGTTTGTAGTGAAAAGTGAACATATCCAAAAATCTTACTGGCTGGGTTGAGCATGTTTTGACATGTTTTCTGGGGTATTATAAATGAGTATAAACACGCCTACTGTCAGATTTAATCATGTTTCAACATGCTAAATGCGTTCAGGATCTTGGTTGCTGTATGAGCCACACTCAGTTTACATCCTGCATTCAAATGTGACTGTGCTCGTTTTTAGTTCTGTATTATGGCTCCAAGAGGTTGTGTTATTTCTCCGGACAACTTTTGTTTTATTTGCGGTGAATATACTATTAAAAGTCAACAAAGAAAAATAAGTGATTTTGTGAAGAAAGTGTATTTTGCTTACTTCAAGTTGAAACTTGGGGATCAAGACAAAGCATGGGCTCCTCATAAGGTGTGTAGAAGGTGCGAAGAAGATTTGTGGTTTGTGGTTTAAAGGTAAGAAAACCTCATTCCGTTTTGGCATTCCTATGGTGTGGCGTGAACAGCAAAACCACACTATTGACTGCTATTTCTGTTCAGTAGATGTGAAAGGCTTTAATACAAAACTTGGATTCAGCACACTAGAAAACATAAAATTTACTAAAAATATCTTATGCAGTTGATTTTTTTTTTGCAGACCTGTGTAATTAATGAGCAAATGTAGGAATGCTTCAAGAAACATCTTTTTCACTGTTACATAGTTCCAAATATTGTTTGCTAGAACATGCTGAATTCTGTTTGTTAACTTTCTCAGAGGGAGAAGCATGCCATAGTCCCTTTTTTTCCCCATCGCATCTTAGGATTCATTTAGGATGGATTCAGCTGTTATTGATATGGAGGAGCTCATGCTGAAAATAAAATCTATTACTGTTTATTACAACGTTTAGAACTTCTTAGTGCAAGACAAAAAAGCAGAAATATTTACAGCTAGTAAAATATTTAAGGCCAGGATGGCAAGAAATTATTCCAGAAGACCAATGGTAGTCTGTGGTAGCAAAAATGACAAAAGTGTTGACAAAAGGATTAACAAGTTTATTTGCCATTAGCTTTCATGGACCGAGAAATTAAAAAGGCTATGAAATTTTGTACTGTTCTTTTTGCCCTCATTTTTCAACTTGGGCTCAGAGCTGAATAAAGGAGGGCCATATGATATTATGGCATGGAAGCCTAACTTTTGCTCAGGTCCTTTCCTGTAATATTGAACCTTGCTAGCTCATGTTGTCATAATAAAATGCCACTGTTGTAGTAATGGCTATTCCTCTTCTTCTTCTGCCTTAAAGAGTGAGACAAGAGTACGTCAAGAAGTGTTGCACAGACGGAAGCTTGAAGAGGAAATGAGTGAACATAGGGCCCTCATTGATGCTCTGACTACTGAAGTCTACTTGATGAGAGAGGAAAACCTTGCTATGCAGGTATTGCCCAGAATTATGTTTGAGTTACTGCATGTAAGACTTGATCCATATTTGGAATATAATAAGGATATTGAGCTATCTTGTATAATAATGATGATGATGATGTGCCATCAAGCCAACTCTGACTTATGGTGACCTTTTCCAGGGTTTTCTAGGTAGAGAACACATAAACATGGTTTACCATTCCCTTCTTCTGGGTGTGTCTCTGGGCAGTGCAGTTTGCCCATGGCTATACAGGCTGGCTTTTCTACTAGGGGGCAAAGTCTGGAATTAAATCCTCTGGCTTGCAGCCAGATAACAAAACCACGGAGCTATCCAGCCAGCACTTGTTTAATAATGTAGAAATATAGTTTGAATCCTTCAGTAGAACAGACTGTCTCTGTGTGTATCTCTATGTCTGTATCTGTCAAATAGCAAAGGTTTGGGGTCAACTGTATTAACAAGAAAGAAGTGAGAGATTTTTTGTTGTCTCATTTCTACAAGGAATTGGTTTTTCACTCAGTTTGTCAGATGGCATGTCCTTTGTTCTAACTCTGCGATTCATGTGACAGTGACTGAGAACCTTGAAGTTGTTTATTACATTTGTATTATATGGTCTTTACAGTAGTACAGAAGGAGCAAATATACATTGACTGGTCTATTAAATCTAGAGAAAGCCTGAAAGTATATTTCATTCTATGTTTTTGCAGATTGTCAGCTAAAAAATGCTGATCTAAAAAAAATGCTGAATATTCTTATTCTCTTTTTCTTCAAGAATACAATCCACCAGTGCTTAGTTGAACAAAAGAAACACCCACCCACTTGTGAAATTAAAGAACCTTCTGTCACAAATCCTGGCAGAATGACAAGTCCAAGAGAAACTCAGGAGTTTTCAGTCAGGAGTCCAGAGTCTGCCCAAGGTATCGGTCTTTTGCTGAATGCAAGAAAACTAATCTGAGCAATTAACAGTTTTAAGACATATGAATTTTGGTAGTTACTGAAGTGCTGTGGGATGGCAGACTTCATTTTTGGCAGTAAGTTAAGTACTTCAGAGGATCACACTGCAATTTTGCTCTGCTTATGGTTTTTAAAATGTGTGTCCACTGCCAAGCATATTTTGAAGAAAACCAACCACAGGGGCCTTACTCCAATATTATATCCCCTTCCCAGGTGATGTGCTGGTTTCACACTGAAATACCACCCTTCCCACTGTTTACAGTGAAGGGTTGTTTGCCCTCAGTAGTAACTTTTGGGAAAATCGTAGTTGGGAGCTGTTACTGAAGAACCAACATAGGTCCCCAATCTGTATTAGAAGTCCAGTGAGGGTCCTGCTAGTTCTTTTCATTTCCAGCTAATGTCAGTTTTTCCTTTAAAAACCACTATAGTTTCACATGAAGAGGAAGGGTATATTCAATGTTATATCTGAATATTTCTCATACTACTCTATTTAAAGAGGGTCATATAATATTCACCACAACCTCCAGAAAGTGTTTTTCAATTTTCTTGTTTGTTCTCTTTCCAGTGAAAACTCTCACAAATAATGTTGGGCTGAAGAAAGATACATGTGAATTCTTCCAAATGGATCGTCCCCATGAAAATCCAGTATTGCTTAATCATCCAGATAAAAACCATCCAGTCCCTTTGGTATCCCCTTGTCTATTCCAGCCTGCCATCTTGTTATCTCCGCCACAGCAGAAGAGCAGCCAGGCCCTGCCTCTTCCTCCTCAGGATGGTAAGAAGGCCACCTTGACTGCATGGCAATATCTCATTATTTCCCAATTGTCTCTAAGCACACTGCCCCTTTATCTGCTCATTTAAAAACCTTTTTTCCATAGTCAGCTTATGCCATACAGAAGCCTTAACATTTTCAACATTTTCTTTAAACATCAGATCTTCAGAACTACCAAATAAATATATTAATTTTGTTTGCAAGGTAATAAGCTATTTTCTTGAGGAGATAATCTTGGTAGGCACAGAACAAAGAAGGCTGTATTTGAGTAAAATTAGATTTCAGTGTAGTAAGCAAACATTTGAGCTTTGCCATATTTGAAGACTGAATCTATGGTTTGACGTTTCCAGAATGTGACCTGTGGTTTTGATTTTACAATAAATGCATTTGAAAGCTTAAACACATAGTTTATTTTGAGCATTTTGAGATGTCTGGGGTGAAATTTAAAAAAGAGAGAGAATCAGCCCTTGAATTGAGGTTGTAATAGGCCTTCACACAGAAACATTCATCTTTCCACAGAATCCATGGGGAAAGAACCAGATGGAAACCAGAGACCACCTGGCTCGCACTTACCACTCCTGGCACAGGAAGAGAGCAGTCCTTCAAAGCATGGAGGTGGCGATCCTGTTCCAAATAAACCTTCACAGAATTCTCTTTGGGCAGATGAGCAACCTGCAGGAGGCCCTTTTCTGGCCGCAATGAGACACGGCTTGGGTGACTTTACAGAGAGATCCATTCCCATTACAACCATGAAGCATATTCAGAAGGATGATCTTCAGGGTCAAATAGCTGAACTCACATTTCAGAACTTAGCTATTAAATCTCAGCTAAACAAATTTAGGCACGGCCATCAGGAGATAAGCAGTAGTTTGCAGCATCCAGAAACAATGCAGGGTGGATTGAGGATAGAAGAACAGGTAAGAACAAAAGAGCCACTATTCAGAATTCTCTCAGTATGCATTTGGAAGTTGCCTTCGATACTCTTGCCCACATATCTAGCTGCTTGCTAAGAAAAATTGTTTTCACTCATCTGGGCAGGACCATTCTAACTCCTGCCCTTTTAATGGTTAGATGCTTGTTTGTGAATGTCATATATGAATCAGTTTTGTAACTGAGGAATGCAGCAGAGTACAAGAATCTCTTCATGTAGGACATCCATAGCTGCATTTAGGTTGTGGAACATAAATTCTTGTGATAACAGTTGAATGTTTGTGCATAATGGCTAAGCCAAATGTTATTTACCTTGTGTGGTACCAGCCACAAATGTAGTTAATAGAGGCGCAGTACCATCTCCTCAAAAATGAATTTGAATAGAGGAACGTTTGTACTTCAAAATGGTTCCAGGGAAACTGTTCTTGTAAGTCCTTAGTAGTTAAAAACTTATTTTTGACCTTGATTTGCTTCTGGTTTCTTGTAGCCATGATTTTTTTTTGCAAATGCGTGGGCGCATTTTACTTCCACTCCAGTGGGAGGAACCATGTGACTGGCCTGCTCAACCATGTAACTGGCCCATGGCCTGAAAAGTTTGGCCACCCCTGTTCTAGACAGTTACTAAAACAATGCCCTGTTCTGTTTCTTCATTTTTTCTTCCAAGCTTAGCTTAATTTCAGTCTGTCTACAAGCTGAAGGGCACAATGATTTTAGGCTGGCTGAGCAGACTTAGGCTGGCTGAGGCTATTCAAGCCCCTTCCAGCTCAGGAAGGAAAGGAATCCAGTTTGCACAAGGGAAAATAAAAATAAAAACCACAAGCCCAGCACAGATACCATGGAGACGTGAGTTGATAGCCACCAATTAGCATCTAGCAGCCAATACAAGAGGTTAGACCGGCCAGAGGGCACAAAGAGTTTATGCCCTTTCCAAACCCATCTCAGTCCTTAATTTGGAGTTAAGATTGTGCCCATAGTATGTAATCCTTGTATTTTAAATTGTTCTGTTTCATCTGTTTGAATTTATACTGAGATGTCTTATCTATCACCCTTTTCAAGGATAATGGTATTGTTGCCATATTTAAGAAATTAATATGAAGTATCTGCCAAAGAGTTAGCTAAATGGCTGAAATATAAATGTGGTATTCAGCTGTCCCACTCATCTCTTGGCTGTTATTGCTGCTGTATACTCTTCTCCTTGCTTTTAGATTCTGGTCATATAGTTGCTGAGACCTCAGACTGTTTTGCAAAGTTTTCTATGTCTCTACAATAGATACGGAATGTTATTTTTAATCAGATTAATAAGGTTCTGTTCTTTTGTAGTAACTGTACTAGATTGCAAATGTTTTCATGGCTCTGTTCCCTTCAGCAATAGAATGACCATGTCCATGACATCATAGCAGTTGATGCTGAGGTTTTACCCAGTAAAATATAGAATTGCCCTTTTTTGCACCTGTGTCATAGCTTATTTTTAAGACTGACCACTGTCTTGAGCCTTCTTTAAATATCATCTGAGTTGTTAAGAGAGAGAGAGAAAATGACATTGATCAAGAATTTTGTATTTTATTCATTGCAGGGTTGCATAGCATTATTCTACTACCTTTTTAATTGATATCTGACCTATCATATATCATTATGTTCCTTTTTTCCAGTTCAGGTATCAGTTTCATCATAATAATAATAATAATAATAGTAATAGTAATAGTAATAATTTCATGTCAGAAATTATTCTGGGTTGAAAGGATTTTTGCAGTAGAAGTTCCGCTTAGGGAACGCCCAAATGAGGCTCCTTTCGTGTCTCCAAGAGCTAGGACAGAGACGGGCACTCAATCCATCATGCAGTACCTGGGTCTTGAACTGCCAGCTTGCCACCCCACCAGCTATGCATTGATAAATCGATATAGATTGTTTCCAGTACATTATCTTTTGTTTCAAGCAAGTAACCTTAATTAAAGCAAATTATAAAGATGATGCTTTTATGAGTGAGCAGGTCAGATGGGTTGAGTCTTCTGTGTAGCTAAGTTCAATAATATAAACCTCATTCCCTTTATAAGATGGCTGTAACTTCAAGCTTGAATGCTCATTTAGGGAAATGAACAAGCCATAAACCGATTGAAAGAAGTACCAAGGAGCTTGGATGAACGAATAGCTGAGCTGAACCGCCAGAGTGCAGAAGCACGTGGAAAACTATTGCTGCTGACCAATCAACAAAAATTATCGACATTCATCTCTGTGTCTCCACCAGTCTCACCAATTCCATCAACTCCTGTGAACTTAATTGGTATGTGTCCAATACTGAGAGTATCTCCTAATATCAATTGTTGACAGTATGGTAGATTATTTTTTGATAGCAGCTATCTTCATCTCACAGAACTTTTTTTTATTCTAGCTGCTTTTCCACTCCACGCATGTTGAAGTGGGTTTTCATTATTATGTCATACAGACATTTCTCAGTACAATAGAATCCCGGATAACGTTATGACTTGGTTCCACAAGTCCCATCGTTATCCGGTTTTTAACGTTGTGCGATACATTGATCACACAATGTTTAAAAAAGCCCTGTTTCCCTGGAAGCTGCAGGAAGCCAGAACGTCGGGATTTGAATCCTGACATTTTGGCTTGCTGCAGCCTCCAGGGAGGTGGGGAAACTTTGGAAACAGCTTGGATCGGGTCTGCCCACCTCCCTGGACCGGGGGGGGGGGGTCAGAGACCCCAAAATTGGTAAAAAAAAAAGTCAGTGGTTTTTTTTACCAATTTTGGGGTCTCTGACCCCCCCCCCCCCCCGGTTGGGTCCAGGGAGGTGGGCAGACCCGATCCAAGCTGTTTCTGGGCTTCCCCGACGTCCTCAGCCAGTGCAGCAAGCCAGAATGTCGGGATTCGAACTCTGACATTCTGGCTTGCTGCACTGGCTCAGGACGTCGGGGAAGCCCAGAAACAGCTTGGATTGGGTCCCCTGCCTGCTCCAGAGAGATCAGAGGACCCGATCTACAGCTGCAGAGTGGCTGGGGAAGCTGACGGGGACTCCCTGTCGGCTTCCCTAGCCACCCGCCCTTGCCTCCGCAGCTGTGGGGTGGCTGAGGAAGCCGACGGGGGAGCCCCCTGTCAGCTTTCCAGCCTCCCCACCTCTGCCTCCGTAGCTGCAGGGTGGCTGGGAAGCTGAACGGAGAACCCTGTTCAGCTTTCCAGCCACCCTGCTGCTAAGAACGACTGTATCGGATAACGTTAAAATCGCGTTATTCGATACAAGATTTTTCTGAAAATCTTGTAACGTTATGCGGTTTTAGTGCTATCTGATACTCGCGTTATCCGGGGTATTACTGTAATTGGAGATTGTTCTTAATTTCTTTTTTAGAAAATGGAAGGAGGACAATTGAAGTGTCTATTCCAGTAGCAGAAACTCTGGATAGTACTAAAGAAGATACTGTTTTTCTTGCTGGTGAAATTGGTGCAAGACGGTAAAATTAAATCACTTAGCTATCTTATTATTACAAAGAGACTAGAAGGGATAAAATTGAATTTAATTTCTGGTGCATTATCATAGGTTAAGACATAGAGACAAACAGCGGTACTTAATCATGCCAACGGGTTTTTTCACTTGAATCTTTGATAAAGAAAGACCTGACTTTTCTCTAAAATATTTGCAACATAAATAGTTTTCTAATGTTATGCAGATACAGGTCACCCGCCATATCAACAGATTCCATTTCCATTAGTCCAAAACTATTCAATTAAAAATCCCTCAAATACATATATATGTCTATGGCACATAACCAGAGCTAGCCACTATAGGCCACTACAATATAATGTTTAGACGGAATGGAGGCACCCATTTTTTAAAACACAGGTGAGGCTAAAAATTATGAAGCTATTGGTACACTTACATCCATTTATGTGACTCATGTATGTATGGTTAAAGGTGGAGTTCATTGTTTTCCATGGTTTCAAGTATTCAGGCAGCAATATAAATCCGAACAAACAAACAAATAAATTCATGGAAGATCTTGGAACAAGGGGTGACCTGTATAATAGAAAAGTAAAAGTAAATATGAACTTTATTGAGGTGGGCAAAAGCTGTACTGAATCCAGTTTTGTGGCCAATATCATCCTTTAGACAATGAGTCCCAAATCTATATTCTCATTTACAATTTATCCTGGCTTTATTCATGCACAGTTAGCTCTGTTTGTGTGCATGCCTCTTTACAAAATGAGAGACAAATAAGTAGCTGACAAACCTGCAGGATCGTTTCCTGGGCAACCTACTTTTTAAATCTCTTGGGTAAGGAATTCTGTGCAGAATTGCTGTTGGAAGGGGAGACCCACATACTTGATTCCTCCCTCTTGATACTTCCCAGTTCTAGCCCATCTATAAGTTCCATTCAGGGTTTTAAGGACCCCTAGTGGCACAGTGGTTAAACTGCTGTACTGTAGCCAGAACATGGTGAGCTCAGTCCTGAACAGGGATCAAGGCTGACTCAGCCTTCCAACCTTCACAGGTCAGTAAAAGTGACAACCTAGCATGTTGGGGGCAAAATGGTAATTAACTTGTGAACCTTCCAGAGAGTGCACTAAGTGCCATGGGGCAGTATATACCGTATTTTTGGACCATAAGACACACTTTTTTCTTCCCAAAAGTGGGGGGAAGGGAATGAGGGCGCGTCTTAAGGTCCGAAGGTTCAGAATATTTTTTTTCTTGTTTTCCTGCTCTAAAAACGGGTGCATCTTATGTTCAAGTGCGACTTATGGTCCAAAAAATACGGTAAGTGTTATTGCTATTTCTAAGTGCAGTGACAAAAGAAATTTAGTGGCAGTGATTAGAAGTGATGTGGGAGACTACTTGGGTAAGCATGAGTCTTCAGCGAATTGGATTGGCTATACTTCATTTGATCTTACAGTTGTTCATTTGCACATCGATTCTGACCCTCTGCAACCCCATGGAACGCCACTTGCCAGGCATTCCACCATCCTCCTCAGCCCACCCAGCTTTGTGCCCATTGAATCAACAATGCCATCTAGCCATCTCATTCTCTGCCACCCCCTTCTTCTTTTACCCTCGACCTTTCCCAGCATCAAGGCCTTCTCAAGTGAATCCTCTCTTGTCATTTGATGTCAAAGTACTTTAACTTCATCTTCAATATTTGACTCTCCAAGGAGCAGTCAGGGTTGATTTCTTTTAAGATCGACCTATTTGTTCTCTTTGCTATCCAGGGTATTCTCAAACTTCTCCTCCAGCACCATATCTCAAATGCATCTTTCTCCTGCTCTTAGCTTTCCTTATGGTCCAGCTCTCATAAGCATACATTACTACAGGAAATTGCTTTGACTCTGTGGACTTTTGTTTGCAAGGTGATGTCTCTACTTTTAATTGTGTTTCCCAGGTTTCTCATAGCTTGTCTCCCAAGCATCAGTCGCCTTTTTATTTCATGGCTGCAATTTTCATCTGTAGTGATCTTGGATCCTAAGAATGTAACGTCTGTCACTGCCTCTACTTCTTCCTCATCTATTTTCCAGGGACTGATAGGGCCTGTTGCCATTATCTTAGTTTTCTTGATGTTGAATCTCAAGCCAGCTTTTGCACTCTCGTTCTTTCAACCTAAGCAAGAGGTTCTTCAGGTCTTCTTCACTTTCCGCCATTAGGGTAGTATCATCTGCATATCTCAAATTGTTGATGTTTCTCCCAACAATTTTATTTATTCATTCATTTGTTATTTAATCAAACTTTTATGTGATTAAACTTGTGCCTGCTTTTTATTGCCAAATCCCCTCACTGGTAAAATGAAGGCAGCTACAACAACAACAACAACAACTTTATTAATGTCTCCCCAGTAAGCAGTAGTGAAAGGCTTCATCCATAATAGTTTAAAAGTTAAAAGCTAGCATTAGCTTGTACAACATTTATGCGCTCTGTGCCAGTGTACATATCACGTCTTTCTTTCCTTCTCAGTGCACTCCAAGGCAGGCAGGGCATTCAGGAAGGCAGTTTTGTCTGATCTCCATGTTTAAATCTTGTCTCCACACCAAATCAACATCCAGTTCTTTATGGATAGAGTATCCATGAATAGTAGTCATACCCAATCAGTGTTGTATTTTAATTGTATTTCTTTCTTCTCATCCTTCCTGGCTCTCTGATCCAGAGAGATCTGCAACCAGGCAGCAATTGTTGAAGACGTCAGAGAGAATCGATGGAAACAGGAACTAACAGGTAGAAAGCTTTTCTTTAGGAATGTGTGTGTGTGAGAGAGAGAGAGAGAAAGAGAGAGAGAGAGAGAGAGAGAGAGAAGACATTTGTCTTGGGCAAAGCAGAGAGCACTGAGCTATCCTTTTAAAAGTTTATTCATTTATTTTAAATGGAGGCATAAGATCAATTTTGATTGGTGTCCAATAAATCCTCTCTCCGAGCCTTACTACCTGTTGTTAGTTACTTTGTTCTTCATCCCAACAGTCCCACTTCTGATGTTACTACTTGTTGCTTGTATTCGAGGCTTGCTTTCTAAGTTGTTTTTGCTGAATCACTTGATTCATCATGCCATAAAAATATCTAAATGTTGGAGACAGAGTTACCTCTGATTAATCAGAGTAGATTGGCTCCATAAAAAGCCTTTTTATTTTATTTTCTGGGAGCAAAAATCTAGGTCAGGGGTTTACAACCTACAGCCCACAGGCTGGATCCAGCCCACAGCACCAAATAATCCACCCCAACGTCACTCCAGCCACTGCCACCAGAATTGGCCACAAACTCATTTATGGCTGTCATAAACATGCTTACAACAGCCATAAATGAGCCCGCAGCTGTTGTAAACACATTTAGCACAGCTATAAATGAGTCTGCGGCTGTCATAAACGCACTTATGATGGCTGTGGATGTGTTTGACGGCAGCGTTTAAAGCAGGGGGAACCACCAGTCCTGCCCAGTCCTGTTGTCTGAGGGGATGTGGTCTGGCCCACAGCTGAAAAATAATATTACAGTATTTGTATGGGAATTTTTTTGTGGAGGAAAATTATGCATTCTTCCTGAGAAGATTACTGTGGACTGGTGATCTAATCTCAGGTTGCTGTTTTGGTAATTTGTAGACTGTATCGTGTATTTCTGAAAACAGTATGAACTACATCTCTGTAAGTGTATTGCTGCTATTGTTAGAAGAGAAGATGAAATGGTTTGAGGTACTTTATACAGTACTGATAATATTTTGGATTTGAGGGGGGACATTTTTAGATGAGGTGCTAGCTTGAAGCCAACCTGAAGAGGAAGTTTTCAAGAAGAGAGCAAAAACCAATAGTTAAAAAAGGGGTAGTGGAAAAACATGACACACATAGAAAACAGAATCAGACTACAAAACTGACAGAACCAAAGACTCTTCCAATAAAAGGTATCTCTGAACCATTTGCTTTCATTCTCAATGTCTAACATGAATTGGGGTGGTTAGAAAAGATTGAAGAGACACTTGAAATCCTTCCTCACACTTTTTGTTGAGTTGGCCCTATATCTGTCGTTGCCTTCTAGTACATCTTAACCTGAATTATTCTTTTCATAACAGTATAAGCTAGGGATGCCCAAACTACTGCCTGGGGACCGGATCTGGCCCCCAATGCCAATTGATCCGGCCCCCAAAGCCCTCATCACTCCTGGAAGCACTCGTATGGGCATGTTTTACTTCTGCTTCCGGGAGTGATGAGGGCTTCAGGGACTGGATGAATTGGTGTTGGGGGTCAGATCTGGCACCCAGGCCATAGTGACCAGCTCTCTGAATCACATGACTGGCCCACAGTCCGAAAAGTTTGGGCACCCCTGGTGTAAGCTATATGCCTCTGACACACAGTTTCTGAATAAACTGGGAATTTACAAAATACAACGTTTCTCTTTTCCCCTCTCTCCTGTTCTTTATTCCTACAGATCTACATGGGTGTCTGCTGCGAAACATCTCACAGGGACATGTACAGTTGACAAGTGACAGTCACAAGATAAAGGTACTTACATCTCAAACAAATGGATGCACAGCCACCTTTCTATTATTATTTATTATTAATTTGTTTAGATTTATATTGCCGCCCACTTGCCGAGGCAACTCAGGGTGGCTTACAGTCAAAACAGCAACAGTACAGTAAAAATCATAACATACAACCTCACAAAACAACCAAAGCAGAACACAGACTAACTCCCCTCTGGCTGTTGTTGTGGGCCCAGAGGAGGGGGTGATGTTCTCAGCTGCCTGCCAGGCCATGGAGTCTTCTCCCTCAGACCATTGTTGTGTTAACTGTGTTAACGTAGTCAAAACAGCACCATCTTTTTGCAAGACATGAAGCTGCCCCTGGCCTGGAGAGAACTAAACTTCATATTTACAAAGCAAAGCAACCACATTTCTATACCATCCCATGTAAGTACTTAGTGCACTCTCTGGAAGGCTCACAAGTTAATTAGCATTTTGATTCCAACATGCTGGGTCCTCTTTTTACTAACCTGGGAAGGATGGAAGGCTGAGTCAACATGGGTCCTTAGCCAGAATTGAATTCACAACCTTTTGGTTGCAGTACAGCAGTTTAACCACTGTGCCATCAGGGCTCAAGTAAAGGTAAAGGTTTCCCTTGCTCGATAGCCAGTTGTATCTGACTCTAGGGGTCAGTGCTCATCTCTGTTTCTAAGCCGAAGAGCCAGCGCTGTCTGCTTCTGCAAACGTTTCCATGGTCATGTGGCAGGCATGACTAGACACCGGAGTGCATGGAATGCTGTTACCTTCCCACCGAAGTGGTCCCTATTTATCTACTTGCAATTTCTTGCTTTCGAACTGCTAGGTTGGCAGGAGCTGGGACAGAGACGGGAGCTCATTCGTCCTGCAGTACTTGGGAATCGAACTGCTGACCTTCCGCCTCCCAGTCAGCGTCTTAGTGACTTGAGCCACTACAGTCCCTATACATTAAACAAAATTCTTAGCGAAAGCAGTGGGAATGGACAAAAGCAGTCCAGTAAGGATTAAGCATGTTCAATAGCAGCGGGAGACTGATGAGTCTCTTGGATGGAAAAAAACGTGATAGGATCAGGGAGGAACTAGAAGCCAACTAGCAGAGGTTGCCGGTGAGGAACTGCAAAAACTGGCAGCTTGAGAGGCGTCATCATTTTCTCCTCATTTGCTGGCAGCTTTGAGAAAAGGCAAGGATTATAGAGGAGTTAAGCAAAAGGGTGGAGGATGGGTGGTTCTGTCTGTGGTCAGTTCCTTCATTACTGTTTTTCCAAGAGAATTAAGCAAAAGAAAACAAAGAGACATAGATACAAAAAGTGCAGGGAGAGTCGCCTCATTGACTGTATAGATCGATTTGTGGTTGTTCTGCAACATTTTCTTGCATGCTCCAACTTGGCTCCATTGATTGATTTGTTCTCACCCGTACAACTTGTGCAGCAGTCCCTCTTGTTATAATGCTAATATAAACACTGAAACTACTGGGGCATATTAAAGATAGCCTTACTGTCATATGAGGGGAAAACCACAGCCACAAAGCAGACAAAGTAGCATGGAAAGTCTCAAGAGAATCGTCTTCTTGGTGCTCTAACATCATATATGTGTATGCTACAAAGAATCAAGGTGCTATATAAGATTCTCCATATACAGTATGTGGGTACCATATTCTATCCCATGTAGGGAATTTGTGGAGCAAGTGCCAGCTCAGCTCTCTTCATTCTTTCATTAGACCTCAGGACACAAAACTTCTTGCTGAGCTTCAGAACAACCCTTAAGAGGATAGGTTTCTTGTGTCCGTTTATAGGTGAGAAACGGAGATAACTTTTAGTTATGAGCCACTCAACAAACTCAGTTTTCCAGGTTCTACTCCTTTTCACCTGGACCATGCTGTTGTTCCATATGTTGTACAGTACTTGCCACATGTTGACCACTCCCCACAAAAGATGAGGAAGTGGTGATCCAAAGAATGCAACTCACTTCTCTCTTTTCTTTTTATTTCTACAGGCTGAGAAGCAAAAAGAAGGCGGCTGGTTTGCTTTGTCAACGCACATTGTGTAGCACCAAGCCCAATCAAATGTATACAGTTTTATTTTAAATTATGTTTATTCCATTCTGGTGAAGTCCCAAAGTCCAGAACTTCAAATTGTTGATGTTGCAGATTATGCTATTGTTCCTCCAAACCTGTAATTATGTATTTCTGAGCAGGAATTCATGTCTACATTGTAGCTGAATAGAGACTGAACACTTATTTGTCTTAAACTCACTTGCAGGCACATGTAGAGCTGTAAAGTCAGTTGTGTATAACCAGTCTGTAAATAGCACACTTTGCAAACTCAAATAGCACTAAAAGAATCCTCAATTATTCTTTGAAATTTTTGCCTAATAATTTCTGTAGATAATTAATATATTTAATTTCAACAAAGATTTAATAATGTTTTTATTGTTCATGCTACTGTACAAATGTTTTTTTGGAAATAAAGCAGATTTTATCCCTGCTATGGTAATAGAGAGTAGACCATACTGCCAGCGACTCAATGCCGAGTGTCAGGTAGCGATTAACCTAACCACCCTGAGGATTCACGGCCTTGGGGAAGGGTAATGGTCCCCAAGTGGATTAAATTCCACTTGAATCAATCTTGATGAAGGGCAGAAGCTTCATCAATACTGGCCTGGGGCTGAGGAGGACTTTGTGTGCCAAAAGAGCTGGTGACCAGAAAGTGACTCATGGAACTGGATCAGTGGTACAGGTGTCATACTGTGATACAGAAGGCAGATTAAAGGCCACTGCATTATATTCTCAGGACGGTCTTCATGGCTGATCGCCATGAGGATCCCCAATATTCAGGTTCAGATATGGATGAAGAAGAAAGGGGCAATGATTGGTTCAGAAACAGAACATGTTTTCAAATAAGGCACATTTCTTGACATGTGTTCATAACTTTTCAAGTTATGATTAATTGGTAGGCTTAAATTTATCCTGGTTAAAAAATTATATTCCTCTGTTAATCTAAGAAATCACCTGTGTAGAAACACAGAAGGTAAGTTTTTCTGTTCTATACAAGCTAAATTTTAAATCAAATTTCTCCTGGAGCAGTATTGTCCTCTGGCTCAATCCTCAGAAGATGGTGTACAAGGTGATTTTAGAGGACAGGATTTTAAATTTTAATTCACTTAACTTCCAGTTATGTTTGAAACTATATAATCACATACGACTGTATAAAATGTATACTGTACACTATTATTCTACCCAATACTGATGCTTAGAGTCTCCTACGATCAACAGTGCACTAACTGAGGTTGCTGATTTCAACTCAGTTGTGTGGAAAGGCATATGGAAAGGTTAAAAGCTGAACAAGCCAACACAAAAAGTAAGCTGAATCCTAGATTTTTATATATACCACATTGTAGGATAAAAATATTTTAATAAAAAGCAATGAAGTGGACGTTGTAAAATAGAAACGACTATACATCCTGTTTCACTTCTGATTGTAGAACACTTATGTAGTTTTCTGCATCAGGAGGGGCTGATGGAGTGGAGAGGTAAATACAGTAAAACCTCGGATAACACTAAAACTTAGTTCCACAAGTCTTGGTGTTATCCAATTTTTAGTGTTATCCGATCCATGTTAAAATCCTGTGGGATGCATTGGATAACGTTAAAGCTCCATAGAGATACATTGTAACCGCACAGGCTTTAGCGGTTGTTATCTGATCCATCCCATAGGACCTTAACGTTATTCGATCCAATTCTCCCCCCCCAGATTACTTAATGTTATGCGATTTTAGCGGTATCCGAGGTAAACGTTATCCAAGGTATTGTATAACATTTCATGATTGAATTGGCATGTTGCAATTGAGGATAAATAAACTCAAATTAACTCTGGAGAAGTCAGAGGTGCTATTGGTTAGAAACCCCAGGGCTAGGATGTAAGCCTGTGACGGGGCTCTTCCACTGAAATATCAGGTTCGCTGCTTGGACATTATTGTGCACTCACATCCATTGTTCAGGTGCTCCCTGTACCCAGGAGTTCCTTTGCTTAGATCTAGCTAGTTTGTATAATCAAGAAACAATTATCTGTGATGCTGAATGGACAGTGTTAAAGTGTTCTATGTGATGCTGCCACAGTAAACAATTTGGTAACTTCAGCTAATTCAAAATGTTGCCATATCTTTGACTGGGCTAAAATACAAGGATCGTGTGTGTCTTGTATTAAACCACACCGGCTGCCCATTTATCTTGGGTGGTAGTCCAAAGCGCTGGGCATCGCCTTTGGAACCCTAAATAGGTTGGCACTTGCTACATGAATGAATGTTTCTTCCCACGTGAAATGGTTTTAAGATCAGTTGCTGCACTTAAAGTACACATTATACTATAGCAGGATATGAAACACACAACATGTTGATGAATATACAAAGAGTGACTAAAAATGAACAGGCAGACTGCTTTGTTTTATATTCCTGAATTTTATTCTGATGTTGGCAGGTTCTTTGTGTGTGGGAACAAAATACAGTGTAAACATTTATTAGTATCTCAGGAGGGTTGAAATCCTTTTAACTTGAACATCAGGTGCAATCATGAAAATATCTTCTTTTTTCACTGCAGACAGTGTATTCATAGCTTTTCCTTCCTGCTGCACCCAAATATTGTAAGAAATTAAAGAATTCATGTGATAAAATCAGCAGGAATTGCTCTTCATCAATTAATCTTTTTAATAATGACTATACATGTTGTGGTATTTCCTCTCTGAAAGAATGAGAAAGTGAAATTGAGTAAACTGCAAATCCACTAAAATGATTAATTAGATCAAATTCTTACTGCCTCACCTCCCTCCTATATTAAGATTTAGCAGTGGAGGAAAATCTACTTGGTTGGTTTTTTCCCCTATTCCCCTCAGGGAAGATTTTTTTTACTACAAGAAACTAGACATATGACTATTTTGAATCCTGAAATATTTGTGCACAGTCTAGGTCAGTGATAGTGAACCTTGGCACTCCATGTGTTCTTGGACTTCAATTACCAGAAGCCCAAATCAAGCACACCTGCAACCAGGACTGCTGGGAATTGTAGTTCAAGAACACCTTGCCAAGGTTCTCCATCACTAGTCTAGGTAGAAGGAAAGTTAAGGTGATGTGTATACTCAGGTTGAATATGTAAGTACAAACTGGTTAGGAAATAGTTTGTAACTTTGGTTATGATGACCAGGGAGCACAGATTCCCATCATGAACCACTGCACAACATGCCGCAGAAAAACTGGATAGGACTAATGCTCTGGCCACTGTTTTGTAGGATCGTCAGGAGTTTTTAAAAGCTCTTCTGCCTTAAAGGAACAAAAGCACAAATGAGATCCTGTTATAGTCTAAGGTTTGCCAAACTTGAAGTATCATTCATATGTACCTTTTGTAATGTCATAAATTTATTTTAAAGCTTGGTCTAGTATTCTTATGGTCATGTACGACTAATACCAACATACAAAAATTAACCATAAAACCAATTAAAATACGTGATAAAATTACAAAACAATATTATCATGTGTCATATTAGGAAAGGGCAACATTATTAAATGCCTCTGTACAGTTTGGATTCATAGTTATATGACATTGTTGGAGGGAGGGGCCAGGAATATATAGAAGCTGAACTATACAGAGGTATTTAACAATTAATGCCATCTCCTAAGATGACACTTGTGAGACATTGTTTTGGTTTAACTATGTTTTGTAATTGGCTCATATGATATTAACCTGTGGTAATTTTATTATGTATTTTCTCTGGTTTTATTATTACCTTTTCATATGTTGGTTTTAATTATGTATGTCTAATCGCCCTAAGTGGCATCGGCCAATAAGGTGGTATACAAATAAATACATAATCAAAAATTAATTTTGACCTTCCACTGGTTCCTCACAGTGACTCATACAGCTTACATGGGTTACATTGGCAGAATTGTTATCGTTTATATTAAATATTTATCCTGCCTTTCCTATGTGAAACTCAAGGCTCTTCCAGCTCCATTTCAGCAAATGTGCAGCCACCGCCCACACTACCACCTTGCCACCAGGGAGAATTTGTTCTGTTAGGGCCAAATACTGCTGTGGGCTGTTCCCCAGGACTGCTCCACTGCCTGGCCTTAGAGGTAACCAGCCCCTCATCCCTTTGAGCCAATGATGACTTCCTGGTGGCCTAGAAAAGCAGTGATGGGAGAGGACTGGCTCGGACCGGTTCGCCTGAACCAGTAGCACCCCATCAGGAGGGGTCGCCGGGGTGGTGGTAAACCCCCAGGCGACCGGTTCAGTCGCCTCTCCGGCACCCCTCCAGAAATGTATTTCTGGGCAGACGCATGCGCAGTTCTATTTTTTAGTCTGCATGCAACAAATAGAGGTTTGACGCATGCGCCCTTTAAAAAACTGCATGCTTCAAACAGGTTTGACGCATGCATAGACTTTGTTTTTTTTCTCCACCCATGACGTCATGATGTCACAGTGGGGCAGCGGAAAATTTAACAACCCACCACTGTAGAAAAGGAATTAGAAGGAAGCACAGCAAAGAAACTGCCCTTTTTTTTAGAGCAAAGACAGGAAAAATGTCTGTGTGGTTCTGAAGTATCCTCAGAGTCAGGGCTGGGGGGGGAGGCAAAAGCTTACACACACACACCCCAAAACAACAACAGCAACAACACACATCTAGAATCCTGGCTACGGACCTGCTCACAGTCAAGGCAGTGATGGGAAGGAAACAGGTGATGTGTTTCCTTAGACACATGAAAATAAGTCCAATGGCATTTCCCCTCCTACCTCAAACCCAAAGAAAGCTTGGGTCACCCCTGGAAGCTGCAATGCTAGAAAGTCAAGGGGCAAAAACTGCTATCTGGTATTTATTGATCATATATAAATTATAACAATGTTATTTCTATATGTTTTAAACCTAACATTTAATTAATTTAATTAAAAGGACTGTACTCTTTCTTTGTTCCCAAGAGGAAGGGAATGCTACGGGGAGGACATTTTCAATCAGCAGCAAATGAAAGAATGGAATCATTTATCATTTAAATCAGGGGTTCTCAACCTTTTAATGCTGTGGGCCTGACCATGCCCCCAGACAGCTGAGTGGGCTGGACCACACACCCAGAAGCAGAAGCAGGTGCATTTATGGCTGTCGTAAATGCACCCACTTCCATGTTTATGATAGCCATGGGCATGTTTATGCGTGCAAGGGTGCATTTTATGGCTGACATAAACACAGTGATGGGATGTAACAGGTTCGCACCAGTTCGCCAGAACCGGCAGTAACTTTTCCCAGTGTCCCAGAGAACCGGTAGCAGCTTTTCGGGAGAATCACCTTTGGGGCTTAACTTTTCACTGCTTCCCCCACTGTGCATGCGCACCAAGCACTTGGTGTGCATGCATGCCTACAGTGCTTGGCGCGTATGCACGGCCTCCTTGCTGTCCTCCCAAGCGGGGAGGAGGAAGAGAAGCCTGAAGCTCCCTATAGCCTGCTCCCCAGGGTAAGTGACTCACCTTTGGATGTGGTGTGTCTCTGTGTATTTTAATGTGTATTTAATACCTTTACCTATATTGACATACTACCACAGTTCCTAAAAAGACCTGGTGGCCTTGCTTGGGGTTTTTAAGTGGGTAGGTGGGTGTATTTTAATGTATTTATTTATTTCATTTATTTATTTTATTTACGGGTTTGTGTTGTGGGTGGGTGGGTTGAGGTATATGTGTGCTTATTTTATTTTTTATTTGACCCCGCCCACAATGTCATGATGTTGGCTCCGCCCATGACATCATGACATTAGCTCCGCCCACATAGTGATGACATCACGGTGGGGTAGTAAAAAATTTGACATCCCACCACTGCATAAATGCATCCGGCTTCCACTTTTGGGTGTGGTAGTGGTGGGCCACAAGAAATGGTGCCATGGGTCGGGGCTGACTTGTGGGCTGTAGGTTGGGAACCCCTGATTGAAATGCTCAGGAAGAAAGTGTTTGTGGGTAAAAACAGGAAGAAGGCAGATAGGTCTTGGGTTGCAGAAATGCAGTATGTATGAAAGCATAAGACTCTTTACTTCTAGGTAAAGGTTTCCCTTGCTCGAAAGCCAGTCGTATCCGACTCTAGGGGTTAGTGCTCATCTCTGTTTCTAAGCCGAAGAGCCAGTGCTGTCTGCTTCTGCAGACGTTTCCATGGTCATGTGGCAGGCATGACTAGACACCAGAGCGCACGGAACGCTATTACCTTCCCACCAAAGTGGTCCCTATTTATCTACTTGCAATTTCTTGCTTTCGAACTGCTAGGTTGGCAGGAGCTGGGGCAGAGACGGGAGCTCATTCCGTCCTGCAGTACTTGGGAATCGAACTGCTGACCTTCCACCTCCCAGTCAGCATCTTAGTGACTGGAGCCACTGCAGCCTGGAAGCCAGGCCTCCATATACCCTCCACCTTTTTTGTAGGCCCAAAAGTTTTAAGTTGTCCTCAAGACATTATGTGCATGCAAAAGGAGCATGTCCTTTCCTGGCAATATATAGGCATGCCTCAGAGACCTTTCTTTATCACTCAGTAGGATTCGGGAGGATTAAATTACTAACTTGGGACTTTATGGATGGACCTGACAGGTCTGTTGAGCACGTCGTCCTCTTCAATATGACACGTGTAGATCTCATGGAGCAACACAGGGTATTTCAAGATGGACACCACCCTGTGGGAGCCATCTTGCTTCTCTTCCAGGATCTCTGTGATGGAGTAGCTGGTCAGATCCTCTTCCTTGCGGTTACGCCAGGTTACCTTGGGCATATGGTACCAGCCTGCTGAGATGCACTTGGCCACAAGTGTATCATTGGATGTGCTAAACTGCACCTGTGGCTCTTCAGCATCTAATTATAGCGGAGGGGGGAAAACAAAACAATTAGTGGTGATCTAATTACAGCTTAGTAATAACCGCTCTAGGGTCTTTGAAGTAAAGAGAGCAGGGCTTTTTAAAATGTATTTGCTACACAGACATTTTACTTTGTAACATACAGAAAAGAACAGAGTTTTGGTCAGCTTGAGCTACCCTGACCCAGTCTTAACTTTCAGAGAATACATTTAGGGGGTGGCGGGGGTTGAGCACTTGGATTATTTTTCATGGTTTTTATTTTGATGTGTGCATGCCTATGCCCACACAAACATGCACACACACTTGTATGTGTATATGCTACACACACACACAGAGTTTCTTTATAAAATTCTTTCTAAAAGTTTTATCCAATAATGTAGTTTATTTATTTTTTATTTATTTAAATTTGTTTATCGTCCTCCTCCCCGAAGGGACCCAGGGTGATTCCCGACACATCAGCATATTAACAATTTAAAACCAGTTCAGAAATTAAAAGTTTTAAAAGAAGCTTACAAACTTAGTATTAAAAACCAGGCACTATAGCTAGGCATTGTAGCTAGGAGGCACTGGGTGTCAAACCATCCAGCCAGCTGAGGAAATTAAACCATCCATTCCCGAGACCTGACCTGCCAGCCAGGTTTTCAATCCTTTCCTGAAGGACAGCAGCTCCTATTGGGAGCAGTTCTATTGGGAGGAGGTTCCATAGGGCTGGAGCGGACACAGAGAAGGCCCTCCTTCTAGTGCCAGAGAGGTGCCCCTCTCTGGCCGATGGCACAACCAGAGAGCCTCCCCAGTCTGCTATGGTGGGACGGACAGATGTCCTTGGGACGATGCGGTCTCTTAAGTATCCTGGTCCACTACCATGTAGGGCTTTAAAGGTAATAACCAGCACCTTGAATTGCACCCGGAGGCAAACTGGAAGCCAATGCAGCTCCCTCAGCAGCGGTGAGGCATATGCATAACGCCCGCACCCCAACACCACTCGTGCAGCCGTGTTCTGGACCAGCTGTAGCCTCCGAATGGTCACCAAGGGCAGCCCCATGTAGAGTTCATTACAATAATCAAGTCTGGAGGTGACAAAGTCATGTGTGACCATGAGCAAGGAGTCCCAGTCTAGAAACGGCCGTAACTGGCGAATCACATGAAATTGTGCAAAGGCCCTCCTGGCCACGACTGCCACCTGCTCTTTGAGCAGTAATCACGAGTCCAGGAGGACCCCCAGATTACGTACTGGGTCTGTTTGGGACAAAGCTGCCCCATCCAGAACCAAAGATGGTAGTTCCCGAGATAACACAGGACCCCCTACCCACAGCCACTCAGTCTTGCCAGGATTCAGCTGAAGCCCGTTGTCCCCCATCCAGTTAGTTACTTAGTTCAGCTTCATTACTCTGCTCTGCTTTTAGTAAGTTGTCATGTTCCTTAACTCTTCTTCTAATTCTACTCTCTTGCTCCTTTCCCTCACACAATTCCTAAAACCCTACAACTGCCTGGGATTCTGAAGACTATAGTTGACCATCTCTAGCATAAAAGGATTAAATGCATTCTACTTCAGAGATCGGTGGTAGTGAAACGAAAGGAACTTTGTGCAAGGAGGCGGTAGCTTCCAGATTTTTTTTTAAAAGGAGGGTTTATGTGGGCAAAAGATGAGGAAATTACACATCTTTCATGTGTATAATACTAAAGGTAAAGGTTAAAGGTCACCCTTGCTCCAAACCCAGTTATATCCAATTCTAGGGCTCAATGTTCATCTCTGTTGATAGCTAAAGAGTTTGCGCTATCTGTGTTTGCAGACGTTTCTGTGGACATGTGGCAGGAATGATGACACCGGAGTGCACAGAATGCTGTTTACCTTTCCACCAAAGTGGTACCTATTTATCTAGTTGCAATTTCACTCTGTCGTGCAGTACTTGGGTCTCAAACTGCTGACCTGCCAACCTTCCAGTCGTCAAGTTCAGCATCTTAACCACTAAGCTACTGCAGTCCCTTCGATGCTCTCAAAGAGTGCTTACCTTCCACAATGAGCTTCATTTTCCTTTGCCCTCTGCCTCTTGCATTCGTGGCTTTACAAATGTACAAGGCTTCATCAGAAAATTGTACTTGCTCCAGTATGAGGGCCAGGCTGCCCTCAGGGATTTCCTCTTCATCCACCCAGACTCGTCCCTCATAGAGAGCATTCCTCTCCTCTACCTGTTCTTTGTTGTTGCTAAAGCTGTAGATCAACTTTGGGTAAAACTGGTAAAAATCATGGAGTCCGACAAAAAATTTGTAAAAATCCTTGTCTTCTACTTCATGTTCTTCTTTGATGTCTTCTCTCTCCCAGGTAAAAGATAAGCCATCTGTGCTTTCCACAAAGGAAAAATTACATGGCAAAGAAATATTGTCGAATGGACGAACCCGGAATACTTTCATTGCACCTATGCATATGAACAAACAGCGAATAGCCATAAAAATAGTTGGGTAATCAGACAAGAACCTACTGATTTGAATCTAACATCCCATTCACACACTAGAATAGGCTGATTTCCCCTTATAAAGTTGCTATAAGAATTACAATAATTAAACATATGAAGCACTTTGAATGTTCTAGTATATCAATGTCCACTTTTATTGTTGCTATATCTTTGTCATCTTTTCTTGTTTTGCAAAGAGTCTATGACGTTTCTCTGATCCCAATTCTAGTAGGCTTGCTTCTCCAATATATACCATTCTCCCAAGAAGGGAAAATGAGGAGTGCATTCAGAATATCGAACAGAGGTATTTGACTTCTACTTTTCAGAAACCAAACTGGCACTGGGAAGAGATAAGTTAAATGCCAGAGAATTAAAAAAAATTGTTTACAATAACCTACTATTAATTTTGATGGTAGAGGAGAAGAAGCAAGGATCCCATTCAGTTACTTACCAACATGGTAGATAAGCAACGTCTGCAGCAAAGAATAGATGAAGGAGACAAGAAAAGCCATCCCTAAACTAAGCAATCAATAAAGACCTTGAATAAGACTTTCCTTCTCTTCAGACTCTCAAGTAGCAGATCAATATGAGCTACCTTCTTTCACCAAAGCCTGATGTCCCAGTTAATGACTGCTTCTAACGAGAGCATCATTTAGCTTCCTTGCTCCTGTGCTACAGCACTGTCTCCCTAATTCCGGAGAGACAAACGGTAGTTAAGCAACATTAGAACAGAACACAGATGTGTTTTCTTACTTGCATTTGTATACATTCTTACTAAGGTCTAGCCCTCTTGGAAGCTCAGTCTTTAACAATGGATGGAGTAATCAATAATTTTATTGGTGTGTCTAGTTCAGTGATGGCGAATCTTGACCCACCAGGTGTTCTGGAACTTCAATTCCCTGAAGCCCTGATCAGCAGGAGTGTTGACTTGGGGTTCCGGTAATTGAAGTCCAAGAACACCTCGAGTGCCAAGGTTTGCCATCACTGGCCTAGTTGGTTAGATAGTTCTGAGTTGGGACACAGGATGTTGATTCCCCACTGTGTCTCCAGCCTGTGAAGCCTTGGACAAGTTACATGGCCTCAGCGCAACAACAGAAGAAAGAAACGGTAAAACCATTTTTGACTGCTCTGGGTGGTTCATAGAGTAATTACCATAGCATTTTGCCCCCAACATGCTGGGTACTCATTTTACCAACCTTTGAAGGCTTGAAGGTTGAGTCAGCCTTGATTCCTGTTTGTGATCGAACTCACAATGTTCTGGATTCAGTACAGCAGTTTTTAACCACTGCGCCACCAGAGCTCTTGTGGCATTGGGCATCTCCCCATTTTGTTATTTTAAGCAAGTGGAGCACTGTGCGTTCCCTAGGCTCTGCTTACCTGCTGCCAACCCATTCCTGATTGCCTACTGACTAGCTGCCAAGAGTCAGGGCCCTGCCTGTGTTCCTTTCCTGCTGAGTCCCCCGGCCTCATTCCCACCACTCAGTCTGAATGTATCAAGGGTGTGGGGCTGGGGGGGGGGAGAGAGAGATAAGAAGAGGGAGAATTGATGTAAGTGAGTGCTGTCTATTTCTCATGTCAAAACAAGGGACAATTCCCTGCTCCTCAGAGGGGAGGAAATGCACTAGGTCCAGGATAGTGAACCTTGGCACTCCAGGTGTTCTGGACTTCAGTTCCAATGGGCCCAAGGAAAAGAGGAGGACCCAACCTGAGATGAATCAACTAAATAAAGGAGTCCACTGCTTTTTGTTTGTGTGGGGATGGCAGAACAGGGCTGTGAATATCAGGGCCTTTGTGGGATTACAAATTCCCATGAAACCCACTGCTCAGCCTGCTTATACAATGTCTGTCCCACCTGCCCTTATTCTTTACCCTAAACTCAGAAGGGTGATCAGAGGATGCATGAAAAGGTTAAAGTTGCTCCTCAGAGGGGAGGAAATGCACTAGGTCCAGGATGGTGAACCTTGGCACTCCAGGTGTTCTGGACTTCAGTTCCAAGGAACCCAAGTGGGCTCCAATAGGTTTACTGTGTTTGGATTCATAGGGACTTGAGCTCCTGGGAATTGAAGTGCAAGAACACCTTGAGTGCCAAGTTTGGCCACCATTTCACTAGGCCATCTTGGTGCCCCAGGTGTTCTTGGACTTCAATTATCAGAAGCCCAAATCAGCACACCTGCTGATTAGGGCTTTTGGGAATTGAAGTCCAAGAACACCCTGTGGCACCAAGATTGGCCACCCCTGTACTAGGCAGCTCCTGAATGCATGTGTGGAAGTGTGAATGCTTACCTGCCTGCATGTGTATATGAACACACCCACACCTTCACTTTTCCCTGTCTTACCAGCTTTGCCCTCTATGTGCTTCAGTACCCTGCTGTGCCCCACCAGCCTCAATAGGCACAAGCCATTATGGTTTGAAGAAAGATAAAAAAACATAATGTATAGTAAAGGTTGGCTATTACAGGAAGCTGTCTTATACTGAGCCAGACCACTGGTCCAATTAGTGCAAGTACAATATTGTTGACAACTCTTACCAGCAGCTCTCCCAGGATTTCAGACAGGATAACAGTATTTTGTTCAGCCTGGAGACACAGAGGATTGAACTGGTGACCTTCTGCAGGCAAGATGTGGCTTCTGACACTGAGCAATGGCACTTCCTATGCACAGCTTCCTTTTACTTCCTTGGGAACAATCACCACAGCACTATGAAATCTGGCTTATGTGTAAGTAGAGAGATGCCACACAGAACTCTGGCACAGTGACATTTGCCTGCAAAAAAGGAAACCTCTCTCAGATGGGGAGGAAGATAAAGAGGAAATTGAAGGGAAAGCCAAGAGGGCCCAAGCTCTGTGACAGTCTCTACAAGCCTGCAGATCTGTCAGTCCTCAGACTTTCCTTGGACTTTCACGAGCCCCCCTACAAAATAGCACACAGAGAAATCGTGGGATCATTTTATGGTTTGGTAACTGAAACACGAAGCAAAGATGCATTAAAAACAACAACTACTGTACTTTACTCTGCTATTGGTAGGATGATAACAGTGGGGTCTCCACAGCAATCTGTTCTGGGACCGGTCATTTTAAAATATCTTCATACTTATCTGAATGTTGGGATGAGCAATGAGGTAGCCACCTACTCAGGATACCAAATTATTGAAGGTATTTGATGTAAGAAGTGTCAGCAAAGAGTTCTAAATGTTTCAACTCAACATTGGAGGAATGCATATTAAAATGGCACATACTGCATATTTGAAATTTACCAGTCTCTTTTCACAAGTACAAGGGATACAATCATTGGATAGAGTATGTTTATTTTAGGTTGATAGTGTTATTTGTGTTTTAGTGAAAATTGTACACAGGTACAATCTTGATTACCTAGAAGGTGATAAAAATGTCTCAGCATAATTTGATTATCATTATTTTTTAGCAGATTTGCTCTTATGTCTTCAGAAGCGTTAAATCAAATGAACCAACCATATATCATAGGAATTCTAAAATTGTTGGTGTGGAAAGCCTCAAATGTATTTTATTGATACATGTGATAATTTTCTTTCTGCTTCTTACCAGAAGTGATAAACCTGTACAGTATCTGCAACAGATACAATCACACAAGGCTAGATAGTCATTGATACAAAGCACATTGTCATTCTTAATTTTTTTATTGGTCATGCTATTTTTCTAACTACATGATTGATTTTCATACAGATGATCGTTCAATAAGGGGAGACCCATCTGCATCTTAGGTTGTTTTGTCAGGACCAAAGCAGAATTTGTTCCTATATTTATAGACATATGACCCTAGTGAGGTGGGAAAATATCTCCCTTTTCCTCCAAGCAGTTCAAATGTAAGTTCTGGTCAAGAACATTGTGGGGATATTGTGGGCCCTGAGATCCACAGCCCTGTTCTGCCGTCCATAGCATCCTAACTTTGCAGTTCTAAGATTATTATTATAAATATTAGTTATTAAACATTTTTACGTTTGAAAGTATAAAGGAGGTGGGTAGTGGCAGATTTTACAGAAAGAAAACATTCTCAACTTTAACCTTTCCATGTATCCTCTGATCATCCTTTTGAGTTTAGGGTAAAGAACAAGGGCAGGTGGGACAGACATTGGATAGCCAGGCTGAGCAGTGGGTTTCATGGAAAATTTTAATCCCACAAAGGCCCTGATATTTACAGCCCTGTTCTGCCATCCCCACACAAACGAAAAGCAGTGGACTCCTTTATTTAGTTGATTCATCTCAGGTTGGGTCCTCCTCTTTTCCTACTGTCTTCTCCTCTCCACAGCCTTGATGCCTTTGGCAGGAAGTCATTCTGAAACTCTTTTTAGGCCTGAGAGCTGCAACTGTAAGTCATATTTCAGAAAGCTTTAATAGCCAATATATTTTCCTGGGAGTGGAACTCTGCAGTGAAATTTCTGTTTCCAGTGAAACAGCCTAAGTTTTCCTTTTTCTCCATTTCCCTCTTTGTTAATTATCACACATACCTGTTAATCCTCCTACACTGATGCAATCTAGGATCCAAGGTGTGGTGTTGGAGGAGAGTCCCCTGGACAGCGAGAAGAACAAATAGGTCAATCTTAGAAGAAATAAACCCTGACTGCTCCTTAGAAGGTCAAATAGTAAAGATGAAGCTAAAGTACTTTGGACATCAAATGAGAAGAGAGGATTCACTTGAGAAAGCCTTGAGGCTGGGAAAGGTGGAGGGAAAAAGAAGGGGGCGGCCCAAAATGAGATGGCTAGATGGTATTGTGGACACAATGGGCACAGAGCTGAGCAAGTTGAGGGAGATGGTCTGGTGGAGGACAGGAGTGCCTGGCGGACAGTGGTCCATGGGGTCGCAAAGGGTCGGAATCAACTGTGTGACTGAACTACAACAACAAAAAACACTTTGGGAGGAAACAACAACAACAAATCACATGAACTGAGGCCTGAGAATAAAATGGCATGGAAATTTCATTTTTTTCACGGCCTCCCTTGTCGGGACTGAGGTAGCTTAGTGGTTAAGACATTGAATATAACTGGAAGGTGGGCACGTCAGCAGTTTGAGACTCGAGTGCTGCACGATGAAGTGAGCTGCCCGCTCCTACCAACCTAGCAGTTCCAAAGCAAAAAATTGCACTTAGATAAAGAGGTAACGCTTCGGCAGGAAAGATAACAGCGTTCTGTGTGCTTTTGGCATCTAGTCATACCTCCCACATGCAGTGATGGGATGACCCCAGTTCCATCCGGTTCCCTGGAACCAGTAGGAACAATCTCAGAGGGTTCTCCGAGAGAGAAGCCCATTTTTAAGGCATCTGGTTCCGGACGCCTCACCGAAAGAAAGAAAAAATTGGAGCCGGAGCCGCACTTTTTCAGAGCTCCCATGGGCAGGTTGAGGCCTGCTCAGGCCGTCCGCTGCCACCAAGCCCTCCCCAACAAGCCCCTATGGCCTGGGGATGCCCGGCGGAGCGCGCTGCTGCTGCCAGAGGCAGCGGTGGCGGCAATGGCAGCAGCGGCTCCGGCGGTTCTGGCGACAACGATGGCGGCTGCGGCTGCAACGGCGGCAGTAGCGACGATGGTGGCCTGGGCAGGTGGCACCAGCCCTCAGAGGAGGGCACCTCCCCCGGGGCTGCCGAGCCCCCACGGGCAGGTTGAGGCCTGTCCTGTCCGGGCCGTCTGCCGCCACCGAGCCCTCCCAGGGGTGAGGGGTTTGTGTTTGGGGTGGGTGGGTGGGTGTATTTTTATTTTCTTTATTTTATTTCTTTAATTTATTTACGGGTTTGTGTGGTGGGTGGGTGGGTTGAGGGGTGTGTGTGTATTTATTTATTTCATTATTTTAAGGCTCCGCCCACAACATCTATGACATCAGCTCCGTCCATGACATCATGACATTGGCCATGCCCATGACGTCCGTGACGTTATGGCGTGGTAGTAAAAAATTTGTAATCCCATCACTGCCCACATGACGACAGAAACGTCTGCAGGTGCAGACAGTGATGGCTCTGGCTGTAAACTGGAGATTCTCAACCTGTGGCCTGTGGGCCAGATGTGGGCCACCACGGTGCCATTTCATGTTGCCCCCCATTGCCTCCACCACACCAGGAAGTGCTATGTTATGGAGGAAGGGCAAAATGGCTGTCCTGTTGTAAACACAGATGAGCCCCACCCAACTCGGGAGCCCCGCCGCACTGGTGTGGCTCCAGGCCCAGGGAAGGAGGCTCATCCAGGCCTCCTCAGGGCCGGACTCGGAAGCCCTCCTCCGTCACTCCGCGTCGCCCCGCTCCTCCTCCCTCCGAGGCCCGCCTGGCTGCTCCCGCCCCGCCCGCCCCGCCTGCGGACTGCCGGGCTACAAAAGGAGCGGAGGGGCTGATCCTGCTGCGAGCCCCGTTTTCCTCTCTGCCCCTTTTTCGAGCCTGGCCCTGCAGTGCGTTTGCTCCTTCTTCCCTTCCAGGAAGCATGAAATGCGGCGGGACCAGCGAGGCCAAGGCGGCCACGGCAGAGACGCAGCAAATTGCCCAGGAGGTAAAAAAAAAAAGGGGGGGAGAGAGAAAGGGCTGCGAAAAGGGGTGTCAGGATGGAGATCCGCTAAGTAAGGCAGCAGAGATGCCGGGGAGGGACCAGTGTCGCTACGAGGGGTGGTGGTCACAAGCCCACCCCAAGCATCCCTTTTTAAAGTGGTGTGTGTGTGTCCAAAAAGCTAAGGGGTTTCTACCTCTCCCCACCTCAAGACTGGGGTGGGGCTCAAAAAAAAAAAAAAGGCAGTGAACTTTAGATGCTTTTTTTACACAGACACATCTCACCTCCCACCAAAAAAACAAAAACCCAAAAGTCTTGGACCAACCCTAATTCTGCTTCTTGGTGATCAGGAAACTCTCTTCTTTGAGATCCGTGAGAATTTTCTATTTTTCTGCACTATTCTTTAACGCATGGCAGATGACACTGATAAAGAACTGGGGCCATTGTGTATCCAAGCTTTGGACCACCCCAAGTCCATACATTGCACACTTGTAGAACAATGTCTTCTGAGATACATCCTATCATTTCTGTGCCAGGCCATCATCTTGTGCTAATTCTTAAGGGGATATCCTTGGCCATGATATAAGGACATATTTATTATAATTTTTTTGGAATAGTAGCCATGTTAGTCTGTGGTTCAGGCATCTCAGAAAACAAAACAAAACAAAAAACAGTAGCACTTTAAAGACTAACTGCTATATTTTTATTGTTAGCTTTCGTGGACCAAGTCCACTTCATCATTATTATAGGAGCTCTTTGGTCTTTTTATAAACCTTTAGGGAGGGGTTGGAAGTAAATATTGAGAAGAGGTCACAAACTTTGACTTTAGAGAGTGACAAGAGAATTGCATGCTAGCCATTCTGAAATGTTTCAGTCCCTCTTCTGCTCCCTCCAGAAGTTGTACCTTTCACCGGGATTGTTCATGTCAGAAACTAAGCCCAGCTTGAGTATCTCATGACTATGACTCACCCACAACATCCAAAAGGCCCAGCCTTTTGAACACGTGACTCAGAGGAAGGCAAAAAGGATGATCAGGGGACTGGAGGTGAAAGACTGAAAATACTGGGCATATTTAGCCTTAAGGAAAGGAGAGGGAGAGGGGATAGGATAGCACTTTTCAAATACTTGATATAAAGAGGAAAGATATGTTCTCCGTCATCCCAGAGGGCACATAATGGGCTCAAGTTAGAGGCAGCCAGGTATAGGCTAAATATCAGGGAAAACATCTTAATTGTTAGAGCAGAATGACAATGGGACCAATGACCAGTGAATGCTCCAATATTGGAAGAATCAAAGAGAGACAATCTTCTGTCAGATCTACTTTGATTAGGATTCCTGCATTGAGCAGGGGGTTGGATTTGATGACCTAGAAGGCCCTTTCCAATTCATTTATTGTATGATCCTATGATTCATGCTGGCCTAGAGGAACTTCTTTTATTGTTCAGTTACACACTTGAGTCAGACCTTTTGTGACCCCATGGACCACCGTGCACCAGGCTCCTCTGTCCTCTGCCATCTTCCGCATCCTGCTAAACCTCCCTTAATTGTAACATGTGCAACTTTCTATTTTGCTTCTGGTTTAAAGGTATCTTAGTAAAGGTAAAGGTTTCCCTTGCTCGAAAGCCAGTCATATCCAGCTCTAGGTTTCACTGCTCATCTCTGTTTCAAAGCCAAAGAGCCAGTGCTGTCTGCTTCTGCAGACATTTCTGTGGTCATGTGGCAGGCATGACTAGACACCAGAGCGCACGGAGAGCTGATACCTTCCCGCCAAAGTGGTCCCTATTTATCTACTTGCAATTTCTTGCTTTCAAACTGCTAGGTTGGCAGGTATTTTTGTGTGTGATGAGATGGGGGTTGAGAATAGCAAACATTCTGCTTCTCATATCTAATCAATAGGCGGCTTCATTGTTTCAAGGGTTCCTGGATGAGACAGATTATCTAGATCAGAACCAACAGGGATAACACTCCCTGTCAGGTACTGATAATAATACTCTATTAAGCTGACCAGAGATCTATCTGTCCCCTAGTGAGGCCTGGAGCCACATTGAATTGGCTCAAGTACAGTGGTTTCTCAAACTTGGGTCTCCAGGTACTCTTGGACTTCAACTACTAGAAGCCCAAGTCAGCATACCTGCTGATCAGGGATTCTAGGAATTGAAGTCCATGAACATCTGGAGAGCCAGGTTTGAGGAACTTCTGCTCTTAATCCAATTTAGTCTGGCAACCAGAACATATCAGTAAACCTCGACAAAATGGTTAAATAAGAAGTGTAATGTAGAGGGTTTTTAAAAAGAATATATTAAAGTACTGTATCAAATGAAGTGATACTGTGTAAAATTAGCCTCAGAGCCTTTGATAAAATATGACATTTACCCTTGATCTTTCACTAGCTTTCTAGTTCAAGTTTACTGTGCTTTTAATTGTTCAGCAGTTTTTGGCCTAAAAATGGCTACCTTTTCCAGGGAACAGATTCCCGATTACTCAAGGGAATATGGAGGGAAATTGGTCCAGAAAAAAATCAGGTAGGAATACAGTAAGATATAGTAACATAGTTAATATCTGAGTATCTCTCTCTTTCTGTGTATATGTCTGCACATATGTAAAGGAATAAAAATAAAGACAAAGAAAGGGAAGTACAGCAAATTGGAAGTTACTCAGAGTAGACCATATGGAAAAGTATGCCTTTCTGTCAAGGAGCAACTGCTCTTTGTTCATCTGACAGCTCAAATTTGCTTGCATTCTGGTGTGCCTCTTCTCCTTACTGTCACTCAGCTTTGTGTTACTAGAGGGCAAGTTGGGAGGGGAAAAATTAATTAGATTACATTTCTTTACTCTCAGGAAGAAAAGCATCTCTTTGTCCATAGGCAAATAGCAAGAGCTACCTATCAGGTTACACTTTGCGCATGGAGCCACTGCAGGAATCTGGCCTGGCAGCCTATTCATGTTGTTCCATTGTCTTTCCTTTTGCCAAGCCCTATGTTGCTCATTCCTCCACCTGAAAGTCTAGCTAGAGAGAAATATTCTGCCCGGAGTAGCCTGTGCGAGTAGGGCGGAATATCAATTCAATTAAATAAATAGATAAATAAATTTCCCCCCTAACAGGAAACAGCAAATCATGCCTCTATTCCGCTCAATAGGTAGGGCAATCCATTCCATAGATCTGTAGTCCAATCCATGGGCCTTCTCTGCAACGTGCCCTTGGTTGGGCGGAGTAACACTAGTTCTAAATCACTTGATTATAGTAATAGTCCGGATGAGGGCAAACACCCTGATGCAAGTGAGGTAATTTGCCACACCAGCCAGGTTCAGCACGGTACTGTATAATGAAAGGAGACACCAAAGGACCAGTGGCATCTCTAACACTTAACAACTCTCATTTCAGTGAGAGAATTCCATACTTATAACACTTCTTCAAACATGCCTCTGAAGAAGTGGACTGCAGTTCACACAAATTCAAGCTGGAATAAATCTGTTAGCCAAAGAAGACCGAGTTCTCAAGTTCACTTAAAAGGAATATCAAAGGATAACTCAGCCTCTGCTTCTGCCTGAAAGTTTGAATTCTTCTATACAAACTAGCCAGGTTTTGAAGAGTTCAGATCAGCAATAACAATATCAATTACACTTATGTACCACCCCATAGTGCCTAGTGCACTGTGTGGGGTGGGTGGGTCACAAGGTAATTGGCGTTTTGCCCCCAGCACCCCGAGAACTCATTTTACTGACCTTGGAAGAATGTAAGGCAGATCCAACCTTCAACCTGACAGGACTGAACTTCTGAACATTAGCAGTTTTGTTCTGCAATACTACAGTTTAACTTCTATGTCAGGGGTTCCCAACCTAAGGCCCACGGGCCGGATCCAACCCACAGCACCATCTCATGTGCCCCCACTTCCAAGGGCATTTGAGAAACAAAATGGCCTCCCCTTTGAAGCTGTTGGGACAAAATGGCCACCCACCCCCCCCTCGTGCAGGCAGGGCAAAATGGCCATCTGGCCTTTGAAATTGACTGAGAGGACATGACCTGGCCCCAGGCTTGAAAAGGTTGGGAACCCTTGCTCTATGCCAGTGGTGCCCAAATTAAGGCCCGCAGGCCGTGTGCGGCCCCCGATGCCAATTCATCCGGTCCGTGAAGCCCTCATTGCTCCTGGAAGCGGAAGTAAAAACTTCCGCTTCCAGGAGCGATGAGGGCTTTGCGGGCCGGATGAATTGGTGTCGGGGGCCGCACACAGCCCACGGCCCAAAAAGTTTGGGTACCCCTGCTCTATGCCATAAGGACTCCTCCCTTGGCCCTGCCACCCTAGACGCTGTTTAGTGGGAATGCAAGAAAGGGCTTTCTTGATATTTCCTCCTAGCCTGCGGATCTCCCTGCTGCCTGAGGTTGGGTGGATTCCCTCCCTGTTCTTGTTCTTCTGCTGTTTTATTCAAATCACCATTTTATTTAGCAGCTTGCGCCGACTTGCTGTGGAAGGGCTTTTTTGACAGAGGAAATGCTGCATTTTCTTTCAATGGCATGTTGTAAGTTTTGGTTTTGTTCCTAATTTCATGGCTCAAGTGGCTAAGACGCTGACTGGGAGGCAAAAGGTCAGCAGTTCAATTCCTGAGTACTGCAGGACGGAATGAGCTTCCGTCTTTGTTCCAGCTCCTGCCAACCTAGCAGTTTGAAATCAAGAAATTGCAAGTAGATAAATAGGGACCACTTCGGTAGGAAGGTAACAGTGTTCTGTGCACTCCAGTGTCTAGTTATGTCTGCCACATGACCATGGAAACGTCTGCAGAAGCAGACAGCACTGGCTCTTCGGCTTTGAAACAGATATGAGCACTGAACCCTAGAGTTGGATACGACTGGCTTTCAGGCAAGGGAAACCCTCCGCTTTACTAATTGTATTTGGTCTATTTAATTGTAAGCCATTTCAGGCCTATCCTTCAGTAAAAGGCAGGATATACACCATATCAGTCAGTAATAATTCCATGCCTAAGGGACATGTTTTAAAATGACTGTATAAAGAAGAACCAAACTGAGGAATGTTATTTGTTATGTCTAACTCTAATTCTGCCTTTCTAAAAAAGATGCTGTCTCTCTCCTTCATATCATCCTTCTGACTCTGAGACCCTCTATTACAGGGGTGCCCAAACCTTTTGGGCTGTGGGCCGGTCACATGGTTCATCAAGCCAGTCACTATTGCCTGGGGGCCGGATTTGGTCCTGATGCCAATTCATCCAGCCTGCAAAGCCCTTGACACTCCTAGTGCCTGTACAGGCATGTTTTACTTCCACTTCCAGCAGCGATGAGGGCTTCAGGGTCCGGATGAATTGGTGTTTGGGGCCGGATCCGGCCCTCGGGTCATAGTTTGGGCACCCCTGCTCTATATTATTCCCTCGTTCTCTGTTTATATTGTTCTAAGGGTGTGTGATTTTTTCATTTGGCAGCTTGTTATACCAAACATAATAATTAGTTATTATTGGTTTAGAAAAATGTATTAATTTTTTTGTGCTGTGTTGTTTTGCTGATTGTAAGCCGCCCTGAGTTGCCATGGTGAGTGGGCAGCGATATAAATCTAAATAAATAAATAAATATCAGATGCATAGTACAGTAATACCCCGTATAACGCGAGTACCGTATATCGTTAAAACTGCATAACGTTACAAGATTTTCGGAAACATCTTGTATCGAGTAACGCGATTTTAACGTTACACGATACAGTCGTTCTTAGCAGCAGGGTGGGTGGAAAGCTGAACGGGGTTCTCCGTTCAGCTTCCCAGCCACCCTGCAGCTACGGAGGCAGGGGTGGGGAGGCTGGAAAGCTGACGGGGGGCTCCCCCATCGGCTTACCCAGCCACTTCACAGCTGCGGAGGCATGGGCGGGTGGCTAGGGAAGCCGACAGGGAGTCCCCGTCAGCTTCCCCAGCCACCCTGCAGCTGTAGATCGGGTCCTCTGATCTCTCTGGAGGTGTTTCTGGGCTTCCCCGACGTCCAGAGCCGGTGCAGCAAGCCAGAATGTCAGAGTTCGAATCCCGACGTTCTGGCTTCCTGCACTGGCTCAGGACGTCGGGGAAGCCCAGAAACACCTTGGATCGGGTCCCCACACCTCCCTGGACCCGGCGGGGGGGTCAGAGCCCCCAAAATTGGTAAAAAAAACGTCCGTTTTTTTTTTACCAATTTTGGGGTTTCTGACCCCCCCGCTGGGTCCAGGGAGGTGTGGGGACCCGATCCAAGGTGTTTCTGGGCTTCCCCGACGTCCTGAGCCAGTGCAGGAAGCCAGAACGTCGGGATTCGAACTCTGACATTCTGGCTTGCTGCACTGGCTCAGGACGTCGGGGAAGCCCAGAAACACCTTGGATCGGGTCTGCCCACGTCCCTGGACCCGGCGGGGGGGTCAGAAACCCCAAAATTGGTAAAAAAAATGGACGGTTTTTTTTACCAATTTTGGGGTCTCTGACCCCCCCGCCGGGTCCAGGGAGGTGGGGAAACCCGCTCCAAGCTGTTTCCAAAGTTCTCCCACCTCCCTGGAGGCAGCAGCAAGCCAAAATGTCAGGATTCAAATCCCGATGTTCTCGCTTCCTGCAGCCTCCAGGGAAACAGGGCTTTTTTTAACATTGTGTGTTCAATGTATCGCACAACGTTAAAAACCGAATAACGACGGGACTTGTGGAACCAAGTCATAACGTTATTCGGGGTACTAGTGTACTTGTATAGGAAAATTCACATGGCTAAAGTGTTGCAGAAGCTGAAAAAGCAAGCAAAATTGCCATTTTTCTTTTCCCTTTTCCTAAGGTGAAGGCCAAGGTGGAAGAAAAGGAAGGCAAGACCTTTGAAGTTTTCGAGGCTGTTGAGTTTAAAACACAGATGGTTGCAGGAAAAAATATCTTCATCAAGGTATGAAGCCTTTCCACTAAGTTCCCATACAACACATTCTCCTTTATACTGAATTATGTGTCACATCATGGACAATCTTCTGTAGATCTGTGAAATGACAACTGAAGTTAGGAGAGGGAAATTACTTTGGGCATATCATATGAAATGGAGGGATGTACAGTAAAACATTGGATAATGCTAAAACTTGGTTCAACAAGTCTTGGTGTTATCCGATTTTTAGTGTTATCCGATCCATGTTAAAATCCTATGGGATGGATCGGATAACGTTAAAGCTCCATAGAGATAGATTGTAACCACACAGGCTATAGCGGTTGTTATCCGATCCACCCCATAGGACCTTAACGTTATTGATCCAATTCTCCTCCCAAGATTACTTAACGTTATGAGATTTTAGCTTTATCCGATCCAATCATTATCTGGTGTTTTACTGTATAGTGTGGGATCTCCTACCTGGGGTTGAAATGGAAACCCCCTTCTTCCTGGGCAGTTAAAGAAAAGCTAGGGAGCCATTCCATTTCATCAAGAGTTCCAGGTAGTGACTTGGTTTACCCGCTCTCAGCGTAAGGCAGGTACATTCCAGCAAAACAGAAATTTAGCTGGGGGATAGTTGTGCTTGACATCCCCCCCCCCCGCCCATACACAGACCTTTCAAGTACAGTAAAACCCTGGGTTATAATTGCCCTGGGTGGGTTACATTTGCTGTGGTTTACAACGGCAAATTTAATTTAATTCATGGTTCAGTTTATGGTTTATGACCGAAAATTGTGCTATTTTAAACTCTAAAATGGTGGACGGTGCCATTTCAGAGTTTAAAATGGCACCCACCCCCCTCCTCCGCCAGAAGTCGCAACTCAGCGCTTACCACTGCAGAGGTGCCATCGGCAGGGGGAGACATGCATTTTGGGCTGTAGTGTTGCTCAGGGAGTTCGGAGGAAGGTTGGAACTGAACGGATAAGGTCCCTAGACTCTCTTGCTACCAGTAAAGGTGTGTGGGAAATGGGCTCCCCTGGTAGGTGGACAAACCAGTCGGGAGGAAGCAATGCCATGGAAAAGGTAGAGAGATTGCTTAACCAGTTTTGTTGGGTTTTAGGACGATTGCGTCTGGCATTTTTTGGCTTTTTTGGGTGGTTCTCGGAATTTTTTTTTGATCCAGTAGGGACTGTTTCACCTTTGTGGGGGTGATCATGGCTTGCTTTTTTTGGATGTTTTTGTGGTTTTCTTGTATTCTTTATGATTATTTTTGATTTGGTCAGGACCTTCCCCCCCCCCATGCATTCCTATGGAAAAACGTGCTTTGGTTTATGATTTTTTTGGGTTACAACAGAGGCTGTTGTAACTGACTTCTGTCATAACCCAGGGTTTTACTGCACTGATATGGCAATGTACTGTCGGGGTCTTGGTGGTATAGTGATGGAATCAAAATGGTGGCGCAAGTAGTAGCATTAACCTACAAAACTGAGTACAGTTGTACCTCGCTTAAAGAGCATAATGTGTTCCACAGGATTGTTCTTTAAGCGAGTTTGCTCATTAAGCGAAACACCATTGTAAGTGACCAGTTGTTGGGGGGGGGGGGATTTCAAACCCCGATTTATTTGTTAAGCAAGTTTTAGGTTGGTTTTATTTGTTAAGTGAATTGAACATTCAGAGAAAATTATGCTCTTTAAGCAAGTTACTCTTTAAGCGAGGTGCTCTTTATGCGAGGTTTGACTGTATGTGTGTTTCTGCTGGTGTAGGGAGAGCCCTGCAGAATGGAAAGGGGAGACAGGGCATGGCCCCTTCAGAGGATGTGGGCCACTGACAAACTGTAAATAATGTTAAACACTGACGGCAGTCTTGCCTCCATCTTCAAACTGAATAGCCAACTCTTCCTTTAATGCAGGGATTCCCAACCTTTTCAAGCCAGGGGCCGGGTCACGCTCTCTCAGTCAACTTTGGGGGCTGGACGGCCATTTTGCCCTGCCTGCATGATGCGGGTGGCTATTTTGTCCTAACAGCTTCAATTGGGTGGTTATTTTGTTTCTCGAATGCCCTTGGAGGGGGGGGGGGCACATGAAATGGTGCAATGGGCTAGATCTGGCCCATGGGCCTTAGGTTGGGAATCCCTGCTTTAATGGATCATTAAAAGTCAACTGGTCAGCAATGAAGTCAACTGGGTCGGGGGGAGGAACAGGAAGCCCCCAGTGTGACTTCATAGCAAATGAATTTGTGAATTGCACCCTCAGACTAATGGAAGCTTATGTCTTCTAACAGGTGGAGGATCAGAGCTTCCCCCACCTCTACCAAAGGACCTTTTCCCCTTTTTCTATTATGAGTTCTGGCTCTCCCTAGAACAGGGGTGGTCAACCTTTTTATGCCATGGACCTGACCACGCCCCTGGACAGCTGAGCGGGCCAGACCATGCACCCAAAAGCGGGTGCATTTATGGCTGTCATAAATGCACCCATTTCCGTTTTTGTGACAGCCGTGAACACGTTTGCACATGCGTGGGTGTGTTTTGCAGCAGTCGTAAATGTATCTGCTTCCACTTCCGATGTGATGGAGGTGGTGAAGGGCTGGATGGAATGGCATTGCAGGCTGGGGGCCGGCCATGGACCATAGGACGGGAACCCCTGCCCTAGGACCTTCCCTTCCAATGGCCTCTACTGCTCTTGTCTCTTCTCTTTCAGGTCCATGTTGGGAATGAGGATTATATTCACCTGCGAGTGTTCAAACCCCTTCCTCATGAAAACAAGCCACTGACGCTCACCAGTCACCAGAGCAAGAAAGCAAAACATGATGAGCTGGCTTACTTCTAGAGTCTTTGAAAAGCCTTTTATTAATCCTTTCTTTAACAAATGAATTTGCATGTGCAAAGATCAATCAATAAATTTATTTTTCCTACTTGTCCTTTTTATAAGAATATTGTTTTAAATATGTAGTGATTTGCCTATGCCCTAATTATATTAAATCTGTAACATGCTTCTAAGAGTTAATCTGTTATGCATATTTGTTTATGGTGTTTTTATGGGTTATTTTCTAATACTGCCCCCCCCCCCAATTCCAAATCCTTCAGTGCTTTTCTGAATGAGAAGCACTGTGTCATCTTTCACTTTGGATTGGTGAACTGGCTCATTCTACAGGTTTTGAAGTATAAATTATTCACAAATAATGTACCGTTGCCTTCTTTCACATGATACTGATAGGAATTAGCTTGAATTTTCACTGCTATTGCCTGTGAAAGATCATCTTCTGGCAGCCAATGATTGTTACTGTCTAACTGCTACAGGAATTTCTTTCCCCACCTCACTATCAAAGCTATCAATGTTCTTTTGCTGACACAACTTTCAGCCCACAAAGAAGATAGATGCAAGCTAATACAGTATGTCCTTCCAGCTCTGGCCATTCTGCCCTGGGTGACCTTGCTAAGAGTCCAGCCTTGTAATGGAATCTGGCTTCCTGACACATTGAAACCCCCTCACCACATTAGGGTGTGCATCCAAGAGGGAATAGGCAAAACATCTACACTGGTGATTCCCAATGTGGGGCAAATGCCCCACAAGGGGACTTTGATTCCCAGAAGCCCAAGTCTGTACATTGGCTGATTCAGTTTGGGAATTGAAGTCCAGAAACCAAAGGTTGGGAAATACTGATCTAAACCTTGCGCCCACAGTCTCCTCACCTGACTGAGCATGCTGAATTGCCAAGGCCAGGGCTGTCTTGGCATTGGAGGTTAAAGCATACCAGTTATGATCTTAAATATCTGGTTGTAGGACAGTCAGCAGAAGCACAGTATGTGGGAAGTGAGTGCTAGTGTCAATTTAGCAGATTGTGGAGTCGGAAAGGTTGGCATTCACAGTTGCACTTGGGGTCCATTGGCCCAGGGGACCACTTGACTCAGCTCTGCCACTGACCCACCCCCACCCTCACCCCCTGCTCTATCTTCACTCTTATCTTCACCTATTTTATTTATTTAGATTTATATACCTCCCCAATCTATAGACTCTGAACCAGTGATGGGATATTACCAGTTCAGACCGTTTCACCCAAACCGGTAGCACCCCATCAGGAGGGGTTGCCGGGGGTGGTGGTAAACCCCCAGGCAACCGGTTCAGTCACCTCTCCAGCCCCCTCCAAAAATGTATTTCTGGGCAGCCAAAATGGCTGCCTGGAACTGCGCATGCATCAAAAAAATTAAAATGTCTGTGCATGCGTCAAACCTCCGTTTGACACATGTGCAGTTCTATTTTTTAGTGCACATGCGTCAAACGGAGGTTTGATGCATGCACAATTTTATTTTTTTTATTTTTGTTCCACCCACGACATGATGTCGGCTATGCCCATGACATCCATGACATCACAGTGGGGTAGTGGGAATTTTGACAATCCACCACTGCTCAGCGGTGTACACAGTCCAGCGAACACCTCACTGGCTGCTCAGCAAAACTTAAAAACTATGAAAACAGTTAAAAGCCTTTCAATAAATGTGCTTTATATGAACCCTTTCCTTTTCTCTCTACTTCTGTGTAAGCAACCTTTATGAAGAAGGCCATAGTCAGCCTTCCTTCGCCTTAAAGCAAGGCACTGCTCACCTGTCTTGCGAACAGATACCATTCTGCCTCTCACCACATAGTTATCTGCAAATAGCTCTCAATATGAAACTGTTTTGGAGGGACCAGGTGAGCAGGTATAAACCTGCTACTCTGTGCCATTCAAAGTGATTCCTCACAAAGTAGGAAAGAAAAAGGTCTTCTTTTGCACTTCCTGTTGGCCACCAAGAACTTACAAGGCCCTAAAGAGATCCAAGTTTTATACTGTCCCAGTGGAGACCATGCCCAAAGTATCACACACAGTTTTGCAAGATGCCTCTATGTGGAATTGTGTCACTACACTGTAGCAATGCCATTTGCTATGGTTTCATCATGGCAGTCTTTCTGGTCTGCCAAATGTAAAACCAGGATCACTCCCAGTACAGATTGTGGGGATGAGGATCTAAGGCAGGGGTTCTCGACCTTTTCAACACGAGGGCCGAAATATGCTCCCTCAGACAGCTTTGGGGGACGAACAGCCATTTTGCCTTGCCTGCCACACATGGCACTTCCAGGTGTGGAAGAAGACCGGGGGGGGGGCACATGAAATGGTGTCGTGGGCCGCATCCAGCCTCCAGATTGAGAACCCCTGATCTAAGGAGTGGACAAGTATGAGCAGTGTGATGCTTCCTCTTTCTTCTGCCTCAAGAGGAAAGCTGAGTTTTGGCCCAAACCTCACAACTGAAGGAGGTGGGTGGTAAGCAAGCAGGCAGGCAGGTACAGTACTGAGGTAAATAAAAGCCGTTGGCTCGCAATCCACCCAATCTCTGCCTTTAAGAATTAAATGAGTAGCTGGGGTTGGCATATGGGGACCATTTGGGCCCCCATCTCAGAACAGAGGTGGAGTGGCAGGAAAATATGCTTTGTCATCCCTGCTCTGGACACACATGGTCCTGTGGCAAGTGTGTTCCAGCTTGTCATTGCGTAGAAGTGCCTATCAGGAGGTCCAGCCACCCCCAAACTGGTTTCATTCGCTGACAAAGCAAAATAGTAAAACAATCACATTTCTATACCATTCCCATGGTGCTTAGTGTGGTCTCTGGGCAGTTCACAAGTCAATTAGCATTTTTGCTCCAAACATCCTGGGTACTTATTTTACCGATCTCAGAAGGATGGCAGGCTGAGTCAACCTTGAGGCTTGGTCAGGACTGAACTCACAACCTTTTGGCTGCAGTACAGCAGTGTAACCACTGTGCCACCAGGGCAGACAAGAGGGCTGCGCAATGCCAATCTAGCCACAAGGGAGGGCTGGCCAATTTAAAGATGAAAGCAACATTATCTGATTGGTAATGACTAACTCCTTTTCTCTCCAGTCATGGGACATCTTAGTTAATGTCTTACTCTTGCTGACTAATGGGCCGAGTGCCTCAGAAAAGGTTGCCTGTCTGGAAACATGTAAGTCACGGGCAATGGCAGCTCCACAGTGCATACCCATGGTGGGATCCCAAGTACATAGTTGGAAACCTTTCGACTTCCTTCTTACAGGCTTAAATGATTGATTACTACACAAGCTGTATGATGTAGTATAAATGATATATTAGTCACTGCTCAAAGGAGCTTTCAGTATAAATGTGACTGAAGGCAAAAAGAAGGGAAGACTGAGATGGGTGAATGGAGGCCAGCAAATTCAACTTCCATATGTCCACCATTTCATTTTTAATAGTGGGGCAATTACTTTCAGGGGGTGTAGTGCTGGAAATGTAGCAATAGCAATTACACTTCGTGCACTTTCTGGGCAGTTATGTGGCAAGAGTGCCGCTTCCTCTTCTTGCCAATACCAAGGAGTTGTTTTGGCATCAAAACAGATTGAGTGGTTGGGGAATTCCAGTGAAATCACACGTGCTGTATGAATGTACACTCCCCCCTCCCCCCAAAGGCTCCAAGAGTGTTGGACAAAACAGACAGACCACGAAGCTACCTCTAAGGAGAGATGTTGGGCAGGTAGGCTTTTTGAAATGGTGGGGAGAACTTGGACACACCCATTCTTAGGCTTTGTTTCCGAGAGGATGAAAATATAAGAAGTTAGCCTCAGGGCTTTGCACTTTAGTATTTTATGGAACAAAATTAGGTAGGCAACCAGATGTTGTTGATGTGTGGTTCTCATAGTCCTTCACCAATGGCTTTACTGACTAGGACTGACAGAAACTGTAGGCTAAAAATATTTGGAGGGACACAGTTGTCCATTGCTGCCTACTTATAACTGTTCACTAGGTGGACAGGCTAATAAACACTGCTTGTTTATCGGATCCTTGTCCTGCCTGGTTGGTCAAGGCGTCCAAGGTGGTGACAAGTAGTTGGGTCGGAGCAATAGTCAATGCGTCCTTGCAGGAGGGGTTGTTTCCTGCACCATTAAAACATGTTTTGGGGCGCCCATTTGAAACCTTAACTAATGAATGAAATAAAAGAAATAAATGAACTAATGAGCTCAACACATCGAATTCACACACTAAATCCCTGACAGGCACTGGCGCGGCAGTTACAGGGGGTTCTGGATGAAGCGGATTATCTGGACCCCTTTCAGTCAGGATTCAGGCCTGGATATGGCACTGAGTCTGCATTGGTCGCACTGTTGGATGATCTCTGGCAGGAGCAAGACAGAGGCCATCCATCCATCCTTGCTCTTCTTGACCTCTCAGCAGCCTTTGATACTGTCAACTACGGTATCCTTCTGAGATGGCTCCGAGGTCTGGGGATCCAGGGCACTGTGTGGTCCTAATTTGCATAATTTCTGAGGGACTGGACCCAGTCGGTGTGTTTGGAGGATGAGATGTCCAGCCCTAGGCCTCTCCAGTATGGGGTGCCTCAGAGCTCGGTCCTCTCACCTCTTTTATTTAACATTTACATGAAGCTGCTGGGAGAGATCATCTGTTCCCACGGGGTGAGGAAACATCAGTGAGCTGATGATACTCAACTATACATCTCGGCCCATGGTGATCCCAGCGATGCAGTCAGATTCCTATCCAGGTGTCTGGAGGCTGTTGGGGCCTGGATGGGGGATAACGGGCTACAACTGAATCCTGGCAAGACTGATTGGCTGTGGGTCAGGGGCCCTGCACTATCTCGTGAGCTACCATCTTTGGTCCTGGATGGGCCTATTTTGCCCCAAACAGACCCGGTGAGGAGTTCGCTGGACTGTGTACACCGCCCAGAGCCTATTAATTGGGGTGGTATATAAACCTACTGCAAATAAATAAATAAATAAATAAATAAATAAATAAATAAATAAATAAATAAATAAATAAATAAATAAATAAATAAATAAATAAATAAATAAATACAGAACCACAGCCCAAAGCTTTTCAGAGTAGATATGTTTTATTTGTGGCCATATTCTGATTTTCCTGTGTCAGTCTGCTGTTGGTCTGCATGTTGGGAGACGTTTACAGAAGACTCTTAGAAATAATTCAGTGGATCACTTGCTGTTTTCCCAGCCTGGTAACTGACCAGAGAAGGTCTTCTATTTTCATGAGGAAGAGGCATGAATATACGCATGTGCAGGAATCCATCCTGGTCTGTCTGAACCTACATGAAAGAAAGAACAAGTGGCATTATGAAAGTGTTCTAGATTATTGTCCCATGTAATTTGTCAGGGTTGCTCAGGTGAAGATTAGACATTGAGACAGAAGGAGCATGCAAAAAGCAGATTCATGGAAGACAAAATTAAATTATAGCCTTATTTAACCATTCTGTTTACAAGGCAGATAAAGATCTGGACCATTATTGTTGGAGTTTTACTACAACCTCACATACTGCCTGTACTGGAGAGACCTTTCTGCCTGGAGTGACTATCTGTCCAGCACTAACTAATCAATCCTTCCTGCCTCTTAATATATAAAAAAAGCCCTGTCTTTTTTTGCTCTGAGTTCTTTTCCTCTCTTTTGTCAGTTGGTGCCAGTTGTTTATTGCTGTTGAACACGCACCACTTTTCCTCCAGAAGCAGGTGGGACCGGATAGCCACTAATTTATTGACTCTTATATTCATCAAATGATTTTGAGCTGTAGTATGTGTTTTCCCACAGGCAGACCAAATGCATTCTGAAGACACTGACGTCGGGGGAATGGATAACATTTTTATGGCCACTAAAGATCCATCTGACTTTTGTAGAGTTCCTTCCACCATGCAAGAGGTGAAATGTGCTCTACACTTTCTGACAAAAACTGCTTGCTCAAAAAAACCCATCTAAATGTGCTCTACACTTTTGGACAAAAACTGCTTGCTCAAAAAACCCATCTTTGCCTTGTATTTTGCTATATTTGCAATGACTTTGCCCCAGTCGTGTCCCATTTCTTCTGAATTACAGTAAAACATCGAGTTATGAATAAACTCAGTTCAATGGCCTTGTTTGTAAATCGATTTTGTTCATAACTCAAGGCATCTCTATTCAAATAAAGAAATAGCCCCACCCTACCCTCCAACAATCAAAACAATTGTTTCCCCCCCAGTGTTTTGGAAGATCCATCTTAATATTTCTTAACATTTCTCACTGGGAATACTGACCACAATGAAGTAGTTGGTTCCAGCCACTGTCTGTGTTCTGTACTCTGTAGCCTTGAATATTGTGTAAGTTTTGTTCTCCTTTGCTTCTATTTCAGATTTCATCTAGAATTAAAAATAAGAAGTGTTTGCCATTTTAAGTCAAGGGAAGACTTTAAAAATCTGCAAATCATATTTCTATAAGATGGGAAAATCTGTAAACCAGAGGATCTCAACCTGCAGCCCATGGTGCCATTTTATGTGGTCCCCCACTGCCTCCACCACATCCTGAAGTGCCATGTGATGGAGGAAGGGCAAAATGGCTGTCCAGCCGCCAAAGCTGTCTGAGGGAGCGTGACCTGGGCCCCGGCTTTAAAAGGTTGAGAATTCCTACTGTAAACCATACCTCTATGAGGAGATGGAAGAGAGACATCATTCACTTAATTGTGTGAATTAATTTGTAGACCCTAAAATCCACCAGGACATCATTGAATTAGAAAAGAGAAGCAGAGTGTATCAAGACAAGCTCTGCTCTGAAACAAAATGTGGCTCCCAAAGGGTCTTGTCCTTCTCAGACAAATTTCATCAGGTGTTCAAAAATGCATAATGAAAGTTCCTTGGTGTTTATTATTTATGTATGATATGAAAGTGGAAATTATTATGAGAGAACGTGACCCTAAAAAGTAACACTAAAAAACTTCAGTCTATTCCTAAACTACAAAAAGGTTGATTAAATTAACACCACGTGTTGAATTATGAGAGCCCTAGTGATGCAGTGGCTAAACTGCTGTACTGCAGCCAAAATGTTGTAAGTTTGATCTTGACGGGAATCAAGGTTGACTCAGCCTTTCATCCTTCCGATGTTGGTAAAATGAGTACCCAGCATGTTGGGGCAAAAAATGCTAATTAACTTGTGAATTGCCCAGAGAGTGTACTAAGTGTTATGGGGTGGTATATAAGTGTACTGTAATTGTTATCGCTAATTACCCTGTAAAACAAAGTACAGTAATATAGTCAATCCTCGCATAAAGAGCGTCTCGCTTAAAGAGTAACTCGCTTAAAGAGAATTTTCTCTGAATGTTCGCTTGGCTTAACAAATAAAACCAACCAAAAACTCGCTTAACAAATAAATTGGGGTTTGCAATCCCCCCCCCCCACACACACACAATTGGTCATTTACAATGATGTTTCACTTAAAGAGCAAACTTGCTTAAAGAGCAATCCTGTGGAACACATTATGCTCTTTAAGTGAGGTACAACTGTACCTCGGATAACATTTACCTCAGATAACGCTAAAATTGCATAATGTTAAGTAATCTGGGAAGGAGAATTGGGTCGAATAACGTTAAGGTCCTATATGGGATGGATCGGATAACAACCACTAAAGCCTGTGCGGTTACAGCTTATCTCTATGGAGCTTTAACGTTATCTGATCCATCTCATAGGATTTTAACATGCATCGGATAATACTAAAAAATCGGATAACACCAAGACTTGTGGAACCAAGTCTTAGCATTATCCAAGGTATTACTGTAGTCATCAATTCCCTTTCGTTTCCTACCTATTCTGTTTTGTAGATGGTGGAGTTTTCAGGTTATCTTCAAATACCTCATACACAATACAGCACACTGCAGTAATCCAAATGGGAGCTTAACAGGGCATGAAGCAGCTGTTCTATCTCATGTACCAGTCTAAGCTACTAGAAAGCATTCTGTACCAAAGGGGGCATGTGGCCAGTGGTGGGCATCAGCAGGTTCGCACCAGTTCGCTAGAACTGGTAGCAGAAATTCTGGCTGGCCCCGCCCATTCAAGTTTTGAAATAAAGTACTGTAGTTCAAATAGGTCAATCTTAGAAGAAATCAACCCTGTTGACTCCTTAGAAGGTCAAATAGTAAAGATGAAGCTAAAGTACTTTGGACATCAATTCAAATGAGAAGAGAGGATTCACTTGAGAAAGCCTTGCTGCTGGGAAAGGTGGAGGGCAAAAGAAAAGGGGGGCGGCCAAAGATGAGATGGCTGGATGGTATTATTGATGGGCACAGAACTGAGCGAGTTGAGGAGGATGGTGGAGGACCATGGGGTCGCAAAGGGTTGGAATCAACTGTGCAACTGAACAACAACAAAAGTTCTAATTCGGATGCAACGCAGGGCTTCTCCCCTGGCCATCTCCACAGTGTGGTAGTAATTTTTTTTGGAGCCCACCACTGCATGTGCCCCTCTAACAGAGAAGATGGATCTACAAACATCTCCGTGCTATGAAGCTGAATCCTTAACAAACAAAGGGAACACTTCTCACATAACTAGGTGAATCATTCACTACCAGTACCTCCTTCTTGTGTTTCATGGTGAAACGAGCTGAATATTTAAACCGAAATGCATTTGTGGGATTTCCCAAAATGTGGTTCAATACAAAAATCATCACATCAAATTCTGCTGTGCATTTCTGGTAACTCACCTTGTTAGCCAGCTGTTGGACTTCTGTTGTAGCAGGCTTAAGGTCACTTAATTCTCCAGGCATCACGGTGAAAAATGTGGATTCTGACCAGTCTAGAAAGTCTGTGCTGTAAAGTTAACAACAGCAGTGATGCCGGAAGGTGCTCTCTGGTATGATATATACTCTGGGAGAGTCATGTGACATTTATGTAGATTAGCTTAACAGTGATTGACCAGATAAGGGGAGGGAAAAGCACATGAAGAGAGTTCTGCTTCTCCTGCTGAGTGACCCAGCATGAGAAATTTAACTTAAACATGTAAACAATTAGAAGATAACATGCATGATGGAACGAAACCTGTTATTTTGCAACAATTGCCTCAATAAAGGATGAAAAGTCCTGCACCACCACTAGCATGACATGTGATGAAAATTTGCCCTTTGCAAAAGCTGAAACAGCATTGTGTTAACATATTGCCCAAGACACACTTCAGATTTCCACATCCATTTCATCTGTTCCTGACCAAACAAGATGTGAGCCTGAACTGCATGGATAGGTTTTTGGGTTCAATAGCATACAAACAGCAGCTGGAGGGCTGACTGATCAGTTCAGTCTTGGTGCAGAGAAAGGGTATCCAACCAGTGGTGGGATGTCAAAATATTTACTACCCCACCGTGATGTCATCACAGTGTGGGTGGGGGTCACATGATGTCATGACTATGTGGGCGGGGCCAAATAAAAATAAATAAATAAAAATAAGCACACACACACCTCAACCCACCCACCCACAACACAAACCGTAAATACATTAAATAAATAAAATAAATTAAAATACACCCACCCACCCCAAACACAAATCAACCAGAGCTTTTAAACCAGAGCTTAAAGCTTATTCTGGCTAATCTTTCTCACACTAGGTCAGATGGAAGGAACTACAGAATGAACTCACCACAAGATGGCTTCATTTTGGCACTTTTCAACAGTTAAAGAAGTTAGGTACTAAGTCTTTGCCTAACCAGTTCTCTAGGATAATATCCCTTAATGTAAATGTAAAACAGCTGTACCTCCTTAAGGGTTCTCCAATTGGAACAGCAATTCGAACCGCACAGGTGTAGCTTATTGATGATGTAACCCCGAGACTTTACTTTAAAACGCCCAAGCCAGGCCTTTTTAGGAACTGTGGTAGTACGTCAATATAGGTAAAGGTATTAAATGCACATTAAAATACACAGACACACCACATCCAAAGGTGAGTCACTTACCCTGGGGAGCAGGCTACAGGGAGCTTCAGGCTAGCAGCTTCTCTTCTTCCTCCCCATTGGGAGGACAGCAAGGAGGATGTGCATAAGCACCAAGCACTGTAGGCATGCATGCACACCAAGTGCTTGGCGCACATGCGCAGTGTGGGAACCAGTGAAAAGGTAAGTCCCGAAGGTGGTTCCCCCCCCAAAGCTGCTACTGGTTCTCTAGGACACTGGGAAAAGTTACTACTGGTTCTGGCAAACTGGTCTGAACCTGTTACATCCCATCACTGTATCCAACCTGTGTGATTTTCACAGGTGAATTTACCCATCATGTTACAACATGTTGCCCTTTTCTGAACATACAGCCTAAACTTAGGTTTATTCTATAACAAATATGTGCCATCTAGTCCAGTGGCTCCCAACGTGGGGCCCACACCCCACAGGTTACAGTGATAGGCTCTTTCAGGGAGGCACAGGAAAGAACTGAGCTATCTAGACAGATATCTTTATTAAAACCAACCATTTAATAGTAATATAAGGGGTTTGGATTTAAGAATTTGAAGTACTGTATCCATCTCTAGGTATACATGAACAGTTGCTATTTTTTTAAAAATGTAAACGTTTACCCAAGGCTCAGAAAACAGACATTACGCATTGATGACCTGTGACACAAACTACCTGTACTACAAGACTCTGAAGAAACGTTGTGATCTCTTGGAATTTATGTTTTTACCACAATTGCTATCTTGTTAAAATCCCTATAGAAAACTGACCAGACTTTTATCAGGTCCCTCATAGCTCAGTATCTATGTCTGGTTATGTTTGCTTTTCAATAGGAAGCTGGATTCCAGGGCAAATAATGTTTTCCCAGAAGATTACAAGTGACTGATACACATCTGACAAAACAGGCAGTAAATGAGTCATTAAAGTAGCTGCTGCAAAAAAAAATTCTTAAGCGTTCAAAATGTCACAGGACTCCTCATTGTTTTTACTGTAATAGAAATATCTCAGCAAAATGTGTATACTGTATTATGAGAAGATTTTGGAATGTTTTTTAAAATGGGAAAAATCTTGTTGCTTAACATAGTATATTGCACTAGAGTATCCCTTTGAATCAATGACTGGAGTCAACTTCTTAGTATGTTCCTTTGATTCAAATAGACCTACCCTAATCGTGACAAACTTTAGCTTAGTAAATTGCACTTAGAGTAGGGCCATTTGATTCACTAGAACTTGTGAAGGTGATGGCACAGTGACAGGCAAGCCACCAGAAGACCCAAAAAGCTACAGGCCCATATCTCTTCTTAGCCACCTATGCAAGATATATGAACATTTAATTCTAAACCAATTGTCTGCAATAGTAGAACCCCCAGATTATACCACAACAAGCTGGTCTCAGACCCGGCAAGGATTGTACACCACAAATTATTAATTTAACACGGTATATAGAAGATGGTTTTGAACTGATGGGAATAATTGTGGTAGTGTTTATAGATCTTACTGCAGCTTATGTTACAGTCAACCATGAGGCACTGCTGAAGAAAGTCTCCCATATCACAAAGGACTTTAAATTTACAAAAATCATAGGCTGTTTACTGGAAAACTGCAGATTCTTTGTTGATTTCCAAGGACAATGCAGCCATTGGTGAAATCAAAGATTTAGCCTCCCACAGGGCAGTGTGCTAGCCCCTCACACTGTTTAACATATACTGTATACTAATGATCCACCACTGCTGGAAGGCACTAGGAGCTTTCTCTATGCCAATGACCTTGCAATTGCTGTACAGTACTCAAACGTCAAGGCTGTTGAGAAAAAAACTGACTGAAGATTTGAACTTAATGACTATATATAATAGCAGGCATTCACAACCTATGGCCCGTGGGCCTAATTTGGCCTGTGCATATCATTAATCTGGCCCACAGTAATCACCCAGGCACAGTGGTGGGCTGTCAAAAAAAATTACTACCCCACCGAGGGCGGAGTCGATGTCATGGGCGGAGCCAACATCTTGACATCATGTTGCGGGTGGAGCCAATGTCATGATGTCATGATGTCACAATGTGGGTGGAGCCAAAGTAAAAATAATAAATAAATAAAAATACACATATTTAAATACATATAAATACATATATGAATGCATATAAATTAAAATCAATACATATACACATAATACATAAATACATTACATACACATTAAAACAAACTACATAAAACACACACACCTCAACCCACCCACCCACCCCAAACACAAACCCATCAGTTACCTTACCTGGGGTCGGGGAGCAGCAGACAGGCAGGCACAGCAGCAGTGTGACCTAGCCCGGCCTGGCCTGGCAGCACAGCACAGCCTAGCCCAGCAGCGTGGCCTGGCCCGGCCTGGCAGTGCGCTGAGGAAAGGCCGCCACCGTCACTCCTCCAGGCACTCTGCATTTCTGGGCAGCCCAAAATGGCTGCCCAGAAGTGTGCATGCATCAAAACTCAATTTGATGCATGTGCACTTCTATTTTTTAGTGTGTATGCATCAAATTGAGTTTTGATGCATGCACAGTTCCAGGCAGCCATTTTGGGCTGCCCGGAACTATCATCCGGAGGGCGGCCAGAGAGGCGACCAAAGTGGTCACCTGGTGGTTCACTACTCTCCCGGCGATCCCCTCTGGAAAGCTGCTGAACTGGTCCGAACTAGTAGCAGCCCATCACTGCCCGGGCACCTCTAGGACTTCCTGGTTCTGTGATGGGCGCCCGGTGTGGAAACAGGAAATCCTAAAAAGGCACTCTTTCCTTGCCGAAGCACTGCAGAGGAGCAGCAGAGAAACCTGAAAATGGAGCAATTATGCGCCATAAAGCCTCCCACTGCCGGGAGAAGCGGTGGAGACTATGTAAAAAACTGCAAAACTGATGCAATTGCTGCCGCCGCCGCCACCAATGACAATGAAAAAGTAAGCACTGGAGACATGTCTGGCCTGTGGCGGGAAAACGTTGTGAACCCCTGTATTATAGGGATAACCAACTGAAGCCAAACTCCTAAAAACTTGAGTCTTTTTCATCTGAAAAACCATAAGGCAGCAAGAAGGTTCCAGATGAACTGGAATGGCACCAGGCTCGAACACTGCGACAACCCCAAATACCTGGAAGTTACTCTGAATTGAATTCTCACTTTCAGGACCCACTGCCTAAATATCAAACAGAAAGTTTTTGCCAGGAACAATATTCTGAGGGGAAAAAACAGGCACAAGTTGGGGTGCACAACCACACACATTAAGAACTTCTGCGCTAGCTTTGTTACTCTATAGGAGATCATGCTAGTCTAGTGTGGTGCACATCAATGGACGCAAAGCAGGTGGGTGTGGCCCTAAATGAAAAGTGAGATGGAGCACAAGATGCCTAAAACCAATCCCAATACAAAAACTGCATTACTTACTCTCTGATCTCTGATGTGAAGCTGGTAATAGGAAGGCTAAAGCTCATGAAAAAAGTCAGCTTAAAAAAAAAGATCTGGAGAGAAGCAGCATAGAGGCACTAACTGAGTGGAACCTCTAGGACCTTTACAAAAGACAAATATGCTGCCAAAGTTTAAGGTCCTCTTTTACAAGCCTCCATAAATAGAACAGGATTATGACAGATTGACTTCTTGAAGAGAACAAAAGCTTTGTGAGTCTGCAGGGACAACTCCCCCCTCACTGGCAGGACACTTAGACTACCTTAGACACCATTTTGGTCTTCAGTCGCACAGTCAATTCCGACCCCTTGCGACCCCATGGACCACTGTCCACCAGGCACCTCTGTCCTCCACCATCCTCCTCAAATTGCTCAGCTTTGTGCCCATTGTGTCTACAATACCATCTAATTTTTGGCCACCCCCTTCTTCTTTTGCCCTCTACCCTTCCCAGCATCAAGGCCTTATCAACCGAATCCTCTCTTCTCATTTGATGTCCAAAGTACTTTAGCTTCATCTTTACTCTTTGACCTTCTAAGGAGCAGTCAGGGTTAATTTCTTCTAAGATTGACCTATTTGTTCTCCTCGCTGTCTAGGGGACTCTCAAAACTCTCCTCCAACACCACATCTCAAAGGCATCTATTCTTCTGCACTCAGCTTTCCTAATGGTCCAGCTCTCACAACCATACATAGAACTGGCCAAAAGCCTGCAGAGAAAAGGGGAAGACATGCATAGTAAGAGAAGGAGGAGCTCCTACCAAAAGCAACTCAGATCTTTGAAAGATGCTAGGTGTGGCTCTGTACAGACATAAAACCCGTACATGTGAGTCAGAGACCACAGAAAACTATGGCTGGAAACAATACCTGGTTTATTGAAGTACTTAAACCCTCAGCTCCAGATTTGTGCAGTCATACAATTAGAAGATGGGCTTGACGAGGAAGTGCACCTATGCATATGGCTTGTATGAACAAGCCAAGACTCAGAACACTCCTTATACAAGTTGCATAAAAAACAACTCTTCTGGGGAACAAGGTATGTGTTGATCAGGTGTTAGGATTCTCAGGCGACTACTCTTTCTGTAGCAGCCACGGAAAATGGTGGCAGATTTACTGCAAGGTGAAACTGCGTAGCTTTCAGTGTACTTAAGGTGTGTGTAGTTCCTCCAACTCTACGAAGCTCTCTGTCTATGCTGTAGAGTCACACATCTGTAACACTCCAATGGCTCAAGCAAGTTCCGGCACAATCCAGATCTAGTTTACCAAACTGTACCATGTAAAGAAGTAACACCTATGTAAAATGTGTGCTTCTCGTTGCTAAAGTGGACTTATTTGTGTCTAGGCCTGGGCCATAGTGACTAGTCCCCTGAACCACATGACTGGCCCATGGCCCAAAAGGTTTGGGCACCCCTGCTCTAACTTAAAGATCTGTGTCCAGGGCCGGATTTTCCTATAGGCAAACTAGGCTTCAACCTAGGGCTTCAAGATCAAGAGGGCCCTATATTCAAATTGTTAGCAAAATTAAAATTGAGTGTGCATGCGCAGAAAACAATCTGATGCATGCACACTGCAATTTCAAATTGAATTTCTGCGCATGCGCCATTACAGGCAGTCTAGGGCCTCTTTTCATGTAAATCCGGCCCTGCCTGTGTACAGACTCCACCCATTCTATTTACAGTACTTCATTTACCAGCAAGCCCAGACCTGACAAGGACAGCTTGTATTAGTGCCTATCGTACTGAATACTCCCCAAGCGAAGATGGGTGAGGTCTCTTACTTGTATGCATTGCTAAATCAAAAGCACACAAATGCAGAAGATACTATTTAATCCCTATTTCTAGTTCTCTTCACTGAAGAGCTGGAAGATGCCCTTCTGCTTTGAAAACTGGTATATCCTGCAACCTGGTGGTTCAACGGTTAAACTGCACTGCAACCAAAAGATTGTGAGTTTGATTATGATGGGGAACGGAGAACAAGGTTGACTCAGCCTTCTATCCTTCTAAGTATAGTAAAATGAGTACCTAGCATGCTGGGGGCAAACGTTAATTAACTTGTGAACCACCCAGAGAGTGCACTAAATGCACATATGAGGCGGTATAGAATTGTAATTGTTATTGAACCTCATTCCCATCCCCAACATTATTCACACTGTATGTGCAGGTGAGAAAATCCTTGAACTTGGCTCTTCTTCTTCTCTCCCCACCCCATGTTACCTCTCCTTCTGCCAGCAAGGATTTGAAACGGGTGGTTCTTCTACCACAGCTCTGCCATGTGTTGCCATCCAGATGACTTATGCAATTTAAAACTATAAAATTGCAACTGGCCAACAAGCTTTTGAAAAGCTGTCAACTGCATGACAATACTGTATAGTTCCTGACAGTTAATGGTATACGTTTAAAACACAGGGCAAAATTGTACTAAAACGAAACTTCTGTGGTTCTGGTATTAATTTTCACCTGAAAATGCCAATGTTCTAAGAATATACTCGCAAGTTCATTTAACCTTCACCCTTTTTCTTTCACAAACTAAAACACTCATAGATAAAGGTCGCCTATGGTCGAAAACCAGTAGTATCCAACTCTAGGGTATGGTGCTTATCTCTGTTTACAGCCAAAGAGCCCGCGCTGTCTGCGTCTGCAGACATTTCTGTGGTCATGTGGCAGTGCACAAATCGCTGTTACCTTCTCACTGAAGTGGTACCTATTTATCTACTTGCAATCTCTTGTTTTTGAACTGCTACGTTGGCAGGAGATGGGACAGAGAAAACAGCTCACTCCATCATGCAGTACTCAGGTCTTGAACTTCTGACCTGCCAACCTTCCAATCAGCAAGTTCAGCATCATAACCACTACGCCACCAGTTTCTAGAAGTTACTTAAATGGATGACTTCCAAGAATTTTCTAATTTCTAAGAAATTATGTTGAGATGCCACAACGTACAGGCTGAAATCCTATTGTAGTTAAGCACATGGCTTAACTTTTAAGTGTGAACTGCGGGCAGTCACACAATGAATTAAAACATTGATAATGTCTAGAGAAATTTCTTATTTTACAGCAACCAATTTTGTTATTGCTGTCAGAGCTACACAGTAATCTAATAATGTGCTAAAACTAATTATGTCACACCACTCTTGCCACACCGCTGACAAAAACTAACTTCCATGTGAAGCCAATTCAGGAACAGTTCTGGCTACATCAACATGTTGTCAATGAGCTGGTGAGAGGCATTTGTTCCAATTGGTCAGTTACCTTATGTAACATCTGCCACTCTCTGATTCTTTCAGTACAGTAATACCTCGGATAACGCTAAGACTTGGTTCCACAAGTCTTGGTGTTATCCGATTTTTAGTGTTATCCGATCCATGTTAAAATCCTATGGGATGGATCAGATAACGTTAAAGCTCCATAGAGATACATTGTAACTGCACAGGCTTTAGCGGTTGTTATCTGATCCATCCCATAGGACTTTAACGTTATTCGATCCAATTCTCCTCCTCAGATTACTTAACGTTATGCGATTTTAGCGTTATCTGAGGTAAACGTTATCCGAGGTATTACTGTATCCAAATGAAAGAGAAAGTCTGTCACCATCCCAAACTGCCCTAATGATAAAGGCTCCCACAAATGTGTCATCTCATTCAATACTGGATCTGAAGTTGACCATAATATGCACTAATCAGCCTTTTAGATAAGAGACTATTATATCACAGCAGTCATCATTAAAGACATTTGTACTGATTATAAAAACAGACTAAGTCATAAATGGCAATATGCAGGAATTCCGTAGACCAGTGGTTCCCAATGTGGGGCCCATGCTCCATTGGGGGACTTCAATTCTCAGAAGCATAAGTCAGTACATTGGCTGATCAGTGCTTTGGTATGTATAAACGGATACCATGAAAATTCACTCTTATGTTTGACAAAGTGGAATTGATCCATGAAAGCTAACATTAAAATACTGTACAGGAGTTAGTCTTCAAGGTGCTATAATAGGTTTTTTTTTGGTCTTTTTAATTTTGATTTGTTTACTCTCCGAGATGCTTACACAGACTAACATAGCAACCATTTCAAAAATTCAGGGAATTAACTTAGGCTTCTAGGAACTGAAGTCCAAAAAATGAAGGTTGGGAAACACTGCTATAGACCTGGGATTCTCAACTTGTGGCCCATGACACCATTTCATGTGCTCCACCACCACCTCCACCACACCCAGAAGTGCCATGTGGTGGAGGAAGGGCAAAATGGCTGTCCAGCCGCCAAAGCTGTCTGAGGGAGCGTGACCTGGCCCCCAGCTTAAAAAGGTTGAGAACTCCTAGTATAGACCAACATTCAAAGATTGTTCTGCTCTGAGAACAAATAGAGATATTTTCCACTCTTTGTCTCAGACCGTGCTTTTTAGTCTGGAAATGCTTCAGGTAATATGGCAACAGAAAATTCCTTCTGAATGTTTTTTTAATAAAAAAAACCTTTTTTGCCCCATACATCTTGTACAAATTAGCAATTGGTTTGTATTAATTATCAAAATAATTCATTGGGATGAATTCCAAGGATGTGACTTTTCAGAAGGTGCCCTACGCAGCCTGCTCCGTGTTTCTTCTCCAGTTTATCTGCATGATCGAAGTCCATTATCAGGGGAAAGCCTCCCCTCAGCCTCATCGTTGACTCTTTGGAGGCTTATAATGCGCTCTGCAGCGTTCATTAAATATCTGAGAGAGGAAAAGGAAAGAGCTGTTAATATAAAGGCTGGATGTTCTGACCAAAGACATTGCAGGGTGGCTCCACCCAGAGGCAAACATGGTAACACATCACAAAAGAATAGGAGACAATTGATATAGTCAGAAAAAGTAAAGTCCATGTAAACCACACACCTTTGGGACACAAAAGGAACATACAGTAAAACCCCTACTTATGTAAGAAGTTCATTCTGTAGGCTTTTGCTTGAATCATTTTTTAACGTAACTCGAAGCAAACCCATAGGAAATTGTGTTACATAAATTGGGACATTTATGTAAATTGGGACATGGTTTTAGCACAAAATCATTATGAAAGTTGAATTTCATGTAACTCAAGGCGTATGTAAGTAAGGAGTTTTACTCAGTGGTGGGCAGCAGCTGGTTTGGACCGGTTCTACTGAACTGGTAGTAAAAAATCCCGGGTGGTCTCCCAGGGAGGGGGGTAAGTAACCCTCCCAGGAGACCACCCGGGATGTTTACTTTTTTTTGGAGGCGACCGATTTGGTCGCCTCTGCAGCCACCCTTCCTTGCAGCCCAAAATGGCTGCTTGTCAGTGCGCATGCATCAAAACAGCATTTGACTCATGCACGCTGAATACTGGAGGTGCGCATGGGTCAAATGGTATTTTGATGCATGTGCACTTACAAGCAGCCATTTTGGGCTGCAAGGACGGACACAGTGGCTGGCTGTTGAGGCCCTCAGTGGCCTCTTTGGAGGACTGGCAGTGGCGGCCTTCCCTCGGCGCACCGCTGGTCTGAGCCAGGCCGGGCCACCAGTCACTCACTGCTGCTGTTGCTGCCTGCCTGCTGCTCCCCGACCCCAGGCAGGGTGACTAGGGTTTGTGTTTGGGGTGGGTGGGTGTTTTATGTAGTGTGCTTTTATTTCTCTTTAATGTCTATTTTAATTTGTATGTTTATGTGTTTTTTATTTCTATTTTTATGTGTACTATTTTTATTTTATTTTTTACTTTGGCTCTGCCCACATCGTTGGCTCCACTCACGACATCATGACATCAGCTCCACCCATGATGTCGGCTCCGCCCATGACATCAGCTCCGCCCACAGTGTGGTAGTAAAATTTTTGGCTGCCCACCACTGGTTTTACTGTACTGGAATGGTCCCGCTCAATTAAAAAAAATTGGCAAACTCCACACCCTACAATCTAACTAATTAGCCAGAATAATAATCTCATCAAAATTTTCTTTCCAACTACATGGCTTTCTGCCCTAGACATTAGGAAGCTTTCAGATGTATGGCCTATGTTACACAATCTTTACGAATTTAAACCGCTTAAAATCAAGCTGCTTGATAATAAATTTCCCTCATATTCCACAGGTTGCACAAAACTTTAGCACAGTGTAGGTAGTACTTTTCTATTCAGCTGCCACATTCAGTTCAGGAATAACACTTATTAACCCAGGGTATGATTATTTTATGTGTCTCAACTAGCTATACTTATCAATATGTACACTAAATTTTAAACTATATTTTTAGTTGTTAGACTGGCCCTCTCTGAAGAATTCAACTTCTGTGGTTAATGAGCATGCAAGAAGTGAGGGCAATGTGGTCGCCTTGACCTCTTCTGAAATATGACCTTCTATACCAGGCACGCCCAAACTTTTTGGGCTGTGGGCCAGTCACATGGTTCAGCGGGCCGGTCATGTGGTTCAGTAGGCCGGTCACATCGTTCTACTGGAAGTGGAAGTAAAACGCCCCTTGCAATCTGTTTTACAACAGATATGTTTTGCAACAGGAAATAGATTTTAGGCTGCCATTTTCTCTGCTTAAATCAGGGGTGCCCAAACTACAGCCCAATGCTGATTCATCCATTTCACGCCACCCTCATCACTCCCGGAAGTGAAAGTAAAATATGTCCATGCATTTTACTTCCACTTCCAGGAGCGATGAGGGGACTGCAGGCTGGATGAATTGGTGTTGGGGACCCTATCTGGCCTATGGGCTGTAGTTTGGGCACCGCTGTTCTATACATTTGAGGCAGACCCTTCTGAGTAGGCCTCTATCCAAGCTGTCCCTCGGCAAGGATCTGGGACCTTGGATAACAAGAATTCCTAACCGCATGGGGATGGGGGAGACCTCCACATCTAGATGGGATTCTTCCATTGAGAAAGTCAATGGAAATGTAGAAGGGAAGGATGGCATTCTTGCTTCTTCATGTTGTTCATTGAGTTCAGAAATGGAATGTCCTATGACAGCAATTGTCTCTCTGTCCTGAATATTCAGAGTCACTGAATATTTTTCTAAAATATTTCCACTTGGGTTCAGCCTGTACCATCTTTTTATTTTATTTTAAACTTTAAAACATAATACAAAAAAACCTGTGGCCATGGAAGAAGCTTTTCCCCTTAGAAAGCTGTTAGATGTGTTAAGATTTCTTGGTATGTACTTTGACATTTTAACCTTGTTTTTAAGGCTTACAGTCTAACTTGAGAATGATTTATTACTGTAACTTTGTCAGTGTAGGACTTTACTCTAATTTTGTTGTTAACAGATAAGTATATAAAGTCCTGAGGAAGACTTTTGATTCAAAAACCGGCATTACTGGAGCTTTTTTGACAATCTCATTATTTTTCTGTGGGTTTTTTTGTAGTAAAGAAAATTCAGCAACAATTCTCTTCCTCAAATGGTTTTTCTTCCAATTCTATGTTTGCACTGTTTGGCCCTATTCCTGTGATTAAGGATAAACTAACATGTGAATTGAAAATGAAAAGAAGTACAGTAATACCCCGGATAACGTTATGACTTAGTTCCACAAGTCATGACGTTATCCGATTTTTAGCATTGTCAGATGCATGCATCGAACAACACTTTAAAAAAAAAATCCTGACTTCAGGGATGAACCACTTTAAAGGCAGACAGGGAAAGAAAGAGACCCAATTGGGTCTCTTTTCCTCCCTACCTTTAAAGCCACCCACCACCCGCAGTGGTTTCTGCAACTGCAGTAGGGTCGGGGGAAAGGCACGCCTTTCCCCCGACCCTACTGCAGTCGCAGAGACTGCATGTGTCTCTTTCCCTCCCTGTATTTAAACTACAGGGAGGGGAAAAGAGAGAGACGTGATTGGGTCTCTAGGGTCTCGCGTGCTTTCCCCCGACTCTACTGCAGTCGCAGAGACCACTGCGGGTGGGGGGTGGATTGGGTAGTTCTACCCAAACCACACCACACCCGCAGACCATTGCCTCGGATAACGCTAAGCATCATTATCCAGAATCATCATCTGATGCAAGTTTTTTCCAAAAAACTTGCATCGTTATCTGATTCTAGCGTTATCCGATGCAATCGTTATCCGAGGTATTACTGTACTACTAAAAAAAGTGAGTTTGTGGATATTTGGGGGAAATTTATTGAGTATACATACGCTGGGAAAAGCCTCCACCATCATAATATTTTTATAAAGCATTCAAGAACTTGCAAAAAACATTCAGACAGATTCAAAATATTAAATCAGGATAATTCCATACCTTCCAGCTTCTATCATTTACTACTTCCTCCACATTCAACTCAGACTGGATTAATTTCAACTATGGAATAAACAAGGTAAGAATGGTCTGTTTCAGGGACTTAGAAAAACAAATGTGTTCAGAGTATACAAAAGAAAGACAGTGATTAGATTTGTCCTCACCTAACAAGACTTCGTCAAGCTAAAACATTTCTTCTTAAAGATCAAAATGCAAGGACACTATCACAGACTAGTGGTGATTTTGCCTACCATTCAGCAAGTGACCTTTTCCAAGGAAATATCTAACCTGATCAAAAGAACTGAGGACTGAATCTGAAAAGGCCACGAGCACATTTCAACATGAGAATTAAAGTGAAGAAGACAGGAAGAATTAAGGAAAACAAATAGGCCGTTTTATTACGACTGCAAAGTGGTTAATAACACTAAAATATAAAATTAAAAATAAAATTTGAATTAAAATATAACATAAAAGCCAAAGGATTAAAAACATTATACAGTACAAGAAAGAGGCAGCATATAGGCAGTTAATCCCCTTAATTCACACAGCAGTTATTATGCAAAGGCATATTTGAATAAAGAAAACTCTGTCTTTCAGTGGAAGAAGAACCGAAAGGAGGCAACCTGGAGACATTGGGGGGCGGGGTTGGGGACAAGGACAGGGATGGATGGACCTCAAATTGTCAGAACTAATATTCAATGCAGAAACAAAGAAATCCTTTTTTATTTTACTCTGACTGAAACAAAAGACAAAACAAAATCTAGAGCAAGCAAGTATTTTAATATAACAGTAACTGGAATGAATTATTGTTGAAAGTATTAACTCATGATTTATGTAGCTGTAGTGTTAAAAAATGCAATGTAGTTGTAAGCTTCAACACTTCACTGCCAAACATCAGTACACTAATACCCCGGATAATTCTAAAACTTGGTTCCACAAGTCTTAGTGTTATCTGGTTTTTAACACTGTGCAATACATTGATTCCACAACATTAAAAAAAAACCAATTCACTTTCCGAAGAGGAAAGAACAGGGGGTCGATCCGTCTGACTCTTTGGAAAGGATAGCAGGGATCCCATGCGTGGAATCCCCACTGCCCTTTCCAAAGAGTCAGCTGGATTGAGCCAAGCACTGGTTTGGTTGGGGCAAGACCGGGCACGCGCGCCCTCAAACTGGCTCTCCGATACTCAGAAACTATCTTCATCAATACAGATCAGTTGGACAGGACTATTAAAGGTTGCGCTGTCAGTTTCAATAAAAAATTGGTGCAGACATCTGGGCTGTGCACATGTTGACATAATCAAACCTTGTGTTTCAAGAGGAAGGGAAGGATCTGCTCTCCATTATCCCAAAGTGCAGGATGTGTAATGATGGGCTGAAACTACAGGAAGCTAAATATAGGCTGAATATTAGGAAAAACTTCTTAACGGTTAGAGCAGCACGGCAGTGGAACCAACTGCCTTATGAGGTGGCAAGATCTCTAACATTGGAAGCATTCAAGAGAGAATTAGACAGCGATCTGTCATATCTGCTTTGATTTGGATTCCTGCATTATGCGGGGGTGGATGGGTGGACTCGGTGGTCTAAAAGGCCCCTGCCAATGCAGTGATTTTATGACTCTCCTTCAGGTTTTCCATACTGTTAGTTATGCACTCTAATAGAATGGTGAACCAGGTGTCTCCAAACTTTTTGGGCCGTGGGCTGATCATGTGGTTCATGGAACCAGTCACTAAGGCCCGGGGGCTGGTGCCAATTCATCTGGCCCGCGAAGCCCTCGTTGCTCCTGGAAGCGGAAGTAAAACACGCCCGTATGGGCACGTTTTACTTCCGCTTCCAGGAGCGACGAGGGCTTCGCGGGCCAGATGAATTGGCGTTAGGGACCACACCCGGCCCCTAGTTTGGGCACCACTGGTTTATACTGTAGCCTTTACTTGGGACTCAAGTTAGGGTACAAAGCTTCTCTGTTTTCAAGGGGGAGGGGTGAGAACTGCGATTGAATGTCCAGCTTTTTGGGAGTATAAGTTCAACTATAACTTTCTGTTTTAAACCAAAAGCAAAGTTTTCTAATTCTGTTCATTATTTCCATTCTTCCCTTCAAATAACAGATTTTAAGTTATTTTATATATACAAACAGAAATTAAGATGCTCCCAGAACTCTCCTACTCACCTTTGTTTGTTCTTTTCTGAGCCTTTTTAGCAACGTAATATCATCCAGAGATTTTGCCCTCTCTTCTTGTAAGACTTTTACCACATTAGATGTTTGGGCAATACATGATTTAATTATTCTGTCTCGACTTTCATGAGCCTCTGTCAGCTAAATAAATAGTTGAAAGAAACCAAGAATGAGGTGAGCAAGTAAACCAATGATATTTTAAAAGCTATATTAAAGCAAAGCAAAAACTGAATGGATTTAATGTAAAACTCCATGCACACGTGTTGGGTTTCGTGCAAGAACATCTTACACTCCCAATAGTTGCTCTCAGTGACTGAGTAACATACTTTGCTCTAGTTCAGCAACATCATATTGACCCAACAATACATGCAGGAATGCAAAAAACGTCAAAGAGGAAAGAAAATTGTTGTTAGTTAAGATATTGGAGAGAAATATTCATTCTTCAAGAATGACGTCACACATTACAAAAGCCATCTCTGTTCAGTTTCTATAAAAGCACAGCAGAGAAAGGACTTCATTCAGCTATGCATGGCAGAACAGGAAAAGAAATAGCAAAGTCCAAAAATCACCCTGGCTAGGTGTTAAGACATAGATTTAAAGTCAAGTCCCAAGAGGGAAGCTGAAAACTTGTAGGGTTTTACTTCAGAGCACAGAATCAGTTGCTTTACTGCAGGGATTCTCAACCGGTCTGTGGGCTGGATGTGGCCTGTGGCACCATTTCATGTGGCCCACCACCACCTCCACCACACCAGGAAGTGCCATGTGGTGGAAGAAGGGCAAAATGGCTGTTTGGTCCCCAAAGTTGTCTGAGGGAGTGTAACCCGACCCCTGGCTTAAAAAGGTTGAGAACTCCTGCATTCTCTACAGACAAAGTGCTCCTAATTACTCCACATCTTTTCGACTGCCTATACCAGCGATGGCAAACCTTGACACTCCAGGCTAGTCACTGTCTGTACAAATGCTTCTGCAAGCACACACACAGTTTGATGTATACATTAACTGTATAAGCATATGAATGTATGTATGCATGAATGCATGGCTCCAGCCCAGCATGAAATACTATTCTTGGGCTAGAAGGATTGTATAACCCTGTTATATAACAATCATTTGTGAAGCATGAAATGTTTATGTGAGCTTATCTCTTACGGGACATAAAGGAGAATGTAGTTTAGTGGTAAGAGTGAGGTACTACATTCATTGGCTGAAATGCTGCTGTTTATTGCAGTAAGTTGTTACTAGAGTAGGTTCATACAAATAAATAGTCTGATGAAGTGGACTTGATCCACGAAAGTTAACATTAAAATACAGCAGTTAGTCTTTAAGGTGCCACAGCTTTTTTTGTCTTTTTTGTTTACTCTCTGATATAAACAAATGGGATCTAGAGAAATGACAGCTCATCAAATCCCCACTGAGTGACTTGCTGTAACAGGATTTCAGTCATTACGTGTCACATTATATGAGCTGCTAAAATGTCAATTAAGGACCAGTTAACATGTATCAGTTAAACCATAAATATGGATAAATAATAGAAAAGCAGCAAGCATATTTACCGACTGATGAAGTTCCTTACAAGTTTGGCTAGCATCAACTTTTCCTACAAAAGAAGCAGTTGGAATAGTAGTATTTAACTCATGGACTATTCTGTCATCAATTGTTCTCATCAACCTGAGCAATTCCTGTGGGAGGAAAAGATATAGTCTTATTGCTTTGAAAACATGAATGAAAAGGGAATAAATGAGAAAAGATGAACTATTAGGGAATATGACAACATGTTGCTCAGTCCAGAAAACAGCCTGAAACCCATTTAGGTCATAACAAATAGCATTGAGTTGCTGACTGTATGGTCTATTCCATTACCGTAGTGTGATGTCTGGCCAGAGCATACAGCAAGATGGCACAAAGCAAGACATAACAATAATTTTGAAAGAAGGGGGAAATTATAAAGAAAACAAGGGAGAAAGAGGAAAACAGATGTAGCAAATGAACAAGGGTTTAAAACACTGTTTCCATGTTGAAACATGGAGACAAGGTTTGAACTGATGGTCACCGGTTGGATCCTGACCTTGGGCAGGCTTGGATTCAGTATGGAATGTACAAACATGCAAGCATTTCACTTTATATCTGTTAAATTATAGCTTAATACTGTATATGAATTTTCCATTAAAGAGAAATAATGAATCTCAGATACATGATTTCAGAATACATTTCCTGTTACAGATAATTCACATGCAAAGAAACAAAATAAAAACAGGAAGAAACAAAAAAAAGTAGGCATACTAATAATTTAATGAATGCTTCATGTTTTTGAGATATTCTGTGTCAAGAGGCATTCAACAACACAGATCCCTAGATGGAATGCTATCTTGAAGCATTTCCCCAAAGAAACATATGCAGTACAAAATATATTAGGAACTACGTATTTAGGTATAATTGCATGGAAATTATTTGGTTATTTTTTAAATGCATTTACACACCTTGTCATCAAAGACAATCATACATAAATTTACATATTAGGGAAAGCAAGGCCACATTATGCAAGCTTGGGATATAGTTTCTTCAGTGACCACATGACTAATTTAGTTATTAAGAAAGCATGCAATCCACAGTTGTTAAAAAAATAAATAAACAGCATATGAATCAAACTAGGCCAGTTGAACAACATTTCTTACGTTGCCAATATTCTCCAAATGAATTCTAGGTCTGAAAAAATGTATTTAGCTTTGTCAAAACAGAAAAAAGTGACTGATTTTGTTCTCCCATCAGGAGACAGTGAGAAAAGAAAGGTTCTCAAGGGCTTTACATCATAGGACTCTAGTTGCTAAATATCATATACAGTATAAGCAACAAAGGGAGAGAAAGGATACTGGACTACTCAACTGACTCTACTATCACTGTGAAATCAGGAATAAGGGGATACAGTAATACCTCGGATAACGTTAAAATCACATAACGTTAAGTAATCTGGGGAGGAGAATTGGATCGAATAAGGTTAAGGTCCTATGGGATGGATCGGATAAGAACTGCTAAAGCCTGTGCGGTTACAATGTTTCTCTATGGAGCTTTAACGTTATCTGATCCATCCCATGGGATTTTAACATGCATCGGATAACACTAAAAATCGGATAACACCAAGACTTGTGGAACCAAGTCTTAGCATTATCCGAGGTATTACTGTACCTTTATTGGATCGCTAAAAAAACCCCAAACAATCAGCAAGCTTTTGTGATTCAAGATCACTTCAGGTACTTCAAGTGATCCTGAATCACAAAAACTTGTGCAATATTTGATTTTTTTTTTAGTGATCCAATAAAGATATTGCCTTCCTCCTGCATTCGTTTTGTGTATGGCTCTTATGGCCTTTTCTGTTTGTTTATGGAACTACTATCAGAGTACAGTACAGTAATTGCCTTTAGCACTTATTAAAAAAAATAATTTCCATCATAGTTGGTTATTATAAGGCTTCAGAAGTGTAGTGTGCCTTGGCGGGGCCCCGTATAAAAATTTGTTTGGGGGCCCTTAGGAAGGGTAAAGATTTCTCGCAAAAGAAAAAAACGCACGTTGGGGGCCCCCGTGGCCCGGGCCCCCCGTATAATTGATACGGCAGATACGGCGGTAGCTACACCCCTGTTTGTGACATTAAGAATGGCCAGATTTAACTTCTCTTCCCACCCCATCACACACACCCCTTTCTCTTTTGTAAGATACCAACATCCTGATTTCAGTTTACTTTTCTTCCCAGCCACTGCTTTAATTTGCTCCTAGTGGGAGAGGTAAGAGGACATGTGTGTGCCGACCACGTGGCCTTGCCAGGAGTGTTACATGTGGGGTAGAATCCTAGTTCCGACTCGGGAGATGCAGGTTCATACACGTGTGGCTCTACATAATCTCCCGCGAGTGGTACTCTTCCTCTCTAACCCCCCATTTCCCATAGAGTCCTACTTTACAGGGTCGTCCCAAGGAGTACAAGGTGCTGCTTGGAGCACTGTTCAATCCCAGGTATACCACCAGTGGTGGGATGTCAAAATTTTTACTACCCCACCATGATGTCATCACAATGTGGGCGGAGCTAACATCATGTCATCATGATGTCATGGGTGGGGCCAAAGAAAAATAAAATAAAATAAAATAAAATAAAAATAAGGACACACACACCCCTCAACCCACCCACCCACCCACCCACACAACACAAACCAATGGTGCTTTAGGCTAGCAGCTTCTCTTCCTCCTCCCCGCTTGGAAGGACAGCAAGGAAGCCATGCATACGCGCCAAGCACTGTAGGCGTGCATGCACACCAAGTGCTTGGAGCACATGCACAGTGAAAAGGTAAGCCCCGAAGGTGGTTCCTCCCAAAAGCTGCTACCGGTTCTCCGGGACACTGGGAAAAGTTACTACCAGTTCTGGAGAACTGGTGAGAACCTGTTACATCCCATCACTGTCCACCCAGGGCAGCCTTCCTGTCCTCCAGGTGGTGAGTGGGTAGGTGAGGAGGCTTCCAGCCCCAAGGAGCCGGGCTCTACCCCTCTCCTCTCCGGTTGCCTCTGATCCCTCTCTCTACGGCCATCAACAGGGGAGTCGAGCTGAGAACACTGGAGTGTCAGAGAACGTGGGAACGGGGCTCACAGGTGAGCTCCCTGGCAAGGAGAGGGGGAAGCAACACTGCCTCCCCATCTTCAGCATGGAGGCGGGGGAGCAGCACCAACCCCTGCCCGCCAGAGACCTGCGGCGGACCCCCCCCCCCCGCTCGGGTCCCCCCCAGTCTAGTACCTGAAATTCCGCAAAGTCTTCACAATTGGCGGCGGAGTTGGGCGCCGCCATGTTGGAAAGAGACTCGAGGGCAGCCAATCAGCGGGCGCGGAGAGGGAAGCGGCGCCTCCGACTCCTGGGGTTGAATCGGAGGCGGAGGCCGAGCTGCCCTTCGCGTCTGCGCTCAGCGGGGCAAGGGCGCGGAGAGGTCCCGGAAGGGCGTCTCGTGGGGCCTTTCTAGCCATGATTATTTACCCCGCTGCCTTCCGGTGAGACTTTAAACCCACCGGATTTGGGGGGAAGAAAAAAAAGAGTAGAGCCAGGAGGGGCGATGCTACAGACACGCACCACTGAGTCCTTCTGTTCCTTTTTGACGCTGTATTTTCCTAAACCCTTCTTTCGTGTCCCGATCAAACTCCGGATTGCTAAAATGTAGCACACTTTTTGATTGTGTCGACCACAACAAAATGTGGCAAATAATTAAGGAGATGGGAATACCAGAACATATGCCTCATGAGAAATCTGTACATGAATCAAGAGGCAACAGTTAGGACAGAATATGGAATGACGGTGTGGTTTGGAATAGGAAAAGGAGTAAGACAAGGCTGCATTTTGTCACCCTGCTTATTCAATTTATACACAGAGCACATAATGCGCAACGCAGGAATGGAGGAATCACAATTTGGGATCAAAATTGCTGGAAGAAACATCAACAATTTGAGATATGCAAATGATACCACCCTAATGGCAGAAAGTGAGGAGGACCTAAAGAAGCTCCTGTTTATTATTATTATTATTATTATTATTATTATTATTATTATTATTATTATTATTATTATTATTATTATTATTATTATTATTTATTAAATTTAATACCCCGCCCCAATCGGGGGGACCCGACTCTGGGCGGCTTACATCCCAATAAAAACAGAAATAAAACCCAACTCAATATCACTAAAAACATCAGAATTAAAAACATCAGAATTAAAAAATCATCACAGATTTAAGACAACGCAGGACTACACATCAGTAGGTTGAAAGTAGAAAGTGCAAAAGCTGGCTTGAGACTTAATATCAAGAAAACCAAGATCATGGCAACAGGCCCTATCAGTCCCTGGAAAATAGATGGGGAAGAAGTAGAAGCAGTGACAGATTTTACTTTCTTAGGATCTAAGCTCACTGCAGATGGTGGTTGCAGCCATGAAATAAAAAGGCGACTGATTCTTGGGAGGCAAGCGATGAGAAACCTGGGGAACATAGTGAAAAGTAGAGACATCACATTGCAAACAAAAATTCGCATAGTCAAGGCAATGGTATTCCCTGTGGCAATGTATGGTTGCGAGAGTTGGACAATTAGGAAAGCTGAACGCAGAAGAATAGACGCCTTTGAGATGTGGTGTTGGAGGAGAGTTTTGAGAGTCCCATGGACAGCGAGGAGAACAGATAGGTCAATCTTAGAAGAAATCATCCCTGACTGTTCCTTAGAAGGTCAAATAATAAAGATGAGGTTAAAGTACTTTGGACATCAAATGAGAAGAGAGGATTCACTTGAGAAAGCTTTGATGCTTGGAAGGGTCGAGGGCAAAAGAAGAAGGGGACGGCCCAAGATGAGATGGCTAGATGGTATCGTGGAGACAATGGGCACAGAGCTGAGTGAGTTGAGGGGGATGGTGGAGGACAGAGGTGCCTGGCGGACAGTGGTCCATGGGGTCGCAGAGGGTCGGAATCGACTGCGACTGAACAACAACAAAAAGCCACTTTCTTGGCTTTGTTGTTGGCCATACTCAGTGGTGGGACGTCAAAAATTTTACTACCACACCGTGATGTCATCACAGTGTGGGCGGAGCTAACCTCATGATGTCATGAGCGGGGTCAAATAAAATAATAATAAAATAATAAAACAAAAATAACCACACATACACACACCCCTCACCCCCCCCCCCACACACCCCTGCAGGTGTGCATGCACGCCAAGTGCTTGGCATGCATGCACAGTGGGGCAACCAGTGAAAAGGTAAGCCCCGGAGACGGTTCCCCCAAAAAGCTGCTACCGGTTCTCCGGGACACTGGGGAAAGTTACTACCGGTTCTAGCAAACTGGAGAGAACCTGTTAGATCCCATCACTGGCCATACTTAAGTCACTGTGGCAATGTATGGTTGTGAGAGCTGGACCATTAGGAAAGCTGAGCGCAGAAGAATAGATGCCTTTGAGATGTGGTGTTGGAGGAGAGTTTTTGAGAGTCCCCTGGACAGCGAGGAGAACAAATAGGTCGATCTTGGAAGAAATCAACCCTGATTGCTCCTTAGAAGGGCAAATAGTAAAGATGAAGCTAAAGTACTTTGGACATCAAATGAGAAGAGAAGACTCACTTGAGAAGGCCTTGATGCTTGGAAAGGCTGGACGCAAAAGAAGAAGGGGGTGGCCAAGGATGAGATGGCTAGATGGTATTGTGGACACAATGGGCACAGAGCTGAGCGAGTTGAGGGGGATGGTGGAGGACCAGGAGTGCCTGGAGGACAGTGGTCAATGGGGTTGCAAAGGGTCGAAATCGACTGTGCGACTGAACAACAACAAATACTTAAGTCCTCATCGGTGCACGTTTCTGGAAGTAATCGGCGCACCAGTAAATGAACTGGAGTATATCCACGAAAGCTCATATTAAAAATATAGCAGTTAGTCTTTAAAGTGCTGCAGTGTTGTTGGTTTTGCTTTCTGATATGCACATTCACACCGTGTGTTGTTGTCTGCCAGCAGCTCCCTCTTGAGCATGTTGGTCTCAACCTGCGGCCGTGGCACCATTTCCTGTGGTCCCCACCATCTCCACCACATCAGGAAGTGCCATGTGGCGGAGGAAGGGCAAGTGACCCGGCCACCTGCTTTAAAAGGTGGAGAACTGATTTAGGGACTCCAGCCCTCAGCCTATTCAGGGTCTCCCAAGTGATGTAGGGGAGGTTGAGTTCCTCAGCTGTATCCTCCTTTAATGCTGTTCCTTGTCCAGAGAGCACTTTCCTCCATCTTCTAATTTGGTTTTACTTTTGCCATTAAGCTCTTCCTGGATCTGAGCTGGTGGACTTGAGGCTCATATCCATTCAGAGGATGTTGAGGGTCGTTCTCTTCCTTAGTTCTATCAGCGTCTTCTGCTACTTCTCTCCTTTGGTGGAATGATACCAACAAGAGGGTATATTTTCTCAATTGGTGTAGGTTTAAGGCATCCTGTTACTATACACATGGCTTCATTAATACTGATCTCAACTTGTTTTGCGTTTGTGGATGTGCCTCCATACTGGACCAGCATACTCTGCTGGAGAGACGCTCAGGGCCAAAGCTGATGTATGCAGCATAGATAGTTGAGTTCCCCATTTATAATTTATGAGTTTCCTGATGATGTTCCTTGTACTAACTTTGGCTTTGGTATTCAGGCAGTGCTGTTTAAGAGTGTCTTGTCAAGCATCACACCAAGATAATTTCATGAACAATGCTGTAATCTGTTCCCTTGTCGTGTAACATCCAACTCAACTCTTGCCTTTCAGTTTCAAAGGTGGAAAGCCCACACTTGAGTCTTGTTAGGATTAGGCTTCAAGTGATTGATGTTGTAATACTGAACCCTAATAGAATAGAAAGTCAACCATGGAAGGTGATAGAGAAATCAATTTGCTGTCATCGTCTTACCCCTCATATTAACTGGCTCTGCTGTTTCTAAGCTGGAGCTTAGTCCATGTGGTTCCACAAGTGAGTTCCAGATCAAGTTTTCTCTGAACTTTTCTGTAGGAGTAAAAATGACCAAACTAAGGCTTTGTACTTTGAACACATCATGGTTGAAATTTTTGAAATGGTAACCTGCTAGTCTGTGCAAGCATATCAGAGAGTAAACAGAACAAAAAGACAAAGTTAGTCTTTAAGGTGCGACAATGTTTTTTCTTTTTATTTATTCTATGATACGAGTACATCATGAAAAGGCAAGACAGGACAGAAAGGACAATAATCATGGGAAAAGTTGAAGGCAACAGGAAATGAGGAAGACCAAATAAGAGAATGGATAATTCGATAAAGGAGATCTCAGACTTTAGTTTGCAAAACCTGAATAGGTCTTTAATAATGGGATGTCTGGAGATCATTTAATTCTTCGGATTGCCTCAAGCAACTTAATAGTACATAACAACATGTTCACTCAGCATAAGTGATTTTCAACAGCTAATCCTTTCAACCCAGAAGCACCTCTTTTGAAGCTGTAAGCAGAGATGAGCATGAAACCTAGTCGGATAGAACTGGCTTTTGGGTGAGAGAGACCTTACTTTGGTGGCCAATAACACACAATTACGAGGTATTTAAATCATATTGAATTATTATAATATAATACTGGGACTGCAGTGGCTCAGTGGTTAAGCTCGCCTTGTTAGCTGAAAGGTTGGCAAGTAGGCAGTTTGAGACCTGGGTACTGCATGACAGATTGAGCACCTGTCTCTACCCCAGCTCTTGGGGACATTAAAGGAGCCTCATTTGGGCAATCCCTGAGCGGAGTTTCTTCCGCAAAAATCCTTTCAACCCAAAATAATTTCTGACACAAAATTATTATTATAATACTGTTCATTATTTTTAATAAATTAAAAAAATAAACAGTATTGAAGCATTTAAAATTAAAAATAAAACAGAAACAATGAGTGCTCCTCAGCACATCTGCCAGGGTACACAGAAAGAGCCTCCTTGAAGATTGTGGTACAGTACAATATTTTTGAACCACAATCAGGCATACCCTAGTAAGGGCAACATGTTGCCAGTTAATCTTTCTCACACTAGATCAGGCAAAGGGAGCTGCAGAATGAACTCACCAAAAAGTGGCTTCATCAGTGGTGGGATGTCAAAAAATTTACTACCCCACCATGATGTCATCACAGTGTGGGCTGAGCTAACGTCATAACATTGTGGGCGGAGCCGATGTCATGACATCATGCTGTTGTGGGCAGGGCCAAAGAAAAAATAAATAAAAATAAAATAAACACACACACACACACCCCTCAACCCACCCACCCACAACACAAACCCGTAAATAAATAAAATAAATTTAAAATGTATTAAAATACACCCACCCACCCACCCCAAACACAAATCAACCAGAGCTTTTAAACCAGAGCTTAAAGCTTATTCTGGCTAATCTTTCTCACACTAGGTCAGCGGGGGAACCAGTGAAAAGGTAAGCCCCAAAGGTGGTTCCCTCCAAAAGCTGCTACCAGTTCTCCGGGACACTGGGAAAAGTTACTACCGGTTCTGGCGAAATGGTAAGAACCTGTTTCATTTTAGCAGTTGCACGCCTGGACTAGACACGGAAGAATCACATCTACCCCACACCATATTCCATCCCAACCCAATCTTTGGCTGGTGTCGCTGTTCAGGATAGGTCGCCCTTGCTAGAAAGCCAGTCGTACCTGACTCTAGGGTTCAGTGCTCATCTCTGTTTATAGCCAAAGAGCCAGCTTCTGCAGACGTTTCCATGGTCATGTGGCAGGCATGACTAGACACCAGAGCACACGGAACGCTATTACCTTTCCCACCAAAGTGGTCCCTATTTATCTACTTGCAATGTCTTGCTTTCGAGCTGCTAGGTTGGCAGGAGCTGGGACAGAGACGGGAGCTCACTCCGCCATGCATTACCCGGGAATCGAGCCGCTGACCTTCCAGCCAGCGAGTCCAGATCTTAGCCTCTCTTAGGATACGCAGCCATAAAACTCTTCCTCCCACCTCCGCCGGCCTTCGGCGCCACCTCTTCCTCGGTTAAGCGCCTCCCTCTCCACTAGGAAACGGCCAGGATGGGGCACTGGCCTGCCTATCCGTTAAGAGGCGTTGAGGAAGGAGGCCAAGCCGAGGAAAAGGAGAGCGGCTCTCGCTGGCCCACCATGGCGGGGCCTCTCGCAGCCGCCGGTGAGTGAGGGTTTCTGGCCCGAGGCGGGTGTTTTTTCTGCCCCTCCTGGAGGGGGGACGAAACACGCAACTTTGCCTTCGGACAGGACAAACCCTTTTGGGGGATAAGGGGGGCTACCTGGCTTGGGAAAGGCTCTGCAGCCCCCCCAGGTTGGGCAGGGAGGTTTCTGAGGGTGTTGACTTGTTGACTTTTGTAAGAGGCTGAAGGCCGCCTTTCTGGCCCACTTGTTGTTTCCACCTTGACGACCCTTCCTTCTATTCCTTCCTCCTAGGCAAAATGGCTACCTTCTGGAACAAAAATGCGTTTTCCATGCTGCGGGTGGCTACGGGGAGCCACTTGCCAGTAGCCCCCAGAAGGTTGTGTAGCAAGAAACCCGAGGGCGACGGCGTGGAGAAGCACCAACAAACACCCCCAGGTAAGCGCCCCCACTTCCTCCTAGTGTGCCCAAAACATGCACCCTGCTTAGAGGTATCCAGAGAAGTATCATCGCATTGAGGAAGTGTGCCTAGTATGGAAAAGCAATCACACTTCTGTACAGATGCGCAACTACCGCCGTATCTGCCGTATCAATTATACGGGGGCCACGGGGGCCCCCAACGTGCGTAAGCAAAACAAATCTTTACCCTTCCTAAGGGCCCCCAAACAAATTTTTATACGGGGCCCCGCCAAGGCACGCTACTCTTCTGCTTCTGTACCTCCCCATATAAACACTTAATCCACTCTCGGGGCAGTTCACAAGTTAATTAGCATTTTGACCCCAACATGCTGGGTTCTAGGATGGAAGGCTGAGTCCACTTGACTCCTGGTGGTCAGGATCGAACTCACAACCTTTTGGTTGCAGTACAACAGTTTAGCCATTGAACCACCATAGCAGCCTTTCTAAAAAGAGGCTGGAGGGGCCAGTGGCAGTACGTCCTTGCTTGACCTCTGCCACCAAAGTTCCAACTTAAAATCAAGGTTATTTGTTGGTCTGCCAATGACTCCCCAAATCTTAATTTTGGTCAACTGCAAAGCCAAGAAAGTGGCTTCATTTTGCCAGTGCAAAGTTTGATCTGGAAATGTAAGAAGAAGCTTTTGCCACACGGGTCTCATTCAGGACTCGCCAGTAGCTTTTGGAGTGGCTAATCCAGTTCTGTGGCATGAGCAAGACTGAAAATATTTATTTGACGGAAAGTTGGTGGGTTTCAGTCTCCCTTTGGACAAGGTCCTGTTCTTTTGACAGGGCTCAAAGGTGTGTCTTTGTCACCTGTGAAGATTCACACTCCAGTTGGCGGTCTTAAAATCACTGTGAGACTTTGTGTTTTGGTTGTATGTGCTGCAAAAGACTAAAGTGGCTTCCTCTTTGAAAATTGATTTTGGTCATTCTGAGAAAGGTAAAGTGATATAATTATAGGTCCTAATTGAACAGGATGTGTGCATCTTCATAGGTTGTTACTAGTGCACCTGTTGTTTCATGTGCTTTATCCTAGGTAGTTTCCCCAGTTATTAAGACTTCAAATCTGATTATATAATTGAATGGTAAATGGGGAGGAAAGGGGGAAATGCATCTTTTTCTGACCATTAATTTAGTAGGTCAGAACCCTTTTGCAATGTTTTAGTCCATTTCAGCATTATGAGAAATGCTTGTGATTGGAAGTTAAGCAAAGTTAATTTTCCCTTTGCTTCCTGTGCTATGAAATGTCTGAGTCAGAAGACAAATAAAACTGGTTGGTTTTAAGATGTCACAAGATATATATTTTTTGTTTTCACTATGGATAGATTATGGATTAACACTACCACCCTTCAAGAAATGAAGTTTTATTTTCACTTTATGACTTTTTTACAGTTTTAAAACATGCCAGGAGTACGAACTGCCCAGAGAGTACACTAAACGCTATGGGGTGGTAATAAGTGTACAGTGGTACCTTGTACAATGATTTTAATCCATTCCAAGGGGCTCATTGTTGTTCGAAAAAATTGCTATATGCATACATCGAATAGTGATTTTCCCTATGGGATGCATCATACAACAAATATCTCTATGGGAAAAATCATACAACAACAAAAATTCGTTGTATGATTTTCCCCATAGAGATGCATTGCATCGTAAAACAATTTTAGTTGTTATATGGAGCACAATGTTGTTTAAAATCCTTGTTGTACGATTTAATTGCTTTACAATGCATTCATTATACGGGTTCTACTGTAATTGCTATTGCTATACTGTATTGCCATAGTGGTACTAATGGCAAAGTTTCTCCATAAACATGTTCATGATGATCCTGCTAAGTATACGGAGAGTTGGAAGGATGATTTATAAATTGGCTAAAGGTCAAATAAAGTAAATACTTTGAAGCAATGTCTTTTTTGGAATTCTTTCCACATACATTTTGTAACGATTACGAGTGAGACTAATGTATTGCTGAACTGCAATTTGTTTTCATGTTAGGTGTTTGTGACTAAAGGAAGGCAACCAGTAATGATTTCTTAAGACCTTTTAAAGGAAGTTCTTCTGTAAAGTTGGATGGTCTTAGGACAGTTCCCTTTGTGGGATTGTAAAAGCTCTACAACAGGGGTTCCCAACCTTTTTGGGTTGCGGGACGGTCACGTGGTTTCTCCCACCCAGAAGCGGAAGTAAAACGTGCCCATGCATGTGCAGAACACTACCGTAAATGACCTGTGGCTGTCATAAACTGTCATTTACGGTAGTGTTCTGTGCATGTGCGGGCACATTTTACCTCCGCTTCTGGGAACTGTGAGGGCAATGTGGGCTGGATTAATTGGGATTGGATACATCCAGCCCATGTGCCGTAGGTTGGCAATCCCTGCTCTACAACTTCATTTGGCCTCAGTGAATTTGGAATGAATTTCTTGCATGTTTTCTTGTAAGTTAAACAATAATGGAGAGGTAAACAATGGAGAGGTAATTGCATGCAATATATTTTACATAGTGGATAAAATCCTGTTGGCACAACTTTGTGCATGCAAGGCTGATGATGTCATCAACTGCAACCTTTTATCACTAATTGTTTCCAATTCCAAGTCTTCTCCCCTTCCCATAGGGATCCCCTTTGTCTTGGGGAAGTCTTTAGGGGAGCCTGAGAAATGGAGTGGCAAGCCATTAAAACTCATAAATCGCCACTGGTAGTACCTCCTGCTTGTTTTTTGGGCATTTTGTGGAGTGGAGTGGGGTATCAAAAGTTGAAATGTGCAATAGTATTGGCAGAGGTGCTGCTCCTATTTTGGGTAATAGGATTGGGCCAGTCTCTGGATATGTTAAAACAAGGGTCCTCAACCTTTTTAAGCTGGGGATCAGATCACACCCCCTCAAGCAGCTGGTGGGCCGTATAGGTGCTGCTGCTGCTGGGACCACCCTGAGCCCCCACCACCACCCAGTGGCGGTAGCAGTGGGACCACCCCCAGCCACTTACCCCCTCCCCCCATTGCCGCTGCCACCTGCCCTGAGCACACACATACACACTCCCCGCTTCCCTGCTTACTGGCCTGGAAGAGCTGCATGGCACCAAATCATCTGGCCTGTGACCTCACTGCCGCTGCTGCCTTAATCCTTGTCTCCTCCGTTTGGCTTGGTGTGTCCAAAACACCACTACATAGCAGGGCAGGTGTTGTAAGGTCACAAGCCAGATGAGTTGGTGCCACAGGCCAGATCTGGTCCACAAGCTGTAGGTTGAAAACCTCTGTGTTAGAAAGTATGATGTTTTGGTTGCTGTTTTGTGTTTTATTCTTACTGTGCCAGTGGCTCAATATTAAGATGTTTAAGGTAGAATGCTTGGTGTCTGATCCCTTTGTTCATTCTGATAATAGTTCTGTGAGATAGTTGAGGGAGTATGTGAGGCTCAAGGCCACAGAGGGAGTGTGTAGAGTTTTGAGACCAGTTCTTCTGGGGGCGAAGTCAAGCATTTTCACCACTTCACTATGCTGACTTTTGTAGTCTTGATCCTTGCTTGCTCCGACTTCTGTAGACATCCTTTTCTTCAAAAGTTAAGACATGAATAATGGAGTCTTTCACTCTGTGACTGGCTGAGAACACTGTAACATTTTCTTCCAGCCACAGAGATTTAAAATGGCAGCATATAAAAGCACTATCAAGCAATGTCAGAGCTTCCAGAAATCCAGCAAATTAGTTGGATAACATATTCCATCATACCTTCTTCAGTTCTGTGTGTTGGTGGTGGGAGGACAGGGGACACCATGTCTTTCCTACTACAGAGCATTCCCAGGTGAGTTGTTACTTCTTTCCCTGGAGTAGGTAACTGCCCTCTTCATGGCAGATAAAATCTCTCCCTTACCTAAATCCCTTCTAATACCAACAGGAGTTTTTGGAGACTTGCAGAGCTGGGGGATAAGGTGAAACCTCTTCATTTGTGGTGGCACAGCTACATTCAGATTAGCAGCCATGTTCCACTTTTAAAGAAACACTACATGAGAAAAATGCATTTCCTTTACTAATCTAGATTTCTTGCAACATTAAAAAAACATACATTTTAATGCTTAATTCATTGGAAAAGCCCTGTGCCTAAAGAGATCTCTACAAAGTATGGCAATGTTCAGTCTCACCCTGACTGGCGGTCAAAGATCATGGGAACGGAAGTCTAAAACATCTAGAGCGAGAAAGCTTTAGAACCACTGCAGTAATATGTGTGGGAACTTTACTGGCTTCTCCTTCTTTGTCCCAAAGGATCTTCTTTTTGTTGTTGAATTGGTTTTTTAAAATGTCTGCTTATGTAGCCTGCAAGGCATCTTTGACTGTTTTTTTGGTAGTGCTTTGCAATCTAAAGTGAACCAGAGTATGAATTACAGACTTCCAGTCTTCAGTCAGAAACCCAGACAATTTCAGCCTCTTGACTTGCTTGATCAAGAACTGTCTAATTAGCTACAGGATACTGTTTACAAATAAATATGTGATATGGCAGTTGCGATTGAACTATTTGGTTATACTGCAAGAGATTGGTAATGGTGATGCTGTGTTTGAATCTCAACTAGTGCTGTATTTTCTGTTCACACTTTCAGTAGAGACCGCATCCAGTGACTTTGTATTCACGGACGTAGTCTATGCCACCAAATGGAAGAAGAGGATCTTACTGTTGACAGGCCGCTATAAGAAAGCAGAGGACATACCTGATGAAGTGTCGTATGTTTAGCTTTCACTTCCTTAAAAAATTGAAATATGTGCTATATATATTTATAAAAGGTAAACTACAAGCCCTCCAGAAATTAATGCCATTGCCAACATAAAATGCTGCGGCTGTCTTGTGTATACTGGAGTAAGCCTTCTTTAATGAATATAAATAGTAATTGGAGTTACAGCACAGTCTTAATCAGCCAAGATATCAAAAGCTGACTGAATTGATCCTAAACTGGATGCAGCTGTATTTTAATCCAAAACTTTCCTAGGCTAGATATAGCTATAGCAATTATATTTATATACCACCCCATTCACAAGTTAATTAGCATTTTGCTCCAAACATGCTGAATAATCATTTTACCAAGCTTGGAAGGATGGAAGGTTGAGTCCACCTTGATCCCTATCAGGATTGAACTCACAATGTTTTGGCTGCAGTACAGCAGTTTAACAACTATGCCTCCTTAGATATGTTTTGATTAGAACTACCCTGACTGACCCTAATGTTGTTCTGGCATAATGGCTGTGAATTTAAAGTACAAGACTTTGGTTCTTCCTTCCTCTACCCCTTTTTTGGTTCTTCTGTAGATGGTCTCAGCCAGGACAGCAGTTGTGCCAAAAGATCAGGCTGTGCCTCTAATTTGAGATTATCCAGGACAAGTTGCTTTTGCACTACAAAATATCCATATGATTGTTACTTCTATGTGACTCTTTATTATAATACAGTAAAACACCAGATAATGCTAAGACTTGGTTCCACAAGTCTTGGTGTTATCTGATTTTCAGTGTTATCCGATGCAGGTTAAAATCCTATGGGATGGATCAGATAACGTTAAAGCTCCATAGAGATACATTGTAACCGCACAGGCTTTAGCGGTTGTTATCTGGTCCATCCCATAGGACCTTAACGTTATTCGATCCAATTCGCCTCCCCAGATTACTTAACGTTATGCGATTCTAGCGTTATCCGATCCAATCGTTATCTGGTGTTTTACTGTACATGAATTTTCAGAGATTTCAGAATATTTTTAGCAAAAATGAGAGAGATTAAGGCAGGAATAGGCAATCTACAGCCTGTGGGCCAGAACCAGTTCATAGCGCCAAATAATCAGCCCCCCGTCCTCGTTCCAGCCGCCACCAGAATCAGTCACAGATATGTTTATGACAGCTGTGAATGGCAGGGGTGCTGGTCTCACCAGTCAGGCCCCCTGTCTGAGGGAGTGTGGCCTGGCCCCCAATTTAAAAAGTTGGCGACCCCTGAATTAAGGGCACATGAATGAGGAAGCCTAATGGATTATTGAAGAGGATGTGTTATTATGTTAGTTCATTCTATTTACATGCCTTCACCTCTCTCTCTTAATAGGAAAAAAAAATTCAAGCATTATAATACCACATCATTCTTCAGAACCATCTGGCTGAGACTCCCTACTTACATAGCCTCAAATATTCAGCTGATATAGTTATATAACAAATCAGCAGGGCCAACCATATTTCCAGAAGTGAGCTTTTGCAAGATAAACCCAAACCAGACAATAATAAGATATGACACATGAGGTCACATTTTTCAGCTGAATCTACTGAACTGCACCAAAAGGAATCTCCAGGTCAATGTAAATAGTGATAAATCTAAGGCAGGTCTTGGTTGGCAAAGCATATTGGAATATAGTTGGCTTCTCAACCTAGAGAGAATTCTAACCACCACTATTGCCACCAGACTGTCCACTAGAGACACTGATAGAGAAACCAGGGGTTCCCAACATTGTTTTTGGCCATGTCCCACCTAAGCATCTCTAAAATCCTGATCCCCACCCCACCCCCGGTGGTTTGTAATTCTTATTATTCCAAAAGTGAACTCCTAGAAATGTGTAGGAAGCCTAAAAGGCCATTAAAGGTTAATAATCCATTCTTGAATTGTCCCCTTGAAAATCAAATTGAGAACCAGAGACCAGCTGTGCCCACATATTGACATGGAAAACACCATCAGACCAAGCAATACAGTCCATAATATCAGGGGCACATACTCTTTCTCCTTCTCTAATACGATTTATACTATCTTTCAGCAAAGTTCTACTGCATTTTATATGGGACATATATGCAAAGCTCTGTGTAAGAGAGTGAGTAATTATCAGGAATTATTATTATTAATTTAATAGATTCACATACCACCCTAATCCGATGGACTCTGGATGGTGTACATAGGCCAGCGAGCACCTCACTGACCATACAATGAAACAAATTAAAACCAATTAAAAAACAGTTAAAAACCCTTAGGAACATTTGGCAATATTGCCCACGGCTGTGCCATTTTGCTATCTAAAAACAAATATAAAATCAGCATAACATTAACATTAAAATTACTTACAGGAGGGGGGAAGCCTCAGGCAAGCCAGAAAGGGGAGCTTGTTGACAGTCCCGGTCCCCAGACCCATTTTGCCAACCACATCTTCAACTCTTTCATAAATGGTAGATTGAAAAACCAATGGGCAAACACCGAACCCTTCCTGGTTGCTTTCTCTGATCTCAAATTTGGCCGTTCTTGAACTTCAAAGAAGTAGTCATGTTAGTCTGTGCAAGGCACATCAGAAAGAAGTTTTAGGGAAAGGTTATAAATCAGAGGTTCCCAACCTAAGGCCTCTGGGTCAGATCTGGCTCACAGCACCATTTCATGTGGTCCACCCACCCCTCCAAGGGCATTCAAGAAATAAAATGGCCACCCCATGACGCTGTTGGGTCAAAATGGCCACCCCATCGTGCAGGCAGGGGAAAATGGCTGTCTGGCCCTCGAAGCTGACTGAGAGAGCGTGACCCGGCCCCTGGCTTGAAAAGGTTGGGAACCCACGTTCTAAAGCAGTGGTGCCCAAACTAGGGGCCGGGTGCGGCCCCCGACGCCCTCGTTGCTCCTGAAAGCGGAAGTAAAATGCGCCCGTACGTTTGGGCACCCCTGTTCTAAAGGGCTAATGAAGAGTGCAGCAGAAAACTGAGCACACTCTTTTTAGGCCTTAATAAAGAGAATGATTTCTTGTGTTATTATATATACTAATCCAATCATCTGAACCTTTGCCACCTGGTCAGACTCTAATCACCACCATTATGATGAAATTAATCACTTCATCCTGCCTGTTAAAGATCTAGTTTTAAACTGCTGTCAAGGAGTACCGTTGGCTGTTCTGGAAAAGAAACAACATTAACAAAAGTAAAAAAATCTCCCCAAATAAAAGACAAAACCACTGTGGCACCTTAAAGACAGTTTGGGTTCTTGTCTGCTTTGCCTGCACAGAGACTAACACAGCTACTCTACTTTGAAAACTGATGGCAGTCTGGAATGTAACCAGTGGTTTTAAACTGCCAGTGGTTTTTATACTCTTCCCAGAGATGAGAACACTGCATTGCATGAAATGTGCTTATACACAGAAAAGCTTATGAAAAATAGTCTTACTAGATGTTTGGTTTTCCTTTTGGTCTTGTGTTGGGCAGGCTGCTTTCCTTGTACAGTGAAGAGCCTTTGATTTATTAAAATACAGTAATACCTCGGATAACGCTAAATCGCATAATGCTAAATTCGCATAACGTTAAGTAATTGGGGAGGAGAATTGGATCGAATAACGTTAAGGTCCTATGGGATGGATCGGATAACAACCGCTAAAGCCTGTACGGTTACAATCTATCTCTGTGGAGCTTTAATGTTATCCGATACATCCCATAGGATTTTAACATGCATCGGATAACACTAAAAATCGGATAATACCAAGACTTGTGGAACCAAGTCTTAGCGTTATCCGAGGTATTACTGTATGCAGTTTCTTTAATGCATTGTTCATTAGTATGATATGGTTATCAATTTGAACAGTCTGCCTTTACTTTCAATTGAAGCACAAATATAATTTTCCAACTACAGTAAAACCTCATATAACACTAAAACCTGGTTCCACAAGTCTTGGTGTTATATGATTTTTAGTGTTATCTGATCCTCTATGGGATCCATAGAGATACATTGTAACCACACAGGCTTTAGCGGTTGTTATCTGAAGCATCCCATAGGATCTTAATGTTATCTGATGCAATTCTTCCCCCCAGATTCCTTAATGTTATGCGATTTTCGTGTTATTCGATACTAATGTTATATGAGGTATTACTGTATTGGTGTTTTCTTTCCTTTGGTTTTTATTTATCAGCAGGCAAGCAAGGAAAGTACTGGGTTCCACAAGTCTTGGTGTTATCCAATTTTTAGTGTTATCCGATGCATGTTAAAATCCTATGAGATGGATCGGATAACGTTAAAGCTGCATAGAGATACATTGTAACCGCACAGGCTTTAGCGGTTGTTATCCGATCCATCCCATAGGACCTTAACGTTATTTGATCCAATTCTCCTCCCCAGATTACTTAACGTTATGCGATTTTAGCGTTATCTGAAGTAAACGATATCCGAGGTATTACTGTACCTGTATTTAGCTTTCAGTAACAATGTTCTTGTTCTTTACAGGAATTCTGTCATGCAAAATGCAATGAGTACGCTACGTATGTACATCAGCTGCGGTATTATTGCGTTCATACTTTTCAGTTTCTTCGTTGCTGCTTGGTCAGGGAAACGGGTAAGCATTAAACCATTGGTAATAATGGGAGCAAAAGAGCTAGTGGGTTATCTCCGTAAAACAACAACACGTGCAGTAATGGAGGAGGAAAAGGTGTCTCAGACATTACTGAGGTTGATGCAGTAGCAATAGGAAAAGCTTCTTGGGCAAGATGGGAGCAGAACAGGAGATGTAAGGATTTAGGGAAGAGGAAGGTGGTAGCTGGATTGGATCTTCTATCCCAGGGAGTTCAGGACCATGATTGTGGGAATCATCCCATTTTTATCTTCACAACCATAGTCTGAGGTCACCTAGTGAACTTTCAGGGATTACGAGTTCATTGGTCTGTATCTGACTGACTTTATGGTATTAAAGGGTTAAATCGCATCGCCACTGACAGTGCTGACAAGGTTGGAAAAGGCTTTCACTACAGTGCTATTTTGAAGGCCTTGTGTTGCTTATTGCTGCTGCATTGAGACAATACCACATGACACAAAGATCAGATACAGAGCTCGGAGAGTGAATGAGCTGCTGAAGGTCACCCAGTGTATTTCATAAGTGATTGGAGCTTGTTTAATTCATGAGCCTTAATTAGTACAAGATGCTTTTTCACAGCGATTTAATATTGGTTTAAATCAAATACAATGGTACCTCGGATAATGTTTACCTCGGATAACGCTAAAATTGGATAACGTTGTTGGGGAATTTAACTGTTAATTTTTTTTAACCTTTTTAATGTAATTAATGTGTTTCTAACTGTTTTTAATTTTGTAAGCCAGTCTTTGGATGAGGGCGGGATATAAATGAGATAAAATAAAAATAAGTAAGTCACACAATGTTAAGACATCGTCGTGCGATGCAAATGTTTGCCTCAAATTCCCCAATGTTACCTGACACGTTATCTGATGCTGCGATCGGCGCTTGGGTTGAAGGGGAAGAATGGGCGCGCACCGGTTCACCCACTTAAGCACCACTGCGTGGAATCGCCGCTCTTGCCACCTCTGGGGAGGTCGGGGGATCTGATCTGTGATGTTCCTGACATCCCCCGACCTCCCCAGGTGGTGTTGCAGGGCAAAACACTGGGGAAAGAACTCCTTGCAGCACTGCCTGGGTAGGCCTGAGGACACCGGAAACCGCGTTTCCTTTGCAACCAAAGGGCTATCCGACACTGGGATAGCCCTTTGCTTGTGAAGGGAACCCTTGCGCCTGCAGGGGCGGGGTGGCTGGGAAGCTGACAGGGGAGCCCTTGTTCGGCTTTCCAGCCACACCGCTGCTACGAACGATTACCTCGGATAACGCTAACGAATCGTTATCCGATGTAAATTTTTTTTTACAAAATTTTGCATCGTTATCTGATTTTAGCATTATCCGAGGTAATACTGTACTAGCAACTAGTTACTTTTTTGCAATAAGATGTTGCATTTTGAAACGTACCATATCGAACGTGACTGAAACCTATTGATGTGACAAATGCATTTTGACAAGTTTTATACGATTCATATTCCAGTCCATAAATAGAGATTCTCAAGTAAAAAAAAGTCCTAGGAAAAACTTAATGCGTTAATCCTATTGCTTAGTGTAGTAAGTCACAACAGAGTAGTCCTGTAGAATCAGTGCAACTAGTGAGTCGGTTCTGTAAATTCCATGATTCAAATGAGTCTACTCTAGTTGTAACTTAGTGTAATTGGATTCAACTGGCTGGATAGTTCAGTGGTTTAGGTTCAGTATTTGGCTACAGAGCCAGAGATTGGAAGTTCTATTCTTGTCTGTGCCTTTTGGGAGAGGACCCTGTCTGTGTAGCATTTGGCAAGCTGCAAAATCCCAGGACGCCCCCTAGCAAGCCATTTGTGTGTGTACTCTACCTAGAAAATCCTGGAAAGGGTAGCCATAAATTGGAATTCACTTGATGGCACACAATTAATAATAGCATTCCTTGTAATTTCTCACTTGCTAGCTGTAGTCTACTCTCCACCTGAACAGTCTTTGGTGCTAGACCAAGGCTTGTGTTTCTGGTTAGCTTTGAAATACAGTATCAAGATACATAGTGATGTCCATTAATTAAATTGTTATCACCTGAATAAAGGGAATTTACATACAATAATACTTCGGATAACACTAAGACTTGGTTCCATAAGTCTTGGTGTTATCCGATTTTTAGTGTTATCCGATCCATGTTAAAATCCTATGGGATGGATTGAATAACGTTAAAGTTCCATAGAGATACATTGTAACCGCACAGGCTTTAGCGGTTGTTATCCGATCCATCCCATAGGACCTTAACGTTATTTGATCCAATTCTCCTCCCCAGGTTACCTAACGTTATGCGATTTTAGCGTTATCCGAGGTAAACGTTATCCAAGGTATTACTGTACACCTTTTAGATTTTTTAAAAAAATCTTCCTCTTTGCAGTCTGTAGACAGCTAGAGAAAAAAAATGAAATGGAGTGTGAGAAGTTCAGAAAGAGCCTCCTTGAAAATTGTGGTATTTTTGAACCGCAATCGGGCGTATCATTGGCAATGGCAACCTTGTGTTGCTGGCTAATCTTTCCCGCACTAGGTCAGGCAAAAGAAACTGTAGAATGAACTCACGAAAAGGTGCCTTCATTTTGGCAGTCTCATGTCTGGCCTAGACACGGAAGAAGTTGTCTTCCACTCTGAACTTCCAAGGTAGCTTTAGGGCAGTGACGGCAAACCTTTTAGAGACTGAGCGCCCAAACTCAACAGTCTGCCGTCTGTGCGGGGTGAATTCTGTGGTGGTGTAGAGGAATCGCTCCCATTGGGCAGAATGAACTCAGTGTTGGAGGAGGGAGGAAGCACTCCCATTGGGCTGCTGGGCAGAGCGAATTGTGTGCTGGAGCGATGGCACACGTGTCCACAGAGAGGGCTCTGAGTGCCCCCTCTGGCACGTGGGCCATAGGTTCACCACCACTGCTGTAGGGGAATGTCTTCATGTGCTAAGTCCATGGCATTATAATTGGATTCCACTTGCTTCAACAACCAGTTTATACAGATAAGATTAGCTTTGTTGAATTTTCTTTAAAAAATGTTGCCCCAGCCCAACTCTGGGACATTTCATTGGGGACAAAGAACCCTATGAAAATTAATGGAAAAGATGAAGCCTTATATACGTAATCAAACAATCTTTATCTAGAAGAGCAGGTAAAAGGAACAAGTAAAGATAGATGCTTTCCTTTCTTCGTATACTTCAGACCTTACAGGCCTTAAATTAGGATTTTTCTCTAGAACACTGAAGTCTGTCAATCAGAGTCACTTTTGCCACATACAGTAAAAATTACAGAAGAATGAAAGAGTCCATGGTTTACTCTGATTGTTTGTCATTGTACTGCAGGAGGCGGAACGGAGGCACCTCAGAAGCATAGCTCGAGGAGGATAAACATGGAGAAAAAAGCTAAACATATAGAGCAGATGGTTACAAGTGACTCTCCCAAAAGGCAGAAGAATGAATTATCTGTTATGAATTACATATAAAGTATGATTTCATTAGTTTTTTTTCCACCTTTCAAAAATAAAACAAAATTTTATTAATCTTCAGTTATTTATTGTGTTAACATTTTAAAAGGTCACCTCTAATTATTTCATTTTCTTATTAATAGAAATATTAAAGTAACTTGTAAAATACAAATGGTGTAATTTGCAACTGATAGCCCTATCCAGGTTATTACTCAACTAACTGTAACTGTATATCCTATATGCGTGGGACTTCAAAAAGAATTTGGTATCTTAACACCTGGTGTGAAATTGGTTCTGCTCTTTAATCCAGGCTTGCAAATACTGTACACATTAAAGCAGTAATAAATATGTGTAAATGTTTTGATATTTCCCCATTCTTATCTGTGCTACATATTTCAGAATAAAACACCTGCTGCTGATTTTCATGATGTCAAGCATTTTTGAAGGGGAAATCAAAGGTGATTATGCTTCAATGAAACAATACCATGTCTCTTTCAAGAAAAAAGCCAAAGTGTAGTGTAAAATGCTTGAATGATCATAGAATATATAACCACAACATGGATAAATAAGACTAGATGTAGATTTACTATATTCCCTTATTTACTTTCTGAGGCCCAATAACCTTAAAAATGCTTCATTTTCCCTAACTAGGAGGAATGCTAGGTAAGTATGAATAGTTACAGACTGATGGAACAGGACATGTCTAAAGCCTGTGTATTTATATAGGGAGGGGCTGTGGTGGCTTGGTGGTTAAGAAGCAGACCTTGTTAGCTGGGAGGCCGGCAAGTAAGCTGTTCGAGACCAGGGTACTGCATGACGGAATGAACGCCTGTCTGTCCCAGCTCCTGCCAACCTAGCAGTTCAAAAGCAAGACATTGCAAGTAGATAAATAGGTCTCACATCAGTGGGAAAAGATCTTGGGGACATGAAAGGAGCCTGATTGAGCATCCCCTGAGCAGTGTTTCTCCAGCAAAAATCCTTTCAACGCAGAATAATTTATGTCATGGAATTATATAGGAAGGCAAGCAAATCCACAGCTATTTCTTAAGTAGCCTTTTAAATCATATCAGGATGGCAAAGCATTAATCCAGGACAGATGAACTGGGGTATTCTGCTAGGGTGTGTGTGTGTTAATGTCTTGACTGGAAGGAACAGAAAGAACCAACTGGGTTCAGGATCCTAGTACTCTTCCGCTATAAAAAAAATTCACATTACTCCGTTCCACATAGTACCTCTAGCATTTTATGTTTACATGAAAAAAGATCCTTAATAAAGCTGTTATTTTGGTGCTAGTACAGGTAGTACTTGAATGTTGGAAAGCATCTTAAAACTTCTGTTCACTACCTCCAGCCTTCATTACCTAAACAGCTTAATCTCTTAAAACCTGGGTTACACATCTGAATAAATAAATACACACCATCTTTCAGGTACATGGGTCTGGATTGTATAATCTATTTTGACACGTATTCATATACAGTATTGCCAATTAGAGAGCTAGATAGCGTTCCAAAAACATTAGAAATACTGCATAAATCCGTTTAAAAACAAAAGACACGCCACACCACTTTATTTGAATGTATTAATGATTTAATTCACCCCTTTAAAGAGAGAATTGTCATTATTTCCTAGCAGGAACACCAATGCACCACGTCGTTCTCACTAGCTTGGGAGAAAAACTTTTAGTGTGAGAAAGATATAGGATGTGTGTAAATATACATATATACATTACACATTTGCGCGCACACACACTGGAGGTGTGTATGTGCATATATACTCTAGGTATGCACACACATATACACACAATCAGTATTTGTGTATGCGAGACATTTCAGTATCACATGCACACTTCACTGAAGTTGGCTTATAAAATATGTAGTCCCCCACCCCCTCCCGGCAAAAGCTAGTCAATAAAGAACATGATTTGAAACAAATCTTATAGAATGGCATGGCTTCTGTAATTTACACTTTAAAAAAAACCCCAGCCACAAAAAAACAATCTGGAAGCTGAATCAAGATTGTTATTTATTAATCCTACCTTCAAGAAAAAAAACATGATTATTAACTATGGAATATGAAGGCAATGTTGAGGTTGCTTTGAAATCTTTCCCATCTAACTTATAAATTGTGTTACACTGCATTTTTGCCAACAGTAATATTAATAAGTCAAACCCCCTATCCTCCAGCGTATCTTTCTTACACACAGTTCATTTTGTCAAAATAGCAGTTTTCTCCCAAACTGCAGGTTTAAGTGCCTTTTTCTTCCTTTATACAGGGTTGTTTTTCCCAAGGCAATCCCAGACATTTGGGGCTCATGTAGGAAGGATTATGGTATTGCATTGTCATGCAGCCATTGGGCTGCAGGATTTCACTAAACCCAACCAGTGATGCTATGGATTTCCACATGTGATGCCCTCTGGTATTCCTCCCCTGTGCAGAATCACCAAAAAGGGGAACTTATTTTTTGCAAAGCACATTCCCCCTTTTTCAGTCCTAATTTTCAAACATTAAAGTTAAGTCCAACAGAAGTTGATAACAATAACCTAAGATGTCTCTTCAGCATAAAGCAACACTAAAAGAAAGTAACCAGGAGGATGGAGATTGTTGAAAAACAAAAACTGGGAGCTGTGAGGATTTACATCCACTAGCACAGGCGTGCGTGTTCAATAGGATGATTCACCCAGAAAATTGATGAGACCAGACTTTCTCGTGATCTGATAAGGTAGACTTTCTGTGGATAATGATCTACTAATTGTAGCATGAAAGGTCTGTCAAGAACAGAATTTATTACAGCCACACAACATTAGCTGTGTTCTGTTTTGAAAACTAAGGAAAATTCCACTTCACCTGGATGAGAGCGCAGGTTCCCTGCAGTATAAGGTGTTCACGTGGAAACAATACTGCTGATATGTTAAATCAATACTGTAGTATCAGGGTAAATTGATTTTGCTGCGGAGAGAAGAACAGCGATTCGCATTCACATCCAGTGCTTTCAATCCATATGTATTTGGACCCCAATATCTTGCTACGAAGCAAACTAGCATTCTGCAAATACATGTCACTGGGCTATTTGTAGGAAGATGAAGTTTCACCAGAGATCTGCTGTGCTGAGAATGAAATGTGAAATCAATGCTGAGAACGTTAAGTAGATAGTTTGACAACTGAAGTGCTTGTAATGTCAAACAGACTTATGTAGGAAGATTTGATTCCATGTTAGACGGAGGGATTTGGGTGGCTTGTTGTGAAGCTGCTAAAGCCGAAGAATCCTTTTCAGCTCCATCCAGAAACTACAGTTCATAAATGCAAATGCAGCCCAGGGAGCCAGTAGCTGCTGTTAACATTAAGGACTAACAAACAAAAAAAAAAAAAAAGGATGAACCAAGCCATGACTGACCAAGCTGTGTACAAAAAACCCAAAGCAGGGATTTTCCAGCTGCTGATGGGTACCTATTTCACTAGATGAAGAGGGAGGAAAAAGATTCCGCTTGGCCACAGAGAACCAATATATGCCATATTAGATGAGCAGCCACGTTTCTTCTACCTCAGCTCAACTTAGGTTTTCTTCACGAGCACACTGGCTACAACCCCTGGGAAGGTGGCGAGCGCAATGCCACAATTCCCCATTCCTTGGACATACAAAAGGGAATAACTCCAAATCTCATGCAGTCAAAGTGGCCGCACAGACGTCAGTTTGCTGTCAAATGTTCAGTGTTGCTTGAATCCAGAGAAGCTTATTCACTGGTGGCTAGGAGTGCAAGGAACAGAGAGCTAGCCCCCCTGCCTCTGCACATATTCTATGTGTGTACATATACATCAATAGGAGCCACACAAAACCATCACTACTCCAATTGTGTGAGCATTAAATATTTCTCTCAAATCCATTGACTGAGGCAGCATCCAAAGGAGCATACAAGACGAAAGAGTTCTTTCCAAGCCTCCGCAGACAGCAAGAATACTGCCCGTCCGCCCGCCCCCAACAAATACACGCAGCAACTCCACCCTCGTTTTAGAATCTACGATTACACCACGTTAGTGTACGTTTCATAGGGGAAACTTGACATCTTTACAGAACATGCCCCAGCCTTGAAGATAATGGGCACAGCAGTTATGGTAAGCCCTTACCAAAGTGGCATCCTACAACTAAGAGCCAAATGTTTTCCAGTTGTGTTTAAACGACGTTGTGTGCAAAAAGCAAGCAAATGAGCTCACACAGGTTTATGGAAAACAGGACTATTCAGCTCTACTAGCTTGGCAGAGCAACACAGCACACCAAAGGGGCACCTCAGAGCTGGAAGCCTTCCATGGGAGCCTCACATTGCTGGAAGATGTACTGCTGCTGGCCAAGATCTACTTGAGGGGCAATGCTGCTGTCCTCCTCTTCCGTCCCAAAGTAGTGCTCAATCAGATCAAAGGCCTTCTGGTAGATTTCCTGGTTCTCATGGCTCTGCAGGAACTCAATCTTATCCAGGCCTGAAAAGGAAACACACAGTCTCTTGGGAGGACATAATGCACATTGCACTATTCTCTTCTCTTCCCAAACCCAAAGAGCAGTAATGTGACAGAGTGTCAAAGGGATCATGCCCTGTCTGAACTCTACCAGAAGATTAGTAATGGTCAAGGCCGCCCTTGCTCAAAAGCCAGTCATATCTGACTCTAGGGTATGGTGCTCATCTCTGTTTACAGCCAGAGTTAGCACTGTCTGCATCTGCAGACGTTTCTGTGGTCGTACAGCAAGTATGACTAGACGCCAGAGTGCACGGAACACTGTTACCTTCCCACCAAAGCGGTACCTATTGATCTACTTGCAATTTCTTACTTATGAAATGCTAGGTTGGCATGAACTGGGACAGAGATGGGAGCTTACTCCGTTGTGCAGTACTTGGGTCTCGAACCGCTGACCTGCCGACCTTCCGGCCATCAAGTTCAGTGTCTTAACCACTAAGCCATCACAGTCCCTAGCCATGCATTATTCAAGGCTCTGAGTGCTGTTTTACTGCTGCTTACAGCTGCCTCATCCCTAAGCTGGACTCAATGTTTCCTTTACTGCCTCAGAGAAGTATGGTGTCATATGTCTGCAAACTCCTCAGTCTTGCAAAATAGATTAGAAGATATTTATGCGGGAGCAGTTTGCAGACATCCTGCAAAAATCAACTCCTTTTGAATGATAAGGAGTAAGACAAGCCATCCACCCCCAGTCTGCCTTACCGTAGGCTTCCTCAATGAGAGCACAGTATGGATTAATGCCAGTGCCACTTCGCCTTGCTTCTTGCTCGCCAAGCCTCAGGATGTTTTCAAGCCCATTAAGTGCTACTTGTACAATCTTCGAGTCCATCACCGTAAGAAGATCACAGAGTGGTTTGATACAGCCAAGTTCGACCAAATACCTGAAAATTACAATGGGTGGAAAAATCAAGAGAACCAGAAGACACAGCCTGGCAAAAATGGCACTACCTGACTGAATCTTTTCAAAGTCATTTTTAGAAACTCTGAAAGATATCATTAAAATGGCCTAACTGGTGCTTTCAACTGGAAAGGATGCTATATTTTTCCTTTTACTGTATGTTTAAAAATTGCTTTTATAATGTATGATTTTCTTTGTTTTATCATTTATCTATAGCCACCTAGAATTCCATTTATGGGACAAATGGAGTATATTACTATACTAAGCAACTGAAAATTAATATATAAATTGTACTGTTTAATGCGAGGTGGAAAGATGTCATCTTGTGCTTGGCATGATGGAAGAGAAACATTAAACTATTAAGTCTTAGCACAATATTTATGGACTCTAGTTGGGAATCTTCACATTAACTGCTTTAATACTTTTGTGCACTTCATGGCTACTTACTTGATCTGTTCAGCAGAGCCTCCAGATGTTGCATTGGTAATAGCCCAGGCTGCTTCTTTTCTTGTTCGGAACTCAGCAGTTTGTAAAATATTTATTAGAGCTGGGAAAATGTTGGCATCTATGACAGTCTGAAAAATAACAGCACATACATTTCAGGATTACTTGTTTATTCCAAGAACCAATTTGACACAGTGTTACCCAGGCATTAGATTGCTGTGCTAGTATCTATATATTCAAGACAGGATCAGCAGAATCATCATCTCAAAATTCAGCAGGAAAGGAATGGTACCAGCTACTCTTAATCATGGAAATCAACTTATGCTTGAAACACAGACAAACATGGCTACTATTTTAAAAAAATCAACTTCTGTTGAGTAGCTTCTTCAAAACTGCCTAACATTGAATGGAATAGTTAAACTTAGAGTTGGTTTTCTAAAGCTTTTCTAGTTCAAACACCAAATTTATAAAGTTTATCATAAACTTTAAGAAAGCAGAGAGGAAAACCTACAGACCTGGGATCTGATTTTGTACTGGTTAAAAGATTTTTGATACAGCCATCTTGGTTACCTGAATCTGAGCTCTGTTTCCAGCTGTGATGTTTGATATTGTCCAACAGGCTTCCTTTTTAATGGATTCTTTAGGGCTGCTTAGCAAGTGTAATAAACTCTGCAGGGCTGAACAATTCAGTATTACCTGTGTTTTTGAAAGAGACAAAGAGATTATTTTGGACTAATCACTGAAGGTAGGTCTCAAATTTCCTGCACACCTTCCTAAAGGAAAACAAACTCAAAGACAGGTATTCATCTAAAATAAAGAAAGTACAAATCTTTAAGGACTAAAGGGAAATATAAGATTATAGCTGGTGTACGTTAATAGATGAAAGGTTAAAATAAACTGAGAATGCAAGAAGCAGAAGAGGAAGCAACAGTGCCTTTCTTGTCCTGCAATTGGGTTTGGAATTGGTGGAACTGTTTTTCAAGTATTAAAGGCTCCCCCTGCTGAACTGATATGCCCAAAGCCTTCACTATGATGAAAGGGAACCCTAGGGAATTTTCGAGCCTGAAGTAGAAGGCAGAATAGGAAACTTTATATTAATCATTAGCATCTGTGGCTGATCACATCATCATATACTTCTACAGGAACATTATATGCCTTCAGATCAGCTGGGGTAAAAAGCAAGGGGAGTCGCACTACTGATCACAATTCAAATGTGACTCAGTGATGTGTGGTCACTAACAAAACTGCAAACACCAGACTGATTTTCATGAGTTGCAAAATGAGACGATAAAGACTTGTTTGGTTTAACCCAGGATAATGTTGTGTTAGTCACTTCAAAACAACCTAGTTTATAGAAAGAAATCAGAAACAGCATTGAACAGAACATTCAGGGTTTTACAATACATATTAAACTTATAATGAAGAAGCTATTCTGTTCATTGAATCCCTTGTAGCTATCTTTAGACTCAGAAAGGCTTTTTTTCTCCCAAATCTCCAATGCCTGGTGAATTGCATTGAAAACTATTGAAGGAACTGGCTGGAGAACTCTCAGGACCAATGTCTTTTATTTTCTTTAAATAATGGAAGAAGGGTAATGTCCCAGGTGATTGGAGGAGGGCTAATATTTTCCCTATCTAGGAAATACAGAACAGACAGCCTGACATCAATTTTGGAATAAATTCTGGAACAGATTATAAAATAATAATTCTCCAAGTATCTTGAAAACCATGCAGTGATAACTGAAATCCAACACATATTTTTTAACTACAAATCCTTGGACTAAAAAGGCTGTTGAACTGATTTTCTTAGGATTTTCAGGACATCAAGCTTTGTCTAGCTGCATATCCAAAAGACTAAGACAGTGGTGCCCAAACTAAGGCACAGGGGTCGGGTGCGGCCCCCGACGCCAACTCATCCGGCCCATGAAGCCCTCGTCGGGCGCGTTTTACTTCTGCTTCCAGGAGCGACGAGGGCTTTGCGGGCCAGAAGAATTGGCATTGGGGGCCGCACCCGGGCCCTGAGCCATAGTGACCAGTCCCCTGAACCACATGATCGGCCCACAGCTTAACCATCTAAAATTTGGTAAATTAAATGAGATGTCTTTCTTATTTGCATCTCTTCTAAGATAAGCTCCTATGTTTGAAAACACAGAAAGATTCTTTGGAATTTCTCAGCATGATTTTCATTAGTATTTTACTTATAGATTAAAAATAGCTCAGTGTACTTAGATGTATACAATTCCTAAAGAGGAACTTTGAAATGAGAGGTTCTGTGTTAGATGTATAAAAATCAGATCACCTGAAAGAAATGTGAACATACTGAGAACTGTTCTCTGTTAAAGGAATTCTGACTGTCATCTTAATCCTGGGGTGCCCAAACATTTCAAAATTCCTCTTTAGGACTTGTATACATCTAAGTACACTGAGTTATTTTTAATTTATCCAGCCATCACCAGATCTATGTACAGTATATCAATTTTTAGAAACTGGGTCATAAATCTATAAGAAAAATACTAATGAAAATCATGCTGAGAAATTCCAAAGAATCTTTCTATGTTTTCAAACATAGCTTATCTTAGAGGAGATACAAATAAGAAAGACCAAATTTTAGATGGTTAAGCTGCTATGCTCAAAAGAGTGATATAATGTCTCACATACAACAAGGAAACTATATTTGGAATAGAAAGGGAAAATGTCAGTGTTCTCACATGAAAGAAAAATCTCAAATACAGTATCCTCTAATAGTATATCACAGCTACAAACACACATCAAACATTTCTTAACAATCCTGTCACATGCATACATACATTTCATACCAGGGAATGAAAAATAAAACACATCTCTGTACAGTCAAACCTCGCAAAACAAGCATTTTGCTTAGCGAAAAACTCACACAACGAGCAAGTTTTTTGCTAACCGGTCCAACTTGCATAGCAAATTTTTTGCTATGCAAGTCGGACTTTTCCCTATGGAAAAACTCACATAACGAGCGTTTCTATGGGGAAAACTCGCATAGCGAAAAATTCGTTACGTGAGTCTGACTCGCATAGCGAATTTTTCGCGTAGCGAGCAGCCTCGCAAAACGCATTAAATTTGTTATGTATGACTGTAGGTTAGGTATGACTGTATCTGTCAATGCATGCAAGTCTCAAAGGGGTAAGTATTTATTTGTTAGTGTTAAGAAGTGATCTGATTAATTAAAGAAACTGTATATGTTAACTACATCTTGAGTAATCAAAAGTTTCAGCTGTATCCCACAATGTGAAAGAAAAACCTAGCAGGCAGAAACATAAATAAACAGAGACTACTAGCATAAACATCAAGGATTAGGATCAAGTCTGAAGCAGATTCAAATAAATTGCTGTAGTTGATGGCAGAAAAGCACGTATCCAGTTCTCTGGTTTGAGGACTGAAAAGGGATTTGCTTCTAATGAAATACTTCCTAACCCTGAAATTAGCAAACACGAAGCCAACAAATAGAATACCTGGGTCTGCATATCATCCCCTGTAACGATGTTACCAACCGCTCGTAAGGCAGGAGACACCACTTTGTAGTCATTGTGCCTAAAAGACAAAAAGGCTTTAATAATCGGTTTATATGCTGATTCATGGACAGTCCTTGATCTGGAATAAAGGAGATGTTCAGTCTCCAAACATGACTTAAGAAAACATTCTGGTGGTATAAAATACAGAAAAGCCATTGTTTTAAAAACAATGAAACACGTAAAAATCCCCCCAAACCAGATGGAGTCATACTATGACTATATCATATTCTGTTCTTTGGAAAACTCACCAAAAACAGAAAAGGGTGGGGGGGGGGGGAAAGCAGGTGCTATTTTTTTCAGAACTTCCTTAATTTTTAGTTTTCATTATCCAGCATGTAAGCATATGTTCAACCATAATCTACAGTTTATCTAATTTTTAAATACAGTTAGTTTCCTATCTGTTTTATTTATTGACTATAACAGATACAGTGGAATCTCATACAACCATCGCCCTGTATAGCAACAAAATCGCATAACAATTAGGTGTGTTTTTTTGGGGGGGGAGGGGGGAATGGCATCCCACATAACAATTTTCCCTATGGAAAAAATCATACAACAAATTTTCAATGGGAAAAACCATTTAGTAAAAAAAAAATAAAAAAATTCTATGACAAATACTTTACCAGAACACATGAAAAAGCATCAGGAAAGCTTTTTCCAGTGGTGGGCTACAAAATTTTTTACTACCACACTGTGGGCGTGGTATGGTGGGCATGGGCAGGGGGAAAGCCCTGCGTTGCACCCATATTAGGACTACTTTATTTCAAAACTTGGATGGGCGGAGCCAGCCAGAATTTCTGCTACTGGTTCTGGCGAACTGGTGCGAACCTGCTGATGCCCACCACTGGCTTTTTCTACATAGTAGAACACAAAATCTATTTCTATTTGATTACTTCCAATTAAAGTCCAGATTCCACAACACTGTGCAAAGACAGTGGCTAACTTTTTCTTCTTCTTGTGCCGTATCAAATCCCGAATATTGGTGATCATTCAATCATTTATTTATTCAATTTACATACTGCCCTACTCGGTGAAACCAACTCAGGGTACTTCACAGAATCAATACATATAACATTCCATAACAACATGGTAATCAGCCATGAAGATTGTCCTGGGAACTATATAGTGCATTGGCCTTCCACTTGCCTTCCACACTGCAGTGACTCCTATACCACTGATCAAGTTCTACGTGTCACTTTCTGGTCCTGAGCCCTTTTGACACGCAAAGTCCTCACCAGCCCCAAGCCAGTAATGATGAAGCTGTTACCCTCCATAAAGATGGATTCATGTTGGGTTTAATCCACTTGGGGACCATCACCCTTCCCTGTGGACTTTGCCACCCAAGGCTGCTAGTCCTCAAGGTTGTCAGGTTATTTACTTGCCGCCTGACAATCAGTGTTGAGTTGTATGGTCTACTCTATTACCATAGCAGGATAAATTGGTCAGACTGGAATTGACTACCTGCTCATATAAAATGCAAAATGCTGGAGATACTGTTTATGAATTATACCTTGTGTTTTGCACCATTAATACAATAACTGATCCCCTACTGTACAAACTGTTATTTTGAATTTGGTGTCTCACAGCTCTTCCTATAAAGCAGGATCGTTTTCCTGCCCTCCACACTTAGCTCTTTCTGTTGTGGTTGAATGTATAAATACAAAACAATCTAATCACACAGAAATCCTTACATCAGCAGCTCCACGAGTCTTCTACACACTCCAGCATCAATCACAGCCTGGATTTTATCATTAGGTCCATCAGACAAGTATGAGAGAGCCCAACACGCGTCTGCTAGTACATCTGTGTCATTGACAAAGAGCAGCCAGGAAAGCACGCTCAGACAGGGAGACACCTGGGGAAAAAGTGGGGGTGTTGAAAGAACTAGTAAAAATCAGAGAGTAGACATTTTATTAAAACTATTCCCAAGCAGGTTACTCACCGCACAAGAACCAAAGAACCAGTTCTTATTTAAAACAAAGAGCACCAAGATCACTTGGAAACTAGCAGTCTGCAGGAATGAATTCACCAAGTGAAATCTTTCTTTTTTACTTTCCGAATTGTAAGGATCCCAAATGACAGTCACTCTCCATTGAAAAACAAAAGCATGGTCATAAAACCATTCTGGGTTTCATCACCTATACTGTATAAAGCAAACTGTAAATTACTTTCCCCCCCTATCACACTGACAAATCTCTGTGGTGGTGATGAGGGAGGACATGCATTCCATATTTACCAGCCTGTCATCAGTGCTGGTTGTTGCCTGTGCATGCAGTAAACACTAATAAAACGTCAGGGGCAAGCAGCACAGTACCAGTGCACCACCAGGAGGAGGGAATGTGAAAGCATTTCTTTGTATTCTAAAGAACCCTGGAAAGGCTCACCATAATCCAGGTTTGATCTGACAACGTACTAATAATTTTATTGTTGTTGTTCAGTCGCACAGTCGACTCCGACCCTCTGCGACCCCACAGAACACTGTCCGCCAGGCACCCCTGTCCTTCACCATCCTCCTCAACTAGCTCAGCTCTGTGCCCATTGTGTCCACAATACCATCTAGCCATCTCATTTTTGGGCGTGCCCTTCTTCTTTTGCCCTCCACTCTAATAATAGGCAACTATTATTATTATGATTCAGTACAATGTAAAATAGTAAGTAGTATGATGAAACAGCTGTAGAAGAAGGCTGACCAAAAGAAACATATGAAAAATAAGCTTGGGCAAACAGAGAAAATAACTACAAATTAAGGAATCCTAAAAAAATAAAGTGAATACCTGAATGACAATGGGAAGATTTAGAAAAGGCAATATAAGAACAGCAATTATCTATAATAAAATGAGCATGTTGACACAAAGAAAGGAAACAATCTTATACACTGATTATAAAATATTATAAAATGATTATAAATTATTATTAGTGTCTGGCCAAATATCCTGCTATGGAAGTGGTCACCAACCATTTTAAAGTCAGGGGCTGGGTCACACTCCCTCAAACAGTTGGGGCTGGACTGGTGGTCCCCCTGCCATTTACAGCTTCTGTAAACACATTTATGACAGCTGTAAATGAGTCCATGGCCAATTTCGGCAGTGGCTGGAACAAGGGCAGGGGCCGGATGATTTGGTGCCATGGGCCATATCTGGCTTGTGGGCCATAGGTTGCCTACCCCTGCACTACAGTAATGGAGTAGACTATACACCAACTCACTGCTGAGTCTTGGGCGGCATAAATAACCTGACTCCCTAAAGGGGCCAATGGCTACGGGCGGATGAGCCCCTTTAGGTGGGATGATGGTCTCCCTCAGTGAAGGAAATGTCACTGGAAACCACCATATTGGACCCAACAGCAAAATGAGCGGAGGAGGAACTACTTCACTATTCTGATTCCAAACAGTCATGGAGGCAGAAGAGGCCATGCCAGATGAACTGGCTGTGAAGGCACACCTTGTTAATATCCTCAAGGCTGCGGCAGTCCACTGCAGTCCCGCTGTCAAATCCTTCAGGTCTCATTTCATATGTGCTGCAGGAGATGGCTCCGTGATCACAGTATGTGGGGTCACTTCATGGCAAGCTGCAGTCCACCTTAAAAAAATGTACGCCAGTGGCATTTCCCCTGAAAATGATTTTCAGGAAAAAATGTATACTCGGATACGAGTAGCAGATGATGACAATACTTTTGATTATAAATTATGATTATGATTATTAATGATTATGATTACGCCTACACCAACCTTTTTATCTTAGGCCCTGCCCTTGGAATGTGCCACATGGGCACAAAAACCTGCAGACTCTTAACATGCAAGAGCATTATCTTGTTAAAGAAACCAGATCTCTTGCCCTTTTGGTTTGCAGGATTTTAGTAACTTTTCCCCAGTCAGAACAGTCTTCTTATTAGAGACCTTTGAAATGTTTTACTTTAACTGTATATTTTAAGTTGCAGCAGAAAATCACAAGTAACATTTATATAAGTTCATTCTTGCATATTCAACACCTATTTTTTAAAACAAATTAATAGAAAACACAGTTTTAAACATGGCTGTTCATCTGATGGCGCTTAAGTACACATTATCTTTCGGTTTACAATTTTTTTGCAATTTGAAATGACCTGGAGAATGCATTAAATTCGTAAACTGAGGTACCAATGCATACTTATAGTTGGAAAGTAGCAGTCAGAAAATGGTAGGTCATTTTTCATACATCTGAAAGTATCTTTGGAAAATGTAAATTGCAGACAAACAATTTTTCCTACCTTAACAAAATCTGGAGGAGGATTCTTCCCTCTGCAAAGATTGGAGAGTGCCCATACGGCATTTCGAGTCATGGTTAGACGATTTTGTTTGGAAAGTAATCTGAAAATAAAGATTAAAAAAGTCTGCAACACCTTATAGGTGAAATTGCCTGTGCAAGAAATACCGAAAACCCTAGATTTCCACATTCTGCTCCTAGATCTCATGGTCTTACATAATAACACAAGCAGAGAATACAGATTGCTGCTGGTGATGACGGCGTATGGGATTAAGGAAGGAGGTGATGACACCAAAATGACACTACTTATTTGCAATAAGGTACAGCCAGACAATTACTACTCTCTCCTTATCAGTTTAAATGTTGCTCCAAGCTCTCTAGTATACACAGACTTACTTCTCTGTGGTTTATTATCATTTTATTCTCTACTAAATTTATATTCCACCTTTTCGATAAAATGAAATTCAAGGTGAGATTCTGATATTGCTCCCCCATCCAGCCACAAACATTCTCCAAATCCGCTTTGCTTCAAGCAAATTGGCTGCACCAAATGCCCTGAGACCAGAAGCTGGAATGTGTAATTCTGGTTGGCTTTATTAGTGAGCAGAACAATTTTACATAAAAGGTCTACATTGCTCTTGATAATTAACATGATTATAAGTCTGCAAGACTTACTGTAACAGAGGAGGCAAGATGTTGCAATCAAGCACATAGTCTCTACACATCGTACTGTCTCCTGCAATATTGCCGAGAGCCCAAACAGCCTGTGAAGGAGAAAGAAATAGACAGGTTTAAATTTTCTCAGAACATAATCCTGTATTTTCTGGATTTAATAATGATGATGATGATGATGATATTTGAAGGTCACTCCTCGGTAATGACAACAAAGTGTCTTACCATAAAATAAGTAAACCATACAGTTGTACCTCGCTTAAGGAGCATAATGCGTTCCACAAGATTGTTCTTTAAGCGAGTTTGCTCTTTAAGTGAAACACCATTGTAAGTGACCAGTTGTGGGGGGGATTGCATACCCCAATTTTTGGTTGGTTTTATTTGTTAAGCGAAGCGACCATTCAGAGAAAATTCTGCTCTTTAAGCGAGTTGCTCTTTAAGTGAAACACTCTTTATGCGAGGTTTGACTGTAATTAAAAACAAAAAACCCTCAGATTTTTATTTACAAGTCAAAACATGGTGTTGTAATAAAACACAGAAAAATCTCAACATAAAATGGCAACCATGAAAAATAATTTGTTTTTTTTTTTAAACCAGTATCGAAGAGAAAATACAGAGATTGGCAAGTGCACCTCTTGGTTCAAGAAATTACTGAAAGCTCCAGATTCAGAGGGATTTATACCAGAATTATATTAACAGTTCTTTGACCATATTATCTTCAGATATTAACTTTATTGTACATCTCAGAATGACGGTTTCATTCAACTCTACAGATCCCATCCTGCAGTATGGAAAAGAAAATCACGTTTGCAGACCTGGAGGGACATGTACGAAAATATACTGCAAGATCCAGGTGTGATTTTTGGCAAATAAAGGCTTACCGCATACATCCTGAGATTTCCATAGGCCATTGATGGCAACCTTTTACAGACCGAGTGCCCAAGGAGGTGGAGGCAACATGTAAGCAGGCATCAAGTGTGCCTGTGCACCCATGTGATGTTGCTGGCATACTTCTGCAGCTTCCCTGCAAGTGTGCATGCCCCTGTGGCCCCGTCCGCACCTCCATGCATGCACCGCTGCCTCCTCCTCCTCATGGGAGGAGTGTATGTGGGGTGTCTGGTCCCCTCACTTTGTCCCTGCCTGCAACCTCCTGGGAGGGATTTCAGCCTCCCCTCTCATCTCAACATTGGTGGAGGGAGAGGGATTGATGGGGAAGTGGTCCATTGGGACCGGTGACAGGGGGTGGGGCTTGCCCGTGATGGCATGTGTGTCTACAGCAAGGCCTTTGCATGCCACCTCTGATACATGTGTCATAGGCTTTCCCAGGGTGAAACAGATCTAGGGACCCTCAGAACCTCAAATGGGAGAACAGGAAAGTTTTACTAATTTAAATTAAATTTTCCAGTGTCAGCAGATTATATAATCAGCTTCTGCCAGCATATACCACCAACTGAATGTTGGCCAATATAAGCTATGCTATATTAAAAGGTGAATAAAAAAGCCACAAAAATGCACATTTCCCATGTTTCCTCTTCCTACTTGTCTACTAATAAAAGTGATAATTCTCTCTGTATTGCATCCTGTGATTTAAGATTATCTCTTGAGATACTAACCTGTTCTTGCACATCTTCAAATTCTGAGCTGAGTAGTTCTATGAAAATAGGAACAGCCCCTGCTTGGATCACAATTCGAGTCTGAAGGGAATTTCCGGAGGCAATGTTGGTCAGGACCCAGGCAGCCTCAAACTGGAATAAGGAGTAAAGAAAGCTCTTTTTCAGTAGCTATTAATATAAAGCATGATGATCAGACTTACCTGGGTTTTCAGTCACATGCAACCGGCCAAACAGCAACAGACAGCGGCAAAATGGGTTTCCCAGCTGTATTAAGCAGATGGATTAAACATTTCCCCATCTTTCCATTCCTCGTCCCCCATATTCTTTCTATACCCAACACTGTCACCTCTCACAGGTTACACAGGCTGGAGGATACATTGCAATTAACAATGTTTTAAAATTGCCTACCATGAGCAGGAAGATTCATTGACTGCAACTTGTATCCGAGAATGCATTTTTTCCTGAAGCAGGAAAAATTTACTGGCATGAATTTGTTTAAGGTGTATCCCAGCTTGCCATGAAGTGACCTTCACACTGTGATCATGGAGTCATCTCCTGCGGCACATGTGAGATGCAAAATGCAGGATTTAACACTGGGACTGCAATGGACTGCTGCATCCTTGAGGATATGGACAAGGCGCGCCTTCACAGCCAGTCCATCTGGCATGGCCTCTTCCACCTCCATGACGGTTGGGAATCAGAGTTCCTTCTCTGCTCATTTTGCTGTTGGGACTAATAGGATGGATTCTACTGGCATTTCCTCCACTGAAGGGGACCATCACCCCACCTAAAGGGGCTTATCTGCCAATAGCCATTGGCCCCTTTAGGGAGTCAGGTTAGTTAACCGCTGCCTGACACTCAGTGTTGAGTCGCTGGCTGTATAGTCTACTCTGCTTCATTACCATAGCGGGATGTCAGACCAGACAAGTAATAGGAAGATTATATAGCATACAGTAGAACCCTGCATAATGAAAAAGGTCCATTCCTGTTGAATCCTGTTGGAATATCTACACATCCAGTAATAATTGCTCAAGTGGTTTATGTGCTTTGAGACACAATGGCCAAACCACCACAGGGCGTAAACTACACGTGCAATTACTATTGTGCACATAGATGTTTCAAAACAATTCTAACTAACTAGGGCGGCTTATAAATCGAATCAATCAATCAATCAATCAATCAGTCAATCAATCAACTATTTCTTTAGATTTCCTGTAAGAATTTAAAGTTTTTACTTAAGCCAGTCAGACTTCTTTGTTTACTTTAATTTTCACAATCCAGTCTAAAAATGGAGAAATAAAACACACATGTGGCATACCTGTAAGGTGCAGTTTTCTTTCCGTTTGAGGAACTCCACAAATCTAGCCACCACTCCTGGTGTACTGATGACTTCATCTATGGGAGGATTTGGCTCTGTTTAAAGACGCAAAGAATGGAAAGATTATAGCTTCCTCCCAACTCTCTAGTGAAGTCATACATTTATGTAAGAACAGAGTGAATGAAATAAAGTCACTCTTGGGCAATTGATAACAGTTCTTTACAAACAACCAAAACCCTCTAGTCCAGTGATGGTGAACCTTGGCACTCCACCTGTATGCATACGCGCAGTAAACCCATTCATATGGATTCACAGGGAAATGGGCTTCTGGAAATTGAAGTTCAACAACAGTTGGAGTGCCAAGGTTCACCATCACTGCTCTACTTCTATGCCCTGATGGCAAGAGTTTCTCCAGTTTAATATCCTTGGACTGCAGAGCTGAAGGGCAGCAAAAGACCAAGGATACTAAACTGTAGAAGCTCTTGCAATCAGAACCTACTACAAAGTGGCCCGTAAGTCCCTACCCGGCCCATAAGTCCCTACTCATCCTCTCTGTGGACACGCATCTCACCCGTCACCCCAATGGGAGCATTTCCTCCCTCCCCCAGCAGAGCCCTATTCTCTTTGTGGCCGGGTAGGGACTTACAGGCCACCCTGTAGAAGACCAAGGGTGGATGGAAAACTGTACTTACTGCTGCCCAGGAAGAATATCATGACCAAAGGAATGCACTGGTGAGAGTAACAGCAACTAGAAGAACACCTGTGAGACCTTAACAAACTCAGGATTTAGATCTGAGTAACATTTTTCCTCCTTCCTTCCTGCTGTAATCCTTTTTCTCTCCCTTTCTTTTTTCCAATCTAGGGCTGCTGGGCAAAGGCCAGATCATTCTTTTAAATAAGCATGTGTACATCCACAAGCAGCAGCAGCGAGTGTAGCTCTATGCATGAAGAGACACATCCATATTAGGTTCTTACACTCTCTCCTTACTTATAAGGGAACAAAGCTTTCAAAATATTTTATTGATAAAAGTATAACAGTTTCCCCCCCCTCCGCACTTAATGACAGCTCACAACATCATTAAAAAAGGAACGTTAAATCACAGTTAAGTCACTACAATATTAAAACAATGTACACGTGTAACAGGTTTAAAAGGACATCAGCTAAGAAAACACTTGATAATTTCAGCCAACATATTTGAACTTCTTGATGTGATTAGTCCGCTACTCTAAATTGCTTATTTTGGATTACAGTACTGACGAATGAGAAGAAATAGACAGGAAAAGCTTTGTGATTTTCTGTCTGTTTGATGTGTAGTAATTCTCCTGAATTCAGACACTGATAATTTCTCTCTCTCTCTTAAAATGGCTAAACTACTTTTTATGTAATTCCAGGAAGACCTGAGGATGTTTTAGCATTGCCTTTAGTCCTTACCCTGCTCCAAACAGAGATAATATCTGTGATACAAATATGTAATTGGGATCCCCTGGTATTTGTCAAACGTACAGTATCTTGAAATCAGAGAACACAGAGAAAAGAATAGTCCAACAAAAAAAAAATTAACCCAGTATGGGATAAAATTAAAATCTCAATGTTTCCCCCCGGAGACTGTAATACAAGAACATATAGGATGACTGCTCTTGCACACATACTAACATACAACATTTTTAGAATACCATACTAGGAGCTTCATATATGAGGAGTAGCAAATGCTTACATGTAAATGATGCTGGTATTTGTTCATCAAAATGTTCTATTTACTTTGGTAACTACTGCCATTAGATTCCCCCCCCCCCTAATAATTCTGGTGGATACATAATCACTTCTGTATTTATTTGATTTGTATCTCACCTAATTGGTGCAAGCACCACTCTGGGCAGCTCAACTGACATTGCAGGTGTTCACTTTGGATTAGTAAGGTAACGATAGCTCTTGCTCAAAAGCCAGTCGTATCTGACTTTAGGGTTCAGTGCTCATCTGTTTATAGCCAGAGAACCAGCGGTGTCTGCGTCTGGAGATGTTTCTGTGGACATGTAGCAGGCACGACTTGATGCTGGAATGGTCCCTATTTATCTACTTGCAATTTCTTGCTTTTGAAATGCTAGGTTGGCAGGAGCTGGGACAGAAATGGGCGCTCACTCTGTCATGTAATACAGTACTCGGGAATCGAACTTCGACCTTCCAGTTCAGCATCTTAACTACTTGAGCGCTGCAGTAAGTTGCATTAGTAACTTACTACAAAGTAGCAAAATAAATTATTTTTCTAAGATTTGCCCTCTTCCTTCCCTTTGTTTAGAGGCAATTATCTTGTCAAATGACTTAGATCACAGGAGGGCAACCTATATATGTAGACCTTATGAGGTCCTTATTTCACTCTGCTTCTGGCCCACAACTATTTTTTTACTACAGTCTAAGTCAGGGGTTCCCAATCTACATCCTGCAGGCTGAACCTGGCCCACATCACCCTTTCATCCGGCCCGTCACCTCTGCACCCGAAAGTAGAAGTGGATGCATTTAAATCACCCTTAAAGCATGTCTGCGCATGCGCAAACATGCCCGCGGCTGTCATAAACGTGGAATTGGGTGCATTTACGGCTGTTTTAAATGAGCCTGCTTGCTTCCGGGGGTGGTGGTCAGGCCCATGGCATGAAAAAGTTGGGAATCCTTGGTCTAAGTAATCAGTCATCAGCTAGGAGATGAGGAAAACATAATCTTTCTATAACTCCTATTGATCTTTAAACCAATGAAGTGTGAAAGAATCTTTAACCTTCCTTCCTCTAAACCAAGGGTTCTCAACCTATGCCCTACGGGCATCATTCCATCCAACCTGCGCACGCACTCCCTGCGCACGCACTCTTCTGCTTGGCTTGGCATGTTCGTAACACCATTCCATAGCAGGGCGGAGGTGCGGAGATTGTAAGAAGGCTACAGAGCAGTGTTAGGGGCATGCCAAGCCAAGCAGAGAAGACAAGGATTGAAGTGGCAGGGGTGGAAGTGAAAGCAGCACAGGCGCCCATGCCCCCCCCCCCAATCTTTCCTGGGGGCTGCTATGGCCGAGCATGGGAAGACAGTCAGGAACCCTCCTTCACCCATGGCAGGCTAGTAAGCAGGGAAGTGGCAGTGGCGGCATGGTGGGGAGTATTTGGAGGGCCGGACTGGTAGTGTGGTGGCGGGGAGGGTATTGGCGGGACTGGATTCATGGTATGGGGGAGTGTTGGCGGTGGTGTGTGGGGAGTGTTGATGACAATGGTGGGTGGTGGTGTGTGTGTGGAGTGTTGAACCATTGACCGCATAGGAGCAGAAGCTTTCACTAATATTCAACATGTTAAATTTTTGGAATATAAATAACACAAACATATTTCTGTTCCAAAATATTTTTGGCCCTCACCTTTTGAGAGGAGTTTTCTAAATTTCTGAGTAGCTGTGAGCTGCTGTTCTGGACTATTGGAGAAAATCATTTCAGTCATATCTGATGTGATCACTGCACTCTGCAATTCCAAGAAGAGAAAGGATTAAGTCACACCTGCCTCAAATTTAAGGGCACCATTTTAACCACTGTTCCCTGAGAAATATATTTGAACTTAAAGGAAAGGTATTATTATTTATTAAATTTATTACCCCGCCCCAATCGGGAAACCCGACTCTGGGCGGCTTACATCACGATAAAAATAAAAAATAAAAGATAAAAACATAGAAAAATCGTAAAAGTTGTCAGAAGTTAAAACAGTACCGAAACTCCGCACCAGTATTCCCATAATTCAGACCCAGAGTGGCACTCCTTTAAATAAGCCACTTAGTATGGGAACCCACGTTCCCTGGTCCCTGGTAACACCAACAGCAAATGCAGAAGGCTGTAACACCACTTAAAATGCATTCTCCTACATAAAAGAGAAGCCTAGAATTCACAGCTGCTTTTCAGAAAGAGTTCAGAGAGCAATGGACCAGGAAGGGGAGCCTGCAAAGACTGATTGGCTTTTCTTCTTCTTCTACAACCACAACCAAATTCAAAGACTACTCTATATTGTAACTGTGACAAAACTAATGAGAAAGAGGGATAAACTACAGGAAGAGACATGTAATGACACTATTAATAGTGGAAACAAATTATTAGTCATTAACTTCTTCTGTTGACAGCAACCATGGAAATAAAATTAATTAGATAAAGTAATAAAATTAATTGCCTATTGTGCCTTGCAATTTATATAAAAGGGAGCTGGGCCATCTAAGATTACATTTACCTATGAAAATATTAAGGAATTTTAAAAAATATACCGATGTAAGTGAAAAAAGGTCTCATCTGGAGTTCCTGACTAATCAAATAAGTACTGAGTGATTCTTGATGTCAGTTTTAATGAATTACCCAATCAATTTTATTTATTTATTTATTTATTTAGATTTATATTGCAGCCCACTTGCCGAGGCGACTCAGGGTGGCTTACAGTCTTACTTGATTTTAATCATTCTTGACTTAATTTTTACTTTTTTGGTATGTTTTATGAGGATTATATCCATCTTGAGTACTACTTCACAAATAAAAATGGGACAGAAGATGAAATGAGCACAGAAATAATGTAAGTCCAATAAATTGTCTTTATATAAATATAATAAAGCTTACTTAAATTGTATTATTTGTATTTAGATTACATGACCAGGTTACAGTAGATCAGGGGTCAGCAACCTTTTTAAGTTGGGGACTGGGTCACACTTCCTCAGACAGTTGAGGGGGCCAGACTGGTGGGGCCCTTCACCATAAACACTGCCATAAATGCATCCGCAGCTGTTATAAACGCATCTGTGTCTGGTGGCGGCAGTGGCTGGAGCGAGGGCCGGATTATTTGGTGCTATGGGCCAGATTCAGTCTGAAGGCCGTAGGTTACCAACTCCTGGAGTAGATGGTGCTTCCTGTGTCCATTTTTTTCTCAAGTGCCACTTGTTGCGTGGGATTTTTGTAAACACATTAACATTTTTAAAGAACCCTGCTACCTAATTAAAATACCTTTAATATTCAAATCAGCCAACAAAGTTTCAGATCTGATCTTTTCAGAGAGAATGTAGCAACTACACTGTAGACCTGTGTTTTTAAAAACACTGTTCATAGTACATGACAGAATCTGTTCTTCCCTACTTTGCTTCCCATCTTTTCATTGAAACACATGCACTGATGTCAGCCACTTCACTGTTACTCAGCAAAGACAGATTTTCTCCAAGACCTCCCATGTTAGGTTATTAAAATAAACAAAGAAAAACCCAGCAAATATCAACTGAACTATATTGATCTTTGAGCATAATAATTTACAAAAACAGCTTTTACTAGTATATGAACCACACACTAGTTATAAAGCTGTCACTATACTCAAAACCCTAGAAGTAATATATCCAGGTTAAATCCTTCATTTAATATTTCATCTATCCTATTTTATTTCTTTCAAAATACAACGACAATGGATCTATTAATAAGATCACAGTTCATATGAACCACAATAAAGAGTGGTAGAAGACTATGTGAATTAACTGCTGGGAGAAAAAAATAATAGGGAAATGAGGGGACATAAATGAGATTGTATTAGACGGCAGGTAATAAAGTCTGAACTCTAGCTTTCCATTGCAATTCTTTCTGTCTATAGGCTTCACTTAGAATAACTGAGGAATGCTTATTTCCTTCTAAGATCAATAGAACTGAAACCAGAACTACAAATGAAACTAGAAATATTCAAATATTGCCTCAAGTATGTTTATCCAGTGAAACTGCAGAGTCCAACATATCTGGGCATACACACTGCATGGTAATGAAATAGAATGTAAGAGATAGATCCAGATGTACACTAAAAAGCCACAACCACTAGTTTTCTCAGTATTTTACTGATGAAGCAATTTGAAAAGTCAGATACAAATACAGAATAGCTCACTTGCTGAAAATGATATTTTCCGAGCCAAAATTTTATTTTTTAAATAAATATGCTAAACTGTGAAATGTTTAAGTCAGGGGTGCCCAAACTTTTCAGACCACAGGCTGATCACGTGGTTGAGTGTGTCAGTCACATGGTTCCTCCCACCAGAAGTAAAACGTGAATGCACCTGTGCATAATGCACCCGTGCATAATGCTGCTGTAAATATCCGTGGTTGTTCTAAACGTGTTTACGACAATTGTAGATCATTTATGGCAGCATTCTGTACATGAGCATTATGTGCAAGCACATTTTACTTCCGCTTCTGGGAGCAGTCCAGGTGCCGTGAGCCAGATCTGGCCCACAGGCCATAGTTTGGTAATCTCTGGTTCAAGTAATCTGAAATTAACTTCCTTCTAAAAAACATGGCTGAGTTTTAGTCTTAACTTTCTAGTTTTGCTACAGGAAAAACGCAAAACGAATCTGAATGGAGTTGTCCAGGCTGTCAATTACTTACAGAAGTCATTTCCATGTTATTCATTTGAGTTTCATGAAACCCACCATCTGACATAATTTCCTCCTCTGCTTCTTCATCAGCTGTAGCAACATTCCTACGTTTAAACAACTGGAGAGAAAAAGAAATACAATTCAGTTACAATTAACAGCACCTAAATTTAGATAATTGAATCGAGAATCATAATTTGTTTCATACAAAATATCATAATAGAATCACAACAGTCACACTCCCATGGTCTTCCACATCTTTTGTTGTAGCAAAGACAAACAAAATTATTGCTGAGAAGGCTGTCATCTTAAACAATGAAAACATTTTAAAAATTGCAGAGAATATAGCCCTCTGTATTGAGTACAGCTGAGATAGAATATATTCCAGAACAGGTTCCTCTTTTCAACATTTTACAAACTTAACTGAATAAGAAAAAGTATACCAGCAAGCATTTTAAGCATGGTACCAATTTTCAGACAATACTACAGGAAATCCTTGGGTTTCTTGAAAGTTAACAAATGATTTATCATTAAAAATATTTGTGATAAAAATATGTTTTTCCTTAATCATCATGCAGAATATGTACAAGCTAATTAAAGGGAGACCCAAAATAACTGGTCATTGTCCTGTTTAAGTTGAATAGCACAAGCTACAGTATCTCTAAACTTCATCAATATGAGGCAACTGCAAATAACCTAACTGCAAAGAGTCTGCTTCAAAAAATTACCAAACCTTGATAACTGGACAATTGACTTGTGATTCAGATTGTCCTTTCAAAAAGCTGGCTTTCATATAATCACAGCATGAGAAAATAATTTCTTTATCAATGACAGTTTTAAGCTGCTGTTTTTATAATTCAACTGGGCTGTTGATAATAGGAGAAAAATCTCAGTGTTCTTCTAGAATCCATTTTGCTTTGTTAATATGCAAACTCACTGTATCGGAAAGTCCTTAATAAGATCTAAGAGCATGAAGGAAAACTTAACTGACTGCAACAAAAAGGCCTGTTGAATACCAATAAAAACTACAGTGTCCTCTCTCATGTGTTCAGTGAACTTCTCAGGACACCTCAGATGACAAATAATCCTGAGGCCAGCTGGAAGATGTAATGTGCCAGCCTTCAATGGAGAGAGACAACCTTCAGTTGGTGAAGGATGCACAGAGTGGGACAGAATTTAGGCAGATCGGACATGCAACTGAAACATTCCTGAAGTACAAGCTAAATGAAGATAATGTTCATGCTCCTTTAACCCCATGAAAGCAGAGAAGAAAACTGATAATTTCAGGTAACAATTAGATGAGGGAACGTAATATTAAATTGTAAAACTTCCCATTCTTGTTGTGTACAAAAGATTTCTGATGTACCTGTTCCTCTCGTTTCTGTTTCCGTAGCTGAAGGCCCTCTTCTTCGCGTCGGCGACGCATTTCATCTGGATTCAGAGACTTGTTTTTATAGCTCTTCAGTCGAAAGTTCTCTTTCCCTGAAGTCGTCATGGTTTCTAAACAATAACAGCATCAGAAAATGTATGTGTTACCAGTCATACTTTGCATTATGTACAAACATTCTCCCCTTTCTATTAGTAACAGAAAAGACACAAATTACATTTTGTAAATTACACATGGCACTTTCAATGAGAACCATCTGTAGCTCTGGCACAAAAATTGGCTAAAAAAAATTGTAGAAGAAAGTGCAAATATTGTTATCAAAGAAACATGGTACTAACTGCATTCATATGTCCAAACATGTCGTGATTTCACTAAAATCTCGTGTGTTTTATGTTCAAATTGTCTATGTGAACAAACTACAGATTCTCAACTAGGTATAAATCATAACCTGATTATGAACCTTCACTGGTCTAAATCAGGGGTGCTCAAACTTTTTGGGCCATGGACCAATCATGTGGTTCAGGGAGCTGGTCAGTAAGGTCTGGGGGCCAGGTGCAGACCCTGATGCCAATTTAATCCGGCCAGCGAAGCCTTCGTCATTCCTGGAAGCAGAAGTAAAACGTGCCTGTACAGGCGTGTTTTACTTCTGCTTCTAGGAGCGACGAGAGCTTCGCGGGCCGAATGAATTGGCATTGGGGGCTGCACCTGGCCCCTAGTTTGGGCACCACTGGTCTAAATTATCACTTGTGGTGAGATTTGAATCTGTAAGCAAGACTTTTTCCTGGTTTCTTATTATCATGGCAACATACCAAGGAACAGGAGATAAACGGGAGAAAAACAAAACAAACATGAGAAAGATTAGATGGGATTTGGATGGTTGTTCATGGCTAATGAAAAAAGTGACAAACCATTTCTGCTGAGATGGCCAAAGTCTCATTATTCATAGAAACAAATGAAAAAAACAACATGAAACCACTAAGTAGTCAAGGCTCAATGTGATAAAATAATCTACCATAGCTGTAAAGCTAACAAATAAGAGCATGATCTTTCAACAATTGTTATTTTAGTCAGTCCTCATTTAACATGGCTTGAGTGGTTGTAATAAATTATAGGCTGGACATCCTATTATGGTAATGGAGTAGACTGTACAATAAGTGACTCAACACCAACTGTCAGGCAACGGTTAACTAACCTGACTCCCTAAAGAGGCCAACGGCTATGAGTGGATAAGCCCCTTTAGGTGGGGTGATGGTCCCCCTCAGTGGAGGAAATGCCACTGGAAACCACCATATTGGGCCCAATGACAAAATGAGCAGAGGAGGATTTCTGATTCCCAATAGTCATGGAGGTGGAAGAGGTCATGCCAGATGGACTGGCTGTGAAGGCACACCTGTCCACATCCTCAAGGCTGCGGCAGTCCATTGAAGTTCAGAATGCGGCTGCCCGGGTCATGGTGGGGTGCGGGCTTTATGCTCATGCCTCACCATTGCTTCGGGAGCTGCGCTGGCTGCCAGTGTGCCTCCGGGTGCAATTCAAGGTGCTGGTTATTACCGTTAAAGCCCTACATGGTAGTGGACCAGGATACCTAAGAGACCGCATCGTCCCAAGGACATCTGCCCGTCCCACTAGAGCAGACCGGAGAGGCTCTCTGGTTGTGCCATCAGCTAGAGAGGCTCATCTCTCTAGCACTAGGAGGGCCTTCTCTGTGTCTGCTCCGGCCCTGTGGAACCTCCTGCCAACTGAGCTGCGCCTCCAGGCACAGCTGCTGCCCTTTCGGAAGGGTGTAAAAACCTGGCTGGCAGGGCAGGTCTGGGGTACTGGAGGCAAAACGACCTCAGCCTGCTGGCTGGTTTGACCTCCTCCCCTGCTCCACTTTCATATTCATATTACCGGTAGTTGAGTTTCCTTTTTGAAACAACCCTGGTCCTTTTCATTATTTCTCTGAACCTTATTCCCATATTCCTATTCCAAAATACAGTAAAACCCCATATAATGATTTTAATTCGTTCTACGAGTCTGTTTGCTATGCAATTTTGTCATATGATTTTTCCTAGAGAAAAAATTGTACAATGATTTTTTTCACTAAGCAGTTTTTCCCGTTGAAAATTCATTGTACGGTTTTTTCCATAGGAAAAATCGCTATGCAGGGCACCATTTTCTTTAAAAACCTATTCATTATGCAATTTAGTCACTATAGGAGGCGTTCGTTATACGAGGTTCCACTGTATGAAAAAAAAATTTATAGGTAACTTTACATTACCTACATCAAACAGTAATGTAAGCAGAAGCCTGAATTAGAACTTGGGGCCTAGATCTGAATTACATCCAGATGATTTCCCCCCCCCTCCCCCAGAAAAAAATTAATTAAAACATGATAATCCTGCAGACAACCAACTGATCTACAAACAAGAAAATCTACAGGAGACAGACATCAAATGAATGAAAGATGAATGAATGTCTGGCATTCACTACTTTGTTACAATCCTTGGAAAACAATAGGTGTAAATTTAATATTCTGCAATCATCCAACAGATATCCAGGAACTCTACTAAATGAATTGTTTGAAAATAAAAACATCAATTTGGAGAAAACAGCAGTTTTCATGCTTCTTTTTCATTCAGCTACATCCTTTAAAACTGAGTACAGTACACTACATCAATTTAACAATCTATTAAACTTTGATGTGATAAAAATCTTGAACTTTTCCCAAATATTTCCTTTTCTTTTCCATTTCTATTGCAATACAGTATTAATAATATGGACAAACATGTATCCACTAAACAATATGCTTCACGGACAGGACAACAAACCCCCTACCCTACAATAAATATATTTAGAATTTCATTGTAAGGCCTCCTGAAGCTCATCTGAATAGCTTATTAACTGTATCTCACATCTGGACAGAGATTGCAAAATTATTCTCTGATGTACTGAAAAAACCAACAGTTAAATCATTTAAAAATACATAACTTGCACAGGAGAAACTTTTCTAATTAGCCTATCCAACCTGATGCTTCTGGATCCTCATACTCCTAAAGGTTTCCTTGGTAAAGAAGGCCAAGCGGATATATTCTTCTAAACACACAAGATATGCTGTTCTTTTACTTCATGTGACTATTCCTAGCACAGTGAGCTGGACTGCTAGATAGAGAAGACATCCCCTGTCAGAAAAGAGGTACATCAACTCTACCAAACTATACCATAGGAAGATGAGGAAAAATAGCATACTCAGTACTATGTAAGATTGCTGACTTTCCACTTCTATACTGGAGAGTAAACAAAACAACAACAAAAGACCAAAAACGCTGTGGCACCTTAAAGACTAACTGCTGTGTTTTAATTTTAGCTTTTGTGGATCAAGTCTACTTCTTCAGACATAAGAGTGAAATTTCATGGCATCGTTTTATACACTCCATGAAGCCTCATGCTTATGTCTGACGAAGTGGACTTGATACACAAAAACCAACATTAAAATACAGCAGTTTATTTTATTTATTTATTGTTCGCATTTAGTATCCCGCGCCAATCGGGTGGGCCCGACTCTGGGCGGCTTACATCATGAATCATAACAATGTATAAAGCCTTAAAATTCATAAAAATTCATAAAAATTCAAAACATTAACAGTGAAAGCAGATGAAACACATAATAACAGATACAGCTACCAGGTGGGGGGTGGATGGCTACTCTTAAATTAGCCATCCTGGATGGGAACCTACATTGCTGTGTCCCCACACTTGACCCGCCAGCCATGTCTTCAAGCCCTTCCGAAAGGGCAAGAGCTGTTTAAGGTGGCATGTTTTTTGTCTTTTTGTTTTGTTTACTCTCCTTTGGTTTGATCTGAAGGAGAGTAAACAAAACAAAAAGGCAAAAAAAAAAAAGGTCCTCGTGCAGTGATGAGGAATTAAAGTTTGGCCAACGACAAAGCCGAGGAAGTGGCTTCATTTCGGAAGTCCAAGGTTTGATGGGGACAGGAAAGAAGTTTACTCTCCGATAGGCTTGAAACACAGACTAAAGCGGCTACCATTTCAAAAATTTCCTCACCCACTGGCCTCCCCAGTTCACACCATCCCAGTTATTATAATGGGTTGAGGACCTCTTGCCTCCCAACCAGCCAGGGGCACTGACAGCTGGTGTGGGCGACACCAGACAGTCTGACCCTGTATCTCCTTGTTTCCCTTAATAACGCCACCCTCCCCCCCTCACACTTCATCATCATCTAAAACGCAGAAGGAGGATGATGAGCCCCTTTCCGCCCATGGGCCGCTCGGTGTGACACTTGCCTGCCCCGCCCACAGCTCCTGTCGGCCACCTCCCCGGGGGCGCCTCCCTGTCATTCGGCATCCACCGGCCAGACGACTGGCCTGCTTTGGGAGTGAGGTGGGGGCGCTTCTCCTTCCCTCCCCCCCGCCACAAACCCGTGCTTGGGAGCGGCGGACCAAAGGCCCTAGTCCACCCAGACCAGCCTTCCTCGCCCTCCTCCTCTCGCATCGCCGCCTCTCCTCAGGCCTGCTTAGCCATGGCAACCAGCTGCCGCCCACGGCCTCTCCTCGCCGCCCTACCCAGCCCCCCCCTTTCCGTACCGACACTGACGGCCGGCCCCGCCGGCGGCCCCGCGGTGTCAACGGCCTCCGAGGCGCCCACAAGGCAGCGCCTCTCGCTCCTCGCGAAGCCGGCTGCGAAGGGCCCCCTACCGCGCAGGCGCGGCGGTGCCGACCCTTTTGGCGCAGCTTCCGGTCATCTGACCCCCCCCCAGCTCGCCGCCCTCCCGAGTTTGAAGGGCCGATCTAGCGGCTTCCGGCCATCGTCTCTATGGTTCGGTTGTAGCCAGGCACTTGCTCTTCTTGGAGGACCTTTTTGAAGTGTCTCAGAAAACAAAACAAAATAAAAAACACTGTAGCACTTTAAAGACTAACTGCTATATTTTTATTGTTAGCTTTCGTGGATCAAGTCCACTTCATCAGACAAAGAATGAAACTTACAGGCAAGCTAACAATAAAAATATAGCAGTTAGTCTTTAAAGGGTTACTGCGTTTTTTATTTTATTTTATTTTCTGAGATGCCTGAGCCACAGACTAACACGGCTACTATTCCAATTTTTTTTTTGAAGTGTGTGTATCAGAAAGAAAACAAGACAAAAACAGACAAAAAAAATGCTGTGGCACCTTAAAGACTAACTCCTGTATTTTAATGTTAGCTTTCATGGACCAAGTCCACTTCATCAGACATAATGTCTTATGAAGTAGATTTGATCCATGAAAGCTAACATTAAAATACAGATATTTTTTTTTGAATAGTAGCCGTGTTAGTCTGTGGTTCAGGCATATCAGAAAACAAAACAAAATAAACTAAAATAAAATAAAAAACACTGTAGCACTTTAAAGACTAACTGCTATATTTTTATTGTTAGCTTTCGTGGATCAAGACCACTTCATCAGACAAAGAATGAAACTTACATGCAAGCTAACAATAAAAATATAGCAGTTAAGTCTTTAAAGTGTTACTGCGTTTTTTATTTTATTTTGTTTATTTTGTTTTATTTTGTTTTCTGAGATGCCTGAACCACAGACTAACACGGCTACTATTCCAGATTTTTTTTGAAGTGTGTGTATCAGAAAGAAAACAAAACAAAAACAGACAAAAAAAATACTGTGGCACCTTAAAGACTAACTCCTGTATTTTAATGTTAGCTTTCATGGACCAAGTCCACTTCATCAGACATAATGTCTTATGAAGTAGACTTGATCCACGAAAGCTAACATTAAAATACAGATATATTTTTTTTGAATAGTAGCCGTGTTAGTCTGTGTTTCAGGCATATCAGAAAACAAAACAAAATAAAATAAAATAAAAAAACACTGTAGCACTTTAAAAACTAACTGCTATATTTTTATTGTTAGCTTTCGTGGATCAAGTCCACTTCATCAGACAAAGAATGAAACTTACAGGCAAGCTAACAATAAAAATATAGCAGTTAGTCTTTAAAGTGTTACTGCGTTTTTTATTTTGTTTTGTTTATTTTGTTTTGTTTTCTGAGATGCCTTAACCACAGACTAACATGGCTACTATTCCAAAAAATTTTTGAAGTGTGTGTATCAGAAAGAAAACAAAAACAGACAAAAAAAAAAATGCTGTGGCACCTTAAAGACTAACTCCTGTATTTTAATGTTAGCTTTCATGGACCAAGTCCACTTCATCAGACATAATGTCTTATGAAGTAGACTTGATCCACGAAAGCTAACATTAAAATACAGATATTTTTTTTGGAATAGTAGCCATGTTAGTCTGTGGTTCAGACATATCAGAAAACAAAACAAAACAAACAAACTAAAATAAAATAAAAAACACTGTAGCACTTTAAAAACTAACTGCTATATTTTTTATTGTTAGCTTTCGTGGATCAAGTCCACTTCATCAGACAAAGAGTGAAAGTTACAGGCATGTTCTTTATATACCAAATTCAGGGGCTCAAAGGGAGAGGGTGTACAGTCAAGCAAGATGACAGACAAGCAAGCACAGGAATACAGGAGTTCGTCTTTAAGGTGCCACAGCAGTTTTTGTTTTTTGTCTGTTTTTATTTTGTTTGCTCTCTGATATGCTTGCACAGACAAACAAGGCATCTAGTCATGCCTGCCACATGACCATGGAATCATCTGCAGATGCAGATAGCGCTGGCTCTTTGACTAAACGGAGGTGAGCACTGCACCTTAAAATTGGATATGACTGGCTTTTGAGCAAGGGAGACTTTTACCTTTACCCTAAGTCCTAGTAAATGAAATAGAGCTTACATTTCAGTAAGAAAATGTGAGGTGGGAGGAGATCCCATGTAAGTCTGCCAGTTGGGCTTATTTTTCAGTAAACAGCATAGGCTGCCATTCTGATTCTTTTTCCAAAAGTGTAAGATTTACTTCTGAGAAAAGTTTACTTCAAAATTTCAGCTACCCTTCCTTTCCCATCTGTGAGACACAGCACCAACCTCACTTACTATGTAAACATTTATAGTGAGAACATCTAGATGCCCTAAATTTAATATAAATATACTAATGGCTTTTTCATAGTGCTCCTATTTAAAAAGTGTAGTTGTATTAATATTTTCTCAAAATTTCCTGTTTCTCTTTAATACAGTATTTGTGAGATTGCACACTGAAGCCTATGTGAATGGAATGTGCAAAAGAGTGTTATTTCATCCAAAAAAGATCCAAACAAAGTGCAAATCCACCAGATTATCCATTTTATCTCTAATCCAAGATAAAAGCTCAAGTAAACGAGATGCATTTCAAGCTTTCAATGTCTAATAATGCATTCTAAAATAGTACTCAGGGATTAGCCTGTAACTTTTATAACCTAATGGTCAATCCTTTGTTCATAGAAATGGATGACGCAAAAGTATCTTCATGGAACAGGATGAGGGGGGCACTATGATAGTAGCTCCTCTGCAACCTGACTTGATTAACGTAGGGATACATTGTTTAAAGTTGTCTACAGATTCTTACTTTGATATTTATTTATTATTTAGACTTATTCATCGTCCTCCTTGCCAAAATGACCCAGGGTGATTTTACAACAAGAAAAAAAAGCATCAAAGGTGTATCCCACCCCCACCCCCTGGTCCATCTGTTTGTAAAACATATTACTGTATATGGAAAGCTGGATTATATTCCAATGGAGAAATGAACATTGGTGGGAGAAATATAAATGATATAAGATATGTGTGGATGATACCATCTTACGGCCAGACAGTAGCAATGACTTGAAACTGCTACTAAGGAAAGTGAAAGAAGAAAGTGCAAAAGCAGAGCAATGTTGAATGTTGGGAAGACAAAATTCATGACTACAGAAGAACTACATAACTTTAATGGTAACAATGAAGAAATTGAAGCTGTTAACGATTCTCAGCTCAACCATCAATCCAAATGGAGACTGCAGGCAAGAAATCAGAAGTCTAAAGGTGCAACTGTACTGGCAACCTGCAGTGAAGTTTGATTCACTATCTCTTTTATGGTTGTACAGTAAAATCCCGGGTTACGGAATTAATCAATTCTGCAGGGGTTTTCCTTCTTTATAGTGAAGTACCTATAGGAATGCATTGCGTGGTTTTCCTAGGAATGCATTGAAAACAAAAATTCCATAAAGCGAAGCACAGTTTCCCATAGGAATAGATTGGGGGAAAAAAGTTCTGAAAAAAATCTGTAAACCAAGGCATTCTTTTCAATAGATTTCTTTCTATAAGTCAAGTTTTCCGTAACCCGAAGCATCCTTAAACCGGGGTTCCACTGTACTGTATTTGGTTTAGTTGATCACATGGAGACCCTGGATTGTTTCAGTGCCAATGTCCATACCTTAACAAGTTGCAAAAAGGTGCAGCGTAGCCATTTCTCCCGTCTCTTTCTCTTTTTCCTGTCTTCTAGGTGTAGCACTTCAAGCCTTTTGAAAAACAGAAATAAATAAATGGTATTACTGTATTACTAAGTAAAGTCTCTTTGGCAGTCCTTTCTCCCTACCCGTCCCAACCACCAGCACTTCTTGCATGCTTTTGTGAATCAAACGATCATACCATCTAATTTATGTGAATGCGTTCGCTAAAAAAAATTACACTCCAGTGGGGGGGAAACTTTTTTTGGTGGTGGGAAAAACTAGGCCAATTTGCTCTGTCTTATACATCATGTAATTAACAGGAAATCATGTGAATCTGACCATTCTAGCCTAGAGCAATTTCTGTATTGCCAATATAGTTATTTTCCAAAACAAATCAACTAAAACAACAGATTTCCATTAAATTGATTCCAACTGATGGTGACTCTTTCTAAGGTTTTCTAGGCAGAGGATACACATAACAGATTTTATCATTCCTTCTGGGGGTATTCTGGGACTCTGCAGCTTGCCCAAGATTACACAGGCTGGCTCTTCTCTTTGGAAGTACAGTGGGGAATTGAACTTCCAGCCTCTGGCTCTGCAAACAGATACTGTAATTATCCAGCCAGACAAATCAATAAAGATTTTTTAAAATCATAAAATGTATAAAATATGAAAAGCTAGAATGTTTCAGTCATTTAACAAGCATTAGAAAGTCTGTTGTTATACATGATCATGCAAAGTAAAAAAATGGGAAGAGAAAGCTGGGAACAGAACTTTTTGGCTTAAGGATTGGTTTGGATGTAACACAACATCATGGTTTAGCATTATTGCATCAAAAGCAAGAACAAGTATTTTGCTGTTCAATGTCTGGCAGAAGAGGAATGAGAAGAAGCCATAGAAGTCTGTTTCTACTAGGCTGTGCTGTAGAGAACACTGCAGTAGACTTCGAAAAAGGAGACTGCATGTCTGCAGGTCACAAGACCTTTTAATCATTGTGGATTCCTCTTCTAGATCATCGTTTTCCAACCTTGGATATCCAGGTATTCTTGAACTACAGCTCCCAGAAATCTGGGCCAAGACAACCAATGATAAAGGCTTCTGAGAGTGTGTCCAAAAACATCTGGGGATTCAGGGTTGAGAACCACTGGCTTAGATGACAGGTGAGGAACATATGACCCTCAAAATGATGTTGGATTCCAACTTCCATCTTCTCTTACTTGGTAGCACAAAACCTGGTGGACATGTATTACTGTCTTTGTCCTGTGTGCTTGAGATACTTCCTTTGACGGATATTATCTTCTGCAACAGCTGAAAAATATCTTTGATAACTTTGGCCAGTTTATACCCCAGTGCGGCTAATTCAGGTCATTTTGTGTATCTTCAACTGTACCATTAGTGCTCAATACTCTTAAGAAATGGTGGTGTATATACAGTAGAACGATGGGCAGAAAGACAGGATACAGTAATTCATGTACGGTTGGTTTATTTAACCTGTCAGCACTACTGATAGGTACGAGATGTAGGTTAGCAGAATTAGTGATGGGAAAATGGATCAGAATGCCCTTTTGAACTCTAAAGAAGAATCTCATTACAAAGAGGCCTGACCTGGAAAAAAGTTGCCACTTCAGATTAACAAGGTGAGAGAGGTGAATATTTCTTTAACTGATGCAATTTGGCATGAGAGAGTATTTCAAATCTGAAAGAAAGGGGAGGGGGGAGGGATATGGCAGACCCCAGCATAAGGAAAAAATGGAACATCTAAATCATGTTCTGTTGAGAATGAACACAGAATATGTTAGATCCGGAGATCAGGGCGCGGGAGTGAGGACACGGAAGCCATTAAGGTGAACCAAACAACACGTCTGTTTATTGTGGATGGCACAGACAACAACAACAACGGCTGGGTCAGCAGGGGATTAAATACCCTGCTTGACCCAGCCCACTGACCAATTGGTAGCGGCGATTTTCCCGCCGCTAGGACATTTAAATATCTAACACCCCTTCCCCCCAGAATGCCCCAGTCTGCTATTTGCATACAAAATCCTCCAGGTGACGGGGGCGTGTTCTTACTCGATCGGACCTGCGCAGTTCAGTCGGCGCTGGGGCATCGAGCAGAGCGGACCTGTCGCTCTCGCTCTGCCCTGGCTGGGCCGGGAGCGGATCCGGAATACGAGCGTCGGGCTCCGCGGTGACCGGGGGTGAGCCTGTTCCACACGGTAAGCTGGCCGGTGATGGTGCTGCGTGAATGGGGCTGTTTTCTGGCCGGACCGGGTCGGTGACCAGTTCGTCCATCGGGTGCATGTCTGGCTCAGCGCCGGTCTGCACTCCCCGGGGGAGGTTGCTATCCGTGTCGGGACTCGTTCGCCTCCTGAGCTGGTCGACATGGCGTTTCCATGTCCGACCATCAGCGAGGCGAACCTTGTAGGTGTAGGGACCCAGCATTTCGCTGACGGTTCCCTCTTCCCACGGGTGGCCCGACGCGTAGTTCCTAGCGAAGATTGGTGAGTCAATGGCCAGTGTCCGGCCCTGTGGTTGGTCCCCCCTGAACTTGTCTGGAGAGTACCTAGGGTGTAACCGGTCAAGCTGACAACGGAGTCTCCTACCCATGAGTAACTCTGCGGGGGCCCTTCCCGTGGCAGCGCAGGGAAGGTTGTGTTGGGCCAACAAGAACGTGTCTACGCGTTCCTGCCAGTCCCCGGGTCCTAGCCTTTCCAGGGCCTCCTTTGCGCTGCGCACGAATCTCTCGGCCTGCCCATTCCCTTGCGCCCTGAACGGGGATGTGAGAGCGTGCCTGGTTCCTAGGGATGCCAGGTACTGTTCGAACTCAGTGGCCGTGAACTGAGGCCCGTTGTCCGAGACTAGGGTGTCGGGAATGCCGTGTGTGGAAAAGAGTTGTCTGAGTTCCCGGATCATTGCTCTGGCTGTGGTGCTACTCAGGAGTCGGACCTCCAACCATTTCGAGTAGGCATCCACTACAATCAGGAATGTTTGGCCGTGGAATGGGCCGGCGAGGTCGATGTGAATCCTCTGCCATGGGCCCGAGGGCTGTTCCCATTCTCTGACCGGGGCTGCTGGTGGATTGGGTCGTGATGATTGGCAAGGTGTACATTTGGCCACCCACGACTCTATGTCCTTGTCAATACCAGGCCACCACACGTAACTTCGGGCTAACCCCTTCATCTTTACTATTCCCGGGTGGCTGGCATGCAGTGTTTCCAGGACCTTGGGGCGGATTTTTCTGGGCACCACTACCCGGTTCCCCCACAGCAAGCAACCCCCCCCACAGCACATTTCGTCTTTCTTGTCGAAATATACCTTGAACTCCCCTTCCCCCTTGTCCGGCCACCCCCGTTGAACCCAGCTGGAAACGGCCCGAAGTTCGGCGTCCCGCGCCGTCGCCTTGGCAACCTCGGCCGACGTAGTGGGGGCAGAGTCCAGGATGTCCAGGGCAAGAACCGATGCTTCCCCCCTTTCCGCGCCTTCCTGGGTCGGGAGGGGGCATCTGCTCAAGGCGTCAGCATTTCCCATGTGTTTCCCGGGCCGGTAGACTAAGGTGTACGAGTACCCCGACAGGAAAATGGCCCACCTTTGCATCCGGGGGGACAAGGCAGAGGGTGTAGGCCGGTCGCCAGCCAGGAGTCCCAACAGGGGCTTATGATCAGTCACAAGTTCGAAGTCCCGGCCGTACAAGTAGTCATGGAATTTTCTTACCCCTGCCACTGCCGCCAGCGCCTCCTTGTCGATCTGGCCGTAGTTCCTCTCCGTCGGCGACATGGTCCTGGAGTAATAGGCGATGGGCGCCTCGAGGCCGTTGGGCAGTCGTTGGGCCAGGACTGCGCCGACGCCGTAGGGAGACGCGTCGCAGGCGAGGACCAGTGGCAGGGTCGCGTTGTATTGGATCAGGAAACTGTCCTGGGAGAGAAGATTTTTTACAGCAGCGAAAGCTGACTTTTGCTCGGGTCCCCACACCCACTCTGCCTTCGCGGCCAACAGTCTGTGTAGGGGCTCAGCCGCGGTGGCCTTTCCTTTCAGGAAGGTCGCGTAGAAGTTCAGGAGTCCCAGGAACGCCTGCAGCTCCTGCTTGTTTTTCGGGGCCGGGGCGTTCCGAATCGCTTCCACTTTTCCCTTCGTTGGGTGGATGCCCTTGGCGTCGATGTGGAAACCTAAGAAGTCCACGGAGGGGACCCCAAACAGGCACTTATCCCGTCTCACCCTGAGCCCAGCGGCTCTGAATTTAGCCAGGACAGCGGCGACCCTGTCCTTGAGCTGCCCGGGATCCCCTGCGATTATCAGGACATCATCGAAATAGGGTACCACCCCCGGGAGTCCTTGGAGGAGCCTTTCCATCGTGCTCTGAAACAGTCCCGGAGCTATGCTGACCCCGAACTGTAGTCTCGTGCACTTGAATGCCCCCCGGTGTGTGACAATAGTCTGGGCTTCGGCCGTAGTGTCATCCACCGGAAGCTGTTGGTACGCTTGGGCCAGGTCCAGCTTGGCAAAGATCTTGCCAGGGCCCAGTGAATGGAGTAAGTGGTCTATGACGGGGACCGGGTACGCGCTCGGCTCTAATGCCTTGTTGATCGTGCATTTGTAGTCCGCACAGATACGCACTGACCCGTCCGGTTTGATGGGGGTCACTATGGGGGTCTCCCACCGAGCGTGGTCGACGGGAACCAGGATTCCCTGGGCGACCAGCTTGTCGAGCTCCTTCTCGACCCTGGGTTTGAGCGCCAGTGGGACTCTCCGGGCCTTAAGACGGATGGGGGCAACGCTCGGGTTGAGTGCAAATGAAATAGGGGACCCCACATACCTGCCCAATCCTTCCCCGAAAACGTCCTGGAATTCGGCCATCAGGTCGTCCCTCAGTGAGGCGTCCCCGGGCTGGTCAGTCGCAGTGTTGTGGATGCCAGCGATGGACAGTTCCCAGGGCGGGGAACCAGTTTGTGCCCAGTAGCGTCGGGATGTTACCGTGGACTATGGTCAGCGGTAGGCTTTCTTCCTTCGGTCCGTACTTGACACGGACCCACTTTTGTCCTGCGACGGGGAGGAACTTGCCTTGGCAGTCCTTGATTCGGATCCGCTAGGTCTGGAGGTCTGATTCTTTTAGGGCCGGGAATGTCTTCTTCATTCACCTCCACGGAATGATGGATATGGCGGCCCCAGAGTCGACCTCCATCGGACACTCTGCACCGTCGATCGTGACTGTGGCATGGTACTTCTCTCCCTTCTGTGTGGCGGTGTGGCTTATCGTGAGTGTGTGCGTCTCTGCATCTTCGAATTTGCCGCTGTTGCGTCCCTGGCGCCTCTGATTTGTTCTCTGTTTGGCGGCCATCTTGCCCGGCGGGAACTTTTGAATCTGCCGGTCAGCTTGGTTCTCCGCTTGCCTTGCCCGGCAGACCTTCCCAATGTGTCCCCGCTTGTCGCAATAGCGGCAGATGGCCTCCCTGAAGCGGCAATGTGCCCGCTGGTGTGGCCCTCCGCAGCTGGCGCAGCGCTGGCCGCTCCTGCCCGAGTTCCCCCCGTCGGTTGCGCACACCTCTGCTTCTTCCTCCTCGTCCTCGTCAGAAACGACGTCTTGATAGTGAGCGGAGGCTTGGCGGGGCGCCGACGGGGACCGGTTGAGGGAGGATGCGGTCGACATCGAGAGCTCGAAAGCTCTGGCCTCCTCGATGGCCCCGGCCAGGGTCAGGTCTCTCCGGGCCAATAGCCTCTTCCGGAGCTTGTTGTCGCGGTCTCCTCTGATAAGCTGCTCGGTCAGGGAGTCCTCGAGGAATGGCCCGAATACCGCCGGAACGGCTGCTGACCTTAGGGCGGCCACGTACTCGCCGATGGTTTCCCCTGGCATCTGGTATCGGTCCCGGAACTGGATCCGGAACACGAACTTCGATGGCTCCGGCGCATAGTGGTTCTTGAGGGCCAGCTGTAGTGCTTCCCATGAGACGTCCAGGATTGGTGTTGGATCCACCAGGGACTGGGCCACTTCGTAGACCTTGGCTCCGCAGTGGGTGAGGAAGAACGCCTTCTTCCGCTCCGATGCTATCTCTCCCAGTTCCGCAGCTAGCAGGGAGAACTCAAAACGGTCCATATAGCTCTTCCATCTCTCGTCCTTCGGTTGGGGATTAAATACCCTGCTTGACCCAGCCCACTGACCAATTGGTAGCGGCGATTTTCCCGCCGCTAGGACATTTAAATATCTAACAGAATATTTAGCAGAACCTTAACTGGCCTTTTTTTTTTAATTTAGAATAAATACAATCTGTAATGGATAGCTATAACTTAGTTCAGGGGTTCTCAACCTAAGGCCTGCAGGCTGGATCTAGCCAGCAGCATCAGTCTCCCCACCCTTCCAAGGGCATTCAAGAAACAAAATGACCACCCCTTTGATACTGTTGGGACAAAATGGCCACCCCCCATTGTGCAGGCAAGTTAAAATGACCGTCTGGCCCTTGAAGCTGACTGAGAGAGTGTAACCCAGCCCCCGGATGTATGTACCTGCATGCCTCCAGCTTCCATCCAGAACACCCAACAAAATCCATTGTCTTCAGCCAAGCCCTCAACCAGGCTAGGCGAATACCCAGGAGTGATCTACTACAAGACAGACCCAGAAGGGAAAGCAGTCGCACACCACTGATTGTCACCTTCAGCCCTCAACTTAAACCCCTCACACGCATAATGAGGGATTTCCAACCCATCTTGGACAAGAGTGCTTCACTTTCCAAAGCCCTTGGTGACAAACCCCTACTTCCTTATAGACAACCCTCCAATCTCAAACAACTATTGACACACAACAGACTACACAGAAATGGAGCAGATATGGGGACTAGACCCTGCTGCAAATCCAGATGTCAACTATGTCCCCATATTCACCCTGGAAACAGTATTACTGGACCCAACGGCACCACACACAACATTAAAGGCAGTTTTACTTGTGCTTCTGCCAATGTGATTCTTGCCAAAAATGTCCGTCTGTGCTTTATGTAGGACAAACAGGGCAATCTTTACGCAAAAGAATTAATGGAAACAAATCAGACATCTGGAATGGCAACACAGAGAAACCTATCTCAAGCCACTTCAATCTAACTGGACACTCTATCCAAGACCTGAAGGTTATAATTCTGGAACAGAGAAATTACAGAACTAGGATTGAAAGGAAGACAGCAGAAATCAAATGCATCCATCTGTTAGACACCCATCGCAGGGGATTAAATACAGTATTAGCGAAGGGTTTCTGGACATTATCAAATTTGATACACAGATTGCTATATGCTGCTAGATATTTTATATATTATATTACAACCTTCCTGCCAATTCTCTTTAGCAAAAAAGGAAGTAACCAGATACAGTGTTTTTGTTTGCAGGTCAAAGGTTGATCAGAGACCAGAATGGGCTTTCTCAGACCCTTTGAGATTGAAAGGAAGACATTTAGAACTAAACTGAATAATCTAGTGTTACTGATGGCGGTGGGAAGCTATATAGTTGTGCTTGCTTGTCTGTCATTTTGCTTGAGCACACCCTTCTCCCTTTGCCCCCTGGATTTGGTGCATAAAAACCATGCCTGTAAATTTCATGTTGTCTGAAGAAGTGGACTTGATCCATGAAAGCTAACAATTAAAACATAGCAGTCTTAAAGTGCTACAATGTTTTTTGTTTTGTTTATTTTATTTTGTTTTCTGATATGCCTAAAGTTCTACCATTTGGCTTCTACTGACTTTTTATTGGATACACATTTCAAAATCAGTCTCCAGCTTTGCTGAAGAAAGACTATCACACTGAGGCTGCAACTACATAGTCAAATATTAAAGGATTTGCTTTAGGTGTTAAACAGAGGAATTCATATATATATTTCTTAGTGATCCACATGATGCAAAGGCCAATGTGAATCAGTCCAGCCCTTTTTGCTCCCAACACAGAGTTTTTCTCTCTGCTGCTGGAGGTTTCTATTTTTTTCAAGCTAGAAGGATTTGAATTCCCCATGTGATCGGTTGTTTTTATCTCCAAAAGAATGAGAGGCATAATTGTGGGTGGCATTCTACTGACATACTAAATTGAACATGATGCTTTGGACAGAGAAAACAGCCACTCCTCAGATTTTTCTCCATAGTCATCCCACAGTATATATATATTTGCTTCATTTTAAACAAATTACAGCGCTTAGGTCTAGGTACACCACACAGGGACAAAAAAGGATGCAAATTATAACGAAATAAAAATGACTCCAGTGAACTTTTGTGGACTGTTATGTTTACCTAGAATGTGTGTACAGTAGTACCTAGGTTAACAGAATTAATCCATACCATGGGGTTCTTTGTACTACAGAAATTACATTAACCGAAATGCAGTTTCCCATAGAAATGCATTGAAAACCAAATACTGTGTTCCGGAGGTTAGAAAAAAAGCAAAAAAAAAGTATTTTAGCTGTTCAAATTTCTTTCTAAAGTGGCAAAAACATGGCAATAATTCAACAGTGCACTATAGAATTTTTTTTTGAACAGATAAAAGATGTCCCCCTCCCCACCACACTTTTTTTTTGACCTCTGGAAGGTTTACAATGCATTTTAATGCATATTTGATATATTTCCAACAGCTCCCTCTAGTGGCCAGCTCTCGTAATTGCAGGACTATTCCCTGACTTTGGCACTTCCTGGTTGCAGGGAGAGCTTCTGGCAGTGCCAAAACATGACAAAAATTCAAAAAATGGAGCAGAAATACAATACTTTAAACGCCCCACTGGCATTACAGAGGAGAGTCAAGGATTGGCAAAGAGCAGAATCAAAGAAAGAGTGTCTGTGGGCTGTGACATGACATGGATCAAACTGCATTAGATTGAAGGGCAAATATGGGTTTGTTTGAAAACAACGAGAAGAGAGGATTCACTTGTATATCACAAAGAAGATGGGGGTGGTCAAAAATGAGATGGCTAGATGGTATTGTAGATGCGATGGGCACAAAGCTGGGCGAGCTCAGGAGAATGGTGGAAGACAGAGGTGCCTGGAGGGTGGTGGTCCATGGTGGGGTCATGAAGGGTTGGAATCGACTGTGTGACTGAACAACAAATACTTTAGCAAGGATGTGAAACAGGGGTTTCATCTGATTAACAAAAAAGACTTTTAAAATACTGTGTGCTGAAAGATTTCACTGATATCCCAGGTCAAATATGGAGTTTGAGGTGGCAAACTCAACAATGAACCAAGGTGGGATACTCCATAAAAGAATGCCTTCAGCAACTCAGAACAGAGTTGCAGGAAGACTGGGCAAATGCACTGGATAGAAACTGACAAACCTCTGAGTGGAAAATCCAGGAACCTACTGTTTGTGAATCACTTGACCCTAACAGATTTACTGTTTCAGAGGTCCAATACAAATGTGCTGGTAAGTTGATCAACTAGATAACAGTAGGTCTTCAATATTTGAATTTTCCTACTAATTTTGACTTAATTTTTCTCAGACGAATAGAGAAGTGGGATAAAATCAGGAGGCTTTTTCCTAATATGGCTTTTCATTGTTGTTGTCACTGTTGTTTTTGTTGCAGCAATCTGAAAAGCAAATATGAGTATTAAGCTCCGAAGGGGAAGCTACCAAAAAAAGGGAAAAAAAGGAAAGGAAAGAAATGCAACCCTCTTGGATGCACACAATGTCTCTGGATAGTGTTAAGTTCTTATCACTAAATGTGAATGGCTTGGGGTTTGTTTGAAAACAATGTCAAATTAATTAGAGATTCCAATCCAGATGTCCTTTGCCTCCAGGAGGGTCACAGAAGAAGTCTCCCTGAAGAATATGAACACATTCATGTATCCCTTGGGCAATGATAGCACCTTCTACTCCAATGTGATGCTATATGAATAGTCTGGATGAGTGACTGTATGACTTTAACAATGGCTTGCAAGCAGCTATTAATAACAAAAAGACTCTTGTGGAGGGCAAAGCTAACCATAACTATTAACATAGAGGGCATCTCAATGTCTAAAGAATATCTACTGCACCAGTTGTACCAGATACTGTATATGATTGTGTTATACAGTGGAACACTGACATACAAATGCTTCAACTTACAAAATATTCGACATACATATAGAAATCCTGGCAAAAAAAAATTCCGACATACAGTACTGTACAAATTTTTCATAGGAAAAAATCAACATACAAAAAATACGGTGACATCTAGTGGCCTCTTCTGGTAATACAATGTGTTTTTGACATATACTGTGCTGTAGTATTAAATTTTCAAAAAATGGAGAAGTCCTATTTCATGTTCTGCCTGTACGTAGCTTTCTCTAGTAGAATCCAAATGTACTTATACTGTACTAACAATGATTGCTCATGATTATTGTTCGTAGGTGTTCATTACATACATTCCCCACCCCCAGAATTGATACAAATTTAATTTTAAAAAATTACACAACCCACAACCCACTGAGATGCTTTCAAAGCCATCTTGCAAAAATGATGAGATGAATTATTCCATTGTCATTCACTGGTTTATTTAGAAGCCTTCATGATTTAGAGTTGAATAAGCACCTTAACTAGAAGACAAGCACTACTATGGGAATCTCTGAAGAATGTGGGGATTGTGAACACATTTGGACCTCCCCTGGGCAGTGAGAGCAGGTTGTCAGCTGATCCTCTCGGTCTCATCCAGCTGAGTTGAAATGAGGTGGTTTGCAAGTGCAAACAGAAAGAAATTTGAAACAACAGAAAAGAAAACCACTGAAACATATACAAGTGAGAAAACTATACATAGTGCCATTGTTTAGTTTACTCCAGTGATTCCCACCATGGTCCCACACTCCACAGAGGGACTCCGATCACAGAAGCTTAAGTCAGTACATTGGTTGATCAGTGCTTTGGGGGATTGACTTAGGCTTCTGGGAATTGAAGTAAAAAAACCCAAAATTTGGGAAACATTGGTTTAGTCCTGTGAGAGAGAAATTTTGATTCATATTATTTGACATAAGTGCAGCCATATTCATTCAAAGTAGAATCAAAATGATATAAAGGGAATCACCATGTGGGTAAGAATGTTCTTTGTGTTTAGGTCACTGTGACCTGACAGAAAAGAGGAACCTCAGCATGGTGGCTCAAGACAGGGTCACACGTGCCTCATACTGACCACAACACGTGTCTCACGTGTATCTTGCTAACATGACATGACCTAATGTACTAGAAAAAAAGGCAGTTTTAGAAGGTATATAAGGGAGGAGAAAAGACAGGCAATCGGGCATTGCAAACACGGGATCTTGGGAAACCTGTCTTTGCTTTGTTCCAAATGTCTATGTTCATGGGAAGACCCCTTTCACTAATGTGTGCAAGATGAAGTAGGCCTGGTATGTTGCAACTCTAAGGTTGTGAGGAGAACAGTGAGGGTGTCTGATTGGTTGTATGCAAATTGGATAGTGAGGAGAGACCCCTCTTGGTATAAAAAGGAACATCGCTGGAGGGTTTTGGCAGTTCTGTGGGAAGAATGAGGGAACACAGTTCAGAGGGGGTTCTGTGGAAAAAGGAGGACTGAGGAAAAGAGGTCTGAGAGATTTCTGTGATAAAAAGAGAAGTCTAAGAGAGTTCAGAGTTTTTCTGAGGAAAAAAAGAGTTCTGAGGGTTCTGAGGTAAAGAGAGCAGGGAGAAAGAGGGAGTTTTGAGGGAACAGTTCTGAGGTAAAAGATTACAGAATCTTCAAGAAGAAGAAGGAAATCTTGACAGAACTAAAGGACTACTTAAATATGTTTTCTCTGTTGGAATTACTCTACATCCCCCCCCCCCATTATGAAACAATAAATCAATGTTGTTTTTTAAAAAGTCTCTTTATTGGGTAAGAGTTAAAGTGCATACAAGCCTCTGAATACGCTACCTATTAAACCTCCTGACAGAAGAAAAGCAGCTAAGGGCTGTATAGCTGCATTGCCGGCCAGCTCGCCCTCTGGGAGCTTTGGTTAAAGGAGGTCCAGAGCAGAGGGGTTCGGCTGGTTTCGTGACAATCTATATCAGTGTTTCCCAAATGCTGGTGTTTGGACTTCAATTCCCAGAAGCTTAAGTCTATTCCCTAAAGCACTGATCAATCAATATACTGGCTTAGGCTTCTGGGAACTGAAGTCCAAACACCAGCATTTGGGAAACACTGGTCTATATCATTGGCCAGTCTTAATATTGCTTGCATCTCTTTATTATTAAGGTACAGTAATACATCGGATAACGTTCAGACTTGGTTCCACAAGTCTTAACGTTATGCGATTTTCAGCCTTATCTGATGCATGCGTCTCTTGCTGCCTTGGCAACCATTCCTCTCTGTTTTCTGATCTCTTGCATCGGCGCTCGGCTGCCTCTGCCTGCCTGCCTGCCTCTGCCTGTGCTCTGCAATCGGCTGGTCAAGCCTGGCTCAGACGGAACAAAGAGCAGCTAGGCTGACTCCACATGGGCGAGGGCGGCTTGATCGTGCACGCTACCCTTGGCTGGGCCACCCATGAGTTCCAGTGCAAAGGGCTGCCTGGGGAACCTGGTGGGAGCAGCAGCTGTGGTGGCTTGAAGGTAAACAGGGCCAGGGCTGGGCTGGATTCTCTTGGCAGTACGGCACCCCATTGCTGGGGGTGGGGGGGAGGAAGGAGGGAAGTGGCAGGGAGAGGACCTTTGGCCTCCTTTACTTCTTCATTACGATGCATCGGATAACGCTAGAAAGAACGTTATCCGGTGCAAATCTTCCCCCAAATTTGTCATCGTTATGCGGTTTTAGCGTTATCCGGTGCAATCGTTATCCGGGGTATTACTGTATTGTACTTTATAGAATGTGTTCTGATTTTATTTGACTTTTGCTTAAAATAAACTACTTAAATATTTTAAGATATTGTACCTAGAGTCCTTTTGTGTGTAGCAGCTGGGGAAAATAGAAATAAAATTTCCCCGACAGTCCCTAAGAGAAATGGGATTTAATGTTACTTCTGTACTTATGAATTTCCTACTGCTGTAATAGTCATATCTAGCTCCCGCCAGTGGTTCCCAACAAGGGGTACACAGCCCACTAGTGGACTTCAATTCCCAGAAGCCTAAGTCAGTACATTGGCTGATCAGTGCTTTGGGGAAATGACTTAGGCTTCTGGGAATTGAAGTCCAAAAACCAGCATTTGGGAAACACTTTAAGCCTTCTGGGACAGCATCACTTGCATAACATTTGAACTGGTAAACTGCAGCAAATACTTACGGTACACTTCAAACTGTATTCAGAAATCTACCTGAACTGTCTTTTCTTATTCCTGTCCAAGGGCAAATGCAAGCCACAGTTTGGCATTTTGCAAAGCAGGAAATAGAGGGGTGTCAAAAGGGGGAATTCAAGCTTGCAACTAGTTTTCAAGCAGCATTCACACCACAAATTAGAAGTTTATTTTGATTGTGTTAATCTTAGCTACGAACTCCCCTTTTGGCACCCACAAGAGAGATCTGTTTCAGTGCTAAAATCTTATATTCTGCAGTGATTGAAGAAATGCTTTCTCAATACCACTAGATCCGTGATGGCAAACCTTGGCACTCCAGATGTTCTTGGACTTCAATTCCCAGAAGCCCAAGCACCTGTGAATCCACATGAATGGGTTTACTGCGATTCATCCTGCGAGCACTACTCTCGTTGCTCCCGGAAGCGGAAGTAAAACGCGCCCAGATGGTAGTGCTTCTGGGAATTGAAGTCCAAGAACATCTGGAGTGCCAAGGTTCGCTATCACGGACCTAGGTAATACTGATATTAGAAGATACAGAAAAGTTGGAAGGATATTTAACAATGCCAAAAGAATAATTTTGTATGGGAATATAAAGAAGATGTTGCATGAAAAGCTAAGAAATCTCCACCCAGAATAAGCTCATTAGAAACTCACTCCAGAACATGTTATTGTTCTTTCCTAAGACATATCAACTGCTCTACCCTGTTAAATCAGCACTAGCACGCTTAAATGAGTATAATGAGAAGGCAGTTTCTATAAACTGAACCGTGTTGCTGAGCACATATTTTATTTTTAACAGCCAATGCCACTTGTATGCGTTTCAGTAGTTTTCTTTCTTGCCTTCTCAAATTTCTTCCTCTTCTGCTTTGCCCCTCCCCCCCACTTGCTAACCACCTCATTTCAACTCAGCTGGATAAACCCAAGAGACCATTGATTATACAATCAAGAACAGAGACTCTATACTGACGGTAAGATATATATATATACACACACACATATATCCTAGAATCAATGTTGAGCAATAGATGCTATGTTGAAATGCCACAATCAGTGTGGAAAACAAATTATAATAGTCAATTTTTCAGAAGGTACCAAAGTTTACTAAAAGGTATGAAGTTAAGCTATTAGGTCAAGATGCTTTTATTGTTCTATAAAGAACGGATTTCAAAATAGCTGATTAAAACAGGTGTTGGGTACTAAGAGATGTGGGTTATAGTCCTAACAATGCTTAGGCTAATTTTATTACTTATTTTATTCCCTATTCTGGGTTTATCTGGAGGGTATGACTAGTGGTGGGCTCAATTTTTTTTACTACTCTGTGGGTGTGGTATGGTGGGTGTGGCCAGGGGGGAATTTGTTGCACCTGAATTAGGGACTACTGTACTTTATTTCAAAACTTGGATGGACGGGGCCAGCCAGAATTTCTGCTACTGGTTCTGGCGAACTGGTGCGAACCTGCTGATGCCCACCACTGGGTATGACCCTAGACTCTGTTTTCAGTACTGTATCAGTATTCAGTCCTGCGTGATATTAAACAATTTTAAAAGGGTCTTGAACAAATGCATTTCCTTTACTCCCAAATATACATCAGTTGATTACAAACATACTTAGATGAAGTACCAGGTCAGAGAATCTTAAATTAATGGTCATTAGTTTAATAAAGAATCTTCAGTCAATTGTTGCCAAAATTGTAACCGAGCAGGGTCAGACTTTCACATGACATGTCTTATCTATCCATTTTTAAGTTTTGGCTGGGTGTATTTAAAGAAATTATAAAGAAGACATAAAGAAAGTAAAGAAACCATAATGCATCAGTCAGTTGAACTTGGGTTTACACACACTATTTATGGCAGGGGTGCCCAAACTTTTTGGGCCGTGGGCTGATCATGTGGTTCACTAAGGCCCGGAGGCCGGGTGCGGTCCCCCACGCCAATTCATCCAGCCCATTATGCCTCCAAGGCACAGTAAATTGCGACGTAGCTGCTACCTCAGATCATCACCCCAGTCAGAAACAACAGAGTACCAGGAAACATACTTATATAAGTACAGTACCCACCTCCTACATTCAATGTTGTGCTTTTTTAAAAGAAAAAAAACCCACAGGTGAATATTCAATCCTCACCTACATTTTTGGGCAGACTGCTCTATTTTAATGTAACTATAACATAGAGTTATAAGGGGTTAACTCATTGTTTCTCAACATTTGGTTTTTGGGCTTCAATTTCCAGAAGCCTAAGTCAATCCCTCAAAGCAATGATCAGCCAATGTACTGTCTTAGGCTTCAGGGAAGTGAAGATCTCTATGGGACCTGGGTCCCACATTGGGAACCACTGGGTTAACATCATTGATGTTTGGGGACAGGCCGGTTTGGTCTTTTTGCTGGCCATGGCACCAGTGTGAACCAGCCAGTCTCCAAAGCATTCTTATATGCACCTTTGTGTCTCTCTGCCAGGGGCTGTTCTTTTCAGATGCAAGAAAGATTGCTCTGATTCATTTCCAGCTCATTTGATTGCAGGTATAGAATGAAAGCAGAACTTACTACTTTAAATCTTCCTTCTTATTTCAGTTTCTCAACATTATTAGCTGGCTTAAGAAGACAGTCGAACCATTTCACAGTACAGTATTGGGAAATTAAAAACTTCCTCTGCTCCTCTGTGGACCTCTACCTAATCCTAAGTGTCCTTACTGAGTCTGATCCAGCTCCCTGTGATTCAGTCATCTAGCCAAACCCTATGTCAGCACCATAGAGCAGGGGTGGCCAACCTTTTTGCGCCATGGGCCTCACCACACCCCTGAACAGCTGAGCGGGTCTGACCAACCCCCGAAAAGGGCATGTTTCCAACAGCCGTAAATGTGCCCACTTCTGTGTTTATGACAGCCGCAGGTACATTTACGCATGCACATTTTATGGCTGACGTAAATGTGTCCGCTTCCACTTCCAGATACGGTGCCGGTGATGGGCCGGATGAAATGGTGCCACAGGCCAGGGCCAGCCTGTGGGCCATAAGTTGGGAACCCCTGCTATAGAGGGATATAAATAGATGAAAGAGAAGAGCTGGATCATGGGATACTGAAGGACTTCACCAACAGACTTGAAATTAACCATTCAAATGCAAACATGGCTTCCTTTGTAGGTCTGATTGCACATTCATACATCACAAAGTGGGTAAGGGAATATGGTTTCTTTTGAACAGCTGTTTCCAGCCTAACTCTCTCTCTGCTGTCTCACACCACAACAACTCTCACCCAGACTTCCTTGCATGCCTTTCATCCAACTCCCTTTCACATGCAAATACATTATCTCTTCACACTTCCCAGGAACTCCTATTCCAACTTTTTATTTTAACAAAAGTTGCTACTATACAAATCACCTATTGTAATATAGTCCAATACTATATGGTTCTCAGTTTTCTAGTACAGTACTCATTTTTAAATTAGTTTGCACTTTTGCCATTCTCTGCTATTGGCCATTCCCTGTTCCCTGTTACCTCCCAGCTGTAATCAGCCTCTTTGTTTATTATTTCCTGTTTATAACCCAAGCAAACCCACTGTACAGTTTTAATTTATAATTATTGTAACCATAGGATTGTGCTTGTTTTATTAGCTAACAGTAACGCTAAAGATTTCCCTTGCTCGAAAGCCAGTCGTGTCTGACTTTAGGGAACAAAGCTCATCTCCATTTACACTCAAAGATCCAGCACTGTCTGTTTCTGCAGACTTTTCTGTGGTTATGTGGCAGATATGACTAGACACCAGAGCACACAGATATGACTAGACACCAGAGCACACAGAACACGGTTACCTTTCCTGCCAAAGCGGTACCTATTCATCTACATACAATTTCTTGCTTTCAAACTGCTAGGTTGGCTGGAACTGCTAACCTGCCATCTGCTGCTAATTATTCTAACACTCTTTAATAACTGAGCAAAGATTTGATATAATGTACACACACACACACACACACACACACACACACACACACACACACACACACACTAAGGTTAGCTTCTTAACCACTGAGCTACTGCAGCCCCGATAAAGATTTGATTAACAGCAAACATGTTGATCAGTCCTAAAGGGTTTTAATATTATTACAATAAAGTGATACAGTTACTGTTACTACTCCTTTTCCCACCAAGTTCTCATCTCTCCAATATGCTTAGCACCTCCTGTTGTTCATCTGAAAACCTTTTCTTAGAAACCTAAATCACAACATCTGGACAAAGTGGTACTGAGGAAGGCAAGAGTTCATAAATATTAAACAGTTGTAAAAGCTTGTTAAATGATGTCACTGGCTCTGGCAGGAAGATTATAAAATTGTTAAGTGCTTATGTTGCCTATGGCAGGTTGAATACTATCAAAATTAAGTGCTTGTTAAATGGTTAAAAGTAGCTATGAAGAATAAGATAGTAATCTACATGTCTGGTTTTAAGAGTGGCCAGTGTCTATATTTTATGAGTAATCCTTTGTACTATAGTCTATAGTGAAGACTTTCATTCATGTTATTCTATTAAAATATAAGCATTGGCAGTTCAGAATCAAAGACACACAGCAGTTAGAAAGAACTTAAATATTCACTTTTGTGCTGCTGCTACTCTACATTATATCCATTATTAGTTCCAAAGTATAGATGAATTGAACCAGAATATATTCTGACTAGCCTTTTGTATTCCCTCAAGTGTTAGCTTGTCACACACACATATATACAGTAATACCCGGCATAACGTGTGCACCGCACAACGTTAAAACCGCACAACGTTAAGAAATCTGAACAAAAATTTGCACTGCACAACGTTATACATTGCATTTCCCCCCAGATTTTCCCCTGGCCAGCTGGTGGGAAGTGGGAGCAGCTGCAGTGGCATTGGCAGCCTCAAAATTGCCGCCACCAATGCCGCTGCCAACACACTCCTTCCTCAGGCTGTCCAGCCAGTGGGAAGTGGGAGCAGCTGTTGTGGTGGCATTGGTGGCCTCAAAATCGCTGGCACTGGCAGACTGCTTCCCCGGTCAGTGGGAAGTGGAAAGTGCTGCTGCTGCTGCGGACCCCACAGCCATATTTTACCACAGTTCCTAAAAAGGCCTGGTGGCTTGGGGTTTTTTAAGCAAAGTCTTGGAGTTAACTCATCAATAAGCTACACCTGTGATGTTCCAATTGCTGTTCCAGTTGGAGAACCCTTAAGGAGGAACAGCTGTTTTACATTTATATTAAGGCATATTATCCTAGAGAACTGGTTAGGCAAAGACTTAGTACTGTACCTAACTTCTTTAACTGTTGAAAAGTGCCAGAATGAAGCCATCTTATGGTGAGTTCATTCTGTAGTTCCTTCCATCTGACCTAGTGTGAGAAAGATTAGCCAGAATAAGCTTTAAGCTCTGGTTTAAAAGCTCTAGCTGATTTGTGTTTGGGGTGGGTGGGTGTTTGGGTGGCTGGCTGTATTTTAAAGTATTTTTATTTTATTTATTTATTTAATTTATTTACGGGTTTATGTTGTAGGTGTGTGGGTTGAGGTGTGTGTGTGTGCTTATTTTTATTTTTAAAATTATTTTGTTTTTTGTTTTTTTCCCCTTTGGCCCCGCCCATGACATCATGACATCATGATGTTAGCTCCACCCATGCTGTGATTACATCATGGTGGGGTAGTAAAATTTTTGACATCCCACCACTGGTTGGGCCCTTTTGGGATAGTCACTTAAGGCTGCTATGTAGCAACCAATAATCACCTTTGTTTTAATGAATTTCAATGGTTAGTTTCCATGTGTTACTTGGAGAGAAGAAATACTTTCCACTGACCATTTTGCAGCTTCATTTATGCTGCCTTTTCACCTTGTCCTTGACTCCCACCCCACAGCTTTTTAAAAACAAGTTTTAAATAATTGTTATGTTTCTGTTTATCATGGCTTCCTGACCAGGTCATATAACAAAATTTTAAAATAGCTCCTTTTGAATGGTGGTGAATGGTTGCTTCAACGAAGGTATTACATTAATAGAGATTGTTCAAGATTTGCTCCTTTGGGGGGGGGATAGCTGTCTTTAACTCCAACCCTTCTCCTAATCTTTAAGCTTTCTGGATACCCATGCCTAGTTTGAAGGCTACATAATGGTTCTGGAATTCTGCAAGTCATTACTGAGGCTATATTTAGAGACTGCATGATCCAAATACCTCTAGAAAACAGACAACAGACAGACTGGCTCTTTCAGACATAATGATTGATACTGTCACCATTGTTTTTCTAAGCTAGGGATGTTTCTGCCCTAAGGAGTTCTCAACCTTTTAAAGCTGCTCTCTCTCCCAGTCTCTCTCCCCCCCCCCCCGTCCACTCTCTTTCAGACAGCTTCGGTGGCCAGATGGCCATTTTGTCCTTCCTCCACCACAACGCACTTCCTGGTGTGGTGGAGGCAGTGGTGTGCCACATGAAATTGTGCTGTGGGCCGCATCTGGCCCATGGGCCGCAGGTTGAGAATCCCTGCTATATGTGATGCATGCATGCAGATGGGAGCACATATACATACATCCCAAATTCCTTAGGAGAAGTAAGCATTCTGGATAGGAATATCTGAGGGAGGGAGGGGGCAGCCTTCTCTTCCTCTTCTCTCCCAACAGCCTGAAACAGATGGTTCCCTCCTTGCTGGTTTCCCCCCCTCATGTTAGGTCTGAAGGGAAGCTCTTTTTCTTCCCTGACAGCCACAGAGAAGCAGCATCAATCCTTATTTCCATTTATAGCCAGATCCTAATGAGTTGAAGGCACCTCCCTCCCTGTGCCTTCTTCCACTACTGTGTTGCTTACTTACTCTTCCAACCTTCCGAACAATTTACACAGAGAGAAATGCTGAATGAGGAACAAAGCAGCCCTGGGAGTAAGGTGAATTTTTTTTTTCATCTGCTCACTGACAGTGAGCTAGGACATAAATTCATCCTCATTCCCGGCCACAGGAGCAACTGAGGGCACTGTGTGCTTGCTGGGGTCTCCATCATATCCATTCCAGGACAGAGAAAAGGTAAAAGAGCAATTGATGCTGAGTCTAATCCAGTGATGGTGAGGTTTTGCCTGGTGTATGTGTTGTGTACAGAAGAGTAGCATGCCTTGGCGGGGCCCCGTATAAAAATTTGTTTGGGGGCCCTTAGGAAGGGTAAAGATTTGTTTTGCTTATGCACGTTGGGGCCCCCCGTGGCCCGGGCCCCCCGTATAATTGATATGGCAGATACGGCGGTAGCTACGCCTCTGGTTGTGTATATAGGTGTAGAGCAGTGTTTCTCAATCTTTGGTTTTGGACTTCAATTCCCAAAAGCCTACGTCAATTCCCCAAAGCACTGATCAGCCAATATACTGACTTAGACTTCTGGGAACTGAAGTCCTCCTATGGGGTGTGGGCCTCATCTTGGGACCCAGTGTTGTAGAGTCCCCCCCCCCCCAATTGCCTGGGATAGGTGTATGAAAAATTGATGCATCCTATTGCTACATGCAAAAGGTCATTCTGATTTCTGAGGTCATTGGTATTGTGGATAGTACCATCAACCATAAATAATGAACTATTCCATTCACATGTTTGCTGACAAACAATTGACCAAACACTGCATTTTAAAAAAATGATATTTACTCTACGTCTATTTGATTATATATTTACAATTATGTGCTGAAGAAAACTAAACCAGATTACTATTTAAAGCCTAAACAGTGAATTTTAAAAGGCAGAAACTACAAACAGTACTGTACAGTACTTGGTTATTTGCTTTAGTCTTAGATATTCTGGAAGCATATTTTCCTGTTGCTCAATTAAATGATGGCTATGATTTGTGTTGAATATTTGAATTTCCTAGACTAAATCTAATTTTTAATTCCAATTAAAATACAGCATATCTATTCTGTCTGTGGGACTTAGATTGTTAAGTGTTGATTTAACAAATCCCATTCACTCAGTCATTCTAGTATGGTTGGAAATAACCAGTGTTGAGCATCAGCCGGTTCGCACCAGATCACACGTACTAGTAGCAAAACTGGCTGTCCATGCCCACTGCCCCTCCCTTCCCCCTCCCCGCCCCCATGCCCACCTCCTCCTCTTCCTCTGCCCACACTCTGGGCACAACCAGGGACTAAGAAGAAGAGGAGGAACCCTTGCCCTTGTCCCTGGTAGCTGCCGACACCAGGGACAAGGGCAGGGAGGAGGAGCCATGTCAGGCAAAGTGCCATCAGGACATCATTGTGGGAGGCTGCCACCCCACCTCCCCTCCCCGCCCACCTCCCAGCACTGCCCACAATGCTTCCTATGTGCCTCTCCTGGGCTGAAGGTGTACGGGAAGCAGGGAGCGGAAAGCGCCTCATTGCTGGGTGGGAACTGGCCTTAGTGCCCTCAAGGGGAGGGAGGGAGAGAGAAGGAAGAAGAGGAAGAGGAGGAAGAGTCTCTGCTGTTGCCTTGCCCGGCCCAAAGGCGCACAGGAAGCATGGAGGGGAAAGCGCACCCAGATGGTAAAAGGGGTACCCGCCAGCAGCGCCTGGCTGCAAAAGACCAGCTGACCTGCTAGCAGCTCCCACAGTGCTTCCCGTGTGCCTCACCCAGGCTGAAGCACCTCGCCAGGATGGTGAGAGCCCGACCCGCCAGCAGCTTCCAGAGGCAGAAGAAGACCAGCCAACCCGCCAGCAGCTGCTGCAGCTTCCTCGTCCTTTTGGCCATGCTGCTCTGGGACTCCTTCTCCTCCTTGCTTCTGGGACAACGAGGCTCTTCCTGAGCCAGGGATCCCAGAGGGGCATGGCTAAAAGGACCTTACCATCCACAGCTGCCTCATCCTGCTATGGGGACTATCGTGGCTTAGTGGTTACAATGCTAAACCTGACGACTGGAAGGTTGACAGGTCAGCACTTCGAGACCCGAGTGCTTCATGATGGAGTGAGCTTCCATCGTCTGTCCCAGCTCCTGCCAACCTAGCAGTTTGAAAGCAATAATTGCAAGTAGGTACAGTACCACTTTGGTGAGAAGATAACAGTGCTCTGGCATCTTGTCATGCCTGTCACATAACCAAAGAAATGTCTGCAGACGCAAACAGCGCTGGCTCTTTGGCTTTAAACTAAGATGAGCACCGAACCCTGGATTATGACTAGCTTTCAAGCAAGGGCAACCTACCGCCCCATAGTATTTAGTTGCACTCTCTGGGCGGCTCACAAGGTGAACATTGCTATAGAATGTCATTCTCAATCACAAGATGGCAGTGTTCCCTAGCTTAGCAAAGAGGACGAAGCTGTCAACTTGCCATGTTCTTTTGCTCAGATGGCCTCTAAGGAACTCCACATGGGCTAGACACTCTGTACTGAAAAGAACACGCTGAATGTTGTTCCTGCTTTCTTCTGCAAGTCTCAAAACACTTTTAAAAATGGCAGTGTTTCTGCCAACATACAAGTCGAGGAAGGAAAATGAGCAAAGCCTGAAGCTGGAGAAACCCCAGGGCAGAGAGACAGGAAGAAATATAAGTGGAAAAGGATAAAGAGTGGGAAACCAGAGGAAGGACAGTGGGAAAGAGAGAAGCACTTACTCCATGGATGACAAAATAGCACCAGGATAGATGAATTAGCGAGAAAGTGAGAGGACTGCATGCCCCCATACAAATCTTGTTTATCACCTTATGACCCAATACAGTGAAGTTTTATCCAGCACTGCTGTAGCATGGGGTGGGGGCAGGGGGTGCGGCCCGCCCCAGGTGGAACTTTGCGGGGGGCGGCAGCATTTCACAGGAAATAGGCCACTGCCCCAGACTTCCTGGCGGCTAGGGCGGGGAGTCCACCACAGAGCCGGCGTGCTGGGACCCTCCACCACTGCCGGCACCCTGGACCCCGCCCCAGGCTGGAAGGCACCGGGAGGGCACAGGCCCAACGGTGTGGTGAGGACCAGGGGGTGTTTTTTCCTCCTCTGCCGCCTTAGTCCTTCTCTTCCTCAGGCTTCCTCTTCCTCACGGCCAGCTCGTGGCTCTGGGCGGTGCTGCGCAGGGCCCGGGGCTGCCCTTGGTCCCAGGTCTAGACCCAAAGGTTGAGGGGGCACAGCACAAGCCCAGCAAAGAGCCCACCATCAGCATCCCAAGTGCGCAGCCACCCCATCTCCAAACCTGGTGGCAGCAGCTCGTCGACCTTCAGTGGCAACGGAAATCAATATATATATATATAGGAAATCAACCCACCTAATATAAGAGTGCTTGGTTTACTTTGGTCATCTGTATCATCCTGTTAAATGCTGCCATTAATTTTAGATTGATAGAAATCCTATTGCCAATTTACTGTTGTGTAAAGGAAATAGCTTAAATCTTGGTGGTAAATTATCACTTATTAATGAGGTGCTAATTACACTCCAGAGTGTATGCTGTCACTCAATTGAGATTAAAAGGCTCTCTGTTTCCACTCAGGATCGTTTTAATAGAAATGCATGGTAGTTCTGAAATCTAAATACAGGTATGTATACAAATTTGCCACCATCTGTCATTGTTGTGTTTATTAACCTGTGAAACACCAACCAATTCCTTTATTAAGTCTTCTTCTTTTCCTTCCCAGGAACACCAGAAGCAACCAAACAGTGCTATGGTATGTGTTTTAAAAACAGATTATACTGCTTTATTGTAAAATACTTATAATTAACACAACAAAGAGTCTTGCAGAACTATAAAGATAGTAAATGTATCATAGATGAGCTTTCATTGACTATAGTCACTTCATCAGATACACAGAATGTTACCCAGAATTTCAGGTGTAAATACAGTACACATTATTTGGGGTCAAACTGTAGACACCAAGTCTTGAGGGAGATTAAATGCAGAGAATACTGACAGAGAACATCTTTGAGATTTTGCAGATAATATAGCTTCCCATGATTCACTGAATCACAGACTCAGTGCTTCTGATTAGACACTGGGACACAGCAGACGTGTTAATATTAACAGTGACAGAATAGATGGTTTATATTGTGTGTGCATAAAGCAATGGTATTTCCGTTGGCAATGTATGGTGGTGAGAGCTGGACCATTAGGAAAGCTGAGCGCAGAAGAATAGATGCCTTTGAGATGTGATGTTGGAGGAAGGTTTTGAGAGTCCCCTGGACAGCGAGGAGAACAAATAGGTCAATCTTAGAAGAAATCAACCCTGACTGCTCCTTAGAAGGTCAAATAATAAAGATGAAGCTAAAGTACTTTGGACATCAAATGAGAAGAGAGGATTCACTTGAGAAAGCCTTGATGCTTGGAAGGGTCGAGGGCAAAAGAAGAAGGGGATGGCCCAAGATGAGATGGCTAGATGGTATTGTAGAGACAATGGGCACAGAGCTGAGAGAGTTGAGGGGGATGGTGGAGGACAGGAGTGCCTGGTGGACGGTGGTCCATGGGGTCGCAGAGGGTCGGAATCGACTGTACAACTGAACAACAAAAACAACAAAAGTCCCAACAGATTTTGGTCAGTGACAAACCTGAAGTATGCCATTATATCAAACTGGATGCACCTAATTTGCTTGATTTTAAAAGTTAGAAAACAGAGCCACCAAAATACCAAGTATTTTCAGAGAGAGCTAAGAAAGAATCCAGTTCGAAGAGTTGTAAAACTGCTGTCAGTTAGTATAGAAAAGATTGGACTAGATAGATACAGTATAAGCATCTTCCTAATTTTTCTTGTGTTCCTAGTAGAATGCTCAGAATACTTAGAAATATATTATATCAATCTGATAGGTTAATATAATCCTCTTTTGCCAAGTTCTCATTTTTGATTGAGCTTGTTGATCAGGGCATGCTAACTCGGGATCATAAACAAATGCTACCTGAGGGTTATGAAGGTCTGACATCCATTTTACCCACTAGATCAGGGGTGCCCATACAGGCCCGTTTTACTTCCGCTTCCAGGAGCAACGAGGGCTTCGTGGGCCAGATGAATTGGCATCTGGCCCCCGGGCCATAGTGACTAGCTCCCTGAACCATGTGTCTGGCCCACTGCCCAAAAAGTTTGGGCACCCCTGCACTAAATGGATAATGCTTTGGAGTCTGCTTGGTGGCTTTTCCTAGTTTTGCAAATCAAAGTGGCATATTGAGTTTATAAAAATATTTTTTTCAAAGGAGTTAACATGCAGATGAGCTGTGTGAAATAGCTTTTACACAGAACATGCAGAATTCTTTAAGCAATAAAAAACTTGTTCTATGTTTCTCAAGTGTTTTGGAGATATTCTGGAGAGTGCTTAATCTCTTCTCATCTTTGATAGAGCAAGAAGCATAGAACTCATCATGGGCTACATAAGCACTGTGAGAACTGTATCAATCGATATTGTCAAGTCCCAGTTGAGCCTGCTGTCTCTTGTGTGGTTATCAGCTGCCGTACCCATTGTGGGGCTATCTTTCATAAGTGTAAGGAGAAGGAACATCAGTTTCTGTGTCCACTAGAACAAGTCCCATGCCTCAACTCTGCTTATGGCTGTCCTTTTACTGTGGCCCATTTTAAAATGGCAAAACACCTCCAGGTCTGCCCAGCCAGTATAGTGTCCTGTTCTATGGAATGGAATCGTTGGCCATGTGTGGACGTTGAAGGTATTCTCCATGAAAATATCATGAAGGAAGAACATAGTGAAAAGTGTCTTGATGTGGCTCTAGCACTGAGAGATCAGGATGCTCTCTTTAGAACGCTCAAAATGGCTGAACTTTTTCCTGAATGCAAGAAGACTATAATCATAGAAGAAACAGTTTCTGATTATGAAGACCTGGGCAAGGAAGCTAATGGTAGAGGTGTTGGACAAATGGAAGCTAATGATGTTCAATCCGCTGAACTCACTCAGGAGGAACGTGAGAATTTGGCCAAAAATAAAGAAGGTGTGGATTTGGTTGGCTACAAAGCTTGGGAAAATATGTTTAGCAAAGAATTCCAAGCATGTAAAGTAACAGGCCAGTCAACTGACACTAGGAAAAACAAAACCGAGAGAACTCCAAATGCAGGATTTTCTTCTGCTGATAGTATTGTAGAAGAATCTAGCAGTATGAGAGACACTGGAAATGTTCAACCTCCTTCTGAAATCAATTTAGCAGCTGAAAGGACAGGCCTGGCTCCTTGGCAAGATGGAGTACTGGAGAGATTGAAAAATGAAGTTCCTGTAGGAGAATATAATATGTATCTGGTGCACCACGGAAGAATGCTTATTCATTTTGGACAGATGGCTGCTTGCACACCCAGAGAGAAAGACTTTGTATATGGTAGCCTGGAAGCTAATGAAGTGAAGACGGAGACTACCTTCAAAGTACCAACCAGCTATTGTGGCAAAAGGGCACGTTTGGGGGATCCTACAGCACACAAGAAGCCGACTAAGACTGTATCTCTGGATACTTCAGATTTAGGAATAAGTGTAGAAGAACTTCCTAACTCTAATGCAATAAAAACTGTATTACTTTGTGCCCTAGAAAAGGAACTGAAAGGACATGCGATATCCCAGACAAGGTCTACCGATGCTCTATATGTGGATTTTGGGACCCAAACATACAGATTTGCCATGGAGCCTTTCTCCTCCACAGCTGTTCTAGCAGATGTTCTAGATACAAATGACCCACCAAGCCTCAGTTTACAGCTGCACAGTGAGAGCGTAACCCAAAGACATAACAAAAGCAGCTCTGCATTCACATTCTCTTGCAACCACTTTTTCAGAAGAGATGAATTCCCTTCACATTTCAAGAATGTTCACACTGATATCCAGTCCAGTTTAGATGGATGGTTCCAGCATCGCTGCCCACTTGCCTATCTTGGTTGCACTTTTGTTCAATATCCTTGGCGTCCTTCTGGGCAAAAATCAAGTGTTGTTTACAGCCAGCATCTCAAGACCTTTGCTCTCAGGCCAGAGGCTGACTCTGCTCTTCTAGAAACAAAGAAATACAAATTGATTAGAAATAGCAGGGGGAAAGAAGTGGCCGCTCTGAGCAGCCTTCCCTTGGAAATCCTAAAATACATTGCTGGGTTTTTGGACAGCTTCAGCTTGTCTCAACTGGCTCAGGTGTCGGTGCAAATGAGGGACATATGTGCTACTTTGCTGCAAGAGAGAGGAATGGTTTTTCTGCTGTGGGAAAAGAAGCGATATTCGCATGGTGTCACCTCTTGGAGAGTCTGCAGAAAGGCAAGTACATACCTGTATTGGTTTCTAACCTTCACAGAGTTTCTGAGATGACGGTAGACAACTTGTGATTCCTGAGGCCACGTTTTGCACACACACCCATCCTAACCCTAACCAAGCCCCTTCACACCTCATTAAAAAAATTGAAAATAATTATTTAAAAATTCTCCTTAAGTTATGCTCCCTAAGGGGAGGCCATATTTTGAACGGCTCTCACCAACAGGCAAAATAGGAGGTGCAACATTGAAATGCTTGTGCACAAGTACATTAGAGATAAGCTTCATTCATTGCCCAGTTGAAGATGTAACAAAAAAAAGTAAAGATCAGATTCATTGACCGGGGGCGGGGGGGCGGGGGGGAGCTAATAGCTATCTCTGTCCTTAGCAACACATAATTTTATCTGGGCAACATAGCCCAGTGATTTTGACTTTTGTTATTTACTTTTTAATGCAAAGGCAAGCTTGAAAAGATCTGACAAGTTTCACCTTTTTTCTTAGAAAAGGAACAAAATGATCAGTCTGGGTAATTTCTGGTTAAAGGTATGAGGAGAAAAGCTTTAGGGGCAGATACAGAACATTCTTCTTCTTGTTGTTCTACCGTATTGCCAATCTTCATGGCGATCATCTGTTAAGATTGTCCTGAGAATATAATGCAGTGGCCTTCCATTTGCCTTCCACATTGCAGCATGACACCCATACCACTGATACAGTTCCGCGAGTCACTTTCTGGTCCTGAGCTTTTTTGGCACACAAAGTCTCCTTTGGCCCCAGCCCAGTGTTGATGAAGTCACTGCCCTCCATCAAGATGGTATCAAGTGGGATTTAATCAACTTGGGGACCATCACCCTTCCCTATGGACCCAAGCCATTAGTCCTCAGGGTTGTCAGGTTAGTAACCACCGCTTGACACTCGGTGTTGAGTTGCTGGCAGTAAGGTCTACTCTATTACTATAGCAGGATAACCTGACCAAACAGAAATAAGAACAGATACTACACTTGATCTTAGCCAAAAGGCTGAGAACATGGTCCCCCACAAATACCTAGTGTTAAAGGAGAATAATGAAAGATTGTCTTTTCCCAACAGTAACTTCTACAAATGCTGGTAAGAGATGTACATCTGAAAGCTAACTATTTATAAGGAGCAGTTACAACATTTTAACACCGCCTTGCAGGAATTAAAATGGAGAAAGAGAAAAATACATAAGATTTTAACCAGCCCACCATTTTACAGCTACTGTGTCTGAATCAGGGGTCTATAGCAGTGCTGAACAGCAAAAATTTTCACCTACGTCATGGGTGGAGCATACATCATGGGCAGAGCCTATGTAGTGGTCGATTTAGTCATGCCTGCCATATGGCCATGTATACATCTGCAAACAGGTAGCACTGGCTCTTTTGCTGTAAATGGAGATGAGCACTGCACCCTAGAGTCAGATATGACTGACTTTTGAGCAAGGGAGACCTTTACTAACCACTTGAAACTAAACGGTGCCAAACTTCACAGCAAATTTGAATACAAATCAGGGATCTTCTGTTATTAGGTAAAGGTTGCCCTTGCTAGAAAGCCAGTCATATCCAACTCTAGGGTTCAGTGCTCATTCATAGCCAAAGAATCAGTGGACTCAATCCACAAAAGCTCACATAAAATACAGTAGTTTAGTTAGTCTTTAAGGTGACACGTTTGTCTTGTTTCTCCTCCTCCACACTCGGGCTGACGCGGCGGCAGTAGCGCAGCCATGCGGGGTCCAAATGTGCTTTCTCCTCCTCCTCCCCCCAGCATGGCACATGGCACGCTGCATGTGCACAGGGGAGGTGGCAACACCAAGGCCAGGCCACTGCCCCCGGGCCATCGACTCCACTCGCCACCCAGACTTGGAATGGAGGGGGTGGACGGGGTGGTGGGTGGGGCAGGAAGGTGGGTGTGGCCACCCAATTCTACCACCCCTCTGCCTGAAAGGCCACAGATTTCTGCCAACCCCGCCCAATGGCCACACAATCCCACTACACACACACACACACACACACGGTGTGTGTGCGGACCAGTTACTGCCCACCACTGGTCTGTAGAGTATATTGTTCCTGTAAATGGAAGCAGTGACATTTTAAAAATGGGTTCAGGAAACCTATACTGATTTCTCTAGTCACTTTAATTTGGGAGTTTGCATTTATGTGATGCTCAGTAACAAATCCCATTAAATGCAGCTGAGCTCTTACCTCCAGTTTCTTCCTCCAGTGATCTTTTTTTGTGTGTGATGTCTTTAGAAGGTGCCCAATTGAAAATGGCCCAAACTGTAGTAGGATAGAGCAGCTTCTCAGTATGCAGAAATATTGTACAATCATCTTAAGTTTAAGCAAACTAAAAAGTGGAATGATTTTTATCACAAATAACACTACAATTCAGTAGTAAAGGGGCAGAACTCTGAGTAAACTGCAGTTTACGTTTATTACATGTACTGTATTTTGCAAATCTTTTCACAGGTCAGTGCAAATGAAACAAACTATACTGTCTTTGATAGTGTCAAAAACACAAAAGAAAAAGTAAGGATGTACTCGTTAAACAGGCAAGCTTAACTCTAGGATAATTAATAATTTAATTCCATTTCAGAAATACATGCTGATAATAATGCAGTACAATGACACCTTTGATTTATTTATTAATTTTTAATATAACATTGTCCTTATCTTCAAAAAGGAGGAACCAGAAAGCTACAGACCAGTCAGCCTGACATCAACTGCAGGGGAAATTATTAAATGGTTACTCTGCAAGTACAGAACCCTGATAACAATGCAGTAATAACTAGAAGCCAGAATGGATTTGTCAAGAACAAATCATACCAGACTAATCTTAGCTTGTTTCTTGGTGTAACTTTCTTGGTAGATGATGGAAATGATGTAGATGTAATATACCTTGACTTCAGCATAGCCTTTGACAAAGTTTCCTATGATATTTTGATTAGCAAGCTAAGTAGGTGTGGCCTGGATAGCACAAGTGTCAAGTGGATATACAGGTTGGTTAAAGACTCATACCCAGAGAGTACTAATTAATGGTTCTTTCTCAAATTGGAAAGGGGTAACAAGTGGAGTACCACAAGGCTTAGTCCTGGGCCCTGTACTCTTCAACATTTTCATAAATGACTTGGAGGAGGGAAAGGCTCCTAGGTGGATGGCTGGTAAAAGAGTCTAAGCCGTTATTAAGAAATCTGGAGTAATGGCAATTTAATTAAAAAAAATAGATGTAGATGGAATATGTTGCCCACAAGGCTTTTGGTAAGAGCAGGGATTCACAAGCTTTGCAAAGTTGAGGGACATTTTTCAGATTGGCAGACAGCATAAGGACTGCACTCCCAAGGGGTGGGGATTAAGCAGCATGGCCAAAGAGGCTAATTTGTTTATGCATTTATTTTATAATACAAGGTAGCATTTATTTATTATCACTTTATTCATGTCTGGCCAGACATCCCACTATGGTAATGGAGTAGACCATACAGCCAGCAACTCAACGCCAAGTGTTGGGCGGCAGTAAATAACCTGAATCCCTAAAGAGGCCAATGGCTATGGGCAGATGAGCCCCTTTAGATGGAGGAAATGCCACTGGAAACCATCATGTTGAGCCCAACGGCAAAATGAGCAGAGGAGGAACTACCTCACTAGTCTCATTCCCAATGGTCATGGAGTTGGAAGAGGCCATGCCAGATGGACTGGCTGTGAAGGCACACCTTGTCAATATCCTCAAGGCTGTGGCAGTCCATTGCAGTCCCAGTGTTAAATCCTGTATGTCTCATTTCATATGTGCTGCAGGGGATGGTTCCGTGATCAGTGTGTGGGTGACTTCATGGCAAGTTGGGATCCAACTTAAACAAATTCATGTCAGTGGCATGTTTCCTGTTTGTTATTCTTCTTTCAAAGTCCAATGGTGATGGGATAGGGAAAATGATTTCCAGGGAAAAAATTTATACTTGGATATGAGTAGCAGCCAACGATTATTAATTTATACTAGGAGTGGCCAACCTTTTAGTGCTGCAGGCCTGACCATGCCCCCTGGAAATGGGCACACTTCCGCATTTATGACAGCCGCGGGTGCATTTGCTCATGTGCATTTTATAGCTGACATAAACGTTGCTGCTTCTACTTCCGGGTGTGGGGGCGACTGCAACGGGCTGGACGGAATGGCATCATGGGCTGAGTCCGGCCCTTAGGCCGTAGGTTGGGAACCCCTGATTTATACACTTAGAGAATTCAGTGACTGAGCCTTTTGCTTGCTACGGCTCAGCACGTTGAATTTAATTCTTGACTAACTCCACCCTTGAAGTCAAAGCTGACAATTCATATTAGAGCCAAAGTTGCCTTTGTGCCCTTTCCAGACACAGTCTTAGGGGATTTGTCTTCATCTTCCGTGTCTAGGCGAGACATGAAACTGCCAAAATGAATCCACCTTTTGCTGAGTTCATTTTGCAGTTGGGAATTTGGCTGAAGCTCAATGAACATTTAGAACATTCTCTCTTGGTGTACTAGGCCAGTAGTTTCTCTAATTAAGTACAGCAGTAAGATGTTTCAGTAGGAAGTACAAGGGAAACTGGCCCAAGAGACACAGAGGACACCAGAGTACAACAGAAAAATGTCATAGAAGAGAATCACAAAGCCAAGCAAATGGTCCCAGGTTTGTTCTTAAAGCTAAGATGCACTAGCACTAATGATGGCCGAGTAAGAAAAATAACCAAACCAAGCTTTAATAAATACAGACACACTGATTTTTTAAAAAGTCTCCAGAAACTCTCCTCTTACATTACCATTTTTTGTAGTTAAATCTTCAGTCTCTTCTCTTTTGTTCTCTTTTAATTTTTAATAACCTCTCTCTCTCTCATCAATTTAACAGAAAGAGATGGAACATCTTATGCACATAAACTTAACAACTGAGATCTCAACCAATTTGACTGGAAGTTATAAAATGTGAATCCCTTTAGGAATACTGTAATAAGCAAATAGGCCACCCCCAAACATCCCATATTTAAAGAAACTCAATTCTGTCCTGTACCATGTTTCATCCAACAGTACTGCCAGTGATTGCCTAAAATCCATAAAAATAAATAAAATAAAAAGCAAGGTAAGAGGAGCTGAAGAAAAAGAGAATTAATCCAAGTTAATATCAGAGGATCGCCCCCCCCCCCCAACCCAATTGAGTGGTTTTTAAAGGCCAGGTTGTTTTAGAAAATGCATTGAACCTGTCTCTCCACAAGCAATGATTCAACTGAAAAGCAGAATATATATTTCATTTATGAGGTTAGGAAAATAGTTAATTTTCACTTGGTACAATAAAGAGTCAATTCAAATTTCTATTACGTTATTTTTCATTTCTTCCTTCCTGCATTTTATGCTATGCTCCAAATGCATACATATTTGGCATGTCCCATTGAATCCAGTGAGATTTGCATGTAGTTGCACTGTGTTTGCCTCCTATATTCATTCAACCAATCTTTTTTCCTTTTGCCTGTCACACCAACCTGGGCATTCTTTCTCTGCTGATATTGGCAGTTTAGGTGTGTGTGTGTGTGTGGGGCATAGTAGGCCAGGTAACTCAACTGGGCTGTTCTAGCTTCTCACAAATCATAGAATTGTAGCATGAAAGGAACCACAACGATCATTGAGTCCAAACCTTCTGACAAAGCAGGAAATCCACAGCTAAAGCATCCTTGCCTGAAGGTTACCTATCCTCTGTTTAAGTACCTCTAATGAAGTCCACAAACTTCTGAGCTAATCCTTTCTATTGTTAAGGTAATATTTAGCTAACATCTTCTTTACTACATTTTGAATACATTGCTTTCAATCTTGCTCTCAGGAGCCAAAGAAAATAAGCTTGCTCTTCTGTGTAACAAGCTTGGAAATATTTAAAGATAGTGATCATAACACTTCTCAGTCCTCTCTTTTGCAGGCTATACATACCCAGTTCTGTAAACTTTCTTCATTTGTCTCAGTCTCCAGAACTGTTATCATCATGGCCATTCTCCTTTTGACATCTTCCTTCTCTTCTTCCAGGCAGATTGGAGGAGGTGGTACAGTTTGAAAGAGAAAGCATAGCTAACTTTAAGCAGATGGACAACAGAGAGTAAGAGATAGTGACAGCAGGACAGAGAGTGGAGCCCTACAGGAGCTGCAGGTAGATAGTGCAAGACTATTCCTAGGAGTTTGGGGTGTTACTTACTGTAAACTGCAAATCTCAAGCCTTTGCCCAAAACCTGGAACACAAGCAATTCTAACCTTTCCACACATTGTAATCTTCATGAGTTGAAGAGAGGAGATATTTTTTACCAGCCAAACCCCTACCACTTACTGTATGCCCTTTGCCTGATCCCACCCTCCAAGCATTTGAATGGTGACCACATGCACCTAAGCTGCTCCTTTAGAAATGCTACCATATCACCAGAATCTTGATCAAACAGGATTTATGTGTAATGTAGATGCCACTCCCCATTTCAGCTTTTCATCATCTAGTTAGGGGAGAGAGCCCAAAGCACAACTCTTCATTGTGCATTTCTAATATTAAGAACACCTGCACAGGTTTCTTCTGTGGTTATACCTGGCCTCACTTAAAGGCTAAAAGTCTTCTTTATGAAAATAAAAGAATTAACTAGATGCTCAATCTGTGCTATGACCTGCACCAGCTTCTGGTCTTCCATCTGTATGGTCAGGGATTTAGATCTAATTTAATACTACCTAACATTTTAAAACAAGAAAAATGATTGGTCTGTAAGTACTATCTTGTTTCATATTGAAAAGTGTCATTTGCAAGACATCATTAGAATACTGTATTAAAATTGCATTGCCTATATTCTATATTTTTATTTCTTTGCAGGTATGGAAATTTAGCAGCCTGTTCTCCACTGTTAACAACTGGCAGTTCAGCGACATTCCTTCCATGGCTGAACATTTAAAAACCTGCCCTTTCTATGACGTGGAGCGGAAGAAGGACCCTGTTTTGCTGACTGGCCTGATTCCACTTGGAGAGCAGATGCAAGAGAGTTTGGTCTCTACATTCACACATGGACATAGTCCTAAGAAAGTTCAGAGAAGATTGTACTGATTTCTATACTAAGAGTGTTTTTGTTCTGGAAATAAAGTGTAAAAATACTTGGAATTCTCTCTGAAATGCATTCAACATGCTTCATTAGTACAGAAGAATCTTAAAATTCATAACCACATCACTTTTATTTCTTTTGTTAAGTTTGCAGTTATATCCTGCAGCATGAGAAACTTAATTTTCCACTGAATTCTATAGGAGTCATAGCAAAATAGGTTCTGATATGGGACAAAGTCATCGTTGTCAGCTGCCATTATTATCTGAGCACATATTTTTCCTGGAAGTCCCTTTCTCAGTTGATGGATGTATCTCTGGTGATTCAATAAACTGATCCTGGCACGAGACATGTGACCACAAACAGTACACTGAGTAGATGGTAGAGGGCATAGTTGAGTTTGACAAAACTTTCATGTTTGTCGCTTAGCCTCTTCATATTTGTGGTGTTCTCTTTCGAAGTGATCGGTAGCAGCAGAGATGGTTTGGCGCCAAAGTGGGTGATCTATGGCTGTTGTTTTCCAAGTTTATTATTATTATTATTATTATTATTATTATTATTATTATTATTATTATTATTATTATTATTATTATTATTATTATTAAACTTATATGCCGCCCTACTCAGCGAAAACCGACTCAGGGTGGGTTTATACCTGACACCTTCATGGCTTGTTTCAGCTGGTCCTTATAACACTTCAAAGGAGCTCCATGAGGTCTTGTACTGGAGCTAAGTTCCCTATTAAGAATTTGACAAGGAAGCCTGGAACCATCCATACGGCGGACATGCCCTATCCATCCAAGATGATATGATGGACAAAGTAGACAGTGGCTAATAGCTTTTAGTTTTAATACTGGATTCACAAGAGTGGCCAGCTGTATAGCTCAGTGAGTTAGGCATCAGGCTGTGGAGCCAGAGGTTCAGACAGCGTTTATTTACTTATTTATTCATTTAATCAGATTTATATGCTGCCCTTCTCAAACAGACCCATGGCAGCTAACGAAGCCTCAAAAAAGAGACATAAAACACAATATAAAATCCTGTCTAAAATTAATATTAAGAGATTAAAACTAAGCAAAAATAAAAGATTAAAAATTCATACATTGAGAGAGGGAGGGGTCAGATGAGCCAACAAGCCGACACAATTGTCTGACCCAAACCCCATACCTGTCCTGCCAGCCAGGTCTTAAACCCCTTCTTAAAGGGCAGCAACTCTGACTGGAGACATAGCTCAATTGGCAAGAGGTTCCATAGGGCCGGGGTGGAGACAGAGAAGGCCCCCCTCCTAGTGCTAGAGAGGTACACCTCTCTAGCCGATGGTACAACCAGAGAGCCTCTCCAGTCTGCTCCAGTGGGACAGACAGATGTTCTTGGGTGATGCGGTCTCTTAGGTATCATGGAACAATCAGCCAAAGTGGCAAGCTGCACAGTCCCAGGATGGAGGGAATGACAAATAACCTCTGAGTCCTTCTACTCAGAAAATCCTGCAAAGAATCACCATTAGTAATGAATTTATGCCACCATGTGTTAAGTACAGGATTCTTGCCTATATTGTGATACCGAAATAATTAAATTTAACCTTAACATCTAAGTACTGTACTGTATAGTGTAATCTTTAAAAGTTAATCCAGCAGCAAGCATGATGTGGCAGTTAAAATGTTGATCTCAATTTGTATATACAGTATTCTGGTTTGAATCCTTTTCCAGCTATGAGATTCACTGAGTAGCCAACCTTATGCTGGGAGGATGAAGGGTATCACTTTGTTAGAAGATCTCCCATCTGCCTGGGAGAAAAAAAGGAAGAAACAGTCAGATTCCACTTCCACTACCTGTTAAGTAAGGGAAACCTTGGAAGGAGACTTAACATGACTTGGCACACAGGTTGAGCTTGTGACAATCTAATGGATTTAATACCAGATCGAACCAAAGGAACTTGAAGAATGAATCCACCGAAAAGGTCTTTGTCAAGACCAATCTTAGCCATGATCTCAATATTGAGGGACTTTCTAATACAGGTACAGTACTGTAGTTAGAAAATTCTACTAGTGGACATGTGCAGTAAATACAATGTTGAATTTTTTGGAATAGTAGCCGTGTTAGTCTGTTTCAAGCATATCAGAGAATGAACAAAACAAAACAAAAAAGTCATACACCTTGAAGACTGTTAAATTTTAATGTGAGCTTTCTTGGATCAAGTCTGACAAAGTGGACTTGACCCACAAAAGCTCACATTAAAATTTACCTGTTAGTCTTCAAGGTGCTACAATGTTTTTTGTTTTATTATCTGATATGCGACTGCAGTGGCTCAAGTGGCTAAGACGTTGACTAGGAGGCGGAAGGTCAGCAGGTAGATTCCTGAGTACTGCAGGACAGAATGAGCTCCCGTCTTTGTCCCAGCTTCTGCCAACCTAGCAATTTGAAAGCAAGAAATTTCAAGTAGATAAATAGGGACCACTTTGGTGGGAAGGTAACAGCACTCCATGCGCTCCGGTGTCTAGTCATGCCTGCCACATGACCATGGAAACGTCTGCAGAAGCAGACAGCGTTGGCTCTTCGTCTTTGAAACAGAGAAGATTGATTGATTGATTCGATTTATATGCCGCCCTACTTGGTGAAACCAACTCAGGGCGGCTCACAACATACAATCGAATACAATATAACAGTTCAATTTGTTGTTGTTCAGTCGCACAGTCGATTCCGACCCTCTGCGACCCCATGGACCACTGTCCGCCAGGCACTCCTGTCCTCCACCATCCCCCTCAACTCGCTCAGTTCTGTGCCCATTGTCTCCACAATACCATCTAGCCATCTCATCTTGGGCCGTCCCCTTCTTCTTTTGCCCTCCACCTTTCCCAACATCAAGGCTTTCTCAAGTGAATCCTCTCTTCTCATTTGATGTCCAAAGTACTTTAGCTTCATCTTTATTATTTGACCTTCTAAGGAGCAGTCAGGGTTGATTTCTTCAAAGATTGACCTATTTGTTCTCCTCGCTGTCCATGGGATTCTCAAAACTCTCCTCCAACACCAATATCAATACAATATCATAATATCATAAAATACAGTACAACAAAATAAATATAAACACAGTGTAATCCACAATACAATCCACAATATAAAGCAGAGATACAATCCCAAAATACAGTCCAATATACAATATAAAAAATATAATATAATCAATTTTTATGGTTAATCTTGGAAGTCTGATGAGCGCTGAACCCTAGTGTCAGATACGACTGGCTTTCAAGCAAGGGAAACCTTTACCTTTACATACAATGTGGCATACTTCTGGTCCAGGAAACACATTGAGGACAACAAGGTTAAGACCCAAAGTGGCTGGAACGGAACTAGTGATTGAGAGATGACATGACCAGTATGGGAGTGCAATTTTTGCTAGACCTAGCCTCAGCATATCAGCTGTATTGATGGAAACAAATGACATTGAAATGCTCAGCATCCGAACCTCACAATATTCTGTTACCTATGTTTATAAGCCTCCAGATGCAAATTTTAGTTTTAAATGAAGTGGACAATTTTACATACATATACTGTAGATACATAGTAAAGGTAAAGGTTTCCCTTGCTCGAAAGCCAGTCGTATCCGACTCTAGGAGTCAGTGCTCATCTGTTTCTAAGCCGAAGAGCCAGCGCTGTCTGCTTCTGCAGATGTTTCCATGGTCATGTGGCAGGCATTTATTTATTTATATTTATTTATTTGACTTGTGTCAAATTTATTTATAAATATATTTATGTGGCAGGCATGACTAGACACTGGAGCGCACGGAACGCTGTTACCTTCCCACCAAAGTGGTCCCTATTTATCTACTTGCAATTTCTTGCTTTCGAACTGCTAGGTACATACATAATAATACATCATTACATCTTTGAAATGGCAGCTGTGTTAATCAAAAGTAAACAAAACTAAACTTGATCCTCGAAAGGGAGCACCAAAATACAGCAGTTAGTTTTTAAGGTGCCATAACATTTTTTTTTTGTCTTTCTGTTATTTGTTTACCCTCTGATATCATTAAATTTGTGACTGTTCCTTGGGCTTGCATGAGAATGATTAACCACTCAAGCAGCCTTGAATAATAATTTCCAAGTATGTAGTGTATGTCAGGCAGAACTCTCTCCCTGCTCTCTCTGTTGTCTTTGCACCGTTGATGGAAGACCACGTCTCATTAACTCCCTCTATTTTCCCCCGGCAGAAAATCGGATTTTTTTCTCCCCTCCCGCCGCCCACGACTAGCCTTGGCGACGGACCCAGTAACGGCGGGAAACAGCCGCGCAGTAAACAACCCGCAGGGAAGGAAGAGGGCGCGTATAGCGGTCCACAGGGCGGTTTTTAGGCAGGGGGAAAAAAGGGGGAGCCGAGCGGAAAGCAGGCGACGACTATGGCTCAGACTGACCGGGTAGAGACGGCTGAGGGGAAGGGGACGGGGGTGCCTCGCCCCATTCCCTAGAATAAGGCAATAGTGGAGGCCCTCCCAGTCTCCTACCATTAGGGGCGGGTTTGGATTTCCCTGGCAACCGCTGAAGCGAGGGAAACTGTGGATGGAATAATTTCGTGTCAAAAGATTATAAAATGATTTTTTTTTGCTGGAGAAACTCCGCTCAGGGGAAGCCCGAATGAGGCTCCTTCATGCCCCCAAGTGCAGCCCTTCTTGGGTATCGAAACCCGACCTTCCAGTCAGCTCAGCGTCTTCACCCCTGAGCCACCATACTGTGGCTAATATTGAGGGAGATTATTTATTTATTGCATTTCTATACCTCCCATTTGGGTGGTGTCCCACTCAAACAGATAACTTAAGAACAGAACACACAGCGAATCAAAATAAACAACTGACAAATGTGTCACAAACTAAACTAAAATACAGTGGTACCCCGTTTAAAGAGCATAATGCGTCCCACAGGATTGCTTTTTAAGCGAGTTTGCTCTTTAAGCGAAACACCATTATGAATGACCAATTGTGGGGGGGAATTGCGAACCCCGATTTATTTATTAAGTGAGTTTTTGGTTGGTTTTATTTGTTAAGCGAAGCGAACATTCAGAGAAAATTCTGCTCTTTAAGCGAAACACTATGCGAGGTTTGACTGAACTGTTTCCCTTAGTGGAGCGCCTCAGAAACCACCATTATTAAATGGGAGGGGGCCAGGGTTGTTCGGGTAGAAATGCCCCCTTCCCTCCCTTCCCTCTAAATAGCACGCACTCCACATTTTCTGTTGTGTCCTTTTTCTTCCGCCATATCTGAATCCAAATATAGGCGATCCTCATGGCAATCAGCCATGAAGACTGTCCTGAGAATATAATGCAGTGGCCTTTCATCGGCCTTCCACATCGCAGCATGACACCCATACCACTGATCCATAATGATCCAGTCACCTTCAGATGGATTCAAGTGGAATTGAATCCACTTGGGGACCATCACCCTTCCCTGTGGACTTTGGCACCCAAGGCCATTAGTCCTCAAGGTTGTCAGGTTAGTTAACCACCACCTGACATTCAGCATTGAGTCCCTGGCAGTACAATCTACTATATATAGCAGGATAACCTGGCCAGACAGATTCTTTTGTGTCTAGATCAGACACATTTGGCAAATTGTGCTTCCTGCCTCATGTAGAAACCACTTCTCAGGTCACATCCAGCCATAATGGCCAGCTGGTAGCCCAAGGAACTGAGCACTGGTTGTGCCAATGATCCTTTAGTCACCCTGAGGGCTGAAAGGATATTCAGGGTTGTCTCCCAAGCGAGTTTTCTGTTACTATTATTTTATTTCAGATATTAATATCCTGTATTTCCACCGTGTTCAATCAAAGCCAGTCATACATAAATTACAAGATAAGATCAAAGAGTTGAGTAAACTAGATTAAAGAAGCCTACAAGGAGTGCAGCCAAAATGAAAACCTTGTCATATGTATAGCATATTTTGGTTTCTTGTTTGAGTACATTTCCCTTGTGAGAGGTAGAAAAGCATCACTTTTTAAATGTGTAGGGTTGGTTTCCTTGGTAGGGAAGACGTATACTGTACAAGCAAAATCAGACCTAGACCCTAAGTTAGCTAGTGATTCTTAGTCACGACTAGTGGAAAGAGAAACACTTGTGGGGAATAGCCAGCCTTGATGGTACTGGTCTCTTTACAGAGCTGAGGGCAGAGAAGTCCTTGGTTTTAATTTTCAGCTTGGCTGTAGCCTGGTGGAATTAGCTACAGTACACCATCAACCAGATAGTGGTTGAAGGAGGAGAAAGGAGCTAGATGGGAGTGGGTTTGCTTATGATCTCCCACTGAAAACAATCCTACATTCCTACTGGATGTTAGTAGAGTGCAATGTAATACCACACAGACTAATTTTTATGTATTATGTCAGAAACACACAAAGGTGCTTTCTGGGTTGAAAGGGTTTTTTTACTGGAGGAACCTCAGGGGATGCCTGAATGAGGCTCTTTTCATCTCCCCAAGATCTTTCCCCACCAAAGTGGTAACTATTTACTTGAAATTTCTTGCTTTTGAACTGCTAGGTTGGCAGGAGCTGGGACAGAGACCGGTGCTCATTCCATCATGCAGTACTCAGGTCTTGAACTGCCAACTTGCCGACCTTCCAGAGACTATTATTTTCTTATAAAACATTTATCTAGAATAAATTCAAAGAAAGCATCACTAAAGAACTGTAAATAAGTTATTTAAAATTTTTGTTGTTCAGTCACACAGTCGATTCCGACCCTTTGCGACCCTATGGACCACTGTCCGCCAGGCACCTCAGTCTTCCACCATCCTCCTCAACTCACTCAGTTCTGTACCCATTGTCTCTACAATACCATCTAGCCATCTCATTTTTGGCCGCCCCCTTTTTCTTTTGCCCTGTACCTTTCCCAGCATTAAGGCTTTCTCAAGTGAATCCTCTCTTCTCATTTGATGTCCAAAGTACTTTAGCTTCATATTTACTATTTGACCTTCAAGGGAGCAGTCAGGATTGATTTCTTCTAAGATCAACCTATTTGTTCTCTTTGCTGTCCAGGGGACTCTCAAAACTCTCCTCCAACACCACATCTCAAAGGCATCTATTCTTCTGCGCTCAGCTTTCCTAATGGCCCAGCTCTCACAACCATACATTGCCACCGGGAATACCATTGCTTTGACTATACGAATTTTTGTTTGCAATGTGATGTCTCTACTTTTCACTGTGTAATAGATTTAACATACTCCTATACCTGCATATTACCTAGTGAAGTCCAACTCATAGACTTAAATTCCATTTGTGACACAGGATAACTGTTTAGTAAATGTCTTGTGTGGCATGGTTTCTCCTAAAACTGTTGCATGCATAGGCAGATAACTTAGTGCTTTCTACTTTGAGGTACCACTAGAGAGCACTTTCCTTTATCTAGCTATGTGATTAACTATTTTTCACCAAGAAGTAAGCCTGTCACAAGGATAGTCCTGGTAAAGAGGTTCAACTAGCCCAAGCAGTAAGTGCCTCCTCTTTATCTGGCCATAGGCTAAATTCATCTGACAAATGTCCCCAGGATGCCAAAGCCCTGTTGAGCAAAACTGCCATTTTGAAACTGCAGTAATCTTATTTTCCCCTCTAGTGATCTAGATCTTCCATGCAACATCCAGATGTAGCCTGCCTCCACCTTGCTGCTTGGGGAAAAAAATGTCTTAGACTTTTTTGATGATGGTAGGCCACCTTCTAGTTTTCAGAAGGGAGCAGATCTATTACAAACTTTGGCCTACTTGCAATTATAAAAAAAAGGAAAAGGAAACAGAAAAGAAAGAAAGAAAGAAAACATAGAACTGTACTAGTGTTAGCACCCCATTATTGAAGATGATCACATCACTCTGCTCGCAACAATAAGACTAACTTTGATTATTAGAAGCAAACACTAGAGGGCTCAGTGAGGCTTATTTTCATGTATATTTTGAAAGAAATTGGAGTCTTAGTACACTGTACTAAGGGAAAAAGATAAAGCTACGTAGGTGAGACTGAAAGACTATAACAGGCCCAGGATCAACCATTGAGTTTCTTCATATCATCTGTCCCTTTTTTCATAGTGCATCGTGTTTCTCAATTATAAGCAAGGACCGCTTTTATTAATTTTTAAAATTGATCTCAACTAAGCTGCTCAGGAAATGTTTTCAGTTGAAAAGGGCAAAATGCTTACAGTTATTTTAATCTGTGAGCACCTCATAATAATTAAACTTATCTCAGGACATTCAGTGCCTCAGAAATAGATTTTACACATGTCAGCCTTCAAAGGAGGTAGTGTGTTCAAATAATAGAATAACTGAGTTGGAAGGGGCCTTTTTGGCCGATGAGTCCAACATCTTGTAACTTATGATTTGTAACCTTTTTGCAGTGTGATTTTGCTTCATTATACTGTATTGTAACTTTATTTCATAGTGTGGTTGTGCTTTACTGCACTACTGTATTGCATTGTTGTATTGTATTGTATTAAGTTGAATGACCTTGATTATGTTGTACCCTTTTGATTATGTGTATGGTCTCTGTAAACCGCCCTGAGTCGGTTGTACCGAGTAGGGCGGTATACAAATTGAATAAATGAATGAATGAATGAACCCTCTGCTCAGTTCAGGAATCCAAGGAATTAAGAATCAGGAGATATGACGGTTGTCCAATTCCCTCTTGAATTCTTCCAGTGTTGGAACACTCATCACCTCTTGAGGCAGTTGATTCCACTGCCATAATTGCTCTAGCTGTTAGGTTTTCCTGATATTCAGCCTTTAGTTTGAGCCCATTATTACTTGTCCTGCACCCTGGGATAATCAAGAACAGATCCTGCTCTTCCTCTTTATGATTACCTTTAAGGTATTTGAAGATTGCTATCATATTACCTCTCAATCTCCTTTTCTCAAGGCTAAACATGCATAGTTCCATCTGACTTTCTTTATGGGTTGGTTTCCAATCCTCTCATCATCCTTGTTGCCTTCTCTGTACCTGCGCTAATTTGTTTGCATTTGTTTTTGTTTGTGCTCAGAATTGGACACAGTACTCTAGATGTGGTTTAACTAATGCTGAATAAAGGGGGACTAGTATTCACTTGAGAAGGCCTTGATGCTGGGAAAGGTGGAGGGCAAAAGAGAAAGGGGGCGGCCGAAAACGAGATGGCTGGATGGTATTGTAAACTCAATGGGCACAGAACTGGGGATGGATTGAGGAGGATGGTGGAAGACAGAGGTGCCTGGCAGGCAGTGGTCCATAGGGTTGCAAAGGATCGGAATCAACTGTGTGACTGAACAACAACAAGATTACCTCTGTTATTCTGTTTTAGCAGAAAACGGAAAAGGTTGAAATTCAGAAGTAAGACTGATAATTTCAGGTTGATGATATCATCAACTGCTGTAGTTTTTCAGGAATTAAAAATCTGTGATCTCCCATGAAGGTTTGGAGGCTTTTTAAAAATTCAATGGCCCAAATGGCTTCCCAATGATGAAATACCTCCATCATAGGAATCTCCACCAAAATTTGCCTCATCAGCCTTACCCAGTGTGGATTTCAGCTACGGTAATCAGTCTTGCAGCACATGAAAAACATGTTAGCCTTGAAGGTGCCACAAGACTCTTTGTTGTTTTCACTTGTATATGATCACTTATCTCACTCTTATTTTTTCTCCCTTCATAGATGGCCAAATGTGAACCCTATGAAAAAAATTATGACAATATGGTAAAAATGCTTGAAGATCTAAATAAAGACTTAGAAAATCTTCTGGAAGATATGGAAAAACTATCAGGTGTGACTATATTCCAGGGGAGCATCTACATTGGTGATTACAATGTCACCAATGTTAGTATGGATTCTAGTTCTTTTTTGTGCCCCATTATATTTGTTGCAAAATAATGGTGCTGCTCCCCAATTGGCAACACAAGTTAAAAATGTGCTAATCAAGAATTGTTATACAATACACATACTGGTACATGGTAAACTACTTGTTCAGACAAGTCTTTAAGAGGGATAGGTTAAAAAATATGGTTTGTTTTTGTGACATTTACAAAATGACACATTTATGTACCTTTCAGATGCTTTCCATTATATCCCAGAGTCTTACATTTTCAGGATAGTAGCACATTTTAAAAAATACAGATACAGTGAACAGGATTTCGAGAGATTCTGCATCCTTTACATTGAGACCCAGATAACTGTAAAGAACAGAATCCCTCACCCCCCATTTTGCTACGTATGGGAAGAAAAACTTTCCTGATATAATATATAAGGATCAAACTACATGCATGTTACACATCTGTGTATTACATTATACAGAAACACATCTGAAACTCTTTGAGGAGATCAGAACAGACTGGTCAGGAAAGAATTAAGCATCTTGGGTACACTCCTTTTAGTTGCCAGTCAACCTCTTCCACAATAGGTTTTTCAATTTAATTAGCACTGTCAAATTTCTGTAGACTTTGATTAGATTCTTTTTCACAACCTCAAACTTGTTGTAAAATGTTTTTATTAAACCAAAAAATTCAGATTTTCCCACCAAGCATGAAATCCCTTCAAAGCTCCATGTCTGAACAGACCATTTATCTCCTAAAGATGAATTACAAAACACATTTACATGTCAGCAATCCAGTTTGTGTTAGGAAAAGCAGATGTTTTTACTTATAGAGGAACTCTGCTTTTAATAATAATAATAATAATAATAATAATAATAATAATAATAATAATAATAATAATAATAATAATAATAATAATAATAATAATAATAATAATAATAATTTCATGTCAGAAATTATTCTTGGTTGAAAGAATTTTTGCCGGAGAAACTCTGCTCAGGGAACGCCCGAATGAGGCTCCTTTCATGTCCCCAAGAGCTGGGACAGAGACAGGCGCTCAATCCATCTTGCAGTAACTGGGTCTCAAACTGTCAACTTGCCAGCCTTCCAGCTAACAAGGCAAGCTTCTTAACCACTGAGTCACTGCAGCCCCTGCTTCTAATGACATACTGTACTAACTATGTTGTCTAGTTTGAGTTATAGGAGCTCTACCGATCCAAATGGATAGGTGGGGATGACTGCTCTTTTGTTTGTGGTATCATTCACCATGATTGGGGAAGACTTGCTGATGTGTTTTAAAGTTTATTTCCTATGTGTGCTTTAGTGTGGGGAGGGGGCACAAGAGAAAGCCCAGTGCTCTTTAGATGTAAAGATTGGATGAATATGCTGTGTCACTGAAATTTTTAAACAGAATTCTGCTTTGTGAGTTAAGTGTAAGAGATTGGTTTGTGAAGCATTGTCCTTGGACATCAGCAGAACATTTGTTTTGGATCAGATCAAAAGCTCTTCTGTTTTAGCATTCTGGTCACATAATGGCCAATGAGATGCTTATTGAAAGCGCATATGTACAGTACCACCCCTCCTACTTATAATGTCTTCTAATAGTGAAGATAATTTATGTAGCCATTATGTCTTGTAATTATTGATAACCTTTTCCTTCATAGAACTAATCCCCTTTTATTTAAGATGGTAGCCATAACTTCATTGTGTGGTGGTCAATTCTGTAGTTTAATTATGCATGATACGAAATATTTTTAATCACTTTTCAATCTTCCTTACCATTTACCTTCAGTGGATGACTAGATTGTAGAGTAAAAGCTGGGTTTGGGTAGGGAGCCTCTCCTTATACACTTTACATCATGTGTAATTTTATTTACATAAGAAGAGTTCAACTTTTCTAAAAGTAAAAAAATGAATATTTGCAAATTAAATTGTTCTGTTAACTCAGACATGGTGAAGTATAATAAGAGCTGATGGGGCAGGTGTAGGAGGAATTCATCTCTATTACTGGAAAAATCTAAACAAAATTAGATTAAATAACCCATACAGTATTATTCTCCATAACCACAGAAACTAGAAATGTGTAAGTTCAATGTTCTTTGTTTGAAGTATTGACTGCTGCTATGGATTTTGAGCCCTCTGTATGTTACTAGTACAGTATATAGATCAGGGGTGGCCAAACTACAGTCCACGTACTGGCCCTGACCCATGGTGCCAAATCATCTGGCCTGCACCACCTGCAGAGCTATTGCAAGTGGAAGTAAAATGTGCAGACACTACTGGAAGTGGAAGTAAAACATTCACGTGCATGCGCAAACGCTGCTGTAAATGCACCCAAGGCTATTGCAGACGCATTTATGACAGCCACTGATCTAACCCTTTCAATTATTCAGTTCAACCTGGTGTTTAAAATCACAGTTCCTTATTTTCTGTTACATTTCTTACATTAATTGTATTTATTTCAATTACAGTCAGTCTTTTTTCCAAGGAGCTGGAAGCTGTGTACATGACTTTCCCCTTCCTTTAACCTTGCAACAGCAGGGGGGGATATGTTAGGCTTAAAGAAAACCTGTGTTCAACTAGTGAACTTAATAGCAGCCTGGGAGTTAGAACCTTGGCTTATCAATTGCAGGCTGACATTCTAAAGAAATATTTGTCAAAGTGGTGTTAAAAATGCTAGTAAAGCCTTGCTCGGGAGACCACAAGTATATGCTGGTTTAATGGAGCATATATTACTTGGCTTATTTACTTTACACTATTAATATAGCAATAGCAATTACAGTACATTTATATACCGCCCCATAGCGCTTAGATGGTATTCAGATTAGTGTATCCAGTGGAAGTACAATGAAATAAGGAACAAAAATGAAGTGTGCTTAATTTATATTAAGCAGTTGAATGTTGGGTGCAGGGATGAAGAACATAACATCACCCTAAACTATTTTTATGCTATAAAATACACTTCACTTACCTCTCAGTTGCTTGCACCCATGGGGAAAAACATTCAGGTATTATATATATATATTCCTGTTTGGGGGTTTTCTTTAACCAGTAGCAGCTTGAGAAATATTTAAATTGGAAAACTGGCAGTGACTGTGAGTTAGATCCTTTTCTCTAGTGTTACAGTCTAAAATCTAAACATGCATCTTTCAGATCACATTTGTTTTGACCCTCTGCGTCAAACTAGAAGATAAAAGAAATGAAGGAATACATCTCATATCTATATTTCAAATATAATTGCAATGCCAATTGCACCATTTTCTTTAATTCACAGTCCTGATGAAAATGGTTCCCTTGGCAGCTTCCCAGGGTGTGTTATTTTCATAAAGACTTTGCTGCTCAATTGAGAGAAACTCTGCCACAAACCTAACCCTGCTCCCCTCCCCCATTTAAAAAGCAAGTGTGAAGAACATATTCCTGTACTTCTCATTTAGCCTCATTTGCACTTTGCAGATTTTTAGCATATTGTTTTGTACATAGCATTAATTATGTTAACCGAGGTTCCACTGTATGTACAAAATACAGTGGAACCTCGGTTAACATAATTAATGTGTTCTCTGGGACATTTCTTACAGTGAAAATTACTTTAACCGAGTTTCCCATAAGAATGCATTGAATGCAATTTCCCATAGGAATGCATTGAAAACAAAAATATTTTAACCAAAATGTGGTTTCCCATAGAAATACATTGAAAACCAATTAATCCATTGTGGGGGAAAAATCCATAAACTGAGCCACTATTTCTATGAATTTTGTTATGGTTTTTTTTTTTTTTTTTTTGGGGGGGGGGTCTTTTGAGGCTATCAATAGTCTTTCTCTATTTGCATCAAGGTTTACATTGCACCACGGGACTGAAACAGCATTGGTTGCCCTGCTAGATGATCTCTGGGAGGCCAAAAGAGGCAGAGGATCTCTGCTGGTTCTCCTGGATCTCTTGGTGACTTTTGATACTGTCGACCTTGGTATCCTCCTGGAGAGGTTGTTAGATTTTGGTATGGGGTTCAGATTTATGCTGGTTCTGATTCTTTCTTGGTATCCTGCCCACATGGTTCAGCTAAGAGAGGTCAATGTCAGCCCCAGGGCTCAGGGCTTCCCCATCTATATGAAGCCACTGAATGAGGTCATATGGAGATTTAGAGTGCATAATTTGTCATTCATATGTAGCTGACATGTAACTCTTTCTTCTCCTTTTCATTGTTGGTAGTGGGTGCTGGTGAAGTCCTAAATCTTGCTGTGATAATGGACTGGATGAGGCCTAACAGGTTGAGGTTGAATTCAAACAAGACAAAGACCCAGTTGTTTGGAGGACTCCTGAATGGTTGGGCGATTACTGTCCTCTGGATGGGCTGGTTCTTCTTTTGATCTGGGTGTGATTCTTGACTCAGCTCCTTCCATGGAGAGACAAATATCTGCCCTGGCCAGGCCAACCTTTTTCCATCTTAGGCAAATTGTTCAGCTTTGCTTTTTTCCTAGATAGAAAATCTTTCTTGACACTATTCCACATGTTGGTAATATTGAGGCTTGATTACTGTAATGCAGTCTAGGTGGGGCTACCTCTGAAGGCTGTATGGAAGCTGCAGCAGGTACAAAATGTACCTGTGAGGCTGATGATGGAATTGTGTAGATTTGATCATGTCTCTCTGAAGCTGGTATACCTGCATTGGTTGCCTGTAGGTTTCTGTGTCCAATTAAGAGTTTTAATATTAATTTATAAAGCCCTAAATGGTTTAGGGAAGTGATAGTGAACCTTTAAGAGACTGAGTGCCCAAATTGCAACCCAAAACCCACTTATTTATTATGAAGTGCTAACATGGCAACAGGGGAGGGAGGAAACACTCCCATTGGGCTGCTGGGCAGAGTGGCGGAGCGAACTCTGTGCTGGGTGACCACATGGGTGACCACAGAGAGGGCTCCGAGTGCCACCTCTGGCATGTGTGCTATAGATTTGGCACCACTGGTTCAAGGCCTCAATAGCTGCTGTAGGACCTCTCCTTGATAAATTGTGCCTGAATAATATGATTTTCACAGTCAGAGGGATTTAGGGTTCCCCATGGGAAGTGTTTAAGGTCAGCACTAGAAACCAGTCCTTTTTGGCAGTGGCTCTTCTGCCTCATGTTTATTGGGCCTCATATTTGTTGCTTTCTGCAAGTTAGCCAAAGGTGAATTATATAGGGAACCATTTAAGAATTTGCTGCTGCTGCTAAATTAATTCCCCTGCTTTTTGCTATGTCATCATTGTAACTGTTTTATCTAAGTCGCTATAGGGGTTTGTGTTATTTTGTGGTTTATATTTGTAAGGTAACTCTAGGGGTCAGTGCTCATCTCTGTTTCCAAGCCGAAGAGCCAGCGCTGTCTGCTTCTGCAGATGTTTCCATGGTCATGTGGCAGGCATGACTAGACACCGGAGCTCATGGAATGCTGTTACCTTCCCACCAAAGTGGTTCCTATTTATCTACTTGAAATTTCTTGCTTTCAAACTGCTAGGTTGGCAGGAGCTGGGACAGAGACGGGAGCTCATTCCGTCCTGCAGTACTTGGGAATCGAACTGCTGACCTTCCGCCTGCAGTCCCTTTTGTATGTGTTTATATTTGTATGTGTTTATTCCCCCTCCCCAGATTGCCCTTTGTTTTGACATTACCCAGAGTAACTGTACATTAGGATATAAATTGAAATAATAAATAAATAGTTATTAGATGATCGTGTACGTTTCCTAGCATATCCCATCAAATTACTCTTTTTTATTATGTTGTCCCAGTACAAGCTACGTGGATGGCTTATGATATGGTGGTGATGCGAACTAATCCAGACTTAGCCAACTCAATGAGACGGCTGGAAGATGCTTTTCTCACATGTAAAGAAGAAATGGAGAAAAACTGGCGAGAGATGTTAAAAGAAACTAAAACTGCTGCACAAAAACAAGAATAATTGACTAAAATTTGTGGAAGGAAAGAAAATCTTGGGCATTGGTTTTGAGCAATCAGTTTGTTTATTGTCATACATAAATGTATGTTTATAAAATGCATTTTAAAATAATTGCCTGATATGTATACAGTACGTCAAATTTCCTGTTGGAAAAGCAATAGTAATGTCTTCATTTACATTAAACTATGACTTCAGTGAATTTTTAAACAAAATCATTGGAAAATTGTTTTGATTTTTCTGTTCTGTAAAATTAATGCACATGGAGAGGATTACAGGTGTTTGATGAAGCAGTTACTTTGCTGTTCATGTGCACATCTTAAACACAAAAATGATATCTCAAAGGTGAACAGAGCTTACTCCCTAGTATATGAGATACGTTTTTGTGATGTAGGTAGGAATAATTCAGTTCTTCAAAAACCCTCTAGTTTATGAATGTGGGATGTTGTGCTTCTTTAAGCATAATGAAAATGCCAAGAAATAGTCAGATCTTGCTCCACAATATAACACCCTAGTTGCCAGCAGGAAAAAGGATGGCAAACTTTACATAGCAAATGGCAAGTTAATCTACAGCAGTGTTTCCTTTGGTTCTTGGACTTCAGTTCCCAGAAGCCTAAGTCAGTACATTGGCTGATCAGTGCTTTTGGGAGTTGAGGTAGGCTCTGGGAATTGAAGTCCAAGAACCAAAGGTTGGGAAACACCGGTCTACAGGACACCCTCTTGTGCTCACTACCATTCAGTAATTCATCCCAGCCAGATAACCATGCTAATATCCATTTTAGACAAAAGCTTAAGGTAAAATGTTTATGGTAATAGTGTTTACTCCGTACATGTGCTCAGAATTCTTGACATAATGACATCAGATTGTTAGAATAGGAAAGGGAAAAATCAATAAAACTAATACGAAAAAGGCAAAATGGTTGTCTTCCGCTCCACTGTTTTGCCTTTTAAAAATTAGCTACCATGTGGTTGAAAAGGATCCAGATGCTGTGCAAGTGTCTGCAAACAAACAACTGATTAGAACAGTGATGGCGAACCTTGGCACTCCAGCTGTTCTTGAACTTCAATTCCCAGAAGCCCTGATCAGCAGGAGTTCTGACTTGGGCTTCTGGAAATTTAAATGCAAGAACATCTGGGGTGCCAAGGTTCGCCATAACTGGACTAGAACAAAGGAAGGCATGCTAATTGGTGTTCCTTTTCGCCACCCCCCTGCCCAGAGGCCACCCAATTTTGCACCCTCCGGGGTGGGTGGGGTTGCACACCTGTTGCTGCCCACCACTGGATACATAGCAGAATGTGCTTCTTTCTGGAGGCTTTTTACTCCATTATTTTCTTTAAAGCAAGTCTAGGTTTTTGAGTCTTTGAAGAAAACCTGTCTTTTGACGGTTTCTGTGACATTTAATTGCTAAGCCCACATAGCTGCAACAGTATACTATCTACTTTTCAAAGTTCTTGCTGGTAAGCATGCTCCACACACCCTCAGTGTGATAGAAAATTACTGTTTCTTCCTCATGAAAGGCCTTTTTAAATGACCAATATTTTACCCTCTAGAGCAGGAGTTCTCAACCTTTTAAAGCCAGGGGCTGGATGGCCATTTTGCCCTTCCTCCACCACATGGCACTTCCTGGTGTGGTGGAGGTGGTGGTGGGCCAGATGAAATGGTGCTATCAGCCGCACCCAGCCCACAGGCCGCAGGTGGAAAATCCCTGCTCTAGAGATTATTTTTAAATTTTAAAAGTGGGTGGGTTCAACCATTCTCTTTTAAGATAAGCAAGCTGGGGGGGGGGGTTTCACTTTAAATGAGCTATTTTAAATTTGGGGATGTTTAGGATTGCAGTTTTTTAACCACCTGGCTGAATAGCTGGCTGAATAGTTGAGTGGTTTAAATATCTGGCTGTGGAGCTAAAGGCTGGGAGGTCAATTCCCCACAGCCTGTGGGGTCATAGGCAAGCTGCATAGTCCCAGGACAACTCCAGAAGGGAAATACTGTATACATTGGTGTATTTTACCTAGAAAACTCTGGAAAGGGTCACCATAAATCAGAATTGACTTGATGGTACATAATTATTATTATTGGGGGAAGGGCAGTTTTTTTAAAAAAACAAATACCATCTGCTTAAATTTCTGCAGGTTTGGCACAGACCACAAGCAGACTGTGCTACAACTAAATTTGGCGCTGATCTAAAGTTTTTGTTTGGCTGCATCTATTTTTAGAATTGCTTCATAGGATGTTGATTTGTTCTGCCAGCACAAACCTCATTGCTGCACTCTTGTGTAGCAATAGTTCTGGCTTGACCACCAGATGGCACTCATGTGCAAATGAGATCTGCTTTAAGAAAGTGATTCCCAGTTACTAACCAAGCAGAATTCATTTTCTGGGGAAAAATTGTTATAGAGATATAGCAAAACGAACAAGAGTAATAGAGAGGAGGGAACCTGCAAAGGCCACCATTCTACGAGCTCAGAGAGCAAAATACTTCTCATAAGTGGCATGTCTTTTTTTTTGTTGTTGTTCAGTCGCACAGTCGATTCCGACCCTCTGCGACCCCATGGACCACTGTCCGCCAGGCACTCCTGTCCTCCACCATCCCCCTCAACTCCTCAGCTCTGTGCCCATTGTCTCTACAATACCATCCAGCCATCTCATCTTGGGCCGTCCCCTTCTTCTTTTGCCCTCGACCCTTCCAAGCATCAAGGCTTTCTCAAGTGAATCCTCTCTTCTCATTTGATGTCCAAAGTACTTTAGCTTCATCTTTATTATAATATTTGACCTTCTAAGGAGCAGTCAGGGTTGATTTCTTCTAAGATTGACCTATTTGTTCTCCTCGCTGTCCAGGGGACTCTCAAAACTCTCCTCCAACACCACATCTCAAAGGCATCTATTCTTCTGCGCTCAGCTTTCCTAATGGTCTAGCTCTCACAACCATACATTGCCACAGGGAATACCATTGCTTTGACTATGCGAATTTTTGTGTGCAATGTGATGTCTCTACTTTTCACTATGCTCCCCAGGTTTCTCATTGCTTGCCTCCCAAGCATCAGTCGCCTTTTTATTTCATGGCTGCAATCTCCATCTTCAGTGAGCTTTGATCCTAGGAAAGTAAAATCTGTCACTGCTTCTACTTCTTCCCCATCTATTTTCCAGGGACTGATAGGGCCTGTTGCCATTATCTTGGTTTTCTTGATATTGAGTCTCAAGACAGCTTTTTCACTTTCTTCTTTCAACCTAATCAGGAGCTCCTTTAGGTGTAGTCAAAATAAGTTTTGAATGCTGTTAGTTGTAGTCGGTTGCAACTCATATCCGAGAATGCATTTTTCCCCTGAAGCAGGAAAAATGCCACTGGTGTGAATTTGTTTAAGGTGGATCCCAGCTTGCCATGAAGTGACCCACACACTATGATCATGGAAACATCTGCAGCACATATGAAACAAGACATGCAGGATTTAATACCAGGTCTGCAAATGACTGCTACAGCCTTAAGGTGCGCGTTCACATCCAGTCCATCTGGCATGGCCTCTCCCCCCTCCATGACTGTTGGGAATCAGAGTCCCTCCTCTGCTTATTTTGCCATTGGGTCCAATATGATGATTTCCACTGGCATTTCCTCCAATGAGGGGGACCATCAACCCACCTAAAGGGTCTCATCTGCCCGTAGCCGTTCGCCCCTTTAGGAAGTCAGGTTATTTACCCCCGCCCAACACTTGGCGTTGAGTCGCTGGCTGTACGGTCTGCTCCATTACTGTAGCAGGATGTTCGGTCAGACAACAATATTTAAATTAGTGGGATATGTGTTTGATTAATTTGATATGTGTTCGATTCCAGTTCAAAGACTCATACAAAGACAAACATATGTAGAAGTAGTTCTTTGAAAAGGACATTGTTGTGTCCTTATTTTTGTTTCATGTATCTGGAAAAATATCTGTATTGAGAATGAGAACAACAACAACAAGAATGTTACATATGCTCAAAGGTTGGGTATACTGTATTGTTAAATACTATAGAGGTGTAGAAAACCAAACGCCCAGAGGAATGAGTGGTGCCACAGAAAGTTTGCCTTCTAATGGCTGAAGACTTTTTATCATGGATAATTTACATTATGTGATACACCAAATATAAAATACATGCAAAGGTCTAATAGTGGTAGAAATGCTTATAATATTAAGGTAAAGGTTTCCTTTGCTCGAAAACCAGTCATATCTGACTCTAGGGTTCGGTGCTCATCTCTGTTTCAAAGCCAAAGAGCCAGCACTGTCTGCTTCTGCAGATGTTTCTGTGGTCATGTGGCAGGCATGACTAGACACCAGAGCGCACAGAATGCTGTTTACCTTCCCATCGAAGGGGTCCCTATTTATCTACTTGCCATTTGTTGCTTTTGAACTGCTGATCCAAATATATAACAACTAAGATGTAAATTATAAAAAGGCATTTCCTTCTTGATAGTAACATTCATATTTGTCAGGTGATAGAAATCTTCAGTGAACTTGATACAGAGAATAGATCCACAATATTATAAGCAAACCAGCCAAAGAAGCCTTGCCTTTAAAGCAGGGGTTCTCAATCTACAGCCCTGGAGCAGAATGCGCCCAATGACACAATTTCATCTGGCCCACCACCACCTCTACCACACCTGGAAGTGCCATGTGTGGCAGGCAGGGCAAAATGGCCATCTTGCCCCAAAAGCTGTCTGAGAGAGCCTGACCCGGCCCTCAGCTTGAAAAGGTTGAGAAACCCTGCTTTAAAGGTTCTCACTTATGAAAAAGAGATGGTGAACCATACATTAACAAATGTTGCTTTTGTTCCCGAAGTTTTATATAATTTGCTTGGTACTAAAAGGATTGCAAAGAGTGGTTATACTGTACAGTAATACAAGATATGTTAATGCTTCAACAGTTCTTGTGCTTAAAGTTGATGAAAAGGATGGGTTTCTTTATATTACAGATGTTAAAGATACTATTGTAACAAGTGAAAGAAGGCCAAACTAGACAAGATAATTGTGATCATAAAACTGTCTTTATTCATGACATGTGAGGTGGGACATAGAACCATGCAAAGTATTGAATAATTATTGATAGAATGTAGAATGAATGTTGTTAAATGTGAAAAAACAAAAGGCATGAAATTTGTGTCAAAAATAAAGGGAATAGCTCCTATTTATGCAGAACAATCTAATGCACAGAATAAGGAATTTTGGGAAAAGTTTCATTTAGATTTAGAGGGTCCTATACCATTATCAAAAAACATGAATAGACAATTCCTTACCTTTAGTGAATTTAAGAGTAAATATAATTATGTATATATACTTAAAAGCAAAGATGAGACCCTTGAAAAGTTTAAATGTTATGTAGCTCCAATTAAGAATGAATTTGGCAAAGCATACTTTAATATTTAATACTATAGGAGGTGGAGAATATTGTAATGAAGATTTCAACAGGTTTTTTTTGAACAGGGAGATATGGAACATAAAGTAACCATATCTTATTCCTCGTAACAAAATGAATGTTCTGAAAAGTTAAATACTGTATGTCAAGCTCTCTACCAGGGGTTTCTAACCTATGGCCCATGGGCCAGACCTGGCCTGCGATATCATTCCATCTGGCGTCTGGCCCATCACTGCCTCCACTGCACCAGGAAGTGGAAGTGTGTGTATTTACATCAGCCATAAAATACACCTGCACATGCACAAACACGCCCACGGTTGTCATAAACGCAGGGTAAATGCACCTGCTTCCGCTTCTGGGGGCATGGTGTGGCTGCCTCAGCTGTCTGAGGGCATGGTCAGGCCCACAGCATAAAAAGGTTGGCCATGTCTGATCTATACCAATGCAAGCTGGACTAACTCCTTGTAGACTGAAACAACAATTACAGCAGATTATTTACATAACAGAATACCTAGTTGAGTGACAAGTAAAACACCTTTTAAATTATGAGTTGGAAGAAAACTGGGTTTGAAAAACTTCTGGTGCTAAAGCATATTCTCATATTCCAAAAAAGAGAGAGAGGAAAACTTGATCCTTGAGCTGAAATTGGAATTATTTTCAGTTATCACTTTGGAGAAAAAGGGTGTATAATTTTGAATCTTAAGACTTTTGAAGTCCAGTGTTGTAACATTGCATATGTAGATGAGAAAAATACAATGTAAAATATGACTGAATTTATAATAACAACTGATCTACTGAATATAGATACTATTCCACTAGAAATGGTCAGTTGGTTAACTGCAGAGACAGCTGGTCAACCAGTAGATCCACTTTCAGTTGATGTTATTAGAACAGAAGGAGAAGCAGGAACTGGACCATTTGAAACTTCTCAATCCCATTTTACAACAAAAATATGATGGAGGAAAGACAGTATGTCCCAAATTCTTTTTAGAAATTGCCTAAACTTGAACACACTTTACAAAAGAAAGTTTAAATTAAAAGTGTGTGTAGCAGCACGCATGATTGTCTGTTAGCTAGTTAGCAGAAACTTCATAGCTACACAGGGAATTTTCCTTGCTGACAAAAAAGGAATAGCTGAAAGGGTTTAACATAATTTATAAGAAAGACATGTATTTGCATTCAGAGCATCCAGAATGCTTCATATTTGCAAAATTTTTAAATAGCAGCAAAGAAAAAAATATGCACCACCGTGGATCAAGTTCGAACTGATTAACACCATAGGGAGGCACCATTGCTGGAAGAATCAAAAGAATAATCTCCCACAGGATAGTGTCTTAACACCATTTACCTTTTAACATTTGCACAAATAATCAGTTCACATTACCATATGCAAGGAATTTCATCTATGCTGATGATCTTGCCTTGATAGTCCAGGGGGAAACATTTGATTTCATTAGAGCACGAGCTAACCACTGCCTTACAAGATCTTTCCTTATATGCTAAAAACAACTGGCTGAAAAAACCACAGGTCTGTGCTGTCTACCTAAAAAACAGTGAAGCAGAGAGAAAGCCCTGAGTTAACCATTAGTAGATAACAGCAGTCATCCTGTTGTACAACGGGAATGATATCACCAGCCAGATTGCACAAGCTCCAAATAAATAAATAAATAAATAAATAAATAAATAAATAAATAAATAAATAAATATCTTGTTAATTACCTGCAATCTACTATGGCTTCAGATTCACTGCCATTGCACAGGCAGAGCTATAATGTCAGAATAATAGTCATTAAAAGAGCTGCTTGTAAAGACTAAAAAATAAGACCTATTGGGAGTTAGAGCTTGTGAACTTAGTGGAACATACCTCTGAGTGGATATATAATTATGCTGTAAGTTTTAAAAGAAAGCTTTTCAGACTCCTGGACCTGAAAATGAAAGACAGGTACATGATGAAGATTATCAGCAAATTTGCACATACTATATTGAATTAAGAAAGTGTAATCAGCATTTTCATCCCTTTATGCGGAATGCTAGTAAAAAAAGAATCTGAATTTTCAGTTGTTTTAGATTTGCTCCCATACAGTATAACAACTTTTGTTTGTTTAAAATCAGGTACTAAGAGTATTTCTTTATGCAGGTCACTACAAAGGTCATAGAGAAAGTCCTGTCCTTTGGCTACAACTTTATAGACACAGATGCACATAATGAGAGATGGAAGTATGGGGAGAATCAGTGTGTCTTTATACCTACAACGGTACTCTTCCACCCAGCTCATGCTAGAACCTACCAAACAATTGCTCCTAGCTTTCAAAATTATCTGCTTAGGCATGAAGAAATTACTGTGGTATTTTATACAACTTTACCAAGTAGCCTGCGGGGCCACTCCATCCATTTACCTTGACTATCATTTTTTAACCTTAGCAACTTATCCCATTTGTTTTTCACCTTGTTGTACAAAATTGTGACAATTTATATGACAACATTTTACCTCATCTCACAGTCAATTAATATTACCATAACTGATATGTACATTACAAGGAAAGGGGAAGAAAAGTCATGCATTTTACATGTGGTAGAGGTTCCCTGACAATTTTCAACCATTTTATTCTAGAAAAGTCAGAAGTGGTTATGGGTTTGCTGTGAGTTCAATTACTTTAAGTGGATAAATATTTCATAGCTTGGGGAGGGTTAGCTCATAGGTAGCAAAACTTCCAGAGGATATTAGGCAACAAATCAACTAAATATATAGACACATTCTTATAAACCTAGACTCTTATTATAGTATCCAGATTATTGACAGCCTGTAATGAGAGGAAATTTCTGCACTGGCCTGACATTTATTTAAGCTACAACTGTCAATGGCATTAATTAAGGAGTGAGCACATGAGAAGTTAATTACAGCCTGCTCCTAGCCTACTGATTCCAAAGGGCAGAACGGATCATTTTTGCTGTGGATCTATTCCAACATTTACACCACATTTCTAAACACACTGGCTTTGGTTCAGAGCTCGTAGAGACTCTGATGAGCAGACGGCATGACACACAGCACTGGGGAATCGATGCAGGAGACATCCTTGCTCGCCGCCTTTGCATTGCTTTGAGAAGAGGAATAACCACGCACAAATACAGTAATACCTCAGATAACACTAAGACTTGGTTCCACAAGTCTTGGTGCTATCCGATTTTTAGTCTTATCCGATGCATGTTAAAATCCTATGGGATGGATCAGATAACGTTAAAGCTCCATAGAGATACAGTGTAACCGCACAGGCGTTAGCGGTTGTTATCCGATCCATCCCATAGGACCTTAATGTTATTTGATCCAATTCTCCTCCCCAGATTACTTAACGTTATGCGATTTTAGCATTATCCGAGGTAAACATTATCCAAGGTATTACTGTACCAGCTCACCATTTGTGTCGCCTTGGGTACTGCTTGGTTTACTGGGTCCACACTGAATTACACTATGGTCCTAGCATGTGCGCATTGTTTGTTCACACCTAAATAGAGCTGTGGACAGTGTCAACTGAGGTGACAACCAAGAGCAGTCAAGGGGGACCATTTAAGAACAAAATGTTGAATTTGTTGCAGCCTGGCTTTCTGCATACACAAAATGTTGTCACAGGTGTACACTCTTTTTCTTTCTCTCTCTGTCTGTCTCACATGCATACACAGTGTAGCTATAGAAAATTCCAAAAGGAAGAACACATGGCATAATAAACAAAACTGTAACTTAGGCACCCCACTCATTCCTTCAGAAAGAGACACAAATCTTGCTTCAGTCCCATGATAAGAAGACTCAGACCAGAGAAACTATTCAGAAAGGTGGTTAAACAGGTGGGAGCCTGGGAGGTAAAGGTCTCCCTTGCTCAAAAGCCAGTCGTATCTGACTCTAGGGTTCAGTGCTCACCTCCGTTTACAGCCAAAGAGGCATCTGCAGACATTTCTGTGGTCATATGGCAAGCATTACTAGATGCCTGAGCACATACAACACCCAACAAAACAATACCTATTTATCTACTTGCAATTTCTTGTTTTCAAACTGCTAGGTTGGTAGGAGCTGGGACAGAGACAGGCACTCATTCCATCATGTAGCACTTAGGTCTCAAACTACTGACCTTTCAGTTGTCAAGTTCAGTGTCTTAACCACTAAGCCACTGCAGTCCCTTAAGGGGGTGGGTAGGGGAGTGTTTATAAGCAAACTGGGCAAAGTGAAGTCACTTAGAGATCAGAATGGGTATTTGTCATAGGAGGAAAAAAACTTGAATTAGTGTAAATGGAACAATCAAGTGAGTAGTAAAATAGATCATACTAAAGATAAAAAAGTTTTAAAGCTCAAACAAGACTGTTCCAAACTCTATGTCTATATGGAAGGCCTGGAGTTCACAGTAAAAGTGATTAGCAATTTTTTCTTAAATTCACCAGAGGACGTGAATTGAGAAGGCTGACAGCCAAGTAACTTACCTCGCAAAGTGAATACATGTCAGAAAGGATCTGATTGAATATCAGACTCCTGGAATTTGAGTCTCAGACAGTAAAACATTGTTTTGATCCCACATGTCCTTGCTGTGAATGATGTATTTGGTTGGGTATGAAATGACAGATGCCTTTGGATTGAATTTTTCCATAGAGTAGAATTCCCAAAGAGAAATTAAAAAAGGGTTTGACTCAAAAAGTGATGGTTGCAGCTATACTTAAAAAAGTAAGGGACTGACACCACAAATCATCCCTCTCTCCTTACCCAGAACATGGGGAGATTAATACTACCTTCTTCTACTTTAACTTCCATGAAGAAGGGGGGGGGGGAACCAAGAGACATTTTTAATTCCCTAAAGAGAGGGAACAGATTCTGATTATTAAGGACTAAGGGCATTAAACACAATGAGACTTCTTTCCCCCAAATTAAGATCAATTGGACAGAATTACTAAGCCTTATGTAACTGTGCAATATGACCGTGCTGCAAATCTAATGCTATATGCTTTTCAATGCAGCTCTTCAACTGGCATGCTATACAGAGAGTGGGTTGGTTAACAAGATTAAGTTGCAGTGTTTCCTTAGGGTGGAAATTATGGGAAAGAAATATTCCATCAGCGGCTTTCTGTTGGTCTGAGAGTTCCCTCCCTCCCTTTACAAAGGACATTTGCAAGATTTGCTCTCCAAGTACAGTGGAACCTCAGTTAACAAACGACTCAGTTAACATAAAACTTGCATAACAAAAGGAAATCCATAGAAAATAGTGGCTTGGTTTGTGGATTTCCCCCCAATTGGATTAATTGGTTTTCAATGCATTCCTATGGGAAATCACATTTCAGTTAAAGTATTTTAGTTTTCAATGCATTCCTATGGGATATTGCATTTAATGCATCCCTATGGAGGATTCAGTTAAAGTAATTTTCACTGTAAGCAATGTCCCGGAGAACGCATTAATTAGGTTAACTGAGGTTCCACTGTACTGGCAGTTCTGTTTTGTTGTTCATAATTGCTGTACTGATAATTAAGAGAACAAATGATTTGAATATTTTCATCACTAATTTACAGGCACCTGCCTCCTCATCTGCAGGTTGAGTTACCCATGGGTCCAAAAATATTTCATGAAAAATCCCTGAAATACATAAATAATATATATGCACTTCTGAGGTGCATTACCAGAAGCCACTATCTACAATGTAATGTTGAGAAGGAACAACTTGTGTTTCTGGGGAAGTCATTTCTTGAGCGGACAAGAAAGATCAATGGAGGAATTTGTGGCTCCCTCTGCTGAAGTGATTTGGGTATGTCTGCTGTAATTAAAGGTTTATTGCTTTCCATGGTTTTAGGTATCAGTGTAAAAGGTTGCAACATTCCCTCATGAATATAGGGTGACTTGTGTACAGTTCAACCCACAATCTATGGGCACTCATTATGGGCACCCCATGATTGCAATGTTTAAAAAATGCTATTATCTGCTACTATTATTTGAAATTAAGTAGCCATGGCCTGATGGGCATCACCTTTAGGTAAAGGGAAAGTTCGCCCTTGCTCAAAAGCCAGTCATATCGAACTCTAGGTTCAGTGCTCATCTCTGTTTATAGCCAAAGAGCCAGCACTGTCTGCGTTTGCAGACGTTTCCATGGACATGTGGCAGGCACGACTAGACACCGGAGTTCACGGAATCCTGTTTACCTTCCCATTGAAGTGGTACCTTTTAATCTACTTGCAATTTCTTGCTTGTGAATTGCCAGTTTGGCAGGAACTGGGAGAGAGACGGGAGCTCATTCTGTCCTGCAGTACTCGGGAATTGAACTGCTGACCTGCCACTTTCCAGTCAGCGTCTTGGCCACTTGAGCCACTGCAGTCCCCGACTACTTCTAGTAGAGGCTAAAATATGAAGGAACATGGCATGGGCATAATGTCACCTTCAGCTTTCTGTTGATAAGTGTATAAAATGATTAAGCAGCAATGTTTTTCACTGGTATTTTAGCCTGGCATTGGAGATGCACCCTGTGGAGTACACCAGGTAGGAATGCAACAGAATGAAACCCCTGAAGATTCAGTATGTAATCCGACTGTTGATCATAGTGGAAGCAAGAAAATATCTGTGAGGAATAAATTTTGAAATATCTTGCAAAGCACAGAGGTCTGCACATACAGTTCTAGTCCTCAGGCTACATACTCACTACTGTGCCTGATTAATAGAGCAGCTGCAAACATTTACTTTACCTTATGAGAATATTAATGTGTTGGGGGGGAGGTGATATGCAAATTGCAGTCAGATTTCATTGCAAAAAGATTTCTTCTGTCAAACTGAGTTGCTCTCCCCCATGTTTGTAAATGGTGATTATGTGGTTACTTGGTTTCCGGCAATGTTTACAGTAAAAAATTGTATTTGTACCATAAAAACAAAGCACAAAAGTCCCACTGAACAATTTTAGATAATATTGCTGTGCAGCAGAGCAAAGCAATATTCTACAAGGAAATTCAAAAAGGGAACTTTGAAACCAGATCAGCACCAAACCTGGCACAGATTTTGCAGGCAGTCTGCCCCTGCTCTGTGCCAAACAAATCAGCTGGGAAGACCAATCTGGTTTATCTTGAAAAATGATTGGTTCTACTTGCTTAAAAAAAAAGAATCATTGGTTCAAGGGTTGAAATATCGATAATTTAAAAAGGTATCACAACAGGATAAAACTGTTACAAACTGCGTTGAAGAAGTTTACAAGCACTGAACCTTCCATCCTTTATTGTAAGTTCGCTGAGCTTTGGGGGATTCTGAACTTTTGATCTTACCAGTCAGGACATAATTAGTTGACATTCAGGACAACTAGCCAAGCAGACTTTGAAAAATGGATTCTGTTTCTGGTTGTAAGAATATTCTGAACAATATTAGAAAAGTATAGATTAAAAATATTAATAAGTTCACTCATTTGTGAAATTACTTTTTTTTACTTTGTGGCTGAGCATGGTCTTACTTGATGTTGGCAGAGCTTTGGTACCTACCCCATCGGTCTTGTCACTAAATGATTGCTGGTAAATTGGAAAAAACAACAACCCTCCAAAAGATGCTATGTGCCATCAATTCACTTCTGGTGTGTGGTCACTGTATTAGTTAATGACCCCCAAAATGCCCTGTCATTAAGAATTTTGCTCTGATCTTGCTAAGCAAAAGCACCTCATTTTAGGTGGTTTCTGTCCCTACTCTCTCTTTCCTAGCAATATTATCTTGTCCAGTAGGTTGCTCGGGTCTTCCAAACTAACAGCTGTGGTTTCCTTTATTGAATCAACCTATCTCATGTTAGAGCTTCTTTTCTTATTGTCCCCACTTTGCCCATTAATATTATCTTTTCTGGTCAGTTCTGTATTCTCATTATATGTGTGTCATAGGACAGCATCAGTTTAGCCATTTTATTCAGGATTAACTCAACTGAACATCAACTTGTCTGTTTTTCTGGCTGTCTATGGTATTTGTGAGGTTGGTTTCCGAAACAACATTTTAAATGACTTGATTCCCCAGCAATCCTTTTTTAAATTCAAAAGATGAAGGACATCTTTTAACATTCACAAAACATGTTTGTAGGGATTTTGGTCCAATGTAGTTTTTATTTGTCAGGTTTCCCTACCTGAGAAAATGACTTGGAAATTGGATGATAGTTTTCGGCTCTGCATTCTGCAGAGTGGGCACAACAACATTAGTTCTCGTGAGTACTTAAAGCAGGGGTTCCCGACCTTTTCAAGCCAGGGGCCGGGTCACGCTCTCTCAGTCATCTTCAAGGGCCGGATGGCCATTTTGCCCTGTCTGCACGATGGGGGTGGCCCAGTGGTGGGCTGCCAAAAATTTTACTACCACACTGTGGGCTGAGCCGATGTTGTGGGCAGAGCCAATGTCATGATGTCATGATTTCATGGGCAGAGCTAGCATCACGATGTCATGATGTTGTGGGCGGAGCTAAAGTAAAAATATATAAAAAATAAAATAAAAATACAGTACACATAAAAATACAAATTAAAATAGACATTAAATAGAAATAAGAACATAAAAATACAAATTAAAATAGACATTAAATACACATAAAAACACACTACATAAAACACACACACCTCAACCCACCCACCCACCCCAAACACAAACCCGTCACTTACCCTGGGGTTGGGGAGCAGCAGGCAGGCAGCAACAGCAGCGGCAACAAAGCGGCGTGGTGGCAAAGCAGCGGATCGGCGGACTGGCATTGTGGACTAGCGCAGACTGGCCTGGCAGTGTGGACTGGCCTGGCCTGGCCCAGCCCGGCTTTTGCCGAGGAAAGGCTGCCACCACTGCCGCTCCTCGAAAGAGGCTGCTGCACCCTTCCTTGCAGCCCAAAATGGCTGCTCAGAACTGCGCATGCATCAAAATACCATTTGACACATGCACACTTCTATTTTTCAGTGTGCATGTATCAAATGGAGTTTTGACGCATGTGCACTTCCTCGCAGCCATTTTGGGCTGCAAGGAAGGGTGCAGCAGCCTCTTTTGAGGAGGGCGGCTGGAGAGGCGACCAAACCGGTCGCCCGGGGGTTTACTAGCTCCCCCAGCGATCCCCTCCGGATTTCTGCTACCAGTTCGGCTGAACCGGTCCGAACCGGCAGCAGCCCACCACTGGGATGGACATTTGTTCCAACAGCTAATTGTTTCTCGAATGCCCTTGGAGGGGTGGGTGGGCCACATGAAATGGTGCCAAGGACCAGATCTGGCCCATGGGCCTTAGGTTGGGAACCCCTGGGTTAAAGGATGTGTCTGTTTCTTTGTTGTATGTGTTGCACTTACTCTCATCTTTGTTTCGCCATTTCATTAAGTCCAAAAAGACCTTAGCACAGAGGACTAGAGCCACATCCCAGCTAACTTTGCTTCTGTCCTTCTCCAGCAACTATACTACAGATCATGTACTCATCTTCTGGGATTCTCTATCACTGGATAATTATACATGGGGGAAGTTTTTGCTGAAATATTGTTTTAGTGTAAATTTCATTTTAAAAAGCCTGGAAATTCAATTCTCCAAAAAACCTCAGGTTCATAAATATGGGGTATTGTGATTATGTATGCACAATTTAAAACACCAAGAAATATCCTAACACTGTGGCACAATATCATGCCTGGGTTGCCAGCAAGAAAAAGAATGCCAAGCTTTACATAGAAAAGGCCAGCCTGAATGCTGACAACACCAATCTTCTTTCATTTCCAGATAAAATCCTGGACTGCCAAAATGAAGCCATTTTCTTGGCTTTGTCATTGGCCAAAACGAAATCTTCATTGGCACATTTTTTCCCCTGGCAGTAATTGGCAGAACAATAAATGAGCCAGCTTCTGTATCTCTCCACATTCTCCACACAGTATGTTGTTGTCTTCCAGCAGCCCCCACTTGAGCATGTTGGACTTGCATTTAACCCTTGGCCTATTCAAGGTCATCCAAGTGATATAGAAGAGGTTGAGTTCCTCAGCAATATCCTCCTTCAATGTTGTTCCTTGTCCAGCGAGCTCCTTCCTCCATCTTCTAATTTGATTTTGTTCTTGTGTATCCTCAAGGTTTGTTCTTGCTACAACACCAAAATGAGCCCAATATTGTGCAGCAATATTGGGCCATTTCGTGGCATTTTGAATCATGGATTCAGAAGCAGAAGATCTCACATTCATAAACAGGAGTTTTTTTTTAAAGAGTTGAGTTCATAATACTGTATATTAATCTTTTGATTACTGAGTATTTTATGTACATCCTCACTGAAAATAAGAGCACTTTAGAAATGAATTACTTTCTTAATTTATTATTGTTTTCCTCACTGAAATGGTCAGATGATTTAATATTTAACTAACTTTTCATTTGGTTTTAAAGGCTGAACATTGCATTAAAAGGAAATGAATTTATTACTTGCTAATATAAATTACCTGTACTGAATAAGCATTTTAGAGATTACTATTAGAAAAGCTTGCCTGCTACAGTTCTTATAACACTCATAGCAAATTGTAGCATCCATCATTCATTTTTTGGAAGAAAAGGTTGGAAATGCTAATAGAGACTTTTAATTGCTTTTTAAAATTTCTGCTCTTGCCCAGGTTAATAGTAATACCTTCTTTAGCTTCCAAAGAACAATAGACTCTCTGTGGGTGGAGTCACATAATTGCATTTACTCAAAAGTAAATTCATGAAGGTCAAGGCAGTTTACTACCAGAAATGTACATTGCTTCAGAGCTAACTTTGTATGTGTGTTTGATAGCAAAGTAAGAATAACTTTAGGCAAGTTCTGGTGATCTGCTGACTGGGTGGCAATAAGACCATGAAAGTTAAATATCAAGCAGTGATCTGAGCTGGTAACCCATGGAAGGTATCCAGTGCTGGAGAAGAGAACACACAAGACAGCCTAATTGTGTATATAAATTTGATAGAAATAGAGCAGAAACCAAAAGCTTCAATCTCTAGAAATCAGAAGGATTTGTTTATGACGGGAGTGTAGCCACATACACAGTTGTGCGTTTTGTGTGTGTGTGTAAAAAATAAACCTTATTTTCTTTATTCTTCACTTATTTTCCTTCTTTTATTTTATTTATTTATTTGTTTAATAGATTTATATACTGCCCTAATCCAGTGAACTCTGGGTGGTGTGCATAGGTCAGCAATCACCTCACTGACCATACAATGAAACAGGTTAAAATCAATATAAAAACATTTTAAAAACCCTTAAGAACATTTGGCAATATTGCCCACCATTGTGCCATTTTGTTATCTTAAAAACAAATATAAAATCAGTATAACATTAACATTAAAATTGGTTATGGGGGGGGGGGAGCCTCAGACGAGCCAAGAAGGGGAGCTTGTTGACAATCCCGGCCTCCAGAACCATTTTGCCAACCATGTCTTCAGCTCTTTCCTAAATGATAAATATCCACTTCCTATTTCTTTAATAGGAAGTGGATATTTAATTTCCTTTCCCTACCCTTCTCCTCTTGTATTCCCCTCAAAAGGAGTGAACACAATGTTTTTAAAAAACAAATAGCAAATTAGTAGGTGGAACATAGGGACTGCAGAGGTTCAAGAGGCTAAGACGCTGACTGGAAAGCGGGAGGTCAGCAGTTCGATTCCCAAATACTGCAGGATGGAATGAGCTCCCGTCTTTGTCCCAGCTCCTGCCAACCTAGCAGTTTGAAAGTAAGAAATTGCAAGTAGATAACACTTTGGTGAGAAGGTAACAGCATTCTGTGCCCTTCAGTGTCTAGTCATGCCTGCCACATGACCACAGAAACGTTTGCAGAAGCAGACAGCGCTGGCTCTTTGGCGTGGAAACAGAGATGAGCACTGAACCCTAGAGTTGGATACGACTGGCTTTCGAGTAAGGGTGACCTTTACCTTACCATAGGTGGAACATAAATAGAGATATGCAAAAAGTGGGAGCTGTTTAATTTTTATTTAAAATGAAACAAAACAATACTGCTGCTGTTCTAATAAGGCAATTGTCATCATCTGTATCCCATTTTACCCAGTTCCTGTCCTCACTACTATGGAATATAATCCATGAAAGCTCACACTGAATTCAATGTCAGTTTTATAAATGCTTGTTCTTATATAGCTGAGGAGAATGCACATGTGACCAGTTATATTTTCTCTGCTATTTTTAGTTAATTGTTTCCTTTTACGGGACTGTGAAAAATAGTAAAGGTAAAGGTTTCCCTTGCTTGAAAGCCAGTCGTATCTAACTCTAGGGTTCAGTGCTCATCTCTGTTTCAAAGCTAAAGAGCCAGTGCTGTCTGCTTCTGCAGACGTTTCCGTGGTCATGTGGCAGGCATGACTAGATACCAGCGCGCACGGAATGCTGTTTACCTTTCCTGAAGTGGTCTCTATTTATCTACTTGCAATTTCTTGTTTTCAGACTGCTAGGTTGGCAGGAGCTGGGACAAAGACAGGAGCTCATTCCATCCTGCAGTACTCGGGAATTGAACTGCAGACCTCCCGACTTCCAGTCAGCGCCTTAGCCACTTGAGCCATTAAGAAGAAGAGTATAAAAAGAGGAGTGATTCTGATAATTGCTTTCTGACTGACTATGCCTAATCTACAACATCTTTATCTAATGAAGATGGAGCTAGGATGGCTGATAGTCTGGCTAGTTCTGATATCCTTGAAAGGGGTAATGAGGTATGACCCGGCCTCCATCAGGAAGACAGCAGAACCTTGACTATAGCATAAAAATCTTGACAAGTGCTGATAAATATTCTTTTACATCCATGGAAATTGGTCAATGTGTTGCCTCCATTTGATACTATCAACACCACACAAATTGGTATTGCCTCTTTTCTAAATTGGGTAAGGAAATCAGAGAAGCATGTACAGTATAGGCTTTTGATGCTGCTTCAAATTATATTTCTGAGAAATCTGGATATCATAACTCACCTTATCTAAAAGGAGCATCAGTAAATTATGCCTTACCTGACCAAGTCAGCATTTGTACTACATCAAGCATCCCATTATCCCTTTTCAATGGTTCTGTTTACATTCTATGTCCTTGTGGAAAGTGCTCAATGGAGAAATGTAAGGTGAGGTCAGCTGTCAGCCTTTTATTTTTGTAGTGTGTTAATCAGAGTGTGTCCATGCAGTTGTACGTGTGTGTTCCTCCATCAATTCCAACCTGTTTTTGAAGGAATGTATGCTCTACACACACTCTACACTAGGGGTGGCCAACTTTGGTGCCCCAGGTGTTTTTTGACTTTAATTATCAGAACCCCAAGTAAGCATATCTGCTTCACACTGATGGCTCATTACTAGGTTGGAGCCTCCCCATCCCAATTTTGAAGTAAAGTGTTCCCATCATGATCTATGGGTGGCCCATGGCGTCAACAATGAATGGTAAAGCTGTCTTACCCTGTCTTCTATCAGTACAGGGTGTTCTTGGTTATACCTCTGCTACATCTCTGAGTGAGAGGAAATTGGCAGTTGTCAAAGTGCTGAAAGATAGTCTGCAACATTCAACAGCATGAAAATGGTAAAGCCTACAGGTCAATAACAGAGCACACAGTTTGTAAAGAGCTGTAAATCTTAAGGATGGAAGTTATTACATTATTGCTGACCAAGGCTAGGAGACAAAAAGAAAATATAGCTCCAAAACTGAGATCAGGATGGAAATTATTACATTATTGCTGACCAAATCTAGGAGACAAGAAGAAACTATTGTGATCCCTGAAATACCTAAAATCCAAAGTCTGGATCACTCACAATGGGTGGGTGCAACTTCCCTGGGAACGTATGTTAGTCAATTACCTTAAAAAGAAAATGTTTTGGTATTATTTAATTTATTTTAATTCAAAACCCTCTGGGTGAGATAGAAATAAGACCACTAAACAAAGAACTGGGGGGGGGGGGGGAATAACAGATTTTATTGCATATGACCCAATAATTTATGCAATTAAATCCTGCCACAGGACTATCTCCTAAAGCGGAGAATGAGCCAAGAACAATTCAAAACCAGGTATATTTATACACAAAGAATACAAGGGTATAAAAGGGGGACTTGCAAACATCACATAGGTCTAGGGGTGACATGTAGGCAGGATGAATATCAAGAAGGAGGAATTCCATAAAACAAACAAATCAGCCATGTGATCCATATACAAAACAAATGTGGAAGAAAGTGATACTTTTTTTGATCACTAAAATCATCGCAAGCTTTTATGATTCAAGATCACGTCTTCAGGCAAAGGTAGGGAAATCATAAATGAAAATCCAAATTTCTGTGGCATGTTGGTGTTTCCCAGGCTCTGTTCTTAAAAATAAATGTGAAGTAGCAGTCCATTTTATATATCTTCCCCATCCAACAGACACAGGATACCAGGTCTCCACTTAAAGCTCCTCCCAATTGGTTCCATTTGCCTATCTTTGGCTGAAGAAGTGATCTTGAATCATGAAAGCTTGCAATGATTTTTTTTATTTTAGTGATCAAAAAAAGGTACTGCCTTCTTTTACAAGAAGGCAGAGGGATCACTATCTGAGAGCAGGAGGAGCTTGCCTTAGCAGTGTCCTCAAACCAGGAGATTATACCATACAAAAAAAAAACAAAAAACAAAGATTGAACACTATTATATCAGCAGAATCCAAGAATGATCAAAAGTCCACAAACATTATCAGATAAGTCTATGTCGATATTCCAAAGAGCCCCCAGGGTGGGGGCTTCCTAAAAAAGTCCATAATCTTCTGAAAGAGGAGCGAGTTTCTTGTTTGTCATTCCTCCAAGCATGGTCAGGAAAGACACACTCATAGATAAAATGCAGCAGCCATTGTCACTTGTCTGGAATGGTAATTGTCTTTCATCCTGAATTTATTCTGGGACGATGGAATTATCTCAGAGTCCTAATTGCTCCATAGCAATCTTGATCTGGCCAAATGGCCACAGACACTCCTGACGTGTTTGTCAGACTGTTGCTATTGTCTCTTTGCGAAGGTAATGTATTCCAGGTCTTGTAGGTAAACCTGCACGTTTCCTGAACAAAAAAAACAATCTGAAAACATTAGATTACATATCGTCATTGAAAAACACAATCTGAAAGCATTAGATTCCACAACTCCATTATGTGCCCAACATTGACACGACAGTCATGTTGGAAAGCAAATTCCATTTTTTTTTTTGCAATCATTTAAAACCAACAAAGTCTTTTTTTATGGTCCCTGTGAAGAGTTATGTATTTTTAAAGATTATTTCTTTATATAAATTTGAAACAACAACAACAACTGCTGCTACTCTTCTTCTTCTTCTTCTTCTTCTTCTTCTTCTTCTTCTTCTTCTTCTTCTTCTTCTTCTTATAATAATAATAATAATAATAATAATAATAATAATAATAATAATAATAATAATAATAATAATAATAATGCCCCATCTCCCCTTTTCCCTGGCTTGCATTCCAGCGTTGATTTGATTATTGAAGACTTCCCCTTTCACTTATCATCATGTGATACATTGTAACTGTTTGATCAGCAGGCAGTTACCCTGCTGCTTACATGGGTCACCACTAGAGGAGCTCCAGCACCGAGGTGGATTTGATTCTCTTCCCCACCTCAGAGTACCAGAAGGACGGGAAGTTTTTCACAGAGGTCCTGGCCATGTGTTTCAGTGGGTAAAGGGAAATCCGACATCTGCTGGATTTCTGTGCTACCCGCATTCATGTCCCCCCCCCCCAGTGATGTGTTAGACTTATGCAAACATGTGTGAACTTGTGCTGTTTGTGCAACTTATCATGAGTGGGCAGGGATGACCAATGGTTAGAACGGGAAACCTTTATTACCGACAGCCAGAGAAAATGGAGTTCCAATATTTCAGCTATCAATAGCTCCAAAACTGAGATTATGAATTCATTGTGATCCTGCCCTGAACAAAATTTTTAAAAGGCCATACACAATTAATTTTTGAGGACAGGACTTTCCTTATTTGGGAGGGGAAAAGGTGATAAAACACAACCAGGGGCTGAGTGAACATCCAATGAAGTCTGAAAGACTGTGAATTGGTGGAACATGCCATGTTCAATTAAAAAAAGTTGCCATGCTGTATCTCAATTACAGATGTAGCACTGATTTTTGCAGCTGTTCCAGGACAACCATATTCAGTGGAACAACTGTGTTATTAGTGATGAGGAGACAACAGAAACACAGTGGAAATACATGAGTCTCTTTAGAGCTATTTTTGTGCCGATTCTTTTAACATGTCAGCTGTTGCTTTTGTAAACTATCCCTGTGGAATCACTGTTTCACTTCCTTCACAGTAATTGTGTTTAACTACATATGTATTTTACTGCTTTGTGCAAAATGGTGCGTAAGAATAATCTCAACTTTTTTCAGCTTATAAATATTAGCTGCATTTTACTTTTCCTGGATGTGATAATTTTTTTTAATGAAAAATCTTAACTAAGTACAGTATATGAAAAGTATAAAATATTAAGGATTTCTCTTTTTCTTAGCAACCATTGAAAATTAATGGTAACCTATTACAAGGTGGTATTGTGAGAAAAACAAATGAAGTATCAACACTGATTAGAAATAATGAGAACCACTATTCATATACAGAAGAGAAATCACTTAGTGAGAATTCCCTCCAAAGTCTATAAGCTCCTGACAAAGATCGAGCCATTTCACAAATTCATTTGGATCTCTGGTAGGAAGTAAGTTTTTTCACCATGATGAGCAAAAATCAACAAATGGGAACAAAGGACTAGGGCTGCTTATTTTTTTTATTATTTTTATATGTCTCTTTCCTTGAAGATACTAGAACAAAAAACTAGCTATAGAAGGTCATGTCCATTTATATGTGGGAGAATAGAGCTAAATTTCCACATTTTCCCAGGATTTCAGGTTAATACCATGATTTAAATGCTGTAGCCCCAACAAGGATGAGGCAATAAGGATTAAAAAGGTTTGACAGAAGCTCCTTTCATGTTGTTGATACAGTAAAAAGAACTTAAATGATACTGCCATACCTCCTCTTTTTAAGCCTCTTTCCAAGCCATTTCATATCCCTTTCAATTTCTGTAGTTTAAATCAACAAGGAGTTCAGAGACCTTTAATGTAAGACCTGATATTCTGTCCTTAGAGTTTATTATTAGCAGCTTATAGGCAGCAAAGTTCCTGGTGTCTGACAGGTTAATTGAAGGTGCATAAGCCAAGCCACATACTTGAAAGGTTTGTAGCCCTAAAGGGCTTATTTGTATTGGAGTCACTATAAATTATTCAACTTCTGACTTCAGTTCCATGTTACAACAGAGATCATGTAAACAATATCAACCCATTTCCTTCCACTGTCTCTATTGTATTTAGTTATCCTTGTTATAGAACAGAAGAGGATTTAGAAAGAGGATTAACAATGATGACTGGGCAATGACGAGTGTAAGTTTGGCCTGTGGTTTATTTTGTTATGGTTAATGGAAGAGGAATCACAACTCACTTTGATCAAATTAATCAACAATGGTATTGGAACACTGATAAAAAGGTACCACATATATGTCTTGCTGGCCGAGCAAGATATCTTATTATAATTTTTTACTAAAAGCCATAAGAAAATCTATCTAAGCTTTCAACTGGCACTCATCTGATGGACCTTCATGTTGCACCAGGTTCCTCCAAAATCCAATGTGTGCCCAATTGTTACCATCAAATGGCACACATTCTATAGAGGTTCCAGGGCACTATCCAGTACTTCTACTGTAAATGAAAATTGGGGGAGGGGGAGGCAGAACAGATACAACAAATTATATTACAGCTCATGGACATATTTTTTTCAGTGGCTCTCAACCTTGGGGTCCCAGATGTTCAAGTACAGCTCCCTGGAGCCTTCACCATTGGCTGTGCTGGCCAAGATTTCTATAAATTATCATCCAAGAAAATCTGGAGCCCAAGGTTGGGAACCAATGATTTATATAATGCTAATTAATGAGAAATTAATTCATGCCTCCAGCAGAGAAATATTTGTTGTTATTGAAGATATCCATTGGGCTTGCTTAGTTTGCTGAACATTTTCCTTCTACACGTCAAGAAGAAGCAGAGACTTCCGATTCCTTTTTCTGCGCCTGCATTTCCCATGTTGGTAAACCTTGTAAGTTAAATTGAAACAAAATTGACCTTCTCTGCATATTAAATGTGCATGTTTTCTATTATGAATAGTTAGTAATTTGATGCACTGTTCTCAAATGTAAGTCTTATTACATGGAGAATTACAGTGTACTGCTGATAAGCTTTGCAGAGTGACAAAGTCTAGCTTGACAGAAATCTGTAAGTCCAATACAACTTGACGTAATACATCAACCAATTTGTAGGCAGAAGTTATGTCCCTTGGTTTAGTTTTAAGATTCAGACAAATCATGGCAATTACCAGATAGGCAACAAAGACTGAGATATTTTAAGCATGTAACACGCAGCACCCTCAGACTGACCATATGCTTTTGAATTTCATGATCTTTCATTTGCATTTGAAAGTTCAAAGCACAAGTTGTCAATGTTGTAACTAAACTTGGGTGTTGGAGACCTATTTCTTTAGCTCGGTCATCCATTTCAGATGTACCAGAAAAACTACCAGATACCTATTATCCATATGTTCCATCTTTGAGTGGATTGATAGCATACCCTAGATTTTGCTTTAACAGCTTACTTTGATTCACATATCCTTTTGGCTAACATATCCATTTCCCCTCATGGGATTTCCCTCGCTTTCTTGGCCGTATTAGGACTTTCAAATTCCAGGGGGGGGGGGAGTGCTTTTAGCTGCCGTTATTTGCCTTTTTTTTAAAAAAAGAGTCTAACAAGCTTTCTTTAGCACTAGCAGTTTATTGAAGTATTCTGCATTGTGGCTCTTACTTTTAAGATTAATTGTGATTCCTTAGCTCAGTTTCAAATTGTGATAATTGGTGTCATTATGCCTTTCATATGTTGAAAGGCAGAGCTATTGCATCAGTGATATGTGGCTGCCCACTAAAATGTGATGCTTAATAATCCTCCTTACAAATCATATTTTACTCTTTCTTTTAATATTCCACACATTGACAACTTGTAGAACTATGCCCCTGAAACACACAGAAACACATGGAAATTGTTGGCTTCACCTTTGTAGAAGTCGAATTATTTTTGCTTACTTATGGATTTTAACCACCCTATCTTAATGTGGTATTACTTGGATCCAGAATAATTGTGGTCAAAATATATGAAAACTGATGAATCCTCATTTCCCAAATGGCAAAGGTATCTTACAATTTATTAACAGTATAGTCACAGATAAGAGATATGAAAAATAGCATTGTACCTGCCCTACAACAACGCTACTACTACTACTACTACTACTACTACTACTACTACTACTACTACTACTACTACTACTACTACTACTACTACTACTACTACTACTACTACTAATAATAATAATAATAATAATAATAATAATAATAATAATAATAATAGTGCATTGTCAAGTCATTTCTGACTTATCATGGGCCTTTTCAGGGCTGTCTAGGTAGATAATACATAGAAGTGATTTACCATTCCATTCTTCTGGAGATAACCTGGGATTGTGCAGTTAGCCAGTCTTATGTAAGTTTACTTGCAAATGTCTATGAATTGCTCAGTGGAACTTGTTGACAGAGACTTAAACTACATGCTACGTTGTGGAAAAAACTCCCCTAACCTGCTTTTTACTTAAAACAATAACCATGTGAATCTTGGCTAGTACATGAGAGTGAAAATTTAATTCTTCTCTTCCACTTGATCTTTTTATTTATGGATGTGGTATGGAGCTTGAGTTTGCATGAATGGAGCCCCTCCCTCTTTTAAAAGATAAATGTTTAATTAATAATTAGCCTAACACTCTCTAATCCATTCCTTGTGGTCTTTGCTCTAATCAAGACTACAAACACTTGTTAAGAGAGTTAAAAACAAAAAGGGGATCGGTGATTCACTGTGATGGCAAAAGCTACCATTCTCTGTTGAGCATAACAGGATTCTGTTAAGAATTTCTGTGTGCACAGATACTGGTTTTGCAAGCGGCTATGCTATTTGTAGAGCCATAGGGAAGGGTGTACAAGGACATTCTTTTGTGTTTGTTATTACCCTGCCCTAATAACAAGGCCTGAATTGTCATCTAAAAATAATAACTGAATTTTGTCATTAAATTTAATTTGGTATTTAATTTGGCATTAAATTTAATTTGGCATTAAATTTTTAGGTAATGCGATACTAATTCTCGGTAGTTGCTGCTCTTTAGCAATGAGTAATATAACATGTTAATGACACACAATTAAAAATTTTAAGAAAATATTGCAGCCCCGGTGTAATGAGTGCCCACCCCAACATATTATATTGTAATGTATTGTCTGTAAGGCGCCCTGAGTCGCCACGGCGAGTGGGCGGCAATATAAATTTGAACTAATAAATAATAAATAAAATAATATGATCTCAGAACACATGTATGAATATGTATGAATATGTACATATTCATAGAGACACCCATGATGGAGCTTTGAACCATGGCAAAATGTGTCTTGACACAGAGTCTATTCACACAGAGCTCATCACAGAGTGTGTGTTATGGAACACACAGGAATTAAAAGAATGATATGGTGAAATAGCAAAGATCACACAATAAGACATATATAACTAATAGGGGGAAGTATGGACTCAAAAGAAGCAAACTTACCTGGATGACAATGGAAAATACTAGCAAAAAGTAGACTAAGACTAACAAAAGTTCCAGGCCAGGAGAAGTGATAAGAAAATAATGTAGTTTGCCAGATATATGCAAGAGGCCTTCGGCATCATCATCATGAGGGCTCATGCAGAAATGGAAGAAGTGAACATCTTTGCCCCCAAACAGCAAATATGGCTATTGAGTGCCTTTTTATATGGTTTCTGGCTATACTGACTAAAGTAGGGTTGCCATAATTCTCTCCCACAAAACCAGGACATTAAACAGGGAGTTTGACTCGATGGCCTAAAAGGCCCCTTCCAACCCAATGATTCTATGATTCTTAGTCACCTTTGAGCACCAGCTCCTTGGCAGACGTGGCGAGGCGCGAGGGAAGCCTACCTTTGGGCATAAGAGTCTGGACTATCCCCTTCAGCTCTTCTTCACCCCCCACGGGACCTTCCAGCCCAAGCCTCTCCCAGTCCTCTTAAGAGTGGAAAGCTTCCCAGGCAGCCTCCAATGCCCATTGATTGAGTGCTATGGGCCAAAGCTGGGAGACCCTACAGGAGTCCTCCAAGCAGGTGCCGCACAGCTGCTTATTCACCACTTGGGGCTTCTCCAGCCAGACGCTCCCTGCCACCCAGAAACCCTCCGGAAGCCGCTGCTGCAGGTCTCAAAGAGCTGCTTTGCCCAAGACCTCCATGGCTAAGGAGGAAAAGAACAGCCCACGGTGATATCACACCTGGAGAGTGAAGATTTGCATAGAGCTACGAAAGTCAGAGAAATATAGAGAAAAGCTCTCTCTCTCTGCCTCTGCAAAGGGCTTCTGGGACTTTAACATGATTTTTAGTTAACCGGCTGGGACAATGTTTCTGACCATGAATCCAGGACAATCCCGGTTTTCCAGAACGTATGGCAACCCTAGACGAAAGTGATCTATAGGCATGTGTCCACTTAACTTGATCTACCCTGATCATAACTCCGCCCCCACGCCCGCATCCCTGCTAATCCTATCAGAAGGTCCAGGGGCAATGGACAAGACTGTCTATAAAAATGCAGAACCTTACAGGCAGTTTGCTTTTCCGGATCACCAGACCATCCCTGTAGTACAAAAACAAAAGGCAGTCCAGTCTTTATTGCATCTCTGCAGTAGGGTCGTCCTACTGACATGACTATTGCAGAGCAATAGTCATGTCACAATTCGGTCGTCCCAGTTAAGGGCCCCTCCCTTCCAGTTCCTGAGACCCCTGTCTCATTACGGGAACTTTTAACCCTTGTTAGCTCTATGGGAGAACCGACCTGCATTAAAAGAACTTTTACTATGCTCAGGCAATGAAGCAAACAGAGCAATAGTCCTAGGTAATCTAGGTAACCATGATGAAAACAACAAGGAATAGTCCCACAGGCCAAGATGTTATTCCATAGACATCCAAAAGCGAACTCTTCCTGCTCTCCCCCAGATAGGGATTCTGCAGTCAGGTGGGATACCCCCAACCAATCAGAAAGAGCTTTTAGTGAAACAGCAAGTTCCCAAAACATGGGAACATGTTTACACACGTGTAGAGACCTATAGTCATAACAGAAGATAAAGGTTATGCTGAACTGGAAACAAGCTGTCTCGTGACACGTAGTCTTATGAGACAGAGAGAAGAAAGGATTTTTGAGGCCTAGTTTAAACTAGGTCCTCTCCAAACTTTGAGAACATTAGGAAAGAGATGTCGTTTCATGATAGTGGGGGATTCACATCTTCTGTGCAATTTTGATAGGGGTTCTTTAGAACTAAAATCTTGCCATCTCTGGTTGAGGACTTGAGTCTATTGAAACTGGAGGCTATTTCTTCACAGTCCCTGTTTTTAACCTACACTAGTCCTTGGACTGACACGGTTTCAAGGTAAAAAAGTCTGTCTTGGCAAAAATTAGATTCTGCAGGGTCGTTGTACAAGCCTTTCAATATCTGCACTTCTGTGACTGCTGCAATAGCAGCAACAAGGACTAATTTTCTTTGGTTTTGTTTTGTTTCCCCTTAACTCTAAACTCCAGCAGCACAGCAAATGAACAGCTTCCTGGCAAAGCTGATAGCACTCTGGGAAACTTCTAAGCAAAGTGCATGAGTTGGCTGTCAATTGCTTCTGGCAAAATTAATTAATCAGTACTATTAGCTGGAAGCACTTGTGCCCTACGGTGCTGGTATTTTAGTTTGAAAGAAAGAAACATAAGGTTACATTTTGCTGACTCTGCTGTGAGGAAACAGTGGACGATTGTCTGTCTTGAGTTCGGTGGGAGTAATTTTGCTTACAAGAAGCTGCCGGAAGTTGTAAATATTATTTTTTAAAGAAACCTCCTTAAAAATTGCCAGAATTTTCCCCAAGTTCCTCTCCACACACCAGAAGGTAATATTTTGGGAGTGTCAACAATAAGAACATTGTGTTGTCAGGTTATAAATATGATGCTACTGTCATCCCTAATTCCAGAGAGTAATGGGCTTACAAATAATGCCATTATTTTTAGTGCATGATTTCCTATCTCGGGGAAACACATACATCATCACGCAAGTATCTGATGCAACTGGCTCACTGTTGGGCTAGAATTATTGATTATAGGAGTATAATACAGTATATCACGGTACCATACAATGCAGTATTGAAGTAATATTCAATCAAGTTAGATGTGGAAAGATATTTCTTCACATTTGATCAAAAGGCTTTTAGCAATACATTTACTTTCTAGCACAGAGGTTCTCAATGTTGTTCAGCCGCTGGCCGGACCACGCCCCCCTCAGAAATCTGAGCGGGCCGGACTGGTACAGTAAAACATGTCTGTGGCCATTGAAAATGGGTTTACAACAGCCGTGGACTCATTCATGGCTGTAGTAAATGTGTTTACAATGGCCGTGGACTCATTTACAGCTGTAATGAATACATTTACGACGGCCACAGACTCATTTATGGCTATAGTAAACACCTTTACATGGCTGTAAAAGAGTCTGTGGCTGATTCTGGTGGCTGCGGCTAGAGCAAGGTTGTGGGGTGTATTATTTGGTATCACAGGCCAGATCTGGCCCATGAGCTGTAGGTTGCGAACCCCTTCTCTAGCTGCTCTCTGTTTGCAAAGTAATTTTGCTGTTTAGCAGCAAACATTTCCTGCATTTCATTCTTGATTTAGAGTATCTAGTGAAATAAATCAGCAACTGAACCTATTTTCCCCATTTCCATCCTCTCCATCAACCTGTTCTTGTTGGTCCCTTTCTCTTAAAATTGCAAGCTCAGCCATGACCTTCTGTTTTGCTCATCTTGTTCTATAATGTACCAAGCTTGTTTATAACTTAGTTTGTTTATAGCTTAGTTCAGTCTCTTTCTGACACAAAATGCGTCTCAGAAAGTTAATGATTCAATATCCTCTTTCAACCATCAGTTGCTTGAGAGATTTTTCTTTCTGCTTTTGGTAACTAAGATGAAATAAACTGCTGTATTATATTTTTGTCATCGACCTGACAACTTAATTTGAACACAAGCCTTGTAAGTAAAAATTTTTCTCTTCTGCTAAAACTGTTCCTTTGTATTTGATCAATAGTTGGACTAAAAGAAAATGGGGAGTTGAAGATGACTTGCATTTCAAAGTATTCAGCCTTAATACTTGGCTACACACTACTTGTACCACTCTGCAAAGATTACCCAAAACATATGGCTCCTCAGAGCTGGTAAAATGGACTAGAATTTTCTTTAAGACCTCTGGCTTAAGAGGAGACCAGACACCACATACTGTATCTTCTTTCCTGTCCTTGCAGAGGCTTACAACATCTGCCCTGCTATGGAGCGCAATTAGGGACATGTCAAGCAAAGCGGAGGAGACAAGGATTGAGGCGGCAGTGGTGGAAGCAGAAGCGGTCATGGGCGTATTTTCAGCAGCCTCAGGGGGATGTTTCTGGCAGCCATGGGCACATTTCCTTCACCCACATGACGCAGCTCCACTAGGCAAGGGAGTGGTGGTGGTGGGAATTATTGCACAGTGGTGGGCTTGGGAGGGGGGGACCACTAGCTCAGCCCTTCAACAGTCTGAGGGAGTATGACTTGGCCCCTGGCTTTAAAAAGGTTGAGGACCCCTGTGCTAGTGCAACCCTGGGACTCGGCTGTAGTTTTAAGTCTAGTACTGTATTTGGTTAATTTCCTTTTAAAATTGTACACTCTATTAATTATTAATGGAGTTTGGAATTATAATAACAGATATAAATAAAAAGAGTCTAATTAGTATTTTGGTAACAGCAGCAAGACTGTTGATAGCCCAAAACTGGAAAATGTACACGGATTTTAGGTTTGACTGATGCAAAGAACTATGGGGGAATGCTATAAATGATAAATTTGACATGCGAGTTAAAAAGGTCTGGTAAAAGTAAATTATTTTAAAGATACTGTACAGTATTTGGAGTTTAGCAGTTATGTATTGGCTGAGAGAAAGGATATGAAACCAGGTCATGATTCATATAGTTTTTGGAAATAGGAAGTGAGCTGTCAAAAAAGAGAAAATTATGTGGATTTTATGAATGATTTTGGAATGCCCCCCCCCCCCCCCGGTGATGGGTGCACAATTGGATTGTATTTTCTTTGTATTTATGTATTGTATATTGCATTTTGTTGTTGTTGAGAGGAGCATTTTTAAAAAATAGCATGGCCTTATTGTTTCCTTTGCTTTCAAAAGGCCGCACATTCACTTTGTGGTATCTCCAGTTGTACAGAGTTTCAGGATCTCTGCTCAAGATCTTGCAAGCTCAGATCTTGCAAGCTCAGAGATGGCAGTCAGGTTGCTAGTTCAGAAGCATCCTGATTCCTGAGAGGTCAGGGCCAAACCCTGAGAGCAGGGCTTGCTCCCCTGGGATGTCATAAGAGAGGGGAGGCAAGGATTGTGAGGGAGGCTAGAAAGGCTTCGGGGTCAGGTGATTGTGAAAGCAGGCGTGAGGAGAAACCTAGGCAAAGGACCCAGAACTGGGGGATAACTTGGCTAAGCATTTTAAACAGCAACCCATTGCTAAGGATGGGGTGTAATGGCAACGTTTTTGGCAGCCAAACAGGTGTGGAGAAGGGACATCTAGTAATCACAACAGTAGCTGCTATTTTCGCTTAGCTGTCATTCCTTGTGTACTTACTATTGCACACGTAATATGGAGTTTCACAGCATCTACATTGCTGCTGGGCCTTTAGCACAACTCATGACCAGCCTCCTTCCAGGGTTTCTTCTATCCAGCAAGAAGTCAACTCATAAGTAACAGTGCTGGTGGTCCACTTTCCTGCTTTGCTCCAAATTGGGCTGGACAAAGTTGGAGCAACAGTATGATTCTGTTGTGGTCCTAGGCCCAGAGTTCGAGGAGGAAAACCTTCAGCCAGCTCCTCAGCCTGTTGCCAATTTGGATCTGCCTTTGTTGCCAATTTGGATCTGCCTTCCCTTGGCCAAGAGGGAAGACTTTCTGTCAGCACCACAGCCTGCTGTCATCTCCAAACTGCCTCCTCTTGGTCAAGTTGACCAACCTGCTCAAGACTTGACAGGAGCACCTGCTGAGGCATCAGGTGCCAGGGATGAGAAGGCGGAGCCCAGCACGTCTGAAAGGTGTAGGCTACTATTAAGGAATGAGCTACAGGTGTGACGGGCAAAGGCTCATCTGCAGAGATAATCCCCAGCTGTGAGTCCTGAGCCTGAGCTCTCTTAAGAAGATGCCAATTCCAGTTGAGGCTTTTATTGGAACAAGACTTCCTCTTCTGACACTGGATTTCTCTGCTCTGTGTATTCTGCCTACATGAACCTGGGCTCTGGACCCTCAGCCTGCATTCTGACAGTGCCATTGGATTCTCCTTTTGGACTCTTGTTTGGTAATTTTGGACTTTGGACCTTTAGCCTGCTAACTTACTATGCACCTGGATCTCCCTTAGGACCTTGTTAAACCAACAACTGGTAATTGAACTTGGCTTTCATCTGACCTACGCTTCTGCTTCTCCCTCCCTTGCTCCTTCTGTGCAGTAAGCCTGCTCTGTCTTGGCAGCAGCAGAGTGAGGCTTAACAGATTCAGGATAAGACAGTTTTACATATTAATTCCCCCACATTTCTGATCTTCATACACGTCCCAGGTTAAAACTGCCATCTCTTTTATCCTTGGAACTTGCTTGGTATTAATTTCTAATATTAGAAAGAGCATCACTGTAATGATGTTGCCTCCCAATTATATGCAATACTCCCTTCCCTGGAAATGGCCAACTGAATAATCCTTGCCCTCAGGAGCCATTACATTAACTTCATTTCTGTGCAGTTATTTCTGTGCAGCATGGAGCAAGGGGTTCAGGAAGCTGGTACAGAAACACAGCCAGTCACAGAACTGGGAGAGTGAGGTTTCAGTGCGATTCCATTGCTTGGAACAGCAGGTTCTTAATAAACGATTTCACTTCCCTCCCTCTCCCCCGGGGTTGCCAACCTTTTTAAGTCTGGGTCTGTAGGTTGCCTACGCCTGCTCTGCTCTCTCTTGTATGTTATTCAGAAATGATTTAGAATTCATTGTAGTTGAGGGGGGGAATGGATGGATGGATGGAGATGCTGATTTGACTCACTTCTGAAGAATGTAACCATGTCTGGTGTTATACCACGTACAAAACTCACATAAAATACAATTATTATTGAGAAGCATAAATTTCCTACCTTAGTTTTGATGTGCCAGATTTCATGCGGTGGTTAGGCTTTAAGCGTTGTAGTTGTCTTGGGCTGTTTTAGAATCCTGCAGCCGCATTCTGAACCAGCTGCAGCCTCCGAATAGTCATCAAGGGCAGCCCCATGTAGAGCGCATTACAATAATCCAGTCTGGAGGTGACCAGAGCATGTGTGACCGTAAGCAAGGAGTCCTGGTCCAGGAGCGGTTAGGATTTGATAAACTGCATTGGCAGGAAATGCAGACTGCGATCTCACCATCATTAGGAGTGCATTTCAGAAAGACTCTGTCTACGCTGCTGCGGAGTCACCATCAGTCACCTCTCCCTTCCTGGACTATGAAGATCCATTGACATGGCTCTGAGGATTGGGGATCCAGGGCACGGTGTGGTCCTGGTTTTCCTCACTTCTGAAGGGCCAGACCCAGTTGGTGTGGTTGGAGAGCAAGAGGTCCAGCCCTAGGCTCCTCCAACGTGGGGTGCCTCAGGGCTCGGTGCCCTCACCTCTCCTATTTAATATCTACATGAAGCTTCTGGGTGAAATCATCTGTTCCCACCAGGTGAAGTATCATCAATATGCAGATGATACTCAGCTATACATCTTTGCCCCATGGTGATCCAAGTGACACAGTTGAAGTCCTATCCAGGTGCCTGGAGGCTGTAAGGGTCTGGTTGGGGGATAACGGGCTACAACTGAATCCTGGCAAGACTGAGTGGGTGTGGGTCAGGCACCCCGTGTTATCCTGGGAGCTACTATCTTTGGAGCTGGATGGGGCTTTTTTGCTGCAGACAGACCTGGTGCATAATTTGAGGGTCCTCCTGGACTCACGACTCCTGCTCGATGAGTAGGTGCCAGTCGTGGCTAGGAGGGCTTTTGCACAACTTTGTGTCATTCGCCAATTAACACTTGCTCCTGGACCAGGACTCCTTGCTTACGGTCACATATGCTCTGGTTATTTTCTGCAGTGGCATGTTGTAGTATTATGTAAGAAAGGTCTGGGGTTCTCACTGTCTCCCACTCCTTTTTGTTTATACCCACCATATTTTCCTGATGGCCACTTAAATCTTTTCTCTCCCCCAATATCTGAATTATGTTAGGTCTTATTGTCACTTGAAAGTAAAGTAAAGTTATGACACTTGGTGACAAACATGTCAATGGTTGGAATTCCACAGGGCATGTCTACATAGGTTCATTGGAGTGGACTGAAGCAGGCTGGAGGAAGTTATAGAGAGATCCGGGATGCCATTTGTGCAACCTTAGATCCGAATGGCGTACAAAGCTCAAGCGAAACGATTTGGCTTGGCTCTTTCCGCTGTCAACTTCCCATATTGTGAGGGAGCTTAAGAAGACAGGCACTTCAGGATATTGCCAAATGAAACACTTCCCCTGACATGTGGAGAGACAGAGGAAGTTAATTTTTTTTAGACTTTATTTTGTTGTTGTTCAGTCGCAGTTGGTTCCAACTCCCTGTGACCACATGGACCATTGGACACCAGGCACCCCTCCCCTCCACCATCCTCCTCAACCTGCCCAACTCTGTGCCCATTGCATCAACACCATCTAATCATCTCATTTTCTGCTGCCCCCTTCTTCTTTTGCCCTTAACCTTTCCCAGCATCAAGGCTTTATTAGGATATCACTTATAAACAATAAGAAAGCAAGAAAAGACAAGAGGGAGCACTGAGTGGAACAACAACTACAACTTCTTCTTTGTCATCTTCTTCTTCTTGTGTGTGACTTATTTTAAAGGTTGGGTCCAAGCCTGCTTGCGGCTTAATACACCCAACCCTTGTTGCATTCTTCTGTCTTCTCTTGCTTCAAGGAAGATTCCATTTTAAAATAGTGTCACAGGTAATCTGTACTATCATAATACAGTCTTAAAAAAACTCTCCACAGATGTATACTCTTGGGATGGGATGGTTTGTTCCCACAATTGTGTCATGTGATTGCTGGGGCGGGGTGGTGGTGGGGTGCCACCACTGCCGCAGGGGAGAGATTGAACCAGCCAGTCCTCATAGAGGGCTATACAGTAAAACCTCGGATAATGCTAAAACTTGGTTCCACAAGTCTTAGTGTTATCTGATTTTTAGTGTTATCCGATGCATGTTAAAATCCTATGGGATGCATCGAATAACATTAAAACTCCATACATTGTAACCGTACAGGCTTTAGCGGTTGTTATCCGATGCATCCCATAGGATCTTAACGTTGTTCAATGAAATTCCCCCCTCCCCCATTACTTAACGTTATGCGATTTTAGTGTTATCCGAGGTAAACGTGATTCGAGGTATTACTGTATTCCATCTGATTATGGAGGGCAAAAGAAGAAGGGGGCGGCCCAAAATGAGACGGCTAGATGGTATTATAGAGACAATGGGCACAGAGCTGAGCGAGTTGAGGAGGATGGTGGAGGACAGAAGTGCCTGGCGGACAGTGGTCCATGGGGTCGCAGAGGGTCGGAATCGACTGTGCGACTGAACAAGAAAAAACACTCATAGTTCCTTCACAATTCTCTCTTTGGCAGAATAAACACTTGCTCTCTGAGAACTTTGCTTTAAAACAGGGGTGCCCAAACTTTTTGGGCTGCGGGCCGATCATGTGATTCAGGGAACCGGTCACTAAGACCCAGGGGCCGGGTGTGTTTTACTTCCGCTTCCAGGAGCGACGAGGGCTTCGTGGGCCGGATGAATTGGCGTCAGGGGCCACACCCAGCCCCCGGGCCTTATTTTGGGCACCACTGCTTTGAAATAACACCTAGCAAACCATAATGGGGAAAAAATCTTCAGTGTACAAAACCCCATATTTTGAAGGTTTTATAATGAAAACTAAAAGGTGATGACAATGATAATATAGCTTTCCCTTGCTCAGTGCCTCTCTCCTCCTCCTCCTCTCAGATGCCGCGCTAGACAGGGAGGTGTGTGTTTTGTACTGTATTATTACTGCCATCCCTTTTCTGTGATCCATGGCATACGTGAAACAGGGCTGGACTGAAAAATGAATTTTCAGAAATTTACCACCCTGCTTGTAAGAAGCGCACGCTCCTTCCCCCTAAAGGCAAATTCTAGCTTGAAAGAAGGTTTTTTATTAAGGGAAGAAGGGCTAACTCCCTCCACCTAGAGTTGTGGTCCTGAGAAGAGTCTCTATTCAAGCCACACCACTCATATCCTAGCATTTGAAACTGTGGGTATTCCTGTCTTCCTTTCAAATTTGGCCCAGTGTTGTCTTGATCTAATTCAGGAGTTCTCAACCTTTTAAAGCCGTGGGCCGGATCATACTCCCTCAGACAGCTTTGGGGGCTGGATGGCCAATTTGCCCTTCCTCCACCAGAGTGAACTTCCTGGTGTAGTGGAGGCGGGAGGCATGAAATGGCACCGTGAACTGGATCTGGCCCACAGGCTGCAGGTTGAGAATCCCTGATCTAATTCATAGATCAGGATATAGCAGTGGTTGGGTGATGGGTGAGTATAATAAAGGTGCTTCCTAACAAAGGTTGCACCAGCAGTTAGATGACATTGGGTGGAATCATGCTTAATTTATTCTGTATACAGCTAACAGCACGATCCGCTGCAGTGATTTTTCAGATTTATTTTTAGATCCAGTCTCCCAAAGACTATGAGACTCCTGTGTGGAGAAGCTGTTGGGGGCCATTCAATCTGGGGTGGGAGGGGGAGGGATCTTTTTTTAAAAAAAATCCTACCCACAGGATTATTTTATTGGTGAAGATGGCAATTTTGGGGAATTCTGCACACACACATACCCCAATAGCTTCCTGGTGATGAACAAGAACTCAATGGAGCCTCAGAAATTTGGAGGGTGGAGGAGGAAGGGACAACATTATTTTTGAAAAACCACTGTAGTTGATAACATGATCAGCCTTACGCGGTGTATGCTAAAGCAACAGGATGTCAGCCAGCATGTACTTCTTCCTTCTTTCAGTCTGCAGTGGCCCTGTGTGTGTGTGTGTGTGTGTGTGTGTGTGTGTGTGTGTGTGTGTGTGTGTGTGTGTGTGTGTGTGTGTGTGTGTGTGTGTGTGTGTGTGTGTGTGTGTGTGTGTGTGTGTCCACCTTACCTTTTCTCCCTATAGAGAGACTCAAGGTGGCTTACAAATTATTATAAATAATTTTAAAAACAGAAATATTTCAGAAAATTAAATATATTAAATATTACTAAATAAAACAACAGTAAAATAGTTTTAAAAACATGTTTAAAAAGATAAACAGACAATTCACCACTTAGCAGTAATTCATACATTGAAAGCCTGCCAGAGAAGAATGTCTTTGCCTTGTGGTGGAAGGACAGAAGGGAGACAGAATCATAGAATAACTGAGTTGGAAGGGGGCCCATTAGGCCATGGGTGCAGGAATCTAAATCAAAGCAGATGGTCCAAATCTCTCTTGAATGCTTCCAGTGTTCTCCCATGGTTGCAGGATGGAACTCAAACATGGATTCTGATTGCAGACTCCAGGACATTTCTCAAGATGATAAACTTCTGGACTGAGGAGGGATGAAGGCCAAGCAGAAAACCTACGCCTCTCCCTGCCCTCATGTTAAAACTGGAAATAAGACAAACTGTGTTTCTTGCGAAATAAATGCACTTGGAAATGTACTATTTGTAACCATAGAAGGTGACTTGCAGGTATAAATGCTTCTTGTTGGAAACCAACCAACCCTCATTATAGGAATAGTGCAGTTGAGTGAAAGTCATGTCAATTTTTTACACATAGAGTTTACTTGTTTCAGTTTCACAAGAATGGCTGCAAATACATAATCTTACACAGACATTCTAAGGCAGGGGTTCCCAACTTCCAGCCTTCAGCACCATTTCATCCTGCCCACCACTGCCAAAGCCGCACCTAGCAGTGGAAGCAAATGTCAGCCCTGCAGCATCAAAAGGTTGGGAACCCCTGTTCTAAGGTAATATAACCAGTGGTGGGATTCAGCAGGTTTGCCCCAGTTTGCCAGAACCGGTAGCAGAAATTCTGGCTGCCCCCTCTCCCCATCCAAGTTTTGAAATAAAGTAGTCCTAATGCGGGTGCAACACAGGGCTTTCCCCCTGGCCACGCCCACCATACCAAGCCCGCAGAGTAGGTAGTAAACATTTTGGAATCCCACCACTTAATATAACCCTTTTTCAATTGTTAAGAATGTAGGGAAAATAACTCTCCTCATAATAGGGAGTGGCCTTTTTGGAGAGAAGAGTGTCTTTTGTGCAGGGAGGAGCATTTAGAACCTTAGTTAGGGTTTTGATAATCACAGGCACTGAACCTGTGAAGAAGTCAATGGGAACAGGCAGCTCTAGCCCTTCCAAGAGGCAACTGGCACCCATTTTGGGTTGGTGGATATAGAGTACAACACAAGAAAGCTGACCCAGGGCCGACTCTCTCCTTCATCCATACATGCATGGAAGCCAGATCTCACATACAGTAATACCTCGGATAACGCTAAAACTTGGTTCCACAAGTCTTGGTGTTATCCGATTTTTAGTGTTATCCGATGCATGTTAAAATCCTATGGGATAGATCGGATAACTTTAAAGCCCCATAGAGATACATTGTAACCGCCCAGGCTTTAGCAGTTGTTATTCGATCCATCCCATAGGAGCTTGACGTTATTCGATCCAATTCCCCTCCCCAGATTACTTAACGTTATGCGATTTTAGCGTTATCCGAGGTAAACGTTATCCGAGGTATTACTGTACTTATAGGAGAATACAGCCAGACCCTTCACCTCTGGTATTAGGTGGGAAGGGGAATGGACGGGGGGAACCTGATTCTGAAGGGGGCAGCATCAAATTAGTCTAAGTGGCACAGCCAGCACTGGCCAGATGCCTCTCACTGTCAGTCAATTTTCATTAGTCAATTGATCTATCAGAACAAGAGCCATGATTCAAGTTTTAGAGGGTCGAGCAACTTACATTTCTGCTAACTTCTTCATGCACTTGATACTAAATACATTGAATACAAAATGCTGGAACAGAGCATTTGTTTGGACGATGGTGGAGAATGTTAGAACTCCCTGGAATAAAAGAAGCTGGAATTTGGCCCAGTTGAGAGTATTTGATTTGAAGCTACAAGATGGTGTTTTTTAAAATTATTATTTAAAGAAATTGGAGAGTGGTAGGAGAGAGGAAAGCAGCCTTCAAAAACAAGAAAAAGGAGATACTTTCCAATTCCTTTTGCCATCATTCCTCCTCCCCAGCCAGAAAATGCTCAACTTCAGGTATGGCACTCAGACCCAAACACAACCTTTCCTAGTGTTACAACCAAGGAAGGCTTTAGTGCCTATTATTGTCCAAGAGGCCTCAACACCACTGCCAGGCCCCTCTGAGTGGATCCATGGAGGCTTGAACAAGGCCTCTGGTACATCTCAAGCATATGCAACATGTCATTACAGAACACCTTTACAAATATTGGATAACCATTTTAACAGCAGAGGTTCTTTGTAATGATCAGAATGCATTGGTGATTTAAATTTGTGTAAGCAAAGTTGCCTGAGGTGCACTGCTACCGTTCAATGAAGTGCTGGTTTCATTTCTGCTTGTGCAAGACCCACATACAACCAGGAGCATGAATAGCATCCTGTTAATGAATGGCCATTCTCTACCCAATAAAGTGATTTCACTTATGAATGTAAATCATCAAAAGGATTCTGACCAATGTTGGGTACATTTTTAAAATATATATTTTTAGTACAGGCCACCCTGCATACCTGCAGGTTCTATTTTCAGTTTTCCATGGGTCTAAAAATATCTGATTAAAAAAAATCACTGAAATATATATCAATTTCTATGGCACATTACCAGCAGTGGCCACTAGAGGCCACTGTCTACAATATGTTTAGAAGGCAGCCATTTTATTAGAACATGGTAGAACGACTAAGGCATTTGCATCCCCACTCATTTCTATGACTCACACATATGTGCTAAAATATGGAATTCACTGTTTTCCACAGTTTCAGTATCTATGGAAGGTCTTGGAACATAACCTCTCCATGGATACAAGGGGCAACCTATACTAGATTAATTCATACAGTTAGGTGAATCTGCACATTACACAGCCTGGTGGTAAAATCATATGTGAAGGGAAATACATATTTCCTGCTGTTATCATGTTTTTCTTTTATCTCACAATTGGACCCGCAAAGGAAAGCTCACGTTTATCTCCTGATGACCATTCATGAATGATAAGCCAGCTGATGTGTTGGGAGTGAAGCATGTTTGTCCTAGGACAGTCAGGCGTCTTTTACCACCTCAAAGGAACTCCGTTTCTTGCGAAAGACTTCTTTGGACCTGCAAGTGTATCTTTAAATTCTAACAGTTTGCAAGCAATTTTATACTATTTTTAAAAATGATTCATCCATAAGGTCTTCCCTCAAACAGCAAAACCTGGTTCCTTGATCAAGGACATTGTGTCTTGTCTGTACCAATATTATAGCCAATATCATAAGCAGTATCGGACCACATGCAGAAAAATAGCAACATACAGGTATTAGCATTAGCTGTCATTTTTACACAGCATTGTGATACATAAAATGTAATACAGTACTTTTGTTAGCTAACACTTTAATAATGCATTGGCAATTTTAAAATAATATTTTAAAACAAAAATATTCTAAAAAAATTATTAAATTGGCCAAGAATCTCACCAATGAGCCCCATTTTTCAAAAGAAGTAGCAAGCATATGTTATTCACTGTGTGCTAGAACTCAACACGCACGTGCACACACTCACAGAGTAACAGTGTTACTGGTTGTTAAGATATGTGTAAAAAAATCACAACATTATGACCTCATTACAAGTAAAGAAAAAAGAAAATGATAAATTATTACAAATAATATTATTACATGTAACACATGCCACCTAATCTTTCGGGAGGAGAATGCAGGAAAAAAAAGCTATGTTAATGCAATAACTCATCATCTTTCTCTCTAACACAGAAGACAAATCAAGAAGCAGTATCATTTCTCAGAAGTCTTGTCTGTCAGCACCTATCCAATGTGGCAGTTAAAAGGCAATCACTACTATCATCATCATTAGCTAACTGACAAGGATAGTCCATGTACCAGTGGCTGTTTCTGAGCGGTGTGCAAATTGGGAAGTGAAGCTAGAGGGCACACTTTCACTTCCCTCCCCAATTTGATTCACCCTTGATTGCCATTTGTGCAGGTTTAAGAAAATATGGATGCGGAAAAATGTGACTTCTTGCGGAATCAAATCGCATTGTCACTTCCCTCATGGTTGATGGAATATAAATTCCCCTTTTGAACAATGTGAGGGGCTTAGGTGGTTTATTAGACCCACTGCTCCATCTGGAGGAACAAGTGGAGACTATGGTTTGGTCAGAATAATTTAATCTTAATCTTTTTACTGGAGAGGATTGATGAGGCCACTTTGATTCATAATCTCAAGATTAGGCAACTGAAATTCACAGTACTTGCGGCTACCCTGGAAGGCAAGCCAGAGATGGCTTCAATTGGTACAGCACTCACTCACTATTAAGGGATGCCTCTAGCCCAGTGGTTTCCAACGTGGGGCCCATGCCTTGCAGGGAGACTTTAATTCCCAAAAGCATAAGTCGGAACATTGGCTGATCAGTGCTTTGGGGGATTGATTTAGGCTTCTGGGAATTGAAGCTCAAAAACCAAAGGTTGAGAAACACTGCTCTAGCTACAATGTCACCTACTTAGTGTCAACTACACTCAGTGGTGGGCATCAGCAGGTTTGCACCAGTTTGCCAGAACCAGTAGCAGAAATTCTAGCTGGCCCCACTCATCCAAGTTTTGAAGTAAAATACAGTAATATCTCAGATAACGCTAAAATCGCATAACGTTAAGTAATCTGGGGAGGAGAACTGGATTGAATAACGTTAAGGTCCTATGGGATGGATCAGATAACAACCGCTAAAGCCTCTGCGGTTACAATGTATCACTACGGAGCTTTAACATTATCCGATCCATCCCATAGGATTTTAACACTAAAAATCAGATAACACCAAGACTTGTGGAACCAAGTCTTAGAGTTATCCGAGGTATTACTGTAGTCCTAATTCGAGTGCAACGCAGGGCTCCCCCTGGCCACGCCCACAGCGTGGTAGTAATTTTTTTTAGCCCATCACTGATTACTACTGTTCGTTATTACCTTTAAAGCCCTAGGTGTCCTGGAACTCACATACTTATTGAAACCATCTATACCTCTGTGAGCAAGGTCTGCCTTTTTAACAGTGTAGATAGCCAATGTCTGATCTGCTTCTATTAGGAGGATCTCTGTTTGCTGTTGCTGCTACAGTCTGGATATGATGCTTTGTAGGAATTCAGGAGGAGAAGTAAGGCAGAACTGTTTGGCCTGGCTTTTGGACAAAGATGATTTTATTTGTCTTTCCACCAGTTTGTGTTGATGTACTGTATGCTGCTTAGATTTCTATGTTTGTTATGTATTTTAATATGTTTTACCTTTATTGTACACTCTTCAGGGTGATGCTGGACAGAAGGTGGCCATATAAATGAAAAGTAATACAGAAATATTAAACAGAAGCAGAAACAGCATTTACATTCAGCCTTCACAAAAGGAATTTGTTTTATAGTTACCACACATAATCTCCTAAACCAGGGGTCAGCAACCTTTTAAGTCAGGGGCTGTGTCACACTACCTCAGAAAGTTGAGGGGGCTGGACTGGGGCCCACAGCCGTAAACACTGCCGTAAACATGTCCATGTCTGTGGTAGTGGTGGTGGCAGTTGGGGTGAGGGTGCGCCTGGATTATTTGGTGCCACAGGCCAGATTCGGCCCACAGTCCATAAATTGCATACCCTTGCCCTAAACTATCCAAACTATTTGGTTTATTTATTCTAAGTTTGTCCTAATTAAAAACATCACTGAATCCTTTGTCAAGATAAATACATTTCAAATAGCACTGGTGGTTTGTTGATTTTCTTTTTGAAAATTTATTTTGCAAAATCCTGCAAGCAAGTATCAACAAAAGAGCACTTAGGTTGGGGCATGGAATGCCACAGGTGTTCTGTCAAGATCTTTCCAGAGAATACAATTCAGCACTGCTATTTCATCTTCTCCTGAAATCTAGTGGTATTTTTTTAAAACCCAATTTTTAGCACAGTAATGTAATTTGAGAATTAAGCCTCCTCTTCATAAATTGCAATTACCAAACACTAAGCCTAGGAGCAAAGAACAAATATTCTTTGAGAGGCTTCACACTGCTTTGCTTTTTGGTTTCTTACAGTACAGGGTCAAACTAAACATGATGTTAATTGCATGAATGCCATTAACATGTACTTTTTGTTATGCAAATAGCGATCAGGGGAAAACAGAGCAGAGGTGGGTTTTTGCATTTCAAGGGAAACTGTCACAGATGCTATGCGTTAGCTTGCCTGGAAATGCAAATAACTGCAGAGAAAGGATCTTTTTGTTTTGATTTTGGAAGGAAGAAAAAAGACTCAGCTCCACAGTTCCATGGATGCTTATCTTACCCTATGGCTGCTATATACAGACCTCTCTCCCCACTTCGTTGTTTTCATGTAGCTGATTTAATTTTTTGTAGGCCCTCTCTGTATAATTCCTCCTGAATAATCCTTTTATGTGCGTAGCTACCTTCAGCCCTAAAAGACCTAAAATCTTTTGTTAAAGATGGATGGAGATAAGATAGGAGAGGCTGATTGTACAGGACAATACATACAGTGCCTTCTAAATCTTAATCAGTTGTTTATTGGTTGGCAAACAAATTTCACTGTTACAACAAATATTAGTAATGAGGTCATTCAACTTGGCGACCATACAAAATGCATCATAAATTAAAAAAAAGTAGAATCTGTGCTGCTAAATTTACCTCCTGGGAAGGCCTACATTACTTTAAATCTGGTCAAATAAATACATTTCCTATTAGGAAAATAATGGAAGGATTTTTTTTAAACATTTCAAAATATTTTTTTTTGTTAAAAAAAATCACTGTTATGAGTCAATCAATTTTGCAAACTACTGCAGTGAAAGTTTCTAGCCTGGGCCTGAAACTTTGACTCCTGCAGAGGCGTTGAGTTCACATGCAGAACCCCTATCATGACATCCAGACACCTATAAAGGTATTTCATAGCGCCTTGGTGAAGGGCTGGTTGCTACAAATGCTGCCACCTTTCCTCAGTTGCACACCACCTATGTAAAAGATGTGTAGAATTCTCTAGTTTGAAGAAGGGGATGTTGGCAAATTTATTGGTAGGATAAAGAAACGAAGTGTTGGGAAAACGCAGTCTAGGCTACTGAAATGTGGTGTGGTGTGACTGAAAATAAAAGTTCTTTAGAAAGTGAATTATTTTTGTTTTATCCAGTGGATTTTTAATGGAAAAAATGGCCAAAACAGGATGTATGAAAAATCTTGCTTCTACTGGTAGACAAACTTGCAAGACCAGCACAACAGAAAAAAGTTTGTTCGTTTTTTTTCCACTACATTAACAGGGACGCAAGTTCTGGCGGAACAAAAAGCAGACTATATGTGCAATGCTAGTATCTGTACATTACATAGGAATTGTTCCATTTTTTTCCTGCCATTAGAATTATCATCAGTTAATACAGAAAAACATAAAAATATGCTGTGCAGCATACAATTACAGACTTCCTTTCTATCTCATTAGGTTTTGTTTGTTCCACAGCTAAGTGAGCTGCGGTTAAATCAAGTGATGATATACCAAAAAACTAGTATGTGATACAGATTCAGAATAAACAGTTTTGCTATTTTTGCTTCTGTTTTGTGCAGCACTCCAATCTAGATGCATCATTGCTAGTCGTTTCAAATGCATGTTTGGCCTTGTGTACATCAGGTCCTTGGTCCTAGGAGGAGAAGAGCATCCACAGATGCTTAAACACAGTATAATTTGGGGAGGTCCAGCAGTGGACCATTTCGTGTTGCATCCCATTATAATTAGCATACTGAAGTCACTTGGAGGTGGGGCAGGGAGGGGGCAGGAGGGAAGGATCACAGCCGTTATCATTCTTTCTGGGTGGGCCTACAAATTCCATTAAAAAGATATGAGAGTTGTTTGTTGTTTAGAACAACATGAAATAGGAGAACACACAATATCACCACTGTTTTGATTTAACTCCAGAAAGTCATCCAGGTGTTGTACGTGGACATCTGTTTTGTTAAAATGTTTTCATAATGTTCTATAGACTAGTGACCAAGTGAGCAGGTCCTTTCAAAGTTTCTTCTGCTGGGGTCCCATCCTTGCTGGGTGGGACTATAAATCCTTCGCTGCTGCCTCGCCCCAACTGGTAGTAAGTGTGTAGCTGTTGGACATGGTTCCTGGAGCCCAGGTTTGGCATACTCTTGTAGTACACGTCGTCAGCGTCACTGCTTTTGGCTGGCGGGATGTCGGTCTGAGTGCTGGTGGCGACGCTGTCGGCGGCTGGCATGCTGGCCAGAGCAGGCATACTAGTGTAAAGAGAATCCCTGTGGGGTGACTGGAGATCTTCTGTGTGCTCATTGGTTAGCAAGGGGAAAAAAATTTCACTGTTGTCTTGTGGTAGCTGCCTCCTGCTGTAATGATGAGGTTGGTGGTTCTCTGCAGAGTAAACCCTCGGGGGTAGCAAGGGGGCATCCGATTCCTCGTGAATAAGTTCCAAGCCCAGGGTTTCTTCTTGGTTGAATGAGGTGGCGTCATCGAGAACAATGGCATCATCCTCGCTACCGCTGCCTAGGTTATTGACAAATGTGTTCATCAGGTTCCTACTCTGTTCATTAGAGCACTCATGGTTGTTCAGGTAGGAAGGTATATAGTTGGAGGTGAGTTCTTTTAGAATCTTTTTCTCTAAGGCAGTCTCACTCTGGTTATAGCTATGGTCAATGATTTGCACACAGTTACTCAGGTACTCACTGCTGGCAATACTGTAGCTATTGCCGTGGTTACCATTCAGTGGTAGAGTATCCATGACACTTGTATCCCTGGCATTGTTCAGAAGCCCCTCTGAAAAATATCACAGAAGAAAGGTTGACTTGTACCAAAGGGTCTATGCAGGTGGAACTTTTTCTACATGGCTATTGCCTTATGGAGCAATGCTATGCCTGTAGGCTACATTGATACATAGCGTAACAATGCAAAAGGAGGTGGGGTGATTCAAAGAAAAAGAAATGCATAACATATAGGGACAGGAGATGGGGAAAATTCATGGACTCCTCATAGATGCCTGCATAGCCCTACTGGTGCTAAACATCAATTTGCATGCACAGCAAAGTTTGGTTAGTTTAAAATTATTGTTTTAAAAGCTCAGTTAAAAACAGACAAGTTGACCATGAAGATAAGGTAGTTGTGTTGCCTTTTTTTTTTTTTGATAATGTGTGTTCTTTTAAAGAGTACAATATTTTTAGGTACAAACTAACAAGGTGAAATTTAATTTTGCATGCCAAGCAGTTGAGGGGGACAGACAAATTTGCACGGCAAGTTTGGAACTTCATCTCTATAGTCTTGTTTCAATATATGAAGAAACTACTTTATGTTAACCAGTTACTTTGGATAATCACTACTCATTCCTTGAGACATATTTTAATACCTAACTCATCGCTTTAGACCAATGGTTCCCAACATGGGGCCCACACCCACAAGGGGACATCAATTCCCAGAAGCCTAAGTCAGTACATTGGCTTTTGGGAATTGAAGTCCAAAAACCAACAGCTAGGAAAAACTGGCCAATGAGCAGATGATGGCAGGTGTATCCCATCAGCATTTGAAATGCCACAGATTCCCCACCCTTATTATTTAATTTATGACTGCTGCCATCCTAATCAAAGAAGCATGGTTAAGTCAAATAACAATGATTGATTATTTCATACAATCTTTCCAAATATAATGTAGAAGTTTTATTGCACATCTTTAAGGGGCAAACTAGACAAAGCACAAAGAGATTAATGATAAGATCTTCTCCTGTTGTTTTGGTTTTAGTACAAAGCAGCCACAACATATAAAGGGGAAATAGGTGTTGAGAAGCAGCATGGAAAGAAACGGTTTTAATATCTCTTCCTTCCTTTAATTATTTAATTTTATTTGAATTAAACATACTCAGTAGTTCTGCTGGGTGACAGATGTAAAGGTCTTGGCCCTTTCCAAGAAGTCATTATTTTGGATGTTTCAGTTATGAAGCCCACAATGATTCATATTCTGAAGTGCACAGTAAACGCCCCCCCCCCCCGTTATTACATTCCCAAAGCAAAAGAGAAACCAGTTTCAAAATTTAGATAACATATCTGGATGTTATTTTTTAAAAGAGCATCTATTGACCATATGAGTAGTAAAGGTGAAAACTGCCCTTGCTTGAAAGCCAGTCATGTCCAATTCTAGCTTTCAGTGCTCATCTCCATTTACAGCCAAAGAGCCAGCGCTGTCTGCATCTGCAGATGTTTCCATGGTCATGTGGCAGGCATGCCTAGACACCAGAGTGCACGGAACACTATTTACCTTCCCACCAAAGTGGTACCTATTTATCTACTTCCAATGTCTTGCTTTCCAACTCTAGGTTGGCAGGAGCTGGGAGAGAGATGGGAACTCACTACGTCTCAAACTGCTGACCCGCTGACCTTCCAGTCATCAAGTTCAGTGACTTTAACCACTAAGCCACTGCGGCCTCACATGCAAATAGCAGGGCTATGCAAATTACTACCTGCTTCAATTTGATCTGAAGGATATGTCTTACAAATCGGAATTAATTTGTAGCCTGTCCAGTTCAATGTACTGTATAGCCAAATATTTTAAAGTATTTAAACATATTTCTTGTTACCTGAATAGTAGAAAAACATAAACATGGAGAAAACAAAGGGTTCTGACTAGCAAAGAGGGAGTATGAAATTCAGTGCTACCAACGGAGTGTTGAAACTCCTACCAGTTTCACCCCTTGTTGGGAGTCATGCAATTTAGGTAGCTTAAGCCCTGTTCTTGGTGCTATGGTGACCTTCTCCACTCAAATCCTTCACAATGGCAGAAACTTCCCCTATACAGACACTCAACTGATTAGATTGAAATCTGCAGCTACCTAAAAGCAAAGAAGAAAATTCTCCAGTGCACACCCACTCTGTGTCTCCTGCAAATTAAAGCAAAGCAGATAGCTTTATTGCCACCCTTCTTTACAAAACAGGTGATGGTCACAGAACACAGGAATTATCTCTCAGGAGTTCTGTGACTGAGATGTCCAAGATAGTTTGGACTCTGCGTTGACATTTTAATTGTTAATGTCTTTCTGCTTGGGGCTTCCTGGTTCTTTTGTTCCAGTATTGTTTTGGTTTACCCAGAGAGGGTCTCCCTCTCCCCCAGTTCCCACACCAAAAATGATTTTTTTAACCCCACTAATGTCAAAGCAGTGTTTGGTGCTTTGAAGAGACTTGATTTGTTTCCTGCACCATTTGAGGCTTCCTTGTTTTGTTTTGGATTAGTTTAGAAGTGGACAAACATCCCCAACTGGCATTTTATTCTGAATAATTTCTGAATCTGAAACACATCCCCAAGGGTGCTGGCTGGAAAGAAAATATTAATTTGCTCCCTGTTTTCATATCAACTCAATTAAATTCTTCAATTGATTTCTCACCAAAATCCTTCTCCTAATCCCCATTAATTAATTAGACCCATACTTTACCCCCTCAGAAATGCAATAACAGATTGTAGAGAAAAGAAATACAGTAATACCTCGGATAACATTTACCTCGGATAACGCTAAAATCGCATAACGTTAAGTAATCTGGGGAGGAGAATTGGATTGAATAACGTTAAGGTTCTATGGGATGGATCGGATAACAACCGCTAAAGCCTGTGCGGTTACAATGTATCTCTATGGAACTTTAACGTTATCCGATCCATCCCATAGGATTTTAACATGGATCAGATAACACTAAAAATCGGATAACACCAAGACTTGTGGAACCAAGTCTTAGCATTATCTGAGGTATTACTGTAACTTGAAAAAACAGAACTGGGTGGGTGGATGGTGGAGATGTTGTAGAAGTGTCACCGCTCAAATTCACATCAGAGGTTACTGTGGCTGCTTTGAACTAAGAAACAAAACATAAATTGGATTGAAGCTATCATGGCTGTCCTGGCATTTAAACCACCACCATCACCATGTCTGGGTCAGACGTGAAACTGCCAAAATGAAGGCACCTTTTGGTGAATTCATTCTGCAGTTCCTTTCACCTGAGCTAGTGTGAGAGAGATTAGCCTATAACATAAGGTTGCCATTGCCAGGGTATGCCCGATTGTGGTTCAAAAATACCACAATCTTTTGTGTACCTGATACAGTTTGATGTAAAGCAACTGAATGTTATCCAGAATGTAGCTCAGTCCTGCACAAACTTATGAAATGGCAAGTCTTAAGAATTTCAGTGAATCTTACAAACAAATGTGAGATTTCCTACTGAAAACAGTGGGACTAATTTCCACGTACACATGGCTGCAGGGCTGTAGGAGGACAGTCATGAGGAAGTCCACTGAATTCTTCTGGATTTATTAAAAATAAGTAAACATGCTTAAGATTATGCTGCTAAGGAACATATCTAATATTATGTGCACACAAATGAGAAAGTTCTCCACCCCTAAGACTGCAGAATGTATTTATACCAGGCTGCATGAGGCCATTTCAAGGACCAGGGCTAAAAATGACAGTTGCTTTTTAGTTTCTATTCTTCACTGTGGTCCTGCTTTATATTTCATCAGTACTAACTAAGGGTAAAGGTATAATTTAATGGTCACATTGATATCTATTTGTTTACATTTCTTCCTCCTGCTTCAGCCTTCTGTGGCACCAAAAAGCCTGCTCTGCATATGTGCTAAGTTTTTTGGTGCAGGTCTTTAGGATACAAGAGGAAAGAAACAATGCTGAGTCTGGCAGGGGATGCAGGATACAGAAGCACAGGATCGGATCGGACTCTGGTCATGACATTTTCAACTTGTCCTATTTGAATTTACTTTCTAAACTTTGGAGTAGAATTTAGTACAATGCTGTATCTTGATATTTTTTTAATGTCTACTGTAAAGGTAATGGTTTTCCTTGCTCGAAAGCCAGTCATATCTGACTCTAGGGTTCAGTGCTCATCTCTGCTTCAAAGCTGAAGAGCCAGAGCTGCCTGCTTCTGCAGACGTTTCCATGGTCATGTGGCAGCCATGACTAGACACCAGAGCGCATGGAACGATGTTACCTTCCCACTGAAGTGGTCCCTATTTATCTACTTGCAATTTCTTGCTTTTGAACTGCTAAGTTGGCAGGAGCCGGGACAAAGACGAGAGCTCATTTCGTCCTGCAGTACTCGGGTATCGAACTGCTATCCTTCTGCCTCCCAGTCAACATCTTAGTGTAATTTCATAGAATTCTAGCATCACTGAGCTGGAAGGGGACTTTTAGGCTATCGAGTCCAATACCTTGCTCAATGCAGGAATCCGAATCAATTTGAATAAGGCATGGTTTACTGTTGCTGAAAATACAGCATATAAACAGAGTGAACTTCTATTATGTTCATTTTTTTTAAAAAAAACATTAATTCCTAAAACAACCAGGTATGAAGGGGCTTGCATCATCAAATTGTTTAATTACATCAGTATAAGCTCAACTTGATGAGACAGACTGCTCTGTAGCCAAACATAGGATTACACTGAAAAGGCCTTAGGTTCTCCGGGATTATAGTTTATAGTCTCTGTGATGCTATCCTGCAATCCATAGGATGCTGCAGGACTTCTCCCTAATGGTAGAGAGACCTATCCATTAATGTTGTGTACTTGGGAGTGATCAGTGAGGCTTCTGGATCCACTGGATCATAGGCCCTTCTCTTTCCCAGACATATCCTGGAGCCAGTGTTTTTATTTTAGCTCCCAGTGAAGAAAATAGGAGTAGAAATGTAAGAAAAAAGTCATGCTACCGTAAGATTAAATTTAAAAAGCACAGAACTGGCAATCTAGCAAAGAATCCTGGGTAAACCAGGAATATCCCCACCCTCCAAGATGTCTTTGCATTTTCTGCAGGAAGCCATGCACATGGACTAGGGTGAAATCTCTGAGTCATAACTGAAAGTTGTCTGGCAACTAAGATGGTAGCATATCTCAGAGAGGCTTTTGCAAGGTGGTAAAATGAAAAGAGCTCTCCTAGCTCTTTCAAGATGTTTTCTAAACTGAACATGACTGGTCTGTGATCTTTAGCTGGCCCTATTAATTAGGACGTGGCTCTTGTCTTTTTAAACGCCTTGGTGCCAACTGATACAGCCTGTGCATCTTGGACACTTGGGGGTTGAAAATCCCCAAAGAGGAACATGTGTGAACCATCTGGTAAGATGCCCTATGGGAGACCCCCAGTCAATTTGTGGATGGTTGTGATTCTCCAGTTTCCTTTTTGAATTATTTTAATCCTTTAAATACACACAAACAGGAGACATGATTAAGGCTTCCATATGTTTTCTCTGTTAGTTCAGATGTTGCTGCCAGAGATAGCAGACAAGGCTGAACCAACACTCTTGGATTAGAGAAGCAATTTGTTGACAATTCGTTGGCCGTTTTCCTCAGTAAGAAAAAGCCCTTAACATGCAATTAGTGTACCTTCTGAAAATAGGGGATTTCAGTCTACATCTGTGAGGCAGTATAAACGACCTATCTGGCCAGTACTCAGAAGCACCAGCGACTGCCCCGACACATACACAGTTTGCAATTTCTCTCTACTGAAAAATTCCTAAATGTCACTCTTATTTTATGTCTTGGTACATGACAGATAGAAAATGTTATGGATAAAAATAGAAACAGCCATCACAGAAGTAGAATGAAGCCATTTATTTTCATAATATAAATCTCTATCAACAAACCACAGTGTTTAAAAGACATGGACAGGCAGTCATGTAGATTGGTGTGTAACTATTACTGTGGGGTGATCGTTGTGATGGATCAGCCATTGTGCTTTCTTCTTTTATGCTAGCGCAAAAAATAATTAACTTGATGCTTTCTTTGATTTTACTTTAGGAGAATAAAAGGATTGTTTTGCGCTGAAAATGAGGTATAGCTCTCATGACATGTGCCATAGCAACAGGAGAAAACAGCATGACGTTGCAGACAAGAATGTTTTTAACAAAAAAGAAATTTCATTCGCATACACAACTACACAAAACTAAAACATACTGGATGAAAGGCAAAATGAAAGTAGACACAATAAACTTATCTAATCTCTAAGAACTGTTATCGAATATGGCTGATTATTCTTGACTTCTGCATTGTAAGTGATGAACTGTTTTCAATATCTACATCATTGATATATGATGCATTAAAAAGTGAACTAAAAAAATTACATTTGATATGCAATGTTTAGCTTTACTCCCATACTTGTCTCTCTGTAGGGCTCTAAACGACAGCATGAAGGAAAGGAAAGAAAAAACAACAAGTAAGCATACAGCGACAATAGGAGCAATGTGAATCAAAAGCAAATTGATGATATGCAGAAAAAAGTGTTAGCAGAAAGCATTTCAACTCCCCAAAGCCAATGAAATTACAATAAATGAGTCATTCCTACTTGAAGTATTAGTCACAACAGGCTTCCTCCATAATAGTCAATGTAGTCGTTTTAACCCCCTCCCTCAGATTTTAAAAAGCAAAAGCTAAAATTGTAATGGGAACCTGAAAATCACTGTGCTGTTTATTTCTCATTATCCAAGGTAGCCTCTGAATTTTAAAACAGTCCATTACTTACTGTTAATTATGGCAACTAATTCTTGAACACTGAAATCCATGTTAACATGACTGCCTTCTCTTTTCTGTGAGCAGCGAATTACTACTGCAACCTTTTTTTAATCCATAACACTCTAAATACTCTTAAAGGAACACAGCATTTTTGAGAAACACTTCAAACAATGTCAAACATTTCTAGGTTCTGAGCTGGAGCCCAATGCAATCAATAAAATTGGTTTTCAAGCCAAGAAACATCCTTTAGACCAGTGTTTCCCAAATGTTGGGTTTGGGACTTCAATTCCCAGAAGCCTAAGTCAATTCCCCAAAGCATTGACCAGCCAATGTACTGACTTAGGCTTCTGGGAATTGAAGTCCCAAACCCAACATTTGGAAAACACTGCTTTAGACCACTAAGAAAGATTCTGTGAAAATTATAGTTAATATGAAGATATACATATTTTAAAGATATGACATGATTTTCTCCAGAACGTTTCAAGTTTTTACAAACAAAATTAAGCAAAACAGTTTACAAGGATTTTTTTTAATGTGGTCACCCCAAGCCTTTCCCCCTGGATATCTCCCCACACTTGCTATAAACCATTCCACTTACCTAAGCAAATCCAGAGGCAGCCCAGAGTGAAGCCAGATTATAGCTACAGTTTTCTGAATTCTGTTTTGTCTGAGTGAGCAGGGCATGGGCAAAACTGCTGGTCTTTGAGGATGACCTTTATCATTTTGGCTCTGACCTCGTGTCAGCTGCCCTTGCTGTTCTAATAAGCATTCTCCAATGCCTTTCCTAAGAGAAGAGACAAGCTGGACAGTCCCAGCGTACCCCCTCCCCAGAAGAAGTGAATGGTAAACTATTTCTGAATATTGTCTACCTTGAAAAGGGTCACCATAAATTAGAACTGATTTAATGGCATACAGTCATTATTATCCTATTGTGCTTCTGCTGAGCATTGCTGTTTTGAAAGCTGGAAGGAACTGGCCCTTAGCCTCTACTACCACAGATAATGTAACATAGTTGATATAGGTGGTTAGACATCTGGATTCTTGACAATTTAATAGTTAATTACATCACTGCTAGTGACACTGGCTTGCAGGATAATACACAATGGCATAGATTCTAAGTAGGGTGAAGGACGCTCATGCGAAAGACTGTTCCATCCTTCTTGCTATCACCCCTTGTGTCCTCCACTCTCAGCTCTCTCTCTCTCTCTCACACACACACACACACATACCAATATCACAGTGTTCTGAAGGCTCTCACAAGCTCTGTGAAGGGGGTAACATGGCAAAGATTCTCACATGAACATCCTTCTATGTGCCTTCTTTAACATACGAACCATGACATATTCATAAGAACCAGTAGCCTTCCATTTTTAAATACATATGCCATCCTTACCATCAAATTTAAGCCACTGACATGTTGACGACATACAGCAAATGTACAGCAGAATGAGGAATATAGTTTCATAATTCTCTAAGTCATACTTTCACATATATTTCGTATTTCAGACATCTTAAATTAATTAAAGATGAGCAAAGCCAAAGGGGCAACACTTGTGCAGAAGGATGGAGATTTTTTTTTACCTTGGCCTTCAGACAAGTTCCCTCAGCCGCAGCCATTACATGACAAGACACAATTTCCAAAACGACAAAAAAGCTGGGAAGCACTGCATTTGTGTACCTCTTTAGCAAGCGACTACTCTAAGAACTCACTTCTTAAACATTACATTTAGTATTATGCTGACTGACTATAGTTTCAATATTTCTTGGCCCAGTATGGTTTTTGGAACATGTAATATTTGAAATGTATGTATTTGACAAAGAGCTGGCTGGATAGCTCAGTGTTTCGGTACTGTTTCAATTTGGTATTGTGAGCCCAGGCAGAAGAGCCAGTTTGTGTGACCTTGGCTAAGCTCCACTGTACCAGGGCAGCCCTGGAAGAAGGATATTGTAAACCACTTCTGAGTACTCTCTACTCAGAGTACTCTCTACCTAGAAAACCTTGGAAAGGATCCCATAAGTCAGAATTGATTTGACAACATACTACTACGGCTGCTGTTGTAAAAATCTACTATTAGATTCATAGTCAAAGACTGGTATAAAATTAACAGTTCAAGACCTAACCAACTGTTAAGGTAACATCCAAGTACATAGGCAGTTCCTTGTAAAGTTAGTTTTTATAAAGTTAGGATATTCAAGTCCAATAAATCCAAAATTTCCAAATATTTAGGAAGTCCTTCAAGTACAGTACTCCAATTGTTATGGGTACACCTACAGATTTCTTTTCCCATAAATGCTCAATGTCAATTTGCAAATCACCATACTGTATTTTGTAATTTTCTCCAGTTGTTTGTTCTCAATTCATGCATCTCGTGGTATAGCAATGTCAATAAACCAGACCCTCTTCTTTCCCACAAGTTCTATCAGGCACATTATGAGTGAGATGTCTGATTCTCTCATTTTAATAATAATAATAACAATAACAATAATAATAATAATAATAATAATAATAATAATAATAATAATAATAATAATAATAATAATAATAATAATAATAATAATAATAATAATAATAATAATAATAGGATACAAATCAACATTTGAGTCACAGTTCAGGACTAGAATAAAATTAACAGTTCAAGTCCTAACCAAGGACCTAAGAACTTTAAGGTAACATCTGAGTATACTGTATATGCAGTTCCTAATAGAGTTGTTTTTTGGAGAGTTAGGATCTTCAAATCTGATAAGTCAAAAATTTCCAGATATATTCTATAGAGTCCTTTAGGTATTGCTCCAAGGGCTACAATCACTATGGGAACAACAACAGATTTCTTCCTCCATAGACGCTCGACGTCAATTTGCAAATCATGATATTTTGTGATTTTCTCCAGTTGTTTGTCTTCAATTTGTGCATCTCTGCACGGACTCATGCATTATTATTATTATTATTATTATTATTATTATTATTATTATTATTATTATTATTATTATTATTATTATTATTATTATTATTATTATTATTATTATTATTTCAGTTATATCTCCACTCACCTGGTAAATTTCTTTTTGAAATCATGTTGGACATGTTAATTGGCACACCCCATTCAAGATACCTATGCTGTCACCCAGTGAATTGCCACTGCTATTACTCTGTATGAATAAAATATTATTTGGTGTTCCTGTCAGGATGGACTCTGGGCAAAACTAGACAATGGCTGAAATCCTGCTGCTTAGCTTAGATACTGTAAGTCACAATAGAGTAGACCCAATGAATCAATGGGGATTTAGTGAATCGATTCTACCATTAAGTTCCACTGATTCAAATGGATCTAGTCTAACTGAGACTTACTTTAGCACAGACCTGCTTGAATCAATGGAACTTACAGAGGAGTTAACTCACAATATCACCATGGATTCAGTGGACATAATGTGATTTACTATGCCAAACAACAGGATTTTGACCTAACATGTTTTTAGTATTTTTTTTCACAAGAGGCGCTTGCTGCACTGGTGAAAGTACATTTTCAGGAGAAGTATTTGCTCATTATCACTTATATATCTTTAATAGAGTACTGGAAGTTTAATTGTAAAAGTGTCAGACAGCTAATTTTGAGGAAATGCCATTGTGGAAGGGAAAAGGTTAAACTCTTTCGCATCTAGTTAAGAAGCCTTTCCCATATTGACGGTGGGATGGCTATCCCTCTAGAAATTCTTGAAATAATCACTGTCACCCAGACAGAATCATGTAGAAGAAGAGAATCTATGTTGTAGCGATGAAAATAAAGAGCCAGCTGCTCATTCTAGTCACAATTATCACTTTGTAAAAGGATAGTACAGTACTGGTATTTAGAATTAATCCATTCCTTAATGGATGATATATTCTTGAAAGCTACATCTGGCGAGCATTCTAAATATTAACTATATAAAATATCAAACCATACATTACATCTGTATTTCTGAGTATTACTAAGATCTTGGAACAAACAAACAAGTGGTTTACATGATATGTATTTTGCATGGCTTCTGATCTACATTACCATGTAACCTTTATGCACAAGTATATACATCCACAACTGTATACTGAAATACCCAAACTGAAGAGTTGAAGGTTCTAAGCCAGGGATAGGCAACTTACATTTGGTGGGCCAGATCTGGCCCATGTGCCAAATCAACTGACCTGCACTCTCGCTCCAGCCACCACCACCAGAATCAACCATGGACTCATTTACGGCTTTTGTAAATGCATTTACGGTAGCCGTAGACTCATTTATGCATGTTGTAAACACATTTACAATAGCCGTGGACTCATTTACGGCTGTTGTAAATGCATTTACAATAGCTGTAAATGAGTCAATGGCCGATTCAGCTGCTGGTGGCAGTGGTGGCTGGACCACCAATCCGGCCCACAAACTGCCTGAATATGCGTGACCCGGCCCCTGACTTCAAAAGGTTTGCAACCCTTGCTCTAAGCTGAAGTAGATGTAACAAGTAACCTGTAACTAGAACTGAAAGCAAGTTAATATTGAAGAGAGGTGATTGAGCAAACTTTCAGGTTTGCAAAATCAGCAAAGGAAACATGTTGTGATGTTGTGAAGACCAACTATGAAACAAAGCAAGCTACTTTGCATGCTCCCAAAAGCAAGAGAATCTCTTGCTGTGACATCCAGATATTTAAATTATTTAAAAATATTCCTATTCTAATCATAGGTCATCTATAACAGTTGTTTTATTCCTTAAGTGCTATCTCTCTCTCTCTGAAATAATTTGAAAGTGAAGGTTTGACCCTCAATGATTTTTAATTGTGTTGGAGACAAGATAGTCAGACCACACTATTAGAAAAAAGGAGTGGGTGGCAAAATCCTACTGAGGGAACATAGACAAGAAGAGTAATTAAGTAAATGCTCATCCTGCCCTCTGGTTGCAAAATCAGTACATGACAATTAAAATGGTTGAGTTCTGAAGGGAGTCTGATGGGTGGTTTTCCATATGCAGAAGGGTTTTTTTGAACATAATTTTAGCCTGTATTGATTATACTGTTTTTTTAATTGGCAGTCTGGATACCAGGTAAAGTTCTCCATGCCAAAGAAAGCAAAGAGCTCAGTTATTTTTTTCCATGCCATTTCTTTTCTACAGAGGCATCCTTACACTTTATCGGGCAAAGGAATGCTTCTTATAACAGTGGCAGAGTCTATGACAGATATAATTCTCAATTAGCATTGAAAGGACTGGTGACGATTTTCTCTGAAGAGCTGTTTGCTTTCTCTCCAGAGCAAAAGATCAAACTGAACAGGGCAAAATGAGTGCTGAAGGTGATTGTGAGATTGAAGTGCAGCATGAAGAAGGAAGAAGTCTAAAAACCACTCAGGTGATACACAACAGAGATGAATGTACACACTTTCTTACAGCGAATGATGTAGGGTCAGTGAACACTGGAAACAGTAAAACCTGGATGTTGGCTTTTATACACAACCTACCGTGATGAAACACGGCAGCATAGCAGATAAGTGTCAAGACACATTCTGGGAAGAAGTCTCTGTAAATAGATTTAACTCCAGCATGGTGGCTCTGATTATGTAAAGGAGAATCTGCAGGCAACTACTTTCTAGTCTTAGGGTTAAAGATTTCTAAATATCAACCCCTAATCATTTGAGAATTCATTTTGTCACAATTTCAAATCATTCACATCTGAGCTACCTTGTCAAAAGAACAAAGACAATTCTAAAAACTGCAAGGAAGAAAGGTCGGCCACCCGTTTCATTGTCTTATTGTTCAAAATCACGCATGAATGAATGATGACAGGAAGACTGTGTTGAAAAATATGGCTTTTCCACAGGTAATCTATCACCTGTGGAAAGTGATATCATTATTGACAAAGGACTGAAGCAAGATAAATCTCCACAGACAGTTCTTTGAGAAGATGCCACAGGGTGCCAGAGGGTCTCTCTCAGCCCTCCTGTCCTCCCTTTAAAATTATTTAGTATAGCAGACATGAGCAATGGCAATGGGCCCAGGGGCCATGCCTCTGCCGCAGGAATCTCTGAGGCCCATGCAAACTGCCAGCAAAAACAAAGCAAGACAAAAGGACATGGCTGTAAGCTCCTAGCCAGGGTGACAATCTGATGTTCTGGGGTGTTCAAATGTGGTGGGGACCTGCGTGTGAATGAGCTGAAAGGCAAAAACTGTTCTACCCAGAAGCTTTCAGGAGCAAACAGCTCTCCTCCCCTTCCAGGAGGAACTGCAAAAGCAGGGGTGAGTTACTCATGACCCCCAAGCCAAGGTTTTGCACGCCTCTGTGCTATAGAGGTAGAATTCAAAGTATCTCACAAGCCTTCTTTATAAAAGTAAGTTTTTGTCACATAAAAGTAAGCCTCCCTCTCCCACCCCCAAGCTGCTGCTTGTTGCTGAGGATAGTGGAGCCTTGCCAATGTTCAGAAGCTGCAGAAATGAAAAAGCAACTGTGAATTGTGGTGGTAGAGATTATGTCAGGGAAGCACTCATTTTTCATAATAGAGCTCCTTGTTTAAGTTACTTGGTTTCCAGCACTTTGTAGCATTTAACAACAGCGCCTTGCCAAAGATGCAAGCCAAAGGTTCTTCATCATTTATTGCTTTTTGGTCCTTGGCTTGCAGCTTGGAGTAAGACTCTGGATGGAACAGTTGGTTGTCATCTTTGCTATTAGTCTTCATACTATTGTGTTCCTGACTATTTTCCTCCTCGAATGGGCTCCTAGTGAGGAACAGAGCTCCAGCATACTAGCAGATTTGTGTGAGTGGCTTGAGGGACCATCAAAGGGTTATGTTGGGGGGAAAGTGAGTGTCGTAACATTAGGGGAACAATTTCAGTTTATGGAGGAAGGAGCTTGAAACAATTTCATGGCATCCCTCTTCTGACCCATTCCCTGGTCTCAATTACTTTAGCAGATTAATTGCAGTCCTGCCATGCTTGCAGATGATATTAATGATGCCAAGTCACTTCATCAAAAGGTGCATGTTATCTCAGACCCTGTCTTGACAGAGCGTGTTGACCTGATTTGCATTATTGAAAATTGGTTCAATGAGGCATGAAAGTGCAGGATAGGTTCTTGAGTGCAAGAACATGCCCGTTTCAAGTGCTTACACCTGATGCTGGGAAACTAGAAGTAAAACAGGGATTATGTGGTGTCTTCCTCAGTGCCCAAAAATTTCCTTTCCTGATCTGAGAGAAATGATAATGGTCTGGGTGGCTAATGGTTTTGGTGGAGTTTAGTTCTTAATGTGAGGTTGATGCATCCAAAGCAGTTCTCTACTCCAGCGTTTCCCAAACTATGTTCTGTGGAACACCAGTGGACTTCAATTCCCAGACGCCTCAGTCAGTACATTGGCTGATTAGTGCTTTGAGGAATTGACTTAGGCTTAGATTAACATTGGAATGGTATTTTGTACTGTATTGTGATTAGATAGTATTGTCTATTCTGTACTGAGTATTGTTTATGGATTGTACACTGATTACGCTGTGATTATATTTATTTTGTTGTACTGTATTTTATGATATTATGATATTGTATTGAACTGTTATATTGTATTCGATTGTATGTTGTGAGCCGCCCTGAGTTAGTTTCACCAAGTAGGGCAGCATATAAATGGAATAAATCAAATCAAATCAATTCTGGGAATTGAAGTAAAAAAACCAAAGGTTGGGAAACACTGCTGCACAGTTTTCTCAAATTAGATTGGTCCCAACATATACTGTATAGCAAGTCAAATGTTGGACCTGGTGTTGTAACAGAACAAGGGAAAATGATCTGTAAGTGTAGGAGGCAGTGGTAACTCTACTATGATGCCAGTCATCTTTCCAAGAACATAATCCCTGTAGTTTGTATGGTCTGGCTTGGGGACTAAAGAATCCAGATACAGTAGTTTTCTGATCTTCCTGGCGCAAGTTTCTTGCAGGCTGAGCCAATGGTTTTGTCATGGCCTTGGTTATGATCCAGACAATTAAAATGACTGAACCCAAATGTTCTCAACCAAATCATACAGCCAGATCTGTGCTTGGTATCCTGAGGAACTGATGGCCATCAAACAATCAGGTTGACAACGAGCAACAATAGCAAAAGCAAAAGCCAAATAAACAGGCAGACAAGCAAGAGAAAACAAAGTGAACAAATAAAATAGCCAAAAAGAGATTGGGTTTATTTTGCCAGCATTGATGCTAGTGGAAACGTCTTATTTCTCCACCAACACTGTCCCAAGAATGATGGCCAGCCATTCAACTAGGAGAAATGAAGAGCTTCTTAGCTCTTGGAGCTCATAATAGAGAACCCTCAAGGAACTGTTTTGTATTATTCAGATAGAAATACTTGCAGCTACAAATTTTAACTGGGACCAATGAAGTTAGGACATTATCTATTTGTACTGTTATGGATACTTTTTACCTTGTGTAGTCTGAGAATGTAGATGAGCTTCCTTGAAGACTAAGGTCTATTACCTGTATTCTAGATCCTTGACCATCCTGTATTTTAAAGTGTACCAGAACAAGACTGGTCTGATGAAGTGGACTTGGTTGACAAAAGCTCACATTTAAATACAGGAGTTAGTCTTTAAAGTGCCACAACATTTTTTGTCTTTGTTTACAATGTTCTGTTTTGTTTACTCTCAGATATGCTTGCACAGACTAACACAACTACCACTTCAAACAGAACAAGACTATAAGTTTGGAATTTAAAAAAACCTGTTTATTGAGCCCTGGAGTGTTGTGTGTTAAAAACAACTGGATGTTTTACTAATTGCTTTGTGGCAGTCTGCTGCTGTTACCCTTTATGGCTGCCTAAGTAATTTGTTGTGTTGTGCGCTAATCAAAGAGCCAAGAAATAGGAGAGGCTAATTTGGATAATGCATATTGGAAATATTTAGAAAAATATGAAAGACAAAAACAGAAGATATCTCCTTTGCAACTTAGGCTTGATAAGGAAATAGCATCAAACTTGAAAAATCCCTGCCAAAATGTTTCTAAAATTGTCTTAAAATCTGCTTAAAAAGTGGTTTCTTTCAAGCCATATAGAATGAATCTTTCAAAATCCTAAGAATATGCCAAAAAATCTGGAAGGCAAACTACCAGCCCATGGACTGGCAACACTCAGTGTACATTCCAATCTCCAATAAAGGAGATGTCAAGGAGTGCAGTAATTATTGGACAATTGCTTTAATTTTGCATTCAAGGAAGGTGATACTCAAGGTGCTGCAACAAGGATTTATACCTTATATGGAATGAGAAATGCCTGATGATCAAGCTAAATTCTGAAAAGGAATAGCTCATATTGCAGATATCTGTTGGATACTGGACTGCAACAAAGAATTTCATAAGATCTGTCTGTGCTCTATAGTCTACAGGAAAGCTTTTGACTGTATGGATCAGAAGCTATGTGTGATTCTGAAAGAAATGGGTGCATCTCCAAACTTGATTGTCCTGATGTGTAACGTATATACTGGGACAAGAAACTACAATTTGGTCAGAATATGGAGAGACAAAATGGCTTCCTATATGTAAAAGTGTCAGACCAGGACATATTTTATTCTGTTATCTGTTCAATCTGTATGCAGTATATATAATATGGAAAGTCGAATGAGACTCAGATGGAGGATTGAAAACTGGTGGAAGAAATAGCATAATTGAAGATATGCAAATGATACCATTTTACCAGAAGAGAATAGCAATAACTTGAAATGACTTCTAATAAAAGTGAAAAAAGAATTTTTTGAAGTGGATAAATAATAATAATAAAAGTGGAAGTTTTTTTGTCTTTTTGTTTTGTTTTATTTTATTTACTCTCTGAAAGAAGAAAGTGCCAAACAGGATTGCAGCTGAACATTAAGAAAACAAACATTATCCCTACAGCAGAACTGCACAAGTTTAAAATTAACAATGAAGAAATTTTGAAAGATTGTGTATACCTTGGTTCAATCATCAACCCTGAAAAAACAACAACACACAACTAACCCAAAGGAAGACTGAGACTTACAAGAAAAGGAATGAAGAAATCAGAAAAAAAATCAAGTGCAAGATGTGCCCCTAGAAACCAAGACCAAGACCATTCATACTATTGTGTTTCTGATTACCATGTAGGGGTGTGAAAACTGGATAGTAAAAAAAGGAAGTAAATGAAAACATAATTCATTTAAAATCTGGTGCTGGAGGACAGCTCTGCAGATTCCCAGGAGAGCCAGAATGACAAACAAGTGGATCCTGTAGCACAAGGGTGCCCAAACATTTCAGGCTGCGGGCTAGTCATGTGGTTCAGGGTGCCCAAACTACGGCCCAGGGGCCGGATCTGGCCCCCGATGCCAATTCATCCAACCCACGAAGCCCTCGTTGCTCCCGTATGGATGCGTTTTACTTCCACTTTCAGGAGCAACGAGGGTTTCACGGGCTGGATGAATTGGCATCAGGGGCCATATCTGGCTCCTGGGCCATAGTTTGGGCACCCCTGCTGTCACAAATCAAGTAGGAATAGAGGAAGACTAGGCATGAGATGGATTTGCTCTCTCAAGGAAGACACAGGCTTGTGTTTGCAATTTCAGGGCTGTTGAAGACGGGACATTTTGGAAATCTCTCTTTCATAGTGTCTCCATGAGTAAGGAATGACTTGATGGCACAGAGCAACAATGACAAATCTGGCTTCTTTTGGAGCTATTGCACAGCGTGAGTTTATTCGGGATCACTAGTGGTACAGTACTTGTGAATATGTCTATATACAGTATGGCAGTGGGTCGTTACAAGGTTGATAGTCCTCTTTTGCATCTGTTTGGTTGGGCTGAAATGATCTTGTTTCAAGATTAATTTTTACATCCACTTCTCAGAAAACTCACCCCCCAGAGGTACACAAATTGAGTACTTGCTGGCATATTTAGTCATTTGTCAGCTGTATCATCTTCTATAATGGCCTTATCAATAACATTCTTACAATCCCCTTTACTACTTACAAGCTTGTATAATAATATATGGCTACACACTTGTGGGGATTAGTTTCATCATCTCCATCTTCATTGCTCTGCACAAGTGTTACTCCATCTGCCTGATTCACCTTCTATTAATTTATGATACCTGAAATAAAAAAAACACATTAAAATATGATCAATACATCCCACTGCAATAAACTTCCCAAACCTTTTGTATATGTCAGATGTTTTATTCTGGTTCTAAAAATGCTACTTATGTATTGCATGCCTTCAAATTGATTCAGACTTAAGGTGACTCTTTCCATGGTTTTCTAGAGAGGGAGTACTGAGAAGTGGTTTACCAGTATCTTTTTTCTAGGGACACCCTGGGACTGTGCAGCTTGCCCATGGCCACGTAGGTTGGCTCTTTTTTCTGAGGGCAGAGTGGGGGGAATAGAACTCCCAGCTTCTGGCTCCACAGTCAGATATCTAACTCATTGAGCTATATAACCAGCTCTAAAAACACTACACATATCCAAGTTCAATAAGTATGGGTATTACATTGCATTGGAAATCTATGTAGTGACATAATTTAAACTAAGAATCCCAAAGAGCATCTCTCAGCTCTCCACCTGTAAATGTAAAGACTCACTGAATTTAAAAGGCCACAGAGGAAGCCATCTAGCCATTATTGTATTTCTCATAGCACAGGAGGCCACAACATCCTACTTTGCAACTTTGGTAGTATTCGGGCAAATCTTCCGAACAAGAAAAGCCATTAGAAGGCATTTTGCATGAACAGTTTGTCAAGATAACTGATGCACTTTTTACTTTTGTTTCCCCCTTGAACATTTTTTTGGCACCAGTAAAATGGGTGTGTATTAAGAGCCAAACAATAATTGTGGTTTGTTTTGTCTCTGCATTCTAGATATGGCAGCATGGCTTGCTCCTCTGTAATCAAAGGTGGACCTTCGATATTAGCAAGAACAGCCTTCTCATCTCTTTATTGAAACACAGCCTAATGCTAAAGTGCTTCTTAATTAGGATTCACAGAGCATCTGACAAAGAATGTATTAGGAGTAAGCAATCTTCCTTCCTTGATTCCAATATTTACATTACACTGCAATTTGAGAATAACCAAACACGCATTTGTCCATCTTTCTGAAAACAAGGAGTTCCCTATCATTCTTTCGGCTTGGTATTTTCCTCAACGTAGCCAGAGCACAAATGGTCTTCAATGAATTTCAGGAACAAAATATTTCCTTAGAGTAGTCAAATTTAGTATCCTGACATGTTTCATGCTTTCTTAATTTGAATCCTACTTCTCCTATATAGAGTTCCAAACTGCTCTTTCTACAGAATAATTATTATCCAGTTAACCTTTCCAAATTATTTCATATTATAATAATGTATCAAATAATAAATAAATCCTTTGAGTATGCACTGTTTATTGAAGTAACAGTATGGACTTTCAATAAACAAAACAGCGTGTAGATATGTCCTAGTTAAGTGATGGCGAACCTTGGCACTCCAGCTGTTCTTGAACATCAATTCCCAGAAGTCCTGATCAGTAGGAGTTCTGACTTGGGCTTTTGGTAATTGAAGTCTCAGAACACTTGGAGTGCCAAGGTTCGCCATCATGGTTCTAGTAGCTTAGGTCACATCAGAAAGCTTATGGTGGGAGAAGAGTGAGGATATTACAAAAATCTAATGAATATTAATACTGCCAGGCTAATTTTTCTGCTTCTTGCAAGCACTCTATGGTTCCTTAACAGTCTTCTGGATATAGAGGAAGCCAGATGGATCACCAAGTTATCACTCTAGAACAGTATATTTGCCATCCAAAGTACTCTAAAAGATGGCTGGGTAAGCTTGCCTTTCATATTTCCAAAGAGATCTCTCTCTCTTCCCAAGCAGACCAATCTACTATTCAACTGCTATTCCAGTCATACATTTTCCCAATGTTTAAGCCACAATTGTGTCTTTGAATGTTTGAAACTTTGCCTAATAACCTAGCTAATGTTCAGAGGATGAAAATCCCCCCCCCTTTTTTTTAGTACTTAAAAATAAACTTGAAGACAGTCCATGTGTCTTGTGTTATTTGACACTGAAGAAAAAAGAGGCTGTGGTCGGGTTTCAATACCTGAGAACTGCACTTGGGGACATGAAAAGAGCCTCATTCAGGCGTCCCCTAAAAATCCTTTCAACCCAGAGTAATCTGACATGAAATTATTATTACCAATAAATGAGATTGAAACAGGCCAGACATCTATTGAAGTGATTAAAATAGCTAAGACCAGCATGCCAAGGGTAGTTATAAACTCTTCCTAAAAAAAAATCCCTTCCAAGTAGAATGGCATGGGCAACCTCCACTCATGAGATCCACCTAGTTTCACTAAGGTCAGGCTGAAAGTTGAGCTAGATGTGATTCCCAGATGTGGAATAAGAGGTTGCTCTTTGTTAGAAAGGCAAGAATGGGGAACCACAGCTTTGCTGCCCTGATCCAGGCAGTGGTGGGATTCAGCAGGTTCGCACCAGTTCACCAGAACCTGTGGCAGAAATTCTGGCTGCCCCCAACCCATCCAAATTTTGAAATAAAGTAGTCCTAATTTGGATGCAACACAGGACTTCCCCCTGGCCACGCCCACCATACTATGCCCACAGAGTAGGTAGTATTTTTTTTTAATCCCACCAATCGATCCAGGATATTAGGATTCCCAATCTGGACCGGCCAGCATTCTGATCAGACCCTGTCCTTCTGTCATTGTTCTTTTCTCTCCCAGAGAACATCCAATAGGCAAGGAATTTTCCCAGCTGCTCAGGGCTTGTGGAAAGCTTTGCTGACATGATATCAGTGCAGGACACCAACCCCTTTGCAATGGCCCAACCAAAGGGACAGAGGTTGTGGTTTCTGGGCATCAAGGTAACAACTGAAGCAAAGCAAAAAAAAGCAAAGCAATCACTCTTCTATTCCGCCCCATAGCGCTTAGTGCACTCTGTGGGAGGTTCACAAGTTAATGGAAATTTTGCCCCCAACAATCTGGTTCCTCATTTTACCGACCTTGGAAGGATGGAAGGCTAAGTCAACCTTGATTCCTGGTCAGTATTGCACTCACAACATTTTGGTTGCAGTACAGCAGTTTAGGCTCCTAAAGCCTCAGGAAACTGCTGTGCTTCTCCAAGTCCCCAGGCAGGGCAAAAATCTCACAGGGAATGGATATGGAGGAGGATAAAGCTTCCTTCTTGTGTTTGAGGGGGCTTTAAGTCCCAAGCATCCATCTGCATCCATTGCCAGCTAAACTCACATTCACACTCAAGGTACCGCTGTTTGTCTGTTGCCTTTACAGAAGGCAATGCAGCTCTCCACAAGACCCAAGAAACCTGTAAAATTCACCCATATGTTGCATGTATTATTATAAGAAGTGTTGAGCTGGCTCAGGTTTTGGTACATAAATCTTAGGGAATGAGATTGTCTGTGGAACTGTTGACTCTAAATGATCTTTCTGAGTGTTGAGAGAGCATTCCTCTATCAGCTCTGACACTACAGAAAAGACTGGTTTTCCATTTCCAACATAGCAGAAATAATCAGGGGAAGAGAAATGTCCCTCTGTTGTTAGGCAAAGATCATTCAAGAGGATGGAGTTGGGAAAGGCATACATGTGCCTGCTATCTATGAGCTGTGTTCTGAATTACATTTACAAATGAATTTTGTGTGCAAGAGAGAGAGAGGGACAGGGAGAATGAATGGTGCTTCAGTATTTGTGTCTTCGTCTGAAAATAATAATTTATTGTCAGAAATTATATTCTGGGTTGAAAGGATTTTTGCAGAAGAAACTCCATTCTGGGAAAGCTCAAATGAAGCTCCTTTCATGTCCCCAAGAGCTGAAACAGAGACAGGTGCTCAATCTGTCATGCAGAACCCAGGTCTCGAACTGCAGACTTGCCAGCCTTTCAGCTAACAAGGGGAGCTTCTTAACCACTGAGCCACCGCAGCATACCAAAACAAATCCTCTGGGCAATCTTCTCCCCTCCTCCCATATTCCAGGCTGTAGCCAATTTGGTTCTTTGGCCAGGATTGCTCTTCACTCCTATCCTAAGATTTCCCTTAAGGATATTTAGGGCATGGGAGTCTTTTAAAATATGGACACATGTGCTGTCCCAAGAATGTCTCCATTATTAAAAGACTCCAATCCCCATCTTGTTTTTTCATTTGCAGAAAAACGAATGCACTTTCTGATAATGCATTTAGTATCACCTCTATAGGCCTCTTTCCTTGTGCAGAAAAATATGGGTGAACTGGGAACCTACAGGGTGGCCCATAAGTCCATACCCAGCCATATATTTTATGTCTCCAGTGTATGGGTAGGGACTTACGGGCCACCCTGTAGATTGATCACCTATTCTGCTCCAAGTGTTCCCACTGATGAGTCCAGCTTGGTGAATGTCACACTATTCCCCATTTCTCCCAAATCAGACGTTTTGAGCATCTTCTCATTTTCAAGATTAAGGCCTAGAAGTGTTAATAAATCACTTAAACAAATTGTATCAACTATCACCATGAAAAGGAACACAAACTGAAGGCGTGAAATACATCAGCTGATAGCCAATTGGGGCTAGCAGAGAAAAAAGAGAGGCTTTCCATACGTTCCTTTGCTGCGAAAGGGGAAAAAAGCAGGTACAATAAGAGGGATTCCAGAGGTTGCTGTTCCTGAACTACTGCACTTAAAAGGCCGTGTCTTCGTGACTCTACATCAGGATTCACTGCTTATACCCATGATGGCGAACCTTGGCACTCCAGATGTTCTTGGACTTCAATTCCCAGAAGCCCAAGCACCCTGTGAATCCACATGAATGGGTTTACTGTGATTCATTGGGCCCACGCTGCCGTCGTCGCTCCCAGAAGAGGAAGTAAAACACGCCCGTACATGTTAAGGCTCTTCCGGGTTAACCCTTCCTCTGTATGGGTGTGTTTTACTTCCGCTTCTGGGAGCGACGAGGGCAGCGCGGGCTGGATGAATTGCAGTAAATCCATTCGTGTGGATTCACAGGGTGCTTGGGCTTCTGGGAATTGAAGCCGAAGAACATCTAGAGTGCCAAGGTTCACCATCATGGGCTTATACTGATAGGGGATATTCCTTGCAACTAGAAAACCAAAAACTGTCCACCTTGCTGAACCACGTGATACAGGATACATCCCTCTTAGGGGCTGCAATGTGTATTACTATGAATGACTAAGAGAGGAAGTGTATGGGTGACCCTTCTCCCTTTTCACATTCTGCCTATGCTCCTCCCCATTGGCAAGCAGTTGAAGGTTAACCATAGGATCCACTACTTAGACTGAAACACATGCTCCCTACACTATCCCACTGTGCATTCTGATCTTCTCTGTAAATCTTCCTATCCACTGTCTGCACAACAAGCATAAAAGCACACACATCTGTCACATCCTTGCTTTATTGCTCAAGTGTTGCTTTGTTGTTAAAGTGGTTAAGATGCTGAACTCAACGACTGGAAGGTCTGAGTTTGATTCCCAAGTATTGCAAGCCAGAGTAAGCTCCCGTCTCTGTCCCAGCTCCTGCCAACCTAGCAGTTCAAAACCAAGAAATTGCAAATAGATAAATAGGGACCACTTTGGTGGGAAGGTAAACAGCGTTCTGAGGCATGCTTGCCACATGTCTATGGAAATGTTTGCAGACGCAGACAGTGCTGGCTCTTTGGCTATAAACAGAGATGAGCACTGAACGCTAGAGTTAAATACGACTGGCTTTCCAGCAAGGGCGACCTTTACCTTTACTAACACATTGGGCTTTTTCTTCTAGGAGTTGCTTCCAGCCCCTTGATAATTTTAATTGCCCTTTCCTGCACTTTCTGCAGTCCTTACAATACTCTTTTTGAGGTGTGTGACTAGAACTGAACACAATATTTTAAGTGTGATTGCTCCACAATTTGTATAAAGGCATAATGATGTTGGTGAAACTATTCCAACTCTGTACCAACTTTCAACACTGTGTGTAATTAGAGCGTGAACAGTAAAGCATTGTCTAATGCCGATGGGGATAGGGTTGCGGGCCGGAGGCCAAGAGGCAGGTCTAGAAAGAAAATGGGAAAGAGGAGCTGAGAGGATTCTAGAATAAGGCAAGAGAAATTCCTCCTTTTTCTTCTTCTTTCGACTGGCAGTGGAAGAAAGATACCAGGCTGCTGAAGCTTGAAGACTGGACCATATGGGCAGTGATATAGGACTGGGTGCTCATCTCCGTTTATAGCCAAAGACGCAGCACTATCTGCATCTGCAGACATTGTCTTGTGGCAGGCCAGAGCACATGGAATGCTGTTATCTTCCTACTGAACTGGTACCTATTTATCTACTTGCAATCTCTTACTTTTGAACTGCTAGATTGGCAGGAGCTGAGATACAGACAGGAGCTCACTCCATTGTGCAGCACTTGGATCTCAAACTGCTAACCTGCCAACCATCCAGTCATCAAGTTCAGCGTCTTAATCATTAAGTGACCACAGTTCCTTATAACTTTATGACTAGGTCTAAATGCTGAAATATAAAGAGATGTAAATAGTTTTGTTTAGCCAGATGCAAATCTGTTAGTGTACCATATATTTCTTTATATTCATTATCTGGGACTCCTTTGATCACAAACACAACATGCATATTTGAGGGAAAGGACACAGAATTTGAGACCAATCTACTTTTTCATGTGGTTAGCAGTGTGGTCAATCCCATGCCAGAGAAAATCTCCCTCTGAAAATGCAAAGCTTCTGGAAGGTGTTTGGTGGTGGTGATCTGCTGGTTCCTAGTTTTGCACTCAAAGCATGGAGGGAGAAATCAGGCACAGCAAGGCCCAATAATTTTTATTTCAAATATTTTCAGTAAGGAGGCTGAACCAATTACAGCATGCAGAAATTAATAATCTTGAGCTAAAACTATTTTATTTCTTTGAGGGTGGCTGGGTATTATGGCTAAATATTAATTTTGGTTTAAGTGGTAAGCCATTAATTTCATATTATTATGGTTACATTGGCTTTGAACTTTTTATAATAGGTTTAGTTACCTCTAGTAAATGTATATGTAAAATAGATTTTCATATTCATAAACAAATGACAGAAGGTAGTGGTTTTAAAGTTTAAAAATAAGAAGTAGAACAAATTTGAACAGTTCTGCTCCCCAAGGTAAATTAAAGTACAGTAATACCTCGGATAACGTTTACCTCGGATAACGCTAAAATCGCATAACGTTAAGTAATCTGGGGGGGAGAATTGGATTGAATAACGTTAAGGTCCTATGGGATGGATAGGATAACAACCGCTAAAGCCTGTGCGGTTACAATGTATCTCTATGGAACTTTAACGTTATCCGATCCATCCCATAGGATTTTAACATGCATCGGATAACACTAAAAATCGGATAACCAAGTCTTAGCGTTATCCAAGGTATTACTGTAGTAAAGAAAGCAACATGTGATGGTTTCTAGTATCAGGACTCTCCTCCGACCCTCACTATCTGTGCTTCTAAAGGCCCAATCCAACTGAAATATTTGGGGCTGGAAAGGGGTCTAGTTATAGTGTGCTATCATCTGACTGCTGCTTTAAAAAAACCCAATCCAATTAATCCAGAAGTGGGCAAATTCTGTGGGCCATTCCCCATGGTGTGCCTCCCCCTAGAGCCTGTGGGGGGCACACCATGGCCATACCACTTTTTTTGCTGCCCAAATTTTGTGGTGCAACAGTGCAAACAGTGGTGTTCAACATTAAATGGGATTCTTTTTAGCTATAAACAAGCTACACATTGCACACGTATCTTACTTATGAACAGATGTACACTTCTGGATTACTTCATATTTACCCAAGGTAGGTGAAGACTCAATTAGAGGCAAAAGCAGTCGTTGTTGTTGGCTGCTACTTGTATCCAAATACAGTAAAACCCTGATTTACATAAAAATTGACTTACGTAACAATTTTTGTTGCAGAAAACGCATCCCATTTGCGATGCACAAATAAATCATTTTACATAAGGGGTTTAATTGTGTCTTGTAATTCTAAAATGGTGTCACTGACATTTTAAACTCCAAAATCGTGGCTCCGCACTATTTTAGAATTAAAATGTCACCTTGCACCACCCACCCCCACCACTGGAAATCACAAGACATCACTTACCGTGGTAGCGGTGGAGGCACCGTCACTGATTGCAGCAGTTCTGCCGCGTTTTCTGGAGTCCCTGCTACTTCTACTGGCACTGGTGGAGCTTGGGGGGCATGTCCACTCAGTTGTGCTCTTTGTCTGAGGTTTCTCCATCATGTGCTTTGGCTGGGAATGTGCATCAGGCAAAGACCACTCCATCCCGCTCTTTGTCTGATGTGCGCTCCCAGCTAGAGCGTGCTGTGGGGAGGACCTCGGACAAATAGCGCAACTGAGCGGGCTTCACCCAATGTGCGTTCCTGGTGGGAGTGTATGGCAGGCAGACCTTGGATGGGGAGCATGGCTGAATGGTTCTAACCCCCGTGCTGTACCGGTGCCAGTAGAAGTAGCGGGGGCAGCGCTGGTGGCAGCAGCGGTTCCCGCTCCCCTGACAGAAAGACAAACCGTTGAGGAGGAAGCAGCAGCAGCATTGAAAAGGTAGGCAGATCGCCTCATCATTCCCTTTGTGCTGATTATTTTTTGGATTATTTTTGGTCCGTTTGAGACTGTTTTTAATTCGCCCCCCCATGCATCCCTATAGGAATGCATCGATTTATGTAAAAAACCATATTATGTAAAAAGCTATGGAACTGACTTTTTACATAAATCGGGATTTTACTGTATATATTTCCCCCCCTGGAAATCATTTTCAGGAAAAATGCCAGTGGCGCAAATTTATTTAAGGTGGATCCCAGCTTGCCATGAAGTGACTCACACACTGTGATCATGGAGCCATCTCCTACAGCAGGGATCTGCAAACTTGGCTCTCCAGGTGTTCTTGGACTTCAATTACCAGAAGCCCAAGTCAGTACTTCTGGGAATTGAAGTCCAAGAACATCTGGACAGCCAAGTTTGCTGATCCCTGTCCTACAGCAATAGACTGCTGCAGCCTATGTGGCATGGCCTCTTCCATCGCCATGACCATTGGGAATCAGAATAGTGAAGTGGTTCCTCCTCCACTCATTTTGCCGTTGGGCTCAATATGATGGTTTCCAGTGGCATTTCCTCCACTGAGAGGACCATCACTCCATCTAAAAGAGGCTCATTCACCAGTAACCATTGGCTCCTTTAGGGAGTCATGTTAGTTACTGCTACCCAACACTCGGCATTGAGTCGCTGGCTGTACGGTCTACTCCTTTACCATAGCGGGATGTCTAGCCAGAGATTTTTACAGTAAAAGCACTGTTTTTTTTGTGCTGTTCAGTTTGGGCAGCAAAACTGGTGGTGGCAGCATCAGCAACAGCAAGACTACATGTAGTCCACAGCATATGTTGCTCACTTCTGATTTAACCTAAACAAACTAAACATTACCAAGAATTACATGTACTGTAATGTAATATCATGTAACCATGGCACAGTGGATAAAAGACAAAACTCTGCTCATAATCAGAGTTCAATTCCAATAGGTTAAAGTTTGACTCAGCTTTCCATGCTTTTGAAGTTGGTAAAATTAGTACCCAGCTTGTGGGGGCAAAAGGTTAATTAGCATGTGAACCACCCGGAGACTGCTCTAATCACTATGGTCCAGAATAGAAGTGTAATTGCTATTGCTATAGCTATGTCAATCAGACAACCGTTGTATGAATAAACCCTTACATCAAGGAGATCTTGGCTTGTGCAGCAGTATCAACAAAAGAAACACATACACAAATCTCATATCAATGAATACATATTTATCAGCATCTATAACTCAAAATTATACTGAAATGGATCAGTTCATTGCTATGGCTATTTTACAAAGACGAAGAGCTTATTTGCACCAGCATAAATGCATTGGCACAATCCACAGCAGCAAAATGTCACAAGTTAAACAGTCATGCTTGTATGTGCCAAGTCTTACAATAGACCTGTGATGATGAATATAGGTAGTTGGCAATTTATTTAGTGGCAGATTGCTGTTGCAATTTATGCAGGTGGACGTACACTGGTGTAAATAACTAATAGGTTATTTATTTTGGCCAATTTTAGTCATCCATGGCAAAAAAGCCAAGAAGAATAATGCCTCATGAGACAACATATAAAGATCTCAGTCTACATTCTTTTTAGGCTATAGCTCAATTTAGAACAGTTTTAGGAACACCAAACATATATCTGTAAGTGTTCAGCATCATAATCTTATTTCTAGATGACATTGTAGATGATTTATCGTCAAAATTCAGATCCTTCTTTTTCTAAAACTGTCTACTAAGCAATAGAAGAGAATCTATCAGGTGTCAATGGACAGAGAAATAAATCCATGGCGACCTTTACCTCCTGCTTATATTACTATAGTATAGAGAAGCATTCTTGATTTATTTATGAAATATCTGCATCTGGAACAATACAACACAAAATATGCAGCTGCTTTTCTTTAAATGTATTTATTCTCATAATGGATTAATATGGATCAATTAATGCCATTCAGTTTGTCTCCAGGGATCATGTGTCACTTAGGACTCCAGTCAAAAACATGCAAGATCAGTGGGACAAGATGCAGAAAGAAATAACTGTGGCACAAACGGATACATTTTTATAAGGCTGTGATCCCATACATCTACCAGCATATCAGACCCACTAAATTAAGGAGGGCATACGAGTAGACGGATACAGGATTGTGGTGTTAGTTGAAATCAGTGGGACATCATCTATTTCCATGGCAACCAAGTCAAATCCAACTAATATCTTGGGTCTGATCTACAGTGTATAATAGGAGTGCCCAAATTCTTTGGGCTGTGAGTTGGTCACATGGTGGAGCATGCTGGTCATGTGGTTCCTCCCATCGGAAGCAGAATTAAAATGCACATGTGTGCACGCAGAATGCTGCTGTAAATTATCCGTGGCTGTTATAAACTTCCTGGAAGTGGAAGTAAAACATGCATTTGCATGTGCAGAACATGCATGTGTATGCGCTGAATGCTGCCATAAATGACCCATGGTTGTCATAAACACATGGGTCATTTACAGCAGCATTCCATGCACACGCATACATGTTCTGTGTATGCAAATGCATGATTTACTTCCGCTTCTGGGAGCAGAGTGGATGGTGTGGACCAGATTAAATGATGGCACAGACTGTACTTTGCGCACCTAGGTGTATTATATTATTTTGTCATATTCATGAGATAATATTTGTATAACAAAAAGTAAAGGCCATAATCCAGTTAATTTGGCCAGTTGGCATAACACAATTGGCATAAATCCTATTGGTGAACTGAAACAAGAAGTTTGTATAAGCATTCACTGTTGAGTCATGCATTATACTGGGGTAAAAACTCAGCAGTTTTTGGCCCATTGTTTATTTCTTTGAAGTTTATGGGAAATATAAAATAGACTCAAATTCCCCCTAGCATTATAGTTATTTTATAAGAATAAAAGCTAATGTTCATACAATTATTTATTTACATTATGAAAAATGCTCTCCTTATTTAAGATGGGCATATATCAAAATTGTTGGTACAGTATTAGCATTTGAAATGGAGCTGTGTACATTGTAGGGTGTAAATTGTATTGCAAGATATAAAATATTATGAAGTTTTAAAAAAGGTCTGTTCAGCATACTTTGTCCTTGTGGCTGAATTACTTACGCAATCCACAGGTGCTATGACAGGGGTTGCCAACCTTTTTGAGTCAGGGGCTGGGTCACGCTCCCTCAGTTGAGGGGGCTGAACTGGTGCCCCCCCCCCCCAGCATTTACGGCTGCCATGAATGTGTTTACAACAGTCGTAAATGGGTTTACAACAGACATAAACGAGTCCATGGTTGATTCTGGCTGCTGGTGCTGAATTATCTTGTGCCGTGGGATGTATCCGGCCTGTGGGCCATAGGTTGCCTACCCCGGGCTATGATGTACTGTGGCTCACACTCAAGTCCAACTAAAGATAGCTGCAATGGACAAGTTGGTTATGGCTACCCTATGTCCCACTAATTTCACAATTGCATAAAAAAATTCCAGTTGAATTGGGAGAATCAGAATTCCTTAATTAACATTTGGGGGTTTTTTTTGAGTGGTAGAGAGAATACATTCAGCACAAATCTAATTTTGTTTCAAAATTTGAAAACCAACAGTAGTTTTAGTGTTAAAAGGCTATTTCAACATCACTTACCTTGGGCAGCGTCCCTGTTTCTCAAATGAATGACTGGACAAAGAAATATATGAGAAATTGATGGAGATAACTGACCAAACACATACTGAAGAGGAAAACAACATTGAAAATATTAAAATATAAAAAGGACACAAATCTGAATAAAGCTGACTAATGAGTACTTTCAAAATTAATTTAGGTCCTTTGAAGAAAAGCCTGGGGAGATGTGAAAATGTTCTGAAATGAGTAAAGAAATAATTATTTGTGCTCACTTAAAAAAATAAAAATAAAGAGGAAGAAGAAAAAAAGAAAGAAAAATTGTGCTTATAAAAGCCACATAAAATGGGACTCTCACTAGAAAAATGAGAGAAACTCCATCACACCTGGTGTGTTGTACATGCTGACAGAAGGGTTGTTATAGACCGCCGATTCCCCGAGCAATGTGTTATAAGGGTTGTTAGTGCCATGAGGACGAAGAAGAGCATTGGTTATAAGATGGTTAGCCATGGCTCCTGGAGCAGCCCAATAGAGAGACAGGGAGGGGAGAAGCAAAAAAACAACAAAAAAAGAGGTCAATCAGGCAAATGTGATAAAATAAATAAATAAAACATTCAGACTGACAACAATTTCAATTGCCCCAATTAAAAGCAGCCAGCGTATCCAACTGGCAAGCTAGATGTCACCAAAGCACAGATGTCATCAATGATGCAAACAAAAATGAATTGCGGTGATGCTGAACCAACCCCTCCAGGAAATCTCCAACCAGCCGCTCAGAGTGCTAAACTGAAGAGACACTCAGCATGCTTGCCACATAAAGAAAGGATGCTCGCATTCTTTTTACAGTGAGAAACTCTAATGGAACGGCCGAACAGAGAGAATGCTTGTGACTAACACAAAATGGCACATTTAACACTCACTACATGTTAGTCATTATTTTCCTCCAAACTTTGAGTTCCAGTTCTCTGTTTCCAATAAACATGGGTCTTCAGTTCTTTTTAACTTAGATTAAGTTCTGTTTATCATTGCCAGCAAATACAACAGATCTTAAAAGAATCATAAAATTACCATAGAGGGGTAAATCTGTTCTTATACAACAGGAGTGGTCAACCTTGGTGCTCCAGGTGTTCTTGAACTCAAATCACAGAAGCCCAAGTCAGCACACCTGCTGATCAGGGCTTCTGGGAATTGACGTTCAGTAACACCTGTGGCATAAAGGATGACCACCTCCGTTCTACAAGAAGAAATAAGAGTGCTCTGCCAGTAGAAAGTTGGGAGTGACTGATACAGAAGTATGTCATACTAAATCAGAACTGGAGCTAAATTGTTCTCCATACAGTATTTGCACTCCCTTTCTTTGTACAGGTATTAGCCCAGAAATTTTCTACTGGCCATGCTATCCAAGGGAAGGCTTGATTAAAGACTACTTTGTTTCTCAAAATGAAAACAAAACTACCAACAACAGAAAACCATTGCTTGTTCTTTCTTTTTTATCTTCATAATTCACAAGGATGAGGAGCATAGGAGAAAAGAAGGCTGTATTGAAACAGGCGTCAGATCCTATCCTAGAAATTAACTGATATAAGACCTTTAAGTGTGAACCACAGTCTGTGCAGCAAGGAGAACTATGAACAGACTGGCGAAATCCTACCGAACAATTGGGTCAATAAATAGGTATTTCCCCAGTTTGCTCCCACCATATCAACATATAGGCAAGTTCAAAAAAATTATTTTACAGGCAAAACCAAACAAGGAACTGTGGTGCTTTGGCACTGCTTTCCTTTTAATGTGCCGCGTTTCAGATATATTGCACCCTAGAATAGCATGTCACAACATTTTGAGACAGATGATAATTATATAAAAGTGAACAAGAGAGAACTAACCATACAAACACAGAGGCATGCTAAAGATCAGCAGCCACTGCTAGCACAGAGAAGCTCTGATATGATGGCAGGTTCTTCTAAAGCAGGGGTTCCCAACCTAAGGCCTGTGGGTGGGATCAGGCCCACGGCACCATTTCATGTGGCCCTCCACCGCCTCCAAGGGCATTTGGGAAACAAATTGGCCACCCCCATCGTGCAGGCAGGGCAAAATGGCCATCTGGCCCTCAAAGCTGACTGAGAGAGCATGACCTGGCCCCCGGCTTGGAAAGGTTGAGAACCCCTGTTCTAAAGGCACCAACAACCCATGGGATAAAAAGTATTTCAGTTTACAAGGTATGCCTCACCACTGGGGAGGCTGAGCCAACCACCAAGACCATATGGCAGGGGTGGGTCACCTTCAGAGGCCTGGGAGCCACCCACATCAATCTCTGGGCCTGGAAGGGCCATACCTGCTTAAAGAACTCCTATTTATTTTCCTTTTAAAATGTTTTTAACTAAAAAACGTCCCTTTGTTCACTCTAGTTGCCAATTTTTTTTTATTTCAACAGTAACAAAAGAAAGCAAAAACAGAAAGAGGGAGGTAAAAATAGTACAATTGCAAAAACAAACTAACCAAAGATATACGTATCCCGACTATAAATTAAACCGGGGTGCCCAAACTTTTCAGGGCGTGGGCCAATGACATGGTTCAGGAAGCTGGTCACTTATTATTATTATTATTATTATTATTATTATTATTATTATTATTATTATTATTATTATTATTATTATTATTATTATTATTATTATTATTATTATTATTATTATTATTATTATTTCAATTTATCTGGCCCCCATGCCAGGTCATCTGGGCCCTGTGCCGTAGTCTGGGCACCCCAAATTAAGCTAAGTAAACTAAAAAATACACACGAACACTATAAATAAAACACTAATACTTTAATTTTTCCTAAATATCTCTTTCTTTGAATTACTTTATTTAGAAAAGAAAGAAGAAAAATCTTTATTTATTCTAAAAAGAGAGAAAAAAACTAGTATTAAAAAGAGGGAAAAAACTCAAAATATTTTCTAATTTAAAAAAGGGTATAGAAAATTTTTCCTTTAACTGCCTATAGGGGAAAAAAACCATTTAAGATGCACCGAATAGCTACAATGTCTGATTAGTACCCCCTTCTCTACCTATGACAGCTTTTGGCCTTCTGCAAGTGAAAGCCTACCCATCTCAATTATTTTAGTCTTTGTTGTAAGAGTATATTGGTTTTCAATAGTACGTTCAGCACTATTTTACGATGATAGAATCATTGCAATAGGAATTCCAGTTGGGGAAAAACAAAGATGTATGGCCTGGGTTTGTAATTCAGTCCATACCTCCCAGAAATTCACTCAGGGTGTGATCGCAAATGAAAACAGGTCTGAAGCTGGACCATTTCTGAAGCCGCCTGGTGCAATCTACTTCCTGGCGATCCCATGATGCACAAGTCTAACTTTAGTCCATGCCCAAGCTGAACCTTTTGCACCCACCTATAGAGCTTCTCCTGTTGGCATTGGGCTGGAACAATTCTCTAGCACAGGGTTTCTCAAACCTGTGCCCCCCAGATGTTCATGGACTTCAATTCCCAAGAGCCCTGATCAGCAGTTGTACTAACTGAGGCTTCTGAAAACTGAAGTCCAAGAACACCTGGAGGCCTAAGGCTGAGAAACCCTAACATAGCAGACAGTCACAAAGCATGGCAGCCATGTGTGTTTGCAGCCATCTCATTGCACATTCAGTCATTTTAAAATGATAAATAAACAAAGCACACTTATCTGGATACTTATGATACACAGAACATATAATTACTGGTCAGTGTCCTGTATTCTATTCTTAGGTAAAGGCCTCCCCTTGCTTGAAAGCCAGTCATATCCGACTCTAGGGTCTAGTGCTCATCTCTGTTTACAGCCAAAGTGCCAGCACTGTCTGTGTCTGCAGATGTGTCCATGGACATGTGGCACCAGGGGTGTGCAGGGCACCATGGGAAGGCACTGGGCAGGGAGTGGTGGGCGGCCTATTTTGGGGAAGGGTTGGGGGGAATCCCATACATTGCTATTGGTGTCCCAGGGTGCCAGAGGCAAGGGCGAGGTGGGACAAAGCCCAATTGCCTGATATACAAGCACATGCCTGTGTGGCACGCATGCCTTGACACCGGAGTGCATGGAATGCTGTCTACCTTCCCACCAAAGTCATACCTATTTAACAACTTGCAATTTTTTGCGTTCAAACTGTTAGGTTGGCAGGAGCTGGGACAGAGATGGGAGCTCAATCCATCTTGCAGTACTCAAGAATCAAGCTTGGACCTTCCAGTTGTTGAGTTCAGTGTCTTAACTACTGCAACCATCGCAGTCCCTATTCTATTCTTAGGCAAAGTTAATTAAGCATATAATGGTGACTCGACACTAGAATTTGTGGCCAATATGAATTAATATGGATCCATTCCACTCTGATTTCAGGTCTTGCCATGAGAAAGAGCTTTATTTCAATCTGATTTCAGATTTAGTCATAAAGCAATCACACTTATATACTGCCCCAAAGTGCTCAGTGTACTCTCTGAGAGGTTCATAAGTCATGGAATGGAACTGCCTTTTATCCCCTCCCCCAGAAAAAAAGGCTCCCGAATCTTTCAATAATTTTGGATTCCATCATCCATGGCTTCCTGGATGGGACTTGGAAGAAAAGTTCTGTGATGGATCATGCAAAAGATGGAACTGTTGTTTAGCATCTTGGCTGTAGGCCTATGACATCCTAATCTGTTCCATTGATTGAAAATATTTTCTAAGGATTTGGGCTGCATTGATGCCAACAGGGTGAGGGAAGCAGTCCCAAAGGTGGCCATATACTGTGAGCAGAAGAGTGACCTTCCTTCACCTTTCCAAGCTCCTGAGTACTATTAAAAGACTTTTTAGTCTAAGACTGTCTGCTTTGTTGCTCCTTTTCTTGTCCCTCCCCTTAGATGTTCCACTGGCTGCTGTTAATCGTGCATATTTGTACTCTTCCAAATTTGCAGTTTCCCAAATTTCTTGCAAGGCAGTCATGATAAAAAAGCAAACTCCAGTAAACACAGAGCAGTGTTTACACAGAGATCCTTTCAGTCAAAGGAGTCCAAGAAGGGTGAGAGTTTCTAAAAAAGTAAATTCTAAAAGAACAAATCCAGACAATTCCAAAAAGAAAGAAAAATAGAAGACAGCAAATAAGACCAATGTGGTTCCTCAAAAAAGCTCAGAGAGGAGCTAAAAACAAAAAAGGACACATACAAGAAGTGAAAGGAAGGCAAGGCTACAAAAGAAGAGCACAGACTAGTAGCGAAGAATTGCAGGGATGGTGTTAGGAAGGCAAAAGCTGAGAATGAATTGTGGCTGCCAAGAGATGCTAAAAGCAAAAAAGGATTTTTTAGGTACGTATGAAGCATGACAAAGAAAAGAAACAGTAGCTCATCTGCTTAATGGGGATAGAATAAAGATAACAGATGACAAAGAAAGACAGAAGTGCTCAATTCCTACATCAGTTCAGTTTCCCTACTCAAAAAGGTATCATATAACCCTCCAAGCAAGTGTAAAGTACAAGAGAGAGGGGCAGGATTTCAGCTAACAGTCAAGGAATATCTTATTACCTTGAATGAGTTCAAATCCACAGGACCAGATGAACTGTACCCAAGGATATTGAAGAAACTGGCAGAAAATATCTCAGAACCACTGTCTATCATTTTTCGAAAATCATGGAGGACAGGTGAAATTCCTGATGTTTGAAGAAGAGCTCATGTTGTCCCTATATTCAAAAACAGCAAAGAGGAAGAACTGGGGAACTATAGACTAGTCAGCCTGAGGTCAATTCTGGGGAAAATTCTGGAGCAGATTATAAAATGGTCACTTTGCAAGTAAATTGAAAATAATGCAGTAATAACTAGAAGCCAACATGGATTTCTCAAAAACAAATCCTGCCAGACTAACTTCCATGTTGGATAGTGGGAATGGTGTTGATCTAATATATCTTTACCTTATCAAAGTCTTTGACAAAGTCCTTCATGATATTCTGATTAGCAAGCTAACTGGGTGTGGCCTGGATAGCACAAGTGTCAGGTGGATATACAGAATCGTACTTAGAGTTCTTATTAATGGCTCCTCTTCAAGCTGGGGGGAGGAAACAAGTGGAGTACCACAAGACTCAGTCCTGGACCCTGTGGTCTTCAACATTTTCATAAATGACTAGGATGAGAGAGTCCAAAGAACTATTATCAAATTCGTGGATGACACAAAAAAGACATGAACAGAATTCAAAAAGATCTTGATAGGCTTGAACACTGGGCTGAAACCAGCAGAATGAATCTTAGCAGGGATAAATGCAAAGTCTTACACCCAAGGGGAAAAAAACTTTGAATTGTTGTAGATCACAGGCTACCATATATCCTCGACTATAAGTTGTCCTAAATATAAGTCGAGGTACCTAATTTGAACCTCTAAAACTAGGGAAATAGATTGACCCGAGTATAAGTCGGCGTTGGAAAAAGCAACTGCTGCTAGTGAGTTTCAATAATTAAAATACATGAAAATATAGTAAAATTAATAAATTTAGCCATTTGTATGGGTATGTTTTTGAGTTTTTACAGTAGTGTTAGTGCTCCCCCCCCCCCCCCAGTATGTTTAAATTTGCACCACTACGACAATGGGATCCTCGGGACTGTTGACCCGAGTATAAGTCGAGTCCCCTTTTAGGATCTCATTTTGGGGGGCTAAAAAATTAGACTTATACTCTAGTATATACACTAAGCATGAATCAATTGTGTTACATGGCAGCAAAAAAGTCCAATGCTGTTTTAACAGGAGTAACTTGTGAGGTACTAGTTCCCCACTATTCAGCACTAGTTAGAGCACATCTAGAGTACTGTGTCCAATTCTGGGCGCCACACTTTAAGAAAGTTGCAAACTAACTAGAGCAGGTACACAGAAGGTCAACAAGGAAGATCAGAAACCAAATCATATGAAGAAAGACAGAAGGAACATGTTTAGCCTTGAGAAAAGGAGATTGAGAGGGGTATGATAACACTCTTCAACTACCTGAAAGGTAATCATGACAATCTTAGGGACAAGAGGAAGGGCAGGATCTATTATCAAACATCCCAGAGTACAGGACACGTAATAATGTGCTCAGTCAAAAGGAAGCCAGATATAGGCTGAATATCAGGAATAACTTTTTAATGGTTAGAGCAGTATGGCAGAGGAACCAACTGCCTCAAGAGGTGGTAAGCGCTCCATTCAAGAGAGAACTGGACATCCACCTGTCATATTAGTTTTGATTGAGAAAACTGCATTGAGCAGGGAGTTGGACTTGATGCCTAAAAGGCTCCTTCCAACTCAATGATTCTATGACTCTATGACTTTATGTTGCTATGCTGGTAAGAAGGCTTCCTTCAATGAATTTCTTCCTAGCATACAGCTGAAGGTGGCTCCCTGATGGAACGGAACATGGTATTCTCTGTCTATGTATACAGTTGCTTAAAACCGTAGCAATCCTTTGGATGAAAAAAAGCCATATTGATTAGTGCCTAGATATCCTATCCTCTTATTCCAAAATACATTTCCTTTCCATGGGAACATACATTTCTCTCAACCACAGGGGAAAAAAAGCTGAAGTGTCCTTTCCAGGCACTTAATAAATGATGGCGGAGTTGACAAGAAGTCCACTTTCCCTGAATGCCCCTTTAGTTTTGGAATGATGCTTTAGATTTCTGAAGGAGGAGGAAGAGGAAAATGAACCCCAAGAAGGGGAAAAAAGGACTAAATTTGGCTCAAAAGGTGACACTTCACAGGCTCCTTTTCAGATCTATTGGCTCCTATTGAATATCAATAGCTAGTCCCTCTCCCATGTCATGAATCTGGCATGGAGAAAGCATAGAAGACAGTGTGACAGGAAAATGGTAGTAAGTATGCCAATATCACCTGTAAACAGTGGTGGGCATCAGCAGGTTTGCACCAGTTCACCAGAACCAGTAGCAGAAATTCTGGCTGGCCCCGTCCATCCAAGTTTTGAAATAAAGTAGTCTTAATTCAGGTGCAACGCAGGGCTTTCCCCCTGGCCATGCCCACCATACCACACCCACAGTGTGGTAGTAAATCTTTTTGGAGCCCATCACTGCCTGTAAATCCAAAAGATCATCAGCTCTTCTGGATCCCACATCCTCCCAAATAAGGTATGGATCTTTACAAGGCTTGACATAATACAGATGAGATGCACAACTCTCAGAGAGAGGCAACCAGTGGCAAAAAATATTTGAGGCGTGGAACAAAATAGCGGGAATGGTACACATTCTTCATATCTGCCCTACAGCTCTTTAGATCAGGAGTTCTCAACCTTTTAAAGCTGGGAGCCAGGTCATACTCCCTCAGACAGCTTTGGGGGCCAGATGGCCATTTTGCCCTTCTTCCACCACATCACACTTCCTGGTGTGGTGGAGGTGGGCCACATCTGGCCTGTGAACCACAGGTTGAGAATCCCTGCTTTAGATGCTTTGGTGGCTTTGAGGCTGGAACTCTCTAAATTTAAAAAACGATTCTTCTGTTAATGTGAAATGTGACCTCAAAATCTGGGTGCATTTCTTGTCATGCCTTAGTTCTTTTAATTTCGAATGTGAAATGTCACACACCATCCATCATCAAACACCATTAAAAAGTGTTCAAATACAAAATGCCACAGTATGGCAATGCAGTAAAATACTACAGTTTGTTTTATGCAAGTGATCAAGTACTGACTCACAGGAAATATCATTTCATGTGGCCTATTATATCCATCAAATTTAAAATACTACAATATGTCAATTATCAGATTATGTCTTGTTGAAGAGTTTCTACGTAAGAATTCGTTTAAAAGCACCTCAAAGCCAGATGTGCCATTAGAAGCAGAAGTATAAACTGAAATGAATAAGAGACAATGATTTCAAAAAGGACAAAGTGCCGTGCATCAAAATATATCTCGTACTGGAGTCCAAGATAATTTAAACATAGAAAATACACAATCTAAGTAGCATGCCTGCCAAAAACATGATTTCATACACCTTTATTTTCTATATGCCAACAGACTGAGAAACAAAAAAACCAAAGTTCAGCTCCTAAGAAACAGTCTAGTCAGGCATGAAAAGGATGTTATAGGGATAGAAAAAGATATTACGTGGGATGAAAGCAAAGTGTGAACCAGCGGATTGCAGTGAAGTCACCATTTGGGGGGGGGGGGGGAGCTTTCTGAAATATTCTGGCAACTTTAGGCCTAAGAATATTGTCAGTGGTTCGTAGGCTTTGCATATAAGGCCCAAAGAGGTATAATCTGGAATATGAAGACATAGTTAAGAAAAAGGGGAAAGACTTCTGATTACAATCAGAATGCAAACATATAGTTAAATCTACTATTTGTTTCATTTCTATTTTGTTTCATCCCCAAGACTCTAGTCAACTAAAAGATTCAACATCTCATATTTAAAAAGAGGAAAAGGCAGATGAATGGAGTTTTTCTTAAATATCCCCTGAAAACCTTGGAAACAGCTTGTCTGTCTTTGCATTCCCAGGTACTTCTGTGTGTGTTTCTCTCCTTGATGAAAAGGCTACAGAAGCCAATGGCAGATACCACATACCTGCCTATAGCTGCTGCCCTTCTGTGGCATGTGGCCCTTCAGCCAATCAAGACCAGGGGTCCCCCAGCCCACCTTAAACCTCTTACTGGTTTTGCTGAACCTCTTGTTAGGGTTTTATAACACTGGCCATGTTATTCTTCTGAGCCATTAAGCTGATTCAGGATTTGTAGAATACTGTTCTGTAACCTTTATGGCCCTATATGGCTGGCCTTTTCCATAAGATAGTGTGGAGTTACTGTTATTTAGCTTCTTGGCTTTTGACCTACTCATATGGTTCCTGAGGGTTGTTATTTTGCAACCTATTTTTTGTTTGTTTTATGTCTGGCCAGGTTATCCTGCTACTGTAATAGAGTAGACCATACTGCCAGTGACACAAGGTCGACTGTCAGGCAGTGGTTAACTAACCTGACAATCCTGAGGACTTACAATCTTGGGTGATGATTCCCAAGTAAATCCCACTTGAATCCATCTTGATGGAGGGCAGCAGCTTTGTCAATACTGGCCTGGGGCTGATTAGAACTTTGTTTGCCCAAAGGGCTCAGGATCAGAAAGTGACTCATGGAATTGGATCTGTGGTTATGGGTGTCATGCTGTGATGCAGAAGGCAAATGGAAGACTACTGCATTATATTGTTTTCAGGACAATCTTCATGGCTGATCGCCATGAGGACATCCAATATTCGGAATCAGATATGGCCCCTCAAGAATAATAATGTTTTTCGTGTATTTTAATATCTACATGAAACCACTGGGAGAAGCCATATGGACTTTTATAGCTGTGTCTTTCTATAAATACTAATGACACCCAAGTCTGTTTCTGTTTTTTATCTGAGGCCCAGGAGGCGCTGGCCATAGTGTGGATGAATAAACTGAGACCATGGTCCCATTAGTTGGTAGGCAGGACAGCTTGAACCTGGAAGTACCATTTGTTCTGGATAAAGCAACAATCCCTCTGAATGTAATGTGGGGATGCTTTAGAGCCCAATGCTGCTCCTGAAGAGCCAGGAGATAATAGTGCCCAGAGGAGCCTTAGCCAGTGTCCCAGCTATATTTGTTCCTATGGATGGCAAAGCGATCTATAGTGATCCATTTAGAGCTCTTATTCAGATTATTTTACTATGTGTGGCTATTTTTGGCAAACATTTGATTGTTCTTGTTACATGCTATCTAGTTGGAACCAAGTTATAGTGACCTTAACATGGCTCTCAAGGTCATTATTCATTTGTGTCAGAAACATCACAGTATAAATAAACAAATCAAATGTTTTTCACTCGATAGCAGGCAAGATCAAGAGCAATTGGTTCTAAAAAGATTTTTGAAGAATGTTATTCATTGTGGAGATCATTATCTTCTTTCTGGCATGCAGCTCTGTGTATGATCCAGAATAACACTTGGTACTCGGGAATTAAACAGTGATCTCACCGGATGCCCCTCCAAATAACCTGAAATGTCTAAGAGGCCTGTCTTTTTGTCAGATGAAAGGCAGATATTTGAGAGTTCATAGGGTAGAGTTTAAATTGATTTCTATCATAATATGTGGAAAGTTCTTTTAATGCCTCTATTAGAAGATGTTCCACAACCTGAAAGCTCTTCGACTGAGCAGCAAACAGCTTTCAAGATAACTAAGATATTTTACCAGCCTCCCCTAACCTGAGTTCCCTTGGCTAAGCAAAGATTTGAACCCACCTCATCTGTTACTGGATAGAATCCAAAACCAACAGCTACTTAAAAATAAATAAATAGGACAACCAGCTTATTATTTGGACATGAAGTTTGTTGCTGTTCAGTTGCACAGTCGATTCCGACCCTTTGCGACCCTATGGACCATTGCCCTCCAGACAACCCTGTCCTCCACCATCCTCCTCAACTGGTCCAGCTCTGTACCCATTGTGTCTACAATACCATCTAACCATCTCATTTTTGGCCGCCCCCTTCTTCTTTTGCCCTCCACATTTCCCACCATCAAGGCTTTCTCAAGTGAATCCTCTCTTCTCATTTGATGTCCAAAGTACTTTAGCTTCATCTTTACTATTTTGACCTTCTAAGGAGCAGTCAAGGTTGATTTCTTCTAAGATTGACCTATTTGTTCTCCTTGCGGTCGAGGGGACTCTCAAAACTCTCCTCAAACACCACATTTCAAAGGCGTCTATTCTCCTGCGCTCAGCTTTCCTAATCATCCAGCTCTCACAATCATACATTACCACCAGGAATACCATTGCTTTGACTATGCGAATTTTTGTTTGCAAGGTAATGTCTCTATTTTTAACTATGTTCCCCAGGTTTCCTATAGCTTGTCTCCCAAGCATCAGTCACCTTTTTATTTATGAACTTTGGGCATGATATTATACCACTCGTATGGAAAAGCTGTATTGGCATCTAATACAGTGGTACCTCGCTTAAAGAGCATAATGCGTTCCACAGGATTGCTCTTTAAGCGAGTTTGCTCTTTAAGCGAAACATCATTGTAAATGACCAAGGGGGGGGGGGGACTCCAAACCCCGATTTATTTGCTAAGTGAGTTTTTGGTTGGTTTTATTTGTTAAGCGAAGCGAACATTCAGAGAAAATTCTGCTCTTTAAGCGAGTTACTCTTTAAGCGAAATGCTCTTTATGCGAGGTTTGACTGTATGTATATGAGCACAAAAAGCCCTTAGAGCTTTGGAAGCACAGTAATACCTCGGATAACGTTTACCTCGGATAACGCTAAAATCGCATAACGTTAAGTAATCTGGGGAGGAGAATTGGATCGAATAACGTTAAGGTCCTATGGGATGTATCGGATAACAACCGCTAAAGCCTGTGCAGTTACAATGTATCTCTATGGAGCTTTAACGTTATCCGATACATCCCATAGGATTTTAACATGCATCGGATAACACTAAAAATTGGATAACACCAAGACTTGTGGAACCAAGTCTTAGCGTTATCCGAGGTATTACTGTACTGTATATGAAATAACTACTCCCTCCTCTATAATTCTGCCTACAGCCTCTGATTTTTTTTTATCTCACCAGTTATATGCTCCACTACCTAGAGTGGTGAGTGGGTGTGTTCTTGAGATACATCCTTGCTTTTAAGCAACATCACAATTATATGCTTTCAAGCTTAGGAACTTCAGTGAGGGATTTCATTGTCCTTCAAAATGCAAAGGAAAACTGGCAGCAACGAACCCCTAAACATATGCAGCAGTCCAGGGGGCAAAGGGAAGATAGAACCAGTGCATATGTGTGTGAGTAGTAGATATGTTGATAGGACTTGTTTGTTTCAACATCTTCTTCCTAACAGATTGCTGGTGGGCTGCAAGGCTTAATTCACCCACAGCAAAAAATAAAATAAAATGCTTAAGTGTACTTAAGATCTTTGCAAATGAGTCAATGGGGGTGGAAACTAGATCCGGTTGGCTTTTCTTTTGGTGAGACTTCGACTTTGCTTGGGTTCTACTACTAGTTGACTTCAAAACCAACCCATCAGTCACCATTTGAGTAAATTGGAAGAGTAGCGCACATGTACTTTTCTCAGAGGACCTTATGCTTGATACAGGAGTGCCTGTTTACTTCCACAATACCAGGTGTATCTATCCATAATACTAAATGAGAAGGTGCATGTATGTTTGTGTGGGTGTATTTCTCCAATATTGTTCTGTGAAACCTAGGCATCTGAAACTATGGATGATGGATAATAAAGGAACACTAGGAGTGTGAGCATTTTGAGGGTATCTAGTCTATAAAATGCGTCAATTAATTTCAGTTAATTAAAATGTATCTGTATAATGCAATACCATCTCAAGCCTTCAGGTGCCAGGCCTTTCCTAATAAGAAGACAAAATGGGAGGCAGGCCTGGCAGATTAATTTATTCGCCATAGCTTTTTGGCAGGTTCACATTTCACATTCCACTGAGGGTGTTCAAACAGTTTAAAGAAAGACAAAACAGAACAAGCACCTCAAAGTGCCCGATAAGGGCTGAGATGGGACATGAAAGAGCAAAGGAAAGGAGCACTAATATGGCAGGGGATATGAGGTCTCCAACCCTTACAAAGCTAGGCAATTCTCCTAGTTTATAAATAAAGGCTCCACTGTTTTCTCATTCAAAGAAATTCCTGTACGTGGGTTTTATAGTTTGTTGCCCATTGCTTTGGAATCCAGATGTTTGCAGTATATAAATACATACTGTTGCCTTTTAGATTCCTTTCCACTGGGAAAAAGGGAATACATAATAATACCACTCAAAGCATATAGGTAAAGGTAAAGGTCGCCCTTGCTTGAAAGCCAGTCGTATCTGGCTCTGGGGCTCAGTGCTCACCTCTATTTATAGCCAAAGAGCCAGCACTGCATCTGCAAATGTTTCCATGGACATGTGGCAGGCATGCCTCAACACCAGAGTGCATGGAACGCTGCCCACCTTCCCACCGAAGTGTTCCCTATTTATCTACTTGCATTTTCTTGCTTTCGAACTGTTAGGTTGGCAGCAGCTGGGACAGAGACGGGAGCTCACTCCATCATGCAGTACCTGGGAATCAAACACTGACCTTCCAGTCAGCGAGTTTAGCGTCTTAACTACTTGAGCCACCGCAGTTCCAAATCTAGATTTGGAATCAAGATGTTTGTAGTATATAAATAAATACTGTTGCCTTTTAGATACCTTTCCACTGGGAAGAAGGGAATATATACTCCTCACTTTGGTGAGGAGGGCGATAAATAAGTTTGACAAATAAATAAATAAATAAATAAATAACAATACCACACAGCATATACTGTAGTCATTAAGGGAAGCCACTGTGGTGCAGTGGATAGAATGTCAGCCCTGGGTCTCAGGAGACCTGACTCCACTCTGCCACTGGGAGGTATTATCTGAGAAGCTTACAGAGGTTGTCATAATTCAGAAATGGCCTAATGGCACACAACAATAGCAATAGTCATTAAAATGAATCCATTTAAAATCCATTTAAAACACCAACTTCTCAAAACAAACAGCAGAACCCAGCGGATGTCAGATATGAAGGGTACAATCCAATTACAGTTAGACACATTTCAGTTCCCATTGACATTAATGGAAAAGTTACACATATGCCTGCTTCACTTTAATAGAATCATATTTTCTTTAAAAGCCTAAAATGTTTTCATAAATACTATAAACCATATCACAATAAGATATGAACAAATAAATATTTTCATCAGCTTTTCTCCAACTTCCTGGCAAGCTAATCAGAGAAACTTATGACGAGACAGAAGAAACATACAGAAGAAACTGTCGAAAACACCATTTCCATGGCTAGCATAGCTCTCCTGGCGCAGTGGGTACTGCACCCAAACCTTTCCTAATTACTTCGTGAAATACCCAGGGAAGTCAGTGTTTCCCAACATGTGGGGCCCATGCCCCACAGGGGGACTTTAATTCCCAGAAGCCTTAATCAATGCATTGGGGAATTGACTTAGGGTTGTGGGAATTGAAGTCCAAAATCCAAAGGTTGGGAAACACTGGCTCTAAGTCAGGGGTGCTCAAACTTATTGGGCTGTGGGCTCATCACGTGGTTCAGGGGCTGGTCACTATGGCCCAGGGGCCAGATCTGGCCCCTGACGCAAATTCATCTGGCCCACAAAGCCCTCATTGCTTCTGGAAGTGGAAGTAAAATGCGCTTTGTGGGCTGGTTGAATTGGTGTCGGGGGCTGGATCTGGCCCACAGGCCATAGTTAGGGCAGCCGTGCTCTAAGTGCTATGGGGTGGTATATACTGTATCTGTAATTGCTGTTACAGAATGCTTCCTGGGAAAGAAATGGACTCCTCTTTAATTAAACTTTGAAGAGAGACAATTTTCAAAGTGGAAATTGATGGGTTTCTTGGACTTCAATTACTGTCTCAGCTCTGTAAGTCAGCACAATGAGACTTCTAACATCTTACCCAGGTAACAGGCCTAAATTTTAATATTAGCGTTTGAGATATGCCTTTGTCAGAAGCAGTTAAAAAGCCTGTCTTATACATAGATGCACGTATTCTCATTTTCCAGGCATTCCTGCTGACTTAACTGTCCTATATAACGTCCTAACTATTGAAACCACAGCTTAATTATATTTAACGAAGAGGTGATGAGAAATTTCATTTTCAAGATGCTCAGGTTTCAAGGGATGGAAGTTGGGGTATTAAGGTTTTGAATTTTAATTTCCTTGCAGAGTTCCACTGTTTGCATTTGAGATTTATTTGCTTGAGTCATTATAGAAGAATGTTCATGAAACTAAAATTAAACTGATTATCTCCGAATACAGTTGCAACAACATTCTTCTTCTTTTGTGTATATTTCAGATTACGCCTTTGCAGAGCTGGATGAATATTTATTCAAATATTCTTTGAATATTTGAATAAAAAGAGAACATGATTTATTCAAATATTCTGCCTTTCTGTGCATTGGAGTAATGGGTCAAATTGCACCTGTTGTCTAAATGTGTGGCCATGGATTACATGGTATTTTAAAAACCTTAAACAGTAGCCAAGGCTGGGCCTGATTAGGGGGTTGGTAGATTTTTATTAAAATCTTCTCCCATGTGCCAGACTTAATAAAATTCTCATCATCAAAGTTATTGTTTGGGAGAGAGACGCTTTTATGGCAGTTCCCTGCTTGCCTTCTGACACAACTAGCAGCTATAGTCACGTGGTTCATTCCACCAGAAGTGGAAGTAAAAAGCACATGCGCAGAATGCTGCTGGATCCAGCCACAGGCAGCTTTCTGCACATGTGCAGGCGGATTTTACTTCTGCTTCCGGGAGCGATGCAGGCCAGATGAATTGGCATCAGGGGCCAGACCTGGCCCACAGGCCATTTTTTTTGCACCCCTGATCTATACCTTTCACTGTGGCTCCCATTGTGATTGCACCAGCCCTGTCTGATACTTAAAAGTTAAAAAAGAAGAAGGGTAGCACTAAATTATGGACTTGATGCAATATGTAAAAAATCAAAAGAGCCTGGTGGCACAGTAGTTAAACTGCTGTACTGCAGCCAAAAGATTATGAGTTTGATCCTGACCAGGGGTCAGAAGCGTAGCGTGCCTTGGCGGGGCCCCATATAAAAATTTGTTTGGGGGCCCTTAGGAAGGGTAAAGATTTGTTTTGCTTACACAAGTTGGGGGCCCCCGTGGCCCGGGGCCCCCGTATAATTGATACGGCAGATACAGCGGTAGCTACGCCCCTGCCAGGGGTCAAGGTTGACTCAGCTACCCATCCTTCCAAAATTGGTAAATGAGTATCAGCATGTTGGGGCCAAAATGCTAATTAACTTGTGAACCGCCCAGAGAGTGCACTAAGTGCTGTGTAATTTGCAAGTATAATTGTTAATGCTATGTAGCTTGGCCTTAAGAGTAACATTTTGATTACTAAACCTCCAGTCTAGTCATACTGTGGTCAGAACATTCTACAGGGTGGCCTGTAAGTCCCCACTCAGCCCGTAAGTCCTTACCCATCGTCTCCGTGGGCGTGCGCGCAGTCTCCCCAGGATTCGCTCTGCCCCTCTGCCCGGCAGCCCAATTGGAGCGCTTCCTCCCCCCCCCCCCAGTAGAGCAGAGCCCTACTCTCTTTGTGTCTGAACAACATTAAAGTCAGCTGTTACTGTGGCATTTGGAACAGTAACCTCTGCTATGTTGAGGGAAATGTCTCAGAACATGGCGTTGCATAATACTATGCAGCGAGAATGAGGGACAGCACAGAGATACACTGGATACATAAGATACATGGATGGTAGGGACTTACGAGCTGGGTAGGGATTTACAAGCCACCCTGTAGGCAACTGAGTATTGAGTTGTAACTAGGGTTTAACCAGATGATTAAGTTAAAACAAATGTATATTCTGTGCAAAAGCAGAATACTGTACTGTATTGTTTCATATTCCACGCCACAAAAACTTTGTGTGTGTGCATGTGTGTGTGTACACAAGTACTGCCCTGCATAGATACATATAAACATACTTTCTTTGGAATTCACCATTAGGGGAAATGGTGTGATGGGCCACCAGTTTGAGTCTTAGAAACGGATAGACTTTTAAGCTGCTTCTTGAAATTGGGTCACTTCACTCTTTCTGCTTCTGATGGTGCCTCACTTCTCCTGAAGATGTTAGGGTGCTTATTCACCCATCACTGACTAGATGTACTCACTGACAGGCCATTTGTCTTTGTTTTTCCAACTTGTTTAGAGTACTGTATACATATTTGGTACTCCTTTAGCCTATTGTGTTTATGACAGTTCACCATGAGATTTAATATAGTACAAGGGATAGCTTTCTCAAGACCCCTTTAAATTAGGAATTAAATTCAATTCAGATTGCCTTTAATTTAATTTGACTTTACAGAGAATTTTTTTACAGTTTTGTCCATACTTCTAAACTATATTTGTATTTTGGATTTGTATGCCGCTCTATTTGCCGAAGCGACTCAGAGCAACTAACAACATAGATCACAGAACACCACATATTAAAACAAATCAAAGTAGAATGTTCACTTCACATTGTTCCTATCAACTGGCCATGCACTGGTAGTGTTTTCTATAATTAATGATGCAAACAGCAGGTCTTAAAGCTTGCAAACACTGGTGCGTATGACACACACATATCCAGAGCTCATGTGAAAGCAGCAATTCTGAGAACAATTTTCCTTTCAAGTTGCCAACTCATATAGTAAGGTAGATGAGGGCCATTTCCCCTGCTTGGGCTGCCACTTTTTTCACTAGTACCACCCCCAAGAAAGAATAGGAGAGATCCACTAGCCAACTACGGTTTCACCTTCTCCTTTTATAACCAACAGCTGTAAAATAATTATGATTGCTCAGGCCTAGGACTTTTCCTTTCCATGTCTTTGGGAAAAAAGATTCAACCCATGATGGTGGAAGGGTGATGAAAACCTTAATGGTGAAGGGTACAATGATCACAACATCCATCCATTGCCTTAATAAAGTCAACTTAGTTTAGAGCAAGATTTTATCAAATATGAGGGAAGAAAAGAAGAGGTGTTTTTTAAAAACCGAAAGGACAAAATATAAGGAATTACAGAAATGACAAGGAGAAAATTGCTATAAATGTCATCTTTTTTTTTTTAAAAAAGACTCATTCAAAGAAAATCTGGTGACAGTAATTCAAGCAGGGCACGTTTATTACATTGTTTTCTTGTCATTTAAGTTAGGAAAACAAGATTATGTAAACAGCATGCTTCCAAGAACACTGCTGAGTTGAGAACTAGCCTATCACCACCACCGCTGTTGTTATCTTGTGGGAAAACCAGAATAATAGAAGGTATCTGGGTATTAAAAATCACAAAAATGTTTGCTTAATGCCTTAGACTGCAGCTTTTCAGTTGGATCTCAAGTGTCTATCAAGGGACACAGTTATCTTTCCCCCGAATTGAACCGAATTCTTCCATGTCAGAAGGAAGTGAGACAAGTGAGACACCTGCAACACAGATATTCAACACACTAGGCTACAGAATGGTCTTATCATTAACAGTGTCTCTTGCTCTGGCTGACAATGTGTCTATAAATTTTGACTCTGAAATTTAAAAAACTCAACCAATACAAATGAAGAGATCAGCTGAGACAAGTGGGATACAAACATTATAATCCACAGCTGGCTCAAACATGAAGGTTTGAGTAGTGATACAGAAGCCCTCAAAGTATACAATAATTTTCTGAGTTTGTAAAAAATGGAACACAGTTGCTCTTCAGTACACATCAGCAAAGTTGCTGTCAGTTCCTTCACTACTGAACATAATTAGAACATAACTGGCTAGCAGTGAGACCATGATTCTTATCAAATGGGAAGAACAATACTGTATGTAAAAACACTATGGGAAACTTCCAGTAAGAAAGAATGTGTTTCTTTTCCCTTTAAAAAAATGTTTACCTTATGCACAACCTGATGGGTATCTTTCAGGTTGCTGTGAAGAACATCAACTGCACCAAACTTTATGGTGGTATGATGAAGGGCCTCCATTCAAAATGAAAAGGAAACTAACTCAAGTAATTCTGACTATGGAAGATAAGCGCCAAGTCATTTTGGACAATGTCTTTCCAGCTGACAGCATAAAATTTAGAAGGGAAACAAATATGACATACGACACAGTACACTGGATACCTGGCAAATGGTACACTATTGAAAGTTACCTTTTTAAAAAAGCAAATGTCAGGGCTTTCATTTTACAGCTATATGAAATGGGCAGATTGAAAGACTCTCACTAGAATTCTCTGTGTTGAGATTCACATGGAGATGCTAATAAACAAGGAAAGTGAGTGTGCCCAAAGAGCAGAAAAGTAGAATAAATGTTTGAAGTGGTAGCTGTGTTAGTAGAACAGAAATTGATGGAAGTGTTCATATAAATGGCAAAAATGAAGCACCTGATCCTTCTGCACTTTCAATTCTAATACTCACTGAGAGAGATAAAACTGTGGATGAAAGATTGAAATTGACTGAGAGACAGTGTTGTGAGTTGTTGACTTTTGGATGAAACTAAAGATTAACATGAGTGTGAAGTTTTTAAACATTTCAAGAAAGAACTTGAATCTGTGAAATATTGATGGAGGCCAGCTCAAGTACAAAATCAAAAGGAAGCAGACATGAATCCAATGCAGATTTAATGTAAATAAACAAAATAACATTTAATTTCAAGTTTTTCATCATTAATCTGTCATACCAGCTGCCTGTCTACTGGAAGGGAGAACAAAACAAACTAAAGAAGATGACAAGTACAGTCTCAGAGAGTCATACGTTGTTTGGAGATACCCATAACTTTTCTCAGGCTTTACTATTTAAAGATGAATTGAAAATTAATTTTGATCTTGGAGTTCTCTAACCAAAATTTAAGGTGCTAAAGCAATAAGCAAAAATTTGATTGTGGTTTGAAAATAATATCAGATTAGCTGTAAAGCTCTACCCTTTTGAATTCTGAAGAACAGAACAGGTATTACCAATTGTAATAAAACTTACTAGATCTGTTATGCTAACCATTCTGTACCTCTGTACTTGATGTGTATACAGTGATGCCATGAAGTCTCTCACTCTTATGTCTCATGAAGTGGACTTGATCCATGAAAGCTAACATTAAAATATAGTAGGGCCACAATATTTTTTGTCTTTTTGTTTTGTTTACTCTCTGATATTATTTCAGAAAGTAAATGAAATCACTTGCTTCAAAATGTGGCATGGAGGCTTTTCATAGCCTTTTGGTGATTTGTTTCATTCTGGTGAGGTGGCTCATAGATTTCTGTCCCAATGTTCTCCCCTGAGATCATCACTAAATTGTTTTGTACCTGTGCAATTACAGAACAGGTTTAGAGTTCCTCCCTCTCAGTGAGATTTACTACTATCTAAAGAAGAGATTCTTAACCGACAGCCCATGGGCTGGATCCAGCACATGGCGCCATTTCTTGTGGTCTGCTACCGCCGATGGAAGCAGTAGAAACAGCTGTGAACATGTCCATGGCTGTCATAAATGTGTTTACAAAAGCCGTAAATGCAGATGTGACTGTCATAAACACGTTTTTACACATTTAAGCTATTGTAAAGCAGCTAAAATGTCTTCTGTTTAGAGAGGCATTTGAAAAGGGGTTGTCATCAGCCTAGTCTGAGGCTTCTTGCCACCCCCTGCTGCTAATTTAGGCCCATTTTTTAAAAATTGTGTGATTTTAAGATGTCATTTTATGGTTGTATGAATTTTAAGATGTTTTTAATATATTGTTGGTAGCCACCCAGAGTGGGGATGAATCCCCAGATGGGAGGGATATAAGTGGATATTATTATTATTATTATTATTATTATTATTATTATTATTATTATTATTATTATTATTATTATTATTATTATTATTATTATTATTATTATTATTATTATTATTATTATTGACAGCTGCGGATGCATTTTACAGCAGTGTTTTTAGTGGGGGGGGGGGACCACCAGTCCGGCCTGCTCAACTGTCTGAGAGAGACTGACATGGCCTGTGGCTTAAAAAGGTTGAGAATAAGGTGGGCTCCAATTTTTTTTTACTACCACAGTGTGGGCGTGGTATGGTGGGTGTGGCCAGAGGGAAAGCCCTGCGTTGCACCCAAATTAGGACTACTTTATTTCAAAACTTGGATGGGCAGGGCCAGCTGGAATTTCTGCTACAGGTTCTGGCGAACTGGTGCGAACCTGCTGATGCCCACCACTGGCTGAGACCCCCCTGAAAGTAACCTAAGATCAGTGTATCTTCTCTCTCTGCACACAGAGATTTACAAATTCCAATCATTTTTAAATAGCTGGTGCTGATTTCAATAAAACCAGATGGAGAGATAAAACTAAGATAAGATGATTGAATGGTTAGTCTCCTTGATTCCCCTCCATTCTTGGCCTGATTTGGGCCATGAATGGAAATACTATGAGCTCATAGTTGAACTCTGTTGTATGATGATATGTAGACCTCAGTCTGCAGGTAGGATCATTTGGTGAGGAACATTCTTAAAACATCACATGATTATATTTTTCATATACAATTCCATTATTCTATGATTATAATGATTACATCATGCCCTTTCTTAACATTGATCTTCAAGGCAGTGCATGGTAGAGCAGTATGAATGAAGTTAGATGGGAATAATGAGTGGCCTAGAGTCATCCAGTGAAAGAAAGTAAGGAAATAAGGTGACTCAGTTCACCTAGCTGAGCAGTTCAAGACTGAGGCAAATTATCCTTCTAATTTTATGAGGACTGAGGCTGTGAAGCAAAACCTTTTAAAAGAGCAGATCAAAGCAATGTAAACAAAGACAGTTTTGTTAGAGGTGACAGGGTGTAACTCAGCTTACACTGAGAAAAAGTTTGTCTTTTCATAGAGAGAGAGAGAGAGAGAGAGAGAAAGAGAAAGAGAGAGAATCTCCTTGGGTTTCCTACACTGTTCTTCACTTACTCTGACTTCGGCTGAGCTTCTTTCAGCCTAGATTTCTTTCTTGTTGACCTCATTTTTTCTTGACCAAGATATGCTTGCCTTTGTTCTCAAAAGATGAAGAGGCAGCTATGGCTCCCAGCATGTTCACCTCGGTTACCTCAAATAAAAGTTCTCATTTTCCTCCTGTTTTGATGTATTTCTCTAATAAATCTAGCTGTCTTATTGCCCTAGAATAAGAAGTCAGGATATAATTCCTTTCCAAATTGAGAAATGTGTGCTCCGAACTGTCAGTGGCTGAATTCACAACTTCAGTTGGCTGCTCCTTCATGCAATTCACTCTGCCAATAACAGTTACCTCTTGTTTTCAAGAGGAAAGGAAGAACTCTTTAATGCTGACAAGCTTCTGTGAGTTTACTGAGTTCTAACTTTTGTTCCTGATGGAAGACAGCTCTGTTAAAACAAGTGATGGCAAAGAGGGAATATAGAGAGAAATGAACAAAATGGTAGGTAATGACAGGTCCAAGAAGAGAACAAAATCAAATCTGCTAGCAATATAGCGGAAGGGCTGACAAAGTAGACGTTTGGTAATCCTTAACAAAAGTTTGCAAGGCAAAAAATTGGGACTGCTAAAGAGCCAAGAGTGCATAAACTATATAGGTACAGTAACTAATGACAAATCATTCCTAGGATTCAGGTCAGGCTGATAAATCAGATAGCAACCAATTTTTGAAAGCTCTCCAAAAGAAGATTCAAGCCCTTTAAAAATATCATTTATTTAGCACCATTTAAATGGCAGTGCTCTTTGTGTTCTTCAGAGACATTTAAACAAACCTCAGGACAATTCCACATCATTGGTGGAAACATTAATTTTCCTGTCTTACAAAGGAGTAAACAAAAAAATGGCAAAGACATAAGTCACAGAAATCCCGTTGACTTTGTATTCAAGTACACAGTATGCAACATCTACCTGACCTAGTTATTTAATGCTAATTAAGATAGAAGAGGATCAGGACTTATTCTTTGCTACTGGAAACCTCTTCAGTTTAAAAAAAACCAAGAAAGTGATTAGAATTTGGATATGTTTCAGAAAGAGGACCTACTTAATTCTGGAGAAGAAATAACTGAGAGCACCCAACAGTTCTGAAATAATGACCATCACAGATTTAAAGAGGGAGTAAAGCAACCCACATTCAGGTCCTTGCATCACTGGTCCTTTTCATTTTGTTCTTCAACCAAGCAGAGAAGAGATAGTATCAAATCCTTCTTTCAGGCTCAGAAATAAAAATTCAGTGAGCTCATAATCTTCAATGCAAGGCAAAGCTTACATTTTGGTGCAAAACATTCTTTTCTGACAATGATTTACGTTTCAGACGGAAAACCCATCAAACTTCCACTCCTGCTCCCACCCACACATGCCCAAATGGATGATGAATAAAAATGCCTTATCCTTCCAAATGCCTCCTCCAAAGGGAAGTGGAGAGGATTTGAACCAATTGTTAAAGGCATGCAAGATTTACTGCTTACTGTCTGGATCTCCTCCCAGTTTTAATTTTGCCCACTCCCAGAAATCCTTATAACACTGGGTACTAAGTCAACTGGTTATTAAAGCAATGTCACTTCTAGGTACTACACAACACAAAAAAAGTCAGCTGCCAGGAGGGAACTATGGAGAGAAGCCATCTAGGATTGACAGCTGAGAGTTTTACCTTTGGTTCTGTTTATTCCTCTCCCCTTCCAAAATTGACAGGAGGTTTCTGTCTCTGTCATGCCTCCCACGCTGGCTCAGCACTAGAGTCCTCAGACATCACCTTGTTTCCAAAATTGCTGCTCCAGCATTATTTGTCTAGCATCTAATCCAGGAGTTATCAACCTTTTAAAGCCGGGGGCCAGGTCACGCTCCTTCAGAGAGCTTCGGTGGCCGGATGGCCATTTTGCCCTTCCTCCACCACATGGCACTTCTGGGAATGGTGGAGGCGGTGGGGGGCACATGAAATGATGCCGCAGGTTGAGAATCCCTGATCTAATCAAAAGTGGATATCAAAAGTAGGGCAGTAGCTTTTGCTTGCTCTTCTGAACATTTTTAAAAATCATGTCAGAAGCACACAAAGGTGCTTTTTGGGTTGAAATTATTTTTGCTGGAGAAACTCCACTCAGGAGACGCCTGAATGAGGTTTTTTCATGTCCCCAAGATCTTTTCCCACCAAAGTGGTCCCTATTTGTCTATTTGCAATTTCTTGCTTTTGAACTGCTAGGTTGGCAGGAGGTGGGACAGAGAAGGGCGCTCAAACTGTCATGAAGTACCCGGGTCTCAAACTGCTGACTTGCTGGCCTTTCAACTAACGAGGCAGGCTTCTTAACCGATGAGACACCTGTAGCACACAGAATAGTGCTTTCCTCGTGTTTCTGGGATCTGCCAGGGAGACATCACCTTCCACTGCTTTATTTCCCCACAGCAGTGATTGAACAAAGCATAAAATATTAAACACGGATAGAGGGTGGAAAGAGAGGACATAAGATGGCAAGTGTGAGGAAGGAAAGAAGCCTCATGGGGAGGAAGCAGGGTTTTTATCTTCCAGCCTTAGAACCAGGGCCATAGCCAGGGTGGGCTTGGTCCACCCTGAGCTAGCATTTTGCCCACCCTGGCAAGGCGTGGTCTCCCATAGGAATGCACTGACAAGAGGCTTTGTTGCCCACCCTGAAAAAATATTCACCCACCCACACCTAGAATCCTGGCTATGACCCTGCGTAGAACTTGCCTTAGGATTGTATTTTCCTGGATTTTGGAAAAGGTTTTATTCCCCCAAACTCTGGCTGAAAGAGCTCAGTACTTAATGCACATATTAAATGGACACTTCCATATACCTTTAGCATACTGACAGAGTGGGACAACCATTTTGAACACACATTAGGCAGCAGCTTTTCAGCTTCACAAAGCCTTTGTCTTGTTTCTCAGGCCAGCAATGCATAGCAGACTATATCATTCCACAGCTGTCCATTACATTGTCAATAATGGCATTTGACAGCTTCCAGTTCTTGCAACTCTTTCATAGAAATATTTGGCTGCAATGCCCACCCACCCGTCTCACCCTTTGCTGCGGCTGTCCTTTAACAACAGTATTTGGGAAGATGGATGTTTTTTAAAAAAGCATTCTGTGAAAAAGAAACCTCTTTTCACCTAATGAAAAGCACTGTGCAATGCATTTTCTTATTCCCCACTGTAATAATTTCATGTGAGAGAACAAGGTACATCACATTTCAAGGTTGACAAGGCATTGCCATTTAGACTTCTGAGTCATTGGAAAGGTCACACATATTTGAAAAGTCCATAATTACCTCTGTTAAGTGACGCTGAACTGTTTATATCGCCAGTGATGAAGGAGGACTCTGACTGCTTTCGAACAGTGTCATTCCACATCCTGCGAATGCGGCTCTGGAGAAGGACAAGAAGAAGGGGCAGAAGGTGAGCTTCATGCAAAGCATCTCTAGTAGTAGGCAATGACTTGCCTACTTGTCTCTCTAAAAAGATGGCCTTGGGAGTTTCAGTGGGTGGGTGGGTGGATGGGTAAGCAAAGTATCTGGGTTTGCTGCTTCAAATCTTTCTTGGCTGGGCAAAGAAGCAAAGCAATCAACACAAAGTAATCTCACTTCTCTACTGCCCTATTGCGCTTAGTGCACTCTCTGGCTGGTCTACAAGTTAATTAGCATTTTGCCCCCAACGTGCTGGGTATTCATTTTACCAACTTAGGAAGGAGGGAAAGCTGAGTCAACCTTGATTCCTGGTCAGGATCAAACCCACAACCTTTTGGTTGCAGTAAAGCAGTTTAACCACTGTGCCACCAGAACACCTTCACATTTCATACTTGTCAAGGTCATTATCCTGATTCTAACTGAAAGCCCACAAGGAGGACAAGTAGAAAGCTACATTCTGTATTAAACCAAAACAATAAAAATATAACTTCATATAGTTTTCAAATCTTGATAGACACAATTTATATCCCAGGGAATAGCGTGGGAAACAAAGCTACCCAAGCTTGGCTTGAATTGAGCATAAAATACAAAAGAGAGACAAAAGGATCAAGGGCTAAAAAGGAATGTGATCTGAAGGTTTCTGGGGGATACCAAGCATTTCTTCCAAAAGTCATTTTCTCTCTCTCTTTTTTTGCCAGCAGTTACTCACATACGGAGTGTATCTACAGCAGGGGTGGCCAACTGTAGATCTCCAGGTGTTCTTGGGCTTCAATTCCCAGAAGCCCAAGTCAGCACTCCTGCTGATCAGGGCTTCTGGGAATTGAAGTCCAAGAACATCTGGAGATCTACAGTTGGCCACCCCTGATCTACAGAGTATACATACGGAGTGTTACCTATAGAAAATCCATAGTTGACACCAGTTGTGGTCATCAGCAGGTTCGCCAGAACTGGTAGCAGAAATTCTGGCTGGCCCTGCCCATCCAAGTTTTGAAATAAAATAGTCCTAATTTGCATGCAATGCAGGGCTTTCCCCCTGGCCACACCCACCATGCCACACCCACAGTGTGGTAGTAAATTTTTTTTTGAGCCGACCACTGGTTGACATCCCCCCTCCTGTAGCCTTTGCCCACTGCTATCTTACAGACATATTATCTTTTATTACACCATTTTATTATATAGGGTTTTAATGATCTTAAGCTTAGGGTTTTATGATGTTTATTGTGGGGATGTTTTTACATGGGGTTTTGTAATGTCTGGTGTAAGCCACCTTGAGTTGTCCTGGCGAGGGGGCAGCAGTACAAATTGAAGAAATAAAATAAATAAATGAATAAATAAAAATATTATTTGCTGTAATGTGTGTGAATTCTACCCAGAATGGAGATGTTGGCTTCATCTATGTCCTTTTACTGAAAAAACTATTATTCAGAGCAGAGTTGCAACTGAATTCATGATTAGGACTGAGCAATGAAGTATTTGGGCATTGTATCAATTTTCCTGACTAAGTAAAACAACGCTCTTTACCTGAGACCCTGTGGAATATCGTCCAGGGGTTCGCGATCCAGATGTTTTTCCTGAGCCAATGGAGCTCTCTGTACTTTTCCCACTACAGCAATGTGTACGCAGACACTTCCCATATTCTTTACGTACCTAAGCAATTCAATAGCAATATTGATTAGCAGAAAACCCATTCTTCAGCCTTGAAAACTGATTCAATAGTGGGTTTTTTCCCCTGTTTATTACATTTGACAGTTTTATATTTAACACACACCAGTTTCCTAAGGAATTGATTTTAGGATTTTCATTGACAACATCAGACCTGCCAAGGCAACCAAAGCAATGCAACATAAATTGCTCATTAAAGTTATTACTGAAAATCAATATCCTTTAACTTATATATGAACTACTGTTTACTTTTTGTCATGAGTGTAAAAATAGCCTCTCTAAGACAGAGAAACACAAAGTTTTCAATTTTCTTCAGTCTTTCTATACCTCTGAATGTTTGCTATGAATGCTAGGCGTTCTTCTGAGGAACAGTCTTTTAAATCCAACTAACTATAAGCCAGTGGTATAGAATATATAATGATTACATGCATACAGTTGATTTTGACTTATGATGACCCTTTTTTCAGGGTGGGCTCGGTATGAAATAGAAGTGTCCTTTTTTCTAGGGCACATTTGGGCTTTGCAGTTTCTCCAAAGCTGCACACTCTTGCTTCTTTTCCTGGATGACATGGTGAGGAATCAAATTCCTGACCTCTGGCTCCACAACTCACTGTGCAATCCAACCAGCTATCAATGGCATGGATACACTTGGATAATATCTGAAACTAATCATTATTGCTTCAACCTACATTTAAATGTTTGAATCTAAACACTCCCAAAACCTCTAAGCCCTCAAATGCTGATGCTCAACCAAGCCTCTTGGGGCAACTATATGTCCCTTGCTACTTGGTCACCTGATCAACCTCCCAGCCCTGCAGACTACCACTAGTTAAAATGGCCATTTTTAGTGGAACAGTAAGGAAGTATTTCCTGAACGAACAAGGCTACAAGGAGCACAAGGACTGCAGAATCCTTAGAGAGTTTCAACTAAGATGCCTGGTGGAACAGCGGGAGCTGTCTTAATAGCTGTCTTACACATGGCATGTCCTCAGAGCAGCATTTTTCTGGATTTAAGCTAAACTACTCCATTATGAGAGCCACACCCTTACTCTCGAGGTAGGGTGGATGGTAACACTATACAATTAAAAAACAAAAACCTCCCTGCAAACTTAAGTATGATAGCAGAGGCATCCGGATCTTGATGAAAACTGTGACAGCTTAAGTTAGACAGAACAGCAGGATGCAGAAGAAGTGGTTCCCTGGTAAGAAAATCAGTTGAGGAACTAGCCAGTGATGGACCTAATGATGACAAGTAGGTGGACTTCCTTGAATTGTATTGAAAGGTTGTTCTGCCAGGACCTTAGTGCTAAACCCAATGGAACAACCTCTGCAAAATAAACTTATTTACTTGTTTTTAAGTTTATTGGAGAGGGTGTAAGAACCATCATGTAATGGCTGATTCTAAGACCTTGAAGATAGTTTTGAGATGAAGGAACATTGTCCCTGGGCTTTCTTGAATGTTCTAGAACAGGAGTTCTCAACCTTTTTAAGCCGGGGAGGCGGGTCATGCTCTCTCAGACAGCTAAGGGGGCCAGATGGCCATGTTGCCCTTCCTCCTCCACATGGCACTTCCTGGTGTGGTGGAGGCAGTAGGGGCCACATGAAATGGAGCTGTGGGCCACATCAAGCCCATGGGCCACAGATTAAGAATCCTTGTTCTAGAAGACAGTATATTGAAGAAATTAAGTCTTATTCAGTTGCGGTTCCTAGGTTAATATCACTATAGGTTCTTTTCCTTTGCATGATCACTTTTCTGTATGGACAGCAACATGTCTGAAGAGGAAAGCAATGACCAAACAGGGCTATAGATTCTCTTGTCGTTTCCTGGTAAGCAAATACTTGTCTCTTATGATCTTCTCTCAAAACCATGTGTAATCTAGCAAACAGCTTCAGATTCTCTGACATAGCTGGCTGGTGTTATCAATCTTGTTACTTTAAGGAGGGAAGAGGCCATTGAGCAGTTCAGAGAAACAGGCCTACATTCTGTAGATGTTGTCTTTGGGCAAATTAATTTGGTTTGTAGTCGTATGAGGGCTAGTCTATCATTAAATCTGCTTATTTGTGGTATAACTGGATCTAAAATATTTGGAATATGCAAATGATTGAACTAGCAGATAATCCTCTGTCTCCTGAGCCACAGTTCATTTGGGTGACCTTCTTGGCCAAAACAGTCAAAAAGAGGAAGAGCAGGATATGTTCTCAATCATCTCTTGGTACAGGACATATAATAATTGGCTCCAATTACAGGAAGCCAGAGATAGGCTAAATATCAGGAGAAAAATCTTTTTAACTGTTAGACCAGTACAACAATGGAACCAATTACCTGGCTTGGGAGGTGACAATGTTGGGGACACTCAAGAGAGAATTGGACAGCCACCTGTCAGATCTGCTTTGATTTTGATTCCTGCACTGAGTAGGGAGTTAGGCTTGACGGTCCCAACTTAATTATTCTATGATAGTTCAAGAGTCCAGGTGGATAGTATCCCAAGAGGAATCCACCAATTGGGCCACTGAAAGTTTTATCGCTTATAGCCTATCATGGCTTAAGACAGTCCCTCCATCTTGACAAGTCCTAGGGCCATATATACGTAACTCTAACAAAGATAGAACTTTGGCCCTGAGGATGGAAGCAAGAGCTTGAAAGGTCTCAAGCCTTTCAATCCACAATAAGATACTTGACAAGATTCTTTGGGACCTCCCTTGCCTTCTGAGGGCATGGCTACAGAAGTTAATATTACAACAAGAGCATTACTATAGAGACCTCTGCTAATAAGCACTAAAGGTTATTAGCCTGATAGAGAAATGTCTGGATTGTGAACCAAAATCAAGAAAAATACTGGGTGATGAAGAGTAAGCATTCAAAATCAATGTTTTGAAGAGTCTTGCTTGTGTTGACCATCAATATGACCTTCTTTCCAAGCTGCTTGCCTGTCTGATTAGTTTCTTAAAATGAAGAAGCTTTGGATATTGTTCAAATGGAGCTTATTTTCTGGCTCCTCAGTCTTCCTCTGGCAATACAAATATTTAAACAACTGCTAAAATAGGGACTTATGAAGCATCTTTGTATCTTTTCCACCCAACACACCTTTGCTTAGCATCTGGCATGTAGAAGAGTTCAAAAACATTCTCAAACTGGGGACTACTTTGCTCCTGAGACTTGAGACTAAGGGCAGCATGTAGCACCCAAGTACCATGCCTGGTGAACAATCACAAGTCAAAATTGTTTAAGTACAAATGTGCCACAATCAGAAAATGGGGACTAAAAGTCTAAACAAAATGACTCCAGACAACAGAAAGAGTAACACACAAGACAAATTCCCAGGATATTGAATAAAATGATAAATTTATGTCTTTAGGAAATTCATGTCTTACAGATTTATGAGACACTGGGCTCATTTTAGAGCTGAAGAACACGAAGACATAGAAATAAAGCATGGCTTTCAATGCAGTCAATGAATTAAAGGCACAGAATTCTTAAGCAAAAATATTCTTCCAGTTAAGTAAAAGTAAGCTAAATCATGGTGAGTCCTTCAGTTAAGTTCAATAAGCCTCCTTGGCTTTTTTAGAAAGCTGAATCAGAGTGACTCAGCTCTGCAGTTGGTTTGAACCACAACCCCAATTATGTTTGAAAACATGAGTGTTCTCATTGGGCTTGAGATTTGATCCAGAAGTTCAATGTCCACAAGTAACTGACACACCAACCCATTTCAACCCACAGGCCTGTTTCCTTCTTTCTTCCCTTCCCCTGTTCCTGCGCATTGACCTTCTTCATCGACTTTGGCAGCCCTAAGCCAAAAGGAGACAGGCAGGCTGAAACACCCTCTCCCTACACACAGGAAAACATGATCTGGCTTCACCTAGCTAAAAGCTAGCAACACACACACACAGGCAGTGTGTGTATTTTGGATTGTTTTGTCTCCTCTGCTCCCCCTCCCCTCTTGGAGGAAAGATTCATCTATTTAACAAATGTAAGCAAACCTGACCTTCTGCCCCTTCCCTTTGCACCAGATCTCTCCCCCCCAACTCAGAACTAGCTAGCCCTATTCCAGTATATTAATACAATGAATAGGGGAAGGATATTCCTGGCCAGATTCTGTATTAACTTGCCATTTTATATATTTTTTAAACCTGCACAAAACTTTATATTGAAATAAGTATCTAAATATGCATTTGTAAATTTACATCCTCTTCAAGAAACAGATTTCTTAATGTATATTTTCTCAAAACGTCCATTACTAATAACTTCCCCATATTTTAAAGCAAACTGCACGTGAGGTTATGTGAAAGCTACTGGGTAACTATGGTCCAATTAAGACATGAATCAGGACAGTTTAGATGACACCCATTCATTTCAGAATTTGCAAAAACTGGATTCTTCAAGCATCTTTAGTACCAGTGAAGATAAAATGCACACATACAGAATAAGAGATTGCCATCAGATTAGTGACATTGGAGAAACAAGCAGATGGCCAGATACATTCAAATCCAAATAAAAAATAGAGAAAGAACTTTTGTGGGGCAGGGACTTTGCAGGGATAACACTTTTGCCAATACCATATACAGTAATACCTCGGATAATGCTAAGACTTGGATCCACAAGTCTTGGTGTTATCCGATTTTTAGTGTTATCCAATCCATGTTAAAATCCTATGCGATGGATTGGATAATGTTAAAGCTCCATAGAGATACACTGTAACCGCACAGGCTTTAAGGGTTGCTATCTGATCCATCCCATAAGACCTTAACGTTATTTGATCCAATTCTCCTCCCCAGATTACTTAACGTTATGCGATTTTAGCATTATCCGAGGTAAACATTATCCGAGGTATTACTGTATCCCATAATACTGCCCATTTGAACCTCTGCTTAAGACAGGTGTTCCCAACCTATGGTTCATGTTCTGCATCCAGCCCAAAGCACCATTTCATGTGGTCCCCCACCCCTCCAAGGGCATTCAAGAAACAAAATGGCTGCACCTTTGAAGCTGCTGGGACAAAATGGCCACTCCCATCATGCAGGCAGGGCAAAATGGCCGTCCGGCCCGCGAAGCGACTGAGAGAGCGTGACCTGGCCCCCAGCTTGAAAGAGTTGGGAACCCCTCGCTTAAGAGATACTACAGGTTATGTGAAGTGGCCCAAAATCTAGCCATGGCATAACAAAATCCAATGCACTATCAATAACTTTCTGGTGCAGGTGCTAAACATTGAACTAGTTTTAGTTGTAATGGCAGTAGCAGCAATAATACGAGTTGCTCTTTCTCTTACCTTCTTCTGGAGGACACAGTGGAAAATAAATATAAACATTCCCTGAAGAGAATTGAAAATGGTGAAGAGGTACGCCATGATGACTGTGCTTTCATTGATATACATCAGTCCAAAGGCCCAAGTCAGTCCTAGCAGGCAGAGCAGAGCTATTGCTCCTATAACCCATGACCTGTTGGGAAATAAGGCAGAAAGGAAAGACAGGAAAAGTGTCTTTGCTTCACAGATAATGCAGCACACTAAGCATTTCATGCTATTCTTTGAGAAGACGAAAAGCATTGCATGGATATTTGTGAGAAATGCATGTCTTGAATTCAATGCAGTCTATTACCAAATAGAGAAGCAGAAGGAAAATACACAGATGAAAATGTTATGGATATGAAAATGTGTCATTAGGAAAACAGGTTGGTAGCAAATTTTTCTGGGCAGAAGCACTGTAAATGAAATATGCAGATGCTCTATGGCAGAGTAGAACACAGCATGGTGTCTGAAATTTGCCTCTATTCTTTCAGTGTCATATTTTAAGACACTTCTTGTTTCAAGAATTGACTCTAGAGTGCCACTGAAAAGAATGGGTGTCCTGAAAGAGCACATTCGTGCCTCCAGATTTTCAAAGAGGCTTGTGCAGGAGAATAATTGTTCACTATAACATTTGTTACTTTTTCTTGAGTACACATTTTCTGCAGTTGGCTTGACCCCCAGTTCTTTGTAAATTATTATCCCCAAAGAACTGTAACTGAACTCAACTGAAATAAAACATAAACACACTTCAGGGGAGATGGGGGCGGGATCAGGAATTCCCTTTTGAAGTACTCTGTGATTGCCTTTGCAATTGTTAATGTCTTTTGAGTCTGGGAGTAAATTCAACTGTTGTCTGGCCTTCTGAAGAAATGTTGGAAATACTTATATTAAAGGGACGACAAGTATGTCTCCTGTAGGAATCGGGAAAACAGAAAATGTAATGCACATCTGTGCTCAAAGTATAGTCAGATCCAGGGAGGTAGACAGCAGCCAGTGAATATGGCCCAAAAGATTTTGGAGTAATTACCAGGTCACAAAAGATATCTATCACAACCCTGTGTTTGCAATCAGAAAAACATATGCCAAGGAATGCTCAAAATTTTAAAAAATTATGATGGCGAGGGGAAAAAATATCAAGAGGGGAAATTATTAACCAAGCCCTTCTTTCTGGAAGAGGCTTTTCTGGTTTCAGAAGGCATTCTGGTGATGTCACATATACCTGCATATAAAATGTTTATTTTGCCTCCAATGAAATTGGCACTTTGATAACAATAATAGCACCAAAATTAACAGCTGTAGTAAAAATGTGCTGTCAAGTTGATTCCAACTTATGTGACCTCCCAAGGGTTTCTAGGCACAAAGTATTTAGAAATGGTTTACCCATCCCTCCTTCTGGTAATGCTGCATCTCAAGAAAGTCTGCATTAGATGGTTTCAGTGCGTTCTTTGAACTCATTCTATTCATGGCCTGTTTCATTCAGTGCATTGGGGAATGCCCCAACCACATCGTTAGTTAAGTCAATAAACATACAACATATTTTGATGATAGTTGAAAGCCTGGGCTTTTGAGGGGGACCACCCTCTAAAGAATTAGTATGGTTATAACAACACCCATGAGGAAATAATACCAGATTGATCTAGGTATCTGGCTGCATTAGCAATGAAAATCACTACATTATGAACCAAAGCTTTATTTAATCTGGCCCCACACGCAATCTTCTGAAGAAACCTTCAGAACTTTAGGCAAGCCATGATTATAAATTTCTAGTCACTCACTGAGTAACAATGAAATAAGTTCTTTTCAACATCTTGACTGAAACTAAAGACATTACAAAGAAGCGACTACAGTGGTTTCAGGACTGGAGCAATTATTTTAAAATCTATGTAGATTAGAGTTTTAAAAGTAATGGATGGAGAGGGGGTGTATATTAAGGAGCTAGCAGCTACAATCTAGGTATAAACAAATCTGGCTTGAAAAGTGTTTAGCAACAATTACTAAAATGCATTAGGCAATGTGTAAATCAAAATAGAAAATAATGTTGTTGCCTTTTTGAAATCTTGTTGTTTGGCATAACAAGTTACAACTAGAGTAGGCCCATGGAATCAATGGAATTTAGGGAGAAACTGACCTACCAAATCCCCACTGATTCAATAGATGCACGTTGGTTATGACTTAAAAAGCTAAGTAACAGGAGCATTTTGACAAAACGTAAGGTGTTTAATAGAAACAGATTTCATGAAATGTTTGTGATAAATTTTTAAAAATAGTTAGGAAATATATTTTTGCATTCTTTTAAATATCATTATAGTGTATCTGTAGTTTTCATTGGAGGCTGTAGAAACTCCTTTCCTGTCAGGTACAATCAAAAATACGGAAAACATTTTGTGGCCTCCAGTAGATCTTTACCTGTCAGCAATAGCTGACATAACCAATGGTGAGAAAAACTGGGAATTGAAGCCCAACAATCTCTGGAGGATCACAGTTGGCCTATCCTGGTATATAGCCTTACACCTTGTAATATGTTTCTGTAAGGAAGTCATTCCCTGGGATATTAGATGTGTCATCGGTGAAGGAGATTACATGAAGTCTCTGTATCTTATGACCTGCATCTTGGGGAAATATGGAGGGTACAGATGTAATGCATGCTTCATTTCTAGCATGTGAAGGAGTTGTGCTGTGAAGCAGCAGGGCCAAGAAGCAAGCTCTCAAGACCACCATGGGTACAGGTGGACACAAAATACTATATAGGCCAGTGACAGCAAACCTTGACACTCCAGGTGTTCTTGGGCTTCAATTCAACTCCTGCTGATCAGGGCGTCTGGGAGTTTAAGTTCAACAACAGCTGGAGTGCCAAGGTTGGCCATCACTGGGCTAGCCTAAACTCTAGAGCCGTGATGGTGAACCTTGGCACTCCAAGTGTTCTTGGACTTCAATTCCCAGAAGCCCAAGTCAGCACTCCTGCTAATCATGGCTTCTGGGAGTTGAAGTTCCAGAACAGCAGGAGTGCCAAGGTTGGCTATCATAGATATGGGCCATGTGACTTTGTTTGCTGACTTTTGTTGTTGTTGTCATACTCTGATCACAGACTGTGCTTGTTCACTTGATGACCTTTATGTCATATTATATACGATATGTTTTAATCTCTCTGTGGCCCATTGAATTACATGTATTTGGGCAGAAAAGGCTGCTGTGTAGATAGTCCTGTTTCTCAGGGATTGGAGCTGGGAAGTAAGAACAGAAGGATGTGGCTTTTGCTTCTGGACCTCATTGCCTCTCTGATTAATCAGTGACTGACATTTTGTAATTATCCAGCTTGTGGCTGAGAGAAAACAGGAACTAGCAAATATTCCAAGAGGAGGAGCTGTCTGAACATATAAAGCAATATTGCTGTAGATAGCTGGCATTAAATTTTGCAGGATAAATACAAATGTTAAATATAACAAATGAAGGCCACATAAGCATTGAGTAACTAGTTACACATTATCACTGCATAGGACACTGCATAGGAAGCGATTACAAATTACAAACTGAACGCAAGTCAACAATATGCTGTTGTGACACTAAAGTCTAAGGATTTAGACCCAGGGAAATGGGGATCCTCCAAACTCAGGTGGAATATTTTGATCAATATAGGGCATTTCTTGGATCCAATTCAACATTATTTAAAGGAACATCATACATCAGACTAGTGGAGCACCAGTAGGACAAGCTTAGAATGGGTTCTAGTTCTTAATAATATTGATATTGGGCTATTGTTCAAGAAAAATATAGTGGTGTTAGGAAATTTACAATTGATCTATGGGGATGCCAAAAAATCCATATGATTAATGAGAAAAATGAATCATGTTTAACAAGTGGGATAGGAGGTGGTTAGCTGGTTCACAGTGGTCATCACAGCTGCATAATTGTCCCCAATTGAACTACTTTGCTATGATGATCCAGGCACTAGGCTATAACTGTGAGTTACAGCAAAATACATACTGCAATCTTCTGTGAAGTCTAATTTTTATTTCCTTCTCCTTTTGGAGCTCATGAGTAATTATCCTGACACACGTGAACTGTTTTGACAAGTTGACAAATTTACGACTTTCTCTTTAAAGAGACCTGTGCTTGATTTATCCATGGGAAGCAGGTGAAACCTTTAATAAATCTTGATGTGATTTCTAAGTAAAAATTTGTCTGATACAGGTCAATATAATTAAAAAAAATTCCTTCTTCCAATAACTCAGCATCGTGTTCTCCTGCAAATATGAGAGGTCTGACAATTTATTAATATGTAACATTCTGGGTAGTCTGCACTATCTATTTGTTCTTTCAGTTTTTGTTGTTGTGGTTTTTTCTTTTCTTTTTCTGCAGAGTGACTTTAGACTTAGATATAGACATAGACGTTCTTCCTCTTACAGTTGGAAGATGCTACTAGCCTAACTGTAAACACGTTAACATGGAAATAAATTCTAGCACTTGCAGGGACGTTCATTGATGTTAAGTAATATCTAAGCTAATGTCACAGGGTGGAGTTAAATCAAGCGTAATCTCCAGTACAAGGGTGGGCAATCTCAGGCAGTCCAAGGGCCAATTCCAGCTTTGACACCAACTTGAAAGCCATGCCCCTTGCCCTTGAAATGCCCCATGTGAAAGAAATGCACAGTATAATCTGGAATAAAGGGGGAAATGGTGACATACTTCCCAGCCACATTTTCAAAGTTTATCTTAAACTTTAAAATACTTAATATAGCTAGTTTCGAGTTATTTAGGTGGCTAGTATTGTTTTTAGCAATCATTTTTTCCTGTAAAATTGAAGATTTTTGCTCTAATTGTCCTGTTGGATTCAGGAATTCTTCAATGGATTCATTACTTCCAGGTTAATTTGTGGTTGGAAATCATGAAATATTCAGTCTGAGAGAAATCTGCTGAACCATCTAGGTCAATTAATCTGCTGAACCATCTATGTCTACATAGGCATGCAGCCCACTCTTTGGGGCAAACTGGGGAAAAGTGGTCTGGTCATGTCCACACATCAACCAGGCTAATTCACACCAACATGCTTCCATTTTGCTCCATTTTGACGCCCTGTCAGTCGTTCTGCTAAATTGCTCTGCTGTATTTTATCATGCCTCCAGCATAGGTGCACACTGAAGACGGGATAAGTAGAGTGTAGCCTACTTTCCAGCTAATGGAGGAAGTCTTAACCCATTAGCAGGAAAGTGGCTTGTATTCCTTGCATCTGCCATTGATTGGACTGCTAAAGCAAAATGCTGTCTAGATGCAGGGTTCTCACCAAACACCATTTTGCTCCTCTCACAACCTCAAGCAGCTTTAAAAAAAGTGTAGACCATCCCTTAGATTTGAAAAGTTACAATCCTTTGTTAGAAATATATGGTGAAAACAATGATCAGTTGCTAAATACTGGTAGGTGTAAAAGCAGTGGATTAAATATAAAATAATTGTTGATAAACCAGAAAAGCTCCTAGCAGTTATTCTACCATTTTTAAGGCAGCAATATTAATGTGGGTTTTACTGACCTGGATTTTGGAAATACTCTTTAGGAGAAGTCTAGGGACTGTAAAATCACTTTGAGGCCACATGCAGCCCATGATCTTATCCCTGCTCGAGGGGCAAAGTGACAGGTTCAATGGGTTCCAGCAGAGATTAATTTGTTTGGAAGTGCTCATGTGATTGCTTTAGTACATGTCCAGTTTGCACCCCACATGTTATGTGTCACCCAACAAGCCATGAAAATTCCAACCCACTCTATGTAGTAAAATAGTTTCCTTTTTAGTGTATGTACAGGTTGCCAGATGGGTGTATTAAGACAATAACTGGAACCAGCGCATACTGAATATAACCAGCCAAATTTGGCCTTGTACACTGGCCCAACTACAGAGAAAAGGTAGAGTGATAGTTGAGGAAACAACCTCAGTTCAAATATAAATTCAAATATAAACTCTGTCATCCAATAGCCTCAGGTCCTAATCCACAATATGTGAACATTGCAGAAGAGCTGTTCTAACATCTGTAGCATAAGGTACATGAACCAAATATTAAGACAGCAATTCTAAGGAGACTTGAGATATCTGTGGCGGAAAACCTGTCACTTCCTAAGTCCTGCAGTGTTCACACCACCCAAGGCAGAAAGTGGTGTGGATCTAATTTTTCTTTCTTTTACTCCCCTTCCAATAATACTTCATTCTTTTATTATTACAACCATGGGCTTCAGTGTCATGAGAATAAGTATACAGTATAAGCTCTAACGCTGGGATACATTTTGTCTTTGGGCATATTAGGGAAATAAAGGGGTTTGGGATCCAGCTCATTTAAGGCTTCCTCTGATCCATAGCCAAAATGCTTCCTTATCATCATCAGAGCAGCTCTGGCAGCATTCCTCTCTGCCTAACAGATGGAAGCCTGTTTCTAGAGAGAAATGGCCACATTAACAACCTTCAGCTGATTTCTCTTGGAGCTTAAAATGGTTACCTTAAAATATGCTACAATTGATTCATAACTGAGTCATTAAAGTAGTATCCTTCACTTCTTAAGCTGCTGGGATGAACCATCATTTTAAAGATAACTTTAAAACTGTTAGAAATCAGGTATTTATTTTGTTGTCTATTTTATTTTGTTGTTTGTTGTATTATGTTGCTGTTGTTTATTTGCTTGTATATCACCCAGAGTAGGAAATATCCCAGAAGGGCAATATAAAAATGTAATAAATAAACAAATTACAACATATGAAAGCTGTTTAGACACTGAGGTTGTTGTCTCAGAAATTAATATAGGGTGGAAGTCAGATAGCACCATTATGCTCTCAAATGGATTTTCATTTCTTTGGATTTTAAGAAGTCTATGCTTTAGGAAAATGTAAAATGGAGCAAGTACAGGTTAGTATAAACATTACAGCATGTTAAAATGCACAGATGTGTGTGTGAGTATCTGATGTGCACAAAGTGCTGGATTATGGAATAAATTATTTCCAACTAAAGTTTGTTTGCATGTTCTTATGAAACCCTGGATTGCAGTAGTACTGTCGTATGAATGGGGCCTCAGGGCTATGCTGATCTCTGCCTTAGTCTCAGTACTGCATAGTAATCTTTTGTGAGCAACGTAACATTCTGAAAAAACGGAACCAGTTATTGAAGCAAACTGGAAATTTCAAGAGGTTATGTACTTCAATTTGCACATACACATGGGATGCACCCATGTTGAAGATGCTTCTGATGGCTTAAGAAAACACTCTTTCTCTGCAGCCTCAGAATTCCAAAACAATTGACATAATGCCAAATGTTTGTCAACTAGATACTAGATTAATGGTGAAAGGTTTTGGCCCAGAAATCTGAAGTAATTTTTATGCTCCTACAATTAGACTTCCGTATGGATCTCAATGGGAAGGGCAGTTCTGCATAGTGGAACATGATTGTGTGACCTGCTATACAGCTGGCATGTCAGAGTTCCCAAGGATGCAGAGGTTGGCAACAATCACTACAAAATTATGCTGAAATTGTTTGATATGGCATGCAGCTGCCCCCCCCCTTTTTTTTTGTATTGCTCACACTCATGTTTCTCAACATTAGGTAAAAAAAAAGGGTTTGTATCACAAACACATACAGTTAATTTATCACTGAAAAAAATATCTGGGGTTCAAGCAGAAACTGTGCAATGTGGATTGGTTTTGCTTCACAAAAAGAGTTCAAAGTTAAGTGAAGGCAGCATATAATAGTTATCTTTTTGTGTTGTAAAGGATCTAAAAGACGACAGAGATGAGAATGAGACGATATATATGTGAACACAAAGGACTCTTCACCAGAAGAACAAACTGAAAGTCCATTTTAAAATAGAGATACGCACAACAGGTATGCTTTTGATTCAGCATTTTTCTTGCAGGATATTTGGTATTTTATTATCCAAGGCCTATATAATTGGTGCTTTCTTGTTTCTGTTAAGTTTCAGGATATTTTGTACAGACTCGTGTTACTTGAAAGCTTCAGTTTTAGAATTTGCTAGTCATTGTTCAGAACTGCCATTTCAAGAATCTTTTAAAATACAGCTAAAATAAAGTACATCAATACCCATGCATTGATTTGAACATGAACGCCTCGATTTAATTAACTATTCCAAGGTAAAGCAGTATCTTCAAATTCTCATCTGTGTGGAGATACACTTTAAAACACACCAGAGAGGAAACATGAAGATAACTCAAGTCTGTACTATAGTAGACCACAAGAAAGTCCAGTAGATGGCAAGTCAAAAAACACGAAGCATAAAAACATATAGTAGGCCTTACGGTTTTCCTGCACAGTTTGCTCTTCTGCCTCTAATGTGAATGACAGAAGCTGTAATGCTTTTAAAATACTGCTTTGACAGCCAGTTCATGGGACCACACTGATAAATGGAATTTATCAGTCATTCAGGTCATTCTTACTTGATGAAGGGTCTGTTATCCTCAAAGCTGAAGAATGCATAGACATAAAGACAAGAATGTCAACATTAGAATATAATGATAAAAAGGTACCATGTAGGTAAGCAATCAAACAAGCTTATCCCCAGTTCAAGTCACAGAAAGATAGAACTATACTTTTGCTAGATTTTAGTGAGGTGGCAAACCATTTCAGGTTGCATATTATGAATTTGCATGACTGAATGCAGTCATCTAGAAAATAATTGTTATCACAGAAAGAATACTACTGTATTGATGTGCTAATTTTCTACACACAGAAACAGTTTTTCACAAGGAAGAATTTCATTTGAAATATGCATAGGTTTACCATCTCATTAAGAAATAGCCGTTTATGAGCCTGGTTAGGTATCCACAAGACCAGGCCGGTTCACTTAGTGGCAACACTGGGGTCAAGTGTCTTTCTCAGAGGAGAAACACACCAGCCTGGCCTTATTCCTGTTCAGCTTTCAAAATGCTAATTGATTTGGAAATTGGCTGCCTTTGAAGCACATACTGGGGATTTAATAAAGATATTACAGCGAGCCTTACCATACTGACGACAAGTTCCTCTGCATCATACACATTTGTATTCAACATACAAGGAAACATTTCGCATGCCATTGTGTTTTTTATCCACTCTTGACAACAACCCTTCCTTGAGCCCCTCCTTACATGAGGCCAACCCCATTATCCTCTTTTACAGATAATGGCATTAAATCTTCTCAAGGCCTCTCATGCTTATTGCTGAGGGCTGACCTACTTACTGACATTAAAATATAAATATATTTGGTTGCCAAGCAAACAGAGGAAATACTCAGACATGCCAATTGAAAAAAAATTCTTTCATTTATAATGTTTTTTGTAGACTTTTGCTATAAGAAACCAACTTTTTTGTTTGTGATTGTATTTTCTCATGCAAAAATTAAAAGTAATTCTATAACTACACTGTGAGAACATTCAGGCAAGTGTTAATTAATTTTAAAAGGTAGCACAAATAGTCTACTTCTGCTTTACAAGTATCTAGATCAGTGGTGCCCAAACTAAGGCCCGGGTGCAGTCCCTGATGCCAATTCATCCGGCCCGCGAAGCCCTCGTATGGGCGCATTTTACTTCCGCTTCCAGGAGTGATGAGGGCTTCACGGGCTGGATGAATTGGCATCAGGGGCCGCCCAAAAAGTTTGGGCATCCCTGATCTAGATGAAAGTTTGCTGATGTAAATGAGGTAATACTAGACTCCAAACAGTTCATTTTCATCACTTTTACTGCTGATCCCACTGATACTTTCCCCAGCTGTTTTGGAGTATGAATACTGAGGGATGTAAATCCTTGATCTCCTTGTCCTTACAAGTCATCGTTGGCTGCAACTCCTATTTGAGAATGTATTTTTTCTTGAAGCAGGAAAAATGCCATTGGAATGAATTTGTTTAAAGTGGATCCCAGCTTGCCATGAAGTGACCTACACACTGTGATCATGGATCCATCTCCTGCGGCACATATGAAATGAGACATGCAGGATTTAACACCAGGACTGCAATAGACTGTTGCAGTCTTGAGGATATTATCAAGGAGTGCTTTCACAGCTAGTCCATCTGGCACAGCCTCTTCCACCTCCATGACCGTTGGGAATCAGGGTTCTTTCTCCGCTCATTTCACCGTTGGGCTCAATACGATGGTTTTCAGTGGCATTTCCTCCACCAAGGGGACCATCACCCCACCTAAAGGGGTTCACCCACCCATAGCTGTTGGCCCCTTTAGGGAGTCAGGTTATTTACCACTGCCCAAGACTCGGTAGCAGGATATCCGGCCAGACATATGTCCTTACAAGTGAGAATGTGGAATAACAGAATCATTCCCCTTGCCCTGTAAGAGGGCAAGGTATTTTGTAGTGCCCTCAATAACAGAATAAGAAAAGAGCAATGATCAATATTTAGCACATATGAGGCAAAACTATCCAAACAATACAATAATACCAGTAATCTAAATAGCAATAAAATAAAATGGTTGTGGTTTTATTTCCTAGACTTTAATAATCAGAAGCACTAAAAGAGTTCTTTGCTTTTTAAAAACTAATTGGCTGGTCATTCTGTGCTCTCTCTGTGTGTATGTGTGGACATTTTCAGTGTGCAGGCTTTATCTCCTTGCATTCACGTTAAAAGAAGCCAGGCTTTAGTTGCTGATAATCATGGAAAGTTTTGAGTAATGATGCTTTGATGCTGGGCTGAGATGGCTGATGGGCTTTATCTCTTATTACACTTGGCTGGTCTCCTCTATTGGCTGGTTTCCTCTATTAGTTGGGGCCAGTGGTGTGCTGGCCCACAGGGATACAGGGACACATCCTAGGACTGTTTGTTTTTCCCTCCTCCCTTTCTTTTTCCTTTTAAAGGCTTGCTGACCTAAATGACCAGTGAAGGAGGAAAACAAGGAACCAGGAAAGAGGGAAGAGTACTTTTTTAAAGGAAGCGCTGTTTATGTGTCCAGATTTGCCAGAACAGAGATATGTTAGAGCAGAGTTAATTTTAAGAAAAGGGACTACGGTGGTTCAAGTGGTTAAGACGCTGAACTTGATGACTGAAAAGTCAGAGTTCGATTCCTGAGCACTGCATTACAGAGTGAGCTCCCATCTCTGTCCCAGCTCCTGCCAACCTAGCAGTTCAAAAGCAAGAAATTGCAAGTAGATAAATAGGTACCATTTTGGTGGGAAGGTAAATAGCATTCCAACACTCAGGTATTGAGGCATGCCTGCCACTTGTCCATGGAAATGTCTCCAAATGCAGACAGCACTGGCTCTTTGGTTATAAACAGAGATGAGCACTGAACCCTAGAGTTGGATACGACTGGCCTTCGAGCAAGGGCAACCTTTACCTTTAAGCTTCGCCCTCTTTTTCTGCCTAGTCTTCACTCTTTTTTGTTTTCTTTGGTTGCCTAGCTGCCCTAGTGCTAGATTAGCCAACTTTTTAAAGAACAAAGAAAGAAATGGAACAGAATGGAATGGTGAAGGAAGATGAAAGGAAACCCAGATATCAGGTGTGGGGAGGAAAGGGTTCAAACAGCAGTCAGCTTCCCTGCTGGTGTAGCTGGCTGGAAACTGGCTTTAAATACAACGGTAACAAACACCTCTACATCAGCTCAACAGTTCAGACTCTTTGAATAGATGCAATGGCAGTCAATTCCATAAAAGCAGAAGTGAAGTTAAAAAAAAACACCCACAGCTACAAATGAGAGGTGAAAAACTCCAGGTTGATTCAAATCAACTTTTACGTTATGTGGTCACCAGAAAATAATGTGAATCAGTCTATTCCAATCCTGGATCACTTCCCAATTATTTCTCAATGTAGTAATATCGTCAAAGATGGCCAACGTGGACTGATCAAATATCCACTAAAACAGGTTGCTAAAGCAATGCTTAATGCATGAGTACTATAATTCAACTTAGTACATTTAGAATGCACGGAGTCCAACTAAGGCAATCAATATGTTTATTAACCAATTCTTAGATTTTTCTCCTAGTTTGAGATATAAAGTGATAGTTTGTATTGAACATAATATTTATGTCCTGTCTCCAGAAAGTAATTCTTAATGTCTAGATCTGGGCGGGCTACGGAGGATGGCAGATGCCAGAGGATCCTAGCAGTTTGGTGGTCCATGGGGTCGCAAAGGGTCAGATTCGACCATGTGACTAAACAACAACAACAAATATATATTATACCTTGTATAGTACATAAATAATATCCAGTCACTCGCACTGCTATGTGATAAAAACAATTGTTTGCAGCTAATCTGCCTCTCACCCAGCACAATGATGCTGAGCATGCAGATATATCATTAGCTAAAGTCTTTCTGGTCACTTCTCACTACTCCAATTGCTCTAGCCTTGAGCTTACTACTTTTGTGAAAAGCTGCTGTCATTGCTCACTCCTGGTGGGAGGAGTCCAAAGGGAGAAGCAAGCAATCAAGCATTGATGGTGTTGGAGTGTATGTGGGCACTGAGGGCTTCACAAGTGCTGATAGGCCTCCCGAAAACTGGAAAGGGCCTTCTCAGCCTGGAAACTGGCACACTTCAGAGTGCCTGTCACCTTCTACAGCAGAACCATTCTAGTACAGTCAAACCTCGCATGAAGAGCGCCTCGCTTAAAGAATAACTCGCCTAAAGATCAGAATTTTCTCTGAATGTTCGTTTCGTTTAACAAATAAAACCAACCAAAAACTCGCTTAACAAATAAATCAGGGTTCGCAATCTCCCACACAACTGGTCATTTACAATGGTGTTTCGCTTAAAGAGCAATCCTGTGGAACGCATTATGCTCTTTAAGCAAGGTACAACTGTATATAGTTTATGATAATATTTACATCACATTTATAATTACATCAGATTGTCACACACATAATCAGACACACTACCACATTTGAAATAATCACTGAGACATTGACCTACATTGGCTACAAAGAATGACATGGGTTAGAGTTCATTTGAAAGCCTACTTCATGGCAATGAAAGAAGCAATTTTTCTCTGCCATCATTGCATATGTACAAAGCTAGTCAGTGGAGGTCTTTCAGGTGGTCCAGCGTCTGTTGCCGAGATGGCCACAAGAGATGGGATGCTGGCCACTCAATGGCCCGCTGCAAAGATTTTGTATATTACCTTGTAGAGAAAGTCACTCAGATTTACTCTAACTTAGATGTTGTAGTTGATAAAGATCCTGTTGATGTAACGTTGACTCCTACTTATCTTATTACAATTAATAAGTTTCACTTTTTATGACCTGATGATGTGGACGTGATCTTTGTAGAAAATGCCACCACATGTGTGCTGGACCCTTGCTCTTTGTGACTTACAGACCAGTCTCCAATATTCAATTTTTGGGCAAGGTTTTGGAGTGTGTGGTAGCATTCAAGCTCTAAGGGTTCCCAGATGACATAGAACACCTAGATCAGTGTTTCCCAACCTTTGATTTTTAGACTTCAATTCCCAGAAGCCTAAGTCAGTTCCCCAAAGCAGTCAATGTACTGACTTAGGCTTTTGGGAATTGAAGTCCTCCAGTAGGGTGTGGGCCCCACTTTGGGAACCACTGATTTAGATCCATTTCAGTCTGGCCTCAGGCCTGGTTATGAAACAGAGACATCTTGGGTCACCTTGATGGATGACTTACATTAAACTGGATAGGAAGAATATGAACTTTTTTTCACAGCTTATTCTCCTGGGTCTCTCAGCAGCTTTTGACAAAGTGTGACAACTTACTTACTTACTTACTTAATCATATTTGTATCTTTCTGATATCCCTTTCTGGAATAGTTTTTATAAGTAGTTTTTACAGTGGTTCCTATTTTTTTGAATGGGCAAATTCAGAAAGTGGTGTTGGAGGAATCCTGTTCAACACCCTGGCCATCAATCTTTGGTGTCCTTCACAGATCAGTCCTGTCTCCCATGTTATTCAACACCTACATGATACCATTGGGAGAAGTTTTATGGAGGTTTGGGGTTCAATGCCATCAGTAAGCTGATTACACTCAACTCTATCTCTCTTTTCCATCTGTCTCCAAGAAAGCTGTTTTGTGCTTAGATCACTGACTTTGACAGTGATGAACTGGATGAGGGCTAACCAAATGAAACTTAATCCAGACAAGTTAGAGGTGCTTTGGTCAGTCAAAAAGCAAATCAAGAAATAGGGATTCTACCAATAATGGATGGGGTTAAACTCTCCCTAAACACTCAGGTCTGCATTTTTTGTGTGCTCCTGGACACAATCCAGGACTACACAGGTTTCAGCTGAAACCAAGAATGCATTCACAGAGTTAAAGCTCTGTGAAACTCTGTTTACTTAGTCATGTACGATGGGCATTATTTGGGGGACAACAGTTCATCCATTTTTCATTGTGAAGTTAGCCTCTTGTCTAGTTTGGTTTCTCTTTGAAACCAGACTATGATTAGGAATGCAGTGGAGGTGGAGATGGACCTCAAAAACAGAAATAGCAACCACGATAGTTCAGCAGAGCAGCCAGTGACAGCAAACAGTAGTTCTGAGAGCATGTGTTGTCACTGTTGAGAGGGAAGAAAGTGTGTGAGAGATGCCCACAACACAAATTCACCTGGAGCTTGAGGAACAAGAGGGAAGCAAGCATAGAAATAGTTCATGTGAGCTTTGACTTTTAAAAAAATGTGCGTGCTGTTACTGCTCCGGAGGCTCTCATTCACGTTCCACAGATTTCTGCTGCTCATTTTGCTCTTTTCTTCCTTTTCCTTCTCCATTTATGTTGTCTTCCTCCTTCACTCTTTGTCTCCTTTTTTTTGTCCTCTACTTTCACATTTCCTTTCACTTGCCTTGCTTCTGATGCAAACTAGCATATAGGGGCCTCTTTGGAATTATAGCAGCAGCTATAGCAGAATCCTGTATGTGCAAGTGATGGTATCAGTTATGTTCTTATGCTGATTTAATGTGCTTGTGTGTACCAGTAACTTAGTAAAGGTAAAGGTCTTCCTTGCTTGAAAGCCAGCTGTGTCCAATTCTAGGGTGGTGGTGCTCATTTCCATTTACAGCCAAAGAGCCAGTACTGTGATGTGATGGTTTTGACTGTGATGGTTTTGACTGTGTTAGCTTCAGCTGTAGTACCAAAAGGGCTTTTGTGAAGCCTCTTGACCATGAATTTGTTTTATCCTGTTTTAAGGCCATCTGGAGTCTGTGCAGTACAAAGACATGTTTTCATCCTTCTAACACTCAAAAGTAGAGCTTCAGACATGCTACCCATTAGATGGTTAACAGAGTGGCTCAGTGATTAAGAAGCTCACTTTGTTAGCTGGAAAGCTGGCAAGTCGGCAGTTCAAGACACGGGTACTGCATGGCAGTTTGACTGACCATCTCTGTCCCACCTCTTAGGGACATGAAAGGAGGCTCATTTGAGAATTCCCTGAGCAGAGTTTCTTCCACAAAAATCCTTTCAACCCAGAATAATTTCTGACACAAAATTATTATTATTAGATGGTTAACAAAGACTTGGGCGATGAAGAGCCAGTCTCTCCTGAAGCACTGGCTAATGCTCTAACTCAAATGTTATCTTGAACACCTTGCTACACCAGGGTCTCATTAGCTCTTTCACATACAGTCATACCTCGCATAACGAATTTAATTCGTTCTGCAAGGCTGCTCGCTATGCGAAAAATTTGCTATGTGAGTCTGACTCGTATAACAATTTTTTTGCTATGCGAGTTGGACTTTTCCCTATGGAAAAACTTGCATAACGAGTATTTCTATGGGGAAAACTTGCATAATGAAATAGAAACGCTCGTTATGCGAGTTTTTCCATAGGGAAAACGAGCAAAATGAGCATAATGAGCGTTTCTATGGGGAAAACTCGCATAACGAAAAAATTTTGTTATGCAAGTTTTCCCCATAGAAATGCTCGTTATGCAAGTTTTTCCATAGGGAAAAGTCCAACTTGCATAGCAAAAAATTCGTTATGCGAGTCAGACCGCTTAGCAAAAAACTTGCTTGTTATGCGAGTTTTTACTATGCGAAGCGCTCGTTATGCGAGGTTTGACTGTACTTTGTAAGAACAATATCCACACTGGCAGACCTTGTAGTCCCTCATTTCAAATGAGCTGATGTATTTCCTGAGTGGTTCTTTGGCAAAATGAAGAAAAGTTAATCAATTGGCGCTATGCTCTCTCTTTCAGAAATCCAGCCAGGTAAGTGCTGACTCCCTCATGCATCAGGGAATGAACTCTGATTCATTTATTATTTCCAAGCCTTGAGAGGAAATGACCAACACCTGGTCATGAGGACAGCTCAGCATCTGGCAGCCATCAGGATTCATCACAAAATTCATTGGAGATCTTTGTGCAGAAACATTCTGTAGCACCACAACTGTGAAGAAAGCAGGCCAAGTCATTGCTAGATTTCACTTGGAGCTGGAGTGATGACGGTTCTGTCAGTTCTGGTCAAGAGAATCTTGCCAAATACTGATTTCACACAAGTACACAGCTCTGGGAGTGATTGTGTTGCTGTTTGGAAGTTACAGAGAAGGTCAGAAATGATGGTTTTAACCAAGTAGAACAAACTCCTTCAGCAAATATCAGGGACCTGATAAAACCAAGCAACCTTCTTTTTGCTGAGATGCCACCTCAACAGATTAGAATGGAACAGGCATCCACTTTTGATCTGAAATACTCCATGAACTGCAAAATTATATTGTTAAAAGGCTATTCAACTTAAAGGAAAGACCTGATCTTCCATAAGCATAGCATCTAATCTTCCTCCTCAGTTTAAATTTTAATTGGTGTCTGGACAGTACTTGTACATAAAATACATTCATACCAAATGGTTCCAAACAAACTGATCTGCCACACAGTTTTATATTTCTCCACCAAATATAATAGTGCCCAGAAACAATTTCACAACTCCGTTTCTGGAACCATTAAAGCAGGATCCCTAGAGAAGAGCGAGTCCCTTGAGTTTAGAATCATCCTTTGTTTAAGAATTGTAGTGTGTTTCAGTCTGGGCCACTTGACAATTTGATTCAGCTTGATTAATTTTCAGGAAACTATTGAGGTTCAGTTCTAAATGTTTTTTTTCTGCCTCTTCACTAGATAGAAATAAAGAAATACCTAAATAATTTTCCAATTATTTCTTGTTGATGAAAATAATACTTCAAGAACTATCGACAGATGAAGAAACATTTTTGACTGACTATGCTACTATGTTTGTTTCCACTATTTATTTCTATATTTGTTTCAAGCTGATAGTACAGTTTTGTCTACTTGTACCTCTTTACATCTTAGAAGCTTGGGAAGTGAGCTTATATCAGTGGTAGCGAACCTTGGCACTCCAGATGTACATGAACTTCAATTCCCAGAAGCCCTGATCAGCAGGAGTGCTGGCTTAGGCTTCTGGTAATTGAAGTCCAAAAACACCTGGAGTGCCAAGGTTTGCCATCACTACCTTATATGGTGCTAAACCTCAAGTCTAGCTCTTCCAAAGTTGTCACTCCTGACAGCATTTTTTCAGGGTTTCAGCTAGGATACCAAGCCCAATTTAGATGTAGTTGTTTTTTACCCAGTGGTTTCTCAGCCAAGGATTAACCAGAGCTAAACCTGCTCAGCTTTCAAAACTATAGAAAATGAGTGTGTTCAAGATGTTATGTCTCATTTAGTATAATAGTTTTTCAAGTGCTGATCACTAAAATGTATCTTATAGAAAGAAGAATAGAACAGAAATACTAAACCACTGAAAAACATGACAGTTTAATGTAATCCACATCTCAAATTGCTTTTGTAGAAGTTGTGCATAGAGATCTTAATGCAAGGATAAATAAGGATAATTCTTCTCTGGCATTTTAAATAGGGTAATTTTAATGATTCCACTCTCCTCAAAAGACCCACAGTAAAAATAAAGCTGGGGTTTGCTTAGTGGATTTTCCCTGTTTGCTTGGGTAAAGTAATTCTAAACAGATTTCTCTCTCTCTCACACACACATGATAATCTTGGCAAATATACGTTGAATCAAAGCTCAAGAGGCAATATAGCTGTCGATTTTGTTCTTATCTTGCCTCAGTTGAAATACAGACATAGAAGATTGCACAGACATTAATCACTTCCCATTAATTACCGGCATGAATTATTCATTAAGCATTGCAGTATTCATTCTCTTACTACTTTGGGTGGATAATTAGCTGGATATGGTTGTATACAAAATCTGTAGGCCAGGCTTGGGGGACATGTAGCCTATCAGGGTTTCACATCTGGTCCACAGGTTTCTAGTCCAAGCTCTTCTTCCTCTCCTTAGGCAAAAGCAGGGAAACACAACCCCAACTGATCTCCATAGATAAGCTCAGAAAGTGGTGTGTGTCTCTATGTTCTACCTATGCATATAGAGCAGGAATTCTCAACCTGTGGTCCATGGACCGGATGCGGCCCATGGCACCATTTCATGTGGCCCCACCACCACCACACCCGGAAGTGCCATGTGGTGGAGGAAGGGCAAAATGGCCATCTAGTCTCTGAAGCTGTCTGAGGGAGCCTGGCCTGGCCCCCGGCTTTAAAAGGTTGAGAACTCCTGATATGGAGCATTGTATATATACAGCACATTCTGAACAATGTATTATACTTGTTTAGAGTCAATGTGGTACATTAGATAAGATGCTTGACTAGGACTCAAGGGACCTGTATTTAAATCCGCACTAAGCCAAATCCCCAGGTAAATTTATGCTGGTCATACCAGCTCAGTCTCACTCTGTGGTTCCCACAGGGGGAATTTGATTTTTAAGGGGGGGGGGCAATTTGAGAATGAGTTATTAACAGTGAATGGCCTTTTAGGCTTCCTGCACGTCAATAGGAGTTCACTTTTTGAATAAGAATTATATGCCAGGGGTCCCCCTCCCCCCAGGATTTTAGAGAGACTTAGGTGGGGCATGGCTAAAAAAGGCATCGTTGGTTTAACCCAGGTGTTCTCAACCTTTTAAAGCCAGGGGCCAGGTCAGCTCCCTCAGACAGCTTCGGGGGCTGGATGACCATTTTGCCCTTCTTCCACCACATGGCATTTTCTGGTGTGGTGGAGGCAGTTGGGGGGCCACATGAAATGGTGCTGTGGGCCACAGGTTGAGAATCATGGGTCTAACCTATCTCCCAAGACTAAAGTTGGGAACAGAAAAGTCCTCAACTCACTGAAAGAAAGATGGATATACATCTGCATATATTTGCTCAGTAAAGTATATCCATGATTTAAAAAATGGCACACATCTCCCCCCCCCCAAAAAAAACAAAAAACTATGACCTCAAAGTACATATATATTTTCTTTTCTCCATGTAAGCCATGTTACATAAAAAGCAGCAATATCTTTCTTTGCAGGTAGAGATATAATCTTGCTGCCTCTCACTCTCAGATAGAAACTGAGGGGAGATCAGAGTAGCATATAGCTTGGTATTTGGTTCGGTTTGGTGCCATTTAGTTTTCTGATGATCACATGTGTTTTAAGTTAGGAGCAAAGTAGATGTGGTTGGACTATGGAGGATGGGAGATGACAGAGGAACCTGGTTTGTTGTGGTCCAGATTTCACTGTGCAACTGAACAACAAAAAATCTAGCCCATCTTTTTATGAATTGTTCTGCTCCATTCTGGCAGAGCTGCAGCTTACTTGCTGGAATCACTCCTGATTCTATCATTCAGCAGTCTGCCCGGTGGCTTAATTTGCTCCCAAATAGAAATGGCATCAGCACTGTCTTTGGTCACAACCCTGTGATCTATGCAGTGGACTGTGACAGTAGAAAGAATGGCAGAGAAACTCCCTCTATTTTCCCTTTTATCATATTTAGAAATATTATCCTAAGCGACATGGGGCAAAGGACAGGAGAGAGGGCACCAATTATTGAAAGAAGGAGAAACAGGAACTACCACAAGGGCTTCTGGTCCTTCTTTGTGAATGGAACGATCCCTCATTTTCATTTGCCAATTGCAAGATAAGAATCTTTTAAATGTGAATCAGATATTTCCAAATTCTCTAGACTTGCCCTGTTATAGGAAATCCTGCTTGTTTCTTTTCAGTCAAATCTTGCAAGGTTTCACAAAGGCTATATGGTCATTTTGTGTGAAATGAAATGACATCTTGCACAGAATTGTCATACAGTGGAACCTCGTATAACGAATGTATTATACAATGAAAAAAAATCATACAGAAAAGAGAATTTTGGAACAAATGGGTGCATCATACAACAAAAATCTCTATGGGGAAAAATGGTACAACGAAAATTTTCTTTGTATGGTTTTTCCCATAGAGATTTTGTTGTATGATTTTTCCCATAGGGATTTTCATTTTACAATGCATGCATCATACAACGAAGAAAAAAGTATAACGAAGTGTCTTGTGGAACCAATTATTTTTGTTATATGAGGTTCTACTGTAATTCTATGTAGAGATCACTGGAATTCCCCTGCACAGAACAATAAAGGGGCGGGAGGAAGGGAAGGAGAAGATCAGGATTTTGTTTTTGTGGGAAGCCAGGAACTTTGGGTGGTACAGGGTGGGTGGTACAGAGTAGGTAGGTGAAGTTTCAGTGATGCTTCTCAGTACTCTAAGACTCTAAAAATCACCAGGAATGAGCAGTTTTATGAGAATTTGTCAGAACCCTAGCAGATGTGACATAAATTACCTAAACAGTGTGTGCATATTTGATGCAGATACTTTGAGCCTTTCACTATTAGCTGCTACCCTCTCCTTATGTCATTGACTGCAATGTCTGCTAAGTAATTGATTTTATTAATAGGGATTGATTGAAAATCTGTTGTGTTGCAGAATAAATTGCACTAGAGTAAGCCCACTAAATCAGTGGGGATTGGGTGAGTCAGCACCTCTGTGTTTCAAATGGGCCCACCCTAATACACTGAACTGGCATATTTGCCTGTGAAGTAGGATATGGTCAGGGCTGGTATTCTTAGCATGAACATCACTGTTCCAGATAGCTTTTGAAAAATGTGGTTCCTTGTGGAAAACTTCTGCTTTATCTTTTGGCAGAATTTCTTATAGTTCAGAATACAATCCAAAGTAACACCTGGATATCTGAAGATAAAACAATAATCTAGTTCAGGGGTGCCCAAACTTTTTGGGCCTTGGGGTGGTCAAGTGGTTCAGTGGGTCGGTCATGTGGTTCCTCCCAACAGGAGAAGTAAAATGCATCTTGCAATCTGTTTTGCAACATTTATGTTTTGCAACAAGATGAGATTTTAGGCTGCCATTTTCTCTGATTAATCCAGGGATCCCCAAATTATGGCCTGCAGGCCGGATCTGGCTCCTAATGACAATTTATCCAGCTTGCGCTGCCCTCATCGCTCCCGGAAGTGGAAGTAAAATGCGCTGAGAAGTGGAAGTAAAACATGCCGGATGGGTGTGTTTTACTCCCACTTCTGGGAGTGATGAGGGTGGTGTGGTCTGGATGAATTAGCACCCGGGGTAGATCCGGCCCACAGGCCATAGTTTGGGCACCCCTGATCCAGTTGGATGCCCTTGCAGGCAACATTAAGCTTCTCAGATGTCTCAGATGAAAGTCTTTAGGGTCTGTCAGTTTTATACCAGGTTTTAAATAGCAGTACTGTACTGTAATTCATGTCTGTTTCTACATTTTAAAAATTCTTAGATTGTCAAGACAATTATAAAGGAGCCACGTTTACTTGGTCAAAACAGTATCTCAGTTCTATGCAAATAAAGTGTATCCATACTGTCTTGAGGCCTCCTAGTTGCAAATCTCACACCAAATATTTTAGAACATTGCTAATGACTGTGTCTATATGTTTCTTGAATAAAAAAGTATATTATTATTATTATTATTATTATTTATTGAATTTATTACCCCGCCCCACTCGGGAAAACCCGACTCTGGGCGGCTTACATCATGATAAATAAAAGTAGAAGATAAAAACATATAAAATCGTAAAAGTTTAAAAGTTATCTGAAGCTAAAAACAGTGCAAACTGCACGCCAGTATTCCCATAGATCATGGATCAGCCCCCAAAGCGGCACTCCTTACATGAGCCACTTAGTATGGGAACCCATGTTCCCTAGTCCCCAGATATGTCCTGCCAGCCAGGTTTTCAGGCCCTTCCAGAAGGGCAAGAGCTCCGTCTGCAGGCGCAGTTCGGTGGGCAGGAGGTTCCAAAGGGCCGGGGCGGACACGGAGAAGGCTCTCCTCCTCGTACAGGCGAGGTGCGCTTCTCTCGTCGAAGGAACAACAAGGGAGCCTCTCCAATCCGCCCTGGTGGGCCGGACAGATGTTCTTGGGGTGAAGCGGTCTCTTAGGTATCCTGGCCCACTACCATATAGGGCTTTAAAGGTAATAACCAGCACCTTGAATTGCACCCGGAGACATACTGGCAACCAGTGCAGCTCCCGGAGTAGCGGCGAAGCATGAGCATAACGCCCACACCCCACCACTACCCGGGCCGCCGCATTTTGGACTAGCTGGAGTCTCCAGATGGTCATCAGGGGCAGCCCCATGTAGAGCGCATTACAGTAATCAAGTCTGGAGGTGACCAAGGCATGTGTGACCATGAGCAAGGCATGTGTGACCATGAGCATGTGTGACCATATCCCAGTCATGTGCCCAGCAGAGGTAATGCAGTAGCTCATTGACAGGCCTCTATGTTAATAGAGATTATTTTGGGCTTAACTAGCGTGCTTTTGATGTTGATGGCTACTTGTGGGCTTTCTCATCCAATGGTGTTAGGAAATGAATAAAGACAACTATAGTCTGTAAATGGTGTTAGGAAATGAATAAAGACAACTATAGTCTGTGCTGGTTATTACCTTTAAAGCCCTATATGGTAGTGGGCCATGATACCTAAGAGACCGCATCGCCCTAAGAACATCTGTCTGTCCCACCAGAGGGGACCGGAGAGGCTCTCTGGTTGTACCATCGGCTAGAGAGGTGCACCTCTCTAGCACTTGGAGAGGGGCCTTCTCTGTGTCCGGCCCGGCCATATGGAACCTCCTGCCAATTGAGCTACTTCTCCAGTCAGAGTTGCTGTCCTTTAGGAAGGGGTTTAAGACCTGGTTGGTGGGACAGGTATGGGGTTTGGGTTGCATCAGCTTGTTTGGGTCATCTGACCCCTCCCTCTCTCAATGTATGATTTTTTTAATCTTTTAACTTTGCTTAGTTTTAATATTTTAATATTAATTTTAACTGGATTTTATATTGTGTTTTTATGTCTCTTTTTAAACCTTTGTTAGCCGCCCTGGGTCTCTTTGAGGAGGGCGGCATATAAGTCTGTAAAATAAATAAATAAACTACAGGGCCACGGTGGCTTAGTGGTTAACTTGCAGTTCGAGGCCCAAATCCTGTGCACAGAGTGAGCTCCTGTCATCTGTCCCAGCGCCTGCCAACTTTGCAGTTCAAAAGAATGAAATTGCAAGTAGATAAATAGGTACCACTTCGAAAGATAACAGTGTTTCATGCACTCTGGTATCCAGTCATGCCTGCAATGTGACCATGGAAATGTCTGCAGACACAGACACTGGCTCTTAGGCTGTAAATGAAGATGAGCACTGCTCTTTAGAGTCAGACATGACTGGCTTTTGAGCAAGGGAGACCTTCACCTTTGTAGACTGTAAACCCTATTCTGGTATTTTAGAGGTTTTCACACTGTTTATGTGGTATTGTCTAGCTTGAGTAGCCCTTTGTTTGTTTGTGGTAGGAACCCTGGTGCCAAAGAATCTATCAGAGGCTCCAAAAACTACATCCTGTTGAGTCATATTTTTCTTCTAAGGTTATAAACCCTTATTGCCAATTAATTCAGAGTTAAACTTAGCATGGTGGTATTCGTTTTTCTAGCTCTAAATTTCAGCCAAGCTGGCTTGAATACCAATGTCTAGGTTCAAGCCCCTTCTGAGACTTTTATTTATCATTTAATCTATTTAAAATATTTTACCTCACCTTTCTCCCATAAAAGAGCCAAGCGGCTTACATCATTTTTAAGGACAACATAAAAGCTTTTTAAAAATATGACAATATTAAAAGAGAATTAAACTGATATCATAGTAAATATAGTACACTAAAATTTCTAAAAACACATTTAAAAGAAACGAGGCACAAGCAAACCCATTTTAATAATTCACCAGTCACTGAGGGAAAGCAAGCATGAAGAGAAAGGTCTTTTCCCCCTTTGTGCAGAAGGAAAGTAAAGATGGGTCAGCCTCCCCCCCCCCCCAAGTGGGAACAATGACAGCGAAGACCCTCTCCTGTGTCCCCACCAAACACACCCATGAGGGTGAGGAGATGGAGTGAAAGACCTCCCCTAAATATCTGAACACAGGCAGGATTATAAAGGGAGATGTGATCTTTTAGATAGCTTGGCCCCAAGTTGGTTTAAGGCTTTGGGGGCTAAAACCAACACTGTGAATTGTGCCTGTAAATAGATTGACAGTTACGGGAACTGCTGTAACAGGGGGATTGTATGGTCCCTGTAACTAGCCCCAGTTAACACTATGGCTGCAGCGTTTTGGAACTGCTGAGGTGTCCAAACTTTTTCTAAAGGCAGCCCCATGTAGGTTGCATTACAGTAACCTAGCCAGGATATAAGTAAAGCATGTGGCACAGTGGCCAAATTAGACCTCTCTAGGTGCAGCTGATGTACTAGTTTTAACTGTGCAAACACTCCTGGTCACTGTTGATACCTGGGTATCCAAGATCAGAGATGACTCCAGGACCACACCCAAGCTTTGCACCCCATCCATCATGGCCTGTTTCCTGATTCCTTGATCTGCCTTTTGACTGATTAGGAGCACATTTGTTTTGTCTGGATTAAGCTTCAGTCTATTCACTCTCAATAAGGGATTGCAGTGACTCAAGAGGTTAAGAAGTGAACTCGATGACTGGAAGGTCGGAGTTCGATTCCCAAGTCAGAGTGGGCTCCCATCTCTCTCCCAGCTCCTGCCAACATAGCAGCTTGAAAGCAAGAAATTGCAAGTAGATACCGTACATAGGGACCACTTTGATGGGATGGTAGACTGTGTCCAGATGCAGACAGTGCTGGCTCTATGGCTATAAACAGAGATGAGCACTGAACCCTAGAGTCAGATATGACTGGCTTTCAAGCAAGGGTGACCTATTCACTCTCATCCTGTCCATTACTGACACTAGACACCAATCTAGAACTGAAACAGCTTCCCAAGACTTGGATGGAAAGCATTCTGGGGATACCAAATTTAAAAAATTGCTAAATGATGTTGTGTTAGTAATATCCTACACTGCTTCACAATCTTGTGGTGAGAATAAAAATGGACATAACTTTCTTACATGGTAATCTGGGCTCCTTGGAGGAAAGGCAGAATAGTGGAGGATGGTGATAATGATGACAATAAATATGATCATGGAAATAATATTTGTACTTGACAAAGTGCCATTTTTGGAGAGACTTCCCTTGCACGTGCATTCTGATTGTTGGCTTTGATCCAAATGTCTTTCTTAATTAACACAAAGTTAACATTTGTTGGTGTACAGTATTGACAGTAAGGTAAAGGTTACCCTTGCTCGAAAGCCAATCAAGGCCTCACAAGAGCCACAATGGGGAATCAAACTCCTAACCCTGGACTCTGCAATCAGATACTAAACCACTGAGCTACTCAGGCACTTCTAAATACAGGTAAAGGTAAAAGTCGCCCTTGCTCGAAAGCCAGTTGTATCCGACTCTAGGGTTCGGTGCTCATCTCTGTTTATAGCGAAAGAGCCAGCTCTGTCTGCATCTACAGATATTTCCATGGACACGTGGCAGGCATGCCTCAACAACGGAGTGCACAGAACGCTGTTTATCTTCCCACCGAAGTGGCCCCTATTTATCTATTTGCAATTTCTTGTTTTCAAACTGCTAGGTTGGCAGGAGCTGGGGTAGAGACAGGAGCTCACTCCGTCATGCAGTACCCAGAAATCAAACTCCAAACTTCCAGTCAGCAAGTTCAGTGTCTTATCCACTTGAGCCACAGCAGTCCCTTGACAGTGGTAGTGCCCTAATTAGAACTTCCTCATGATGCCTCTTTAGCCCATTTTCCTCTCAGTATTTGGCAAAAAGATCTACATTTTGTCAGGTCCACGGGAAGTAAATCCCTCTGATCTTCAAGAACTTAAGATCCAAAGATGTTAAAAAAATTTGAACTGACAAAAGAAATGTCAGAGAAACCAAAAACACAACACCAAACAACTCTGATAATTGTTAAATTCTAGAATAGGAAAGAGCATGGAAAGGGTATTGTGTGTTGTAGAGTGAATTGATATGAGATGGCTTGAAAAACTGTTTTGTATGTCACCTACATGTGCTCTTGAGAAAAGGTGGAAATTGTGGGTTTTAGAATGTAGGTTAAACAAAGACAAAGGCTATATATAGCTTTCCCCCTTTTCCTTCTGGTTGTAAGAGATGAAAAAGAAAATGTGATAATTAGATGGGGAGGAAGTGAAATTTAAAAGAATAAATTGGATTGAGGTTAACTAAATGTTGTCATTTTGGTATAAGACTGAAACGGATGAGGAGAAGGAAAAAGGCGACCAAGAAAAGTTTTGATGATGGATGAGGGAACACTCATTTATGAGAAAAGAAGTCATTTTAAATCCTGGTTTGGAGGGTAAGTGCTAAATATATAGTTTATCAATTTCAATGGTTAAGATTAAAGAGAATCAGAGAGAAGAAGCAGAAAGAACTGACCTAGGAAACAGCAGATATGTGATTTTTCTAAACCACTGTTTGGATAATTGCTCAACTTGAGCTAGACTAATTCTTGCTGTCAGTCTTCCATCCTGCATGTCTATGCTTTTTAATTTAAGCAATGAGACCTGACACCACTAACAATTTGGAATGATTCAGAATTTTTTTTTTACAAGAGTTCCAAAAATCTTGCTTAGACATCTATGCCAGTTTCAAATATAGAGATGCAAGTCAAATCAGGAATGTTAGTTTTAGATACCAATTCTGACAATTTTGATTGAATTGTCCTAAACTTGCCAGACAGAAGGCTGTCAGCTACTTATTATCCTCTTGCTTTCCACCGGAAAAAATGGTCTTGTTCTTTAGCTGGGGAATGATGTCATTCAAATTCTGCTGACATTCAGATCCTAGAGGAAATGAGATCTCACAGGCTAACAAAAGTACATTTGCTGTTTTGACTCATGCAAAAGTAGTTCACACCATTTGCTCTAACCTGACACTAGGAAAAGTCAGTACAAGTATTCTAGTAACACATCTAAAATTTAAAATTTATTCTGAGACAAGTTTTGAAAACATTTGCCTTTGAGTCAGTATTGAAGAAAGGCTTCAGGATGCTAAGCGCAATGAAAGAATTGAATAAGCTACAATTACATTCATTTTTTGTCCATTATTTAATTCCACTTTCAGTATGAATTACAGTAATACCTCGGATAACGTTTACCTCGGATAACGCTAAAATTGCATAACGTTAAGTAATCTGGGGAGGAGAATTGGATCGAATAACGTTAAGGTCCTATGGGATGGATCGGATAACAACCGCTAAAGCCTGTGTGGTTACAATGTATCACTATGGAGCTTTAACGTTATCCGATCCATCCCATAGGATTTTAACATGCATCGGATAACACACAAAATCGGATAACACCAAGACTTGTGGAACCAAGTCTTAGCATTATCCGAGGTATTACTGTATATGGATATGCATTTTGGGTTTTCTAGACTACAAATTCCTTAACAGTCCTTTCTCTGATTATCAGATTCAGATTTATTAAGCACCTGAAGAGAAGGACCAAATACAAGGTGTCATTCCTATTTGAAAAAGAAGCAGCCACAATGGTCGCAAGGAAATTAGGATTATTCAAGCCTTTAGGCCAAGCAGTGGGTCTTCTCTCCAGATGAGCACAGTTTGTTTGTATGGTCTAGGTTTTGCACAAAGAACTCCCAGAAAGAAGAATTATGGGATTTTTAGTAAAAAAAATAATCTAAAATGCACATTTATCTTGTATCATACAAATGTTTTTATTGCAGAATATTCCTTATGTTACACTTTGAGAGTTGTTCTTGTTTTTCAATATCTATGAGCATCTTTAAAAGACCTAACTCTTCTTAGAAATCACTAAAGGTCAAAGTCCAGAGTTATATATGCTTTTCAGATGCTGAAGTAACGACTCATAATTGCATAGTGGATTACATGGGAATGGTGCAGCCACATGGACTGGATATATTGAATGGGTCTTTCTCATGGGTAGATTATCTTGCTATCTAGCATGCTTTCATGACCTTCCCATGTGCTTGAATGACACCCTACCTTGGTGCAAGGAAGATGGATCAAGACTAAGGTTAAAACCTAAGATCAAAATTAAAACTGATCTCTTTCCTATAGGTCTGAAGTAAAATTAAGTCAGTCCACATACATAACAAAGTATTCTAGCATGGAGGTTTTCCTTTGTCTTAACAGAAGTATGATATGTTTTGTTCACAAAATAGCCCAGGTGTGCAGATCTTGGAAAATGGCTTTTAACAAGAACAGTCATTGTCCTTAAAAGTAACATGGCAAGCTTTGCAGGTCATTAACAGGTAAAAGGGACAGAGGGTGAAATTTCACTTACTTGATATTATCGAGGCAGCCAGATTCCGGTTTCAATATGGCTGTATGATGAAACATTTTATAAAGAGCAATCCCCAGGAAGATTACATTAAGCTGAACATGTAAAAACAAAACAAAAAAACAGAGCAGAGGGTTACATAGCAGGAAAAGAACTTAAACCTAAGGACTTGTTTTTCCCTAAGTGACAAAACTGATAGAACACCAGATACTGTAATATACATTAGCCATGTTCTTTTTCATACTCTAGTTTCTTTTGTAAAGTGATTTTTTTGTACAGTCAAGTGTCCTATCATGTGCACCCCAAGCCTCCATCTGAAGCAGTGTTTCCAGACCTTTTTTAAAGTCATGAGCCTCTTTTATAATAGCCAAGTATTTATTTATTTATTTATTTAGATTTATATTGCCACCCACTCGCCGAGGCGACTCAGGGCCGCTTATAGTCAAAACAACAACAGTACAATAAAAATTATAAAATGCAACCACATAAAACAACCAAACCAGAACACAAACTAACTCCCGTCAGGCCGTTGTTGTGGGCCCAGAGGAGTGGGCAAGGTCCCCACCAGTGGTAGGCAGCAAATTTTTTCGCTACCACACCATGGGTGAAGCCTATGTCGTAGGTGGAGCCTATGTCATGGGCAGAGCCTACGTTGTGGGCTGAGCCTATGCCGTGGGTGATCTAGTCATGCCTGCCATATGGCCATGTATACATCTGCAAACACAGGCAGCACTGGCTCTTTGGCTGTAAATGGAGATGAGCACTGTACCTTAGAGTCGGATATGACTGGCATTTGAGCAAGGGAGACCTTGAACCACTTGCAGGGACAAAACCTGATGTCGAATCTGAGTACCAATCAGGGATCGTCTGTTATTAGGTAGAGGTTGCCCTTGCTCGAAAGCTAGTTGTTACCAACTCTAGGGTTCAGTGCTCATCTCTGTTTATAGCCAAAGAGCCAGTGGACTTGATCCAAAAAAGCTAACATTAAAATACAGCAGTTAGTTTTTAAGGTGACACAATGTTTTTGTCCTTTTGTTTTGTTTACTCTCTGATAGGCTTGCACAGAATAAAACTTTTTAAATGGTAGCTGTGTTGGTCTGGGCAGGGAGGTGGGCGTGGCCACCCAATTTCACTACCCTCCCTGCCCAAAGGCCACCCAATTTTGCTACTGCCCCTTGCCGGGTGTGTGCGTGCGAACCTGTTACTTCCCACCACTGCCTGCTGCCCCCCTGCTGGTACATTTGCACAATAAGGCACTTGCTGGTGCCTCACAAAATGGTAGTGTCTCTCTAAGCTCCCCCTGCTCCCTCCTCCAAAGACCCCATGGAAAACCCTTTGCAACCCCTTTTGGGGTCACAACCCACAGGCTGGAATTTGTCATCTGAAGTCATACAGCCCACAAAGACTGGCAGCCTCAGTGACAACTAGGTCAAGGGCCTATATGTACATTTCTAATAGAAATTTGATTAACTGAGAAATCAGGTCTTGCCAGTCTGTGGGATCAGTCCAAGGGGCCAGATGCCCAAAATATTTATCAAATTATTTATTTATCTCATATATAAACCTCATATATAGGTTAAATAAAAACAAAACATTTTTGTAAATTAAATAAAAATGACATTAACCTACCAAGGCCTGTAGAGGACTGATACATTTTTACAGACTGCTGAAAAAGAAATGGCTTGAGGAAAAGGGGCGCCCAGAACCAACACGGCAATACAAATTCATTGTGCGTTAGATAGACTGATTTTAACAAGTTTTTCTACAGAAAAACAGGTGCTTTAAAAAATGACACATTGCTTTTTTGAATTGCTGCATTATTATTTAATCCTTACTCTTAAGGCACAGTGGTGACACTGGTGCGCTGAGCTCTGCATGTGGCCGTTTCTGAAGGCAGAATAACAGGGTGTACAGAAAGAAAGCAAAAGCAAAAAAATAAAATGACAATCCATACTGTGATGCCTAGACAAAACAAATCCTGTTATACTGTGCTATAGTGTGTTATACAAAAGATCCTCTCTAACTCTACACCTAGGACGCTTTCAGTTACTTAAACTGAGTTCTGAAAGACCCACAAAAAGGATAACAAAAATTGAATGCTACCATGGCTTTTATTAACATGTTCAACCATAGCGCAATTTTTGTCTGCATCAAACACAGATTTTGTACGTTTTTTTAACTCTCTGATTGTTTATATAAACTTAAGTGTGTATGTGTTTCTATACATGCTTGGCATATAAGCTGGAAGACTGCAAATCTATTTGAAAAGTGGGTGCCTTCTGGTTGCATTTTGCCACAGCCAGCCCAAGATGTTTTGCTACTTAAGCAAATTACCAGAATCCTCCCACTGAACCAGTGGAGTGGCAAGCAAGTTCAGCAATATGCTACTTACATTTTTTAATTGCAGTTTTCCCTCACTCTCTTATAGTGGGAGAGACAGGAGGGGACATTTTCTGTTATATCTCTTTAAAGGAAAGGGCAAGCTTGGGAAATCTTGTTAAAAGTGATTGCCATTCTCGGAAACATTGACTTTGTATTGAACGGTTCACTGGTTAAAATTCGATGCACTGTAAATGTTGACACATTGATTCCAAATGCATGTTGTGAAATAAACACTATAGGGTGATCCTATAGAACAGACAATAACATTTACACCTCCGTTTTCAGTTCTAAGAGTTTACAATTATAGACAGTGATGGGATGTAACAGATTCGCACCAGTTCGCCAGTAACTTTCCCAGTGTCCCGGAGAACTGGTAGCAGCTTTTGGGAGGAACCACTTTCGGGGCTTACCTTTTCACTGGTTCCCCCACTGTGCATGCACGCCAAGCACTTGGTGTGCATGCATGCCTACAGTGCTTGGCGTGTATGCACGGCCTCCTTGCTGTCCTCCCTAGTAGGAAGGAGGAAGAGAACCTGATGGCCTGAAGCTCCCTATAGCCTGCTCCCTACGGTAAGTGGTTCACATTTGGATGTGGTGTCTCTGTGTGTATTTTAATGTGTATTTAATACAGTTCCTAAAAAGGCCTAGTGGCTGGCAGGCCTGGCGGCCTGGCTTGGGGTTTTTAAGCAAAGTCTTGTAGTTACCTCATCAATAAGCTACACCTGTGCTGTTCCAATTGGAAAACCCTTAAGGAGGTACAGCTGTTTTATATTTACATTAAGGCATATTATCCTAGAGAACTGGTACGATGTCCATATCCATCTTGCAACATGGTGCTGCCCGGGCACTTATACTAACAGGTAAGTGATGGGTTTGTGTTTGGGTGGGTGGGTGTATTTTAATGTAATTTTTATTTTATTTATTTATTTAATTTATTTATTTACGGGTTTGTGTTGGGGTGGGTGGGTTGAGGGTTGTGTGTGTGTGTGTGCTTATTTTCATTTTATTTTACTATTTTTTTATTTTTTGTTTGGCCTCGCCCAAAACATCATGACATCATGATCTTAGCTCCGCCTACACTGTGATGACATCACGGCGGGGTAGTAAAATTTTTGACATCCCACCACTGATTATAGAGGAGACAAATGTTTTAAAGGAACCATATAAAGATGGAATTTCAACAGCTCTGATTTAGGGATTATATTACTAACACTGCCTCCTAACATACAGGCAGTGATTGGATGACAAAATTTTTACTGCCCCACCCTGACGTCATCATAGTGGGGGCGGAGCTAATGTCATGACATCATGGATGGAGCCAACATCATGATGTTGTAGGAGGAGCCAAAAATAAAAAAATAAACAAAAATAAAAAACACACACACCTCAACCCACCCACCCACACAAACAACCCCAATACAAAACCGTAAATAAAGAAAATAAATAAATAAATAAAATAAAAATTAAATAAAAATACACCCATCCACCCCAAACACAAATAAACCCACCCACCCACTCCAAACACGAACCCCTTACTTATAACTAATACTCTCTCCTAACATACAGGGAATGCATGGAAATTTTGATTTCTCCTCACGTTACTTATATCCCCACCTTCAGTGTGACAGTATCATGGGTAGTTCATGTTGCCTTCACATTACTGGGATTTCCTCACACCAGCATGCCTGAAAATCTTAGTTGCCAATTAAATCACGGGACAAAGCAAGCTAATTCAAAAGCTATAGAAGTAAGAAAAGGAGGCAACATTTAGCACCAAGGAAGCTCTACTTCTCAATGTGAACCAATCATTCAACCTAATCTGACCCTGAGACTCACTACCTCCTGTTTGCATAGTCTCTTTGTGTCACACTGCAAATCAGACCTGGATGTCTGCTGGCACTAAATGAGGCAAAGAAATCCTTCACATTCCCCTCAGTTTGAATGGAGGTGGGTCAGGCAACAATCCAACACTCTCAACACTCTGTCTTGTCTCACCCATGGCATTGTTGTCAAAACAAGACCTTCATCTCACCAAGACTTCATCTGTATATAATTGTGCTGAAATATGAATATGGATAGATTTCCAAATGTGCCTTCCCGTTGAAACTAAAGGGCTGTGAACGTAGAGTAAAGCTGAACTGTGGTGCATCTTTGTCTGCTTGAAGCGGCAACTGAGGTTGAGAGTACAGTACTGTACATTGTTCTAGTTGCTATGGTAAAGGATATGTTATATTCTTTCTTCCAGATAGTTTCTCTGCTACAAGTACTTCCCTTTTGTCACAGGGAGATATGAAAGAGGAGCTGCATTTTATAGAAGTGGCCTGTGAACAGCCTAATTCCCCCGTACCAGCTGAGTACTACTGCTTTATGTTTACAATGCCAGATAAGAGGTCAACTCCAAATACATAATTTTTATAATGAGTAGTCATAAGAGGGTGTTTTTTTTTTTTTTTGGTATATACGAGTCATGATGAAACCAAAACCAAAGTATTGTGATATCTTTAAAATTAATAAGACGTATATCACTGTGAATGTTTGTAGACAATAATCCACATCCATAAAATGCAATGGCTTAAATTGACTAAATTCTACCCTCATGTGCCCGTGAGTGGATTTTAATCAATTAAAGTTCATATTGAAATAAATCTGTTGCCCTTTCTAGGATTTTCTGGGCAGAGAACACACGGATGTGATTTACCCTTCCCTTCTTCTGGGGATTCCCAAAGACTGTGCTGTTTGCCCAGGGCCACACAGGCTGGCTCCTTTCCCTGGAGGCATCCAACCTCTGGCTCTGCAGCCAAATACCTAACCTGCTGTGCTATCTAGCCAGCTAATAATACACATAAAAAAGTAGTAGGTTCTTGAAAGAAAGTGGCAATGCCTATTTTACCATTAAAGAGCATATCAAATGAAATCACAAATTCTGATGGAATGTTATAAATAATTACCATAGTTGGATTCAGAAAATGTTCCCCTATCCCTTGGCCACCATGATGTGTGCAAACATATTAGGTATATCAGCATCTCATGTGCAGTATAAGGACAAGATTTTTTTAATGTAACTTGAAGCAAAAATTAGCATTCTGGCTCTAGTCTATATAGCAATTTAGCATCTGTGATTAGGTCTGCAGTAAAAAAAAACCCCACTGGCTCTGAATCCTTCAGTTAATTCAGGTGACTCACCAAATTTTCTTTACTGCCAGCAATTTTACTATGATTTGTTGGAAGTATCAAGAACAACAGAGGAAAAAAGAACAGCAGATCCTGCCTCCAAACAGGCAGGAGTAATTCTTTTCAACAGATCCCTTTCCCTCTTACACTAAAGAAGTAATCCTTTATGGACCTGCATCATTTCATTCTTTTGGGGATCTATAGGGTTTATCAATATTTATCATTTATTAAAGCATGTAACAGACATTGAAATAAGCAGGTTTTGACATTTAAAAGAAATATAGCTTAATCTGCCAAATTTCTAAATTAAATAATTGTGTGTCATCAAGTCAAGTTTTGACTTTGGGCTAACCTTTCCAGAGTTTTTGAGGTTAAGTGAATGGAGGAGGGGGCACCCTGGGACTGTGCAGTTTGATCAAGGCCCTACAAGACCCACATTGGGGAATCAAACTCCTAACCCTGGACTCTGCAGTCAGATACTAAACCACTGAGCTACTCATGCAACTTCTAAATACAGTAATACCTCGGCTAATGCTAAGACTTGGTTCCACAAGTCTTGGTGTTATCCGATTTTTAGTGTTATCCAGTGCATGTTAAAATCCTATGGGATGTATCGGATAACGTTAATGCTCCATAGAGATACATTGTAACCGCACAGTCTTTAGCGGTTGTTATCCGATACATCCCATAGGACCTTAACGTTATTCGATCCAATTCTCCTCCCCAGATTACTTAACGTTATGCGATTTTAGCGTTTTCCAAGGTAAATGTTATCGAGGTATTACTGTATAGACTGCTATATAATTATCACAAATTATTTCATTTAGTTTATAAATGAATATATTTTATAAATAAATATAAAAGTTCTCCACTTAATTGGGAATCCTATGTTCAAAAGAATTGCATCTCTTAATTGAAGAGATTGTAGACAAATAATGTGTATTTTCTGGGTGTCTAGACTGGTTCAAGCCAATTAAAGATATGCTTTTCAGTATTTGGCAATAGTATTTTGGCAATATTTGGCAATAGTATTCAGTATTTGGCTATGGACAGATTATATGAAAAACAGAGAAGAGGTAGCATCACTGCCCTGTGACGAAAACAAAAATAAGCATATATTAAATCAAATTTTAGTCAAAAGGTTTCATCACCTTTTCATTTGTTTGGATTCAACATTGCTGTGGGGTGACAGACTATTTCAGTGGTGGTGAACCTATGGCATGTGTGCCAGAGGATGCACTCAGAGCCCTCTCTGTGGGCATGCACGCCATCACCCCAGCATAGAGTTCCCCCTTCCCCTTTGCCCTGCAGTACAATGGAAGCGCTTCCTCCTTTCCCCTAGCACAGAGTATGCCCTGACTCTCTGCGGTGCAGATAGCAGCCTGTTGAGTTTGGGCACTCTGTCTCTAAAAGGTTCTCCATTACTGGTTGTATATGGTTGTACTAGATAACAAGAATGTAAAATGATTGGCCTGCTCATGTCCACTGCCATCTCCATCTGTTTCATTTTGAGTGATTTCTGAAAAGGCTTTTATACTGGTATCACTTCATTATGTTGTCAACGTGCAGCCTTTACAAGATGTCATCAACAACTTGTTTACAGGCTCAAAGCTTCCTTTAACACTCTCTTGTGTCTTCATTTTGAAGTTGTGGTAAATTGGAGATGTGGAAAAAAACACTGCTCCCTGGGTACAACAGTATGGAGTACCCCAGGGTTTGGCTATCTCCCTGATGGTATTTAACATCTATGCAAGGCTTCTGGGGGAGGTCATCAGGAGATATGGAGTTTGCTTTAATCAGTATGCTGATAATACACAACTCTATCTTTCCGTTTCCACCTCAGCAGATGATGCTGTCTATACCTTGGAGGCTTGCCTAGAGATGGTCATGGAGTGGATGGAGTAGAATAGGCTGGAACTGAATCCTGACAAGTCCCAGGTTGGGGGAATGAAGTAGGGGGTATGTAATCTTGGGGTGCAACTTGACCCAAGCTTTCCATGGAACAGCAGGTGGCTTTGATGGTCAAGTCTCCATTTTATCCACTGCAATGCGTTGCTCAGCTTTATTCATTTCTAGACAGAGGCTCTCTGCTATTATGATCTATGCAATGGTAATCTCCAAATTCAACTACTGCAATGCTCTCTATGTTGGGCTGCCCTTGAAGCTAATACAGAGGCTTTACCAGGTGCAAAATGTTGCAGCCAGACTGGTTATGGGTATTAGGTGTTTTGATCACATTATCCCAGTTCTGGCTAACTTACATTGGCTTCCTGTAGTATTCCGTGCCAGGTTCAAAGTTCTGGTAAAGGTTTCCCTTGCTCGAAAGCTAGTTGTATCTGACTCTAGGGTTCAGTGCCCATCTCTGTTTCAAAGCCAGAGAGCCAGCGTTGTCTGCTTCTGCAGATGTTTCCATGGTCATGTGGCAGGCATGACTAGACACTGGAGTGCACAGAATGCTATTACCTTCCCATTGAAGTGGTCCCTATTTATCTACTTGCAGTTTCTTGCTTTCTAACTGCTAGGTTGGCAGGAGCTGGGACAGAGACAGGAGCTCATTTCATAAAACCCAATATGGTTTAGGACCATATTATCTGTGGAAGCTCCTTTTTCTAAAAATCAGGTCTGGAGCATGCAAACAATATCACTGTGCCTTTGCCTAACGAGATAAAACACTTCTACAAGTGGCAGAGCTTTTTCGTCCTTGGTACCCATGCTTTGGAATTCTTTACCGACAGAAATTGGAACATCATCACCCTCTCAATTGGCTTTTAGGAAAATGCTAAAAGCATTCTTGTTTAGAGAGGGTTTTCCAAATTATATTTCCCTATAAGTATACTACAGATGATTACATATTATCTGACACTTTTCTTGTTTATCAATATTTGGGGAATTAATTTGATATGGATTGGTGCCATCTAGGTTTGTATACTATTGTCTGGTTATTGTTTTTTTGTTTTATTTGGTATATTATTTATTGTTTATTTGGTTTTCATTTCACTGTATTATAGGGGTTCTCAACATTTCTGTGCCATTGGCTGGACCATGCCCACTCAGACAGCTGAACGGGCCGGACACATGGGTTCCCCCTGCTGTAAACATGGCCATAAAGTGAGGCAGGTGCATTTGCGCATGCAGATTTATGGTTGTTGTAAATGTGCCCCTTCCACTTCCAGGGGTCGTACCTATGGGCCGAATCCAGCCCATGGGCCGTAGGTTGCAAATCCCTGCTATATTATAACGTTTCACCTTTGCTTTTGTAAACTGACCAGAGTAGCATTTACACTAGTTGTTGGTGAGATATAAACAACACACACACACACACACACACACACACACACACACACACACACACACACACACACACACACACACACACACACACACACACACACACACACACACACCAGTAAGACTTTGCCTGACTGTCTTAATGTTGAATAACACTCTTGGAAATACAGAAATTTCACTACAAATTAAGGTATTTGAGCTCTAAAAGACTACCTGTCAGTATCCTGCAAATGTTAACTTTTTACTTTGCTGCTACATACCATCAACCACAGTTAAATAAATTGTGCTGTGTGTGGTGTCTCTTCATCTTAAATCTTAAAATCACTTTTTAAAGGAGTCTATTCCAGTCCTTCCTTCCTTCATAACATCACTCTCAGTGCAAAAACTGACTTAGAGGGATGTATCCCTCACCACCCGCTCCACAAAACAGAAACAAAAAATCTCCAAGGGGCATGTAATCAAGTCGTGTGATGATATGCTGACTCAGGAATTCAAAACAATAGGATTTAAATAAGATTATGATGTCAAATCAGAACTTCTTTTGCTCTCAGGCATCACACAAGGAATGAGATAGAACAAGCCGACATGTTCAAATTATTTGAAAAATCAGGACTAACTGTTAAGGATCACATGCATTTCTGTTAAATCAGAATTAGCTGAAACAGAGTCCAGTCTAAACTTGCCCATTGCAAAGAAAACCCTTGTGAAATAATATGTGACATTTTAATGTCACAGTGCAGTGTTAAGAATGGTATGCTAGACTCTGCATCTTCCTATTCATTCTTCCTTTCTCAGAATATGGTGCTCAGAAGTAAATATTTTCATAACTGTTCTTCTATAATGGTCAAACTTCACAGATTTTTACCATTGTGTTTTCCTCAAGACACTCAAGAGAAAGTTGACCTTTGATTAAAGCTTAGAAAGATTTCCTTCATAAACTACACTTCCCAGAATTACCCATGCAATGCACCTGCAACTGGAAACTGCAGTCAAAAAGGTAACTTTTAGGACCATTTCTTCTGATCTAGAAAAATGGGCTATTTAATAAAGAATTCTTACCATAATGATCAATGTTGCAGGTCCTATAAAACTCCAGATGAAATAAGTGTCAAGTCGAAGCCAACATCTGTAATGGAAATGAAAAAAAAAGACAGCATTCAGCAGTGAAATGTGAGTCATATATCAAGAGTAAGTGATATTTCACTAGAAGGCAGAAAATAAGTCTTGTTTCATAAAGACTGAATTATATGCCATGGTTCTGCCAATGAACTTGATGGAATAAAATAATTTTCTCTGAAGGAAGCAGAAGGAAATAGTTCACATTTTATTTGTCAAAGCAGCTGTCCCAAACATGGTGCCCTCCAGAGGTGTTAGGCTACTATTTATATCATATCCAGATGTGGTATGACCAATCCTGACAGAATGTCCCATCGAAGGCCATTGGATTGTATAAAGGACCCAGTCCTTTCTGTTATAAAATATTTTTCTTAAAAGACTTTAAACAGCCATTAAACATAGCTTCAAGCTTTCTTTGTTGCCCAATCAAGCATGCCAGATTCATGGTAGATAATTTTTCCTTCCAGAAGACTTGAACAAGAATGAGAAAGTTAGGATGAGAAGATTTGAAACTTAGTTATATCCAGGAATTTTGTTTTGCTGTCCCATGAACATTTCGATATTTAGGAAACAACTGCATGATTTATGATGTTAACTAAATTATTAACCAGTTAATTTTCTCGCTCTTTAATACTGTCCAATGGCTAATGGCCTTTGGAAATTACATTTCCTTTCATGTGATGATAATAGGGTCATGAATTGTTACAAGAGAGATGTACCGAAACATCCCCGTATGATTTTAATGGATACTTTCTCACAGGTGCTTTTGTGTATTAATGTTGTATACTCAAAAGAGGTTACAAATATGCTGACCAAAGAAGAATGAAAATACAGTGGTACCTCATACAACGGTTTTAATCCGTTCCACAGGGCTCGTTGTTGTACTAAACAATTGCTATATGATGCATGCATTGTACATCTATTTTCTTGATGGGATGCACTGTACAACGATTTTTTTTTGCTAAGTGGTTTTTCCCATTGAAAATTTGTTGTACAATTTTTTTTCCACAGGGAAAATTGTTATGCAGGACACCAATTTTTTTTCTAAAACTAATTGTTATATGATTTTGTTGCTACATGGGCAATTGTTGTATGAGGTTCCACTATACTTTGTTTTTTCAAACCAAGCAGATTTGTTTTGACTTTAAATTCTGATACCCAAGTTGAATTCTTACCAGGACTACTCTATGGAATCTACCTGACTGACAAAGAAAGGGTGGTCATATACATCACTTTGAGCCCATTTTAGATCTTTCCCCGAGATTTGATTTAGGGCATCCCAACCATGGTGGAGGACAGAAGTGCCTGGCGGACAGTGGTCCATGGGGTCGCAAAGGGTCGGAATCGACTGTGCGACTAAACAACAAACCATAATATATAGAAAATGGGGATCTTAGAAAAAAATTAGCCTTTGGACTATCACACCCAGAATCTTGCAACCTATATATATATGTGGGTATGGCCCTCTGAAGCATGGGGAAGGAACAGAATAGAGTTGCTAGACATCAGGAAGCTGAGCACTCAGGTGCTACAAAACTAAAACTAATAATATGAAAGCTCTGGTTAATTGGCCATCAGCTTTTGAAGGCAGGACAAATTTTGAAACAGATATGAATGGTGTCCAATTGAAATGAGCAAACATTAATTACAATGCTGAAAGGAAGAGCAGCTCAGGTGAGCTGCAACATGAAAAATAAAAGTAACTTCCGGGGGGGGGGGACCAAGAACAGACTCATAGTATATTATTCCCTCTCATCATAGTATATTATTCCCTCTCTCAGGATGTCAGCATTGAGATGCAGCAAATGGTAAATCTACATAAAACATACATCCTGGTCTGCTGGCTAACTCAAAACTTCAGGAAAAACAGCAATCTAATTAAAAACAGAAATGAAAACAGAACCTTAGCAAAACAAAGTAACCAGGTACAGTGTTTTTGTTTGTTTTTTGACATGCAGGTCATAAATTGACCAGAGACCAGAACGGGCTTTCTCACCAGCCTTGAGATTAAAAGGGAGTCATTTAGAGCTAATCTGAATAATCTATTGTTGCTAATGGCTGTGTGAAGTTGTATTGTATTTTTATTTATTATGCTGTTATAAGATTTATTGCTGTTGATTCTACTTATTTTGTGCTTAGGGATTCCTTGATATGTTTTTGTTGGTTGATGCTTTGTCACTCGATATTGTAATATTGTTTATTGTTCGCTGTAAGCCGCCCAGAGTCACCTTGGGTGAGTGGGGCGGCATAGAAATCTAACTATAAATAATAAATAAATAAATAATTTTTTGTGCTTGCTTGTCCGTCATCTTGCTTGACCACACCCTTCTCTCTTTGACCCCCTGAATTTGGTGTATAAAAGGCATGCCTGTAAGTTTCACTCTTTGTCTGAAGAAGTGGACTTGGTCCACGGAAGCTAACAATAAAAATATAGCAGTTAGTCTTTAAAGTGCTACAGTGTTTTTAATTTTATTTTAATTTTATTTATTTTGTTTTGTTTCCTGATATGCCTGAACCACAGACTAACACAGCTACTATTCCAAATAATTAAAAAAAGATACTATAGAGAAGTAATTAGATAACATTCATACAGCAAATGCCTGACTAAAGAAAAAAGTCTTCATTATACAGCAAAATGCTGTTAAGGAGGATGACCAAACTATTTTTCCAAGAAAAAGAACTCCACCATTCTATTGTGAAGGCTATCTCTCTTATCTCTACTGATCATCGACAATTGGAGTAGGGACACGTAAGAAAACTCTAGGGCTGGGTGTGATCCTGATCCTCAGAACCATGTACAGAAGCTCTTTAGGACTAAACATTATTATCAATGCATTGGTAACAAATTTTGCTCTGTCAGGACTGGTACAAATATGGTCATGTAAATGAGTGCCCATCAGCATTCTCACTGTTGCAGAAAGAGCCACATTTGGGTATACCCCAGGCAACAGCAACTTTGTTGTGCTGGCTAATCTTTCTCAGGAATCATCATCACCTGATCTCAATTTACCAGGAACAGATGCAAGCGGTGTACCAAAGCATGGGCCCCACGTTGGGAACCACTGGTCTAGAAGGAAGACTGCAGTCCCATACATAACAGCTCAATTCCTATTCGAGAGTGCATTTGTCTTTTCATCAGTTGCACCTCTATTGATTAGGCTGCATCCTGCCCATAACTCCCTCTAAAACACTGACACTGGTAATGAAAGGTGGTCACCTTTGGTGTGATGAGAAGTCTCTTTTTATCACCCAGTCCCTACCTTAGCTCATGCCAATTCTCCTTCTTCGAGTGCCATATCTAATTCTGAATATTGGCAATCCTCATTGTGATCAGCCATGAAGATTGTCCTGGGGACAATATAATGCAGTGGCCTTCTATTTGCCTTCTGCGTCACACTGTGACACCCATAACACTGATCTAGTTAAGCGCATCACTTAGTTAACCACTGCCTGACGATCAGTGTTGAGTCACTGGCAGTATGCTCTACTCTATTACCATAGGAGGATAACCTGGCCAGACTATGTTCATGCCAATATGTTAAAAAAATAAAATTACCCCCTGAACTGATTGACTTTTGGAGCTTTAGAGGCCTACCTACCACTCAATCTAACTAAATCAAACCTTTCTTTACAATTTTTATGTCAAAAATTGACTACTTTTGAGGGTTGAACAGTGAAATAGCCGGGGGGGGGGTGTATGGAGCCTATGAAATACATTTGGACAGCCTTCATGCTAATAAATAAAAACCCAAGCTGGTGTATGTAGCTTTTTATGGTCATTCAACATGGTGAAATCTAAAAGTTTCATAACCACCACCATAGCAGAAGATTACAAAACTCCCTACTCCAGTCTTTGTATCCCCTCAACTGGTTATCTCCTGGTTTCCTTAAACAGCCAAAAAGGACAGATCTTGTATACATCTTCAAGCTGTACAAATTGCAAGGCGTCCATTATGGAAAGACAAGGATATATAAGGGAGAAGCTGTAACAATAGAATCCAAGAATACATCTACACCAGTAGTTCCCAACGTGGAACACACACACATACCACAGAGGGGCTTCAATCCCCAGAAGCCTAATCCAGTAGATTGGCTGATCAGTGCTTTGGGGAATTGATTTAGGCTTCTGGGAACTTAAGTCTCAAAACAAAAAGTTGGGAAACACAGATCTACACCATGTAGTTAGAGCAGTTTGATTCCATTTTAGCTACCAAAGATCCACTTCATGAACTCATGGGGCAGGTAATGTGATGAACTACTTAGAATTCTTTGCCAGAAAGATCCAGTGCACTTCCCTTAAGTGCAGTAGGGAATTCTATGTCACTCACCAAACCACAAATCCCAGGACTCCATAGGATGGGCTATTGTAATTAAGGTGGAATCTTTAGGATAGATACACAGCAAGTCAGAATGGATGTGAGCTCATCTTTTCATTTCTTTCTGCATCTTTGGAATGCTGTAACACCAATAAAATCCATAAATAAAGTGCTAATGCAAATTTCCCCACATTCTAACACTATGACTTACTGCAAAAATCAAACATGCTCTATGCCTAGAATGCAGTATGAAGCTATTATTAGTTTACAGCTGCAACAGTGTGGTTGATCTATATCAGACTTGATGCTTAGTTTTCAGGGCTGCTGTTGATGTATGTTCAGAACTGGTTACAGAAACCTGTCCCTCTACTTAATCTCAATTATTGCTGAAAATAGTCTTTGATGTTTGGGAAAAAATATATAATTTTCTCCTGGTTCTTGAACAATCAATTTCAAAATCTAAAAAGTCAGATATGCCTCAATAGGAAATGTGCAAATGTGACCTTTAAAGCAATTCATAACTCTGATCCTGGTGAGAAAACATCCCCTATCGTTATTTAAAAGGCAGTCCTAGGCAATCATCTTTCTGTTGGATGACTGGGAGGAAAGTATCAGAGGTGCCTCCTCTTGAGTGGTAACTGCCACCCAATCTCCTAGAAATGTGGGCAATATAATCCAGCCACTAAGACCAGAATTGCCTTCCTCTTCTGCCTCCTTGTCTAAAAAGTACCAGTGCCTCTTCCATATATTATCTAGTTTAACCTCCATGTATTCTTTCACTCATCAGGCAATCAAGTTTCTGTATGTAGTGAGTGATGGTGAACCTTTTAGAGACTGAGCACCCAAATTGCAACCCAAACCCCACATATTTATCACAAAGTGCCATTTCGGCAACAGGGGAGGGAAGAAACTCTCCCATTGGTTTACTAGGCAGAGGGGTGGGGCAAATTATGTGCTGGGGGAGGGTTAAAGTGCCCCACCGCTGCCAAGGGTGCAGTGGTGGCATGGCTGAGAAGCCAACCGGGGAGCTCCCATCTGCTTCCAGCCACACCGCTGCTGTGAGCTTCGTAGCACCGGTTTGGTTGGGGGGAGATAGGGCGCATGCCCGATCTCCCCCCCAACCAAACCAGTGATGTTTGCCTTGGTAGATCTCTGCCCCAAAGCCCACAAGGTTGGTCTCCAGCCCTGCAAGCTTTGGGGCAGAGATCAACATCGGGGAATTTGAGGCAAACATTTGCATTGCACAACGTTATGTTAACATTGTGCGACACAAATGTTTGCCTCAAATTCCCCGATGTTGTCCGATTTTAGCATTATCCGAGGCAAATGTTATCTGAGGTATTACTGTACTTGTGTCTCACTAATTAACAATGCATTTATGCTAAAATCAATGCAGTGGCTTAATTAAAGTATTAAAATCCACATGCATGCAGGAACAAGTGGTTTTTTTTGTTCTTTCTGAATCCTGTAACAAGCTTGATGCCAGTTATTGTTTATTTTGATAGTCTACCCCAGGTTTACAATTATAATTACTTTTATCATGCAAGTAGCACTAGAGCAGCTGCAAACATTAACCTCTTCTTGCTGGGTATTTATACACTGCTGTTTTAGCTTTTTATGCAGCTGTTTCAGCAATCTGTTCTCTGGTTATTGGATTCATTCTGTTTGTGGAAGACTTACAAGGCTTAGCATTTTCACTCAACATGCCGTGTGATATACAACCTAGCCTTGCATTAATGTGTTTAAATGACAGCTGCAGATGTTTGCATTAAACCCTCTCCCTTCCCTTTAAAATTAGCATTCTAAAATGTCTGGCATAGTTTACACATAACTTGGAAACCTAAATATTCATCTTCAAACAAGAGGTACAAGCTTACCTATTCTGCATCTTAATAACAATTATATTCATTATAAAATCCATATAGTAGGTCTGGATAACAGAATTGGCCTCAGCTGTCTTTCTACTAAGGGCCAAATGAGACAAATAAACATAAAATGTATGAACTAAATTGGCTAAATTTTATTTATTTACTAACTAACAGCAAATAGCATTGGAGGCTATGATCAAGAATGGACAGTGGCTTTTATGCTGCCTCAGAGAAATGTATGCAAAATCTAATTCCTCCCCCCCCAAAAAACAAACAAACAAACAACAACCTTGCTTGCCTCAGCCAACTAGGATCTTGTATAAAATTCTGCACCAGAGGTTCCCAAACATCTGCTCTCAAATGTTCTTGGGCTTTAGTTCTAGGAAGCCCCCATAAGAATACTGAATGATCAGGAATTTTGGGATGAGTAATTTAGCAACATCTGGCCACAAAACTGAGAAGCCAATGCTCCAGCCATAGGTATTAATCAACTAAAGCACTCAGGCATGCTTAAATACATATTCACATACACACATGCGAGTGGATTAAGGCCAGCCTGGGCATGTCTGTGTATAAGTGGTAGGAAAAGCAGACCATACAGATCCTTCTTTTATAACATGGCATAAAATGTACATTATACTCCTTGCAGCCCAGTTCCAACAAGATGGAGAGCATCACATCTAGGAAGGAATATGGTGCCATGAGCCTGAGTCCTTAGTCATTTCAGGACCAGCTAACTTCTTTAGGGAAATAATGATTAGACTTAATAGCTCAATTCACGGTCCTTCTAGCCAGAGACCACAGCCCTCTACCACTATTATCTGATAATAATATTTTCATGTCAGAAGTTATTCTTGGTTGAAATGATTTTTGCAGAAGAAACTCCGGGAACGCCCAAATGAGGCTCCTTTCATGTCCACAAGAGCTGGGACAGAGACAGGTGCTCAATCCTTCATGTGGTACCTGGGTCTTGAATTGCCAACTTGCCAGCCTTCCAGCTAACAAGGACAGCTTCTTAACTACTGAGCCACTGATGGCCTGGCTTTATGCTTAAGGTTGAGTAGAAGTGCAGTACATTTGATGCGATTCTTGCCTCCACATGGCAAATGCACCTCAGTCAGTGCTATTTGGTTTGCCTCCTTTTAAAGAGAAAGAAAGAAAGAAAGAAACAAACAAACATAAAAAAGATTACCATCTTGTCTCCTCATTTTTCCAGGGAGGAATCTTTCAAATTTGTCTTTCTTTCTTTTTCTTTCTTAAAAGTATAGTGCATCAAGACTGTCCTAACATGGCTTAAAAAAACATCAAACTTTGCTTCCTCCCATTCCTCATCCAATCCACAGAGAAGCAGAGGAAGTTTTTAATTTCCCAATATTGTTAAGTGGCTGACCTTAACAATATTGGGAAACTGACAGCAACATGCTATCTGCTTTGATTCAATCTCAGCAACTGTCATTGACTGCTACTCGTATCCGAGTATACATTTCCCCTGGAAATCATTTTCACATTTAAGAAGAATGGCAAACAGGGGAAAATGCCACTGGCGTGAATTTGTTTAAGGTGGATCCCAGCTTGCCATGAAGTGACCCACACACTGTGATCATGGAGCCATCTCCTGCGGCATCTTTGAAATGAGAAACGCAGGATTTAACACCAGGGCTGCAATGGACTGCCGCACCCTTGAAGATATGGACAAGGTGCACCTTCACAGCTAGTCCATCTACCATGGCATCTTCTGCCTCCATGGCCATTAGGAATCAGAATAGTGAAGTGGTCCCTCCTCTGCTCATTTTGCCATTGAGCCCAATATGATTGTTTCCACTGAGGTGGCCATCACCCCACCTAAAGGGGCTCATCTGCCCATAACCCTTAGCTCCTTTAGGGAGTCAGGTTATTTACCGTCACCAAACACTCGCCATCGCAGATGTTGGAACTGAACTCAAAACGGGCAATCCTACCACATCTACAAAAAGAGTAGCCCAAACACTGAGCCAGAAAGGTGGGACTAGAAATGCTGTAGGAGTAAGGGTTGGTTCACACTAGCACTTACATTGTGTTAGCGCCAGGAAAAGGAGCAAAGCAGCTTGTCTGAGAGTGAACTAAAACCACAGGACAAATCCCTTTGTATCAACTCAGGATGACTGTTCCTCACAGGACCATGACCTCCTCTGCTTTGTAGAAGTCTCAAAGCTGCATAATGGGGATGGAGGGGGATCCTTTCCCAGTATTGTTAGCATTCACTGAATTTTAACTATGAAACTGCTTAGTTACTTTTCTTGGATTCATAGGTTTCCTCGAGGTGCTGGACTGGAGAGCAAGAGCACAGTGTTCACCCACCATGTCTTCTATATAAGTAGAAGGACTCCGTTTCACAAGGTTTAGACCTCCTGTAGTGTTATTTCTCTTCTTCTCTGTCCTTTCCCCACTTCACCCCAGTTCGATCCTGATCAGTGCTCAAGGTTGAATCAGTTTTCCATCCTTACAAAGTTGGTAAAATGAGTACCCAGCATGTTGGGGACAAAATACTAATTGACTCATGAACTGCCCAGAGAGTGCACTAAGCACTATCAGACAATACATAAGCGTGTGATTGCTATGTTGCTGGCCTTTTTCTCCCTCCACCCTGATATTTGTTCAGTCTCTATTTCTCTCAACAAGGGTAACTCCTGACCTTCTTTCCTTCCCTCAGAGGTCTAATATGTCAATGTGTGCTTAATGTTTACTAATAGAAATCTCCATCTTTCTTGACAGTGCCTGGACCGCTTTCTTCAATTCCAAGCACATGTTAGTGACGTTCCACATAGCCCTTCTTTGCTTTTTAATTTCCTTCCAGCCACAGTGATCTGTTCAGCTATGCCTGTTCTCTCAAAGTAATAAGGGCTATAAAGACTTGCTCTATTTCCTGCAGGAAAAGAAATAAAACCATAAGCTATCCCTGCTGTGTATTAAATACACCCAATAAACAATCATTAGATGCCATTCGACCATAAAATTTGAAGAGCTCCAACTTAAAGTGCTCTACAACAGATCTTGTCAAATGGAATTCAACTTCCCACGTCTTATGTAGCAAATTTTATTATATACAGACGTTAGAAAGTATGCTTCTATTTAATAGAGTCCACTGCTCATGCTTTCCTATGGGGATGAATTCATATTTAGCAATTATTACAGAATGTTTCAGTTGGCTAAAAAGATGATGTAAAATACTGTTTTAGAGAATACAGGGACACTAGCTATGATTTCAGTCCCCCCCCCCCCATCAGCCTCTGCTGAAGTAGGTCATCTGCTATACAGTAATACCTCGGATAACGCTAAAATCGCATAACGTTAAGTAATCTGGGGTGGAGAATTGCATTGAATAACGTTAAGATCCTATGCGATGGATCGGATAACAACCGCTAAAGCCTGTGTGGTTACAATGTATCTCTATGGAGCTTTAACGTTATCCGATCCATCCCATAGGATTTTAACATGCATCGGATAACACTAAAAATCGGATAACACCAAGACTTGTGGAACCAAGTTTTAGCGTTATCTGAGGTTTTACTGTATTAGATACACATTGGGTTCCTCTTCCTCACCTTAATCACACGTGACATTGAGGTGTAACAGATTCATGTGTCCTCAGAGATGCAGCTGTAGATGTTTTTTGGTTCTTATTGGTCAGTAATGAGCCATGTCCAGAACAATAACTCATTCAGAAAGAAAAGGACAAAATCTTCTGAAAGCAAAATTTTTACTGAGGAGTTCAGGAGTACAAGTGACAGGGCGGAAGAATGGGACATTGTTTTGGGGGAACAACTCCTCAATTTATTAAAAATGGTATTTAGCAAAGGAAAACAATTTGGATACTTGAGATATGGCTGTTTTGAAGTCAGATCTATGCAACTATGGCCAGCATCCCATTAAGTCCCACTGAATCAGTGTGATTAACATAAGTGTTTGTTCATCATTCAACAAACTGATTCTGTGGGTTTATACTAGTGGCGAGTAACAGTGACATTTACTGCATGCCCTTAACCAGTGTATAGTAACCTTACAAGCAGTGCTGGGCATCAGCAGGTTCATTTTTTGAGCCCACCACTGCTAACGAGCATGGTGGGAGACACTACTTTAACTTCTTCAACAAAGAGTGTATGGAAAGGGACTAATGGAATAAACCTTTGGGATCTGTTATGTAAGATCATCTTTAATGCTGGTGTGTGTGTGTGTGTGTGTGTGTGTGTGTGTGTGTAAGAGAGAAACTCTCATTTTGCAGGAATTCATCAGCTGATCACTTAGAAAGATCTATGAGACCGTCCTAATAAAAGGAAGAGTAGGAGATTTCTAGGCTATGAAGCATGCTCTGGGGCAGCAACAACCTCATGGTTAATCTATTTTAATTCTGCTAACTCTGACATCAATTAATTTCACCCCATAAATATAAGAAATACAGTAAGTTTAAATAAATGCTCTTAAGCATTATTTTTATAATTTCAATTTTCCTGTTACAGTAATAGACTTATAAAGGGCCCCTGTACCTTCAGGCTCTATGTTGATCCTAACCCTTTAAGCTCTGCCCTGTATAAGACCTCCCTCTCAGGCTGCTTTGTTTTTGGGCCTTCCTCCTTAATCAAGTGCAGCTAAGAGTAAAATTAACTTGGCATATGGTCAGTTTGCCGGTGGCAATCATTTTATCAAGCCAATTTCATTCCTACTGTAGAGCCCAGCACTTGGCCTACATCCAATCTGTTGAAAAAAGAGAAAGCCCATCAAAGTGTCTCTTCATATTTTGGATGGCAGGTATACTGCTGTGCAGTTTAAATAAACGACCTAATCATCTCATCCTCAAGGATGTAATTTCTCCCCACAGAGAGTGGATGAACGGGAACCTAGAGTGCTAGGGGGTCAGCAGAACTGGCCTTAAAGGTAGGCACACTGGGTATAATCCTGAGTTCTAAGCTGATTTGAAGGAAATGTAGAGCTGAGCTCAATTTCTCTCCATCTGTGTTTTCAATGTACTCTGGCATGACAAAAAACAAGTTTCTGAGAATATTTGCCCCCAAGCTTGTGCAGGTTTGGGTACTAAAAAGCCAAATGGTTTCCCTTCGGTTAGCTTTAAAATATGTTTCTTCTTCAATTTCCAGTTTGATGTCATTCACATTAGATAAAAATTACTGGAACACAGCTGTTATGTTGAGGCAACATTACCAAGTATGTTTAAGCACTTCAAGTATGATAAACACTATAAAACTATGTAAATAAATAATAATAAAATAAAGCTGGGTTGCAACAGAGAAAGAAGACAAAGAAGCTACAGACTGAGCACTTGACTATATGGCCAAATAGCTCTGGATTTTCTCTGCTTATAAAATAGGGGAATACGAAATTGTTTGCTGCCTCCACTGACACAAAAGGTTGATTTGGATCTGTCTGGCTCTTTTTCCTCCAAAAAGTAGCTTATCTTTGCTACTGGGGCTTCTACTATTTTCAGATCAGAACGATTTGAATGGGGTTTTCATCATATAAGCAGCTGTTTCATTGTGTAAAAGGACAACCTTTTGTATCTTTGGGAAGGAGTGAGGTGATGCATACTATTCAGGAGCCCTGGTGGCACAGTGGTGATGCTGCTATACTGCAACCAAAAACTTGCAAGTTCGATCCTGATCAGGGCTCAAGGTTGACTCAGCCTTCCATCCTTCCAAGTTTGGTAAAAGGAGTACCCAGCATATCTGGGGCAAAATGCTAATTAACTTGTGAACTGCCCAGAGAGTGCACTAAGTGCTATGGGGCAGTATACAGGTGTGATTGCTTTGTTTGCTTTTGCATACAATTTGGGGCATGTTGGTTTAGACTGCTGGAACACCCTCTCCATGATCCCCCCCCCCAATTTTAATTTTAAAAAAATTGAATAAACAAGGCTACAACTGGCCTATTGTATTAATACACTAGAATAGCGTTAGATCAGTTCTGCATTTTTTCAAAATGGCAGGAAAATAGGAGCTCTTAGGCTGTACAGCTGAGTCAAGGCAAAGGGAAGGAAAGGCAGAGAAAGGCAGGTACATTTTGTTTAAACAAACTTTTAAGAAAAGAAGAGAAAAATAGGGCACTTGGGAGGGAAGAGCAAAGGAAATGAAATCAGTGTGTGAAAGAGTGAGAGCAGGGCGATGGAGTGCAAATGTGTGTATTGGTGTGAAGGGAGGGAGGGGAGGTTTCAGTCTTCTAAGCCACATATATCCACACATGACATCTAACAAGCAAAATTCAACACTGTCTACAACTGTGCTACAGCAGGAAAATGTGGCAGGCAGATAATTCAGGGAAGTTAGTCAAGTCATGTGATGTAGCATATCAAAAGATCAAGCTCAGGCAAGACTTCTGAGAGAGACAGATACTTATTTCTGGAAAATCTGTAGAATTGTAACACAAACAGCCACCACTTGTCTGTTTTCCTTATTTTCACTTAAAGCAAGTTAAAGGCAGGAAAGTGCTACAATAGTGTTGCCAATTACATAACTAACCATAACTAAAATCTGTACAGTAGAAACATTCCTGCATGGAAAGTATTTAACATGAAAGTGAAACACCTTGTAACATCTGTGCCACTGAGAAATAATTAAGTCTGCAATAGATATCCTAGTCTAGCCCAAAACATATTGGTTCCTGAGGCAGAGCACCACATAGCAACCAACTAAAATCAGGATTCATGGTACTCAAGTTATTTTAATACATAAGGCAGATGACATCTCCCCCTTATCCTGAAGTAAATGTGCTTTAGTGGCCAAAAGAAAAACCTAACATTTGCAGCCCTTTCTTGACAACCAAAATCTGCTGCCTGAGTCAGACTCCTCATTTTGTCCAATGGTAGGGCCAGCCTTGTCTCTTAATAACTTGTGATCTTTAATGTGCAAACTAGTGGCTTTATTCACAGTGATAAAAGATGGAATTTCCCATAAATCATATTTTAGAAATGAAGTTTGCTCTTTGAAATACCATCTCTGTACTTTCCTTTAGGAGACTCTTAACACACACAATTCCACCGCCAAATCATCTTGGTTAGGCAAAAATGCATATATCCATGCATGCTAATCAATTTCCCCCCAAAGTCTTCAAATTTCACTGTCACCAAGTAACTTGGATGAGCATTCCAAGCCAGAAGACGCTGATGATGCTGACGAAGACGGGAACCTCTCGTCCATGCCCACATAGGTAATGAAGATTAAAGAAAGAAAGAAAGAAAGAAAGAAAGAAAGAAAGAAAGAAATTTTGAAAGGATAGAGTTATGAAGCTTGCAGAAATCTATTGAGCAGGCAAGAGAGGTCAACAACACAAAAACTCAGATCAATTTTCTCTGTTGGCAATAAGACTTGCTTAAGATTGATAAATGACAGGATCACACTTCCCAAGGCAATGAGGAAGAATGCAGGTATTTAGTGAGACTCTTCCAGCAGTGGCTGGAAATCATTTAGGGTAGGGGTGCTCAAACTATGGCCTGTGGGCCGTATCTGGCCCATGATACTTATTCATCTGGCCCATGTTGTCCTCGATGTTCTTGGAAGCAGAAGTAAAATGCGCTTTATGGGCACGTTTTACTTCTGCTTCTGGGAGTGATGAGGGCATCATGGGCTGGATGAATTGGCATCATGGGCCGTATTCAGCCCACAGGCCATAGTTTGGGCACCTATGGTTTAAAGCAAAGAAAATAGCAGCCTAAAAAAAAATCTATTTCATCATGTTGCAAAACATATCTGTTGCAAAACAGATTGCAAGGTGCGCTTTATTTCCACTTCTGGTGGGAGGAACCATGTGACCAACCCACTGAACTACATGACTGGCCCACGGCCTGAAAAGTTTGGCCACCCCGATCTAGGGCTTCACTGAGGTAGAATGAAATCAGGTCTGGCTTTCCCTCTCAGGGCAGAATAGATGAAACTGGCTCACTGTTCTTATTTTTATAGAAGGGGTGGAAAAGAAGGAGGACACGTCATTTTATATATATATAAGGAAACATATCCCTGCATCTCAACTGCTACTCCACGTCTGGGCAAACTAAAGAAAAAAACAAGCGTCACACATAGCCCTGGGGAACAAAATCATTTCCATTTTCCCTCCCAGCACATTGCTCAAAACACAAAAACAAAAACACCAGTCACTCTGATTGTGAGCACAGCCATTTCATTTCCTGTGAAACAACACTGAGTGGAAACAGGGACAAAAATATTATTTTCCAGGGCTTCCCAGTGACAAATGTAAATGTGTGGGTTGGAGCAGGCTTACCGTGAGCCCTCCTGTGAATCCTCTTTACATCCCTGCAGCTGCTGAACAGCTGCTGCTACACATACACTCCACTACACCGTGCAGCATACATGGGGCATTAATTCTTCCTGCCTCCACCCTCTCAGACCATCTTATTTCCCTTGTGGCTCCTTTCTGCCTGCCCCTCTAATCAGCAATAGGGCTTCCTCCTCTGCTGGTAAGAACACAAGGCCTTGCCCTTTCTCTGCTCCTACTTTTATGCCAGCACCAGGAAGCTGCTTGCTCAGAATGCCAGGTGTGCCAAGCCCATCACACCCTCCTGTTTGGCTCTACTTTTGAGTAGCCTCTTTCTGTTACCTTAGTGCCCTTTAAAACGAAACAAGCTCCCCTCTCACACACACGTTATTTCTGGGATCTTCAGATACTGTTTTCCCATTAACAAATACCTAACATTGAAACCTATATTCCTCCTTCCCTTCAAAATTCTCCGAAGGACACAGGTTTGTTTCAATCATCATGGTTGTAGACGTTGGCTAAAAATCCATAAAGAAGAGGCTTTCAGATTTTGTGTAAAGTCCCTGTTATTCCAACTGAAATATCCTCCCAGAGGTTATTTCTATGCCTGACAATATCCTCTTGATATATGGTAAATGTTTCTTATGTGTTTCCCAGTGTTTGGTTTTTAGACTTCAATTGCCAGAGGCCTAAGTCAATTCCCCAAAGCACTGATCAGCCATTGTACTGACTCAGGCTTCTAGGACTTGAAGTCCCCCTGTGGAGCGTGGGCCCCACATTGAGAACCATTGCTCTAGATAGAAATGTTTCTTATATTCTAGCCAGCGTTTCCCAAATGCTGGTTTTTGGACTTCAATTCCCAGAAGCCTAAGTCATTTCCCCAAAGCACTGATCAGCCAATGTACTGACTGAGGATTCTGGGAATTGAAGTCCACTAGTGGGCTGTGTACCCCTTGTTGGGAACTACTGTAGCCAAACCAGATCTTCAGAAAATGAGGTGTTATCATAGAGTCAGTCTGAGCCAAGTGGTCTTCTAACCCAACAAGGTGGATTCCAAAGCAGACATTCCCACCCCATCCCTCATATGCAATCCCAGTTTCTTAGATTCCTCCAAACCACAAATTGGGATGCAAAAGGAAACTCACACTTTTCCTGTGCCGTAACTTCTATAGTCTACTGCTGCAGAAACAGCCACAATCAGAGCAGGCATGCCATAGCCCACCAAGTAGAAGTATTTTCCACGTGAATGTTCACTCTCAAAGACTTCCACCAACATGATGTAGAGTTGGACACCTTCCAGAAACATCCAGGTGAAAGCGGAGAGGAAGAAGAAGTGTAAGAGGGCAGCAAACACAGCACAGGCTATCTGAGAGAGTAAAAAGACACAGGAGAAATATATATATATATTGTAACCTGAAGATGACATTAGTCTCATATGAAAGGCTAATAAAGTAATGTTCCAAGTTTGTGGTTAGTGCTCATATTGCTGGCAGTGGGAGAAGGGCATGGAGGCCATAATTTGGATAAAATGGGAGAGCATCGAATTTCTGGCCAGGAATGACTCCACGAACGAGCAAAGTTTAATAGACACCAATGGACAGTTCATGCAATATATTTCCCAGCATTGCATTTTTTCCTCCCAACTGTCTGTTTTTGTTTAATGCATACAGCAGAACCATTAATTCTTCTAATAATGGTGTTTTTCATCCCTTTATTCCTTAAACTGGTTTTTCTGGAGTTGCCCTTGGACTGCACATTTCATTAAGGGTCCTAATACCGCTTAATTAAAGAACTAGGAGTTATTTCTTATACAGCAAAAATGTAGCTGCATTGGCTTTCTGTGCAAACCTCTTGTTAGTCCAACTCAACAAATAGGATAGTAGAGCGAGAAAGGTGCAGAAACAGACAACCAAAATGATCAAGAGGTTGGAATACCTTGTCTTTGCTCATCAAAAGTAGCTTTGATGAGACAGTTGAGTTGGAAATCTTCTGGCTGGGAGAAATAAAGATCTCCTCAGCATCTCTCTTATTCTGCACATCAAAAGTGTAGGTAAGGTAAAGTAAAAGTCACCCTTGTTCAAAACCCAGTCTTATCTGACTCTAGGGTTCAGTGCTCATCTCTGTTTATAGCCAAAGAGCCAGTGCTATCTGTGTCTGCAGACATTACATGTGACAGGCATGCCTAGACACTGGAGTGTACGGAATGTTGTTTACCTTCCCACCAAAGTGGTATCTATTTATATACAGTAATACCTCGGATAACGTTTACCTCGGATAATGCTAAAATCACATAACGTTAAGTAATCTGGGGAGGAGAATTGGATTGAATAACGTTAAGGTCCTATGGAATGGATCGGATAACAACCGCTAAAGCCTGTGCAGTTACAATGTATCTCTATGGAGCTTTAACGTTATCCGATCCATCCCATAGGATTTAAACATGCATCGGATAACACTAAAAATAGGATAACACCAAGACTTGTGGAACCAAGTCTTAGGGTTATCCGAGGTATTACTATACAGTACTTGCAATTTCTTGCTTTTGAACTGCTAGGTTGGCAGAAGCTGGGGCAGATGTCAGGAGCTCACTCTGTCATGCAGGGCTCGGGTCTCAAACTTCTGTCCTGACGACCTTCCAGTCGTCAAGTTCAGCATCTTAACCACTAAGACATTGCAGTACCCTCAGAGAGGTGTAGAAAAGGCTTTTGTAAAAGCTCAGGACTTGACTATGCGACTGAACTACAACAAAAATACTGATCCTTGGTTGGTTAGAACATGGGTATATGGCAAAGTCACACTGTGGAAATATGGGCTTGAGAAGAGGAGGGGAACTTCCCTCCATATCAACCATTATCTCCAGACTCCCAGTTTTTGTTTTGCTTACTCCTTTCAAAAACGTTTCCTCTAAGCTCCACTTCTACTGTCTACAAAGGTGTACAACTAGATTTCTGAATTAAAAGAAACTGTTCTAAAACATGAGGATCCTCCTCCTTATACATCACATGAACCAACCAAAATGTACACTGTATATATTTTTTCCTCCATTCACCACTGATTAAATTATTACTCCCTATAATAGGGTCATTTTGTGCTGCACAATGGTATATTTAGATTGTTATAGGGTGGAAGCAGGTTTTTACATATGTTTTATTCACTATATTTACTGCCCATGGTGATATTTAAGTCAGATGGATTGTTTTGAAATTGAATGAATGAATGAATGAATAAAACTGTTTGATCACTTTTTAAACACTAGGCATTCCCACCACTTCACTTAGTTTTTTTGAGTGCTTTGCTGTTCCCCAATAAAGTTTTGTTGAGGTTTGTGATCTTTAGTGTAACCACAAAATGTAATACTCTCCTATCTTTTTTTTGTTTTTGCAAAGTGGCAAGATTTTTGGGACTTTTCATCCCTGCCCTAAAATTGCATCTATGATAAACAAAGTGCTATTGTACCAAAGCTTCTATTCCTCATATCAATTGTACCTTTTCAAGCAGTGCTTTGGCCTGACCATGATTCCCCTCCCCCAAGTTAGCTAGCACAGCTAGAAGATAAAAGCACTGTGATACAGTACATGTGTCATTCATTTCCTGAGCTGCTTGGTGTGTTTCTGAAAGTTGGAGTCTTATTGGCTGGTATAAATTCAGTTGGAGTAAGACCTCAGCCTTGTATATCTACAGGTAGGGGAAAGAGTCCACTTGATTATTTTCCAGTCATAGGATTTTGTTCCAAAATCATATCTTTTGCACTTAATTTTTGTGTATTCTGACCCACATCACTTGGTCCAAACAGTCAAATAATTTATTTTCCTCCTGATTATCTTTTAAGGTATTCTTCTTTTCAAATGCTTTTAAAAATACAGTATTTTAAAGAAATTAATTTAAATCCTTTAAAAATGCTTTTTAAATTCAATCTTTGTGTTGTAAAATTCTTAGGATATTGGGCCACCCTACATAAGTTTGCAAGTACTGTATCATAGAATATGATTCTAATGAACTTACACATATTTGGCATGCTGCAGTAATGTGATGTGAGTATGCATAGTCTTCATGTAACTCTCTTTTCCCAGAAACCACCCACAATTTCTGCAGATATCCATCAATCCATACAGTCTGCCTCTCAGTAGTGGGCTGGACCATTGGGCAAACGCGACATGGCCCGGAGCGCCCCTCAGTATCATGGTGCCCCCTTGGGTGCCAGTCCAAAGAGCTGAGCTGAGCTGTGATGCTCTGAATGATCAAGCAAAGGAGCAGGGCTCTGTGTTCCTCTGCTTGCCTTTCTCCTCCTGTGCTGCCAAAAATAAGATTACAAAAGCAGCTCCATTGACAGCAGAGCCTCTGTGGCTTAGAGGTTGCAATTTTGCCTTGTAAGCAGGAAGTTGGTTCACATCTCCAGAAGGGAGCCGAAATTAGAAGGCGAGTGGGAACGTATATATTTTGTTAGGGTTAGACACCCTCATCACTCCCTGTCCAGTGCCCTTTTAGTTTAGCCAGCATTGGTGCCTGCTGCCTCTGACTCAATGTGTGGACATACAAATTACTGACCAATTTTGGGATTAATCAGCCCCCGATGCCTGGCTTTCTAAGCACTGATTGGGACACCAATGCTGCTTGTAAAACTAAAAGCTTAAGAGTCTTCTTTCACTTAAAATAATGAAAGGGTTGAAGGGGTACGGATGTTCTGAATCCAAGCATATGCTAGCTCCTATGCTTCTGTTATCCACCCTTGGACTATGTTTATTTTTACTTAAGCTTTTAGTTTTACAAGCATCATTGGTGTCCCAATCAGTGCTTAGAAAGCCAGGCATCGGGGGCTGATTAATCCCAAAATTGGTCAGTAATTTGTATGTCCACACACTGGTTTTTGGACTTCCAATTCCCAGAAACCTAAGTAAACTCCCCAAAGCACTGATCAACCAATATACTGACTTAGGCTTCTGGGAATTAAAGTCCCTCTGTGGGGCCTGAGCCCCACATTGGGAAACACTGCTCTAATTGTAGGGCTAGTTTCCCCATGTTTTCAGCCCTTCTTACTCAAACATAGGCATAATAAAACAGGAGATCACTTTAGTTTTTTTGTTTGTTGTATCTCCTTTGCCTGGTGCTTCCACTTCATGCCTAGCTTTTTGTTTCCCTGTCTTGTCCCCAAAATAACTTTCACATATGATCTGATGTTCTGGAGAATAGCCTGATTGCTTGCTTTGTGAGACTTTTGTAACAAAGCTACTGTATTTAGCTTTCATGGTTTAGCAGCCAGTTTCATGGAGGATGAGCTGTGATGCTTTACTGCTAAACGAGAGGGAAAGAACAGGTTTCAGAACTTTTCACTGGACAGTTACCGGTTGGTCTGCCCTGTTGATTCCAATGAGGAAGAGAAGTTCTGCCACAAACAAGCTGATGCACAAGTTTTTGTGGATAGTGTTCCTGTCACTTTGGAGTCCCCGGAAGAAGCAGAAAGTAAAGATGCAGAACAGGAGGCAGACGAGGGAGAGGAGAATGCCGACCCAGGTAATGACATCCAGCAGTAAGTCATGGACTGCATCACCATGCTGCAGATACAAAAAGAGAAGAAGAAATTAGTCAGCAGTTACATACAGCTATCTAAACCAGGGGTTCCCAACCTTTTCAAGCCAGAGGCCAAGTCATGCTGTCTCAGTCAGCTTCAAGGGCTGGATGGCCATTTCGCCCTGCCTGCACAATGGGGGTGGCCATTTTGTCCAAACACTTCAAAGGGGCAGCCATTTTGTTTCTCAAATGCCCTTGGAGGGGTGGGGGGCACATCAAATGGCACCATAGGCTGGATATGGCCCACAAGCCTTAGGTTGGGAAGCCCTGATCTAAACATTCAGAAGCTCAGCATTTCCAAAATGGACTCTTTCCATTCACCACCATCAAGCTCTTACATAGGGAAACAAAGAGGACGAGTCACCTGGGTAGACAGCCAGCAAAACATATATAGTCTGATTACTTGCATTTTCTCCTCAGTCACTGTATCATAAAAAGCATTTATTAAAAAAACACAGTATTAGGAATCTCTCATTTTCTGATCTCAACTTTGCTTGACCAATTCCCACCACAACAACCAGCATAATCAGGAATGTCTGGCTACAATTATATCTGGAGATCACTTCTGTCTTGACAGGTTTAATGTATAAATGGCTTTACTGAATTATCCCTGATTTTTAAAATTTTACTAAAAAGAATTTTTTAATGCTAAACTGCTCCCTATGTTTGGGTTTCAGACTTCCAGATTCAAAGGTTGGTATTTTATAACAATTTATAGCGTACTGTGTTTTTGTACTATTTCCTGAGGCAGTATCAGATGCCTGAAGTAGCCTAACAGCTCATCTTTCCACATGTGGATTTGAACTGAAGAGTACGATCTGTTATAACTGTTTGTGGTAGCTGCCAATTTGTGATAGTGTTTCCATCCAGTTATTTACTCCTTAATAACACTCTCTATTGATCTCTTTAGTTCCACTGTTTATCCTTGTCTTGAAAGAGGGGGTGACTGAAGAGACAAACACTGTATTAGGGGGCAAATCTTTAATTCATAACACACACACTGATTGCATGCTGTAGTAGGGCTTTGCCCACGGCTGGACAGGTTCTCTCTTAAAAGATACAGGACTCTTGTCTGTGACAGGAAATCACATTAGTACAGTGAGGAAGTTTCAGCAAGGAAACATTTTGAGTGAAGATAAATGAGAATGTTTTTCAATACTGTCTATAGCACTTGAATAAGGATATATATATATATATATATATATATATATATATATATATATAAGGCTGAGTCAACCTTAAGCCCTAGTCAGAACTGAACTGACAACCTTTTGGTTGCAGTACAGCAGTTTAACCACTGTGCCACCAGAGCTTTCTATGACAAATGTGTCTCCCCCCCCCCCCAAAGACCTCTGAGCCAGAACAAAGGCACACAGATTAAGCCTAATCTGACCTGTGCTTTTCAGTGACTCACTGACTTGATGTTTGTCCAGGTCTGTGAGAGTATCTTCACATGTCTGGTTCATTGTGAAGACCCCATTCTAGTAGTGGGATTCAGCAGGGTCGCCCCAGTTTTCCAGAACCGGTAGCAGAAATTCAGGCTGGCTCCAACTATCCAAGTTTTGAAATAAAGTAGTCCTAATTCGGGTGCAACACAGGGCTTTTCCCCTGGCCATGGCCACCATGCCATTCCCACAGTGTGGAAGTCAATTTTTTTTTTGAACCCCACCACTGAAAGAGGAAATGCAAACAAGAAGGCAGGACCAAGGGGGCATGAGTAGCAGGTTGCCATTCCTCCCTTTTCCAATTGCTAGTAAAAAGTCCCAATTAGTTTCCTAATACAGTCAAACCTCGCATAAAGAGTGCTTCGCTTAAAGAGTAACTCACTTAAAGAGCAGAATTTTCTCTGAATGTTCGCTTTGCTTAACAAATAAAACCAACCAAAAACCCTCTTAACAAATAAATCGCAACCTGCTACTCGAAGTCACAATTGGTCACTTACAGTGGTGTTTCGCTTAAAGAGCAAACTCGCTTAAAGAGTAATCCTGTGGAACACATTGTGCTCTTTAAGCGAGGTACAACTGTATATCAAACTCTGTCATGTAATCTGATCTGAAAATTGTGAGGCACTTATCCCCCCCTCTGCAATTTTATAAGCCAAGTATGTTCAACCTTCTGTACAAGCAAGGCGATATTTGTAATTACAAAGTATTTTGATATTCATATGTGAACAAATGCCCATGAGTGCATTAGCAGCCCTTGTTGCTTTAGAAGCGTTAACTGTGTCTCCAGAAAAATTTTAAGCCAACCACCTTAGTTTATAAATGTCTATTAGCAGCATTTAATCAATGTTAATGAAATAAGAATGGAATGGAACAAAGAACTTGACTGTCTAATGCAAATTAACCAACTGAAATCTGTCCTAGCTTCAGTACCTCACATTTCTTCAATTCTGAAGAAATTTAAATCACTGTTAAATTTATTTAGAAAAGGCCTGGACCTGCAGCTATATGTTGGCAATTCAATGTAGACTATGCTTTTTGAGGTATATGATGGGGTGGTGGGGTGGTATTCCAGCAGTGATCTCTTTTTGTTTCAATGTATTGCTGCTACTTAACCACAATATTACACAGATCCTTTCTATTTATAGGCACCTATGTACAGTAAAACCACACGTAAAGAGCACCTCGCTTAGAGAGTAACTCGCTTAAAGAGCAGAATTTTCTCTGAATTGTCGCCTCACTTAACAACTAAAACCAACCAAAAACTTGCTTAACAACTAAATCAGGGTTCACAATCCACCCCTCACCCCCGCGAGAAGCCACAATGGTGTTTCGCTAAAGAGCAATCCTGTAGAACACATTATGCTCTTTAAGTGAGGTACCATTGTACTTTTAAACTATGCTTCTGAAGCATGGAACTAAATTAGTATGCAGCATGGTTTGGATTTTACATTGCCAAAAGACTTACAGTATATTTGCAATGTAAAAAAGATAAATACACACTAACTGTCATTCAACAATCAGAAGATCTTGTTGATTTAGTTACATGTAAATGTCTATCCTACCAAGGTCAAATCCAAATAAAATATTTTTTCTGATCAGCTTATCAGCTGATAGTAGCACGCTGTATATGCCTAGCTTCTGATTGCATTTTATATTTCCCCCTACTTTTCCTTTTGTTTTTTCCTTTTTTCCCTTTCCCACAATGTATATACAATTCAAAAATTGAGCAAATTAATAATATGTAATAAAGAATTATAAATAATAAACAGGAAGACATGTCTTATGGCATACCGTATGTTTCATCTTTGTGATTTATTTGTGGGTTATACTTTATCTTGTGTGTGTATATGTGTATGTGATCTATATGTTAAGTTTATTAAAACGAGCCTGGCTCTGCAGCTAAATATTGGCAACACAACGTAGACTCTATACATGTCTACATCTATTAATACTTTTAAACCAACACATTATGCTCATGTGTGTAAACAAATAGGTGCTGTTTTGTTCAAATCCTGTTGGTAGGCTTCCCGGCTGATTCTGGCTAGCTAATGTGGAAAAATAATGTTTACACAGAGAGATTTTAGACAGATCCAAAATAGCTCTTTTGTTTTCATGAGTACAGTAATACCTCAGATAATGCTAAAACTTGGTTCCACAAGTCTTGGTGTTATCCGATTTTTAGTGTTATCCGATGCAGGTTAAAATCCTATGGGATGGATCGGATAACGTTAAAGCTCCATAGAGATACATTGTAACCGCACAACCTTTAGCAGTTGTTATCCGATCCATCCCATAGGACCTTAACGTTATTCGATCCAATTCTCTTCCCCAGATTACTTAACGTTATGCGATTTTAGTGTTATCTGAGGTAAAGGTTATCCGAGGTATTACTATATTTCTACAACCCTTTCACTAGATGAAGAATTCCACCATTCCTTGGTGACTTTCCTCCAAGTTGCCACTACTACAATTTCATTCACCAACTAGGGGGACATTCAAATATCACATGACCTTTTTAGGGGGGAAGGGCTCGACCAAAAGTCACGGAAAATCATGCGGGGTGAGGGGGTTCTGTGTGAAGCCACATGACTCCAAAAGGGGAGATAAAACCCTACTTTTGGATTCCCCTGGGAGTTTGCAAGTAAGAAATGTGCTGAATAAAGCTAATTTTCCAAACTATTTCTCTTACCTGGGTTCTTAGCATTGTGTTGCTTAAAAGGGGCTGGCTGTTTGAATCCTTTTCTAATTTCGGATTTCCCTGGGAGTTTGCAAGTAAGAAATGTGCTGGATAAAGCTAATTTTCCAAGCTATTCTTTCTCTTATTGACCTGGGTTCTTTGTATTGCATTGCTTAAAGAGGCTGGCTGTTTGAATCCTTTTCTACTTTCAGATTTCCTTGGGAGTTTGCAAGTAAGAAATGTGTTGGGAAAAGTTAATTCTCCATGCTATTACTCTTATTTACTTAGGTTCGTTGCATTGCAAAGGGGCTGGCTGTTTGAATCCTTTTCTACTTTCAGATTTCCTTGGGAGTTTGCAAGTAAGAAATGTGCTGGATAAAGCTAATTTTCCATGGTATTTCTCTTATTTAGCTGAGACACCATGTGATTTAGGGTGTGTGTGTGTCAGTCAAAGGTCACAGAAAGTTACAGATGGGGGAGGGGGTCAAAAAGTGGCCAATTTTGGGTCATGTGGTATTTGAAAGAGCCCTAGTCCCTACAGCAGGGGTTATCAATGTTTTTCAACCATGGGCTGGACCACACAACCTCAGACAGTTCAACAGGCCAGGATGGTGGTTCCCCCTCCCGTAAAATGTGTCTGCAGATGTCGTAAATGCATTTAGGATGGCTGTGGACTCATTTATGACTGTAGTAAATGTGTTTATGAAGGCTGTGGACTCATTTACAGCTGTCGTAAATGTGTTTGTGACAGCCATGAGTCCGTGGTCGATTCTGGTGGCGGTTGCAGGGATGGCCGAAGCTAGGTCAGGGGCTGGGTTATTTGGTGCCATGGGCTGTATCTGGCCCATGGACTGTACGTTAAGAACCCCTGCTCTACAGGTAGGAACAAGTCAAGTTCAGAAGATTCCTGTTCTTGTTCTGTCAACTTCTGGAAGATGATGGACAGCAAGGCATATGGATGATTTGTAGAAGACTTCCTGCTCAGAAGAGCCTGCCTGCCTTCAGTGATGACCAAGGTACTTGGACACCCCCCCCCCCCCCAGTTACTAATACCTGCTCTTTTGAAACATATGGGATTTGTTTTAGGAAAGCATCATTTACAGCTTGCAACCAAAGCAGGAGGAATCCATCCAAATTTTGGCAGTGAGGTGCCTCCCCTGCTTGGTTCAAGCTCTCCCTGGAAAGTATTGCTCATTCACATCTTCTCCTTGGCATAGGACAGTTGATTTTTTTGTTTTTGTTTTTCCCCATATGTTTTCCATAGACTATCACAATCATTCTCCTGAATTTCTTTTCAAGTTTACATATCTTAAAGCATATAATGCTCTTTTTCTGCTCCATCTGTTCTTTTTGGAACCAGCTATAGCTCTCACACCAACCATGGAGGCCATCCTGAATAACCAGTAACATGCCCTCAAGGACTGCGTCTGTAAAGCAGCGGCCCAGATGTCTGGTGCAATGATAGCACTGACAACTAGAACAGTTATCTTCATTAAAATTGCCTTCACACATTCAACTCATAGCCACTGTTGACTTCTACAGTTACTTAACACTATGCAAAGAGATTCTTTCTGCACAGCTACTGTTCTTACCTTCACTTCCACATGGGCCATCAGGACAGCAAAGTTAGTTAAGTGATTACAGGAGCATGTCGTGTGCGTTTTGTTTGTTGTCAGGAGTCGACATCCTTGAGTTGACCAATAGCCTGTCATTGTGCGTTTAGAATAACTCCAGAAGGAACAGTTAGGGTTGAAATTTTCCTCTGACTGCTATGAGGAAGTGAGAGAGAGAAAATGCAATGGAAGTACTGTATTAAACATATTCTGTTTTTCTAGCTTCAATCAGCAGAGACTGCATATTAGATGCTCTGTCTAATGCATGCAATGTAAAATTTGTTACCTTTGTCACGTAGATGAAATTCTTTCTTCCTGACAGTTGCACACTACAGATTACACTGAGAACTATCCTGGGATACAGATGATTCCAACAATGATAGTCCCTGGAAGTCAGAACGTTGCCAATCTCCCTCATTACCAGGATAACATCATATGGGATTTGTTATACAGGCTGAAGCCAGTCAAAAATAAGGTAAAGGTTGCCCTTGCTTGAAAGCCAGTCATATCTGACTCTAGTGGTCGGTACTCATCTCTGTTTACAGCCAAAGAAACAGTGCTGTTTGCATCTGCAGACATTTCCATCATCATGTGGCAGGCATGACTGGACTCTAGAGCACATGGAACACTGTTATCTATCCCACCAAAGCGGTATCTATTTATCTACTTGCAATTTCTTGCTTTCAAACTTCTAGGTAGACAGAAGCTGGGACAGAGACAGGTGCTCACTCCATTGTGCAACACGGGTCTCGAACTGCTGACCTGTTGATCTTCCAGTCATCAAGTTCAGCGTCTTAACCACTAAGCCACACCAGTCCCTTTCAGTCAAACGTGGAGCGCTATAAATCAAATAAATGATTCAATTCAACTAAACAAAGAGGAAATGGCTACGTTAATGATAAAAAAAATGAAATTTCTAACAGAAAGAAATGATTGTTCTACATCTCATGGTTTTAGATACATTTAGGTACCTTATAACTTACATCAAAATATAACTGTTCTAACTGAGATTTGACAGAAACAAGTGATGTATGTGAAAAAATATGAACATGCTTTTTGATACTTTTCCAGGGAAAAATGAAAAACAGTCCAGGCTGCAATAAGGACATTAGTTCCTTACCTTGATGTGTCTGACAGTAAACACAACAGGATCAGCCAGATAAACCTTATTGCTGAATTCTTTATTTATTGCTGCTGTGATAATGGGAGAGTTTACTATTACAGAGTGATTCGTTGACATGGCTTCCAACCCCAGTTTCATGCTAGCATTCTCTGTAGACAGATAAGGGCCCAAGTTGTTGTACAGGACAAAAGCCACTCTAATTTCACCTGGAAAGAAAAAGAAACAAAGTCAACTCTCCCCCAATGAGTAAAGAAATCTGCTGTTAAAATCTAAATGTTACAGAGGAAACCATAAAATGTATGTATTTGGGGAATATGTTTCCCTGCCAATTGCAAAATTGTTATAGAATACTGTTTTACAGTGCCTTAATATCAGAACTAATCAATGTACAGACACATAACAAGATACACTATAGCAGGAAAAAATTTACAACGATAACACAACTCATGTAAACATCAAAGAAAATTCACAACACCCTATGCAGCACATGCAGTAGAATTCTAATAAGATGCTTGTATATGACACACTCAACAATAAGAATGCTCATAACCAAGACTAACGTCAGACTTGGTACACAATGACCTGGTAAACAGTGCCTAAGCAGTGACCTTTTAGACTGCAGGGAAGGGACCGTGTAATCACATGATCCTGTTGTACAGAAAGCTTTATCCCAAGCCTAAATCTAACGGTTGGTCTCAGCCAGAGTAGATCCACTGAATCAACTACTGAATGGCAAATCAGCAGTTATATAACTTTCATGGGAACAAGCATTGGATTTAGACCAGTGTTTCCCAACCTTTGGTTTTTGAACTTAAATTCCCAGAAGCCTAAGTCAATTCACCAAAGCACTGATCAGCCAATGTACTGACTGAGGCTTCTAGGAATTGAAGTCCCCTGTAGGGCAGGTCCCCCACATTGGGAATAATTGATTTAGGCCCTTATCTGATAAGGCTTTATATGCTAGTCGCAAAATAGATCATAGTTCGGGTTCCTTTCTCCAATCTGTGAATGCCCTTAAACCAGTGGTTCCAAGTGGTTCCCCAGGCCCCACAAGGGGACTTCACTTCCCAGAAGCCTAAGTCAGTACATTGGCTGAGCAGTGCTTAGGGGAGTTGACTTAGGCTTCTGGGAAAGTCCAAAAACCAAAGGTTGGGAAACACTGATCTAGATTTCTAGAGTAGACTCTTCTATACTCTTTTGTACACCATCTCCCAGAAGTCCTATTTGTATCTTCTGGAATTGGGCAAATACCCTACCTAATTTCGCCCCTTCTCTTCTGCACTTCAGCACGCTCTGACCTCTAATATTCATCAGTGTCCAATATGTGCTTACTTATTCCGTAGTTCCTCTAAAAGTGTGCAGTTACTATGTTTGAAATAAATCTTTAATGTCATTTAAAATATTTATTTAATGGTTTTCACGTTACGAGGAATAAAACAGCCAATAGAGGTGACTTTAAAGAAGAAGAAGGAGAAGGAAAAGAATGACTTATTCAGGGGGAGGGCTGTAGAATAGTGTGTTTTCTTGTCAGCTGCACTGTGGTAGTTAAAAGGGAATGGTTTGGGACCAGATTAAGAGGCAAATGGAGGATATGGAAGACTAGAACCTTTCTGGTTGCCCTGATTCATTCCGTAACATTAAAAGCACCTCCTTTAACTCAAAGGAAGTACAGTAATACCTCGGATAACGCTAAGACTTGGTTCCACAAGTCTTGGTGTTATCCGATGCATGTTAAAATCCTATGGGATGGATCAGATAACGCTAAAGCTCCATATACATTGTAACTGCACAGGCTTTAGCAGTTGTTATCTGATCCATCCCATAGGACCTTAACGTTATTTGATCCAATTCTCCTCCCCAGATTACTTAACATTATGCGATTTTAGCGTTATCCGAGGTAAGCGTTATCCGAGGTATTACTGTAATCACAAATGTGTTACATTTGGATAGCGGCAGATGGTAAGCGTGTTGCTATTTACCAGTATGAAGTGAGAAGCTGTTGTCTTCGAACCACACAATTGCTAGCCATGCAAGAATTCTTCCCTGAGGAAGATGGAAATCTTCCCTATGGAAATAGCATTTTGAAACAGAGGGAGAGTCCTGCTATTTACAAAGTACTGTATGGCCTTCCCGGTTTTGAGGGAATATCTGGGAATTGATGGAAAGGAAGCCACTCAAGTCAACTGACATAATTAAGACAAACTACTCGGAACCTGGATAGTGAAAAAAGTGGTTTGCCAAGAAGAGCAGGGGCTGTTAATCTGGTTTATGAGCTGGATTAGCTAATGCCTCAGAAAGATGTGACAGAAGCAACAGTTGGGCAAACCACGGTTCACACAAGTTGTTGTCTTTGTCACAGAAAACACTAGTGAGAAAGGCAAAGGAAGAAACTTCAATATGTGAACTTCTCCCATATGACTTTATCTCTGATAGTACCAAGTGGTAGATGAAGAGGAACTGTAGCAAGAAGGAGACTGACCAAGGCAGCCTTTCTATTCTCTTCCAAGTTGCATTTGAAAGCAGTGTCTTCAACCAACCCAGTGAGTTTGACTTGTCTTCTAAGAAAACACATAGTTGAGTGATAGAAGAACACATTTTGCATGTAGAAGGTCCCAGCACAATTAGGTAAGACACTCTGGGGGGAAATGCTGCCAGTCAAACCTGGTCATTCTTGTTTCAACAGGCAAGAAGTCTGGCAACTTGATGCAGGTTATAATGGGTTACAGCAAACAGAATCTGAAGCCACATGTCTAAACCACTTTAAAAAAGCAACGGCGGGGAACTGCTCTACTTACCATTTCGGCCATTCTGTTTCAGTGTGTTTGCTGAGAGCTGGATGGTACTGCCATAGCCTGTATTCTGTGGAAATTTCAGGTCCTCCAAGTTTCCTTCTGTGCTTAGCCTTGCAACTTCCAGCTCTGTTAGTATGAAAGAAATGAAAAATCATGTTTACATGCAAAGCATGTAAATCTCTGCAAAGGATGCAACCAATTAGAATTCAGAACAACTTCTATATTCTATTACTATGCTTATAACCCCAAATAAAAACATCTGAAACGATAAATGGGTTCCACAAGAAGCTACAATATTATTTATGTGTGTCATCTGTAATGTTCTTTAGCAGGAAAAGCCAACTTCTCTAAACTAGGATTTATACATTTGCTGTAGAGGAGAGAACATTACAAGAAACCTAAACACATTTATAGTAAGCACCACTCGCATTTCCTATTTGTGACCTTGCAGATATTTACCCAGACATTTCCCATCCTATTCCCAGTTTTTATCCCCACTCACTCACTCATTCTAGCAGAGGATCTCCAGCTCTTTCAGAGGAAGCTCTCCACCACAAATTGTTCTCCTCCTTAAGAGGACAGTGGAATTGAGAAAGGGAGAAAGACTAGGACATCCCACTATTGTGTTCAATTAAACTGTTCAGAAAGCCTGAACAGGGCTTTTGTCCTTTTAAGAAAGATAATTCAAATGAATTTTTTGCAATAGTACCCATGTTATTTATTTATTTATTTAGATTTATTATCCCACACCAATCAGGCGAACCTGACTCTAGGCGGCTTACAAAAAGAGAAAGATTATACATAATGACTGCAAAGCAAACTAAACAATCCCACTATACCCCTACATGTTAGTCTGTGTTTCAAGCGTATCAGAGAATAGACAAAACAAAAGCAAAAATGCTGTAGCACTTTGAAGACTGTTATATTTTAATGTTAGCTGTCATGGATCAAGTCCACTTCGTCAGTGGACGTGATCCACGAAAGCTAACATTAAAATATAACAGTTAATCTTCAAAGTGCTACAGCAATTTTCTTTTTGTTAATTCTCTGATATGATTCAAATGAGACAATGGAAGCACTAGATCAGTATCTGGGCTTGGTAAGAGACTAAATGATGGCTACTACAGTAATACCGCGGATAACGCTAAGACTTGGTTCCACAAGTCTTGGTGTTATCTGATTTTTAGTGTTATCCGGTGCATGTTAAAATCCTATGGGATGGATTGGATAACGTTAAAGCTCCATAGAGATACATTGTAACCGCACAAGCTTTAGCGGTTGTTGTCTGATCCATCCCATAGGACCTTAACATTATCCGATCCAATTCTCCTCCCCAGATTACTTAACGTTATGAGATGTTAGCGTTATCTGAGGTAAATGTTATCCGAGGTATTACTGTATATTGAAGTGAATAGAGCAAAGGTGCTGCAGGAAGACAGGGTGGTCTGGATGGGGTAGTGCTCCACTCAACTAAAAAACTTGCTGTTTGCAGGTGCTTCTAGATCAGTGATGGCAAACCTTTTAGAGACTGCATGCTCAAACTGCAACCCAAAATCCATTTATTTATTGCAAAGTGCCAAAATGGCAACAAGGAGGGAGGAAACGCTTCCACTGGGCTGTTCGGCAGAGGGACACGGTGAACTTTGTGCTGGGGAAGGAAGTGCTTCCATTGGGATGCTGGACATAGGGATGACTGCACAGGTGCCCACAGAGAGGGCTCCAAGTGCCACCTCTGGCATGCATGCCAAAGGTACATGATCACTGTTCTAGATCCAGCCTGACAACTGAAGGCAAGTAGTTTTGTTAAAAACAGAATTCAGTGGCTCTGGATGGCACATCAACAGTGAGAAAGATAGTCTGGGCCTTGTTGATTTTGGTAACATCCATGTTTAATTAACTTTACACCTTGGGAGTAGAAATGGTTGATGGTCTTTTCCCATGGGAGCTTATTTGTGCCCAACAACATTTTAGACTCTTCTTCAGGCATCATGCTGCCACAGATATGGCAGGTGGCAGGAAGGAAAAAAAGGAATTTTTGGTAAGGTACCCCAATTATGGAATACTCCCACCTCTCCCAACAATGTGATGTCTTTCCAGTGCCAGGTTAACCATAGGCCTCTTAACTATGTGTTTTAGCTCTACTCTCTTGTTCTCATCTTCTGCCGGTTTGCTGTTGTTTGTCAACTGTTACTGTTGTTTTATCATATTCTGGATATTTTCTAAATGTATAACAGTATGTATGTATAACGGTATGCCTAGGAAAGTTTTTTGAAGTTTGTAACAGTCTCCTGCTGCTGCTAAAAGGGCTTCATTTGCTACATAAATGGGGTAGGTATATCATAAGCCAATTCTGTGGAGGATGGATAAGAGGGGCTACATAATGTTCTCCTGCTGCAATTATCTCTGAAGTTTGGTAAGCCTTTGAAGTTGTTTTCAAGCAACAGGTAGCTTTCTGTGAGAGGTGCTAATGCATGGTCTAAGGAGCTTGACACAGTTGTCTGCTGAAGCACAACCATTTTGGGGCTGGATGGTTTCTGGATGGGGCATCACATTGAGGAGGCCCTGATGCATGGCCTTGGGTTCCATGAAGGAGGAATGGCAGGATATAAGGTAAATTTACACAAGACTAAATACGTGAGAAGGCAGTCCTTCAGACAGCCTGGCCCAAGCTGTTTAGAACTTCACATCTGAAAACCAGATACAGTATGTGAATTACCACAAAATATGGGCTAGAATCCAAGGAAGACATTCACATGGACAACTTTTACTGCATTTTCTCAGAGTGTTTAAATTACAAGACAGTCTATAAAGGTGGCCCCATGTAAAAGTACACTGCTGAACTGTAAATCTGAATGTTACCAGAACAAGGATAACCCTTAGTGGTTATGTATTGGAGGTGGGGTGGGGGGTATACCCTGCAAGCTTGCAGACCATCCTAAGCAAGTAAAATGTGTTTTATGGCACAGATACTAGCTAGGCCTCCAGAGTAAGGACTGAATTTGAACACCCTCGTCTCCATTTAGTCTTCAGATTAAAAGTCAGTTATTGCCAAACACCTCTCTGGAACACCCTTCAATACCTCTGAAAATCAGATGAATAGGAGAAACAGAGTTGAATATTGTTAGCATATTGATAGAATTACACTCTAAATCACTAGACTAGAGGAGCTTTTCTGCTGATTTTAAATAATATTTAAAACACGGAATCTTATGGCATCCCACTAGAGCAGGGGTCCCCAACCTAAGGCCTGTGGGCTGGATCTGGCCCATGGAGCCACTTCATGTGCCCCTTCCGAGGGCTTTTGAGAAACAAAATGGATACCCTTTTGAAGCTGTTGGGACAAAATGGCCACTCCCATCGTGCAGGCAGGCCATCTGGCGCTTGAAGCAGACTGAGAGAGTGTGACCCGACCCCTGGCTTGAAAAGGTTAGGAACCCTTGCTCTAGAGCAGAAGAGTAGCGTGCCTTGGCGGGGCCCCGTATAAAAATCTTTTGAGGGCCCTTAGGAAGGGTAAAGATTTGTTTTGTTTACGCACGTTGGGGGCCCCCGTGACCCGGGGGCCCCGTATAATTGATACGGCAGATACGGCGGTAGCTACGCCTCTGCTCTAGAGCATAAATAAGAGTACAATCTGTCATGCCCACAGGATCCTGCACCCAGAGCTCCACAGCCACATCCTGAGATCAGGGGAGGCTTCTTATGGTGTCACAGAGAGGGCAGGCAAGGTTTGCAAAGTTCTGAGCCAACTGATTGTGGAAACAGTCAAAGAAGGAATGCAAATATGTATGGGCTCAGAATTCATGTAAAACATGGCTAAACAGGCAATATGGCAGGTGTATGTGTGTTCGCACACATATACATTTTTAGTCTCTATGGACACAGTAAATGTGATTGGCAACTATAGCTGTTGTTCCAATCCCATTAGGGGCATACAAGCTGCACAATCATATCTACAGCATACATGAGAAATGAGACCTTCACGTCGAGTTTTCTTTTAGATGGAGGCTTCACAACAAGTTCTACATAAGCCTTGCATTGCCATTACAAGTCCTATGCACAGCATGATGCTATCACTCCACTCCCTGCTTTGCTCTAAATGGCACAATGGCCCAAGCAGCATACATCCATATGTTTTCTCCCTACTTCTACTCAACATTGTCTTTCAGTATGCCTGTTCTGTACTATTGACACACATACTTTGCTAATGCATCTTTTCAGATAATTTAAATTCCCAGATAGACCCTTTTCAACTGGGCTAGCAAGCCCTGCTGCCAGCTAGGAATCAGTGTTTAGCAGGGACGTGCTGACTATGGTAAAAGGGTGCTGGACAGGGAGTGATGAGCTGGACAGGGAGTAATGAGGGCATCTAACCCTAACAAAATATATACGTTCCCACTTGCCTTCTAATTTCAATTCCCCTCTAGGGATTTGAACCAACAACCTCCTGCTTACAAGGCAAAATTGCAACCTCTAAGCCACGGCAGCCCCACTGTTAATGGAGCTGCTTTTGTAATCTTATCTTTGGTGGAGGAAGGCAGACAGAGGAACATGGAGCCCTGCTTGTTTGCTCTATCGTTCTGGGCATTGCAGCTTGGCTCTGCTCTTTGGATTGGCTCCCAAGGGGGGCACCATGGTACTGAGGGCCTGGGGGGCACCCCGGTCTGAGTCATGGTTGCCCAATGGCCCAGCCCACCACTGGTGTTTAAGTTCTCTAAAGATTGCCTCCCAGACAGTTACACTTTCCACTTTCATTCACCCTGAGATTGGTCATCCCTCCTCAAGACCCAGGACTGCATCCATAGCAATTCCATGAGATTTCAGCTGTTGCCGCGAAACCTGATTATCCAATCTGTCACATTTTAGGGGTGGCAAGGTTCAGGAACTGGATGTTATAACATTATGTTTATGGTGCCAAATGAGAAGTATACTCATTGTAATATGGATATTTCTGGGGAGGAAACTTCATAAATGGTGTAATACCACTGCATTATCAGATGGGTTTGGGTTCTGAGTTTTGCAGAGAAGGACTCCTAAGGCATGCCTGAAAAGAACAGCTACAGATACTGAAAATCCAGGAATTCTCAAAGACATCACCTCAAAGACAAACTTCACTCAAGTGAAGATAATAGAAGGCACTGGTGAAAGGAGCATCTGCCTATGGGCAGCAATAAGTGCAAACAGTTAAATTAGAGTTCTGCAGGACAGGGGACCTTGGGAAAGAGCTGGGATACCGATGAGATGTACTGTCTGAGCAAGTGCTCAAATATGAAAGGATCTTCCCTATTTTGAATAGAAATTAGGCTCACAGGACATGGCAAAGGTTGGTAGGTGGGCTGGCTTATTCTGTTGTGAATAAAAGTCACACTGAAGTTGCAGGATGTTTGCTAGCTCCAAGCACATAACTTTCCCTGAAAAGAACTGGAGCAAAACTGGCATTTTAATCATCCTTCTTGTACTAGACTACCCTTCACAGATTCCACCTGAAAATGAGGTTCTTATTACCCCAGTAGGAATGAGAGCATATTCTTCTTTCGCTGAAGAGAGGATAATCTTGAAAAAAGCAGTTTTCTGGCCTAGAGCCCCTCACAAAACAGTAAAGTAGGAAGTTACTAATCATTGGGGGGAGGGCGGGAGAGGAAAACCTCCAGCTAACAGAATAATTTTAAAACTAAAGTCAATGCATTTTGCACAAGAAAGCCATGAAGAATGCAAAGAGTGCACAACTAAAATATAAAACATTGGAGCAATTTCTAACAATTAAGCAGATAAAACATAATGGTACTCTTTCAATAATAGGAAGGAATAACTAAATTGTTGATCATTTCAATATTCAATGTTCACATGACTACAAAACTTCAACATGTATACAACATTTGAAAGGTATTTTTACATAACCATATCAGTGGTGATAAACTAAACTATGAAAAATATATATAAGGATAGTGTTGTGGGATGGGAAAAGCAGGAGCAAAACCTAAAAATGCAATAGTCAAGTCAACTTTCATGAGCCAAATCAGCCATACACAATTTGAAAGAAAGGCTGCAAACACTGTCTTTGTTTATACTGTACTGAAAAGCTAGGAGGATATAGCTAGGATAGGATGCCACTCAGCGAATTCACTCGGGTCTTGGTAATGCAAGTCAGGTCAACATTCTCCAAAAGCAGATCCTGGATTACTGCTGGTTCTCCTTATACTGTATTAACTCTCATTCTAAGACTCCTTAGCTTCTTGACAGAATGACCAGAGGTGATCTAAAAAGGTTGCCCTTTTTTCTTTTATCTCCTATCACTGTATCTTTTCTGGTCTATTAGCCCAGCTGAAAGTCTTTCCTCTTTTAAAGTCCTAACAACACAGCCTCTCACATACACAGAAATAATAAAAAAAAACCTCACCAGTCAATAAATGATGGGAGAAAATACACTTTAGAAATAAGAAAAAATAAAATAAAACATCACATAAAATACAGCACAACACATTTTTTTAAAGGTGGAAGGGTTATGAATTGCCCCAAATCACAAAGATTGGAAAGATGGATGGACTGACTGACTGACTAATTAAATAGGTCATGGCATCAACTCTTACTTAAGCTTGATCTTCCCTTCTTTCACTAGGGCAGGTATGGACAACTATTTTGCCTTCAAAGTTATATAATTCAAACCAGCTTAATTTTGAGGCTGCTTTGGTTCCAGATTCAAACTTCCACAAGTGTTTCTCAAAGGGACTGGAGGCCAATAGCTTTCAGTTGTAAAACTCTTGTGGAAATGATAACTGAAGTTGGCAACTGTGAGCTATATGTTTAGGGTATGTTTAGGAGCTGAAGAGCTTACTTAAGACCATAGTTTTATGAGTAGCTTCTAAAAAAGAGCATTTTAAAATGTCTAAGAAATTAGTGGTTTGTATGGAATCAATCTTGCTAAAGAGGAAAAAGGTTTTTTTCCCCTTGGGGATAGAAAACTGCCCATTAAGTTCTGCAGAAGATGCTACTCATAGCCCTACCCCACCAATGATCCAGTATGATTCTCAGATAGCACTGTGACTCGAGGGGGACAGGAGGGGCAGCTTGTTTTATATAAGAGAAGAAATGGAGATACAGAAAGTCCTTTTGTCGCTTTCTGTTTGGGACACCATCTCCCAGAATTCTGCCTGGGAGAATTCTGGGACCAAGAGTTCAAAGAACCCAAAAGTCTTATCCCCAAAATAATCTCAGATGATTACTATAAATAATAGTTAATGTGTTAGTTTTTCAGCATAGCAGCCTAAGAAAACTAGTTTAGACCAACAAGCCAAACCAGGGCCATAGTATCTACTAGATACAATTTCAGCTCTTCAGGACAGGAAACCAGACAATACAAGCAAGTCAAGAAGAATACAAGGCACAAATATCAGTAGTAGATCTGGAGAAAACCCAACCCACCCAGAGACTTGAAAAGAGAAGTTACGTCATCTATGAAACCTGGACTTCTAATGCAAAATATGGCCATATTTCACAGAAGGATTGATAAGGATTTGTAAGGATTGCAGCAGTGGCCACATCAGACAGGAAAAATGAAACAAAGGTAATGAATCTGACCCAGTTTATTTGTTTATTTATTTTAAACATTTTTATCCTCCCCTGGAATTTTGCTTCCATGATATGGTGATTAAGACAGCAATACAGTTGTACCTCGCTTAAAGACCATAATGTGTTCCACAGGATTGCTCTTTAAGTGAGTTTGCTCTTTAAGCGAAACACCATTGTAAATGACCAATTGTAACTTCTGATGAGGGGGAATATGTGTACCCCGATTTATTTGTTACGTGAGTTTTTGTTAGGTTTTATTTGTTAAGCGAAGCAAACAGTCAGAGAAAATTCTGCTCTTTAAGCGAGTTACTCTTTAAGCAAGGCGCTCTTTATGCGAGGTTTGACTGTACTTTTTTTTTTCATTTTTACTAAGACGGGAAGAAACTAGATCAGCCCAAAATTGACATATTTTTGTGACAAGCTGTAATAAAGCTGCTGGTGAATTTTAGTCCATTATGTTAACTTTTCTAGGTAAGCGAGACCAAAAAGGATGGTAAATCCAGCCCTCTAGGGATATGCAGAATTTAGAAATTCTAATGGAAAGGTGGGATATGAATGTCATATATACAAATATAAATGTCACTAGTCTTATCAACTATTTCTTCAGCCTGTGGGATTCCTTGGTTATTTCACTTAAGGAGGGCCTACCATGTTTTGTTAGAAAATTCACTTTTACCTGAAGATTGTTATGTACTGCAATTTTCTTAGCCAATTAGTTTGACCAACTTGACTGAAGATTTACAGACTGCCAAAAACCTCTTGCAGACTGACAGCTGTGGAAGGCAGGAGGTCACTTGTAACCCACAAGCTCTGCAACTCTTGTTCGCAAGCAACCAAGCAGAAACACAACTGTCAATGAAAGAGAGCCCTCCCACCAGTAATTTTTTTCTACTTACGAATGTTTTCAGTACTCTCTCTCACAATGTCAGTCTTGAGAAGGTTGTCAGCCAGCACGAAGGCACTTTCTTCCACTGTGTCCAGTAACATGGTTGCTGCCCGCAGCTGATCACTGGCAGGGAGGTCTTTCCATGCATTTAAAGCCTGTGGCTGCAGAAGGTTATTGACAGTTTCAACCATGGCCTGTGAAGAAGAGAGGTGGGGGTTGGGAGAGATACCATTTTCCATGAGCCTCTTCCATTCATTATTACAGTAAGTAAGAAGCAGCTGGTGAAAGAGATATGCCTTCTATCACTAAACCCTATGCATTTACAAACTGGCATACAGCTGCAAACATACTTGGTATAGCTTGATCAGTTGGATTGCCTGGCTGTGAAACAAGGGCCCAAAAGTTCAAATCCTCACTGTGCCTCCTGAAAGAGGGCCAGATGAAATCACCTAGTGCAATGATGGCAAACCTTGGCACTCCAGATGTTCTTGGACTTCAATTCCCAGAAGCCCAAGGCCCCTGTGAATCCACACAAATGGGTCTACTGTGATTCATCCAGCCCGCACTGCCCTCGTCGCTCCCAGAAGCAGAAGTAAAACGCGACCGTATGGAGGAAGAGTTAACCTGGAAGAGTCTTAACCGTACGGGTGCGTTTTACTTCTGCTTCCGGGAGCGACGAGTGCAGCATGGGCATGTATCGCAGTAAACCCCTTCATGTGGAATCACAGGGGGCTTAGGCTTCTGGGAATTGAAGTCCAAGAACATCTGGATTGCCAGGATTAGCCATCACGGACCTAGGTGTTCTTGGACTCTCAATTACCAGAAGCCCAAGTCAGCACTCCTGCTGATCAGGGCTTCTGGGAATTGAAGTTCAAGAATGCCTGGAGTGTCAGGGTTTGCCACCACTGACCTAGTGGATGGGTAACTGATGGGGTAATGTCCTCAGTCACTTGTGCAGCTTTGGGCAAGCTGCATGGTTCCACAGTATCACCAGTACTTCTCAGTACTTCACACTAGAAAACCCTGAAGTTGGAATTGACTTGAATGTACATCATCATCATTATCCTGCTGCAGCTTTTTCCCTCTTGAATTCTACTCTGTATTGATGATTTAAGCTTCAGATGAATGCAAGAAATGTAGGGAAACTTTCTAAACATGGAGCATCTGTCACTTTGGAGAAGAAATAAGGGGAGCAACGTAAGATTCTTCTCTCGTGCTCATACATGCTAATTCTAGGAAAGAAAGTTTCCTCTCAGGCAGAAGAGTGGGTTGGATCCCCCAGATATCACAACCAACATCCAGGTCTCCATCAGACCTTTTTATTCAGATTGATCTGTTTCTCCTTTCTTAATAGGAAGAATGAAGTGAATGTTTAAAAGACGTACTGCTGATCTCAAACAATTCCTGCCTCGTTGTTTACTTGTTTTTAGAAAAAGGAATAAATATGACTGATAACAAAGATCTCTGCCAATGGAGGCTCATGACCCTGATTTGATATTCCTCTGTTGGCCTTGCCCTCCCTACACTGTCAGCCTCATTGGAGATCTGCTGCCATGGGAAGACTAAAGGAGGCAGATATTCTCCAGAGCAGTACAGTATTTATTTGTGCATCTGTTTAATGTTGAGTAATATATTGGGAATGAAAGTATTAGCCTACCTCACATATCTGCTGTAAGGAGTAGATACCCATAGAGAGCAGGTTTGCTACTGACTGGTATTATCCAAAGTTAAAATGTTGAACTACATAAGTATATTATAGGATTAAAAAGCCTTAATTAAGGTAGGAATTAATTTATTCATTTATGCATCAGAAAGGCCAGATTTCTTAAAAAATTAAATTGCACGTCTTAACATCCAAGCATTATGAACAGTGAGCATGACCTGTAGTCTCAAGTGGGAGACATGTTTTCTCTGACCAAATGGAGATGAGAATAGTATTGTGACTAACAACTTGAAGCATTGTGGGCTGTGCTTCCATATACCACAAAATGAATGATTTTACCAATACTGGAAAAATATGAAACTGCACTCCAGAAATAAATTGTGAGCTGGTTCAGCTTTATAAAAGTTGATTTGTATCAGTGTGTGCATTCTAATGGAAGAAATCTTAGTCCAACAATAAGCCACCTAGTTTATTGGTCCAGGAGAATACATGGGTTTACAAATTGCTGCATCTATTAGTGATCTGGTACGTTGGAGCTCCAGGATTGGTGCATAAATGTTTTTAAATATTTTAAAGTGACCTAATGCATCAGTGCTTAAGTGTAAAGATAAAGGTCACCCTTGCTCAAAAGCCAGTCGTATCTGACTCTAGGGTTCAGTGCTCATCTCTGTTTATAGCCAATGAGCCAGTGCTATCTGCATTTGAAGATGTTTCCATGGACATGTGGCAGGCATGCTTAGACACCGAAGTGCACGGAACGCTGTTTACCTTACCACCAAAGTGGTCCTTATTTAGCTACTTGCAATTTCTTGCTTTTGAACTGCTAGGTTGGCAGGAGGTGGGACAGAGACAGGTGCTCATTCCATCATTCAGTACTCTGGTTTTGAACTGCTGACTTTCCAGCTCCCAGTCAGCATCTAATGCAGCATACAATTCAAATGGTTTAAAAGAAAAGTTACAAGACTGACACCATGCCTCTGGTGCCTGAATTTGACACTCAAATTTTTCCTTAGTTCATTCTATATCACTGGACCTAACCACCTTTTAAATATTGTTAATACTGGTAGTTTATTTTTTAATATGTATTTTCAAAGGGTCATAGCACATAAGTGCTTAAACAATGCAACTCTAAAACTGGAATACAGTATATATATTTTCAAAAGTTATGAATTTGGACTGCAGGGTATCCTGGATTCCAAAACCCTGTATCAATTTATTCCAACAGAGGCAATTGCATATGCCCAAATGACTCAAAATAATTTGATTCAAAATAAGGAAACTGCACTAGCCAAAAATAATAATCCATCAATTAGTTACTAATCTTTAAATTGATTTCAGCCATGGGAATCCCAACACAAACACAGGAGTATTACAACAGGTAGAATAAGGAACCCTAAGTCTAAAAAACAATCATTTCACAAATCTTTAAGAGGTATGAAGAATCATTGCATTTTAAGCAGGTTGAAAAAAATGCATCAATCATTTCATTGATTTTTATTTATATTCACAATCATTGGCCTTTTCCTCTCTAGAAGTTCAAGGGCACTTTCACTGAATATCATGTTAGACATCTGAGCTCACAAACTCTAGTTCACACGTCCTCTCTATTTTTAAGTGATGCTAGGAAGATATTACTTGAAGCAATGAATAAGTATGTGATGAGAGTGATGTATTCAACGAAATAAGTACATGACGAGAGTGATGTCTACTTAGCTTCTCCTTTATAAGGTTGTGCATTTTGCCCACTGAGTACCATTCCTTAATATAGGACAGTACTGGATAGAAACTTGTGGTCTAGGAGTTCTCAACCTTTTTAAGCCAAGGGCCGGGTCACGCTCCCTTAGAAAGCTTTGGGAGCTGGATCACCATTTTGCCCTTCCTCCACCACATGGCACTTCCTGGTGTGATGGAGGTGGTGGTGGGGCCACATGAAATGGTGCTGTGGGCCACATCTGACCCACGGGCTGTAGGTTGGGGAATCCCTGTTGTAGTCCATGTGTTTCTACTGTATTCAGGCCTCATTCTCTTGTGTACAAACTTCCTGGTGGATTAATGCTTATGTGAGATTTAATGGCACTTCCCCAATGCCTTGTCCTTTGCTTCCCTTTGCCAGGCTCCATTTCTCTCAGCCTCTTGCTTCCTCTGCCCCAGCCTCTGACACTTTGCTGTTGTGTGATGGACCCTTATGCCAGACCTTGGAAAGAAGTGACAGATTCGTGCAAAACCTAACTAGAAAACACCAGAACAAGTGACAATGCTAGTTTTTAACAGATTTCCCAAAAGGAACACACTGAATCAATGACAAGCTGTGTTCCTGAACTAAGTAATCACTGTCAACAGCCGGAAAAGCACACTTAGCAAAGAAATAATCACTCTCTTGCTCCAAATACTCAGGCTTTGTCATGACATGGCTTTCCTTGTTTCACAACAGATAATGCCTACAAATATTATTCAACATTTTTGCCTCCCCCTGTGAGCTTGTACAGATGTTTAATTCTTTAGGAGATCAATGTGTACTTGCTGGATACAAGAGGTACTGGCAAGTGGCACATACTTGTTCCCTCCTTATGTATCTCATGAAGGTCTCAATAGGCAAGTAAGTACAGCAATACCTATTTAATGAAAGAAAGAAAGAAAGAAAGAAAGAAAGAAAGAAAGAAAGAAAGAAAGAAAGAAAGAAAGAAAGAAAGAAAGAAAGATCAGGTGACACAGTCTGACCTGACATTATCCAGTTAGAAATGGGAGTCCTGGAATTGTTTTACATAGCTGAGTAACTTTACTAAAGATGAACAAAGTGGACGTGATAAGATTTCTATTTATGCCATGGTGAGAATAGATAATTTTTAATCTTGAATTCAATCAGTGAAACACCAATTCATACAGTTTAATTAACTGCAGTAATTTTAGGATTATTTTTTTAATTAAAAAAAGTGTAATTCCTCATAAAGGTAAAGTAAAGGTAAAGGTTTCCCTTGCTCGAAAGCCAGTCGTATCTGACTCTAGGGGTCAGTGCTCATCTCTGTTTCAAAGTCAAAGAGCCAGTGTTGTCTGCTTCTGCAGACGTTTCCGTGGTCATGTGGCAGGCATGACTAGACACTGGAGCGCACAGAACGCTGTTACCTTCCCACCAAAGTGGTCCCTATTTATCTACTTGCAATGTCTTGCTTTCAAACTGCTAGGTTGGCAGGAGCTGGGACAAAGACGGGAGCTCATTTGGTCCTGCAGTACTCGAGAATCGAACTGCTGACCTCCTGCCTCCCAGTCAGTGTCTTAGCCACTTAAGCCACTAAACACATTAATTTTTAGGACTTGTGTTGAAATCAGATGTATGTTCCTGTTCTACATTGCACTCACATTTCAGGTTGTGCCATGCCTGATATTGTGGGGCAGCTTCTGAATCAAGAACAGCTGTTTTCCCTGAATATGCTGTGTCTTAGGTGGGCTAAGCCAATGGCCTGCACAGCCTCCTATGTCCTGGTTCCAGGGAAAAACTATACAGTAACTGCAGACACAACCCATACTTCACCTAGAAGAGGGTACATGTATAGGCACATCACAGGGCAAGCTAATTTCTGCTCTAGGCTTGTCAGAAAGAATTGTGTAAGGAAACTGATGAAGATGGCAAGGAGAAAATAAAAAAAGGCATGAAGCACCATTGTGGTTTGCCACTTGATGAAAAGGAGTTTCTTTAAAACAAGCAAAAAGCCAGCAATCGAACTATGAGAGATGGATGGTTCATTTGTTTGGTGCTCCTGCTCTCTTCCAGAAAGAAAGCAGGCAAAGCTAGCTTTGGAACCAAGACTGGAGCCGCTGCTAAAGGCCAACAAAACTCAAAAATTAAATGAAAATTAAAGATGTGGGTATATATGGCAACTGGTCAAAATACTGATGCCTAGCCCTGCATCATTTTTTTCTAAGGCTTGGAGGCCCATGTCCCCAACGTTATTGGATGAGACGGCAGGCAGTAAAGGAGTCTGGATTGAGTACCTACTGAGCTAGGATTTAAACAATGTTTAACCCACCCCTTACGAAGGCAGCAATACTATGCATCCTGACACTTTAAAAATTGAATTTTAAAAAATTGAATTTTCGGTTCAGTTACAGTCAGCAAATCTTGGACAAAGTTTCTTTATAGAAGAACTAAGCTAGATCTTTCCTTCTAATGAGACTACTGGCTGGTCTTTTCTGAAACAACAGCCTCCCCCTCCCCCTGTGTCTGTTGAACCTACTACAGATATTGGTTTATCAGCTCTGATATGACAGAAAAATCATCCCTGGTCTGGCTAGGTGTGTATTGGCTGGAATCAGTGGTGGGCATCAGCAAGTTCACACCAGTTCACCAGAATTGGTAGCAGAAATTCCAAGTTTTGAAATAAGGTAGTCCTAATTCAGGTGCAACACAGGGCTTTCCCCCTGGCCATGCCCACTATACCACACCCACAGTGTGGTAGTAATTTTTTTTAGCCTACCACTGGAATCCATTTGCACAGTTGTGCAAACAGTGTAATTTTTAGAGGCAAATTTCTGTACATTAGGAAATCTCTTTAGATATTATCTGTTGCCAGCAGAGTTGTTTCTAAATTAAGAAATCTCCATAGACATTGTCTGTTGCATACAAAGTTGTATGACTCAGCTGGCAACAGACTCAGCTGCATTTGTTACTTTTCAAGGCCATCCATCTGCTCTTCTCAAAAGCCCACTTTTAAGTTCTAGGGAAGTTTCTTCACAAAAAGCAGAAAGCTGAAGCAGGAGAACCTTCAGTTCTAATCTGATTATCCATTTTAATCTAGCTTCTTGGGCTGCTCAGTGGTTAAGAAGCTCGCCTTATTAGCAGGAAGGCCAGCAAGTCAGGTGTTCAAGACCAGGGGACTGCATGATGGATTGAGCTCCCATCTCTGTCCCAGCTCCTGCCAACCTAGCAGATCAAAAGCAAGAAATGGCAAGTAAATAGGGACCACTTCGGTGGGAAAAGATCTTGGGGACATGAAAGCAACCTCATTTGGGTGTCCCGTGAAGGGAGTTTTTCCAGCAAAAATCCTTTCAACCCAGAATAATTTCTGACAAAAAAATTATTATTATCTAGCTTCTATCCCAGTTTTAGAACTACTGTACAGGCAATTTAGTTGCCATTTCTAGTGACATTTACTAGGACCCAAAGAATCACATTAATGGGACTGGAATAACATTGATTCTTTAAGACCTATTAGTAGCTTTCAGTACCATTCATCCTGCAAGACCAGATGGTTAGGTTTGGAGTGGGAAATATACAACTAATGGGAGTTATACTGATGCCCCATGTTTCGCCAATGTCACCAGTTTCCATTCATCTCCCACATGTAAGAACCTCATTAAAAAAATATGGAATGATCACTCTGAGCATAAATTCTCACAATGCTCACTTCTAAATGTAGCAGTGGATTTCCTGAAAAGATACTTTTGGCTAAGCATTACCCCAGACATACTAAACAAGGTGAAGTTCAATCAGATAATGATGAAGATGGAACACTTGCTGTTATTCAGAATATTAAAACTGGGAACAAATCTCCATGTTACCATATCTATGGAAGTGGCATACAACTTTGAGCACGTTATAAAACAGACAGCTTAAGGTGCTGTCTGCCAGCTCCACCTCAAGATCTCACACAGAGGGCAAAGACACTCTCTGTGCCAATCATTTCTGAAAACTGAATCTGCCAAAAATAAAAAACACCTCATCACCCTTTGTAAAATAATCCTCATCTATTGAGAAAATCCTTTGGCAAACAGGGTTTTTGTACACTTGGTGTGATCTCATTCTATCTCCAAACACTTTTCAATAATGTTTTTGCTTCATCATCCCCCTCCCACTATTGCTGCCTTCATTATTTTGTTTAGAACAGGGATTCTCAACTTGTAGCCTTGTGGGCTGAATGTAGCCCATGGTGCCATTTCATGTGCCCCCCCCCCACTGCCTCCACCACACCAGGAAGTGCCATGCAGTGGAGGAAGGGCAAAATGGCCATTTGGCCCGCTAAGCTGTCTGAGGGAGCGTAACCTGAACCCTGGCTTAAAAAGGTTGAGAACTCCTGGTTTAGAACTTGGAGATATAGAGTAGTCTGTTTTTGTCATGTCTACAGATTCAGCAGCAACAGTACTCTTTGTAATAGTAGTAGAAACAGGAACAGCTGGAACAGTCATAAACAAATGCAATGTAGAAGAACTATATATGTACTTTAAAAAAAAAAAAGCTTAAAATACCTGGACGTAGGCTCTGCAGGAGCGTTCTCGTTTCTGAAGCTGATTCCACAGCAACAGCAGTTACAAACATAGAATACAAAAAATAGTGTCATGAGAAAGGAAAATTACACCCAACATTTTTTTTACAAAAGCTAATTGCTCTTTAAAAAATTTCAACCAATTTCTTAGAAGCAGCTCAATATTGTGTTGATACCTTAATATCTCAACAGCAGCATACTAACTGTAACAGCATCTCAATGCTTCATGCTCACCTAATAATTAATACTAGAACATAAACTGTAAACATTACATATTGTCTTTCTGGTTAAGATTATTTTTAAGAATCAAATGGCTAGGATTAATAATTATGATGCTACTTAAGAATTCACAAGTATGTGATAATGATCAGATGATCTCTGAACACCAACCACACATAGAACATGATGGGTATGCAGGAGGTTTCCAGTTAGCACATATAAAGACCAGTCAATGCATCCAAGCCTCAAAAGACAACCCCACTGAACATGGTTTGAAGAATCATCTGGATTTAGAAAACACCAGTGCCCTCTATGTCCAGAGAAGGTCATTCAGAACTTTGTCATGGTCTCCAAGCATAAACAGGAAGGACATCTAAATACGAAAAATGTAAATTATGTGATTTCCATTCATATTTGATTATTATTTGAATGTAGGACTGGTATGGCTGTGCTGAATCTTCAGCTGAGGAGACCATTCTGAAGGTAAGCAATGCTGGGGAAGAAGTTTGACTGTTGTGTCCAAGGTAGCTTTCAAACTTTGACTTCTCCCATTCCTACATGGCATTAGGCCTACTGGCTCAGCATAAAGGTGGCTCTTACATAATGCCAATACACCAAATAGACAGGAGTAAAGGGAAAGGATTTGTCATTGTACATGTACTGACAATGCAGGTGCTAGAGTCTAGAAACAATTTCCAATAGACAGGCGGTGTGCTGTCCATAACACCCAGCAGCAATGTGTATGGCACAGAAAAATGTGGCGCTGCAGAGCTGGGGTATATTGAGCTATGTCTCCAGATTTATTGAGTGGCTAATTGGGTTTTATTCAGATTTTACCCTTTGTGCCTTACTTCTTACAATAAATTGACCAGAAATGGTGCAGTACTTTGTGACCTACCTCTTAGCCATCATAAAGACCTAGCCCATGATATTATAGCCCTCCCATCATGGGTTGTGGTCTTGAACTTTCAGAAAATGGAACGCTGTTGACTTTGAAACCTATATGGACATAACAACCCCACTGGAAGTGGGTGAGTGAGTGAGTGATTTTTGACCATGGATGTCTGATAAGATAAGTTGTATGAGCAAAACCCATTTTGTTGCTTTACTATCTTTTTCTCTTCTATAAACAAAATAGGGTTCCGCTGAAATGTGAAACAAATACACCTGAGGTTGTATGGACTAGAAAGCTTACAGGTATATTTTTCTAAGAAGAAAATTGTCAAAATATTACAGCTTACTTTGAGATATTGAGACTAGTAAATGGCCGATTGAACAAGAACAGTATTATGGGGAAATAGCAAAGCTTATATCAAAGAGATATTTCTTCTTGGAAAAAGTAGACAATAAAATGTGAGATTATGCAAGAGAAAAGAAACAAAATATTCATACACAAACAAAATCTGATTACACATGACAGGTCAAAATAAAGAAGAACCTTATCTTATGAAAACCATAGAATATACAAGCATTTTTCAAACTAAAAATTCTTTCAAAAAAGAAGAGTTGTAGAGCGGCCAAACCGCTTGCTAACTCTCCAAGAAAGGTAACAAGAGAACTTGTAAAGAAAGAAAGAGAAATAATGAGTTTATTACCGAATTCAAATAAAATTTCTATTAATTTCAAATTAATGTTAAAGAGCTTTATACAAACATGTTTTCTAAAAAAGAGAAGGATAGGTGACCTACCGTAAACGTAGTTCTCCGAGTGATCCTGTGAGCATTCATACTACTGTATTGGGTTTTCCCTTTGTGCATGTTCAGTGGCCGGTTCTTCCAAGCTTAGCTTTTTTTTTTTTAAAGCGCCCCATCACAGCATGCCTAGAGTTGGCACCTTGCCCCTTCCCTTCCTCAGTTCTATTTGCATAGCCGCGAAAAACTGGCGGTGTCTACAATGAAAGAGGGGAGGTAGGGTGGGATGTATGAATGCTCACAAGACCAATCAGAGAACTACGTTTACAGTAGGTAACCTACCCTTCTCCTTCATGGTCTGTGAGCATCCATACTATTGGTTGATTCCCAAGCTTAACTTATCAGGACGTAGGGCATCATTGGAGAACTGCACCAAGGACTCTTTGGCCGAAGGTTGTATGGTGGGATTCCCTCACGCCCAACTGGTAATGTCTCACAAAAGTGGAGGGTTGAGTCCACATTGCCGCCTGACAGATGTCTTGGAGGGTGACACCCCAGGAAAAAGTGACAGATGTAGATACAGCTCTAGCAGAGTGAGCACGGGGAGCCACAGGGGGATCCTGATGTGCCAGTTTGTAAGCAAGTGTAATAGTTTCTGCAATCCACTTGGAAAGGCATTGAGATGAGACCTGCAAACCCTTGTTGGGTCCCACCTATCCAAGTTTTGAAATAAAGTAGTCCTAATTCGGGTGCAACACAGGCCTTTCCCCCTGGCCACGCCCACCATACCACGCCCACAGTGTGGCAGTAAATTTTTTTTGGAGCCCACCACTGATCACAGTGATTTGAAGATGATGGTCAGAGACATCTCCCACAGATTTCTCTCATTTGTCCATTTCATGAGCCTCAGGCTTTGCAATTACTTAATTCAAGGGTAATTGCCATATGTTTAATCATGCCAAAGTACATAGCATGGTCCGTGGCCACAGATTGGGACATTGGAGCTTGCAAAGGTTCAGCCTAATTGTCATGGTCTGATGAGAGAAGTGAAGCAACCTCTTCCTGGACCAGATCAGTGACAGGTTGCCAATGATGAGGGACTGGACTCTGTGTTCTTCTGCATTTAACAGGAACATCCGGTAGAGGAACTTTGCAACCTCGTTGTCGTGAGTCAACAGTATCTGCGTAGATCAACTCCGACTTTGGGGACTGAGAACGCATTGTGCCATGTTTGATATTTTCAGTCTGCTTGGTTCTAGTCCGTGCAGAGCAGCAGGGAGCTTGACACACAGGGACCAACTGTCTCGGACTAACAGGGAGAGCAGGTTTATGAGGAGGCAGTATAGTTTGGCAATGGACATCATAGCCAGCTGCTGGAGGCAAAGTAGGTTCTGGATCCGTGGCAGTAAAGGGAGGCATAGAGTCTGCATGACTCGAGGGAATAGCTGGGGCACGATCAACTTCGGATGGATGCCAGCTGTCGACTGTGTCAACGGACACTGGTGGGTCACTGAAGTGAAGCCGCTGCTCATGGTACAGGCAGACCCAGAGGTACAGGCAGAACCAGAGAATCGGCATCGTGCTAATGGTCTTGAGCACTGTAGTGAGGTACAGGGTGAGCCAAAGATCCTTTGTTGTGCACGTTGCATGCAGTACCATAATGAGACATGGGCTGATGCGTAGAAGTCACATCTGTGCAACATGTGCACTGGCTTTTTGAGACAGGCTCATAGTGGGCATCCCGGACGTGGGTAGTCAAACTAGTGTGCATTGGAGCCAGATACTTCACCGCCTGAGAGACATGAGTCCTGTCCCATCTATGAACCGCAGGAGGTGGTTCCATCCTTGTGGGGGATGGAACACACTCTCTGTGCCCTTGAACCACTTCAAAGGAATACGAGGTTTCTCTGGTGGCAATAAAGAATTGTGCCACAAAAACTCAGCAAGCTTAGCAGCTCTGTTCTTAAGAGTTGACTTAGCAAACTTAGCAAACTTTACAGTGAGCACAAGCACTAGGTAAATGATTTTCCCCTAAACAAAAGATACAACAATCATGACCATCCGCTGTGGGTATTTTAGAACCACAAGCAGCACAATACAATAGAACCCCGAATAACGTTATGACTTGGTTCCACAAGTCCCATCGTTATCCGGTTTTTAACGTTGTGCGATACATTGATCACACAATGTTAAAAAAAGCCCTGTTTCCCTGGAGGCTGCAGGAAGCCAGAACGTCGGGATTTGAATCCTGCCTTTTTGGCTTGCTGCTGCCTCCAGGGAGGTGGGGGAACTTTGGAAACAGCTTGGAGCGGGTTTCCCCACCTCCCTGGACCCGACGGGGGGGTCAGAGACCCCAAAATTGGTAAAAAAAAAGTCTGTTTTTGGGGTTTCTGACCCCCCCCCCCGCCGGGTCCAGGGAAGTGGGCAGACCTGATCCAAGCTGTTTCTGGGCTTCCCCGACGTCCTGAGCCAGTGCAGCAAGCCAGAATGTCAGAGTTCGAATCCCGACATTCTGGCTTGCTGCACTGGCTCAGGACGTCGGGGAAGCCCAGAAACAGCTTGGATCAGGTCCCCACACCTCCCTGGACCCGGCGGGGGGGTCAGACACCCCAAAATTGGTAAAAAAAATGGACATTTTTTTTACCAATTTTGGGGGCTCTGACCCCCCCGCCAGGTCCAGGGAGGTGTGGGGACCCGATCCAAGCTGTTTCCAAAGTTCTCCCACCTCCCTGGAGGCTGCAGCAAGGCAAAATGTCAGGATTCAAATCCCGACATTCTGGCTTGCTGCAGCCTAAAAGAGGGTGGGGGAAGTTCAAAATTAGCGCGCATCGGGTCTCCTGACCTCCCTAGAGCTTGTCACGTTATACGGTTTTAGCGCTATATGATACTCACGTTATACGGGGTATTACTGTACTTAAAAGTTTTTGCAGTCATACAGTCAAAGCTTTCACATTCAAATAAACTGTACTGTAAATAGTAAAGTTGAAGGTGGTCAGTAATGTAGGCCGCTGCACAAACACACAGTCCAGTGGACCTACCTGACGTGCAGTGGCGTTGCGTGGGCTTCTGCCGCCCAGGGCGAAGAACAAACTCACCACCCCCTCCATCTAGGCTGGCTGCTGCCGCTGTCCCCGGGACCCAGTTAACCCCTCAGTGCCTGTGCCAAGGCCTCTGGGCTGGACCCAGGGCAGGCAGAGCCGCTGACAGCCAGCTGGGCAGGTGGGTGGGGGTGAGCAGGCGAGGTGAGGCAAAGCCCGGGTGCCTGCTACACCTCCAGCACCAGGGACGTGGCCAGGACAAGATGCGGGGCGGGGCGCAGCAGCGAGGGGAAGAGGCGGAGGACACAGAGACAATCAGAGCGCCGCTCCCACTGCCGCCATGCCCAGGGTGGCCCTCAACGTGGCGGCCCCCAAGCTGGGTATGCCTATGTACCTGCCTGCCTGTGATCCCGGACTAGGCTTGGGCAAAGCCGCCATCCCGCCCATTGCCTGGCTCGCTGCACTGGCTTCCGCAAAGTCCTGGTTGGTTCCTGTCAGGGGGAGGTGGAGGCAGTGCAAGGGCAACCATGGCCAGCAGGAGGGAAAGAGGGGTCGGCCTGGCCACCGACGCAGCAAAAAGGCCGCCTTCTGCTTGAGAACTCCGGCTCCCTAAGCCCAGGCAGGGGGAGGCCAAAGCAGTGGGGAAATTTTGCCACCTCCTGAAAAGCGTTGCCCGGGGCCATCCGCCCCCTGACCCCCCCACGCTACGCTTCTGCTGACGTGAAAGTGAAACTAAGCAAGAAAATACTGATTCTTGTTTCTAGAAACTAAAAAATAGTTTGTAAACAAGGTAAAACAATATTAAACTAAAAGGAACAATCTTAACTATTGAAAAGTTAGGAAAAAAAATGTTCCAAATAGTTACGACATGCAGGAGCCTGGAAGAACACAGCCAGTCATGTGAGTGGAAAAAATGGAACTGAGGAAGTGGGCAGGGCGCCATGCTGGGATGGGGTGCTTTTTTTTTTTTTTTAAAGCTGAACTTGGAAGAACCGGCCACCGCGCATGCATGGAGGGAAAACCCAATAGTATGGATGCTCACGGACCACGAAGGAGAAGATAAAAGATTTTTTTAGTATAGTAATATTCTAAGTGGCAAACGTTTTTTAAAAATATTTCAGTGTAGTAAATGAGGTAAATGATAAAGAATGAAAATTCTGTGACATTATAGCATTCTTGCAGGCCTTGGGACTGGTTCAGAAGAGGAAATGTTTGCAAAGCCTCAAAAAGATAAAACTGTATGCATCAAATCTGATCTGGATGCAGTGTAAATCGCATTGTGCAAACTGCAGGCATAATTGTATATTATCTTACTAAATGGGCTTGGATAATTTTCAGTTTGTCAGTCTTGAGATGCTGACAGAGGACTTGAAGAAGTATTTGCAGTCACATGTCTATTGAATCTTTGGCATTTCTGGCTAACAACATTTTCAAGGGAGAGTTTTTGCTTCCCATATATACTTTCTCAGTTGTTACTCTCTACTGTACATGTTCTACAAAATTTTAAATAATGATGGAAAAGATGCCTATAAGTTTGCAAGAAGCAATTATTCATCTTCTCCCTAGTGGATTGATGACCCAAGTAAATTACAGTCCAGTATCTGACTTCCTGTTTCCAAGCAACCTGATTGAACACATGGTTGCTTAGCAACTCCAGGCGTACCTGGATAATAAACACATTCTTCTTCTTCTTCTTTTGGTCGCCTTTTGCTTAGGGCTTTCAACAAAAGAAATAGTATATCTCAGTGACTTTTGAGGCAATAGGTTATTCTTTACTTTTAGAGCAATTATAGATTATAGTAGGTATGGAAGAACTTGAGCCACAATGACTTCAAATAAAGACTTTCTCCAATTAAACAAGTTTGAGGACACCTAGTTAAAAGAAATGGCAGAATGGATTACACAATCCCAGACTGAAACTGAGGGACTATACTTTTGACTGTTACTCTACATTTAAAGTTACCTACAGACAAAAAGAAGGAAAGAAATGAGAAGAAGAAGGGAAAAAAATCAATAAGCAAGGAATTCTTTACATGGGGGAATAATTTAAAAATAGACTACCCCATCTGTTGTCTGAAATTATATGGTCTATTGTATCACTTTAGAACTATCTCCATCTGCTACATATTTAGACTTGGTTCCAGCCAATTAATCCTCTGAATTTTAATGAACACATTGAGTAATTTATGTATTAAATCTGTAAAAATTAACAAACAAACAAAACCAGCATCAGGATGGGAGAATCCTATTGCTTATATGGGAAAGAAGTGGTGGTGGCTTCAGAAGCAGCAGTTGTCAATTTCTTTGGGTTAGTAGCTACTTTTACCAAAGTATTTTTTTAATACAGAAGACCTCCAGCCTGGTTAATTTCTTGAGTGATCAAAATACATCATTTGATTAATACGAGCAATTAATAGCAAGACTCTTTTCCCAAGCAAGTCCTGCTGAATTCGAAGTGACTTAGTTCCACATGACTGGGTAAAAGACAATTATCCTATGCACACTTCCTAGACAGTAAATCCTGGTAAACCCAGTTACACTTACACGTGTATAAGGAATGAATGTATGTATGCAGAGTAAATGGATGGATGAGAACATGTGCAGAGTTTTGGGTACGAATGGACAGAAAGTAGCCATGGTAAAAATAGTGCATGTAACACCGGGGAAAATTAACATCAGTGAGTAGAAACAAAATGTTGAGAAGACTTAATTTGCATAATGGGCTATAATTGATTGATAATTGATTGAGAGAAGGTTCTAGAGAACCCTGAGGTGAATTAAGAGAAGGGGCTGCAAAGAAGAAATTATCCAGCTGAGGAGAAATAAGAAGAAAATGAAGGGGTTTTGAAACTGGCTGCTGTCCAGGAAGCATCCAGCTGAGTAGAGATAAGGAGGCTTCCCTAGAATAGTAGGAGAGGCTTGTTATTTTGCCAATGTGTGGTTAAAGTGTGGAACTGTCTTGCCTGAAGTGCTTTTTAAAAAGTATTTGATAAAGCTGCCTTTTGTGTTTTCCCCCCTTTTGAAATCTGACAGTTGATGTTTGTAAATACCTCAGCTGTGTTAAATAAACCTTTTTAAAAATTCAAGCCCTTGTGTTTCCTCACACCAGTAAAGGGAGTGTGTATGTATACGCTACCAAGATTAGGCTGAAAGACTGGTTACTACCTAACCAAAGGAAGAGGGCAGGCTGTAATTTGTCCAGGCAGGCCGGGATTGAGCTATTGAAGATCCCATGGCTTGCCTGGTGTTAAGAAAAATCCAGGCCAGACTTTGCAGTTAAAAGCATCCTGGTCTGGTATGATCTCAGAACAAGATTTTCTGAGGAAAATTGTTTGATGATCACTATTATAATATGCAAGCCAATGCATGGCAAGCAAGTTAATGTCTGGCGCCCAGGTTTCACTACTATAAACCTCAAATGCTCTATCTTACATTGGATAGGTAGCTGCCTGTTGATGACAACCAAATATCCCCTTTCACCTTCATCCAAAGTAACAAGAGTCTTGGTCACCACTGGCCTAATGAAGAGAACTAAATTGAAACTGAATCCTGAACAGAAGGAGGTGATTATGGTTGGATATCTTGTAGGGCTGGAAATTAGCTTTTTATTCTGGGATGAATACTGAAGTCCTGACATTGTTTCCAAATACTCAAGAGTCAAAACCAGGTATGCTTTCTATCAAAATCATGTATTTGTTAGCATAGCCTTTCTTGGATTGCATTGAAAAGAATCATTGTTCAAGACAGTTTGAAACTTTGGGTGGTAGAAGACAGAGTAACCCACCTATTTAATACCCCAAGGTGCAATGTTATGTTGAATAAAAAGCTAGCTGATCTAACAGCAATCTTTTTGAAACAAGGAGGCTATGAAGATCTGTAAAGAGCCAGTTACACTCCTCGGTGACGTGAAGGAACATCTTACTACACCACCACCACCTCCTCCTCCTCCTTCAATCTTGTTATAGCTTTTGATTGCTGGAGCACATCATGTTTCAATCCACTTAGATCCCTAACAATGCTTCTGAAAGTTTTATGGCTTTGATGAACATGATTTATTGTTGTTGAAATGTTTTTATTGCTAAATTATATTCTTAATTAGGAATTTGGTATACCATTCTGCCTTCTTCAGAAAAGCAGCGGGCTATACCACTTCAGACAGTAGATGACTGAATAATTGACCATAACACAAAACAAAATATTTACACTGAGAATGAGCTGTTAAAGATCGCCATTGCTCAAAAGCATGTCGTGTCCACCTTTAGGAGTTGGTGCTCATCTCCGTTTACAGCCAAAGAATGGTCTGAGACAGAGAATTTCCAACAGGAAAATGCATAAAAGGCAAGGTCCATGGGTAGGGAGAACAGAACAGAAACATCCTTTGCATCAGAGGCTTTGGTGTCTTACCTTGTTTAAGCTCCGTGCAGCACTGTCTTTTCCACCAGGGGTCAAGTTTCGCAGCTGCACATCTAGTAAACCCACCAACTGATCCATGGCACGGACTGAGTAGGTGATGTCCCCTGCATTGAGATGGCTTTTTGTTTGCTCTGCAAGTTCTCTGGCAACATTGGCAGCTGTCTCCCCAGACTTCAACTGTAATTTAACGAATGTAAGAAAATATCAAGATATTTTACTGCTTCGGATAAAGGAGTAAATATTTCCATGTTATGAGGAAGTAGGTATAGGCTAAACCTAGCTATATCCTAATAAGAGTAGGCCTAACATTATACACTATGTTCTAAGCCAGTGATGGTGAACCTTTTATAGACCAGGTGCCCAAACTGCAACCCAAAACTCATTTATTGCAAAGTGCCAACACAGCAACGGAGAGGAAGGAAACGCTCCCATTGAGCTGCTGGGCAAAGGGGTGGGACAAACTCTATGCTGGGGGAGGGAGGAGGTGCTCCCATTGGGCTGCTGGGCAGAGGGATGGGGGTAAACTCTGTGCTGGGGTGACTGCAGGGGTGCCGACAGAGAGAGCTCTGAGAGCCACCTCTGGCACACGTCCCATAGGTTCACCATCACTGTTCTAAGCTTTCACATACATTAGCTAATTTCCCATGGGGCAAAATTCCTGTTTTTATCACCAAGACTGTACCTTCCATTTTTCCTGCTATTTAATATACGTATAAATACTGGATGGAGTTCTGCGGCTTTTGCCTTTTCTGTTCTCAAAAAGTCCAATGAGACTTTAATGAAAGCCTAGCTTTTAGGTACCCAAAACTGCACGACTGAATGCAAGACCTAGTTTGGCTCTTCCCAGGCAGAAGTTTTCTAAACAAAGAGGACATCAGCTAGACTGAAGAGAATTTTATAGCTAATGAAACAAGAGGTTTGGTAGGGGGGCACATTAAGTGTATCTAAAGGAAGTGTTTGTACATTAGGTATTTTGTTTGTTTCTGTGAAAAGTCTGGAAAACAGTATGGCTTGAGTGACCACCCTTGGGCCATTAAGTGATCTTAATGGCGAAGTAAAGAATCGAATTGCATTTTTATCCTCTTGGCATGTTACATATTCATGAACTGTTCAGGTAAAACTATTGTGTGGGAAATTGTTAATATAACTGGTAGCTGTTGTTAGCAATTTAAGGGTTTCTGCACAAGGGACTGCTGCCCATTCCATACCCACCACACTGTATATTTGAGTTCGGATCCCACTGCCTAATCTTCTAGAAAAGATGCAGGGAAATGGGTGACGAAGGGATTAATTTACATCGGATCCTAGCCTCCTCCAACTCAAAGATTCAGATATTGTCAGAACATTAAGTTAGGACAAGAGTCTTCTTCTTCTTTAAGTGCCATATCTGATTCTGAATTTTGGCTATCGTAATGACAATCAGCCATGAAGATTGACCTGGGATCAATATAATGCAGTGGCCTTCCATTTGCCTTCTGCATCGCAGCATGACACCTGTACCACTGATCCAGTTCCATGAGTCACTTTCTTGTCCTGAGACTATTTGGCACATAATGTCTTCATCAGCCCCAGGTCAGTACTGATGAAGAAGCAATATGGATTCAAGTGGAATTTAACACACTTGGGGACCATCGTCTTTCCCTGTAGACTTTGCCATCCAAGGCTGTTAGTCCTTAGGGTGGTCAGTTTAGTTAACCACTGCCTGATGATCAGCATTAACTTGCTGGCAGTATGGTCTTACCACAGCAGGATAATCTGACCAGACTGGCTAGGTCAAGAGTAAGGTAAAGGTAAAGGTTGTCCTTGTTTGAAAGCCAATCATATCTGACTCTACGGTTCAGTGGTCATCTCTGTTTATAGCCAAAGAGCCAGCACTGTCTGCGTCTGCACACATTTCCATGGACATGTGGCAGGAATGCACAGAACACTGTTTACCTTCCCACAGAAGTGGTACCTATTTATCTACTAGGAATTTCTTGCTTTCGAACTGCTAGGTTGGCATGAGATGGGACAGATGGGAGCTCAATCCGTCATGTAGTACAGTACACTAGTACCTCGGAAAACGATGAGACTTGGTTCCACAAGTCTCGTCGTTATCCGGTTTTTACCGTTGTGCGATGCATTGATCGCACAATGTTAAAAAAAGACCTGTTTCCCTGGAGGCTGCAGCAAGCCAAAAAGTCCTTTTATTAACCAATTTTGGAGTCCCTGACCCCCCTGCCGGGTCCAGGGAGGTGGGAATACCCGATCCAAGCTGTTTCTGGGCTTCCCCAACGTCCCCAGCCAGTGGAGCAAGCCAAAACATCAGGGTTACCCACCCTCCTGGAGGCTGTAACAAGACAAAACGTCAGGATCTGAATCCTGACGTTTTGGTTTGTTGCAGCCTCCAGGACGGGGGGGAACTTCAAAAATAGCGCGCATCGGCTCTAGGGAGGTCGGGAGACCCGATGCGCGCTAATTTTGAAGTCCCCCCACACTCCTGCCGGGTCCAGGGAGGTGGGAAGACCCGATCCAAGCTATTTCTGGGCTTCCCCGACGTCCTCAGCCAGTACAGCAAGCCAAAACGTCAGGGTTCGAACCCTGCTGTTTTGGCTTGCTCCACTGGCTGGGGACATCAGGGAAGCCCAGTAACAGCTGTAGATCGGGTCACCTGCCTGCTCCAGAGAGATCAGAGGACCCGATCTACAGCTTCAGGGTGGCTGGGGAAGCTGACGAGGACTTCCTGTCGGCTTCCCTAGCCACCCACCCTTGCCTCCACAGCTGTGGGGTGGCTGAGGAAGCCAACAGGGGAGCCCCCCTCAGCTTTCCAGCCACCCCACCCCTGCCTCCGTAGCTGCAGGGTGGCTGGGAACCTGAAGGGAGAACCCCGTTCAGCTTTCCAGCCACCCTGCTGCTAAGAATGACTGTATCGGATAACGCTAAAAAGAACATTCTCCGGTGCAAATCTTCCCCCCCAAATTTTTCGTTGTTATGCGGTTTTAGCGTTATCCGGTGCAATCGTTATCCGGGGTATTACTGTATAGGGTAATTGAACTCTGACCTTCCAGTCAGCGAATTTAGTGTCTTAACCACTTGAGCCACCGCAGTCCAAGTAGTCCTAAATAATTTCCAACTACCCTAGGTTAAGAGGGCTCTTGACCATCTTAAGGTTCATGCTGTAAAATAGCAAGTACAGTCAGAATATATAGATACAGGTGAAAACAAAACATTACATATTTTTATTCCTGGTAAGTGAGATTACAAGAGGTTTTATGGAGGTTTTCCCCCCATTTCAGGCCTTATTTTCTGAACATTAATGATTTTTTTTTTTGCACAAGGACTTTTAAAATGCACGTTGTTGCATAAACACCTTACAGCATTTGCTACTGCTGTTGTTAATGTTGTTGCTGCTGCCAAAAAAATTATGCTGACCTTTTTGCTTTGATGAAGGGGTGAAAAATCTTGCAGTATCTGCCAATCATTTTGACAGTCTGTTTCTCCTTTTTCCATGAGGACAGGAAAAATACTGTGGACATTTGTTACAGCCTGAAGGTAGGATGAAGGTTATATTTCACCTGGGCCTGACAACAACGTTTAACAGGTAATTTGTCTCAATAACTAACTAGTGTTTTTGACAATGTCACAATTAAAATATAAGTGGGGGGGAAATACAAATTAAAGTTATTTCTGAAGACAAGGCATAGCCAAAGCCTCTTCATTCATATACTAAAGAACATAGCACAGTAATACCTCGGATAATGCTAAGATTTGGTTCCACAAGTCTTGGTGTTATCCGATTTTTAGTGTTATCCGATCCATGTTAAAATCCTATGGGATGGATCTGATAACATTAAAGCTCCATAGAGATACATTGTAACCGCACAGGCTTTAGCGGTTGTTATCTGATCCATCCCATAGGACCTTAACGTTATTTGATCCAATTCTCCTCCCCAGATTACTTAACGTTATGAGATTTTAGCGTTATCCGATCCAATCGTTATCCGGTGTTTTACTGTATATGAAAGACCAAAATGAACACCAAAGGCTGGTCAAGGTTCATGCGAAATGGTGTGGTTCCAAGCTATCTAATGCCATTTATCAGCAGTTTGGATGGGTGAAATGCAAAAGAATCTTATGACTGACTGTTTCTCTCCTTAGTGTTTATAAGCGCTTTTACATTATATGTTGATGACTCATCAGCAGAAAATGTCAGAGGTGGAAATAACCATTATTATGGATTTTCTTAGCTCTGAGAGAACAGCTTCATCTAAAATTCAGTATGAGCAAAAAGATGCTCATCATAAATTGGGAAGAGCTAATTGTGAAATGTGAACGGCCTGTGGCAAATCTACATTTTAATACACAGAAAATGAGCACAGTGATAATTCACAACTGCAGATAACAAAATCATCCAAGATTTGCTATGCAGCTCTTAATTAACCTGTTTATGTGGGATGACTGTGAATTGTTTACTCTTCAAAACATTTGACTCTATGGTTTTTATAACATTTTCCTTTCTATCCACGTATATAGCTTTGTTACATATTGTGCCCCCTCAAGTAGCTTCCAATTTATAGAAACCCTAATGGGGATTGCAAAGTACTGTATGTGAAATAAAGGCTTTACCACTGGCATTCCCCAGTGAGTTTCCATGACTGAGTGGGGATTTGAACTCAGATTTTCTGGGTCCTGCTTTGATACACTGTACAATAAACCACGCTGGCTCTTATTTATAGCTTATAACATAATGGCCAAAACCCTGTTGCATAAGTTACACCAGTGAAAGGGTGTAACTTATGCATTGGAATCACTAGCAGGGGGAATTTTCAGTAATGAAAGACCTCCTCCTTCTGTCGCATAGCTTCTCTGATTAGCTATTATTCTGTTTCTTTGCACTGGAAACTTTGGGAGTTGTGTTGTGGAAGGAGGAAGTATTCAGCTGGAGGATCAGAAGTCTTCTAATAATGGGAAAATATGAGGTAGAAAAATCACACTGAATTCTCATAGAGGGGAAGCCCTTAAGTACTTTAAAAGCAAAGAGGCTCAGTCTAAAAAGATAAAGTGTATCTACATTTAATATGACGTTTCTACAACCCTTAAAGTGTGCAGGTCTTAAACAAGGAGTTCTCAACCTTTTAAATCCAATGGTCGGGTCACACTCCCTCAGACAGCTTCAGGGGCCGGACGGCCACCTTGTCATTCCTCCACCATGGCAATTCCTGAAATTTCATTCCATGAAATGGTGCCATGGGCCACATCTGGCCCGTGGACCACAAGTTAAGAATCCCTGTCTTAAACCAATAGATGGGGGCAGTCGTGCTATCTTTAAGCTATTTCGCTGCCCATGATATTTCTTTATTGTTAGCTCCATATATTCCTTGATTATGTTACTGAGCTCATATTCCAATCTTGATCTGAAGAATTTAACTGTGCTACTTGTTTTGAACCATTCTATACAATATATTCAGCATATGGTTTGACATATTTAACCCAATAAGTATCAACTACTAGTTCTTGCAGGAAAGAAGAAATTCTTATATAAAAACACACGGAAGTACATTATATCCCAGACTATCATAAAACAAGGTTAATTTGTTATTTTTTTAATGTAGTTAAATTGTACAGTAGTTAAATTGTAGTAGGTCAGGCAAAACTCTGCTCACAATCTGAGTTTTATCACAATGAGCTCAAGGCCAATTTAGGCTTCTGTTCTTCTGAAGTTGTAAAACTCAGCTTGTTGTGGGCAAACTGTAGTTTGCACAATTACCTTGAGAACTATCCAGATAATGTTTAGCACTATGGGGGGGGGGGTATATAAGTGGAAACAACAACAACAACAACAACAAATGGGAGCTGATTCCTCATTCAAAGCCAAAAAAAGTATTAACCATTATGAACATTAACTGTCACTCTTGTTAATGTTATTTTAGACATATTGGAAAACACCACTGCTGTTTAAAGACAACAGCAAACTTACACAGAATGAATTGAAAACAGTAGCTACATCTTAGTACAATGAAACCCTGAGTTATAAATGCCTTGAATAACGAAAAACTTGCCACAACAATGGAAATCTTGAAAAAATGACGCTTCAACTTATGTTTTTTTGCCATATGAACAGTTTTTTTTTTGGGCATGGCAGGCATAATTGTGCCTTTTTTTGTTGTTGCTTGGGCAGCCCCCGCTGGTTCCCACAATGGCGGGAGGGTATGGGGAGCATTTCTGCCCCATTTCTGGAATTTTTCGTTGTGTTTTTGGTGTATTTTAGCAACTAAAATGTGAATTTTTTGCCACTTCCAGGTGGTGGGGGAAGCAAGCAGCTGATTGTCAGGGATGAGTCTGGCACATTACCAGAGCTGGCCACTAGAGGCTGCTGTCAAAAGTGCTGAAAATGCATTGAAAACCAATTAATCCCTTCTGGGGGTCAGAAAAAAGTGTGTGTGTGTGGGGTCTTTTATCTGCTCAAATCTCCTTATAAAGTGGCAAAAAATTCCAAAGTGAAATTTATAAAGAGTTTGGAGCAGAAAAAATACATTTTTTTTTTACTTTTTTCTGACCTCTGGAATGGATTATTTGGTTTTCAATGCATTCCTATGGGAAACTGGGCTTCAAGATATGAATTTTTCATGATACAAAAAACCCCAAGGAATGAATTAATTTTGTAACTTGGGTTTCTACTGTACACTACTGCATTAAAGGACTTCAGTTTCCTTTACAGGTTGTTTACAAGTACTATGGCTATGTTACAAGCAATGCATTCAGGCCAAAACTCAGGAATAAACATTTACTGTATCTCCTTTTTAGGCATAGCACTATTTTTTGGCCACATAAGTTGGCAAAGGATTGATCAGATTCACAAACAAAAGAGCAATTAGCAATTATACTATTGCTATAACCCATGGCATAGACCATTAGCAATAGATCTATGTACAATCCCCCCCCCCCCCAAGTCTCTTGATTCTCCTTAGGAGAAAAATGGCAAATTAGTGAGTGGTGAAGGGTCTGAAGATCTCCAAAGTAGAACATAAAGTTTAAGGGGAAGAGTATGGATTTAAGGGACTTGTTAAACAATGTTTTGGAGTGATGCACTAATAACTGGCTGAATTTGTATCTTGATTTTGATAGAAAATGAGAAATAGCTAATCAGTGCTTTGAAAGAGAAACTACTATATACAACAGTGAAAATCAGAAAGCAGTAATGTTGAGAACAAAATGCCTTGATAAAATTCTGACTTGAAAATTAGAAGACGGCTAGACCTTTCTAAAAGTAGATGACAATCAGCTGTCTTTCAGTCAACCCCACTGAATTCAATGGAAATTACTTCTGAGTCTATTTGTATACGACTGTACTCTAAGGTAATGTTCATGTTTTTATGAGAATCATAGCAAACAGACTGATTTTTTTCCTGCTATTTTTATGATGTCTTGATCAGTATCTGAAATATGACCAGTGGGAAGTTATGAAACTGGTCCTCCTCATCTTTATTTTCTTTTTCTCACAACAATAGTTAACTACACCCTCCATTTACAGCCAGATTTGTATTCCTGTCCCTAATTTTTGCCTTAATTTTTGATCCAGGAGATGTAAATAGAATCCTAGCATTTTTCTGGATACCGTGTTGGTATAGTTTCAGCAAAATCAAATTTGTAGACCAGTAAAAAGGCAAAGTTATCAGGAACACAAAATGCAAACACAAATAGTATAAGATATAAATGAAATAGTACCTTCTGCATGATATGATTAACCCAGAGTGAAGAGCAGTTGCTGAGGTCTGGTCCTTGGGGATCCCAGGTACCACCAGGAGCAAGGCAGAGAAACGTTGACACTCCTGTAATGACAAAGGCTGGATGAGTCCAAAGAATTTTACCTGCTCTCCAAGAGAACAGATAATTTAGGACCACTTCACCTGTTATTTTTCCCCCTAATACAAGTACTGTATTGATTTCTCCACTGGAAAATTCATGTAGCATCTGAATACTACAGCAAGGCTCATTTTTACCTCTCCTCATCCATCCTTAACAATGTCAGTTTTGTTTGGTTTAAATTATAGTTCTGTTATTTCTGACAAGTAGAACAGTGCTTCTTTAATGTCTGTTTACTATGTACTAAATGCATACAATGTACAATATTTCCAATGTTTATAATCCAGTTTACAATTGCAATTCCCTATTTCAAGTGTAATTAAACCAATTAAGACTGAAATCTATGGGAGAAAGGAGAAGGCAAGAGGAAGATGATTTCTGAGACACATAATCTTTCTGTTCTTTGATAGGATTATTGAACTAATTGCTGCAGTGTTCCTATTCCTATAATATCATCCAGTCAATTAAGTAAACAGTTTTTCTTTTCATTGGTATGCTAAAATTATTCATTTTAAAAAACTGTCTACCATCCTAGCATCAGGGATCAATAGAAAAATAGACAGACAGATGCATAGCTAGTGACAGTGATATATAGTGACTGAAATCCTGTTGCTCAGTTCCATCTACATAACGTTAATGATGTCTTCAGCAACGGGAGACTGATGCTGATTAAAGGTTTCCTTTTGTGATTTCTGAATGTGTATAGTTTGCACACAACATGATTAAGCTGTGTGCAGCCTGGAATCACAAAGGGAAGCCAAAGACATCATTTGGATCACATCGGTAGACCTTCTTTTAGTAGGGTTTCAGCCAACAGATGGAAAAATATATTATGTATGAGTATGTTGATCTTAAAACATTATTTTATGAGCTCACCGACAGTGCCTCTTGGGCATGGCTGTTTAGCTACTTGTCCTTGACGAGTCTTAAACCACATGATCTCACGGGCTTCCACTGCCTCACAGCTCTCTGCTCCTATTGCAGGCAGCTGAGAAGATGCAGGTGGCAGGTGTGTTACGATTTCATGGAAGACATCCAAAACTGGTGATGGTGTGATTGTGCTCTTGTTCCTTCTTCCCACTGCAGTGGTCATATGTGCAGTGCTGGTTGTAGTGACCCGTGTTGTGGTGCTCGTGGTAGTCCTCCCCAGACCCATTGCTCCAGAGGTTGATGCTACTAATTAAAAGGGAAGAGGAAAGCATATTAGGAAAATGAGGGTTTCTTGAACTCTCCCATTCTTTTCTTAAACATTTTTCTTGGCACAAAGAAGTCCTACTGGTTTTGCAAAACTGTCTTTGCCTCTACCTATTTCTCCATGTGACATCTTTAGGGATATTAATCCTTCCTTGCCTTGTCCTTGTAGGCAAGAGAAAGGAACTGCATATTTCTGATCTTCACCTTTTAAGTAGACACAATATTTTGTGGTGCTATTAATTCACTAGCAACAGCCACTGCTTCATTTCACAGACTTTAAATCAGAAATTTGAAGCATCAAATTAATTCTTTGCGTATTCTAAAACAAGCAGGGTTTTTGTGCTTTTTTACTCTCTCTCTCTGATTCTCTCTGTGTTTTGCTTCTTAAAGAGAAAGAACACTTCTTTTGCACAGATTGTCTTGCAAGTGTTTTGTGCAAATTGCTAAAACCTCGAATGACCAAAAATAGAGAGAGTATTCTTTGTCTTATGCTTGTGCTGGAGGCAAAGAATCTTGCAGGACTCAAAAATATGTCATTAGGTTTCTCACTGTATCAAGAGGCTTGAATCAATGAGAGCAATTTTCAGTGACTATTCCTTCAATTCCTAGTTACCAGCAGTACCATTCAAAAAGCTTTCATGTCCTAATTTGTGGCACAATTTATTCTAAATGGCAGGTTATGAGGAATGAGAGGCCACAACCTTCACACAATAGGAGATGCTTCGTATGTTATTTGTCCCCTATGAAGAGGCCAATTGACCCTTTTCTGGAATGAAGGACAGCAGCAACAATTTTCTCTGCTGCCTGCGTGCTGATCAAACATCATCTTCCCAAATTGGCTTTCTGACTATGGTACCTGCAGTGCTAAAGTATGACTCTTCAGGGAATTCCTATGTATCTTTGCTTTGTGTGTGCAGATAATGTCCAAGGTGTGTAATGTCCCCTGAGGGCATGAATTCAGGAATTAGATTTGTTTCACTGAAATGTGTAGTACAGTACAGTAATACCTCAGATAACATTTACCTCGGATAACGCTAAAATCGTATAACGTTAAGTAATCAGGGGGGGGGAGAATTGCATCAAATAACGTTAAGATCCTATGGGATGCATCGGATAGCAACCGCTAAAGCCTGTGTGGTTACAATGCATCTCTATGGAGCTTTAACGTTATCCGATGCATCCCATAGGATTTTAACATTCATCGGATAACACTAAAAATCGGATAATACCAAGACTTGTGAAACCAAGTTTTAGCATTATCCGAGGTTTTACTGTATTTGCTTTGCCAAATATATTTAATGTGTGTGTGTACTAAATAATTTCAACTCAACTTCCTTTAATTTCAACTTCCTGCCACTTTTGCCAGTCAATTGGTTTTCCATTGGGAACTATTAATAGCAATAACAGTAACACTTCTATACTTCCCCATAGAGCTTAGTGGACTCTTTACACTTTTCTTCTCTTAAACAATGATTATGTAAAAGAAACTAGGCAAGAGTCAGCTTTATGCCCCTAATCCCATGAATAAGAACTTCAGTTGTACTCAACTGTTAATGGCCACAGTTTCATCACCATGGGTAATTTTAGTTTGCATTTGGATACCACATGTTTATTTTTTGCTTTTATCTATTGCCCATCTGGTAAATATACCACTTTCGGTGGTTTACAACCAAATAAGAACATTTAAAATATGATCAATATAGACAAATAACAAATACAAGTTAAAATGCCAAGAAATCACAACTAGCAGGAGCTATTCATATAATGATGAATCATAATTAACTTATAAAGGAGACAAAAGAAGATGTTAAATTAGTGGGATATTTCTCCATTAGCTTCTCTAAATAGTTCAATCTTCAGGAGTGCCTTACAAGTTTATATGGAGAAGTCTGAGTGCATCAACTGTTTGACAGAATTCCACAGTACTGGAGCCACAGCAAAGAAGACCATATTTCTATTATTGTCTTTTTGGCCTCCCTCAGGGTAAGGACCGAGAGATGCAAGACCATAGAAGACAGAGGAAAATGGGTACTACAATTTTTATTTACTTATTAATCGCATTTATATCCCACCCTCATCCAAAGACTCAGGGCGGCTTACCAAAAAACAACAATGAAAACACATTTAAACACATTAAAAGGTTAAAAAATTAAAAAGATAACAGGGAGAGAGGTGGGAGTCAAAAGAGCCAGACGGCCAAACTGACCGTCTGGCCCATACCTCACACATGCCCTGCCAGCCAGGTCTTTAACCCCTTTCTGAAAGGCAGGAGCTCTGTCTGGAGACACAACTCACATGGCAGGAGGTTTCATAGGGCCAGAGTGGACACAAAAAAGGCGCTTCTTCTAGTGCTAGAGAGGTAAGCCTCTCTAGCTGATGGCACGACCAGAGAGCCTCTCTGGTGGGACGGACAAATGTTCTCGGGGTGATGCGGTTGGTTAAGTATCCTGGCCCACTACCATGTAGGGCTATAAAGGTAATAACCAGCACCTTTAATTGCACTCGGAGGCATACTGGGAACCAGTGCAGCTCTCGAAGCAGTGGTAAGGCACGAGCATAACGCCTGCACCCCATCACAACCCGAGCAGCCGCATTCTGGACCAGCTGCAGCCTCCGAATGGTCACCAAGGGCAGCCCCATGTAGAGTGCATTGTAATAATCAAGTCTAGAGGTGACCAAAATGTGTGTAATCATGAGCAAGGAGTCCAGGTCCAGGAGTGGGCATAACTGGCAAACTACAAAAAGTTGTGCAAAAGCCCTCCTAGCCATGACTGTCACCTGCTCTTTGAGCAGGAGTCGTGAGTCCAGGAGGACCCCCCAGGTCTGTCTGGGGCAAAACCACCCCATCCAGAACCAAAGATAGTAACTTCCGAGATAATGCAGGACCCCTGACCCACAGTCCCTCAGTCTTGCCAGGATTCAGTTGTAGCCTGTTGTCCCCCATCCAGACCCTAACAGTCTCCAGGCACCTGGAAAGAACTTCAAAAGAGGCACTCCAACAAGTATTGAGGTCCTGAAATGTTGAGAACTTTGTATGCTAATACTACCACATCGGAACAGGTGAGATCATATGTACAGTACATTCAGAAATTGTATGGTATTTATAGTCTATATATAGTCTATATCAGGGGTTCTCAACCTGTGGCCCATGGGCCGGATGTGTCCCACAGCATCATTTCATGTATCCCCCCTCCACCACAACAGGAAGTGCCATGTGGTGGTAAGGTAAAGGTTTCCCTTGCTTGAAAGCCAGTTGTATCCGACTCCAGGGGTCAGTGCTCATCTCTGTTTCAAAGCTGAAGAGGAGGAAGGGCAAAATGGCAATCTGGCCCCTGAAGCTGTCTGAGGGAGCATGACCCGGCCCCTGGCTTAGAAAGCTTGAGAACTCCTGGTCTATATAGTTCTGTATATATTATTGTTAATACCACTAGAGGTAAAATCTCTGTCTCTTTCTGCACTCAAAACCAAGATATATTTCTGCTTAAATATAGGACTCATGGTTTTCCACAGTTTCAGATATACGTGGAAGGTCTTGAATTGCATCCCCTGTAGATATGGGGTGTGGCTGGGTGGGAAACCTGTACATTATCATACTACCTCATGTACTTTAAATTTCACTTATGGATTTATGTGATTTAAAACAGTGGACTCCTGACTTTGTCCCAGCTCCTGCTAACCTAGCAGTTTGAAAGCAAGAAATTACAAGTAGATAAATAGGGACCACTTTGGTGGGAAGGTAAACAGTGTTCCATGCACTCTGGTGTTGAGTCATACCTGCCACATTTCCATGGAAAAGTTTGCATATGCAGGCAGCGTTGGCTCTTTGGCTATAAACAGAGATGAGCACTGAACCCAAGGGTGACCTATTCACTCTTATCCTGTCAATTACTGACACTAGACACCACTCTAGAACTGAAACAGCTTCTTGAGACTTAGGTGGAAAGCATTCTGATGATATCAAATTGAATATGACTGGCTTTCGAGCAAGGGGGACCTTATCGGTTAGTTATAAACATAGCCATTTACATTTAAATGTTTTATGCTAGATACAGCAATGGTTAAATGTCAATCTCAGCAAATGTACTGGACAAGAACATCCAGTCAACCACTGAGTCATATTAAGGAATTTGCATTCAGAACAGAACATCCTGTGTAATCCTAAGTAACTGGAAAGATCATTTATCACTATTACACTATTGTTATTTTATCTTCTAAACATTTAAACATATTTTAAAATTTATCTTTTGTTCTTATTTGTGTTTATTTTACTGTGCTTAGTATATTTTACTGGTTGAGGTTTAAATTCAAAGTATGTTTAGGATCATGTGTAGTCTCCAGTGTACAAAGAGCATAATCCCAAACTGAAGTTGCATAAGTCATTTAGAGGATAGGAACAAAGTGGGCTGTTTTGCCAGCAGAAATCCCCTTATGTAAAAAGAAGATCCCTTATACTACCAGAATCTCTTTCTCCTAGCTGATCTCAGAGATCTACAAGCAAAACCATTCTTCCAGCTATGATTTGCTAATAGTTGAGCACCAAAAAGAGATGGAGCGAGGGAGGAGACATACTATGCCAGAGGCAAAACTTTTGTAGCCTCCAGAAACATTTGAAATCTAAACTTTGATCAATTGAAAATTTGAATTCTAATTCTTTTTGTCATGCTTAGAGACAATTTGCAGGAACAACTGGGATTGGGTAGATCAAATTACAAACAAATCGGTTCAAGGGGTTTTCTGCTATACTCTTAAATTAGGGTTCCCTTTTATCTTTCAAGGGACTACAGTGGCTCAAGTGGCTAAGACTGGGAGGCGGAAGGTCAGCAGTTCGATTCCTGAGTAATGCAGGACAGAATGAGCTCCCATCTTTGTCCCAGCTCCTGCCAACCTAGCAGTTCGAAAGCAAGAAACTGCAAGTAGATAAATAGGGACCATTTGGTGGGAAGGTAACAGTATTGCTCCAGTGTCTAGTCATGCCTGCTACATGACCATAGAAATGTCTGCAGAAGCAGACAGCTTGGAAACAGAGATAAGCACTGAACCCTATAGTCGGATACGACTGGCTTTCAAGCAATGGATACCTGTACCTGTACCTTTTTCTTTCAAAGAGGTAGTCAAGTTAGTCTGTTTCAATGTAACAAAAAAAGAAAAAGAAAATAATTAAGGGGTGAGGGCAGGGGAAGAACCTTGAGGAGTGATAGATTATATATAATTAGAGCATGATTTGCTATGGATTACAACCTATTTCTTCAGATGCATGGTGTAAATATTTGAGTTCTGTATGCTGACATGGTTATGGGGGTGGGATCGGAGTGAAAAAGGGTGCTGAAAATGACAACAATTAACATTTTATGTCAATATTGTCCATAAACTTTCAAAGGGATCGTTAGCATAAACATCCTGGCAGTAACTAAGGTAGTTAACTGATAATACACAGATCGATTATGCTGCAGGCATGTTAATTGGCTTCGAAGCAATAGCCAGAATCTTAAGACAAACAATGTAAATCATGATGTGAATGCTACTAATTCAGAAGTCAGTACTTATGCTTGTCATCACATGGAAAATCATGTAACTTTATAGAACAGGAAATATTAGTCTCAAGCTCTTTACTAACAGCAAACTGCAGTGATTTACACAATTTAACTCATGCTACCAGGATTTGGGCTAATTATTTTGATTTCAATAAACTGATAATTAGAAGAATAATTGATTTATAGAGTCGGAAGGAGTATGCAAGGGTAATTAGTGCAACCCTCCAAATGAAGGAAAACAACAGATAAAGCATACCTTCTTAAAGTGAGAGTTTGAGCAAACTGGACACTCGCATGATATACAGCAGTGGTACTTCATTTTACGAATGCTTCATTTAACGTAATTTTCGCTTACCAAATGAAAATCCATAGAAAATATTGCCTCATCATATGATTTTTTTTCACAATACTGTACAAAAATGTTTCCCTATAAATTACATGGTATATAGTGGCCTCTAGTGGCCACTTCTGGTAATACTGTGTGTTCTACATTGTGTTTTGTATTATGATTTTTTTTGTAATATGAACCGTCCTGAAGAATACATTAAATTCGTAAAATGAGGTACGATTGTATTCCCAGAGGAAACGAGTTGTAAACCACTTCTCCTTAGAAAACCCTGAAAAGGTTTGCTGTAAGTCAGAAATAACCTGATGATAAACCGTTATTACTATTATTTTTCTAAACAGCCTTAAAACTCTTCTTTTGTGTAGAAAGGGGAGTTTGGGTTACATCTGCATGAGTATGAAGTGCTGTTGATGACAATGATGAAGGTCATGATGATAGCTTAACTACATATAAAGCAGGAGGATTGGTCACAGTTTTGTAGTAACTCAGGGAGACAAAATGACATGTGGGGAAAAGGTACTTCAGTGAAAGGTGCTTCACGTATAATGTTCGTTATTCAAATGTTCCAAACCACTGAGTGCAGTGGTGAATTTCAGTCACCACTCCTTAAGAACAAATTATTGTTAAGTGGAATAAGTGCAGCAAAAAGAATGACTTCACTCACAAGAAAGCAAAGAGAAAAGCAGGCTATTAAATGTACACTTCAGGGCTTAGTAGAGGAGGAAACAAACTCCATTTGGAAATGAGTTTCAACATTCCATTAAGACATGTAGGCTGAGACCAGAGGGAGAAAACTAGGCAATATAAAAATGTTAACCTCAAACAGCTTTCCTAGCAGTAAGAGGAAATAGACTTTCATATTAATATATAATCTCAGGTATATTGAATGGAGCTGACTGGATAGCTTCTGGTTGAGGAACCAGTGGTTGGGAGTGCAATTCCCTGCTTTGCCTCCTCGGAGAATAGCCAGCCTATGTGGCCTTGGAGAAGCTGCAGAGTCCCAGGGCACCCCAGAAGAAGGGAAGGGTAAGCCACTTCTGAATACTTTCTACCTAGAAAAACTTGAAAAGTGTCGCCATACGTCAGGGCTAACTTGGTGGCACACAGTTATTGTTATTTCATGGAATGGACATTATAGGTTTTAGATCTGCCTTTCAGTCATGATATACTGAGATGACAAAGAACCTCCCCCCTCCCCCACATCTTTTTTTCTAAAATAAAAGTGAGGGAAGTTGAGTAACAGGCAGGTATCACTTCTCGTGAGGGGATAAAAATATTTTTCTAGGACAGTTAGGTGAGCAAGCTGAGTTTTTACAAGATTTCTTAAGGACTGGTAGAAAATAGTAAAGAGGTTATGTCTCCTGGCCATTTTGGTCGATAATTTTACCCCCCATCGCTTTCCAGTACAGTATTCTTAAACTTTTGCCAGGTTTCTGTAACTCTTCTTGTTTTGTGTAATATTCCTTTCTAGCCAGAGTGATAAACTTACAGGAATCCTCCCAACTCGAGGTTACAAAGGTAGGCCAGAATCATCACAGCAATTTGGGAAAAGATCTGACTTATGTGTCACAGCTCTATGGCTTGAAAGACCTGCTAGGAGCAGGGAGGACGCTGTGGGGGACCACCATATAAAGGCAACTCAAGCACTTTCATCCAGTCAGCACTACATCATGAAGGTACACGAATGCCTTCTCCAATATAAGCTTCTGGAAAGATGTTTCTGGGAAGGAGGAGGTTGGCAGCTTCAAATTTTGACTTTACTGGCAAAGCAAAAAATAAATAAATACAAACCAAAATGTCAGCTCTGCCCACACACCTACTCTGTCCCCACAGCTACTCTGTTGGCATAATTAAAGATCCCAACAAAGTAACCTACAGCATCATAGCTGCAGTTACTTGTTCATCTTCTAATGCTGCCAAACATGCTCCTCTGTATTCTATAGAGGACAAATTATGTCCTCTGTGCAAGAGAATAAGCAGACATAAATGTAGCATCAGAAATAGCAAAACACAAAAAGCCATCATCAGAACACTTCAATTTATCAACACAAAAAGCCATCATCAGAACACTTCAATTTATCAAAACATCACTGGGCTCAAAGTACTGCAGCGGAACAAATTTCAATGGAAAATTTGACAGGAAAAACGTGAACTGTAATATATTAAAAAATTCTAGTCTGCAAGCAAAGAGTTAAGACAGGTGGAGCATACATTAATAAGCTGGATTTATATCACTTCACATCAATATAACGACCAGTACCACCAACACCATCATCTAGAGCAGTGGTTCCTAACCTTTTTTTGATCATGCTCCACCTAAGCATCTCTAAAGTTCTGACCCCTCCCTGGTGACATATAATTCTTATTATTCAAAAAGTGAACTTGTATTCACTGGAGGAAGCCTAAAAGGCCATTAACTTGGCCTAAACAAGCTTCCAAAATGCCCCCTTTAAAAGGTCAATTGCCCCTCTGGAGCATGTACCCCACATTGGGATCCATGGATCTAGAGCAAGTCCTAGCTATCAGTTAGGTCCGTGAGGGTGGTAGACAGTAGGATGGTAAGAAATGCAGTAAGACTACTGATGAAGGCAAGAATCACGTGACGAACATTGTCTTTTAGGAACTTGTGCTGGACCAAGACCCAAACCAAAATTCCAAAGGAGACCAGAAGGATGAGGAAATGTATGAAAAATGGCTTGTTTGATCCCCCCTCCAGTGAATCTCGTAGCCTCTTAACCTTTTAATCTTTTTAAATCTTCCAGTCTTGAAATTTTTAGATGGTGTTTTTTATTGTTAGGTCTTGTTGTTATTGATTTTAATTGTTGTTAGCCACCCTGAATCATTTTTTGGAGGGCGACATACAAATATGTTTATAAATAAAATAAAATTAAAAAAAACAACAACAGAAGGTTGCTAGAAGAATTTAAGGAAGTTGTACACCTATTCTATAATGTTAAAGGCTGTCAAGACTCTGAAGGGGTACACAGAATGATTGTGATTTTTTTTCAACCAACTGGGTGTACCCAGCGGTGGGCAGCAACAGGTTTGCAAACCCCCCCCGGAGGGGGGTAACAAAATTGGGTGGTCTCTGGGCAGGAAGGTAGTGAAATTGGGTGGCCACACCTACCTCCCTGCCCTGCCCCATCAGGTTTTGTTCCTGCAAGTGGTTCAAGGTCTCCCTTGCTCAAAAGCCAGCCATATCTGACTCTAGGGTGCAGTGCTCATTTCCATTTACAGCCAAAGAGGCAGTGATGCCTGTGTTTGCATTTGTATACATGGCCATATGGCAAGCATGACTAGATTGCCTATGACATAGTCTCTGCCCATGGCATAGGCTCCACCCACAGTGTGGTAGCGATAATTTTTGGTGCCCATCACTGGGCGTACCCTTGGCAACAGCCACCTTATGCTGGCTAATCTTTCTGATACTAGGTCAGGCAAAAGGAACTGTCGAATGAACTCCCCCAAAGTGGCTTCATTTTGCCAGTTTTACATCTGGCCTGGACATGGAAGAAGAAGACCCTGAGAAACTAGGGCAAAGGCAAAATCAACATGCAGCTAATATAGAACACTGCAGACTGTAAGACTTTCCATGTGGAAAAATGGGGCATGTCATGTGGTTAGAAAAAGAACATATAAAAAGGAAAGTTGGAAACTGTTTATTTGACTAAGAACATTTCCTAGAGGAGTTCAGCAGTCCTTTATTCAATAATAAAAACATCCTCATAAACCAGCAAACCCTGAGATATTCAGTAATCCACCAGAAGCAATACAGATTTTAAAAATTCTACAGGAAGTAATATACGTTCTCTACAACTTAAAATGTTTTGAACCTTCCCAACCCACGAATTAAAACCTGAGATTTATAAATTGATGCTATAAGGCAGGGGTGGTCAAACTATGGCCAGTGGGTCAGATCTGGCCCACAGCAGCAACACATCCAGCCCTTGCTGCTACTGGAAGTGGACACACCCCACGCATGCACAAACACTGTCGTAAATGCACACACGGCTGTTGTAAATGCAGACACATTTTACAGCAGCACTTGCCCATGTGCAGGTGTGTTTTACGTCCACTTCTGGTGGGAGGAACCATGTAACTGGCCCAATCAGCTGTCTGGGGGTGTGGTCAGGCACGCAGCATGAAAAGTTTGGCCACCCTTGCCACAAGGTCTCACTTTTATGTCCGATGAAGTGGACTCTATCTACAAAAGCTCACATTTAAATACAGGAGTTAGTCTTTAAGGTACCACAATTTTTTTGTCTTTGTTGTTGTTTTGTTTACTCTCTGATAAACTTAAATCCGTTTCTGAGCAGCTTTCCATTTGAAAGGAAGGGAATCTATTCAGTTTACAGCAACCAACGTTTCTCAATTGCTACACCGTCCACTCTAGCCACAGAACACAAAACTGAAGAAAAGAAAGCCCTACAACAAATCTGTCTGACAGTTAAAATTAAACCGTGATGGGAAAGATCTCTGAGGCCAAATAGGAAAAAATAATGCTTTTCTTTGTGGTAAAAGGGGAAGGATTTAAGACCTGTCTGAAAAAAAAAGCTTTACTTCAGATTCGAAACATTGCAGCTAATTTTTTTACATGTTCCTTTGTCTTGAGTGTGCCATATTTAGGCATCTGGCAGGTGGAAATCCAGGAGCTGAGAATAAAAATTAAAATAAATGCCTATGCCTAGCATGTATATTTCAGACATCCTAGCAGGTCACTTAATTGTATGCTCTCGCATATTACAGTATTTTGGCATGGAAAATAAGAATGCAAATTAAAACAGTTCCAGTATAATCTTTCCCTTGAAGTAGAATTCATTTTTTTTCAATAAGCATTAAAAAAACATGATACTGCATCATGCACTTGAGGGCAGTATAAGGGACTGCATTTGTGTTCAAAATAGTTGTGACCTACAATGTTGTCTTGCATTTAATATGAACAATTATTTTTAAAAGGAGGGACAGGAAGAATTAGTGTGTGAGAGAATATTAGGATCTAATGGGGAATTCTTGTTATCTTTTTTTGTGTGTGTACAGCCTTATTTGATAGTATAGTATATGACCTATTATCATAGGTGGAACACTTTAGGATCTATTCTTATTTATTTTATTTTATTTATATACTTCCCATCTGATGGTACATCTGAAAAGAACAATGACCAAGAGCTGTATCAAAGTTCTGAAGCAATCTGGATTCCATTTATAGTTCTGAAGCTGAGAATGAACTATAAAGTTACTCAGGCCTGCTTGCCTAGAATGCCCTTTCAGTAGGATATTTGTTATGTTATCATAAGCATTGGACAATTAAAATTATGAAGCAAGACCATTTGCCTGTACGTGGCTGCCTAAAAATTAAGATCAGCGACACCAACACAAATTAATATTCCATAAAACAAGTATTGGTGCTGGGCTCATTAAAAGCAGTTATTTATTTTAGAAAGTACAGTAGAGCAATTTCTTGTCCAACTACAGCCAACTCCTGCCTAATATACTCTAACTAGACACAAATATACTTTGAGTGACACATAGTCCTTGTTAAGGATAAGGAAAAATAAAATCAGTACTGAAATGTCTGGTAAAGCTTATCCCATTGATGAGAACATTTTTCTGCATAAAATACACACAAATTGACTGTGGTGTTTTCCTTCATACCAGCAATGTCACAGCTATTGTTGTTGTTCAGTCACACAGTCGAACCCATGGACCACTGTCCGCCAGGCACTTTTGTCCTCCACCATCCTCCTCAACTCGCTCAGCTCTGTGCCCATTGTCTCTACAATACCATCTAGCCATCTCATTTTTGGCCGCCTCCTTTTTTGCCCTCCACCTTGCCAAGCATCAAGGCTGTCTCAAGTGAATCCTCTCTTCTCATTTTTGGGTAGGAATAAAGACTGTGCTTTATTCCTTGGGACAGATGTCCCAAGGACATCTGTCTGTCCCACCAGAGCAGACCATAGAGACTCTCTGGTTGTGCCATTGGCCAGAGAGGTGCACCTCTCTGGCACTAGAAGGAGGGCCTTCTCTGTGTCTGCTCCCGCCCAATGGAACCTCCTCCCAATAGAACTACGCCTGCAAACGGAGTTGCTGTCTTTCAGGAAAGGAGTGAAAACCTGGTTGGCAAGTCAGGTCTGGGGAATGGTTGGATCAATTTCCCCAGCCGGCTGGATGGTTTGACACCCAGTGCCTCCTAGCTACAATGCCTAGCTATAATGTCTAGTTTCTAATGCTAAGTTTTTAAGCTTCTTTTAAAACTTTTAATTTCTGAACTGGTTTTAAATTGTTGTCAATATGCTGATGTGTTGGGAATCACCCTGGGTCCTTTCAGGGAGGAGGAGGATAAACAAATTTAAATAAACAAATAAATAATATCTTGATCCTTCAATTTCCCTCTTTAAAAGGGACAAATGATGGCAGCATTGCATAGTAAATTGGGGTCACAATTAATCACAAATTACTAAACTGATATTCATTGTTGCAAACATCAAAAACAAATGTGTAATGTTAATACTAAATTATGATTTCCCAGAGGGCTTGCTTGCCAGGGTTGCTGCCTGCAGAATAGGAACTTGCCAGTTTTAATCCAGTTGCTTTAAGAGACAGGAAGGGCTGTAGACGCCGAAGGGGCGCGAGCTCAGTGACTGAGGACATACTTTGTATGCAAAAGATATCAGGGACAGAAAGACTCCTGTCTGGAAATGCTGAAGAGCCAACACCAATCAGTAGGGAGCTTGAAGGAGCACTGGTGTAAAGCAGCTTTCCATGTTCCTATCACCCCTTTATCTGAAAAGCTGGAAACGACAGTGGCTTCTATTGCTGCTGTTTCCGAATACTCTGTTTGCATAGATAATTGCAGCTTAGTTCAGATGCCCCAAGCATAAGCTGACAGGACTGATATTTTGAGTATTTTGCAATAATTTGTTTAATTAGCTGACACTTCCTTGGGGAAAGATTTTGAAATGGCATACTCCCCCAAAACTGATGTTTTTCTTCCTTGCTTATATGACAGAAGCTCTAAATTAAATCTTTCAAGAGGCACAGGTGAATTTAATTTAGTTATCACTTAATTATTTTATTGAGCCCTCCACTGTTGAAGCCAGTGGGGGACACTCACCTGTGTTTATGTTACATACACAGGGACTGAATCAGTATTATATAACCCTGTATTCATCTCCTAATGAAACTGACAGCGGGGAAGACCAAGTCAGCAACCACATCTAAAGAGACTCCTGGAAATCCTCTGCTTGATGGAGATTCCCACAAGACCAGGAACTTGGGCACCCCACCAACACCTTGATTCTGTTGCCACTATAGTCACTCCCTATGAAATTGGGCAGAACCCTTTAATATGCACCCACTCCCCCTTCAGGGAGGGAGTCCCTCACCTTGGACCTATTAAAGCCCATGTTTACTGCCAGACAATTGCTGGAATAGCATCCTTGGGTTACTGCTGTTGTGCCTTCAAACTCGAGTAGAAAAGACTGTCTTGACTCTCGATCTCTGTTCTTGTCAAATCTTGCTCCTGCCCTTGCAGCCTTCCACCTGGAAGAGGTTGGCCAGCTTATGAAGCAGGAAGTGGTTGAGATGTTCCATTACCAAGTTCTGGCACTTTGCTCTGAATACTAATTCTATCAATCATTGGCCATTTCAGTCTCCTGCTGCCTTGGTCTCCTCTCCTTCTGCCTTATTTTTCTTCCCACCTTTCCCACCACCTTTGATCATTTTAAGGAGATATTTCCAAATACAATCTTTTAACATGTAGTTTTAAAATAATTGTAGTACTTGTTTCCCTGAACCGATTTCCCCTTCCAGAAATAAATTCAAATCTTGATATTATACACCAGTGGTTCCCAACCTTTCTTTGTCCATGACCCACCTAAGCATCTTTAAAATCCTGATATGCCCTCCCCCCATGGCATATAATTTTTATTATTCAAAAAGTGAACTCCTATTTACATGGAGGAAGCCTTAAAGCCCATTAAGTGTTAATAACTCATTCTTGAATTGCCTCTCTTAAAAATCAAATTGCCTACCCATGGGGCATTGGGAATCACTCTTATAGACCCAAGTAAGGCATTCTAGGGAACTTCTTTGGAGAGGAACATAGGCCAGCTATCTTCTCTTACATGATAGGACACATGTAAAGAGGATATGATCACTTTCATATGACTGTCCTTTTCGTCTTCTAAATATGTACTTTATTGTCTCTTCTGATATTCACTGTCATGAACACTCCACTGGGGTTTGTTACATGCAAAGTAACTGGGCTGGCCACTGCAAGGTGACAAGGTTTAGAACAGGGGTTCCCAAACATTTTATACCGCGGCCCTGGCCATGACCCTTTGACACCTGAGCTGGCTGGACCATGCCCCCGGGAAGTGGAAGTAAACGCGCTTGCTTCCATGTTTACAACAGCCGTGGGCGCATTTACGGCCAATGTAACCGTGTTTATGCAGGCACGGGCATGTTTTACGGCTGTCGTAAACGTGTCTGCTTCCACTTCCAGGTGCAGCAGTGGGCCACATGAAATGGTGCTACAAGCTGGGTCCAGCCCATGGACCATAGGTTGGGAACCCCTGGTTTAGAATATATCTTTCAATACACCTCCAAGCCCTAACACTGTAACTTGTCTACTCATCCTTGCTCATTCTGTTCATCAATATTCAGTGCAGGGCCATAGCCAGGATTCTAGATGTAGGTGGGTGAATATTTTTTCCCAAGATGGGCAACAAAGCCTCTTTTCAATGCATTCTTATGGGAAACCGTGTTTTGCCAGGGTGAGCCAAGGCCACCATGGCCACCCCCCGGCTACAGCCCTGATTCAGTGAGATAACCATGGTAGTCTGTTTCAGCCTTTATCAATGTTAAAAACAACTAGCAAAGAAGCAAAGCATTGTGGTGTATTTAAAGTTGACAGATTTATTTTAGCACATGCTCACTAATGCTCACACTAAAATAAATCTGCTGAACTTATTTAAAAGTATCACAAGCCTCCATGTATTTGCAGGGCTGTGTAAGTTGGAGACTGCCTGGCTACTGACTAATGGTAACATTGGTGACCTCTGGATGTATTTCTGTTCTCATGTTAGTGAGAACCCTCCTGTTCAATCCATAAACTCTTTCCTGTGGCCTATCAACACCTATAGAGTATTCACATTGCTGGAACCAGCACTTGGATAGCCCTGCTTCAAAAGCCCAATTGGGTGGCACAGAGATTTGCATGTCTACTATACATGGCCAGCTCTGTTTGCCCTACATAGGATGAGGGCCCAAACCTTCTGAGATCTTAGACTAATGCAGCAAAGTGGCTATCCCTTTAGAAAGCACTAGTTGTCCAGAGTAGCTGACCCGTTACCTTACTTTGGGACCTCTTCCGAGAGAGATAGAATGGTCCATGTGGGGTCTCGAAGGCCCCACAGTTGTGATCTTGTGAAAAGGCACTCAGTCAGATGATCCTCATTGCCAGATGCTATTTACATAGCCATAACATTGCTCAATTGTTATTTTTAAAATGATGAGTTAAACAAGTATTCTTTCTAGCATAAACATCCTTGGCCCACATCCAAATATAAGCTGCTTTCTCTTCTTCCTGCTCTTTTTTATTGGATTTGCTTCATAAAGGAAAGGAAAATTACAAGCTAAGCGAAGTATATTTAATTCTATTTATTTTAGTTTTATTTTTTCTATAAAAAATTACTATATTGCTTTTTTATCACTTAGGGCATTATGAAAGCATATAAGAACAGTAAAGTTTGACAAGTTTTTGTTATTGACAGAGCAGGGGCATAATGGCTCATAAATCGTTTGTACAGGAGTTTTAGATTATTTTTCTTCAAAAAATTTTTTGCAAACCTCCCACCTGTATTAACTTTACTATCTATTTAAAAAATCTCATTATTCCTTTCAACTCATATCATCATTTTCTGGCAGCAGCATGTTGAGTCATCCCATCTGTGCAGAGCTAAAATTCTGGATTAAAATCATACATGTACAATCTCAGATACATTTTGTCAATGTCACAGTAAGTAAATCCAATGTTACGCTCAATGAGCCACACAGCAGGAAAGTCAGGACTCACCTCAGCCTTCCGGCACTCTCCTAGGAGAACAAAGACAATATCTAGATACATTAGAAACTCTATAATAATTTGTTTACGGGAACAATACAAACTAACATAGGGGCAATGTTTCTTGTCTTCCCAAAGCAGTAGAATGAGAAGAAATGTTTTCCTCCCTCAGGAGACCCTGCCAGGAAATTGGTAAGCCCAAAGTAATACAACATTTCACATTACATATTTCAGAACAGCTATCTTCAGGTAATTACAATTCTCTCTTAGAGTCAACCTATGTCACTCACAATTCCCAACTGCAGAAGCAGAAGCAGAACACAATCAGCCAAGGCAAACATTAAGGGTGATTTAACGTAGACCTGGGGCTGCAGTGACTCAAGTGGTTAAGACACTGAACTTGATGACTGGAAGGTCAAAGTTCGATTCCTGAGCACTGCATGACAGAGTGAGCTCCCATCTCTGTCCCAGCTTCTGCAAACCTAGTAGTTTGAAAGCAAGAAATTGCAAGGAGATAAATAGGGACCACGTCAGTCGAAAGGTAAATAGCGTTCTGTGTACTCCAGCGTTTAAGCATGCCTGTCACATGTCCACGGAAACATTTGTAGATGCAGACAGTGCTGGCTCTTTGGCTATAAACAGAGATGAGCACTGAACCCTAGAGTTGGATATGACTGGCTTTCAAGCAAGGGTGACCTAACCTAGACCCAGAGGCTAAGGAGACACCAAGCCTGAGAATGCCTGTTGAACTAGTGATCCTGATCTCAATCAACACTGCTGGTCCTGAGCCTCACTTCAGTATTGAGTCAGCACATCCTTCTCCAAGAGATTAACAATGTGACCACAGTGGGGTATGTGTGAAGGGGAGGGCGGGGTTACCTCGGGGGGAGGAAGGGTGATTTCAAAAGTGATGCAAGAATTTTTATTCAAAAAATAAAATAAAAATAAAAATAGAACCATAAAGAACAGTCTTTTGCAAGAAGAATCACACTCTCGACTACAGTTTATTTTAAACTGACAAAGGCTGTCTGCCCTAGACAGGGACTCCGCAGGGTCTTACAGCTGTGGTTTCCCTGAGAGCCCCATCCGATGCATGCACAGTTTGGAGAATGCAATGACGTCACGTGGCTGTCCCGGTTTGGTGGGAGAGAATTATGGTAACCCTACATTAAGTCTAGTTTTTAACCTTCTTCTATACAATAAACAAACTTTGGAGTATTTGAATTAGACTCTTATACTGTATCTTCATTACTCTTCTCCATACATTATGCTTTCTATGGAAGATGAGGATTTAAAAGCTGGCTTTATTAAGAACTATGTTTTCTATTTCTAGTGATAATTAAAACTATATCTTCATCCACCTAAACATTTTGGAAATTAGCAAAAGAGTATTTTAAAGTCTGGTGTTGAAGAACTTTGCTATAACATTACTTTGAACCTTTTACCTTTCCTTCTTTTGGTCTTTTACGTGCTTGTAAACTCAGATGTCTTTCCTTTAAAATATATTTTTATTGCTATTAATCTCATCCTGTAAAAAAATTCTGGGATCAAACTAAGAAGGATTTAAACTGCTCCTAAATAAAGAAGTTCTCCAGGACATTTTTTTCAACTTTTCAACATTTTTTTCAACTTTTCAACTAAAGTTTGGGATCCTATTTGACTTTATTTTATTTTTTACAAAAGGCACCCCAGCATCAGTACTGGCAACTCACAAAAGAAATGCAAACCCCAACAACAAAACAAATCCTGACAAAAACCAGACATTAGAAAATGTATTAGCAAGAGTGGTCACAGGACAATTCTGCTCTGTAGAATAGATATCAAAACTGTGAGGAAGCCCAATGGAATAACTGTTAGTTGCATCCTACATAGTGTGAACAAAGAATAATGCAAAACTTCCTCTACCAGTTTTCTCTTTATATACATAAATATGTGAGATAAAAAAGATGTCTTTCACATTGCTGCAAATTCATCATTGTTACTTGCTTTAACCATTTAGGTTTCTGCTACCATTTGTACACTCGATTTCCAGATAGTATATTTTCTTGTTCAAGTAAGACCATGTAAATATGTTCATATATCTGTTAGGAAATGTTAACATTAAGATAATGCAGCGCACTACCAAGTGTAAAGTGTTTTAGTGACATTACACTGCCTTGAACGTAAATATCTTTTACAAGAAAAGAGAACAGACGATAATATAAAAAAGGCAAAGAAATAAATATTATGAGAAGATACTTAGCAGAAATAAACCATAATCTAAATAAACCCCATAAAGAAAGAAAGCTACCTAGAGCCATTTTCTAAAGGAATGGATTGTGGTTGTCCAATCCACCATTTTTCATTCTCATTCTAGCTAAAATTTCCTCATTTCCTCAGAGTTATTTATTTAACTTAGTTTTGAATGACTGCCATGTAAAGGGGCTGCAGTGGCTCAGTGGTTAAGAAGCTCACCTTGTTAACTGGAAGGCTGGCAAGTCAGCAGTTCAAGACCCGGGTACTGCATGACAGATTGAGCGCCCATTTCTTTCCCAGCTCTTGGGGACATGAAAGGAGCCTCATTTGGGCATTCCCTAAGTGGACTTTCTTCCGCAAAAATCCTTTCAACCCAGAATAACTTCTGACATGAAATAATTATTATTACTGCCATTTAATGAGTGTTTGAGGTGACTTGCAATAACACTATACAACAATAATATAGAACATCCTGTGGGGACAGTTTAAAAACGACAACATATAACCACACACATCACATTATAACAGAGTAAACTATAAGGTTGATGGGAGGAGCAAAATCATTTTTAGCTTAGTCCCTGCATTCAGACAGTATTTTGCTACTTCAAAGGAGCAAGATTAGCTGATGAGAGAAAACCTCAACTGATTAGCTGAGAATTAGATCCTGTGTTACACTCCTGTGGAAAGGGCTAGGGCAACTCCCTCAGCAGTTGCTCTTCTCAGTTGACTGGGAGAGGGCTTTTCCCAATCAGCTGAGAAGAGGGTCGAAGGATAACACCTACCGGTAGTTGTACATATGAGGAGGACCTGGGATTTAGGTAGATTATAAAATAAGCAAGGAACTAAACATTTTAGCAACATTGCAAACTAAATGTGAATCAGCAGAGTGATGCTCAGGCTGAAAAGGCAAATACAGTAATACCTCGGATAACGCTAAAACTTGGTTCCACAAGTTTTGGTATTATCCGATTTTTAGTGTTATCCTATGCATGTTAAAATCCTATGGGATGGACTGGATAATGTTAAAGCTCCATAGAGATACATTGTAACCTCACAGGTTTTAGCTGTTATTATCCGATCCATCCCATAGGACCTTAACGTTATTCGATCCAATCCTCCTCCCCAGATTACTTAATGTTATGCGATTTTAGTGTTATCCGAGGTAAACGTTATCCGAGGTATTACTGTACATACAGTTCTAGGCAACATCAAGGAGAGCTCAACTGATGAAGAGTAAAGGTATGCTGCCATTCTTTAGTTAAATTTCAGCTAGAGTACTGTGGGAATTGAAGTTTAAGTACATGACCAGAGGGTGGTGACAGATAGTTAGGGTCAAAGCTTAAAAATAATATTTTAAAAGCAATTAGACACAGTTATAATTCCATTCCTCTCATCATTTACAAAGGCTTCCTCAAAAAGTATTTATTTATTTATTCTTCAAATTTCTATTGCCGCCCATCTCGGCAACAACTCTGGGCGGCTAACAACTAAAAGCAACATCAAAACTAACTAAAAGCCCTTAAAACCCCATTAAAATTTGAAATAATTTACTCACTCACCCCATCCATTAAGAGAGAGAGAGAGAGAGAAAGAGAGAGAGAAATCTTTATTATATAAGCCAGCAGGCGGGGTCATCCCTCTGTCAGTGCCCCACACCTGCCCTGCCAGACAGGTTTTCAGTCCTTTCCTAAAGGGCATAGACTTCAATTGCTTTTTTAAAAGACTGGAGTGAGGAAGCCTGGTGCAACTCAAGTGGAATAGCATTCCACAACATTGGTGCCACCACCGAAAAGGCTCTTCTCCTCATCCTAGTCCTCCTAGACAATCTCAGGGATGGCACCTGAAGCTATGCCAATGAAGAGGACTGAGTGATGTGGGCTACAGACATGAATGGAAGACGTTCTGTGAGGTAAGAAGGTCCCAAGCTGGCTGGGGGTGTCAGGCACCTCCAGGAAGCCTGAACATCAAAGCAGGCAGCCTGCCCAGGCTGCCTGCTTTGGGATCGGGCTGGCTAGGGATGTCAGGCACCTCCAGCCAGCCTGTATTGTATTTTTATGTTTTTTAAACTTTGGCTCTGCCCATGACATCATGACATTGGCTCCACCCATGATGTCATGATGTCAGCTCTGCTCATGACATTGGGTCCGCCCATGACGTCGGCTTCGTCCACAGTTTGGTAGTTAAAATTTTGGCTGCCCATCACTGGCCTCATGGTAAAATATATAAAATCTACCAGTAATTCTAAAAACAGAGGTCAGTTTTGTAAAGGCACAATTCTACAGTTCTACTGTTCAATTTTATGTATTGCTGAATATGATTTGAGTTAAGAAGAAGACCTGGATACATGTTTTATTGATCCCAATGTTGATATGGTATTATCTATTATTTTTATTTCACCTTACATGTTTTTAATCAATACCTCTTTTTTTTGTATATCCAATTCATTAATTGCTTACATGGTCCAACTGAATATGTTTCATACTTATAAATAATTATAAATCATCTGAATTTATGGCCCAGTGAAAATTATTGATAGTTGTTTAATTATATTCTATGATAGTCATAAGACTAAAAAGACACAATGCCCTATCCCTTATGTATGTTACATTTTCCTCAGTGAGGGAAAAGATTCTGATATGTTGTGACTAAAAATGTACATCAACTTTGGACAAGGCCAAAACCTGAGTGGAATCCTTTAAGGCTCTTTTAGACATATTTTGGGGGTATTCCAAAGGCAACAGAATCAAAGCTGGATTCCAGATGAAACTCCTTGTCAAATTAGGAATTTAGAAATGTTAACAGGAATAAAACATTAAATAAATTGCATATTTTCAGTTAACGGACTGTTGGAAAGGAGAGACTAGGACTGGGTATCTGACAGCCACAATGCATATTATTTGGGCAATTTTTGTGCTGGGGTAAGAACTGTGCATAGGAAGGATGGGGTAAGTGGGAGAAGGAAGGGAGGAGATGCTTTATTGTGTGGAAACTCAATCTGGGTTAAACTGAAGGAAAACTGACTATAGGTATGAATGAGTAAATGAAAATATGTCAAGTAGGAATCAATATGGGTTGATTCTAATAGAGTTTTCAAGATAAATGAGATGTTTAATGAGTGGCTTTACCAGTTCCACACCCCCAGTGCCTTGCCTTCAGTCTGGCCTGGTTATCCTACTATGGTAATAGAGTAGACCATACTGACAGCGATTCAAGGCCGAGTGCCAGGCGGTGGTTAACTAAGCTGGCAACCCTGAGGACTAGTGGCCTTGGGTGACAAAGTCCCCAAGTGGATTCAATCCCCCATCTTGATGGAGGGTAGCAGTTCCACCAATACAGGGCTGAGGAGGACTTTTTGTGCCAAAAGGGCTCAGGAGCAGAAAGTGACTCGTGGAACGGGATCAGTGGTATGGAAGTCATGCTGCAATGCGGAAGGCAGATGAAGGGCCACTGCATTATATTCTCAGGACAGTCTTCATGGTACAGGTACACAGAAAGAGCCTCCTTGAAGATTGTGTTATTTTTGAACCACAATTGGGCGTACCCTGGTAATGGTAACCTTGTGTTGTTAGCTAATCTTTTTCACACTAGATCAGGTCAAAGGAACTGCAAAATGGACTCATTGAAGGTGGCTTCATTTTAGCAGTTTCACTTCTGGTCTAGACATGGAAGAAGTGACTTGCCATGGCTGAATAGGGATTTAAACTTAGGCCTCCTGAGTCCTACTCCATCACTCTATCTGTGAGCATCCAAATGAAACTGGGATACTCTTTCTTACATGGTCTTTATGTGTGTGTGTGTGGGGTGGTGGTGGTGGTGATGACCAAGCTGAAAAAGGTTGTTTACCAAAGTGCCAAATTCAGGATGTGAACCAGATCTTATGTTTAGTTCACATCCCTGCTTGTTAATAATAATCAAATTCAACGTAACATAGACAGAATATCAGGCATTCACATGTTGTCCATGTACCAGGTGCAACGGATGATGCACCACACAAATCACTGGGAGGAAGTGTCAATATGGACACATCTTCTGATTATGAAGCACATGTCTAATAATTTAACAGCTTGTCTTCAGCTCCCTCCATCTGCTCTTTCAAATGAATACTGGCTCTAAACTTATTTTATAGGAAACAGCGCATCCAAACTAATTTGTAGAATGTCTGATTTTGACTGTTCATCAGTCATCTAACTGCCATTTCAGATCTGACATGGAAGCACAATTTAATGTTGAATTCTTTTCCTCTTTCCTGATAAATAGCAACTGCCTGCACTGCATAAGGGAATACTGTATACCTCAGATGCCTTGGATCAAAAAAAGTATAAAAGAAAGCATGAGCTTTTCAAGGTATTACTCTAACATCTTCAGAGTTACAGAATTCTTCTTTTCAGTTTTCTAGGGCAAGAAATATGAATACTGTATGTTTGAAATAATTTATGACTATATGTTCTTTTAATCTATAATCTAATTAGTTTTTTAATGTTCACGATAGCGTCTTTCAGTGTAATTTAGATATACCATGTGTAAATAAAATTGTAAATATTATGTGAAATGAAAGTTACCATATCAAATGTAGATGTCACCTGAAGAGAATTATAGTTTTATTAAAAAGAAACACCAGTGTTTCACACAAATGAAAACTTTTTTTAAAGGATGTGTAAAACATCTCACTTGCAGAAAAATTAAAAATAGACTTTCAAATTAACAGTCTATCACTAAGATTAGTTCTGAACAGAAGGAGTTTTCATCAGCTGTAAAAAGTCCTAGAGCCATGATGGCGAACCTTGGCACTCCAGATGTTCTTGGAATTAAATTCCCAGAAGCCCAAGCCCCCCTGTGAATCCACATGAATGGGTTTACTGTGATTCATCTAGCCCACACTGCCCTCGTCGCTCATGGGGGTAGCGCGGGACAGATGAATTGCAGCAAACCCATTCGTGTGGATTCACAGGGGGGTTGGGCTTCTGGGACTTGAAGTCCAAGAACGTCTGGAATGCCAAGGTTCGCCATCACACCCCTAGAGTCTTTAATGAATAAGCACATGGGGTCCAAATATGAATCATGTTGTCAATTCAGGGTAAGGGTAAGAAATATTTCCCTTAGCTGGAACTAGCTTTGTAACATCAATTTCACACTATAATCCTTGATAGAAAAAAGGTCACATTTTGGAAAAGCAAACTACTGCTTCATTAAAACATTCTGTGAACATTCTGAGATGATTAGTTCCAGTGTGTTGCCTAAGCTTTATTCAGAAAAGAAGCAAAATATAAAGGCTTTAGTGAGCAATTAATAGATTTTGGACCTTGCAATGTCTAGTGGGTTGACAACAGACCTGAGATTTTTACATTACTGAAAAGTGATTACCATTGTTGTAACATATGAAGAAAATGTCCTAAACCGAAAGGGACCACCAACCCCCCCCCCCCCAATATTTTCAAAGGCTTTAGTATATACAGTACTTACAGAGAGAATTGGGATGTGTGTCTATTTGATGTATAAATGAATGCAGAACTACCAAATAATAGTGGATTACTCTACTAGTCAAAGAGTATGCCACAATCTTTTCTTTTTGTTTTTACATATGTTGTATATTCTGAAACAGATTAACACAGCTACCTCTGTGAAAAATGGTATGATGGAAATAATGAATGGATGGGCAAAAGGAGGAAGAGGCTGAAGTCATCTAGCCAAGAAGATCAAACCTCCTGCCAGGGAAATGAACTGTAATTTTCACATCACTTGAAATAGCTAGAAGGTCTGAGCAGATAGGCTTCTATGAAGGTTGTGGACAGTAGCCTGAGATAAGTGAGGAACTGCATGCTGTTGGAGAAATCCAGTTGATAAGAGCCAAAGAACAAGTCAGGAGCAAATCATTTAACAGCCAAATGGCAAACCAGAGTTATTAAGAGATAAGCTAGGATACTTGGGAAAGTGCACAACAGGTGAATGAACTCTTGCATAACAAAACAGAACAAAAAGCAGCTCATCTTATCTCTTTTGTTGCAAAATTAATGTTACATGTTCCCAACTCCTAAGTGTTTAGAATGAATTAAAATCTATTGGTTCCCCAGTCATTTTGATTTGACTCTTTGGTTCTCTTAATAGAAAGCTTTTATCCCCCCAACCCCTGCTCTTTATGGTTGGTTTGCTCATCAGCAACTGATATTCAGCACAGCTTTCCTTTGAACCAAGGAGGCTTCATTAAGATTTTGCAGTCGATAAGCATATCCTCTCCCCATGAATACCAATCACCATATCTGCCAGCTTATGTATGCATTGTCTGAAGAAGTACATTTAGATTGCAGTGGTGGTTTATAACAAATATTCTTGTTCGGATAAAATCAAAAGGTCAGGCAGATGGTTAGGTTAGCAATCTTCCAATACGATAGCCTTCTATGTGCAAGTATATTTTTAGACTGGGAAACATTTAATTAATGTAGTTCAAAAATGTCTTACCAATTCATCCTACTATACAAGCTAGTGTTTATTCAAATTATATTGAAAGCACAGGGCACAAAATGTATTTTTCATGAGCACCCAAAACAACCTATGGCTACCACTAGGGAACTATATTTATATATGTTTTACATATCTCTATAATTATGTATATCTTTAGACAGATATTTGATATTTGCTGGATTAAAGAAAAGTTTTATTTATTTATTTATTTAAATTTGTTTATCGTCCTCCTCCCCGAAGGGACCCAGGGCGATTCCCAACACAACAGCATAGACAACAATTTAAAATCAGTTCAGAAATTAAAAGTTTTAAAAGAAGCTTAAAAACTTAGCATTAAATACAAGGCATTTTCAAGTAATAAGGCAGATAATTATTCTTGTTTATATCGCCATCTTTTATAACATATAGCATCAAAGGCAGCAAATCAGTCAAAAACATAAAAGATGACTTAATTCATCATAATGTTACTGCTTCCTCTAATGAGTATATGTCAACCTTGGTACAACTCATACCAGACATTTTTGTAATATTATCAATGTAACAAAAGCTCAATTAGGGCATTGTATATTATTTTTACTTTAAGCCGAAAATGGGGCCATACTGTATAGTTCTGTCACCAACATTACACACCTAATGAAGAAGCTCCTTTATTGTCTCTGTTTTTATTGAGAGACTCTGTAGACAGGAGACTTTTGTATGTGGAATAGTTTAGGCAGAAGTTTCTGTTCAAGCCAAATCCCTAATTGATTCTAGTTCATTTAAAAGCATTCATGTGTGTGCAACAGCATACAATGAAACGTCCTTTTTCCTCCTGGGTGAGTGGGGGCTGGATTACATAGAACAGACCCATTCCCCACTTTCGCATCATAGATTGTTTTTGAACAGCCAGGCAGGGATTTTGACAGATTAATAAAACGGGGATATATTAAGCAATAATACTGTACTTTAAGAAGGAAAAGAAATAAAGTCAATGAGATGTGTGAAATTGTTGGGACTGGATGGTTTAACAGCAAATTATTATCAGAAATTCCTGACTCTGCTAGTAATCTGATTAGTGCCCATTTTAAATGTGTTTGGCAGAGACCACTCTACTAATTAATGCAATAATATAAGAAATCATTGTTAACCAAAAAGCTAGATAAATAAGTCTTATATTGTGGATCACACAGAGAAATGCAGAACCAGTTCTTGAGAGTTCTACTGAATGAACTTCTGTTCACCCCATATTGATTAAGCTGTGAGGTGCCACTGGGAGCCAACCCCCCCCTCCCCAAATACTGTTTAATTTCGATATGAAAGTGCTGGGAGAGGTAATTCAAAATGTCGAGGTTGGATGCTGTCAATATGCTGATGACACCTGGTTCTACTACATCCTGTTAGTGGAGTTGATGGAGGCTTTGTACGTGTTGAATCAGGGTTTTGAGACAAAAACTGCTCAGTCACAGATTATTTCCTTTTTGGACAGGGTGCTCTTCATATGATCAGTCTAGTAGTCAATGAATGCTTTTACAGTACAGAATGGTTATGTTGCCAACTCACCTTTAAACGACTGTCTCTCGAGATCAGAATCCAGATGAACTGGAGGAACAAGGTAGGAAACTTGACCATGATGTGCCTGCCCTGTGAACAAAGAAAGCCAATGAATACCTAGCATTTGTAGTCAGATTGGCAAAGATCTTATTCAAGACCTTAAAATAGTTCATACACAGTTAGGTCCAGATGACATTTGTGTGCACTTCTTACTATATACAAAGCATGCAGTGGCCCAGTGGTTAAGAAGCTCGCCTTACTAGCTGGAAGGCTGGCAAGTTGGCAGTTCAAGACCCAGGTACTGCATGACGGATTGAGTGCATGTCTCTGTTCCACCTCTTGGGGACACAAAAGGAACCTCATTTGGGCATTCCCTGAGTGGAGTTTCTTCTGCAAAAATCCTTTAAATCCAGAATAATTTCTGACACTAAATTATTATTATTTATTTGTGACATTTATATGTATTTTTCTTTCTAATAAACTGAAGTGAATATATGGTTCTCCAGTAAGCCTGACAGAATATACAAGGTGAGATAACATGTTTTTCCCCCACTTCTATCTTCACATAAACCCTAGAAGAGTGGTCCAGAAATAACAGGTTTTTGCACTTAACATTTTCATTTTAACACATTAACATTACATAATTACATGTTGTTGAACATTAACAATCTTTTCCCCCATTAGACTTTGTTAGTCATTTTATGCACTCTGCAGAGGAAACATGGCATCCACGTATACTTTCAATAATTTTTTTTTGGGGGGGGCTACAACCAGACATATCAAATCTGGTACCCCAGGTGATTTTCAACTACAATTTACAGATGCCAATGGTCATGGCTTTTAGATATCGTAGTCTAATAAAATGAGAACTTCTTAAACCTCAGTTTAAGAATTACTGGCTTTTCACAGAGATCATATTTTTTATTTAATTTGCACATGGATGAAATAACACAGACAAACAATATTCAGGGTAAAAAAGAGCACCTAAACTTAAGTTTTAACAGGCATTCTCATGTATATTTAACAACCATTTACTACTCTACAAAGATAGCTGTGCCAAGGGAAATGACTGTGCAAATCATCCCCGTTTCATCTTCTGTTGAATTTTTTACAAATGCAATTTCTAAAAGGATTCTTCAAAATAAACTACCCATGAGAGACTGGAAGCTTTTCAACGGTGTGAATGTCATGTGGAGGTGAAGATAGTAAGGTGCTGAAGGACACTACAGACCTTGGAAATAAAACATTAGACTAAAAACATTAATATAAAATACACTACCTTTGGGGGCCAAAACCAGGGGAAAGCTCTTAAAATCCAACGTTATAAAATATTTCAAAGGGAACAATGACAGAGAAAAGAAACAGTGGCCCAGGTACTCAGTAGGAATAGCAACATAACAAACCAGAAAGAAGGCAAAGATGCTCAATTCCTAGCTGAGCACATTCTTCTCCCAAAAGACAGACTATGATCCTTTTGGCAAAATGTGATTAACAAATAGTCCAGAAATATCTCATTACTTTGAATGAGTTTAAATCTCCAAGGCCTGATGAACTGCATCCAAGAATAGTGAACTAACCGGCAGAAGAATTCTCTGGGCCATTATTCCTTACTTGAAATCTTGGAGGATGGATGAAATGCCAGAAGAATGGAGGAGAGCTAACATTGTCCCTATCTTCAAAACAGGCAAAAATGAGGAATTACAGGCCACTCAGCCTGACATCAGGAAAAACTTTGAAGCAGATTATAATGTGGCCAATCTCCAAGTACGAAAAGCCAACATGGATTTGTCAAGAACAAACCCTGCCAGACTAATCTTCTGCCATTTTTTTTATTGTTTAACTTCCCTGGTAGAAAGTGGAAATGCTGTAAACATAATATTTCTTGACTTCAGCAAACATTTCAACAAAATGCAAACTAATAGCTGTGGGCAGGACAGAACACCTGTCAGGTGGATACACAGCTGGTTACAGAACTGTACTAAGAGAGTGCTTATCAATGATTAGTTTTCAAATTGGAAGAGGCAACAAGTGGCTCAGTCCTCAGTGTAGTGCTCTTCAACATTTTTTAATGACCTGGGTGTGGAAGAACAGCGAATACTCAACTTCTGAAAGACACAAAATTGCGACAGAATAACTAATATTCTGAAAGACAGAAACAAAATTAAAAAAGATTCTAATTTTGAGTGCTGGGCTGAAAGCAAAATGACAAAATTTATCAGGGATAAGTGCAGATTTCTACACCTAGGCAAAAGAAATCAAATGCTCAGTTACAAGATATTTGGCTCAATAATATTACTTGTGAGAAGGATCTTGGAAATTCACAACCTGAATTTAGGCCAACAGTGTAATGTGGGTACAAAAAAAGTAGAAGTGCTATTTTAGGCTTCATGAACAGACGTACAGGCTTTAAATTACATGAAATACTATCTCCCCTCTATTCAGCACTAGTCAGACCACATCTAGAAAACAGTGTCTAGTTTTTGACACTCAAGTATAAGAAGGATATCAACAAATGAGACGGTATAGAAGAGAGCAGTTAGGATGATCAAGGGACTGGAATCCAAATTCTATGAAGAAATAATGAAAGAATGTTTAGCCTTGAAAAAAGAAGGAGGGTCTTTTGCAAACGGTATAGGACAGTGGTGGCGAACCTATGGCACACATGCCAGAGCCCTCTCTGTGGGCACCTGTGCAGTCACCGTAGTACAGAGTTTGTCCTGCCCCTCTGCCTAGCAGCCCAATGGGAGCACTTCTTCCCTTCCCCAGTGCAGAGTTCACCCGCCCCTCTGCCCAGCAGCTCAATGGGAGAGCTTGCTCTCCCCCAGCACAGAGTTCACCCCATCCCTCTGCCCAGTAGCCCAATGGGAGTGTTTCCTTCCTCCCCTGTTGCTGTGTTGGCACTTTGTGATAAGTAAGTGGGTTTGGGGTTGCAGCTTTGGCACTCAAGTCTCTAAAAGGTTCACCGTCACTGGTATAGGACATGGAATAATGGGCTCAACTACATGAAGTCAGGTTTCAATTGAATATCAGGAAAAACTTCCCAACTGTTAGAACAGTACAACAATGGAACCAATTATCTTGAGAGATGATGAGCACTCCAATACTGGAGGCATACAGGAAAAATTAGACACCCATCTGTCAGATGTGTTTTGACTTGGATACCTGAACTAGCAGGAGATTGGATTCAATGGTTTTATAGCCCCCTTCCAATTCTATTCTACAATTAATGAGTTGATTAACAGTATCAGTTTTGTCATGCTCTCTGCAGAGGAGATATGTCCTCACAGTCCCTCTCATGAAATAGAAAAAGGGCAATTCTTCCCTTTTAAAACTACGTATATACTAACTGGCCTGACCTCTGCCCTGGACTATTCTACCTTACTTAACACAACCAAGAGTTTCTAGTATTTCTCAAGGCCTCTATGAGTTTTAGCCCAAGATCATCAGGAGCCATCAGTATAACGAACCACTGCTTTATGGTGAGTCAATTAACCACTTCTAGTTAGTTTGTATAGCACTATAAGAAGCTTTGACCGAAAATAGTCTTAGTTGGGATTTGGTTTTTCCATTTTCACTCCTAGGCAGCTGCTGACATCACAAGAGCCATTTTCTATTGAACCCTCAATCAGTTTAGTCCAACACAATTGCCCACAACTGAAAAAGTCTGTTTTCTGTCTCTTATGGATAATGTTTCAAAAATGATGTTACCTAGAGCCAAATGAAAAACCAGCAGCTTCCATCCAATTAAGCCAGTGCTTGCATGTTCATTTCATTTTTAAAGAGTAAGATGCTGTCCAGATTTCCCCCTGCGATGTTCTCTGGAATCACATTTGCTAAAATCGCATTAATATTGGGGAGGATCTAAATGATGTATAGCCTGCTCCCCACATCCAAACAGCAACAACTACCTAACTAACTGCTATAACTAGGAAGTGGCTGATGAGCCACATCATGATTCCAGCAAATTAAACACTTCCACCGCTCCTCTGTGGAGGGGACAGGGGAAGTGAAATTATTTTTCCCTCCTATATGTTTGCTGTTTTGCTGCATCAATTAGAACAGTAAAACGATTCTTTTTTCTCTGTAGTAGTAATTGAGAAATTGGTCAGTGCTACAGAGAAAAAGGAAGATTGTTTTTAATGTCATAACTGATACAGTGCAATAGTGAACAGCCAAAAAAAACCTTATGCCAAGTCAAACAAATATGGTAATGTTTAAAAATGACCTATGGCAGCAGTTGAGGCCTCACTGATCAACTAGGCTCATTCTTTGCTGATCAATTGCGTTTGATCAATGGATTGATAATGCTCATCAGCAGAGATGCTCCAGCTAATCAGTTGATTCTGACCCCAGTTGATCAGTGAGGTCTCTGTTCCTGCTACAGGTGACACTGGAGATCTCTAATGCTGATCATCTATGGCCACCTCTACTACCACTATCACAGATCACCACTGCTGATCAGTGGAGATGGGATCCAGTTGATCGGTGGGGACTGGGCCCAGACTATTATGACATGCACATAGACTCAAACACAACATGACCTAAAATTAGGGTTAAAGAAACCAATTCTGGCATGGTGTTTTGGATCAATGTCTTATTTTGTTCTTGTGTACACAATGTAACGTTTGTAGCAATATAGGTATCTTTACTTACAATTGCCATCTACAGCTATGGACAAAAGGGGAAAAAAGGGGGGAAAAGTCTCAAGCACATAGGAAACCCTGCGTACTTGTTGCTTGGAGCAAAGTCAGAGGAAGAAGAGTCTACCAACAAAAAAGATGGAAGAAAGAAAGCAAAAAGGTAGAGGGGATAGGCACTACCCTCAAATTAGTGGAAAAGGACTATTACATTAGCTGTAAAGATCCTCCCAATGATTGTCAGTATTACTACATGCAAGATTGCTATTATCCTAATACAGATAACCCATGTTACATATGAAACAAAAGAGGGGGTGTAGCAGTTGTGTATAACTATGACTAATCACCCTACACGAAACACACACTAGAAGCAGGGGTTACTCTATGCTCTGAATGCACAAGCTTAAAAGCCTTGAGTACTGGACATGAGAACAATATTTGTGCATTTCTTTTTAGATGCCAGGACTGTGTTCCCTATGACTATCTAGTTCTTTGCTAGTGAGAGATGTTTGGACTACCTTCTAATCTTGCTGTTGATAATGACCCCATGTTTGGATTCTGGACTTGTTAAGAAATTCTGCACTACCAATCTACTCTACTTAGCTGTCCTTTAAAGAGAAAAGACATCTGCATTCTTGCAGTTGGCCAGCTGTTCGGAACCCCATGCCTATAATGGCAAGCTATGGGCAGATAGTGGTGTTTACAGGAATAGCCTCAACAGAGATACTAATGGATTTGTTTTGCTTCTGTCTTCTTTGGCTTCTTCTTGCCTATTTCTTTCTTTGCATTTCATTTATGCCATGGGGAAGGGAAATCTTCAGTACATGAAGAGGAATTCTTTGGGAGCTCCTTGAGCAGTTCCTTCTACTCTGCTACTCAGCCATTTCCTGACCCCCCCCCCCCCCCTGAACAGTGAGATCAGGAGAGACTGCATAGATTCCAAAAACCTTCCCAGTTTAGCTGACTTGGAAACAGCTGAGGAGAGGCAAAGAATAGCAATAACAATTATACTTATATACCATCCCATAGTGCTTAGAGAAGTCTCTTGAGACACAAGGTAATTAGCATCTTCATCCCCCAAATGCTGGGTACTCATTTTATGATCTCAGAAGAATGGGAAGCTGAGTCAACCTTAAGGCCATCAGGATGCAATTCAAATTATGAGCAGAGTTTTGGCTGCAGTATTTCAGCTTAACCACCACAACACAAATACAGTAAAACCTTGCATAAAGAGCACTTCGCTTAGAGACTAACTTGCTTAAAGAGCAGAATTTTCTCTCAATAGTTACCTCGCTTAACAACTTAAACCAACCAAAAACTCGCTTAACAACTAAATAGGGGTTTGCAATCCCCCCCCCCCGAAGTAACAATTGGTCACTTAAAATGGTGTTTTACTTAAAGAGCAAATTCGCTTATAGAGCAATCCTGTGGAACACATTATGCTCTTTAAGTGAGGTACCATTGTATGGTGTTCTATTAGGAACCACCAATTCAGGTTGTCCCAGAGGCAGTGGTGGGATGTCAAACATTTTACTACCCCACCGTGATGTCATCACAGTGTGGGTGGAGCTAACATCATGACATCATGACATCATAGGCGGGGTCAAAGAAAAAATAATAATTAAAAAAAACAAGCACACACAGCCCTCCACCCACCCACAACACAAGCCCGTAGATAAATTAAATAAATTAAGAATAAAAAAAATTACATTAAAATACACCCACCCACCCACCCCAAACACAAACCCGTCACTTACCTGTTAGTATAAGTGCCTGGGCAGCACCATGTTGCAAGATGGATATGGTCATCGTACCAGTTCTCTAGGATGATATGCCTTAATGTAAATGTAAAACAGCTGTACCTCCTTAAGGGTTCTCCAATTGGAACAGCAATTGGAACAGCACAGGTATAGCTTATTGATGAGATAACTCCAACACTTTGCTTAAAAACCCCAAGCCAGGCCACCAGGCCTGCCAGCTGCCAGGCATTTTTAGGAACTGTGGTAGTATGACAATAGAGGTAAAGGTATTAAAATACACATTAAAATATGCACAGACACACTACATCGAAAGGTGAGTCATTTACCCTGGGGAGCAGGCTACAGGGAGCTTCAGGCTAGCAGCTTCTCTTCCTCCTCCTCGCTTGGGAGGACAGCAAGGAGGCCATGCATATGTGCCAAGCACTGTAGGCATGCATGCACACCAAGTGCTTGGCGCGCTTGTGCAGTGGGGGAGCCAGTTAAAAGGTAAGTCCCAAAGGTGGTTCCCCTCAAAAGTTGCTACCAGTTCTCCGGGACACTGGGAAAAGTTACTATTGGTTCTGGCGAACTGGTGCGAACCTGTTGCATCCCATCACTGCCCAGAGGCAGATATTTTTGTGTAACCACGTTTACTTTGTCTCTCTTAAGGGGTACAGTGGTAGGGACAAGCCTTGTCTAGGACTCATTGGACCAGCTATAAAGTCCTGCCCAGCTGTAGCCTTCCCACAACTGTGTGTTAGAGTAAGAACCACATTAGAAATGTATTTGTTCTTTTAAAATGCAGTTCTCAGTCATTTGCCTTCCACAGCCAATTTAACTCCTGTGTAATCTCTTTTCTACACAGGCAAAAGTAGAGCTACACAGATCATGGTAACAGGATATCTACCCTTTTTTTGAAATACAGTAGAACCTGGGAGTTCCACGAGTCTTAGCGTTATCCGATTTTTAACATTATGCGATACATGAATTGCATAACATTAAAATCCTATGGGATGAATCGCATAACGTTAAAACTCCATAGAGATACATTGTAACCGGCACAGGCTTCAGCGAATGTTATGTGATACATCCCATAGGATTTCAGCATTATGTGATGCAATTCCCCCCCCCCCCCATTGCTTAATGTTATGCGGTTTTAGTGTTATCTGGTGCAAACGTTATCTGAGGTATTACTGTAGTATGAGTTCTTCTGTGACATACGGGAAGTAATTAATATTGTTCCCCACTGAGACACCCTGTCATTGCTTCGAGCAGTTTTCCAATGAGAATCACAGAGAGGGATGGTTCCTGCCACGGTTTTAGCTTACCTTTGTTATAATGACTTTCAGAAGTGTCCTACATGCTAGCCCTCACATAAAAAGAAATGCACTAAGAACAGCATTTCAGGAGTATTATACATTCAGAACACGCTGGGAAAGTAACAACTGCAATATAATTTAATCACCAGCACCATGGCTGCTATCAAAACAAGCAGCACAAGGTGATGGTGATGTGTTAATCCTTTGTTTAAATCTAAAACCAATTGATAGCTGAGAAGTTCAGTTTCTGGCTAAGCTGGAAGACTGTGGTTCAGTTCACATGATCATCCAAGGCATACTTGAAAGATCATCAATAAGCCCATGCTCGCATGTTCTCTTCTTACTGTTTCCCTCTCTAGTTTGTGTTTGATGTGAACTACAGTAATACCCTGCATAACATGTGCACCACACAATGTTAAAACCACACGACGTTAAGAAATCTGAAAAATTTGCACCACACAACGTTAACGTTGTGTGATACATGACGTTTATCCTCAGATTTCTCTGCCCCAAAGCCCGCAGGGCTGCTCTCTGCCTGGGAAGCGCCTTCCCAGGCAGAGACCAGCCCTGCGGGCTTTGGGACTTGGGTCAATGGAGCCCCCCCCTTCCAAAGCTTGCCTTGAAACAGCAAGGGCAGCTATGTAGATCTCTTGCCCTTCTCTGGCCACTTTGACTTGGGAAGGGCTGGGGAGGGCGCCTAGAAGCTGCCCTGGCTGGCACTGGGTTCCCCCGGCCCTTCCCAAGTCAAAGCGGCCGGTGGAGGGATTTTGTTGTGCAATACATCCCATAGGGTTTAATGTTGTACAATACATGTATTGCACAACGTTAAAAATCACACAACATTAAGGATCATGGAACCAAGCTTTAATGTTATGCGGGGTATTACTGTATGCTGGACATCACAAATAAAACACTAAGAGGGCTCAAGAAAAATGGAAAGAGAAGCCATAAGAAAGATGGATATGAGAGAACACAACAAGACTTCCCGTGCCTCCAAATTATGGCCAGGAAGATTATATAACATGACCCTGTGTCTGACTGTTGTTGATATTGTCAGGACAGGGGCATGCAGTCTGGAACACAAGAACAACCCTCCCAGGCAAATTTTAGTTCAATGGGCTTGCAAAACACCTAAAATTAAAAATGTGTAAACCTATGTTAAAATTCAAAATGGGAGATAATGTGGCTGCCTCGTCTTTGTTTTGCTGTTGATAAAATTATCATCACAATTTGAAGTCTTGGTTTTTTATGTTTAGTAGTTACAGTTTTCCCAAACAATTTGTGTCTCAGTTTGACCTATCTCAAAGGAAGTATACAGATAAAAATCAATTAATCTCTATACATTATTTCCTTCTTTTACCAGTTTTGTGTCAGTCATCTGGAGACATCTAACAATGCAGGTTTATGTGTGGTCCTGCAGCACCTTTAAAACAACCTTAGCCCTGGGCAACTGGGTTATCTCCAGGCCACAGAATAGTTTAAAAATCCTTAAAAGAAAAGCAGAACTTTACAGGAGCTCTTCATAGGGTAAATACCACATGTGCTTCCAAAGTGCCATTTCACTTGCAAGGTTAGAAACCCTTCTGCTAAGAGACACCAACAAAGTAAAGACATTCTGGAAGTATAAATGATACTAACTCCACCAACTTTGAAGAAGATTGTCTCTGTGCTCTCTGTTCTATGAAAAAGAAAAACATCCTGTCCTCTATTGTTTCATTGCTGACTGAATCGGTATTCTAGACACTTTAAAATGCATTCATTTCTCTTTTGAAATGTTTATTGACAAATACAGAGATGGATGAGAATTCAATTCCACTTAACTGGAGTTTGAAAATTTCTTCATAAAATGAAAGAAGGAACTTGAAGTGGAGAGAAAAAGGCAGATATCAGAGTAAGGGAAACTAAGAGATCTATTTGTCCAGCAAATCTGTTCTGACAGATGTTTTTTATCTTTCAAATCTACATGGTGGAAAGGCAGAAAATCATCCTGTCCTTGCTTGCAGTAGTTGTGTTAGTCCAGTGATGGCCAGGTGTTCTTGGACTTCACTTCTCAGAAGCACTGATCAGCAAGTGTGCCTGCTTGGTCTTCTGGTAACTGAAGTCCAAGAACACCTGGGGCACCAAGGTTGGCCACTCCTATGTTAGTCGATAGTTACAGAATTTAGTCGCAGGAGAGTGAAGAGAATTTTACTGTTTGTTTTAATTAGAACAGAGTTGGCACTCAGAGCCCTCTCTGCAGGCACCCATGCAGTCACCCCAGCACAGAGTTCGCCCCCACCCCTCTGCCCAGCAGCCCAATGGGAGTACTTTCTCTCTTCCCCCAGCTCAGAGTTTGCTCTGCCCCTCTGCTCAGTAGCCCAATGGGAGGCTTCCACTCCTGGTGCCATGTTGGCACTGCGATAAATAAGTGGATTTTGGGTTGCAGTTTGGGCACTTTGTCTCTAAAAGGTTCTCCATCACTGACATAGGGTATTGCAAACCAAGCTTATGACTGAATGATATAAGGAAGAAAGGAAAGGACCCTGTCTTATTAGACCAGAAGAAAATCAGTGACTGAGGGACTTGAGAGAGGGAGTCTCATAAACTGAGCCAGCAACACTGTGGAGTTCAATTTGCATAATATGCAAATTAAGCTGATTTGGGGTCTGCAAATATGACAAAGCTACACTCACTACTGATTTTATTAACTGAACTAGGCTCTTCTTACAGAGGTCACTGACACTTGTCATTACAGGAGGAAGAGCAGTCAGGTCATATGCTTGGGTGGTATTGTTTTATGAACTCTACTACAGTATCAGCTGTAACAAAAAGCTATCACATTCCAGCAAGACCCTATTGCCCATGCTATAACAGTAACATCTTCTAGTTTTCACCATTCAACAAGACTGGATAGCCAATTTCTTAGAGGCCTTGAGCAGTCCATTTCTACTTCAAATAGCCACTGTAAAAATAATGTAATGGCAAAACTCAAGTGCTTAACAGAATAAACCACCTTAGAGTAGGCCTACTGAATTAATGGGGAATCAATTCTACCATAATCCAATTATTCAAATGGACCTGCTCTAACTGTGACTTTAGAGTAAAAGGTAGTTACAGTAGGCCCATTTGAATCAATGGAACTTATGGAGGAGCTGATTTACCAAATCCTTACAGATGCAATGACGCTACTCTAGTTGTTATTTATTGTGCTGAGCAAGAGCCTTTTGGTCAAGTTAAGAACTGGTGTCTTGATTTTCCTGTTTTTCTTTTCCTTCCCCATGTATCTTTCCTTCAGCATCATCTTTTTTTAGATTAAAAGGCTAAGAGCAGGACCTAACTTGCTTCTATTAATGTGTTTAATTGTATGTATATATTTATTAGTGGGCCGCAGTGGCTTAGTGGTTAAGACAATGAGTTCGATGACCAGAATTTGGCATCAGTTTGAGACCTGAATGATGTACGACAGAATGAGCACCTGTCATATGTCTCAGCTGCTGCAATCCTAGCTGTTCAAAAGCAAGAAATTACAAGGAGATAAATAGGTACTGCACCAGCAGAAAGGTAACAGCATTCTGTGCACTCCGACATCTAGTCATGCTTGCTACACAACCATGGAAATGTCTGTAGTCACTGACAGTTCTGGCTTCTTTGGCTATAAACAGAGATGAGCATCATGACCTAGATCAGGAGTTCTTAACCTTTTAAAGCTGTGGGCCAGGTCACGCTTCTTCAGACAGCTTTGGGGGCTGGACAGCCATTTTGCCCTTCCTCCACCACATGGCACTTCCGGGTGTGGTGGAGGTGGGCCACATCAAATGGCACTGCAGGGCAGGCTGCATCTGGCCCACAGGCTGCAGGTTCAGAATCCCTGGCCTAGAGTCAGGTACAACTGGCTTTCAAACAAGAAAGACCTTTACATTACATATTTATCTATTTATTTAAGTTACATTTTAAGAAATACCCAGCATAGGCACATGATGACAAAGATAGTTACAGTTTGTTAAAAATTTACCGTATTTGCCGGCGTACAAGACGACCCCCCCAACATTTCCACTCAAAATATAGTTTGTTATATACTTGCTGTATAAGACTACCCCCTCTTCCGCACACCTTCCACACACCAAATAAAACGTAAAAGAACATCAGATTTGATTTCAACATGTTAATTTATATTCAAATGCTTATGACATGCAGAAAAACTGTCACAAGGCTGTATGTTATCAAACATGTACAGTAAACATAAAACGGTGCAAGTTTATTAAATGTAATTCACCAAAGACAATTCACTAAAGCTGAATGGAACAATAAAGCTATGGGAGCTGCCATGCTGTTTGTTTTCTAATCTGTTAACCAAACTGGAACTGTCAATGATAGAAGGAAGATAACCAATAGAGAGGTAAATGTTATCCGAGGTAAACGTTAGCTGAGGTATTATTGTATTTTATTCAACTGAAGTGCACCCGGCGTACAAGACGGCCCCCCCCCCCACTTGGAGGCATGTTTTTCAGGGGTAAAAAAGTCATCTTATACCCCAGCATATACGGTATCTCTTTTATCTAATTCTGTGACAGGAATTCTATGTCTTATTCACTTTGTGGAAAGAGGCTTACTTAATTTCACTTCTGACACATAACTGTAATCACTCTGACATCTTTTGTATGCATCCCTTTCCTTGCTAACTTGCAACTCTTTCTAATTCAGCATTGACTGGAATGTTAATTAGTATGCTGTTCATAGAGTTCCCTCTGTGAGATCATTAATGGAAATTTAAACAACATTGATTATTGTGGCTTTGTTTCCAGCCTTCAAATTACATTTCAGCCCACATTACTTGCTGATAAATGGCCTAGTTTGAAGTAATAATTTGAGACGGAAGACTTATGATTTTATAGGGGGGCATATTTTCATTAATAATTTCACTCAAAATGTTTAAGCTTGACATACGTTATTCAGCATTCTCTCCTCCTACCCCGTGAAATTCCTTAATGGAAAACAAATTTTAAATCATTGTAGCAAATCAACTACAACAGCACTTTTCAACACCTGTTCAACACAATTTGACATTGGACATAGCCAATTCCCAGGTTCACATTATAAAAGTAGACTACTCTTGCATGCTCTACTAAATGTACTCTAATATGCAAAATCTAATAGTAGATTATTTCTTTCAACTGTACTTCTCTCTAAACAACTAAACCTTTACCCTAAAGCAGTGATTCTCAATGTTTCCACGCCACAGGCCAGACCACACCCACTCAGACAGCTGAGCAGGCTGGACACAAGGGTTCCCCCTGCCGCAAATGTGGCCGTTAACCATGGTGGGTGTTATTGTGCATGCACGGGCATGTTTACGGCTATTGTAAATGCGTCCCTTCTACTTCTGGGAGATGTTGTAGCAGCCCAGATGGTTTGCTGCTGGAGGCTGGGTCCGGGCTGTAGGTTGCCAATCCCTGCCCTGAAGCTAGGATTTACGGTCTCTCTGTTAATAGCTATGAAAAATTATTATATTTTAAAATTTTCTGTAAGACTGAAATTAAAATTTGAACCAAATTTAATACTGCATTAAACCCTCTAGCTCTGTGGAGCCAGAGTTTGGGCCTACAATTCCCCACTGTGCCCCCTGGAGAAAAACCAATCTGTGTTCTCATGATGCCCACAAGAAAAGGCAATGGTAAACCACTTCTGCATATTTGTTACTTCAAAGACCCTGAAAAAGTTGGCCATAAATCAGAATCAATTTGACATAACATAATGATAATGATATACAAATATACCCAAAGCATTTCAGTTAAGGTGTTCTTCAGGAGTATGTATTTACTAACAACCATTTAAACAAATCAAATTAGATTCCATATACTGTATAGCGATCAATTATAATTTTTGAAAAAAATTAACAATTACAGTAACTAAACATTCCTTGCATCTCAGAAAACAAAACAAAACAAACAAAATAAAGTAAAATAAAAATGAAAATAAAAAACACAGTAGCACTTTAAAGACTAACTGCTACATTTTCACTGTTAGCTTTCGTGGATCAAGTCCACTTCATCAGACAAGGAATGAAACTTACAGGCATGTTCTTATATACCAAATTCAGGAGGTAGATGGGAGAAGGGTTGGTGTCAAGCAAGATGACAGACAAGCAAGCACAAGAATGCAGTTTCACACAGCCATTAGCAACAATAGATTATTCAGATAAACTCTAAAAGACTCCCTTTCAATCTCAAGGTTGCTGAGTAAGCCCACTATGGCCTCTGATCAACTTGTGACCTGCATGTCAGGGGAAAAAAAACAAACTCCTGTACCTGGGTTCTTTCTGTTTTACTAAAGAGAATTGGCAGGAAAGTTGTAATATAAAATCATATAGCAATCTCTGCATCAAATTTGATAATGTCCCAGAAACCCTTCACTAATATTTAGCCCCCTGTGATGGGTATCTAGCAGATGGATGTATTTGATTTCTGCTGTCTCCCTTTCAATCCTAGTTTTGTAATTTCTCTGTTCCAGAATTGCAACTTTCAGGTCTTGGATAGAGTGTCCAGTTAGATTGAAGTGGTTTGAGACGGGTTTCTCCGTGTTGCCATTCCAGATATCTGATTTGTGTCCATTAATCCTTTTGCGTAAAGATTGTCCTGTTTGTCCTACATAAAGCATGGATGGACATTTCTGGCAAGAGATGGCATAAATCACATTGGCAGAAGCACAAGTAAAACTGCCTTTAATGTTGTGTGTGGTGCCATTGGGTCCAGTAATACTGTTTCCAGAGCGAATGTGGGGGTATAGTTGACATCTGGATTTGCAGCAGGGTCTAGTTCCCATATCTGCTCCACTTCTGTGTAGTGTGTTGTGTGTCAATAGTTGTTTGAGATTGGGGGGTTGTCTATAAGCGAGTAGGGGTCTGTCACCAAGGGCTTTGGAAAGTGAAGCACTCTTGTCTAAGATGGGTTGGAGATCCCTCATTATGCGTGTGAGAGGTTTGAGTTGAGAGCTGAAGGTGACAACCTTATTTTTATTTTACTTTATTTTGTTTGGTTTGTTTAGTTTTCTGAGGTGCCTGAACCACAGACTAACACGGCTACTATTCCTAAACATTCCTTTGAGTCTCAGCTTAATATAAACCATAACTGATCATGTTTAACTTACAGTACAATTAAGGCCCAGGATACTGTGAAATAAATTTGCATGTAAATGTATAGGGACTGTGGTGGCTTAGTGGTTAAGACGCTAAACTTGACAACTGGAAGGCAGGCAGGTCAGCAGTTTGAGACCTGACTAATGCATGACAGAGTGAGCTCCTGTCTCTTTCCCAGCTCCTGCCCCCCTAGGAGTTCGAAAGCAAGAAATTGCAAGTAGATAAATAGGTACCACTTTGGTAGGAAGGTAAACAGCATTCTGTGCACTCCAGTATCTAGTCATGGGTGCCACATGTCCATGGAAACATCTGCAAATGCAGCCCATGCTGGCTCTTTGGCTCTAAACAGAGATGAGCACTGAACTCTACAGTTGGGATATGGCTGGCTTTCGAGCGAAGGCAACCTTTACCTATAGGATTGCAGCCACACTTTATTTTATCTTCACAGAACAGAAAATATTTCATTACTAAGCCACAGTTAAGAAATTGGGAAAGTAGGGGGATCATGGAGAAGGGGGAGAAACAATGAATTAATTGCTAGAGCATACCAGCTGTCCCTTATCACCAAGATAGAGAGAGAGGAATCTTCAAGGTCATAACTCACTCATTTGATATGCGCTAATTAGGCAGGGAATGATATCAGCTAAAGAGAAAGGAAGGAGAAGGAGAAGTTCTTCTGGGAAGCTATTCTCTCCTTCATGAAGGTTCAGGGTGATTAGATGTTTGATTGGTGCATCTCCTTGAAGGGTCTAGAAAGGACAATGATAGATATAAAAATGGAGAAGGAATCAACTTATGTTTAGCTTAGTATTTCTTAGGAGAATGCTATTCTCACCTACTGTCTAATCTGTACTTTGTGCAAGTGCAGAAGTTCTGCTGCATTGTGAATATTAGCTAAAGATAACAGCCTAAGAAAAGCTAGGCTACAAAAGTCATGTAGAGAAGAACTGCAGGGATAGTGTTAAGGAAAGCAAAAGCTGAGAATGAGTTCAGGCTTGCAAGGGAAGCTAAAAGCGGCAAGACCACCAGTCTGGTCCCTCAACAGTCTGAGTGGGCGTGAACCGGCCCCCAGCTTAAAAAGGTTGAGGACCCCTGGTCTAGCATTTCCCCTGTCCTCCATGACTTCAAGAAAATAATCAACAGTGGTTCTGAGATCTCTTCAGTTAGTTCCTACAATATTCTTGGATGCAGCTCATCTGGTCCTGGGGATTTGCATTCATTCAAGGTACTGTAATAAGATATTCCTTGATTGTTTATCAATCAATCTCAAGCTGCAATCCAGCCCCTCCCCCTTGTACCTCACACTTGCCCGGGGGGTTGCATGGTACCTTTTATTTTGGAGGGGGGTGGGTGAACTGAGGTAGGAATTGAGCACTTTCTTTGTCATCTGTTACCATTTTCCCGTCCCTATTGAGTAGCTGAGCTACTATTTATTTTCTTGCTCTTTTACTTTGTACATACCTGAGCAACTGAACAATACTTTTCTGTTGCTTCTGGCTTCCCTTGCAAACCTCATCTCACTCTCAGCTTTTGCCTTCCTAATATTATCCCTACAATTCTTTGCTACTTGACTGTACTCTTCCCTTGTAGCCTGGCTTTTCTTTCACTTCTTATATGTGTCCTTTTTTTTTTAAAGCTCTTCTCAGAGCTTTTTTTGGAACCACATTGGTCTCTTTTGCTGTCTTCCACCTTTCTTTCTTTTTGGAACTGTCTGGAGCTGTGCCTTTATTAGATTTTTCTTTTCTTTTTGGAACTGTCTAGAATTGTGCTTTTAGATTTTCTTTTTAAAGAAACTCACACCCCTCTTTGACTGAAAGGATCTCCTGCCAGTTTATTGGAGTTTGTTTTTCCAAAGTCCAGCATGTATGTGTGGCTACACTCCACTTTTGTTTCTTTTGAGATCAAGAACTCAAGTAGGATGTGGTCACTTCCTCCCAGAGTTCCTCTTGCTGTCACTTCTTTTACCAAGTCATCTCTATTGGTTGGAATCAGATCAAGGATAGGTAAAGGTAAAGGTTGCCTCCTATAGTTTATTTCCTCTGCTTTTTGTAAGAGAACATTATCAGACACACAAGCCAGGAATTTCTTGGAAGGGCCATATTTGGCAGAATTTGTCTCCCAACAGATATCGGGATAGTTGAACTCTCCCATTACTGTGCTTTGTTGTTCAGTCGCACAGTTGATTCTGACCCTTTGAGACCCTATGGACCATTGTCCTCCAGGCACCTCTGTCCTCCAACATCCTCCTCAGCCCACCCAGCTCTGTGCCCACTGCATCCACAATACCATCTGTGATAAAATGAGGCCCCAAGTTCTTCACATGTCCATAATGGAGTTTAGTAGGTTTTTAGTCTATAGTAGAAATGTGGCTTCTCTTGCTAGCCAAAAGGGCCATTTGGTTGTTTTCACACTTTGGGGCCCAGGAATGGAAGGGATAGACAGAGAGGCACCCATTGTAAACAAGACAACCAGAGTTGTTTACCCCAACTCTGTTATTTGATTGGATATCTGCTAGTTATGTCACACCTGGAAAGAGGGAGTGGCAAGCAGAAAGCAGAGAAGCAGTTAAGCAGTTGAGAGAAGAAGAGAGAGAGAGAGATTTTGATTCTCAAGCAGTAAAGATGTAGAATCTTTAAGGGGGGAGGAAATGGGCTAATGCTGAAAGCCTTTCTTCCTGCAGATTCTCCATGAGCACATGGCTAGAACAAAGAGAGCAGTGATGGGATGCCCCCGGTTCCATATGGTTTCCTGGAACCGGTAGGAACAATCCCGGAGGGTTCTCCGGGAGGGTAGTCAACTTTTGAGGCGTCCAGTTCCGGACGCCTCACTGAAAGAATTTTTTTTAAATTGGAGCAAAAATGGCTCCAATTGACTGCACATGCGCAGAAACTCAATCTGACGCATTGCGCATGCGTCAGATTGAGTTTCTGCGCATGCGCAGTCAATTGGAGCCATTTTTGCTCCAATTTTAATTTTTTTTATTTTGGAGCTGGAACCGCACCTTTCAGGGCTGCGGCGGCGGCGGCACCACCCCTCAGAGGAGGGCACCTCCCCTGGGGCACGTTGAGGCCTGCCTGGGCTGTCCGCTGCTGACAAGCCCCCATGCCCTGGGGATGCCCGGCGGGGTGCACCGCTGCCGCCTGCAGCCACCTCCTCTGCCGGGCACCTGTGCCCTCCTCCTCCTCCTTGGGCTGGTGCCTTTTTGGCCCGGCTCCGGCTGCAGCGCCCGGCGGAGGAGGAGGCTGCAGGCGGCGGCAGTGCGCCCCGCCGGGTGTCCCCTGGGCATGGGGGCTTGCCTGCAGTGGACGGCCCAGTGAGGCTCGGCGGCCACGGCTGGAGCCACCGCCAGAGCCACTGCTGCCCGCAGCCCCTGGCTGCCCCGGCCGTGGCCGCAGCCGGGCCAAAAAGGCACCGGCCCAAGGAGGAGGTGGAGGCCACAGGGCTGCCGGCAGCAGCAGCTCCAGCGGCGGTGGGCAGCGGTTGTGGATGGCGGCTGCAGGTGGCCTTCGGAGGAGGCCACAGTCAGGGGCGGCGCGCTTTGCCGGGTGGCCCCGGGCCATGGGGGTTCGTCGTCCCAAGGAAGGTAAGCAAGTAAGGGTTTTTTATTTGGGGTGGGTGGGTAATTTATTTGTGTTTTGGGTGGGTGGTTATATTTTTATTTAATTTTAATTTTATTTATTTATATATTTTATTTATTTAAGTTATTTACGGGTTTGTGTTGTAGCTGTCTGGGTGGGTGGACCACCCAGACAGCTACATGGGGGCTTGCCTTCCACTGCAGGCAAGCCCCCATGCCCATGGGGGCTTGTCAGCATGGGTGGGCTGAGGTGTGTGTGTGTGTGTTTATTTTTATTTTATTTATTTATCTTTATTTTTGGTCCCGCCCACAACATCATGACGTCGGCTCCGCCCATGATGTCATGACATTGCTCACGCCCATGATGTCCGTGACGTCATGGCGTGGTAGTAGAATTTTTGTCATCCCATCACTGAAAGAGAGAGTTCAAAAATGGTTGTCAACTAGGGAACATCGACAATACAGAGATGGCCTTTCCAACTAGGCCTATCTCTGGAAATCTTAATTATGGTAATTTAGAATAGCTAGAAAGATTATTTTTTTTATTAAGGGGAATACTTGTCTGAAACATCCTTTCTCTAAAACAAATTAAAGTAGTAAATTTTTCTATGCTGAGATCTGTAACCTGACTCGTCAAGAACCATGCTACCAATTTAAATAAAAGTATTTTCTTCAATCAACGCGTGTTCATTGAAGATGGGATATCGGGCTAAAAGACAGTAAGTCCCTCTTTGTTTGCCTCTTGAAACGCTACCAAAACCTCTCATAGTAAATCGGGCTCGTCTCTGTAAAGAGAGAGAGAGCCAGGTGTTTGGATCAGCCTGGATTGGCTGGGGAACTAACGGTGAACATATTTTTTCTTGTGTGAGCTTGGGAGAGTTCTAGAGGGGATTTTTGTTGAATAATCCACCTTGGATTGAATGCTGAGAGGCCCGAAGCGAGCGAGGAAGAAAATGCATTCATCATACCAACTGGCCATCTCATTTTTGGCTCCCCCCTTCTTCTTTTGCCCTCCACCCTTCCTAGCATCAAGGCCTTCTCAAGTGAATCCTTTCTTATCATTTGATGTCCAAAGTACTTCATCTTCATCTTTACTATTTGACCTTCTAGGGAGCAGTCAGGGTTGATTTCTTCTAAGACCGACCTAGTTGTTCTCCTCGCTGTCTAGGGGACTCTCAAAACTCTCTTCCAACACCACATCTCAAAGGCATCTATTATTCTGCGCTCAGCTTCCCTAATGGTCCAGCTCTCACAACCATACATTGCCACCAGGAATACCATTGCTTTGACTATACAAATTTTTGTTTGCAGTGTGATGTCTCTACTTTTCACTATGTTCTACTACTGTACTACTACATTGTGTATCTTTGACATTTTTGCAATTTGTTTTCCAAAGATTTCTTTCACATCTCCTCGATTGGGTGGTCGATAGTAGACTCCAACTACGATGTTCTTTTTGACCCCCCATCACATTAATCCAGATGCTTTATATGGGACATGCCATCTCATCCCTCTGTATTTCTTTTGAACAGTTTATAGTCTTCAATTGTTGTGTTCCACTTGTGGGATTAATCCCACCAAGTTTCTGTTATCCCTATCAAATCATATTTCCCCTCCTGAACTAACATATCCAATTCTTCTTGCTTGTTTCCCATACTCCTTATGAGTAAACAGAAAATCAATAATTCACTAAACTTGATAAATACCACCAAAAAGGTTAATTATCCCAGAATGCGTAATTATACACTGTATTTACAGTAACTGAAAACTCTTCAACTTTACTTAGTTTGTCACTTGCATGTTAAATACTAAAAATGCTTACAATCAAGCCATCACTCATTTACACAGACTTTTATATTAAGTTAACTACAAATAAAGTACACTACTATTTCATATAAATACAGTAATACTGCAAATAAACCACACTATTGTATTAAACACAAAGTAACACTGCAAATCGACATAATTAATGTTTCACCAAGGAGCACCAGAAACAGACTGAGCAAAGAGCTGAGATAACAAGCTGCTGTAGGGTTGCCTGTTGAAAAGCCTGTTGCCACTTGTTCAGGAAGCTCAGACAAAGGTTTCTGTGAATGATAAATTGGGTTGCTACTGTATTATTTTAGATTTATCCATTGATAGTTTTGATGATTATAAATACACAATAAATTTATTTATAGACATTGAAGATTGTATGACTTGTGGCCTGCTATAATTTCTCCCTTTTTACAAAAATTATTATTAGTGGTCCCCATTTCTGGTTCTTGGTTTGCTCCCCTTATTTTATGTAAGTGTTCATCTTTCTTTAGCACTGATGTTACATCTCCCACCTTCCATTTCAATTTAAAGCCCTGCTGATGGATTTCTTCATATTGTGCCCAAATACATTTCTCCCTGTTCTTGTGTGTTAACTTGCAACTCATCCATTGCTAGCAATCCATCTTCCAGGAAGTGTCCCAAGAACCAAATTCTTCATGTCAGCACCACCTTCATAGCTTATTGTTCACCCAGAGTATTTCCTTTTCTCTTTCTAGTCCTCTTCCGAGCACTTGTAGGATGGAAGAGAAAACTACCTGGGCCCCAAAGTCCTTGAGTCTCCTCCCCAGAGCTTCAGTGTCTGATATAATTATATCTTGGCAGTATAATTTGTTCCCACATGGATGATAAGAAATGGATAAGCATCTGTGGGCTTTATGAGTGATGGCAATCTTTCTGTCACATTCCTTAACTGTGCTCCAGGGAGACAGCATAACTGATGGGCCAGGTCAGCAGGAGGTACTGTACATCCTTCTGATATTGGTCCTTCTGATAGGTGGGCCAAGTGAAATGGGCCAAGTGGAAATGCAATGCAGAGCCAGGAGTGGTCAGCAGGTACCATGGTTGCTGTCATTCCCATTAGAACTCACATTTCTTCCTATAGCACATTTTAAATATGAAGAGTTCTTTTCAAGTCTATGCTGCTACGACTACTCCCTACCTGCCCATCGTGAGTCTGCCCTGCCCTGACCCAACACGGGTGATCTCATGCTTTGTGCATCAAGAAGCCTCATGAACTGTGATCTTGGATGCTGCACACCTACAATAAATGGCACTGAGTGAGTGAGCCCTGTGCACCAGATGGGCATGAGTGAAGACGGGTGTCTGGGTTATAAAGCTACACCAAACAGAAAAACAAAACTTTCTCCTCTTCCAGCTTTGCTTGTCTCGGGTTCTGTCTACCTGCTTAACATCTGAGGAAGCACAACAGCTCCTGGAGAATTCAGCTTGTCCCCTTTGTCTGTCAGCCCTAGGTTTCAAAGGACATGGGCAGCACGCTAAATAATTCTCAAATATATGAAGAAAAAGAAGAGATAGCTTTTTATAGTGGGCTGTGTCTGTGCTAGGCTGGTGCTGGTGCTTGGCTTACTGCTGGGGGTCACCCTCCCCATTTTAGTTTGTGCAAAGGAGATAGAAAAGGACAACCATGTTGAACTCATTATACATTACAAGTTAAGACCAATTTAAAAAGTAACAACATTCTGTTGCTATTTTCCTAAGCCCAGATAAATAACGTTGGGATGTCCAACCTACAGGGAAAATGGGACCAATAGTGTGTACTACCTGCTAAGAACCACAAATTTCCATCATGCAGTTCAGAGTCTTCGTTTTCTTAACAATTGAAGCCATGCCTTTACCAGTGAAATAAGCTAGGTATTGAGAACCAAAGGACACAACCTAAGCCAAAATAATTCTAAGCTAGGCCCAGTGTCTTTGCTCTGCTCCTGTTCTCAACTCAAAATAACAAAGAAATTTGCATCAGGTGAACCTTCATTTACATAATATCAAGGCAAGCAGCTGTCTTATCTAAATAACCTTGGCAAGGGAATAATTTAAGGAATCTTGATAAGTGAACAGTTGGGCTCAGGAGATTAATGCAGATGAATGCCTACCACATCCTTTTTTATTTGGACCTTCCAAATGCTGCACTACAGATGGGCAAATCAGTTTGAGTTTCCACAACTTCTGCATTTTTAAAAAACAAAAGGATAACTGAAAACTGGTAGAAACTATGTAACTTGGCTTTTGGTGTTCAAATGTCATCTTTCTCTTGTACTCAATTACCTGGTAAAGTTACCAGCAAGCATTTCAGACGTCCATGAATTTGCTTCTCTGTAATAGGTTTTTGAGGGACTACGGTGGCTCAAATGGTTAAGATGCTGAACTTGCTAACTGGAAGATCAGAATTCGATTCCCAAGTACTGCATGAAAGTGAGCCCCTGTCCCTGTCCCAGCTCCTGCCAATCTAGCAGTTCGAAAGCAAGAAATTGCAAGTATATAAATAGGGACCACTTCGGTAGGAAGGTAAATAAGTGTTTCATGCACTCCAATGTTGAGACAAGCCTGCCACATGTCCATAGAAATATCTGCAGACACAGACAGTGCTGGCTCTTTGGTTATAAACAGAGATGAGCACTTAACCCTAGAGTTGGATACGACTGGCTTTTGAGCAAAGGCAACCTTTACCTTACTAATATGGGTTGGAGGGGGACAAGTGGGAGGAAAGGGTCTCATTTAGTGGTTCTGTATCTTTGGCAAGACTTTCAGATCCATGGGCAAATCATTGTACCATTATATCCTATGCAGCTTATGTTATGTACTGTCAAGTCAAAAATAATTTATAGTGACCTTAATAATACTTTCAAGGTAAAAGAGATCTTTATAAAGTGGTTTTGGAAGATCCACTCCCCAAGAGTTTTCTATGCCTGGTTGGGAATTCAAACCCAGGCTTTCTGGGCCATAATCCATCACTTTATTCATTACCCCATACTGGGTATCATATACCCAATATCTACTAGGGTTATATTCTAGCTTTAACCAAAGAAATAATATAGAAATTAAGCTTTTGCATCTTCCACTTCCCTTGCTCTCCAACATCTCTGAATCAATTGTGCAATGGTATAACCTTGTAAAGATACTGTAAATTCTTTCTTAAAATATGTCTCTTCTCATTTTTACTACTAGTGTTTGGCTGTTCTCCAAGCCAGTCAGGTGCCCCTATATCCACTATTTTGGCAATAACGTGGATAGTGAATATATTTTCAGAACAATAACTCCACCTTAATCCCCTTCTAAATCTTTAATTAGTGCATTCAACTACTTAATGCTATTATTACACTGATTCATGTTTTACACCTACATATTTACATCCATCAAAGCCCCATCAATAATGCCCATTAATGCAAAAGTAATATAAGAGGTATTATTAATATGCAATATGTTATTACCATTAAGCAGTAACAGAGTAAAGGGGAAGCCAATGCAGTACTGTTAACATATGAGTGAATTTATTGCTATGCAGTAATTTTTAACACTGTAGGGAAAGGCTGTCAATAAAATCATAAGTATCACTGTTGGAACACAAGTAATCAGGGCAGGAGTTCATGACAGTGAGAGATTTGATGAGCAAAAAAGCAGAAATTTGGATTTGTACTGAGGATTTGATTGCCACATAAATGGCTTGGCCAAGGGCAAATGTTTTGGACATTAGGTAGTGACCTTTCCCCTCAACAATCTTCCAGCTTGAGCTGAAACAGATGGCCTTAACTGTGGAAACAAGGCTAGAAGTTTAAACAGTTGTCTTCCATTTTCTGAAGATGTCACCATTCTCACTAGTACTCATATCTTGAATGGCCCTTACCAAGACATGCAATAACCATAGAGAGATCTTCCATGTTCTACACTGCCACTGCTAAGATTTCATTGTTAGCGTATGAGGAATTTTCTCCCTAGCTCCTGTGCCATTGTGGCCAGAGCTGCTATTGATAAAAAGGCTCCCTAGCAGTAATGCTACTGTTGCATTTTTGGCTTTGTCTCAATGACACAAAGGGCAAAGACTAGGGACCCACTGGCTCTCTCCACAACTGCCACCTCTTCCTTCTGGCTTTTTGGCAGCATAACAAACCAACACATACATAGATGATGTCAAGCTGAGCCAGAAGCCTCGATGCTAGCTGGGAATGAATAGAAATGGGTGCCCAGGTTTAATGCTCCTAGAAAAGGGCCTCAAATTTTACAAGTCTAAAATAGTTTCTGCTGGCCCTTCTTCTTCCACATCCAAGGAATGATGTGGAAGTGTGGGGTTAAGTCTGGAATGCAGGTGCCTAGTGACTGGGTCAGTGATGGTGAACCTTGGCAATCCAGTTGTTTTTGAACTTCAATTCCCAGCAAGAGTGCTGACTTGGGCTTCTGGTAATTGAACTCCAAGAACACCTGGAGCGTCAAGGTTCGCCATTACAGGACTGGGTCATTTGAGTTCTTCTTCCCCATTTGCAAGATAAGCGAATGAGCAAGGTCAGATGGGAGGAATCTGGAGTGGAAACTGTAGAGGCACCACTGGACAAATGTTTCCTTTGTTGCCTGCCATAAACAACCTTTGGGCCTGTGAATCACGGGGAGAGTGGAAGGGAATGATGGGTACTAGTTACTACTAGCTGGCTGGTTAAATCTGGACAGGAGGTGAAAGAGTTGGCTGACAGATGGGAATTGTAGCTCTTCGGTATACAGTACAGTACTAGCAAGGCAATGCTAGAGTTAGTTGGAGCGTATGCTTTGTCATGTAGAAATAGAGTTGCTTAGCTAATGGTGAAGGCCAAGGAAAAAATGGAGATTGACTTTTAGAGAAGATTTAAATAATATACAAGTCCCCCAGGAAAAAGGACAGAATGTAGGAGCAAATCAAACTTGTTGGAAGCAAGTGATCGCCCAACATGTGCCCTCTTGTACAAGGATGTAAGGAGAAGCAGATGCTTATCTGCACTTCAAAACTGGAGGTGGAGAGATTCCTGGAATTGCAGTCTTGCCCTCCCTTCACCACCAAAAGCAACTGTTCCAAGTTCTTTTTCTTCTTCTTATATTCTGTGCTTAAACCATTAAAGTCATGTAGTTTTTTTATGGCAGCCTGGCATGCTGTGGGCCATGGGGTCACAAAAGGTCAGATTTGACTATGTGACTGAACAAATTATTTTATTATTTTTACCTGTTGTTTTATTTTACTGTTTCAAATGTTGTTGTGTCCTGTTGGAAGTATAATATATAAATTCAGTTAGTAGAGTGAGTTACTATAGTTTAGAATTCAAACCACAAATCTGAATTGAGCTTCCAGACATACTGAAATCCCTTAAATTTATTAAAGACAGATAAATCCCAGACAAGGTGGGCACCATCTCAAGGTACCCATAATGTCAATTGATTCTTTGAAGGAATTATTTTCTACAGTAATAAAAGTGTCACATAGATAATGAAAAGATTCCTTACTGTTATTTAAAGCATTTTGGCATATTAAAGCATTCTGGCAAATGCAGTGGCTGTTTCTTGTTCATTTTATAGTGCTCTGTATTTTATTTTAGCAATAATTTAGTAATAGTTTATAATGTGTTGTGGTTACACCAGCCAACGAGGATAGTACCCACTGCCAGTTATAGATCAGCTCCATAAATTCCCAGCCTGGCTCTGGCAGACAAAATTATCCATTATTACCAACAGTGATTTCTATAATGTATTTGAATTAGTCAAGGTATGTCAGGTACACTTTAAATCAGGATAACTACAATAAAGAATCTTGTGACATCTTCAAAAGCGAATTTCTTTTCGTTTGCTTTAAAGAGTATGTGTGGCGTCTCTCAAGTCAGAAACCCTTCAAGCTCAACTCCAGTGCTCTTTTTGTTTTTTCCCCCCATCTCATTTTTTCCACCTCTGGACCTTTCTTCTCCCTCCACACACTCGCCCAAATACTCAGTAAAGGTCACCATTGTTTGAAAGCCAGTTGTATCCAACTCTAGGGTTCGGTACTCATATCTATTTACAGCCAAAGAGCCAGCACTGTCTGCATCTGGAGATGTTTCCATGGTCATGTGGCATGACTAGATGCCAGAGTACATAGAATGCTGTTTCCTGCCCACAGAAACAGTACCTATTTATCTACTTGCAATGTCTTGCTTTCGAACTGCTAATTTGGCAGGAGCTGGGGCAGAGACGGGAGCTCACTCCTTCATGCAGCACTCAGGTCTTAAACTGCTGACCTACCTGCCTTCCAGTTGTCAAGTTTAGTATCTTAACCACTAAGCCACCATAGTCCCTATACATTTACATGAAAATTTATTTTTAACCTCCTTAAAAAGGTATTGATACAAAAATGGGCCTCAATCCAAGGATAATACAAGGTGTGCTTTGCTGTTGGGTGCCCATCTGAGTTAGGAAAAAGTTCCTTGCTCAAAATATCTTGGGAACAACGAAATAGATTCCCATTATCACAATAGTCTGACACAACTGTCCATTCAATATACGTTATTATTCACATAATATCTGCAGGTGCTTAATCTATAGGTTTGTTAATGATCTTTAATTGATAAGTGATAATTAGATTTTGATTTGGCATCTATCTTAGCTTAAGGCTGCATTCTCTGTTCTGTTCGTTCTGGTTTAATGAGCAGAAATCTACAGAAACAAATCCTACTGAATTCAGTGGTAGTGTAATTTCCTACTCTATAGACCAGTGTTTCACAACCTTTGAATTTTGGACTTCAATTCCCGGAAGCCTAAATCAATTCCCCGAAGCATCGATCAGCCAATGTACTGACATAGGCTTCTGAGAATTCATGGGAATTCATGTCCGCCAGTTGTGTGTGGGCCCCATGTTGGGAACCACTGCTATAGACTTACAAGAGAACCTACTCCTTCACCCTGCAGGTTCAGGTGTTATCTACCCCAATGTACTGTACTACTTTTGTTATTCTGAGAGACAGGCAGAATTGCTTTGGAGTTCAGTTCAGGAGATGAACAAGGCAGGGATATGGAGAGACATGAGAAGGAAATGACAACCTAACCCCCCATCCCCAAACCTTCAATATAATACAGAGAAAAAGCTGTGGTACCCCTTGTCCTGTCTGCTCCTAGCTTTGTGCACAATACTTTACTTACCAAAAGAGACAAGGAAGGCAGAATCATCAATTAAAACCACCCAGTGATTCTCACTGCTGAGGCCAGTCTCCCACTCCCCATTGAGTAACACGCAGACAAACCATTCTCATCCTTTTGAATAGTAGTGAATTACAGCAATGGCCATTACACAGGAAATATATGTTCTCACTGCAGCTTCTTACTACAGTGTAATTCTGTTGAAGCACTACATAGTTATTATGCACACCAAATTACATCCTCATGAATTGCAGGGACAATGTTAATATTGGGGAAAACATGGAGGCTCTGTTTTGCCAATAGATAAACCCGTTTGCATACAAGAGATGCAAATGCATTCTAACAGCCTGTGAGTCACACCCAGGTATTTTTAGACTTCTGTGACGCCAGTGGAAGGTAATTTTTTTCCTTTTGTAACTATGTTATGAGTAAAACAAATGGAAAACATGATAGCGTCTTGACAGCTGTCTTCTTTTTTCCAATTCTGCCTGTTAACAACTCACTTTATTTGTCAATCCACACTTTATCTTCTTCCTATATTCTACTTCTTTCTAATATCTTTTCTAATTTTGTCCTGTCGCATGATGCCTGCTTTTGCCACAGCCAGGTCATGGTTCCCAAATCTTTCCCAGGATCCTCTCACTTTGACTTATTGTGTCCACTTGAGTGAACCAGGTCACTTCTTTTTTACTCTGCACAGGATCACAGAATTACAGACTTGAAAGCTACTCTAAGGGTCATTTAGTCAATGCAGGTGATCTGAAACTAAAGCACCGCTAACAGACTGCCATCCAACTGCTATTGAAGAACCTCTAACAAAGAAGAGTTCACCATCTTCTGAGTCGGATAATTCCATTACAGAACAGCCCTTACTGTCAGGATGTTCTTCCTAGTAATGTGCCAAGCACACACATTTTCATTCTTGGCAATGTTCTGTGACTGATGTCCCCCTACACCAGCAAGAGTTCCTGGCTTCAGGCCCATGCTGGCCATTTGGGACACAGGGACAAGTTCCTGTGCATCCTAGTGACTATTGCCCCCCAGAGATGGGCAGAAGTATGTCACCTGGCAGCTGCAATCCATGACATCATGCAGTACCCCCATAGGCACCGCCCCCTCCCTCCCTGTCCAGTGCCCTTTTAGCGTAGCCAGCACGCCCCTGCCTGGATTCCTGTGGCAGTGGGACTCTAGTCTCAGTCTCTCTCTCTTTCTCTCTCTCTGTCCCTTGTCTTTTAAAAATATATTTTGCAGCAACTGTTCTGCACAGGGAACCGCTGAATCCTGTGTGGCTTGATGCTGTTTTGGTGACTCTTGTGTAGGAAGGATGTCACTCTGCATGGGAGCCATATCAACTTCCACCAAAAAACCACACACCATGCCAAACCAAACAAAAATATCAATAACCATGAAACATCTGGAAATGTTCCACAAGGTTACTAAGTGAAAAAAATTCTTCCTCATTAAAAAAAAATCTTGTTGTTAGGAGAAAAGAGAATTTCTGTCCTTTCCGCAAATTTCTCTTGGAAAGTGAGATTCACATCCCTAAACTCTTGCTACTGTTTACATTCACAAGCTGTAAATTGTGGTATAATATAATGAATAATTTTCTTGTCCTTGCTGGAAAAGGATGTTTCAGGACACCCTGCAAACATACAGTGAAGAGTTGCAAAATATACCACTCTTTCACAAGAATGAAAAGACCAACACCTTCTTTTTACACATTTTTTTTGGGAATAGTAGCCGTGTTAGTCTGTGGTTCAGGCATATCAGAAAACAAAACAAAACAAACAAAATAAAATGAAATAAAAAACACTATAGCACTTTAAAGACTAACTGCTATATTTTTAGTGTTAGCTTTCATGGATCAAGTCCACTTCATCAGACAAAGAGTGAAACTTACAGGCATGTTCTTTATATACCAAATTCAGGGGGTCAAAGGGAGAAGGGGTGTGGTCAAACAAGATGACAGACAAGCAAGCACAAGAATGCAGCTTCACACATCCATTAGCAACAATAGATTATTCAAATAAACTCTAAATGACTCCCTTTCAATCTCAAGGTTGCTGAGAAAGCCCATTATGGTCTCTGATCAACTTGTGACCTGCATGTCAGGGGGGGAAAAACAAACACCTGTACCTGGTTTCTTTCTGTTTTACTAAAGAGAATTGGCAGGAAAGTTGTAATATAAAATCATATAGCAATCTCTGCATCAAATTTGATAATGTCCCAGAAACCCTTCACTAATATTTAGCCCCCTGTGATGGGTATCTAACAGATGGATGTATTTGATTTCTGCTATCTCCCTTTCAATCCTAGTTTTGTAATTTCTCTGTTCCAGAATTGCAACTTTCAAGCATTATAAATGTAAATTTTGTGCTAAAACCTTGCATTTGTAATCGTTTACAATTGAAACCTTGTATTTTGCAATGAAAACCTTATATTTTGTGCAAAATACAAAAACAGAGAGTCTTTTTGGCATTAAATACAAACATTTTTGTGGCAACACCCCCCTCACATTTTATTTACCAAAAGTGCTATCATAATAATAAAAAATATACAGTACATCACTCACGTAGTCTCAGCCAGTAGGTAGGAAATCTTTGAATTTTTTCATACTCATGTGTGAGAATAAAATAGACTAAAATTTATAATTTTACAGAAATTGCTACACAAATGCTAATTATGGTACAAATAAACTGTGGGATGCAATATTTAGTTGACTGATAAGGATGGTGAGGTGAAAATATGTTTTTGGTCAAATAAAAAGTTGTCTGAATGAGTAGGAAGCAATTTATTAATGACTATTTGCAATAGAAATATTTAATAAAGACATTAGGTATTGAACGCCATCTTAGAGGAAGGATACCCTTCCTTTCTTTTCTATGACATTCCCTGCATGAGCATACACCCAATGAACCAGTAAAGGAGATAATATATTTTGCATCACAACTACTGCATATTTGACCTATGTGCAGATTTATACAAATGCAACTGATTATTCAATGAACTAAGTTGATTAGTCTACTTATATCTTTTCTATGATTTATCTTCACATTCATAGTAAAGAAGAAAAAGAGACAAAACAGATTTCATGCAGTTCTATGAAAATAAGACAAAATGGTTAACAATTGCCCTTGAGGGAAATAACTATGTAGAAATAATAATGTGAGGTTGCCCACAGCAATGCAAAAGACACTAACTATTTTTCAGTTCAAATCAACAAGAAAACTACCCTTGTGATTTTAATTGTTCATTGTAGAAAACCAGCTTTCTGGTTTTCCCTTCTGGCTAAAGAGCAACATTTGAGTGAGATAATTTACAGCACAAATAACTTGAATTAATGAAGCACATAAATTTGAAGAAAGATACTAATATGGCTTCCTGATATAAGCTAGAGCATTAGTTTTTCTAAGCAGTAGGTCAAAGTACTGCAACTTTCCCTCAATAACAGATGATCTGCAGGACATAAGTATATATCTTGCAACATTTTTGAAGATAAAAATATTCTCTGTGAACTTGAAATCCTTCCAGGCAATTCCCATTGATACACACTAGTAAAGGCTCCTGTTTATGGATTACATCTAACCTTCTAAATTAAAAGCAGAAAACAGTATCACGAGATTGAATGCTCTACCCTGATGTTTGAAGATCAGTGAAATGGGATAAGGCATTTTGTGTGTGGTTTTCAGTGAGCCTTTCTTAAATTGAAGCAGGGACTTTTTAATCAGCAGTGCATCATTCCTCCTGGGCCAGCATAGCAGCCCAACACCATTTTGGCTATTAATTTGTAGACAAATCTCACAAAAGATTTACCTAAAAACCATTTTAAAATGTGTTAGTATACAGTAAAACCCCTACTTACGAATAATTTGACTTATGAATTGGTTCTGCACTGAAATCCATGTTACGAACAAATTCGATTTGCAAACAATGCCCTGGAACTGAGTTTATTTGTAACTCGAGGTTTTACTGTATTTATAAATATATGCTAGAGCAATGATGGCGAACCTTTTAGAGACCAAGTGTCCAAGGAGGAGTGGGTGGCCTGCGGTCAGGTACCATGCATGCCCACACATCCTTGTGATGTTTCCAGCACGTCTCTGGTGAAGTCACATGAGTGCTCCCAACCCCCTGCAGGTTTGCCTCCCCATGGGTGCACCCCACTCCCACCCATAGGTGCACCCGACTCCTAGGAGGGGTGGGGGTGGGGTACCTGGTCATCTCCCTTTGTCCAGCCGCTGTCTCTCGGGTGGTATTTCAGCCACCCCTTGCCTCCCCTTTGGTGAAGGGAGAGGGCTGAGTGGGGAAGTGGTGCTGGCCAGGCTGGATGGGGTGGAATGCATACTAGCAGAAAGGCCTCTGCATGCCACTTCTAGTACACATGCCATAGGTTCGCCACCACGGTGCTAGAGGGATATATTTTGAATTTTTTTTCCTGAGAGCAACAAGGTTTTTTGGTTTGTTTACAGATCACCTATCACCTCACCTACTCTTTAGTTCTTGGCATTCATCTGCTATGCAAAGGCTACCTGTGCTAATTTAAAAGCAAAGAGGTCATTCTTTTATTTTGTAAGTGTGTTAGGACAAATTGTGCATCCTGCAGAATTGATTGAGAACTCAAAAATAAATGAAGCATCAACATTTGGTATCTTAGTCTCAAATTTGACTTAAAGTACTTATGTTCTAGGATGTGGTGGCTTAGTGGTTATTAAGATGCTGAACTTGATGACTGGCGGGTTGGCAGGTCAGCAGTTTGAGACCCGGGTACAGCACGATGGTAAAAGCTCCCCATCTGCCCCAACTCCTGCCAAATTAGCAGTTCAAAAACAAGAAATTGCATGTAGATAAACAGTTACTACTTCAGTGGGAAGACAAACAGCATTCCATGCACTCTGATGTTTAGTCATGCTTGCCACATGTCCATGCTGGCTATTTGGCTATAAACAGAGATCAGCACTGAACCCTAGAGTTGGATACGACTGGCTTTCAAGGAAGGGCAACCTACATATGTTCTAGAAAGGTGGCTCTGACATTTGTGTTCCTCTTCTGTGTGGTCTTGACAAAATGATGTAGCAAGGAAGCAAATGAGTAGGGGAAACAGTGGCAAGGATGAAATGAACTAATTGGTTCTCCTTCACAACCTACACCCAACACCCCAGCTATGGGTCCTTTGGACAAGAGCTGCCCCACAAGGTAAAGTTGGAAATGACCAAGTTATGGTCTAGTAAAAGAATGACTGAAATTAGAGATCTCAGCATTGAAAAAGTGGGTGGAATTCATTTAAATCTCCAGACCAATATTTTTCAAGACTTGCATGTACTGCCAAAATTCACCAGTCACGATCATGATTAGTGGATGTTGCCTCTACATCTCAAACAGTAACACAGACTGCAAAATTAACTGTCTATCTGAAAACTGGAATAAATCAGATTGTTTTCCAGAGGAAAAGATAAAAAGGGTAAAAAGAAGGGAATAGTACATTCTGAATAATTTCTACCTAGAAAACCCTGGGAAAGGTTACCAATAATTGCACACAATTATTATTATTATTAAAAGGGTGATTACAAATCTGGAGACCCATTGTGGAAGAGCTGCAGCTGGGAGATGTCAGGCAGGAGAAAGTCTTGAAGCAACCACCCCTGCCCTCATATCTGTGCCTGATCCTTGAAGCAGCTTTTCTTTAGCAAAAGTGGCTGTCAAGGTTTTGTCATTTCCACCTGTATCTGATGTTTTGTTCCCTCTCATTCTGAAATTTATCAAGCATGACCCAGTTTCATTCAGACCCTAGTGGTTCTTTTATTAAAATAATGCCATTAGATCCTTTCCCAATGTGGCTCCAATTTAAATCACTCCCCTATTGTTGCTGCTTATGATAAAATTAAAGCAGCTTGGTATTAAGCAATTACCTACACTTGGGGGTGAAGCACAGTATCAAAGAGAGCAAAAGCAACCCTAATAAAATACTGTAATCTTACCTGTTCTGCTGTCCATGGGTCCAAAATCCAAAGAGTACTTAACCACATGGTAATTGTTCCAAACATAAAGAAGGTTGTCCCGTGGGTTATAATCCACTGCAGCAATATACTGGTACGAGTTTGGAAAAGGAACATCGACAACACTTTCCTTACTTTGTTCAGTGTTGTAAATATAGTCTATTTTATTTCCTGTGGCTTCATTGTCATCGTCTTCATAGACAGATTTCACCACATACAAAATGCCACAGACCATGAATGCATTGGAAGCTGACCTCTTATCATATGATGTATCCCATGTTCCTTCAATCCTCAAGGTATAAGGGTTCAGCTGACTAATGACAATTTTACCATTGTTTTGTTCTGTTGCATAGATTACCCAAAGGCCATTCTCATCGACCGCCAGATCGATATCCGATTTGCCACCCCATCTATAAGGGGATGTGTCGTGGTAGTTGGCATTAGCAATGATGGCTTCCCCGCTTTTTATTCTTGTCCGTAGATCAAATTTGACAATGTTCCGGGTTCGCTCTTTATTAAAAAATAAAGCTCCGTCATACACTACAAACCCTGTGCCGTCTACCCGGTGGGGAAGCTTGTAGGTTGTAGTGGGTCTCCCAGCAATGAAATCATCTTTAGAAGAGTACTCCGTTAGGGTGTCAGTTCTATATGGGGTCCATGGCATATAGTAAATCTTGTCGGAAGCCTGCAGTGGATCCTTACACCAGGCCCCTGACTGGTGGTCAGATTCAAATAAATGTTCACTCTGATATACTCCTTTTAGTAGTCCAGGGCAAAGAAAAACTGAAGAAAGGGAAAAGGTTAAAAATAAAGCACGTTACTAATCTTTATGGTGATTCTCTGGCATGCATTTAAACTTTATAACTCAAGAACAGAGAAAGACATCAAAAGAAACCCAGGTTTCTCCAAACCCTGACTATGGGTGCCTTTTTGCAGAAAAAAAGATAGCAAAGAAATTTGAAAGAAAATTCAAAATTGTTCTCCGTCCTTCTTCTTTTTAAACCCTCCTGGCAAATGTTCTCTCTTTGATACTATATACTTAGTAGTACAGTTATAGAGCAAAGGAAAATCCCTTAACAATTAAAAAAGGCACTTGGATTATTTAGGAGGGAAACAAATCTACATTGGTTCAGTGGTCTAAATAATAAAAAGGCTTGGGAAGTACTATATAAAAATAGAGAACATGCAGTCATATAAAGAAAGAAACAACAGTTAATAAATTTATCAAGAAGGAGGAAGAAAACCAGAAATGGGTAAAGGAAAGAAGAAAAAAGATCAGTAGGGTAAGGCTAGGATCAAGATTTTAATTAATTAAAATGCCCTCTGAAATGCAAAAGAATTAAAGTGTTAGTTAAATAAATCACAACTGTCAAGACTGATGAGCTAAATTATTTGCTTCGCAGACCTCATTATTGTTTTTACTTTTTTTTTGCAATATGTGGTTTTAAATACCACAATGCAGATTCTCAATTATGTTCATCCAGTAAAAAACAAATGTAAGTGTAAATATTCATATTGATATAGAATAAAATATTTTCTTTATTACAGAAAAATAGTTGTTTTTATATGCTTTTCAGGTCCCTTTTTTTATATACATCATGATCCTACTGAGCAGCAGTTTTCTGCAAAAAGTCCAACACTCAACAGGAAATTGTATGAGAAAACTGTTGGATGTTCCCTTGCCCCATCCAACAGCTAAGGAACAAAGTACTTGTGATATTAACTGTGTTTTCTTTTAATAGGCTCATTTTAATAATGCAAAATGCATCACTCAGTGAGTGTATAATAACCAGTGGGATTGCAGAAGGCATAAAAAGTGGTTTGGTTCTGGGGAAATGCTCTTTTGAAGATGTTCTTTGCCTTTGGCAGGGCAATGGGACTTCCATTCCACTCGTTTCAGAGGCAGAGTTTTCCTGGAGAGAGAGAGAAATGAGCCTTCCCAACAAATGTATTTTGTAAGTTTTTTAAAAGGACCTTACTATTTAAATTGCACACCCTAACCTCTTGCATACTTTGCTCTGAAGACCATGAGTAGGCAATCTATATGATCTGTTGGACACAGCCAAACTAGAAGTTTTAAAATGCTTGGGTTATTCAGGAAATAATGCTGTGATTTCTGTAGTGTGTTCCTTTCCTCAGAAATTAGATATTTCTCAATTAGAAGAAGGTTTCAACTCATAATAAAATTCTGATCAATTTCTAGATTTGAGTTTTAGTAACCCAGGATTAACAGCAATAGCAGGCATCTAGCACAGTTAAATAGTAAACCCATCCTTATTCTTTATGGTGTGTGATTTCTGCTCTTGTAGTGTCCTTGTTACACAAGGGCTGGCACATGTGTACTCAAAAGCACAAGCACTTCCTTCATGTGATCCATATACTGCAAAAAAATGGAGGCTATGCAGTGGTGGGCATCAGTAGGTTCGCAGCAGTTTGCCAGAGACAGTAGCAGAAATTCTGGCTGGCCCTGCCCATCCACATTTTGAAATAAAGTAGTCCTAATTTGAGTGCAATGCAGGGCTTTCCCCCTGGCCACGGCCACCATACCACACCCACAGTGTGGTAGTAATTTTTTTTGGGAGCCCACCACTGAGGCTATGGATCATATATTCACATGCAAACTAGACACAGAATATGTGCCAGAACTGGCTGAAAATCTATAAATAATTTAGCTTTTGAGTTTTGTAGCTGGGGTTGTCTTTACATGTTATTATCTGTAGCACTATGTATTTTCAAAAGCTTAAGAAATATGAACTAGCATGTGAAATCCTATTGCTTGTAGTAAGTCGGCCCAGTGAGTCAGTAGGGATCTAGTGAGGTACCTTCTCCCTATGTTGCATTGATTCAAATGGGCCTACTATAGTCGCAATTTATTATGCTAAACCACAGGATTTCAAGCTTTGTGATTAATGTGTGAATCTCAAAATCAACTTTGCTTAATGTTCCGGTGATAGCAAAAGCAAGAAGCATCTTTGTACACTATGAAATAATGGATGCTTCTGTTTCCAAAATTATTTGATGCTCTTCCATAAATTGTGTAGACATATGAGAAAGAGTTTTTAGTTTTTAAAACCAATGACTGAAATTCTCGTAATGTCTGCATGATTTGCCATGGCTAAATGTGGCTAATTGATGAGGTACCAAGGTCCATCTCAGCTGGGTACATGAAGATGTTGTGATGTACTGGTGCTTTGTCAATTGGCTGTGATTAGTGGCAGCAATTTGTACAAGCCTTACACATACACAAATAGGCAACTGGAGGAGGCCAGTGGCACTATTAAGCCTTCCTAGCAAAGCTACAGCAGGTTAGTATTGATGAACAGCAACCCTCCCCAACACCTTAATCTTCACCCAACAGATTAAAATGCCACATGTTAATGAGAAAGAACTTCAACTAAAGCATTAGATTGTTAAATAGTTCACCTAAATAGCTTAGAATGGCTATATATATATATATAAAACATGTGAAAGGTATTTAATTACCTTTTTGTTCCACTTCTATTGTAGAGAAAGAAGAAAGGCAAGAAAGAAGAAAAAGAGAAAAGATTAATGGTACTGTATTGGCAAGGCACTATTGTTCTTGCACTGATGTATTAGCCTGCATTACACTTACTGCTACATTTTATGAATACCTGGTTGGATCCTGGATCTGTATTGAGGATCTGCCTTCTGCCAACAAAAATGTCCCACTCTAGGAAACTACTCCTACCCATTCCCATGCCCCAGCCTCTTTTACTACCATAATTCTCTTTACTCAGCCAGGGGTAAGGTGTGTGTCTCCCGATCCTCAGTGTAGCATTCCCAGGAAACCTGAAGGGGATGATTTTGGGAGGAGAGGGGGAAGAAGTCTATTTTTGCCAGCTGAATTCAATGTGCCTTAATCTGATCCTAACCAGTAGGCGTTCATTATAATTTTAAGGTCTTCTAATAAATGGAAATCCAGCCATTATCAAAGTTTATTACAATCTTAAAAGGCATGCAGGATGGCATCCCAAACCCGTTAAAATCTGTGCCAGGGTTCCATTGAGCTAAATGGACTAAAGATTAAAATCTCATTGAACACAGAAAGGGCTGGAAATTCTTGAAATTAGCTTCATCAGAATTGCTTATTGATGGATCGATATTTCCAAACAGTTATATGCTCCAAAACAGATATTGGCACAATCTTATTATTCTTTATTAAATAAGAAGCAATATAGCCAGTTAGTATTACCTCTGCATACATATACACATGTGTGCGCGCCCACACACACACATACATATACACACACAATATAAACATTTCTGTCAGATACAATCTAAATAATAGCACAAGGTAATTCATTATTTAAGATACTTAACCAAATCTACCCAATTTAGCATACAATCAAATCAAAATCCTGAAGACAAAGTCATGCTGTTACTGCACCTGTGTTAAACAAGGGCTTCCCATGTTACAAGCTATTTCTTACTCAAAATGGTGCACTGAATTTTTGGGTGGGTGGGGTGGGGGGCTCAAAGCATGGATTTATTTTATATTATGCCTGGACTTAATTCTGAAATCTCTGGAAAAATGCAAATGTAAAAAGCTAATCCAAGAATGCTTGTGATCACATTGAAACATTCCATTAGGTTTCATGCCTTTGCTGTTACTGATGAAAAAAGGATTTGAGGAAACCTCCACAGAAGCAAATTGTCTCCTCAGGTGTGCTTCTGGATTATAAGCACTAACTGGCCACACTTCTTGCAGAGAAGTGCAGGTATCTTTTATGTATCAAGAGCATGATTTGTAAGGGAGAAGATCTTGTATCAGTTTTGTTGCCTGCTGCCGACATCTATTCATTACCTTCCACTGGCTCTCATTTATGTCTACTGGAGTGTGAAAAAACTAGTCAAAGTGACCGTGATTACATGAATAAACAGAACACTGAATGAAGATAGGAATTCCTTTGTCCAGGTGCAGCTTTCTTCCTTTCAGAAACTTAAGCACAAGAAGAGAAAGTCTCTGTGTATTCCTCTGAAAGTCAGCGGGGAAGAAGGCTCTTGGGAATCAGTATCTAAACACCTAAACCAGGGATTCTCAACCTGCGGCGGCACCATTTCATGTGGCCTCCCACTGCCTCCACTACACCAGGAAGTGCCATGTGGTGGAGGAAGGGCAAAATGGCTGTCCGGCCCGTGAAGCTGTCTGAGGGAGCATGACCTGGCCCCCAGCTTAAAAAAGGTTGAGAACTCTTTACCTAAACCACTTTCTCACTTCTCTGTGATTCAGCACCAAATGATACCAGCACTCAGCCCATTACATGCAGTATTGGGCCTAGGAAGCTTTCTATCCAGAAGAGTAGCGTGCCTTGGCGGGGCCCCGTATAAAAATTTGTTTGGGGGCCCTTAGGAAGGGTAAAAATGTGTTTTGCTTACGCACGTTGGGGGCCCCCGTGGCCCGGAGGCCCTGTATAATTGATACGGCAGATACGGCGGTAGCTACGCCTCTGTTTCTATCCCACTGAAAACAGAGAGGCTCTGGTGAGATGTTTGGAAGAGAGAAGGAAAATATCATGTCTCATACTCAAAGGTCTGAACATCTCTGGGTGGTGAGCTGTGTGAGTTCTGCAGGCCTCAGGATGATGAGCATCAATATAATAGGTGAGATGTGACACATCTTAATAGGATCCATCACTAGCAGTAAAAAAAATGCTGAGTCTCTTTTAAGAGCTATAGGCAAAAGTAGTGAGAAAGATATGAATTGTGATGAAACTTCCAGAATGTTCTTTGGATACAACACCTAAAGCAAGGGAGAAACTAGAGAAAGTGCAAGTGGACCATAGCATGACCAAAGGGCTTTCCACTACCATCTCTTACATGTATATTGTGGAGTAAAAACTTCATGGAAGGAATACAGCTCTCATAAGATATTCGGATATAATCCACAGGGGTTTTATGAATTTTATCATTCTGGCAAGGTTAATGCAATCTTGAAAAAAATATCTGCAATTTTATTTTACTTTACGAGCACATTTATGAACTTTTAGCTTCTAACATCACAACCAGATGCCTAAACCACTGACCTATGCAGCTAGGTTTAATCCATACACCTTTCTGAATATGCAACATATTTATAGTAAAATGAATATGGTGTCATTCCCATGAAGCTAGAAAGGACATTTGTTATACAGGTTCTAATTAATCAATAATTCTGACACTTTAAAGTTTATTTACACCATTTAGAAATATAAATATGTATTGAGTAAATGAGCTCTACTGGGAAACATTTGCATCCACTTGAAAACAGTAAAACTGTTTGGTGGCTACCAAATGGTTACTGTATATACTCGACTATAAGTCATCCCAAATATAAGTCGAGGCACCTAGTTTGGACCTCTAAAACTAGGAAAATAGATTGACACGAGTATAAGTCAGGGGTGGAAAATGCAGCAGCTGCTAGTGAGTTTCAATAATTAAAATACGGTAAAATTAATTAATTTAGACATCCAGCTAGAAGTGATTGGGAGATGCTGATCTGTTGTGTACAATCAATTTTAAGATGTTATGTTTTTTATTGCTGAAAATTTGCACTGTTTATTTACACTTTGAATTTTTTTCTACCTTATGATTCTCAATAAATACAGAACCATAACTTATTTGATTATTTCTAGTAACTGCTCTGTCATTGTCATCATTTTCCATCCACGCTAAAACTGTCTTCAGAGAATTTGTGATCTTGTCTTTCTTCCTTCAGATTCATTTCACAAGCACCAAGAACTAGGGGGGTTGAATCCTACAGCCGTTTGCTCTCAGAGGGAAACTTGGGGAGGGGGCACTATTTCCTCCTGCACAAGATTTCTTTCCCCTCAAGAAATTTAACGGGAGACCTTGTACGATTTCTTGAAAGTATGGATTTTTTTCAAAGCAAAAATGTCCAACTGTGCAGGACTGTAGCAATTCTGTGCAGAATGTCATCTTTCCGGTGCAGATTTAATGAAGAAACCCCCCCCACACACACACACAAACCAAACCAAACCAAAACAACCCACCATGCTTTATGCTCATTTTAAAGTGGAAGGAATGCCAAGGTATCTAGGATTAATCCTGTGTAGAATGGCATCTTTCACATGAGGAAAAAAACAACAATCTACACAAGATGGTTAAATTTTGCACGGATTGGCATTTTTCCTACACAGGATAGATTAGAAAAGGCATTGAGCAGCAAGCCACATGACACTGTTCTTCCATTATACATACGAGGTGTGTGTGTGTGTGAATTTAATGGAAAACATGATTTCATGTTGTCGCATAGTCAATTCTGACCCTTTGCAACCCCATGGACCACCGCACGCCAGGGCCCCCCTTTTCCTCCACCAATCTCTGCAGCCGGGGATTTCCTTTTTGTGGGAAGCCCAGGAGCTTCATTGATGCAGGAGGAAGTTTCAGTGGACTGTCTTGGTATAGGTTGTGAAAAACTTCAACTACCCCAGTTTTGGGTATATTTATTACATTCTTACTAAGAATAAAGGTAGACAAGTCAATATTAGTGGCAGAATAGCTGGAATCCTGTTGTGCGTGTTATGCCGTGCACCCTGGATAATGTCATCCATTTCATGGAAATTGAAAGCTTCTTAATCCCCACTTCCTGCTTTTGGGGATTCCTAGGGATTCCTTCTATACTGGAGCCTTCACAGGCAGCAAAACGGGGTAAGCATTAAAATTTCAACAGTCAGTCCTGGCAGTAGTGATTTTTCCAGCCTTTAATTTAAATCATTTCCAACCCCCATTTTGTGGCTTCCTATGGCTTCCCCAACAGCTAAGAGATCCTGAGGGGTCCCTGGAATCTAGGAGAGAATAGGAACTTTTTATTTCCCCTGAAATGGCCACACCATGGCCATGGCCGATTATATCATCTGAGATGCACAGTGTAACTTGCACAACAGAATTCCAGCCATTGTGTGTTTGTTGCCCTGGCAATCTTTGGTAAGAAGCCTTCTTACTGAAGGAAAGAAACCAGTGGATAAAGGAAAAAGGACTTTCAACAGGAGCAGCATCATTAGCTTTGTACAACAACATCCTAAAACAGGGGTTCTCATCCTTTTTCAGCCATGAGTCAGATCATGACCCCTCGGACAGATGAGCGGGCTGGCTGGATTGGTGGTTCCTCCTGCCGTAAACGCTGCTGTAAAAAACATCCATAGGTGTCATAAACACATTTATGACAGCCATGGGTGCATTTACTGCTGTTTTAAATTTGTTTATGACATCTCCAGGCACATTTACAGCTATCATAAACATGTCCGCTTTGGGTGGCAGTGACGTGGGTCTCATGAAATGATGCTGTGGGCTGTGGGCGGCCAACAAGTTGACAACCCCTGGCCTAAAATGTGTTCACATTCTTACTACTGTGACTTCATGTTTTGTTCATTCATTTCCCACGTTATGTTTTACCAATTTATTCCTGGAGCAATGTAGGAATGAATTCTGTGGGATCATTATTGCACCCAGAAATTTAAATGCCTTCTACGACATTTTCGTCTCTATCTTCTTTCCATAAAGTTACCGCTGATTTATGATACAAAAAACATTTCTTTTGTCACATCCAAATAAAGAATGGAAATGCACAATGGTATGAATATTTTTTTAATTCATGGTTGATGCCAATTTGATGCAGAGGGACAAATCTATTGTTACTAGTGGAAATTGGTGTTACAGTATATTGCTATAATACCAACTGTGATTTGTCAGCAGCTGAGGTAATTATTAACAACTGATTTTGTTTGTTTTATCCCAAGTCATTTGCATATTTTCCGATCTGAACTGCCTGATCATCTTGCAGGTACAAGGTAGCAGAGAGACTGAAATTGTATAACACCGATTTGCAGTCTTTTTTTAAAATCTAAGCATAAATCCAGACAATCTGAAAGTGTTGATCTGGACCTCTAATAGTCATGGCTAGTGCTAATTCTATACTTTAAGCCTTGAATATTTTCCTTGCTTCTGTGATTATTTTGGATATCTCTGTATAAACATCCATGAAAATATCAACCTTGGTGTTTAGAAGTTTAGAAGCATAAAGAGCGCCGTACTTAAAGAGTAACTTGTTTAAAGAGCAGAATTTTCTCTGAATGTTCACTTTGCTTAACAAATAAAACCAACCAAAAACTCACCTAACAAATAAATTCGCAATCCGCCCCCCAGAAGTCACAATCAGTCACTTACAATGGTGTTTCGCTTAAAAAGCAAACTCGCTTAAAGAGCAATCCTGTGGAACACATTATGCTGTTTAAGCGAGGTACAACTGTACAGTATCTCTCCCTGTGAATTCCTGTCAGTTCCAATCCTACAGAAATTTGTCAGTGAAACCTTACATTTTTAATAGTCAAGACCTAAAATGAACGAGACACATGTCATTTTAAATAACCTATCTTATTGACTAATGTAATGATCAGCACACAATCTGCACTCTTTAGAAATTATAATACATGACTATGTCTTCTTCAACAGGAGTTCTAACATGAGAAAATAAGGGAAAATAATGGGGTTTTTTTAAAAAGAAAAAATGAATTGGCAAGCTTCTTTGCAAAAAAATTAGTGTAATTCTCTGGATAGCAAGTTCACACTTTGATTCTGTTCTGAATGGTTTTCATAGTTCATTTCTTCGGGCTGGTACATAACATTTGATTCACCAATTTAACTGTGCAGTGTGCTACAAGGAAATACATTTCCCTGACAGATACATCTGTGGAATGTGCACGATGGATGTTTTGGCTGTTCTATTTAATGGCTGATTTAGAATGCACAAGTACCTTCAGACAAGACTTATCTGATGTAACAGCATATACAATTGCTTTCAGGATACAAAATGCTGAACAACTATCTGGTCTCATGCAAATAACATTTTGTAGAAACAAAAGAATTAAAATAATTAAGGTCTTGTCTACACAATGGATGAAGTCCTGTTGCTTAGTGTAGTAAGTCAAACTAGAACAGGCCCACTAAATTAATAGGGATTTGGTGGTTCAACTCCTCTGTATTTGCCACTGAATTAAACGGGTCTGGCTTAGTTGCAAATTACTATATTAAGTAACAGGACTTCAACCAATAAATCATTATTAACTGTGTTAACATTGCAGAAGTTTTACTGCCCATTAGACAAATCCCAAAGTCTACTTTGTGATCATCCCTTTATCAGACCAATTGATTCAAAGCAGAGGAGATGTGAACTGAGATTGGGGTTGCTTCTGAGTGGTGTGTGGTGTGGGGTTTTTCTATTTTCTCCAGAGTATAACAGCATTGTCAGTCCTTCTTCCTCCTTTTTTATCCTCCCCGCGTAAGATCTCCCAGCATTTAGGAAAGGCCTGAGGACCTGGTTAGCCCAGCAGGTGTGGGGTGCCATGATGGGTTCTGCCCCCCCCGGCTTATATAGGTTGCTTAAAGTTGTTTTTAATTATGTATATTTTGTATGACTGTAAGTTGCCCTGAGTTGCTGTGACAAGCGGGTGGTGATATAAATCTAAAACAACAACAACAACAACTCCCACTCTGTATAGCTCTCTTCATTTCTTTATTTAATTTCCTTTCAGATCTGCTTATTATGTTTTACTTGGGCTACAGTACTTACAGTGTTTCTCATCGTGGGGCCCACGCTCCACAGAGGGACTTCAATTCCCAGAAGCCTAAGACAGGACATTGGCTGATCATTGCTTCAGGAAATGATTTAGGCTTCTGGGAACTGAAGTCCAAAAACCAAAGGTTGGGAAACACTGGCCTACAAGGATTCAGCAGTCCAAACCAGCATTTCCTATTGTTTCGTTTTCTTCTTCTTCTTTATCTAGATGTAAAAACTGATCTAAAAACAGCACTAAGGCTGCAAATCTTGGAAGATCAAAGAGTTATTTACCTAACATTGTAAATAAGATCACAATGTAGGCTTCAGCTGAGGCACTCTGTAAAAGGCATATTGCTCAGGAGAGACCATGACTGAAAAAGATCCTGCCCCCACAGCTAGGTAGAGCTCATCAATGTGACTTGCAACCCACATGAAACAGAATAAAAATAAAAGAGTAGGAACAAATTCAGTTATAATACACAAATACCTCAGATAACGTTTACCTCGGATAATGCTAAAATTGCATAATGTTAAGTAATCTGGGGTGGAGAATTGCATCAAATAACGGTAAGGTTCTATGGGATGGATCAGATAACAACCACTAAAGCCTATGTGGTTACAATGTATCTCTATGGAGCTTTAATGTTATCCGATCCATCCCATAGGATTTTAACATGCATCGGATAACACTAAAAATCGGGTAACACCAAGACTTGTGGAACCAAGTTTTAGCGTTATCCAAGGTTTTACTGTATCATCAAAATCAAATTAAAACAAAAAGGGGCAAAAATAACAACTAAAAACAGAAAACAATTAAAATTATCTAAACAAGCCCATTGTTAAAACTGTGAGAGTGGAAATTGGCTTATGATCTAATGGTCTGTATTGGGCAGTACCACAAAATTGTTGCCATGTCCCTTTCTAGAGCCAAAGGAGGTTCCCAGACCACTTTGAAAGCATGCCCTGCGTATAATGCATTCAAATGACAGGCTAGTGGAGTCTGAATATCTGTGAAAAGATTTATCTCTGTCCAAGGATTGTTATAGTTGGCACAGCAGCCTGACTTCACAAAATGCACTCTATATGATGTACTGAGGTCACATCTGCCCGTAGTTACAATGACAAATGAAAAAGGCAATCAAACTACAAATGTGATCCTTCCAGGGGAAATCCAACCTTCTTGAGAACACAGTGGCCATCAATGAACCTGTCAAGTGAACCACCTGCAAACTGTTATTTCAATCTTGTCTGGAGTGAGACTGAGTTTATTGGTTCTCCTCCCATTTATTACATTGTCCCAGCAATAGTTTAAAACGTCACCTGCATCAGATGAAAACAAAAAAGGAAGATTTGGATGTCACATACATTTTGATGAATGCCTCAGATCATGACACAGATAACATCTACTGGAAATGATATGTAGATTTTGAAAATTAAAAGTGTCATAAAGGAAAGCAATAGTCCCCAGCATATCTTTCTTGGGATATAGAACAAACTGACCACAATGCTGAGAAATCTGAAATAATTGAAAGGGTCATTTTACTTCTGCCCCATTTCTAGCATCTGCCATCCCACTGGATAATGGGAGTTGCTATTCTAAAAACAGCATGAGAAATGGTCGAAATGAGATGATCAGTAGCTCTCCTCTACTTGAAGGGGGAGATGTTAGCAATTGGCCTGTACAGCAGTTGTTTTCCTTTTCTGGGTCAAATTTAGAGTTTATCAGAAGCAAGATGATTCTTTAGAGGATAGTGCATTTCCTTTCTCAAATAGTAGCTCAGACCTTTGTGATCTAGCAAGATATCCCTGTGAGATGTAATAAACCAGGAAGGGGCAAAGATCAAGAAGAACATGGCTAAGAAACTTGTCTAGATCTTCAAGCCTCAACAACTGAAAGTGAAACAGAACAACTGGTCAAGATGGTCATTGCTCTATCTACTCAATTGATGCCTTTCTGTATCACCTGTCTCTAAGTTGAATACTGAAAACACAACCATTTGGAATTGTTCTGATTCCAGAGATCCAGTAAAATGCAGCAGACTCAATGAGCCCTGTGGAACAGAAAAAACACTGATTTTTTTTGCACCATAGAGATCTATAACTATTGTTGAAATTTACTCAAACTGTGGTCAGAAAATCAGCAGGTGTGCAATTTCTGAGGATGAATCCTTCAGAATTCCTGAATTTTACAGTTTTTAAGTCACAACGCAACTGTATCATCTCATAACCTTATCACAACCTTGTCACAGTACACAATAACCAGACTTCAAGCCTGCTACATTGCCCTCTGGGTCAAATTAGAAAAGGCCCCTCAACACATGACCTGACTGGTAAGTGCTATTCCATTAATCAATCCCCAAGATATATAACAATGACCAGTGAAGAACCTCAACAACAAGTAAAATAATTAATAGTTAAATTTATAAACTGGACTAAAACCTTTATAACAACCTGGACATCTTTTCTTCAGCATTATCTTATCTGAGGTTAATCAAGTTGAGCAGGTAGAACTCAAGAATCAACAACAGCACATTTATTCATTCTTCAAATTTCTATTGCCGCCCAACTCGGCAACGAATCTGGCGGCTAACAGCAATTAAAAGTAACATCCAAAACTAAGTAAAAGCCCTTAAAAACTCAATTAAAAATTCTAAATAATTTATCCACTCACCCCATCCGTTAAAAAAGAGAGAGAAATCTTAATTATTTATATAAGCCAGCAGGCGAGGGTCACCCCTCCATCAGTGCCCCACACCTGCCCTGCCAGCCAGGTTTTCAGTTCTGTCCTAAAGGGCAGCAATTCCATCTGCAGCTGTAACTCTGTTGGCAGGAAGTTCCATAGGGCCGGTGCAGACACAGAGAAGGCCCTTCTTCTTGTGGTAGAGAGACGTGCCCCTCTAACAGATAGTACAATTAGAGAGCCCCTCCGGTTCACTCTGGTTGGATGGACAGATGTTCTTGGGGCCACATGGTATCTTAGATATCCTGGCCCACTACCATGTAGGGCTTTAAAGGTCATTACCAGCACCTTGAATTGTACCCCGAGGCACATTGGTAACCAGTGCAGCTCCTGGAGCAGTGGCATAGCGCCCGCACCTCATCACCACCCGGGCAGCCACATTAACTGCTATTTGACAACCATCACTAACTGCTATTTGGTTTTATCTTTCTATGCTGCTTTCTTTGTTCCATTAATAAGTTGCACAGACAACTTATCCTAAGACATAAAATGCATCTTTAGATTATTCTGGAATTTCCCCAGAGGAGCAGAATTCACATTTACCCATATGTTATCATTGTGCCAATTGTGAAGATCTTCAGTCCAGAAAAGGTCAGAAGCAAATCAAAAACACGACTGTGCTATCTTTTCAGGGTGTCTCTAGGGCTCATTTTACTTCCTGTGATTAATACACTTCGTATTTAATCTCCACAACAGAAAAAGCATTTGATCACTCAGATGACACAGATTGCTTCCACAGCTGCCAGAACCAAATGAAGGGAAATATTATTCAAATATATTTATGATCCTCATTACCCCAAGTCTGTCAGTTGCTCGGGGGAGCTGAATCTCCTGTAATCATCTCCTACAACACAATTGCATACGTGCTTACATGTGATTAAGAACATTTTTCAGTAAAACGTACTTCCAAGGAAGTATCAATCTATTTGTTATCTTAATGCAATGTAACAATTTTTAATACAAAATCCCTTTCATCCTGGAAAGCACTTACACGCAGGTGCAGGGAAGAAGCAACAAACAAGAGTATTGTGATTGTGCCTTCCAAATACAGGAACATTTGTCTTAGTAGAGATGGTAGCCTTTTCACCTGAGGTGTATAGCTAGAGAACTGTGGGCCACAATTCATGTACATGCACATTCATGTACACACGTTCTCTTCCTTGCCTATCAAACTAAACCGGTGTCATACCGAATGCATGACGGCAATGTAAATAAAGACAACTACATATGGAGCATGGTTTTCCTTGTGCATCCCTTTCCTTACTGCATGTGGATGCCTACCATACTGCAAAGGGACAACTTAATAATATTGAGATAACAGGTTCATGAGAAGAAAGATCCCCATATGCCAGTTATGGCGAACCTTGGCACTCCAACTGTTTTTGAACTTCAATTCCCAGAAGCAGCTGACTTGGGCTTCTGGGAATTCAAGTCCCAGAACACCTGGAGTGCCAAGGTTTGCCGTCATGGCCATATGCCCTCAGGAGAGTTGTTGCAACAGTAGTGGCAGCTGTGTGGGCATGTATAGCAGGCTGCATAGTAGAATGTGTGTAGATCACAGGTGGTCTGAGCATGAAGGGGAAAAACATACTTCAGTTCCCATAGAGACCTGTTTGCTAGGCATATATGACATGACAGTATTAGGTACAATTTTTTTTATCATGTTAGAAGCACACAAAGATGCTTTCTGGGTTTCAAAGGATCTTTTGCTGGAGGAACTCCACTCAGAGGATGCCCAAATGAGACTTCTTTCATGTCCCCAAGATCTTTTCAGGGCCGTAGCCAGGATTCTAGATGTGGGTGGGCGAAGATTTTTTCAGGATGGGCAACAATGTCATATATATATGCAGCCGGGAGCTTGAGAGTGGGCAAACTGCTAACTCAGGGTGGGCAATGCCCTCCCTGGTTACCCCTGGTTATGGCCCTGGATCTTTCTCCACCAAAGTGGTCCCTATTTATCTACAGTACAGCTTTTGAACTGCTAGGTTGGCAGGACCTGGGACAGAGATGGGTACTCTTCTGTCACACAGGTACAAATATCAAGCAGGAAAAGATATATTTTCCAAAACCTGTCCCTGGTAAATCAAAGCACATTGCAGTACTAGAAATCTTTAAACTTCATGAAGGGACATGAAAGAAAATAAAACAAGGAGGGGGATGTTCCATGCATTTTTCCTGACCCTATCATACTTCCAGTTCAGCCCACTGTTCTCACCCCTTAGAAGGGAAGGAGGGGTCCATACCCATGGCCACAAAATGCCTGTGCACAGTTTGCTCTTCCAACTTTCTCCTGTATATCCTGAAATACAGTCAAACCTCACATAAAGACTGTTTCGCTTAAAGAGTAACTCGCTTAAAGAGCAGAATTTTCTTTGAATGTTTGCTTCGCTTAACAAATAAAACCAACAAAAAACTCGCTGAACAAATAAATTGGGGTTTGCAGTACCCCCTACAATTGGTCATTTACAATGGTGTTTCGCTTAAAGAGTCAACTCGCTTAAAGAGCAATCCTGTGGAACGCATTATGCTCTTTAAGCGAGGCACCACTGTATTGCTGAATTTGTCCAAATTGCTATACAGTAAAACCTCAGATAACGATAAAACTTGGTGTTGTCTGATTTTTAGTGTTATCCAATGCATGTTAAAATCCTATGGGATGGATCGGATAACGTTAAAACTCCATAAAGATACATCGTAACTGCACAGGCTTTAGCGGTTGTTATCTGATCCATCCCATAGGACAGTGGTCAGCAAAGTTGGCTCTCCAGCTGTTCTTGGACTTCAGTTCCCAGAAGCCTTGATCAGCAGGAGTGCTGACTTGGGCTTCTGGGAACTGAAGTCCAAGAACACCTGGAGAGCCAAGTTTGCAGACCCCTGCCATAGGATCTTAACGTTATTTGATGCAATTCTCTCCCCCCCCAGATTACTTAACGTTATGTGATTTTAGCATTATCCGAGGTAGACGTTATCCAAGGTATTACTGTAATACAATACAGTAAAACCCCTACTTATGAAAAAAGCCAGTTCCGTAGGCTTTTGCTTAAATCTTTTTTTTATCTAACTCAAAGCAAATCCATAGGAAATAATGTAAATTGGGACATGGTTTTAGCACAAAATCATTATGTAAGTAGAATTTTATGTAACTTGAGGCATATGTAAGTCGGGGTTTTACTGTATGTTTGTTCTTGTTAAGGCACTAGTTCTTGTCAAATTTCTAAAACATCCTGCTTTAAAGAAAATTAACTGTCAGGTAGACTGATAGTCACAGAGGAAAGACCTACAGGGTACGGCAAGGAGAGAAAGTCCTCCTCTAATGTCTAAGGTGTGACAGAGAGTTCACAGAATAACTTTCTGTATCATTCAGGCAACATCTGGAAAACTGTCAGGAAAAAACAGTCCATCTGGAAAACGTAGACTAGAGGATAAAAGACATTGTGAAGACCAAAAAGGGCAACCTGAATAATCGAGAGACTTGATCAACTCCTCTTTGAGGAAAAGATACAACAGTTGAGGCTATTTAAGGTGAGGGGAAAAGTGAGTTATACCAGACTCTGGATCATCCACTGAAGCTGAACAGAGGTGCTTTCAGAACAGATAAAAAGATGTACTTCTTCACACAGGGAAGTGTTCCCTCCCATGAGCTACAGAGATGGCTACTAATGTGGAGTTATTAAAATGGCATTAGATACATTAACAGAGGTTTGTGCCATTAGTACTTTTGTCTGACTGGAAATTAAATTCATTTGTCTGTACACAACCCAATTCTAACTCATTCACAATGCTGACATCTTCACTTGGATAAGTTAAAAGAGAAAAATAAAATTGCCCTTGCTGTATAATGATCAGAGGTCTTACTTCAGAATTTTGAATAATCTGCTCCAGTGGTCTCCTATCCATATAAAATGCAGTGGTCAGCATGACAGAATAGCAATAGTAATTTCATTTATCTACCATCCCATATCGCTCAGTGCACTCTCTGGATGGCTTACAGCCAATTAGCATTTTGCTCCCAACATGCTGAGAACTCATTTTAACAACCTTGAAAGGAGGAAAGGCTGAGTCAGCCTTGAATCCTGGTCAGGATCGAACTCACAAAGTTATGGCTGCAGTACAGAAGTTAAATACCAGAGTATTCAATGTTGCTGGACTCTTAGAAAGACCAGGTGCCCTAAGGCACAAACCTGCATGAAAGGGTGGGGTTGGATTAATATACAGTATACAGAAATTCAGAAAGCATTTCTAAGAATTATAAATCTACCTGTAATGTACAGTCATCATGGAAGGCTTGGTTGCAAGGCAAGACGTCTGGCATCTCAAACAGAGCCTGCAAGTAGCAGAATGCAGACTAAGAAAGACTTCTTCCTGAGGAAGATGGAACTACGTTCTTCATCTTTAACTGGGGCAATAAAGATGACAATGTTCCCTCAGGCTTTCAAGGTTTATGTCTTGCCATTCTTATTTAAAGGAGTTCAATATTTTTACTGTATGGCTGTGCTCCTTTGTCTTTGGATTTTGTGTGAAGCTTCAATGGTTTTTATTGGTATCTCAGGCTGAGGAGGGATAGACACTTTTATAAAGCTCACACTTGTAGACTGTTTACACACACACACACACACACACACAGAGAGAGAGAGAGAGAGAGAGAGAGAGAGAGAGAGAGAGAGAGAGAGAGAGAGAGAGAGATGTCACAAACATTTAACACAGGAGGGACTTGCTGAAAGATATCCCTTTTCATAGCGTAGTCTCCCTGGAAGCTCCATAATATGTACAGTATTTAGCAAATAAGTCAAAAACATACTCCCCATTCTCACTTTCTTGCCATGCAAAGGAGGGAATAGGTAGAATTGCATCATATTGTATAGGTCCCAGTTGATACACAGAGCTGTAGAAGGTAGAACTACGGTCCCATCGGTCTTAGCTTCGTAATACAGTATTAAAACACTGCACCCCTTTCTGCCACCAGACTGCAACATGGAATCAAGACCATGCAGTGCACTTTATCTGCAGCCTCACAGACCATGACCAGAAAAGAGCCATAGTGTCAATAGCTCATGAGCTATCTGGGACTCTGAGAGAACTAAGCAAGAGAATGACCCTCAACACCCTCTGAATGGTTATGAGCCTCAAGTTCGCCGGCTCAGATCCAGGAAGAGCTTTATGGCAAGAACAAACATTCTTGAGGGCACACAAGAGCAAAACCAAATTAGAAGATGGAGGAAGGACCTCACTGGACAAGGAATGACATTAACAGAGGACATAGTTGAGGAACTCAACCTCCCCTATGTCACTTGGTGGATCCTGAATAGGCTGAGGGTTGGAGTCCCTAAATGCAAGACCAACATGCTCAAATGGGGGCTACTGGTGGACAACAACACACTGTGTGAATGTGGAGAGATAAAGAATCCGGTTCACTTACTGGTCTGCTGATTACTGCCAGAAACATGCACCGATAAAGACTTAAGTTTTGCCAATGACAAAGCCAAGAAAGTGCCTTCATTTTGACAGTCCAGGATTTGATTGGGACATGAAAGAAGAAGTGATCTGGGAGAATTAACAGAGTCAAAATTCCTTGTCTCTTTTAATGGAGGCCTTTAATGAGGGTGATCAAGGCAGTTAATAGTCTCAGAACTAAAATTAGAGATATGTAATAGTTGGGTAAACTTCAGTGGTTTAAGTATCTGACTGCAGAGCCAGAGGTTGGGAGTTTGATTCCTCACTGTGCCTTCCAAGAGAAGAGCCAACCTGTATAACCGTGTGCAAACTGCACAAATGTGGGGTACCCCAGAAGAAGTAAATGGTAAAACACTTCCGTGTACTCTCTACCTAGAAAACCCTGGAAAAGATTACTATAAGTAAGAATTGATTTGATGGCTCACAGTTATTACTGCTTTACTCTAGGGCAGTGATGGCCAACCTTGGCACTTCCGGTGTTCTTGAAATTCAATTCACAGAACCCCTGATCAGCAGGAATGCTGAATTAGGCATCTGAGAATTGAAGTCCAAGAATACCTGGAGTGCCAAGGTTAGCCATCACTGCTCTAGGGATATTAGAGAGACTAACAATAAGCCAAAAGCTCACTTGACTACAGATAAAGCAAAGCAAGCAATTACGCTTATATACCGCCCCATAGCGCTTAGTGCACTCTCCGGGTGGTTCACAAGTTAATTAGCATTTTGCCCCAACATGCTGGGTACTCATTTTACCAACCTTGGAAAGATGAAAGGCTGAGTCTACCTTGCAGAGCATCATTTCTTGCTGTGTATAAAGGGGCCTGTAGTTAGCGTATAAAACAAGAGGCCTTTTATCCCTATTTGAAATGCATTATCTGTTTATTCATTTAACATTTATATTGCACATTTCAGACGAGTCTGTGTTCAAAAGGGGGGGGGGGATAATGGGTCAAGCTGAACTTCTGTGTCCTCTATTCCTCTTTCAATGCTCTTCAGAATCCCCCCCTTAATGTGCAAAACAGCAACAAAAGTGACAGCAAACAAACAACAATAATATCCAAGAATCCAGAGACAATTAAATTAAATTAAATTAAATTGGACCACATTCTAAGAAGATTTACAAATAAAAAAATAGATACATATAAAAAATCAAAACTAATCAAAGACTTGGTGGAACAATAAGGTCGGCCTTAGAGGCTAAAAATACTCCACAAAGAATTGGGCCCATATTGGTGGCAAAATGCTAATTAACTTGTGAACTGCCCAGCCGGTACACTAAGCACTATGGGGTGGTATATGAATGTGATTGTTATAGCTATTGCCCAATCCAATGATAGTTAGCACCCACAGAAACTAATTGGGTAGACCACAGTGAATAATAATTGGGAATAAAAGGGGCAACAGATTGAAGAGTCAATGGAGCTCCAAGCAAAAAGTTGGAGGTAAGTGCCAAAACACTCATCAAGGCTATATTTCTCCACTCCACTTCTGAGCAATTGCAGGGAGATGGAAAACAGATACTAAAGTTGAAAGCAAGCTAATGTTGCAGAAATGTAGCAGCAGTCTTTCCAGGTCTGTGAAATCAAACTTCAAAGGAATCTTGCGCTTACATCCTAAAGAACAATCAGCAAATAAAGCAAACTAATCTTTACAATCCTGGAGGTGATAGAAGCTCATGTGGTGACACTCAGATGCCTACATGCTTTAATGCCATCTCTTTTCCAGTTAATGCCAAAGGCTATCATCTGTTGCTGGCTTCAGATGTGAAAATTGCACTTCACTTCAGGAGTGCAAAATAAAGGTGTGTGTGTCTGTGTGTGTGTGTGTGTGTGTGTGAGAGAGAGAGAGAGTCTCTAATGCAAAGCAATACAAAAACACACATTTTCTATGCCAACATTCCTCATTGCATAGAAAGAGGAGAAATGAGCCAAGAGTTACAACATCATAATTTCAATATTATGTGTACAATACTATTTTAGGCCAACTGAAAAAATCACAAAGTAGATGTGCTGTATGGTTAAAAAAAACCCATATTTCTGTTTGCTGTGGAAACTGGCAGCTGAAATACACAGGCTTTAATTTATGTATAAACATGGATTTGCATGATGGAAATTAGATTCTGCCCAAGCAAATCTATACTCTTCTTGTTTAAACTTTCAGTTGTGCTCTTTTATATATTACTGTTTTTCATTCCGACCCATACCTTTAGCCTATTTGAATTCTAGTCTAACATAAAGCAGTTTTTTTAAGAAGAAAAAGGCTCAGGAGTTCTTTTTAACTCTTCAACAGCATGTGCAAGAATGTATTCCTAACTTGCTACCGCACCTCCCTATTGAAGCAGAAGGAAGTGAAAGGAGAAGTGACGAAAATGTTGTATGGGTGTTGATCTGGAATTAAACAGTGAATTGGGGGTGGGGGTTTAGTTGTGATGAAGCAGCTCTGCCAAAAGAAGATACCAGAGGGTAGGAAGAAGCCAAATTACAGCTCATCTCTCAGGTGAATCTGTGGGAGAGCAACATCAGCTTACTCTGCAAAATTACTGTAATTATGATTAAGTGGGAGGAAAGAAGAAATGGGGGTGGGAGACTTGTAAATATTACAATAAGCCTGCCTGGGTCTGATATTAGTAGTACAGGTGTCATGCTTCGATGTGGAAGGCAGATGAAAGGCCACTGCATTATATTCTGATATTTACCAATAAATTGTCAGTCAGGTTGAGTTCCTATCCCTTCAGATGCCAATTATTTTATTTTATTTTAGTTCAGTTTGTGATGTATGTCAGTTGTTTGTTTTGATCTACGGTGTTGTTGTTGTTGTCATCATCATCTGTTTGTTCAACGCCCAGAGTGGGATACCACCCAAATGGGTGGTATAGAAATACAATAAATAAATAAATAAATAAATATTCTTAGGACAGTCTTCATGGTTGATCGCCATGAGGATTACCAACATTAGGTCTCAGAATTTTTCTGTTTCCCATCATAAGCTCTGTCCTCTGCCATAGGTCATAGTAATAATTAATTACTTGTTCATTCTTGAATCTGCAAAGAATGTCAGTCTGTCTTTGAGATCAGTGTCTTCTAAACCAAAGTTGTACAGAGAATAGAGAAGTAGTTTACCTTTAGGGATGCCAGGTTGTCACAACAAAATGACTGACATTTCTTTTTGGTTTGCTTGTGTTTCAGTCATAGCAACACAATTTATTCCCAATAATGCTACCACCATTGTTTGATGTATTAACTTTGTGTTTTAGAGTTACCCTAGGTCAGTGATGGTGAACTTTGCAACACCAGATGTTCTTGGACTTCAATTACCAGAAGCCCAAGTTAGCACTCCTGCTGATCAGGGCTTTTGGGAATTGAAGTTCCAGAACACCTGGAGTTCTGAGGTTCGCAATCATGGCCCTAGGTGTAAAAAGCCATAAAATATTCAACAGTATTACAATTTTTAAATTCCAATAGAACTATTATTGTTTAATTGTGCTCATTAATTAATCATAGTCTTGTGTCCTTAAACATTATAGACGTAATATAGACGTAACAATAGTCAACATATATCGGACCTTCTTGGAAAAAGAAAGTTTGTGTTTGTTATGTTAGGAATCAAACATCTTTGATAGCATGATGTGTGGGAAAGAAGTAATGAAGAAGAATCACTGTTTCATATCTTTCAGGACAAACATCTGATGGTCTTCGTTTATTTTAGTTGCTGGTGAACATTTTGCTTGATTTATAATGCAATTATTTGTCTTACTGGCAATTTGTGATATCCTAAAGTTCTCCTCCAATATCACATTGCAAATGAACTGGTTTTTCCCGCTGTCAGCTTTCTTCACAGCTTTCATATCTGTACATAATCAGAATCCTCATAGTGGGGGTGGGGAGAACATTAAGGGCAGTTTGTTCATCAAACATAGTAATTCCGACTGTAAGTGGTTGTCTCATGTACTGCCAAAGTAAGTAGCAGCAGGTAATGCAACACTTCAAGTGTAAGCCTACTTCAGCAATTATGGCACCATTTCCCTGTATAAATGCTGTCGCCAACAATGACTTTGCAGCCCAATGAAGCATCTCTGATTAGATTTTTAATGTTGCTACACATCAGGCCATTTCATCCTATGCTAAGTATTAGATTTGCTATTCAGCATTTTCACCAAGTATGTTCTACAGGCGTGACGGAACAAAGGTGTCAGCAACATGTGTTTCCATTTTGTAGGTAAGGTTGGCAATCTCAACTGAAGGAGGCACAAGGAAACTTGCAAGCCTGAAAATGAGGACCTCAGGACCTCATTTTAAAGCATGTTCTAGTTTCTCTGTTCTCTTCCTTTCACACATTGTCTAACTTTTTTTAAGTAAGACCCATTTGATGTCTATGTGTAAACAAACAAAGAAACACAAATTATGTACACCTGTATCTATGAGAACAGAAATCAACGAAACAATTTTGATATTAATAACAGCTGGCAGTGCAGCCACCTACATCAATGCAGAGCATGTTTCTCCCCCCCTCCCTTCAGCTGGGACCCATCATGTGATGGTTGTGAAATGAGGAGCACAACCAGTTGCACAACCAATTCTGCAGCTGACAAGGAAGAGAGGTGAAAAACATCATATAATACTCCTTCTAGTAGTACTTTCCTAATAAGATTTTGGACCGAATATATAATGCTGGTCCATATAGAATAATAACAATAAAATACAATCAGTCAGGTAAGAAAGTGTCTCTCTACAGTTTGTGGCTGTGGAAGAAACTTATAGACTTGTGTCCTTCATTTCTCATACACTGCTAAAAAATGTTTTACAAGCAAACATGAACCATCTGTTAGCCACTCCTAAGTGATGAGAGAGTCAGGTTGTGTTGCACTGTGAAAATTCATTTTAAAACAATTTGCATGTGTATTTAACAATACACTGCAAAATACTCCTTTGAGCAGTTTCCTCTCATTTCACATTAAGGCAAACTATCTCCTTGTTTCAGAAGTGTAGCATATCAAATTGCTTTTGGTTTTTTTAAATCTGTAACAAAACAAAGACATGTTCTAGCTCAAGATAGGTAACCTGGTATCATCAAAGTAGGATAAACTGTAAGGATGGGGGCTCACTGGCAGGACTAGTTTAGGTAAAAGGCAGTACAGGGCTAGAGTGTAACATTTTGTTGGTACAGTACTAGTTTGTACAGCTCTAGCTGTGGATTTCCCGCACTTGTAGCATTTTGGATCAGACAATCATTGAAGTCCCTTCTACTTCTGCAGTTCTGTGGCACTCCATGAGTGTGTGCTTACATACAAAATACCTGTGAATAAAGACAGCTTAGAGGAATGGGAGAATTTGTGCTGGACCATAGCTTATGATCTTTGCAAAGGCAACACCTTGAATTTCTGTTAATTGCTAGACTGTTAGGACCAGTCTTGGAGGAGACTATGGGATTGTGGTGGCTCAAGTGGTTAAGACAATGAACTCTCTGACTGGAAGGTTGGAGTTCGATTCCTGGGTACTACATGATGGAGTGAGCTCTTGTCTCTGTCCCAGCTCCTGCCCACCTAGCAGTTCAAAAGCAAGAAATTGCAAGTAGATAAATAAGGACCACTTAGTTGGGAAGGTAAACAGTGTTCCATGCACTCCAGTGTTGAGGCATGCTTGGCACATGTCCACAGAAATGTCTGCAGACGCAGATAGCACTTGCTCTTTGGCAATAAACGGAGATGAGCACTGAACCCTAGAGTCGGATATGACTGGCTTTCAAGCAAGGGCGACCTTTAGCTAGGAGGAGAAATCAGAAGGGAACCAAGAGCCAGGACCAAAGAACAAATTGAATAAGAGCCCAAAGGAGAAAAAATGACTGGGGGACAAGCTAGGACCCCAAAATCAGTGAGGAGTACTCGAAGCACAAGCCACAATAGAACGTGAGTGTATCTTTGTTGCTCAAGCACCAGAACAGGAAGCCCTCTTCCATTTCTTCCTCAGAAGGAGCAATGTCCAGCCTGTGCAGGATCAGTCTGGCACTTCCATAAGAAGCCATAGTAATATAACTTGTTCATAATGCAATGATCATCAGTACCTGACACAATTGCACAAAGAGTGCCAGCTCTAGTAAAAATCAAAGACGAAATGTCAGTGGAATTGGATTCCCATGACTTGAGCTGGAAATATTATCAAGAAAAATAGTGATATAATGTCTGTAACAAAGAAGCACACATCACACCATATTATGAAATCTGTATATAAGAAACATAAAAATGAAAGTATTCACTGGTTCGGTCTTATTGAGCCCAATGTTTAGTCACAAAATTATATAAACAATATATATTATATTGCTATCACCGCTGGTTTGAGATGGGACATTGTTCTCCTAATCCGACCTGGTGCACAACCTGGGGGTCTTCCTGGACTTGCAGCTTCTGCTCCAGGAGCAGGTTACAGCCGTGGCCAGGAGAGCCTTTGGGAAAGTGCATGTTATTAATCAATTGCACCCACTCCTGCACTGGGAGGCCGTGCTCACGGTCACCCATGCCCTGGTCACCTCCCATTTGGACTATTGCAATGCGCTCTACATGGAGCTGCCCTTGATGACCATCCAGAGACTGCAGTTAGTCCAGAATGCAGCAGCCCATGAGATGGTGGGGTGTAGTCGTTTTGCCCGCACCTCGTCGCTGCTGCAGGAGCTGCACTGGCTGCCTATATGTCTTCAGGTGCAATTCAAGGTGCTGGTTGTCACTTTTGAAGCCTTACATGGTAGCGGACCAGGATACCTCAGGGACATCGACCTGTCCCATGAGAGCAAACCGAGAAAGCACCCTTCAGATACCCTCCATTGGGGAAGCCCTCCTCTCTAGCATAAGGAGAAGGGCCTTCTCGGTTGTAGCCCCCACATTATGGAACTGCCTCCCGGTAGAACTACGCCTGCAGGCCCAGTTGCTACCATTTAGGAAAGAGCTGAAGACATGGTTGGCAAAATGGGTCTGGGGGCCGGGATTGTCAACAAGCTCCCCCTTCCTGTAATTAATTTTAATGTTAATGTTATGTTGACAATATTGGCAAATGTTCTTAAGGGTTTTAAAAATGTTTTAATATTGGTTTTAACCTGTTTCATAGTATGGTCAGTGAGGTGTTCGCTGGCCTATATACACCACCCAGAGTCTGCTGGATTACGGTGGTATATAAATTTATTAAAATAAATAAATAATAAAATAAATAAATATTGGGGTGGGGAACAGGTAAAATTTGATGAACAATAGGGAATGAATTTCCAATGGACAATACTATTTTTAACTCAGGAAACTGACTTTCAAGTTCATAACAAGGCATTTGTTTCTGCTACATATGCTGTACAAAAACTGTAGAAAAAATGTTTAAATACAAACAGGATTGTTGTCATTGTGATGGGATTTCCAGATTAGATTTTATTCCCAAAGAATTAGACAACAATAGAACTGTGGAGCTGGAAGAGAACCAAAGGCCATCTAGTCTATAGTAGGAAGAACAAGACAGTAAAGGAGTTGGAAACCAAGCTCTGTGAGAAATGTTTGAAGGATTGGATCTGGAGAAGAGAAGACTGTGTGTAATAAAAACATTGAGCAGTAGCAGGCCTAAAGAGCTTCTTCTACCTGTGGTAAACAGATGCACCATAATTTTAAAAAATGGATAGAGCTATTGACATAGAGTGTGCCATTTGCTTATTGATGAAAGTTGGCTGAGAAAATGAGAGTGGTCGTATATTCAGAACAGTGTGACTTAGCATGAAAATGGTTGACATGGAATGGGGTTTGGAGAGGATAGTTAGGAAAAGATTGCCAAGAAAGGGAGAAACGGTGTTATTATTATGGAAAAAAATTAAAAATAAACATGATATATATAATATAATACAGTACAGTTATTTAGTATCTAGATCTGTAGTAGAATATAACATACCTAGTGCAAACTATAAGCAAATAGTTTTGCATTAGAAAATAATAAATTGTCAGATACAATTTCATAACATCCTGAAACTGTAAGGCCATCTGTATTATAACCGATTGGTTACTCTAATAGGAAATACACGAGTAAGGTCTAATACTTAGCGGTTTCCCAAAATATGTCATATGTTTGATACTGAGAGTTGGATTTGTGTAATGACCCTGATGGCAACCTAAAATCTAACAGGAGAGGGTGTGAAGTTATTTGTTCAAGGCACTGAACAGAATGAAACCCAGCAGCCAGACCCTGAATGGGAAACATTTAGGCGAAAAGGTTTTTCTCGTATTGTATATTTCTCCCTTACATACAGGCTGAAATCAAGTAGTCATTTGCAACTAGAGAAGACCCACTGAGCCAGTAGTGATGTGGTGAATCAACACCTATATAAGTTCCACTTATTCAATGAGCCTATTCTAGTTGTACGTTACTACTGGATTTTGGCCAGTGTGTATAACAAATATTGAATGGGCAAACTGAATGGTATTTCTTTTTGAAAGTATTTTTGGGAAAGGGAGGTTTGAGAAAGGAGTTCATTCATTCTCTAATTGCAACAGCCACAAAAATATATGCCTGAAAAGGTATTCTTTTTCTACAAAGTACGAATCACAGATTCTCTGCTCAGAAACAATAATCTCCAGGGGTTTCGTTTCTTTGTTCCAAGGTCCTGAACATACATAATTTATTTAACAATATAAAACTAAAATGGATTTCTTTGCATAAGACTTCAATTACTTGTAAAACAAGACCAGCTGTGGTCAAATCTTCAACAGTAAGAGAAAAGGCAGAACTCCAAAGAGTGAAAATAAAAGACCAAGCAGTGATGCAAAACCTCCAGCTGTACTGTATATCACATTATCTTTTAAAAGATATTTTGAAAGTCAATTTTTTTTGTTAAATGTTTTTAAACATAAGATTAGCTAGAGGGGAAGGATTCCAACTACTCTTGCCCACTAGATCTAATTCTCTGTTCCATAAAAACACCTTTCACAGCTGAATACATTTGGCAAGACATGGGCCAAGAAGCTCTTGTATAGCTGCACAAATGACATAATTTGGGAAACTAATTGCCATGACATCATACAATTCAACATGCAACTGATAATAGCTAGGGTAATTTCTTCACTTGGGGCAATTCTCCTTAAAAGGTTTTGCCATATGTGCTACAATAATGGAACTGGGTAATAACATTTGTCCCATTATTTTTGGGGGCTATCAGGTAGAGTCTTTTCCTTGCACATTTCCTTTTTTGCAGACAGAATATTAATGTTCTGGAAGCAAAAGACATTTTGTTTCTACAGAAGGAACTCAATGCTGGAAGGAGAAATCTCAATGAAGAGGTTGATGGAAAACCCAATTGACACTTCATTGCAGAAACACTGTAGGAAGAATTGAGTGAGAGTAGTTAACAGTGGGCTCCTGTAGCTTGCTTACTGCTGTTTCTTTGCCACAATGAGAAAAAAAGAAACAAAAAGAATTGCAAGAAGAGAAGGCAACCAGGGGGAAGAAAAGCATCTCCCTCAAACAATATTTTAATTGTCTGAAATAATTAAAATTAAAAACTGGAATCCTTGGGAAATGTTTTGCTCTTAATTTATCCTCATCAGTAACATTATAAAGGAAAAACGAAGTGGGGGGGAGAGAAATGTGAGGGTTTTTTTTACAGTGCTTCTGTTGCCCTCGATATTGACCTATTCAAATACACCTGTTTGCTAGATGGAAGGAACATTTTTTCTTCCTTCACCCCAACACCAGTTCTCCCTGTATTTTGGGTATAAAAAACCTTATTCCACCCATCCACCATTTCTCCTTCCTTCTTTTGGTCTCTCTTTTACCCCTATCCTCAAAATCCTTTTTCATTTTTGCTAGTATTTCTGTCAGGTTCTGGGGTGTAGGCGGCTGACAGGTGACATGAACTCCAGGTCCGAGGAGAACCAGGTAACAGGCCAAACAGTAACCAAATGTCAGTCCAAAGTCCAAGTAAAACCAGAGATGCAGGATTAGTCTATATCAGGGGTCAGCAAACATGGCTTTCCAAATGTTCTTGGACTTCGATTCCCAGAAGTCCTGATCAATAGGTGTACTGACTTTGGCTTCTGGTAACTGAAGTCCAAAAACACCTGGAGACCCAAGTTTGCTGACCTCTGGCCTAGATGACAAAAACAGCCCAAACAAGCAACCAGGAGAACAGACACTGCAGAGAACCATCAGGGGCTCAAGCAAGGTGAGGACAAAATTCCTGTAGCAAAGATCCAGGCAAGGCAAAACCGTCCACAGAAACAGGGCAGGGAGTCTTCAGGAGCAGAAACAATGCATGAGATGTTCTAGGTCCAGGACCCTGGTGGCTAACCTTGGCACTCCAACTGTTTTTGGACTTCAATTACCAGAAGAAGCCCATGTTAGCACACCTGCTGATCAAGGCTTCTGGGAATTGAAGTCCAAGAACAGCTGGAGTGCAAAGGTTAGCCATCACTGTTCTAGGAACAAGGCAAGAGCTCCAGGGGCCAAGCAACTGAAAGTCTGCTGACCTCCATTGTTGAAACAGCTTCTGGGGGGAAGGGAGGGTTCTTATATAGCTAAGCCACCCATAGTCTCCAGGGGAAGCCTATGGAGGTCTGAAATCTTCCCCAGGGTTCTCGTGTGGGAGCTTAGCAGTTGCAGCATGATGAGGTCCAGTCCTGCAGGATTTAGGGCAATTGAAAATCCTGACAATTTATCTCCCTACACACTGATGATTGTTCAGCTTTCGCCCTTCTAACTCTCCTTCCACCCTTATTGGGCACTCTCTTTCATATTTGCCCTATTTTATTTTCCCAAATCACAACAGCTACAATTGCATATTATATAAATTTGTTAATCATATACCGTATATGCCGGCGTATAAGACGACTGGGTGTATAAGAGGACCCCAACATTTCCACTCAAAATACAGAGTTTGTTATATACTCGCCGTATAAGACTACCCCCTCTTCCGCACACCTTCCACACACCAAATAAAACATAAAAGAACATCAGATTTGATTTCAACATCTCCCTGTGGCCGGCACTAGTGCGCAAGTGCGCATGTGCGAGCTCTGCGTAGACAAGGGGCGGGGTGGAGCACCGCTGCTTCCCGCCGAGCAGAATGGGCCGGTCATGCCGAAAAGGCTGGCACCCCTGTCTCGCTGCTGATGCTCGCCGCAGCCACGCTGGATACTGCGCGATACTGGATGGTATGTAGAATGAGGTGGGTGGGCATCGGGAGGCCACTATGGGCACCAGGCGAGCACTGGGAGGCCACTATGGGCAGCTATGTCTATCCCAACTGAAGTGCACCCGGCGTATAAGACGACACCCCCCCCCCATTGGAGGCATGTTTTTCAGGGGGGAAAAGTAGTCTTATATGCCAGCATATACAGTAAGTCCTTTGGTGGTTAATAGAAGAGTTATTGCAAATTTCAAACTCAGAAAACACACTTTTTGAAATTGCTTTATAGATAGAAAGAGAAGGTAGTGATTTCTATGTATGTAAGACAGGATTGCACAACCTGTTGTTCGGTATGTTTTGTAGGACCCCCGTGATGCTTCTCTACTCAGAGCTTCTTTGTCTTTAACTACTTCAAGAGAGAGAGAGAGATAACAGCTATGGTTTCTCCAAGAAATAGGGGTTTCACAAAAGCTGACATCCTATTGGAAAGCATATGAAATTATCCAACTGTGCCTATGCACATTTCTTAAGCAAAATAGGAACAATGGTACTGACATTACTCAGGGTTGAGAATAACTGAAAAAAATGTTTTATATGCTAAAATATGAAACTATAGGATAATAGCAATTTGAAGCATTAAATTATACCTCTCTGGCATAATTTTTTTTTTTGAGAATTGAACTGGTTTCAGTTTTCAGAAAAGGATTTCAGAACCAATTGTTTCTGAATGTGTACAGAAGGCTTTCTAACATAGATGTAACTCTTTAAAGATGTCACTTTACATAATGAGCCTTATACATAGTTATATATACTTTCCCCTTGCTACAAAACAATTAGTTTATTTTAATTAGTATCAGAGAAGTTCTGTGCATTTTTAAAGAAAAGTTTTCATTCCTTTTTTGGGGGTGCATTTCTGTTAAAACTGGAAAAAGTTATAACAGCATAGACTAGTAAAGTGGTAGCTTTGAATGGGTTGTTTCCATCTTTGTGATCAATTAGTCTCTTCTTTTATGCCAGTTTGGTGTGTATGCAGACATTTTTTTTAACAAAATAAGAACACAAGAAAAACTGAGTTTAGCTCTTTCACCGAAGGTGCATTTTCTAGTTGTCGGCATCATCTGCTACTTGTATCCAAGCACACATTTTTCCTGGAGGTCATTTTTTTCAGTTAGTGGATGTGTCTTTGGTGACTCCACAAACCAATCCTGGGGTGGAACATGCAACCACACACAGTACACTTGAATAGATGGTGGAGGACGTGGTTGGGTTTGATGAAGCTTCCGTGGTTGTTGCTTAGCCTCTTCATGTCTGTGGTGTTCCCCTTCAAAGTGATTGGTAGCAGCAGATGTGGTATGTCACCAAAGTAGGTGACCTTCAGCCGTTATCTCCCAAGTTTGTGAGTTTATACCGGACACCTTCATGGTTTGCTTCAGCTGGTCCTTATAGCACTTCAGAGGAACTCTGCAAGATTTTGTACCAGAGCTAAGTTCCCTGTAAAGTATTTGGTGAGGAAGCATGGAACCATCCATACGGCGGACATGCCATATCCATCTAAGATGATGGCCTATGATGTTTACATTTGCTTTCTCGAGAACTGCAATGTTGGTGACATAGTCATCCCACTTGATGTTGAAGGTGGACCTTAGCTTCTGTTGGTGAAAGTGCTCAAGCTTTTTGATGTCTTGGTGGTAGAGGGTCTATGTTTCACAGACATACAATAACATTGATATAACAACAGCTTGGTATACCATGAGCTTAGTCTGGGTGTGAAGGTGGGTTATCTAGTATGGACTGGAGAATTCTTGACGGGATAATCTATCTATCTATCTTGATTGAATTCTCAGCAGTTGTAGAGTTCATCATATCCCTGACACATACATGCATACAGCATACAAAATCATAAATAGGCAAAGGTCCAGGCATAATCATCATACAGAACCTGTGTTGTTTCATTGACAGAAAGACCAGAACTACAGATTTAAGCAGCTTGGACCTTCACTGCTCCACACAAAATTAGCAGAACTATTTGATCCAAACCTCAGGAATTCCTGCTCTTGAGAAGAGAACTATTTACTTTAGGAACATTATTTCTCTTGTGTCTGCCACCAACAGCTTCAATCTGGTACAATGGGATACAGATAGATTTTCATTCATTAAGATGAATTAATCTATTTTAAACCTGAAAACTGAGATGCAAACCTACAAGGTATTCTTAGTGCCTTTGCTAAATTTCAGACACTAAGGATTCATGGTCTTGCAACTTAGGTGGATACAGAAGCAGGTCATAGCTGTTTCTGTACTTGTTAGAGAAAAGAGAGAGGTAGGATACATGCACACTCTTAGTACTGCAGATATAAGCCAATCTTCACGCTTCACGTGTCAACAGCAATCAATTCAGGTAACACATTTTTGCTTTACTTTAAGACTGAGATAGCAAGTAACATGTTACACTTGCAGAGATGCAAATATACTAAATCTTTCACTATACAAGGGCCATGAATGAACATTACTTTTCTCTGCATCAGAAAACCCAGGTGTGGTAATACTGAAGACAAAGAGAATGAGAAGAGAAATCCACAACTATCCTGAAAGGAAACAAGCTGCAGTCAACCCTGGAGGACAATCTTGCTGAAAATGTTTTGCTTTGCCTAACTCAACTGCAATCTTACTGACGGCAGAAATAGGATGGGATCTGCTACCTCAGAAAACCCTGATAGCTTCACAACAGGGTGAGAAGCAGCGCTTGAGTGATTGGTCTCACTATGTTCAGAAGTGGAAAAGATGGGAAGACAGCTTTACTCCTTCCCACCACTGAAGGTGGACACAGAGAAAGATGAAGTAGGTCCTTCCTGCCCATAGATTCGTCAAATATCAGAGGCAGGAACTCAGGCTACTCCAAACAATGCAGGATGCATATCCTGATGTTAAAAATAGAGACTATCCCACAGCTACTTTATATAAAGAAAGATATACACTAACATAAAAATAATATTTATGCTTAACAAGTAACATCTTGGGAGATCTTCTCTATTACTGCTAAGCACAAAAGCGGCTACCCATTATTATCCACAAAAGAAACAAGTAATTGTAATGGTGTTAGTTTTTAGTATGATATCAGTGGAATTCACTAAATGGGTGGTATAAAAATAAAATAAACAAACTTTTGTATAATGCACAGAGAAATTTCTGAAATAATGTTGTGTCCCATAAAACCCTGGGGAGAAAGACTGTGGGGAATTTTCAAATGTTGTTTCAATTGTAATATTGTTGGAGACACCTGTGAATTGTTCAGCAATTCACACTTCACAACACAACTCTACCTATTTTATTTAGGGATAAATCCCCTTGAGTTCAACAAAATTTAGTTCTAGAAAGGACCACATCTTAAAGTCCTCCTTTTATCATTCTAAAACTGAAAGTTATATACTGTAGATGTTTTCCTTTATTCTTCCTTTCTGATCTCCAGTGAAATTTTTGTATGGGATTGTACGGGTCGGAGATGAGAAATACCTGTGATTTCTTAAATATTCAACAAATGGTTACATACCTACATGAAAAAGGTCATTCCCTTTGTCTAAAGCAGGGATTCCCAACCTAAGGCCCACAATGGCCTGTGGTGCCATTTCATGTGCCCCCCTCCAAGGGCATTCAAGAAAAAATGACCACCCTTTGAAGCTGTTGGGACAAAATGGAAACCTCCATTGTGCAGACAGGGCAAAATGGCCATCTGGCCCTTGAACCTGACTTTGAGCGTGTGACCCGGCCCCCGGCTTGAAAAGGTTGGGAACCCCTGGTCTAAAGGCTTAACAGGCAGGGGCTGTGACAAGAGCTGTTTGAGGAACCTGCTGAATAGCTGACTTTCACTGGTGAAAAGGGTTCTGATTCCTATCATGGGATTAGCTCCTTCCCTTCTGATGTCAAATTGGACTGCTTCATCTCTCCCCCCCCCTTCCACTAACATAAGTACAGTACCTGGCTTTAGGCTATGAGCCCTTTCCCACCATATTTACTTATAATACGCAATACGATACATGCATATGTCACTTTGTCCTTGCTGCTTTGCCATTCCCTTCAATCAGTTCTGAATTCCTCTTCTAGAAACATCTCCAAAACCATAAGGATAGCAGAATTATCTGACATTTTAGAAAGAAGTGTTGAAATCACAGGTCATTGCCTACTTGGAGGGGAAATGAACTCTGAGGAGATGAGCATCAGTCTTTTCAGGAGTTTGTGATGTATCAGACTATTCTCCTGGATGGCCACCAAACTCATTCATCTTCTTAAGGAGGTCTGAGCACTTCAGCTTCTGCCTAAGCCGCTAGGCTTAGATAATAAGTGCTCTAGACAAAGTCCCTGTCTCTTCTGTCTTCCGCACAGTGATTAGGATAATGTTGACACCTAATCACCTTTAATTAGGACTAGTAGAACTGCAAGGTTATCCAGCCTTTCATAAGCATCTGTATAAACCCCAGATAATCCCATCAGGCAGTGATGCACACAGACAACTGCCTCTGGACAAGTAAGGTCACAACCAAGATTTGATAGGAAACATTCACTGAAAAGAAAACAACTGAACTTACTTTTTATACAGAGGTTTTGGGTAGTGAAAGTTCCTCACATGTATTACTGTTGCAACTCTTACAAATTATTGGACATTGTTCCTGTTGCATAGAATGGGGGGTTTGAAGCTAAAGAAGAGAGTGGTTTGGCAAAAGCCATTGTGTGGAGCCAGGAGCTTCCTAATCTGTAGCCACTACAATTTGGCAACTCATGAAAGACATACTTCCATTTCTGAAAATGGGTCTCTGCACGTGCACTGTCTTAGTCCTCATAATAAGTAACAATAATAATGTGCAGTCATGTCAGTTCTAAATTATGGTGACCCTTTCTATCACCCAGGGATTTCTAGGTATAAAGCAGAGGTAGCCAACCTTTTTACGTCAGAGGCCCCCCGAAAGTGAGCACATTTACGGCTATCATAAATAGGCCCACTTCAGTGTTTACAATACCCACATGTGCGTTTGTGCATGTGTGGGTGCATTTTACAACTGACACAAACGTGTCTGCTTCCACTTACGGGTACGGGGGAAGCAATGACAGGCCAGATAGAATGGCATTATGAGCCAGGGCCAGCCTGTGGGCTGTAGGTTGGGAACCCCTGGTATAAAGTATCCAGAAGTGGTTTACTAGTCCCTCTTTCTGGTTTTGCACTGGGACAGCGCAGCTTGCCCAAGGCTATAGTGGATACAGGGCAGTCAATTCATTAAACACATGCTCTGGGTGATCCTGGCTGGCCTCTGTCTTGGGAGTCTAAACCACTGAATGCTACCAGCTTTTAGAAGCCTATGCTCAGTTGATTCAAAGATTCTTCATTTTTTTGGCATACTGTATCAGGTAAACTCCCAACATAAATTCCTGAGAAATTCCTGGAATCAAGTAACAGTTTTACTGACTGATGTTGACAATGTAAAAGTGGAAGAACATAAAAAAGAGTTAATATCTATAATGTTAACATCCGGTAGACAATGTATTGCGAGAAATTGGAAAAACGATGTGGTTTTAAAAATTGAAGGCTGGTATAAAGAAATGTGGGAACTTGCTTTAAATGATAAGTTTGACCTTCTAAGGAGCAGTCAGGGTTGATTTCTTTTAGGATCGACTTATTTGTTCTTCTCGCTGTCCAGGGGACTCTCAAAACTCTCCTCCAACACCACATTCACCATCTGCAGGGATCTTTGATCCTAGAAAAGTAAAATCTGTCACTGCTTCTACTTCTTCCCCATCTATTATCCAGGAACTGATAGGGCCTGTTGCTATTATCTTGGTTTTCTTGATGTTGAATCTCAAGCCAGCTTTTGCACTCTCTTCTTTCAACCTAAGCAGAAGTTTCTTTAGGTCTTCCTCACTTTCTGCCATTAGGGTAGTGTCATCTGCATATCTCAAGTTGTTGATGTTTCTCCCAGCAATTTTAATCCCAACTTGTGATTTGTCCAACCCTGCATTGTGCATTATGTGCTATGTGTATAAGTTGAATAAGCAGGGTGACAAAATGCAGCCTTGTCTTACTCCTTTTCCTATTCCAAACCACTCCGTCATTCAGTATTCTGTCCTAATTGTTGTTTCTTGACTCTTGTACAGATTCCTCATGAGGCATATAAGGTGTTCTGGTATTCCCATCTCTTTATTTACTTGCCACATTTTGTCAAAGGCCTTGGTCTAATCAATGAAACAGAAGTAGACTTGTTTCTGATATTCCTTTGTTTTCTCCATGATCCAACTTATGCTGGCAATGTGGTCTCTAGTCCCCCTGCCTCTTTGGAACCCAGTCTACACTTCTGGTAGTTCTCTCCACATGCTGCTGAAGTCTATCCTGTATTATCTGTATATATCCTGTATTATCCTGTATAAAAATTAATTCCTGAGATATTTTGCCCTCTCTCTTACCATTTCTGGGAGACCTACATCTATGCACTTCATTCAGCTGAGCCAGAATATGTGACTTTCTTGAACTCTGATTTAGAAAATCTCCCTTATTAGCATCTGTTTCTGGTCTCAGAGATGAGCTGGGCTCCTGAACTGACACGATCTCTCCAGAATGGATTAAACTTACTTTTGAATGGTTTTGATAGCAGTTTATATATATACAGTGATCAAACAGCACATATTCCTAATGATTCGGTACTGATTGTTATCATTCCAAGATGTAAAAAGATGGAAAGGTCTGACCCCTTCCAATTACCAAACAATAAGTCTGTTTAGCAGAGTGAACAAGCTGTATCTTACAGATGTACATTGGGTTTTTGGGGATTGGATAGTTCAGGAAACCCTCAGAAAGAAAACGACAGTGGGCTTAAGGACCAGGCACTCAACTTTTCATCAAAAATTTATTTGAAAGAGAAACACACTTCCAAGGCTTACTGGTATTTTATGCTACCTTTGTAGAACATGAGAACATGATTCTCATGCTGCCCAACAATTATTTTGTAAGAAAAAGATGCAATTCATATTTTGTGTACAGTCCCAGTCAGGGGAAATATGAAAATGAGATATAGCCTGCCCCTTTTGCTGTTCAGTTTTATACCATGCTATGGTTCAATTTTTATTGAATCCTGACTCTCACCTTCTTAAAGTAGTAAACAGACAGATACTTGTTTTATTTAATGTGAATTCACAGTCATTCACATTAAATAAATATGAGAGCTCTCGAGGTTTTACTGTACGTTGTACTGAAGAGCAGCTCACAATAAAGTACTGGAAGATTAAAATTCTGTTTTTTGCTAAAGGTTTGCTAAACCCAAGTAACAAATCGCTGCTCATGATATTCACACAACACACATATTTTGATATTTGATCATGGAGTGCCCAGATTCTGCATGTCACTGAGAATGTTCAAAGATCTGTCACCACTATCATATGATTTTTCTTCTTGAAAGACAACTCATACATCCCCGCAGCAATTAAAACCTCCTAGAGCAGTGATGGCAAACTTTTTAGAGACCAAACTGCAACCCAAAACCCACTTATTTATCACAAAGTGCCAACAGGGAAGGGAGGAAACTCTTCCATTGGACTGCTGGGCAGAGGGGCAGGGCCAACTTGGTGCTGGGGCAACCTCATGGGTGCCCTGTGAGGTCTCTGAGTGCCACCTCTGGCACATGTGCCATAGGTTTGCCACCACTGTCCTAGAGTAAAGCTAAAGAGCACCTTATTTATGAATCTTACCCAGGCACATATGAAAATTCTTGGCCCTGGAAGCAATCAAATCTGAATTTCTACATGCCCTTTGGGAGACCCATGCTCTATGCCCAATACTTAGGGTGAAATTTAAAATGGTGCTTGGTTCTAAGTGAATCTTTTTTGGTTTAAGCTAAACCTTAGCTCACTTGACTTAGCTTGTTTGATCCTAGGAGGAAAAAAAATCCACTCAGGATGATGGCAGCTGTTGAACTATACCTTACATTCAGTCCTCCCTTATTACATCTAGAGTGCCTAAGAGGTCAAGAAACAATTAAGCAATGGATCTGAGAGGAGAGAGCATAGATCTTAGGTTATTTTACAGCTGGAAACTTTAATAAAATATTATCCAACTGGATATCTGTACTGTCTAGAAATCCCTAAATATTTAAGAACACTGGCTTATTTTACAATTTACCATCAGCTATTTTATAAGGGGATCGGATAACGTTAAAGCTCCATAGAGATTCACTGTAACTGCACAGGCTTTAGCGGTTGTTATCCGATCCATCCCATAGGACCTTAACGTTATTCGATCCAATTCTCCTCCCCATATTACTTAACGTTATGCGATTTTAGCGTTATCCGAGGTAAACGTTATCAAGGTATTACTGTACCTTTAAAGTGGCAAAGAAGCAGCAGATTCACTCTCTTCATTAATCATTATGGTAGCTTAGATACACACTTTGTGAGGAGATCACAAAACTGTTATTGTATGTACAGAATTGCTCATCCACTTGCCAGTATTCTTCACATCTTAATGGGGCTGTTCTATGATTGTAATAAAGACTGACTGACTGATAACCAGCTCTTGTTTGTCTTATGTAATTACATTTTTCATGAGAGGCAACTATACTGAGATAACTATGTAGAGACAACTATGTCTCATGAGAGACCCCATTTCCCAAGGCTCCTGCTTGTAGAGATCCTACACGAAAACAGGAACACAATTTTATTTATAATTTATTTCATTCAATTGTTATAACGTCCTTTTGGCCAGAAGGCCACAAAAGGTGGTAAACTATCAGGTAAAACCATATAAACAGGATACATTAAAGTACCATAAAATAATAATAGTAAGACATATAAGTAGACAACAATCCATACAAGAACTAATGAAAAAAAGGAGATGACAAGCTGAAAAAAGAATCATGGGTAGGAGGTGGAAGAATATCCTTTTAGTTGAAAACATTGAGCTGTCTGAAATTCTATTTTCTCGCAGAAGTTATATAAATGCAATAAAAAACATAAAATGACACCTCTATCTCAGGCTGCAGTTATATACCTAAAAAGCCACGTGTCTGCATCAGAGTTAACATGAAAAAATCAATTTAAAGAACAAACCAGCCCACATTATTTGACTGAAATGCTGGTTATTTTCACTCGCCCTCTGGGAGTCATTTATTTTGCACCAATTCTTGACTTGGAGCAAAATTAATTGATTTTAAATGGTTACTTGCTGCTTTCGGTATTTACTGGGGTTTTCACTGTCTCCCCGATCAACTTATCAGCAAGACAGACTCTAGTTTATGGTTGGTGATGATCTGCCCCATCAACACTAAGTGGGTGTGGAGGGGGGTAGAATCAGGCAACAAAGCTGAAGAGGAGAAACCCAAGTGAGGAGACCAGTGCTCAAGAAGCAAGGAGAATGAGAGGCAACAGGTGGGCAAGCAGGTGAGGAGAAGTCAGGCAAGGACCTTTGGGTTTCATTCTAAAACTGGGGGACAGACAGACAGATAGGGCTGGATTATCAATCAGCACCAAAAGTTATCTCAATTTCCACCTCTCTCTCTCTCTCTCTCTCTCTCTCTCTCTCTCTCTCTCTCTCTGTGTAAATATTACTTCATCAGTGTTTTCCAACCTTTGGTTTTTGGACTTCAATTCCCAGAAGCCTAAGTCAATTCCCCAGAGCACTGATCAGCCAATGTACTGACTTAGGTTTCTGGGAATTGGGAATTGAAGTCCACCAGTGTTGTGCAGGGGACTGCAGTGGTTCAAGTGGTTATGACACAGAACTCACTGACTGGAAGATTGGAGTTCGATTCCCAGGTGCTGCATGACAGAGTGAGCTCCCGTCTCTGTTCCAGCTCCTGCCAAACTAGCAGTTCGAAAGCAAGAAATTGCAAGTAGATAAATAGGGACCACTTTGGTGAGAAGGTAACAGTATTCTATGCACTCCAATGTTGAGGTATGCCTGTCACTGACCCTAGAGTCGAAGACAACTGGCTTTTACGCAAGGACAATCTAGTGTTTTGCAGAACATAGTCTGGGAAAAGCTGGATAAGAGGATGACAGGCTTCTCAAAGTTGGAATGGAAATTCAATAACAAATGAGTGTGGAAGGAGCAGTAGTGGAATCAGGTGAGGAAGCTGAGAAAGAAGAGGGACCAGGCAGAGGGGGGAGTGCTCAGGAAGGAAAGAAATGCATGGCCAGGATGAATAAATTTTTAAATGAATAAATATTTTTAAAAAGATATATTGATACATGAGCCAGTATAAAATCATGCGTTGATCTACAGTATGGGAGAGCTGCTTTTCATGATAGATGTGATTTGAGAATTCCATGACTTGAAATCAGGTTTGGGGGAAAGCACACAATTTCAACAACATTTTAAAAAACAGTATAACTGCACACTCAGTTTCATGAGCCTTGTCACAATCAGCTCCTGAAACACTCCAAGACCTCTTGGAGAAGTATTGCCCTTTACATAAGATCACATTCAGGCTGGGATCAGAAAGGCCCTGGTCACATCTTAATGTTCCTGGTGTCATTCAGTGGCTAAGGAGGAAAGCATTGGACATAACAGCCAGGTGCTGCCTTGCTGATCTGTAGTTCAGCTCAAAGGTCTCAGGCCACTACTTCTGTCCACCAGCCTTCCAAGTCTCAGGTAGAGTGTCCTGAATTTCAATTCCCATTGGTCACCCTGGACTGAACATAGATCACAATTAGTTTCTCTTTTGCCATTCCAAGCAGCGATATTATTGAGAGACTGGACGTAAGATTTCATCTCCATCCCTTCCTAGGAAGCTGACTACATCCTGAAATATAAGACTGAGAAGTCACTAAGAAAGGAACTTTTCTACCTAGTACTTACTACATCTGCCTCAAATTTGAAGCCAGCCTCATCACCAGGGAAGCTGCAGAGATCCCCAGTCTCCCTTTCCCTGTCTTTGCCATACACAGTCACAGAGTTACTGCTTGAAAACATCTTCTTTTTCTTTACTTCCTCTTTTACTCGTTCAGGTGTCGAGGGAGATATAAGTTTCTTGCTTTAGCACTTCTAGCTGCTTCCAACAGCATTACAGTAGAACCTCGTATAACAAAAACAATTGGTTCCACAAGACACTTCATTATACGATTTTTTTTCATTGTATGATGCATGCATCGTACAACGAAAACTTCTATGGGAAAAATCGTACAACGAAAATCCCTATGGGAAAAATTGTACAACAAAATCTCTATGGGAAAAATCGTACAAAGAAAAATTTTGTTGTACGATTTTCCCCACAGAGATTTTTGTTATACGATGCACTCATTTGCTCCAAAATTCTCTTCGTTGTACGATTTTTTCATTGTATGATGCATTCATTATACGACGTTCCACTTTTTTTGGGCTTCTTGTAATATTTCTTTGATGTTATCTCCATCTTTCTCATGGTCTTTGTCCTTCTCTTCTTTTCACATATGCCAGTGCTGGCAAAACTAGGCCATGCATGCTAGAAGTGGCACACTGAAGCCTTTCTCCTGGCCATTGTGGGAAAGCCACACACCATGTAGCCCAGTCAACACAGTTTCCCCACCAATCCTCTCTCTCTCTCCTCCAAAGGAGAGAAGGGAGGGGAGGCTGAAATCCTGGGAGTCTGCAGCTGGGAGAGGTAAGGTGGGGAGCACTCATGGGGATAGGCCTGATTAGTGGGAGGGGTAGGAAGCCCTGTAGGAGGTAGGAAGGCCTGGTGGGGGTGGGAAGGCTTGGTGGGGGTTGTCTGGATCCAGAGAGGCCTTTGTGGCGGTTGAATGGGTAGTGGTGGGCTACAATTTTTTTTTACTACCACACTGTGGGTGTGGTATAGTGGAGATGGCCAGGGGGAATGCCCTGTGTTGCACTCGAATTAGGACTACTTTATTTCAAAACTTGGATGGGTGGGCCCAGCCGGAATTTCTGCTACCTGGCGAACTGGTGAAAACCTGCTGATGCCTGCGGCTTTTCTGGAGGCCAGGAGGCTTTTCCAGCATCTGGTGTGGCAGAGCATTGCTTGTCTGGGGAGGGGGCCTGGTGGTAGGGCCTGGTGTGGTGGCTGGGGCTTGTCCGGGGATGACTTGCCAAGGGAACAGCACAAAGTTAGGTGGGATGGGGTGGTGTGCATGTGCACATGTGTGCACAGCTTCAAGCACATTGGTGACATCACCTGGGTGCACACGCAAGTGATGTCATCGGCATGTGTGATGCCTATCACCCAGCTCTCCTTTTTGGGCACTTGGTCTCTAAAAAGTTTGCCACCACTGACATATGCCTTGACATATGACTTCCAAGACATTCTCTCCAAATGGGCAAACCACTTTATTTGTTATCTCCGTATGTAACCATATAGGTTTACATGCTTGAAACGATGCTGTTCTGAAATGCAAGTGTTGGGATGGGTGAGCCTGCCCTGAGGCTGAACAGTTAAGCTGTCAAGTAACCTTCAGGTTTTGACTTTCAAAATAGCCAAAATTTTGCATATGAGGTCTGACCCTGCATGCCAGCTGTTGCAAAAACAACAACACACAAAAACCCAAATAAATACAAATAATTCAAAATGTTTGATTACAAAACAACTAGCAAGAAAATATTACTGGGAAGCTAACTACCTGTCTACTTTTCCTCTCAAGTCTGTTCATAATTCTCTCCCAGATTTGCTTCTTACAGATGAATTTTAGTTCCACAAAATCACATTCCATCCATAAGATAAACAGTGTGACTGTTATCTCTATTCTTGTCTCTTCCTCTCTTCATCTTTTTGCAAGAGCATCACCTACTATTCCTTTCCGCCACTGCCTAGTACACAAATACCCCTTTGCAAATAAAAATAAAAGCTTCTTATCACCCTTTTAAACATGCCACTCTATTTATCAGGGAGTCATAAAAATACCCTTTTCCCACCATTGTAAAAGGGCAGCATTGATTAATGATACTTTATTTTATTCTCCTTACAGGGTAAAGTTGCCTAATTACACAAATCAGGGTTCAGACTTCCTTTGCTTCTGTCTTCTAAATAGCTCGGCAATACCTTTATTAGAACTGATGACAATGTTCCAAAAATGTGCAAGTCTTGGAGTTCTCCAGAGCTCTGAAATCAAGCTATATGATGCCTGCTATTAAGAAGCTGCAGAACTCAAATAATTTTGAGACTTTTCCATTCCTTGGTATTTGTACCGCAACCTTGATACCTTAACTAATGAAGAGTACAAAATATACACATTTTCATGAAATTTTGTTGGTCATAATATGTGTTTTATCTATCTGTGGATTTTGCTTTTTCTCTCTCATGGATCAGCACAGCCACATTTTCTTTGATTCATTTGGACAGTCTCACTGCTTTATGTTTCATCAGCCTTCTTGCTCAGTGTTATGTACTTATAAAACAAGACCACAACGTCCTAAATGATAGAAAAATGCAATGTTATATATATACTGTGCACAAATGGAAAAGAAGTAAAAGTTTTTGTGAAAGAAGGAATTTCTGCCAGTGTAGCTTGTAGATCTACTGGTTAAAATTCTCTCTCCTTTACAGCTGTTTTAAAACAACTCCCCTTCTCTTTTGTCTCTGGCTATTCCACTCATGTATATGCCTTATATGTATGCAATATGCCTAGTAGCCTATGGCATTTCTACCTATGCCACTTTGGATTGTGTGCATGCCCTTCTAGTTCCTGTAAGTATTGGCACAGTTCTTTATAACATAAAGACTTTATGGGTTGTATTGGCCTAACATTATCCACTTGCCTATAGATTACTGTTTTCAGGCTCTTCTCAAGTCCCCTCCACCTACAAACAAGACCTTCTAAACATATACTTTCAACTCTGACATTTTGGAGGACTTGGGAATTGCTACTTGCAGTCACCTTCAGGTAGATTCTACCAGTGTTGTGGGACATGTACACATTCCCCAATTTTATTGTTTTACAGGACATAGTGGATAAAATGATTTCCTTGAGAATAGAAGAGCAGCACAGAAACCAGATAAACATAAATATGGAATAACGGAGAGGTAGGGCAAGCACACTATATCACTGATGACATACAGGCTAAAGGAGCTTTACTTAATTTCCACATCACTTTGTTTTAGAAAGCTGGACCAAATTTCACTGATAAAACATATGTGCTGCACACACGATGTCTTAAGGTCCTACCAGCACCATCTAGAACAAAAATCTTCTCAGATAGTAAAGAGTCTTTTGTACCTTTAAAAAAAAAATTGTGTTTAAGCAATTTTATTTTGACAGTTGGTGAAAGAGCACAAATTACACAAAAGAGAGTCTCTTTCATATAATTAGTGTTCTTCAGTGATTTATGAAAAGGATACACATTTCTTTTGTGTTGTCTTTGTTATGTAAACATTTAATGCCCCTTCACTCTCTGTCTGCCAAATTACTTGGGAAATTTTTAATCTAATAGCATCCACTCAGAACCTCCACGAGTAGGAATTTTCAATCCGTAAAAGGGCCTGGAACTGGGATGGAGAAAAGTCCTGAAAATGATAACAGGCCAGAATCTTATTGCCAATTTACACTTGTAAATGAGAACTGACACTGACTTCGCTGACTGGAAAGTCAGAGTTGGATTCCCGGGTACTGCATGATGGAGTGAGCTCCCATCTCTGTTTCAGTTCCTGCCAACCTAGCAGTTTGAAATCAAGAAATTGCAAGTAGATAAATAGGTAGCATTTCAGTGGGAAGGTAAACAGCATTCTATGCACTCCAATGTTGAGGCATGCCTGCCACATATCAACAGAAATGTCTGCAGACGCAGACAGCACTGGCTCTTTGGCTATAAACAGAGATGAGCACTGAACCCTAGAGTCAGATATGACTGGCTTTCAAGCAAGGGTGACCTTTATCTTTACCTATGGGAACTGAATATATACATTGACAAACTGTCTCTCATTAATGAGGTGCTGGTGTCAGTTTTCACCACACTAGCATATATCGACAAGAAGACTCTAGCCAATGTACAATTCATGTCTGAGCTTTGCTGTTTTACAAGTGTAAAATCTATGCAAATAATAATTAAAAAAACTTACAGATTTATTTTCTGCCACCTAACAGTTTTTTATTAACAGAGAATGTTCAACACACAACAATATCAATGGATTTTAAGTTGAATTTTAATGCTTAAAGGGACTTTAAAATATGATAAGCCTAGAAATGTAAAATTAAGTAACAAACATCTTCCACAGATTTTATTTATCATGCACTTCCCTAAATGAAAGGCAAGGAGGTGGTCTAGAATATTTACATGTAATTTTGAAATGCTAGCGATAAATATCACCAATGTTTGGTGACATGGATTTATAATTGCAAGACTACTTACCATTAACACAGTATGTTTGAGCTGTCAAAACATGTCAGAAAAGAACACAGAAAATATCTTCTGAATCAGACCAAATGTTTGACTAGTCTAGCATCCCATCTCTTACACTGGGCAACACAAATTTCCTGGAAACCAATAAAGGAAGGATGAAGAAAAGAGATTCCCCATATTGCCCAGTCTAACGTGCTGTAGAATCCTAGATGCCCGGATGTCATTCACCTTTCATGGTTAATAGTTCTAGACAAAAATTCATATAGTCAAAGCAATGGTATGTCCGGTGGCTGTGAGAGCTGGACCGTTAGGAAAGCTGAGCGTAGAAGAATAGATGCCTTTGAGAATTGGTGTTGCAGGAGAGTTTTGAGAGTCCCCTGGACAGTGAGGAGAACAAATAGGTCAATCTTAGAAGAAATTAACCCTGACTGCTCCTTAGAAGGTCAAATAGTAAAGATGAAGCTGAAGTACTTTGGACATCAAATGAGAAGAGAGGATTCACTTGAGAAAGCCTTGATGCTGGGAAGGGTGGAGGGCAAAAGTAGAAGGGGGCGGCCAAAAATGAGATGGCTAGATGGTATTGTAGACACAATGGGCACAAAGCTGAGCAAGTTGAGGAGGATGGTGGAGGACAGAGGTGCCTGGCGGACAGTGGTCCATGGGGTCGCAAAGGGTCAGAATCAACTGTGCGACTGAACAACAAAAGTTCTAGAAAGCCATGAATTTTCCTAATTACCTTTTAAAATCATCTAAGAGATGACAAATAAACATGAACTGTCTCAGTTAAAATAATCCTGTAAGTAGTTATTATCCCCTGTTTTCAGACTGAGGAAGGCAGGGCGAGGACATGGGGTGTAGCATTGCTGAATGAGACAAACTTAGCTAAAGAAACCTGATGAGTTTATGGGTGTAGCAAAAATCAGACTTGCATTTCTAGACTACAGTCACTGTCTTCACTAAAAATAAGGCATTGTCTGTCACTATTTTTTGGGGAGGTGTGGTCCATGGGGTCGTGGAGGGTCGGAATCGACTGAGCGACTGAACAACAACAAAACTAAGTTATTTTACAATCCCTTTCAACAACAACCAGCAATCCAAATCCTCATTCATGTACAATGTGATAAATAAAGATGATAGAATAAGAACTACAGAATACATACTGTAAGGGACACATTCATATTGCACTTCTAGATACTTGTACGTTCCTGGACAAGGGTCAGGAAACACATCTGGGCCAGCTACCACTGCACACTGTGTCCGGTTGCTGCACCTGAAACAGAAGAGAAAATAAGCAAAATAAAATCTGAAATGCCATGATTAGACCTGTTTACATTATGGATTTATTTTCTAAGGAAACAATCACCTTAAATATTTTTAGGATTTTATATCTATACAGTAGAACCCTATATAATGAATGCCTTGTGTGAAAAAATAGTACAACGAAGAGGATTTGAAAAAAACATTGTGCCCCGTATAATGAAATTTTTTGTTATATGATGCAATGCATCTCTAAGAGAAAAATCATACAACGAAAATCTGTATGGCAAAAATCGTACAATGAAATTGTTTTTGTTGTATGATTTTTTCCCATAGAGATTTTTGTTGTACGATTTTCCCATAGGGATTTTTGTTGTATGATGCATGCATCGTATAACAAAAAAGTCGTATAATGAAGTGCCTCATAGAATGAATTATTTTCGTTATATGGGATTCTACTGTATGTGTATAGATGTGCCTAGAGAGAGCATATATATTTCCTGTGAAACGGGAATAAACTGCAAATATAGGACAAAATTCTATTATTTAGTAAAAAGTAACTCTAAAACAAGAGGAGAAAGCAATTTAACACCTTGACAGTTAACCTTACAAAGAATGAAACTTACTTCAAAATTATTTTATATAAGGTTTAATGGAATGTCTCAGCAAACAGATACAGACTGTAATATTATGTATGTTACTCCCTCTCCCCATTATTTAGTCACAATAAAACCTTAACATTATACAATAATAAAATGAAGATGACCCAAATTCTGAAATTTGGAAAACCACAACTCTGTATTGGCTACTGTAAGCTCTGTTTTGAGCACCATCATCACAGAATTTACCAAGATATTAGAAAAGTGTAAAGATTGCCCTTTCTTGAGCAAACAGTTTATTTCTATAATATACATGTTTCAATGAACCTTCCACTCCCAGCCTTTGAAGTTGAGTCACTTTGGTTGCATCCCTCAATTTGAGGAAACTACAGGGCTTTGCACATTCTATTCATGTGAAAATCAAATGCATCCTCACAAAATTAAAAACAACAAAAAGTCATGTGGCACTTGAAGAGCGACAGTCTGGCATAAATTCCATGGAGCTTTCTTCATCAGAACCATGAAGCTCAGTTGGTAGATTATAATCAAATGTTTGGATGGGTGATTGAGTTGGGGGTAGCTGTTTAATAAGGAAATGAAGCATTATTTTTTAAAATTCCCCTTTAAAAAATAAAGAAGGAATGATGAGCCTTAATTCTCAAGCTTTCATTAGCTTATTCCTGTTTCCTCAGGGAATTTTTTTCCACAGGGAAGATGGCTTCATATTTACATGAAGAGGTTTGCAGATTTTGTATTAGCAAGTAGTGCGGTGTGGAGGGTGGGTGGGAATGGGGCAGCATCCCCAGGGACAAAAATGAAGTGAGAAAATAAAGACGTCTATAAAATTATTTGGGGGAGGGAAGAATCTTACAAAGAAAAAGGGGAAAGGAGGAAAACTACAAAATTGGGAGGAATGGAAGGAGAAAAAACTTTAGAACAGTAAAGTCCCAAAAAAGTAGCCTGCCTTGCTTGTTTGCTTATAGCATTTATACTAGGGGTTCTCAATCAATGGCCCGGGGCCAAAAGTGGCCAACAACACCATTTTGTGTGGTCCATTACCACCTCTGCCACACCCAGAAGTGCCATGTGTGGCAGGCAGGGCAAAATGGCCGTCTGGCCCCTAAAGCAGCTGAGAGAGCATGACCTGGTCCTTAGCTAAAAAAGGCTGAGAACCCCTGATTTATACACAGCCCTTTTGGTGCATCATTCTGGGCAGCTTACAAAAATATACGAAACATCATAAACAACAGTTAAACTTGCAACCAAGCACAACCATCTACATAAAGACATAGAAAACAATTGTTTCACACAATATTTAAACTCTCATTTTGAATATAATCAACATCTATACCGCAATAAAAAAGTAGCAGTAAAAATGGCAATACAGTAGCAGCAAATGATATATATTTGAGACCAATCACATTGCAGCCCACATAGTCTTATTAGCTGGAGAAGGCTTGTTGGAATAAGTATGTCTTCAAAGACTTACAGAAAGATAATAATGAAGGAGAAGGTCTTATCTCCACTGGCAATTCATTTCAGATGGTGAGGACTATGGTGGAAAAAGCTCTTGATTTGGTCAATGCTTTTTTCATCTCTCTAGGTTGAGTATTTAAGTTTGGCCAATGACAATGCCTAGAAGGTGGCTTCTTTTTGGCAGTTTAAAGTCTTAACTAGATCCGAAATAAGAAGAACCTCACTAGATGTGTCCACTTGAAGCTTATACATCTGTGTGCTATGGGTATAATTTCTGAGGAAGAGGCTCTCCCTTAGATAACTTGGTCCCAAATGGTTCAGGGCTTCATTAGTCAGCACCAAAGATTTTAATTTGGCATGAAATGCAACGGGCAACCAACGAAGGCTAGCCAGGACCAGTATGATATAGTCAAATTGGCCACTACCCACAACTAGTCTGGCAGCAGCACTTTGTGCCCACTGAAGTCTCAGTAACAGCCTCAAGGGTAGCTCCACATAGAAGGCATTACAATAGTTGATTCTGGAGTTTACCAGTGCATAGATCAGGGGTGCCCAAACTATGGCCCATGGGCTGGATCTGGCCCCTGACACCAATTCATCTGGCTCATGAAGCCCTCGTTGCTTCAGGAAACAGAAGTACAACACACCCATATGGGCATGTTGCACTTCCACTTCTGGGAGCAACGAGGGCTTCATGGGCTGGATGAATTAGTGCCAGAGGCTGGATCGGTTCATGGTCCAAAAAGTTTGGGCACCCCTGGCATAGATTAATGGTACCAGGGATCTCTTGTCCGGAAAAGAATGGAGCTGAGCTATGCGCAACCCCATTCTAGGTATTAGGCAGGCTGTCCCCTTTAGACAGCCAGTCACTGAGGGACAGCCTGCCCAATGAGAAAGGTCTTTGCTTGCTTGTGGAAAGACAGCAAAGATGTGGCCAAAGACTGGACTTCCATGTGAGGGAGTCTCAGAATCTGGGGGCAGTGACAGAGAAGGCCCTTTCCCGTTTCCCCACCAAACACACCTGTGAGGGAGTTGGTGATATGATGATAGCCAATATCCAGAACAGATATGGCATCTGAAGAAGAAACCCCCAAATGAGGAAATTCAAGAATTTTTTTTAATTGCTACTTTAAAGGCTGATGAAGACTGTAGTTTAAAGACAAAGGATAGGTAAATGGAAGCTAAATTAAGGAAGCAAAATTAAAAATCATATGGTGAAGTTGGGTGCTTTCCATTCATTTCATACAAATATATCTGGTTGTGGAACCAGAGATTGGAAATGTCTCAGAAGAAAATCAAGTCTGTGTAGACTTGAACAACCTGCACAGCCTCAACATACCCAGAAAGGAATGGCCAACCATTCAGTACCTAGGAAACCTTGAGACAGTTTAACATAGGTTGGAATCAACTTGAGAGCACATAATCATCAATTTTAACTGTAAGTCTTCTTGACTCTTCCCTTACAACAACTTTTTATCCTTGAAAAAATAATACATAAATTATAGTTCGAACTTGCTTTATTGTCTTGCACTAATTATGATGCTTCTAGTTCTTTGCCTGCATTAGGAACAATATTTTTGGGCTGAAATCCTGTTGTCTAGCTTAGTAAGTCACTCGAGTAGAATTGGTGAGGATTTGAATAGTCAACATCTTCATAAGTTAAATTGATGGACTCATTTTTGCTGTAAGTTAGTTTAGAAGAGTAAGTAGCATCTAGAGTAAGCTCATTTGAATCCATGAGTTTGCTCTAGTGCAATTTACTATGTTAAGTAATAGAATTTCAGCCATGCAACTAAGCACTGGGAAATTCCTAGTAATAATTCATAACGTCAGAAGCGTAACTATAAAAGGATCATTTACAAAATCATTTTGAAAATACAGGACAGAAAAGTTTAACAAACCACATGAAACAAAACCTGCTTCAGATATATTATGGTTCTGATTCAGCACTTCAATGCATCCATTTTGTAAGCAGTTTCCCCTGCCCCTGCCACGACAATTATACTGAAATTATTTGCTCTGAAGTAGAAATATTTCACAGTTACTTGAGGCTAAACGTTGTCTGCTTTGATGAAGACTAAATTTGAAACTGTACAAAAATGTTAATTAAGGAGTGCCCTAAGCAAAAAAATCTTTTAATTTTACAGAAAGACTCATAAAATCCCATATTCTCCTCCTTGTACCATTTAATAAGCCAGATGCCCAGAAACCCTTCCTATATTCTGATGGCATTTAGCGACATGATAAACCAGGAGTTCTCAACCTTTTAAAGCCGGGACCCACATCACATTCCCTCAGACAGCTTCGGGGACTGGACAGCCATTTTGCCCTTCAACCAACACATGGCATTTCCTGGTGGGGTGGAGGCAGTGTGGGGGGGGCACATGAAATTGTGGTGTGGGCCGCATCCAGCCTATGGGCTGCAGGTTGAGAATCCCTGTGATAAGCTGTCACAGATAAATAGTGCCTCTTCCTGGTTTATGAAAGAAGGAAAGAGCAGGGACAAGTAAGGATGCTACAGTAGTATAGCAGGTTCAATCCCTGAGTCTAACATTAAATTTCATCTTGTGCAGACAATTTTCCTGAATTCATTCATTCATTTCAAAATGGAGCAAACATTTAGATTGTTATTGAGGAAAGGACATTTAACCCTTCTGTCCTCCAGTATGAGAAAACAGCTCTCCCTGGAAGGCTTATCAGGATAGGCATGTCATTTTACTGGATAGCTCAGGGAGTTAGGTATCTTGTTGAAGAGGCCAAAGTTGGGAGTTTTATTCCCCACTGTGTGTCATGGGAGAAGAGCCAGCCTTACGGCCTTGGGTAAAATGCAGGATGCCCCAAGAAAAAGGGAAGGAGTAAATCACTTCTGCGTAGTCTCTATCTAGAAAACTTTGAAAAGGGTTGCCATAAGTCAGAATTTATTTATTTTATTTATTTATTTAGATTTATTACCCCGCCCTAATCAGGCAAACCTGACTCTAGGCGGCTTACAGAAATTCATAAATTAAAACCTTAAAGTTCATAAATTACTTAAAAGTCAATTAAAAAAGAATTAAACCATGAATTTACACAAATTTAAAAGATTTAAAAAGGTTAAAAGGTTTAAAAAGATTTTAAAAGTTTAAAAGAGTGAGGGAGGGGTGGCTGTCCCATCATATCAGCCACCCAACATGGGACCCCATGTTCCTGGACCCCCATACCTGCCCTGCCAGCCAGGTTTTTAGGCCCTTCCGAAAGGGCAGGAGCTCTGTCTGGAGACGTGAATTGACTTGAGGATATGCAATAATAATAACAATAATGTTTATAGGTAATGTTTATCTGCTAGTTATCCACATGGAACAAACAGCTTCATTGCTCCTAATGAAGCAGTTACAAGGCGGAAATGTCATTGCATAAATGGCCCAGTAGGAACAGCTAAAATGCCACATTTTACAGTGCCACTGACTTATTTGTTAGCAGAATATTCACCCATGGTTGCTTCTTATAAAAATTTAAAGAGACAAGCTTTTTCATCACATGCCTCTATTGTCTTGTCTACTTTGGTCCTTATTATGTACCCAGGTGTACACAAGAGAGCTAAACATTTCTGACTTTCTATTGTATGAGCAGACACAATTTGACAGAACAAAAGGCATCCAACATGTGTGACCCATGTTTTTGGATTATGACCCAACCTTGGCTAAGGCAGGAGTGGACAAAGTGCAGCATGTGGAGGTTATGGGCACCCTGGGCTCTCTTCAGTTCCTTCATCCAGTATATCCAATATTGATTTGTCTGCATTTATCTATTTAAGTGCAAACCAATCAAACTCCAAATTCTTTTCTGCATATTTATTTATTTATTTATTTATTTAACATATAAAATTTACCTACAATAATGTGTAAACCCATCACCCGGGGACATCAGTTCTTATCAGTTACTTTAACCAGTTCTGCATATTTCATAAGTCTTTCCCTCTATCTCCAAAATAGCATATATTCATCTCTAGGTTCAACAACTTTGAATTTTCCCAAGATATATTCCATACATTCTCTCCAAATATCCACAAACTCACTTTTCTTGGTAATACCCTTTTCAATTTCAATTCACATGTTAATTTATCATTAACTGCCATATTCCAAATCTCCTTATACCATTCCTACAAACCTAAATGTCTATACATTTTCCAATTTCTAGCAATTAAAATTCTTGCAGTTGTCATCAAGATCTTTTTCTGTTTTTGAAGTTTTAACCCTCCGAGTTCATTTAACAAAGCAATCTTAAAGCACAGTTGTATTCTAACTGATAATATATTATTTACTTCTTTAAAAACCTATATCCATATTTGTTTCACTTCCTTGTATTCCTACCACAAATGAAAAAATGTCCCAGGATATTCATTACATCTCCCAAAGTCTCATCTGTACCAGGAATCACAGTGACTTAATTGAATTGGGGTAACATACCATCACCAAACTAAAAAATGTTCTATCCTTTGCCTTCTGTTTCCATCTCTGGCTGAATCACTTTGCCAGCTGTTCGTCCCATCATTTTCGAGGTCTGTCTAGTGGTCTTTTTTGGTCTCTTGTTATCCAGTCTGTTAGCCAGCAGGTTCATCTGTTATCCTTTAGGTGAATAATGTGGCCTGCCCATCTTCTTTTTGGCATATATAGTTCATCGATCACATCACCCAGTCCGGTTCTTGGTTTAATTCCTTATTGCTGACCTTATCCCATATTGTTACTCTGCACATCCATCTTTCAATTGCTCTTTGTTTTACCTTTACCTTTACCTTGGGTTATCGCCAGGTTTTCTTCCTCTGATTTTGTAATTGCTCACATTTCGGATGCATACAATATTGCTGGTAAAATTGTTGTATTGAATACATTTGCCCTGATATAAAATGACTAACTGAAATGTCACATTAGAATCAACACAGGTGATCGTCATTAAGGAGACACAATATCGCCAAAGCTTTTTGTGATAACTTTGGAAGGTCTCTTTCATAAAATCAAATTTAAAGGTGGTATTAAGATTGGTGGACAAAGACTGACCCATCTTCTGTTTGCTGATGACTGTATCCTTTTTGCAACCAGACCTGACGATCTACAACATAGCCTCCAGCAGTTCATGATCTCTTCCAAACATGTCGAGTTGTAGATTAATTTAATGAAAACAAAATGAATGAGAATGGCTTGGGGTTCCATCACTATAAGTGGAACTGAGATTGAAGAAGTAGCTGATTATGTCTACCTCAGTCAGCAAATCCAACCAGATAATGTACCATGTGGTGAATTGATAAGAAGATGCAAAGCAGCTTTGATTCCTTTTAATATAAACCAAACAGTGCTAACAGACGACAGTCTGCCAATGTATATCAGCGCAAACGTATTCAATATGACAGTTCCCCATATTACTGAAAAAATGGTCAACTGGAAAGACTTTAAGAAGTGTTTCCTTTTATTATTATTTCTATTTATTTTCTATTTATTTTAACTAAAGACATAGCATAACAAATAAAACCTTAAACATTTACCCTCACATTCAAAGAGGAAATATATATATGAGGGCAAAATGTAACAAGATTATTAAACTATTGATTTATCAAAAGTGAACATTCAGAGGTCAATGAAGAAATGTTAACTTGAATGTTATCTCATCGTGGAATCCTTTTATCTAGCCACACATGTTTACCCAGGCAGTGTGATTTTTATAGCTGTCTTCTGTTAGCCAAGTCAAGGTTTGCGACAGATATCCTTAAAATACCATGCAAATGTTCATCTGTAATTTTTGACCTGCACTGGGATTTCATAATTTTCATCTTGGGGGAAATGTGTTCACATATGTATGTAGTGCCAAAGACTGTGAACATGCCTGCGGAAAATTTCTTTAAGTTGTTAGATATATCAGGCAGACCAAAATAGAAATCTAACCAACTATTTGTAAATGCCTTTGAGATAATCTTTGGCTTGCAAATCAATTAGTTCCATCTGAAAAAAGTTGCTTGCATCTTCTGGTGCTACTTAATATAGATTCTGAAACATTTTTATTTCTGTTCCATGCTTATGGCAATCAATGAATCTGTTCTGAAATTCCACCTGCTGTGATGAATGGAGCCTCTAGAAAAGTTTGGTATCCTTTTTGCAAAAATATCAGACCTTTTACTTTCCTGTCCAACCTGTTAGCCAGGGCACAAGCAGGCCAGACATCTCCTGTACCCATCCACACAGCTGCTTTATCTTCCCTACACTCTTATCTATCCTTCAACAGGGTAATGCAAAGGAGGAATGAAAAAGATGAGTACAGTACTAGAGGTACCTGAGCTCTTCTGACTAGCTAGTGAAGCACCCACAATGGCCAAAATGTTAGTATGCAGGATAAGACCAAGGGGTGTGTGTGTGTGTGTGTGTGTGTGTGTGTGTGTGTGTGTGTGTGTGTGTGTGGAAGGAAGAACCTAGGAGGAAGAACCTGAGGAAGGAAGAACCTAGGTGGGTCTGAGGAGAAATGTCTTGAGGATGATGTCAGTAAACAAGCAAGTTGGAAGGCAACACACAAAAAAAGGAGTTCATTTGGCCCATGGGCTGCAAGTAGAAGACCCTTGATTTAGAGGGGGGAACCTTTCTTTTGATTCTTTCTAGTTGCTGTACCCCATTTCTCTCCAAATATACACCCTTTTTTTAAAAAGCTTGACCTTTCACTTTCAATAGGACAAATTCTATAAAATGCCCCATCATTAAAGCTATTCATTTTGAACAGTCCTTTTTTTTTCTTTCATCTCACATGTAAACTTGTCATTTATAACTAAATTCCAATCTTCTTTATACCAATCATTAAGGTGAAAGTCTTTTTAACCTTCCAATTTTTTTGCAGTAATTAATCTAGCTGCTGCTATCAAATGTGTAATTAACTTTTTTTTGGCCAGTAAAATTCCAGGAACTAGACAAAAGTGCATTTTTATTTTTATTTTTTGCAGATACAGTACTTCAAATTTTATGCCTACAATTTAATTCATTTTTTTTCAAAATCTGATTCCCAAGATTTCTGAATCTCATCACATAACCACCATAAATAAAAATAGGTATTGATTTCCTGACTACATCTTCAATGAATAGAGAATACTGTATAATAATTCAAATTTTCAGGTGCTAAATATCATCTCCATATAGTTTTATAACAGTTCTCTTTGACCCTTATAGACATGCTTTTAAAAATCCCTTTACCTGTATTTCATAATCTGTTCCACTCTTCATTACTTAGTTCTGTACCGAAATCTATTTAACAAATTATTTTAAGACTAAAGAAGGGATTGGCACCTATCTGGCCAGGTTATCCTCCTATGGTAGTAGAGTAACCAACTTTTAATCCATCTATCCAGCTGAATCACATTATACTATACAATAATATTCTTTCTCTGTTGCCTCCTAAAGTACCCTTTATTTAAACTCTATTAGTTACTTTTTAAAATAATATATTAAAAGTATTATGACAAATATAAATTGCTTATTCCTTAAAAATATGTTGCAATTTTTTTATCAGTACAATTAAGTATTGAGCTTGACAATCTCTTCTTTAGCCAAGTGGTGGAATTGGACAAATTTTCCAAGAATTTAAGGAAGAAATTAGTAAATGATTAAAAAGGAAACAGGTTACTAGAATAAAAGATTGGTTAAGGAAAATAACTGGTAGAGATCAGTCTTGTGTTTTCTGTTAGTTTATTTGTCATTCAAAGACAATTTAGGCCCTCTTAAGCCTGTTTCAGACATCAAATAAACTTTGTCAAAGAACCAAAAAGTAAATAAGTTTTTGACTGTCAAGGTGTCAGATTGGCTAAAATGACTGACCTCAAGAGTATTGGAATTTGTTAATCCTTGTTCCTCCTCATCTTCTGCAACTCATATCTGAGAATGCATTTTTTCCTGAAGCAGGAAAAATACCATTGGCATGAATTTGTTTAAGCTGGACCCCAGCTTGCCATGAAATGACCTACACAGTATGATCATGGAACCATATCTTGCGGCACATATGAAATGAGACATGCAGGATTTAACATGAAGCTGTAGCCTTGAGGATATTATCAAGGTGCACCTTCACAGCCAGTCCATCTGGCATGGCCTCTTCCGCCTCCATGACCATTGGGAATCAGAGTTCCTCCTCCACTTATTTTGCCGCTTGGCCCAATATGATGGTTTTCAGTGGCATTTCCTCCACTGAGGGGACCATCACCACATCTAAAGGGGCTTATTATCTGCCTGTAGCAGTAAGCCCCTTTAGGGAGTCAGGTTACCGTCCAACACTCGGCACTGAGTCGCTGGCTATACGGTCTAATCCTTGCTATAAAGAATCTACATTGGAACCTCGGTTAATGTAATTAATACGTTCTCTGGGACATTTCTCATAGCAAAAATTACTGTAACCGAATTTCCCATAGCAATACATTGAATGCAATTTCCCATAGGAATGCATTGAAAACCAAAATACTTTAACAGAAATGCAATTTCGCATAGGAATGCATTGAAAACCAATTAATCTGTTCTGAAGAAAAAAAAAATCCGTAAACCAAGCCACTATATTCTATGGACTTCCTTTTGTTATGCGATTTTTATGTTAACTGAACCATTTGTCAACTGATGTTCCACTGTATCTGGAAACCAGCATGTTCAGTTGTTGTAAGAAGAATATAAATAGCCACATGGCATCTGTGGAATACCAGCTGCAGTAGGACTGATTTACACAACATCTTGAGTATCAGTGAAGGTGGACACTGTTGGATTTCTGAGGCTAGAAATAAAAGAGTTCTATAGCTTCAGAATAATTACTGGAAATGATCTAATATTTTCTACTTTAAATTCACGCAGTATTTCGTTATTCTGATCATCTTAAAATGAAAACTCACACTCTGGTTAAAGGAGGTTGATGTAAACAAAGCAAACAAGAATAAGGGCTCCATGGAGTAGGCTAGGGCAAAGGGCATCATTGCTGACCTGAGCAATTTCCACAGACCAAAGCACGTCTAATATAACTAATATTAAAAGAAACAGGACCAGCAAAATAGGGCACTTGTGCAATCTCCATCTTCTCAGCCGGCTAGAAAGTAGACAGTATTGGCCATTCTTGCCAACAAATGTAACTCAAGGCAATCAGACAGATTGAGTTTGGCTGTGAGGGCAGCTTAATACGTGTTGATATATGCCACATATTGAATTTATACGAGAAAATGTATAGAACACTAAGAAAACATACGAAAATATTTTGTGTAGTACATGCACATTTAAATATGGAGGCCTTGGATTAAAAGATCAGAATCCAACAATACAAGAAGAAGAGCTGTGAACACTTTTCTGAAGTAGCATATAAAAATATCAAACAGCTGTCAAAATTGTAGCTGTCTGATTATTTTAATGAGAACAGGATTTATAGCCTGGTGAACAGAGAAGTAAAGCTTCATCACTGAAAAGCAATCCTACCCAAAAGCTGTAGGCAGTGGAGATATAATTAAAACCTGTCAATAAAACAACTACATCCAGCATGTTGCAGTAGCTTCCTAGACAAGCATTGCTAAACCAAGTTATTACTTTAGAGGGAATGGTAGGAAGCCCATTCATTTAGAAAGATTTATATGCACAATAAATAAGAGAGATTTCCTAACAAAGGAAGCAGAGATAATTTGGGTTTCATCTTTGATTAGATCTTCAGCCTTTGGATCCATGAAAAATAAAAATATTTTTTTTCTGCCTCTAGAATGCTGTTTTGAAGTATTGCTTATATACAAAGCATTAACGAATGCAAAAGTAATAAAACTGGAACACTGATATTGTAATTTGTACACTTTCTTTAAGCCAAATATCCAGGGCTGCGGTGGCTTAGTGGTTAAGTCACTGAACTTGATGACTGGAAGGTCGACAGGTCAGCAGTTTGAGACTCGAGTGCTGCACGACCTAGCAGTCAGAAAGCAAGAAATTGCAAGAAGATAAGTAGGTACCAGTTCGGTGGGAGGTAAACAGCGTTCTGTGCACTCCGGTGTTTAGTTATACCTGCCATATGTCCACAGAAACGTCTGGAGACACAGACAGTGCTGGTTCTTTGGCTATAGACAGAGTTGAGCACTGAATCCTAGAGTCAGATACGACTGGCTTTCGACCAAGGGTGATCTTTACCTTTACCTATGATGACTGACCAAGACAGATTTTTAGGGCTCAGAGTTGTAATGGAAAGGCTGATGTTGTGTTGGGCATATAGTATTTAGAAAAAATTGGGGGTATAGTAACATATTTTTCTTACATACAGTACTATAAGTCTCCCAATAATTTTAATGCTATCTATATGCATTCATGATATAATCTAGAACCTTGCAAAGTACCCTCATACATCTGTTCTAGAGATCCTAATTTTTCTCAGAGAGGACAAAGGGCTTTTGCCATCTCAACTCACAGACAATTTTAGGCAGAAAGTGGTAATTCCAGATTATAATCCAGTGCCTGGATACATAACTTGGAGAACAGTGGCAATGAGCAGTCCTAGTCCTGACAATTCCCTTTAGTTGGCTAATTTTCAGTGGCTGAGTATCTGGATTTTAAGGGTTTTTGGAGTAAAAGCAAGTCTTTCTTGATCCCATTAAATCCAATCTTTGATTAAACACCAACAATAAGGATCTATGAATGTGTCTACCTTCTAAATATACAAAAATGAACAAATAATATTTTGCATTAAAAAAACCTCTAATGTTCTGGGAGGGAGGACTCTCTGCAATTTGAATTCTAAATCTTGTAGTGCCTAAGAGGTGAAAGGGTTGGGATAGAATTACCAATCCTCTTTGTTATCTGTTTCCTAATCTCCAGCTGCTTTACAGCATCTCAGTAAACAAAAAGGAGTTTGCTTTGCAATTAATGCCAAGAAATCACGGGATTTTAGCAGATAATCCTGTGATTTGCACAGAGCTCAATCACTTATCAGCTGCTTTGGAGAGATGGGTTGTTTGGCCTAGAAACAAACAGTGGCTTCCTGTAGGGTTTCTTCTAAAACTTAAAAGCAATATTTTTTCCATTTTTTTATTTTTCATTTTATTTTTTTGCTTTGTGTTGTAGCTTCTGTTAAATTAATCTGATTCAACTGAAATGCAATTTGTTCAGAGAAATAAAAAAGAAAGAAAATGAAGCTTTTGAAAATATCATGAGGAACATTCTTCTTGTGTTTGATGTACTTGACATTTGGTTTGGCTGGTAGCAAGTTTGTTTGAAGTGATTGTAAATACCTGTTTTCTGCCTAGGTTGCTTTAGGCTATTAAACCACCATTATTTAAGGGTCAGAATTGACTGTGCACCTGAACAACAAAAACAGTAGTTTGTTCATTCTACTAGTCTCTCTTTTGCATGCTGGGGATCTGCCAGATATTTGTTTGTATCACAGCATTTCACAATTAGATTATGTTTTACCTGAAGTGGTTTACTTTGTCAGGAAAAGACCTATTTCCTAATGCTTCCCAAGGCTTGAAATTACTATTTTTCAGCTAGGCCTCATAAAAAATCTTTTCCCATCTCTGTGTGTCTCACAAGACTGTCACGAGATGGTTGTTTTCAGTCAGTGTTCCCGTGTTATCGTTCCAGCTTGCAGAGCTTAGAGTGTTATGTCTTCACATGGATGTAAACAATTCATTGTTTTGAGAAAGTTTTCTCTATTACCTGACTGGCTAAGAGTAACCCACCTGACTACAAATTCTCCATGTTTGCAGAGAAGTTAGCTAGTTTGTCTCTGTTTCTCAATGGACTAAGACCTCAGTTTGGCTTATGGGATTTTTCTCTCCTTTTCACTATGATTACCTAAAGATACTTGGACTGTTCTTATTGGACTGATTCCTTGTTATGAGCCTCTAATATGCGTTTTTATGGACTTTACTATCAATGAACCTGAAGAATAAAACAGCTGTTTCTCTTTGAAGATTGTTGTTTTCCTTATCACACACACACACAGGGCAACTCGGCTGCATGCTACCTGAAGAAGAAGCCTCCCTTGTTCTGCTCTACTGCTAGAGCTCAATAAGTTCCTTTTTAAAAGCGGCTCAGGTCTCTCAAAGGTGAAAGGTAAGGGTTAAATATGTTCCAGAAATGAGCATATGCTCAGGAGCATGAGTGGGAGGGCCCTTACAGAGACCCCTGAAGTCTGACAACTTCAATGACATTTTCTTGCCCATTTATTAGATTTCCTTTTGTACACTTGGTGGGGCATAAATTGCATATACGTAAAATGCTGCATTGATTGAACTTCTCCACATTCACAGAAAAATTGTCTTGTATCCAAGTAGCCTCATTTTACTTGGTTATTCTTTGATTTTCCTATTTTGCTTTCAAGTCTTTTAAGCGATTTCTAGGTGGTCCAGCCAGAATCTTGTCCTGGTGGGACTCTTTGGCATTCATCCGTTTGTGTTGGTTTTGCTCTTTACAGATTTAGCTTACTGTATATACTCGAGTATAAGCCTAGATTTTTAGTCCCAAAAAATGAGCCCCCAAAAGGGAAACTGCTTATACTTGGTGTGATAAAATGAGGCCCCAAGTCCTTCACATATCCAAAATGGAGTTTATTAGGTTTTAGTGTATAGTAGAAATGTGGCTTCTTGTGCTCGCAAAAGGCCACTTGTTTGTTTTTACTCCCTGGGACCCGGATGGGACGAAACAGACTGGAAGGCGCCAGGCCTCATAAATAGGACCAGAGTTGTTTATCCAATTCTGGGATCTGATTGGATGTATCCTAATTACCCAGGTTCACCTCATACCTGGCAAGGGTCTAGCAAAGGGCTAGAAAGGAGTTTGAAAATGGTGGTCGACAAGGAAACATCAATATGAGGGAGAAAGGCCATCCAACCAGGCCTTATCTCTGGAAGTCTTAATTATGGTAACTTAGAACAGGTAGATAGATTCTTTTTATTTAGGGGAGGACATGTCTTAAAGCATCCTTTCTCTAAAATGAAATTTTGATTAGGTTATTTTTCTATGCTGAGATCTGTAACCTGATTAATCAAGAACCATGCTACAACTTAAATAAAACATATTTTCTGCAATCAACGTGTGTTCATTGGAATTGGGATGCAGGGGTAACAGACAGTAAGTCCACTGGCCTCTTTTTTAACGCTACCTTACCTCTCATAAAAGTAAATTGGCTGGGCTCTGTATACAGAGAAGTCCCAGGTTTTGGTCAGCCGGGCGTGGCTGAGAACGAATGGTGAACATACATTCCTTGCCATGAGCTTTGGGTGAGTTCTAGAGGGGATTTTGGAATAATCCACCTTGGATTGAATGCCTGAGAGGTCCCAGAGCAAGTGAGGAAGAGTGTGCATTCATCATACTCAGGTCATGACCACAAGGATCCCAAGACCACTTCAGATGGAGATGAACCAACAATTTAATTAATTATACCATATTTTCATGTATTTTGATTATTTAAACTCATTAGAAGCTCCTGCACTTACCACTCTCAGCTTATATTCGGGTCAATCTATTTTCCTGGGTTTTCAGGTCAAAATTAGGTCGGCTTATATTTGAGTATCTACAGTAGTCTCTTTTGGTTTAATATTTAGACTTGAAAGGTGTGCAGAAAACATTTTCTCTATTTTAGCCATTGGTTATGTGTTTCATATCCATAGATTGGGTGGCTTAGTGCTATATTAAACTATTTCTTTAGTTATTTGCTAGCAACTCTTAATGTTCTTTTTCATGGAGGTAGCTTTTAGGCAGCCAGTAATTATCCTCAATTATTCATTAAAAGCTTCATCTATTTGTTAGGCATATATTGATTTATACTTGGGGTGCTCAAACTATGGCCCATGGGCTGGATCCGGCTCCTGATGCCAATTCATCCAGCCCATGTAACCCTCATCACTCCTGGAAGCAGAAGTAAAATGCACCTATCTGGGAGTGACGAGGGTGGCGTGGGCCAGATGAATTGGCATCAGGGACTATATTCAGCCAGTGGGCTGTAATTTGGGTACCCTTGGTTTAAGCAGAGAAAATGGCAGCTTAAAATCTATCTCATCCTGTTGCAAGACAGATTGCAAGGCACGTTTTACTTCTGCTTCCAGTGGGAGGAACCATATGACTGGCCCGCTGAACCATTTGTCTGACCCACAGCCTGAAAAGTTTAGGCACCCCTGATTTATACCATATGATACTAGCATATTTTGTTGTGGACTAGCACAGGACAAAGTGCTCAGCCATGCATGCTGAAGGGGAAAAATGTTAAAAGTACCAGAAGGCAAATGGAAGGCCACTGCATGATATTATTCCCAGGACAATCTTCATGGCTGATCACCATGAGGATAGCTAATACTGTATTCAGAATTGGATATGGCATTTGCAGAAGAAAGAAGACCAGAAGGTACTTCTGCTCTGGTCACTTTAGACAAAAGTTGGCTTGAAGCAAATTTTGGATATGGGAGAGGAAATTTGTATGTTCCGGGAGGGTATAAAATGAGAATTGTCATGGCCAGAATCCAGCTTTCTGGACTTTTCAGCCAGATTGCTGGAAGGCATGATGACACCATGTCTGGGACTCGCACCATCTTGAAGGGATGTTTCTGTAAACAACTGATAAAGTTGCTAAGGTAACTTGCTAAGGCACAGGCAACAATACTTTGCTCTACTGAATTGTCTTTCTCCCCCCCCCCCCATTTAAATGCATTCTGTTTTACCTAATAAGCCAAATGTCTTCTTTCAAGTTTAAGTGCACTAAGAAGGTTAGTTTTGAACTTACATGAATTGTTAAAGAAATAATTAAGTCTCTTACTCTGTCTCTGTTATTCAATTGACAGGAGCAATTTCTTTCCTTGGTTTCACTTTTAAAGTGTGTTTTAGTACACTGGGCTTTCTGCACTCCAAAGCCTGTTTTAACCCTTTCCTGGTTAACTTTATACCTGGGAGAGCATTCTTGCTTCAATGAACTATGTTGAAGAAATCATAAGGTTTTAAGATATGAGACTATACGAGTGTTGAATAGTTCTTTTAACTACCGTATACTATACAAGTAACTGTTACTCTTCAATATGTCTCACTTGTTCTCATATAAGTGATAAGCAATGTAACACAATGTACTGATGGATTTACCATGTCACATGATATGATTTTTCTCTCTCCTTGCTGTTAACATGCGAAACTAAATATGCCCTAAATATGCCCTGTGTCAGTGGAGTTAAAAGTCAATACAGCACAGTAGTTTCCTTGGGTATTAATTTTACTATTGCTGTGAATGCAATACCTATTAAGTTTCATTAACTTTTGTTAACTCTGCTGGTTACTATCAGAAACATATACCGAAGATTATTTAATTTTGGCCAACAACAAAGCCAAGATAGTGACTTAATTTTGGCACTCCAAAATTTGATCTGGACATGAAAGAAGAAGAAACTTTTGTTAATCATTCACAAAAGGCATCTTTTAAATTTCCGCCTGATTAATTCTGTAACATTGAGATTTGCCCTGGTGCTTTGCAGTAGAAAAGATTTTGAGTGCAAAGCATGTTAATTGCTTCATAAATTGCTGATGTCATAGAAATGTTAAGTCATTTTGTTGCATCTTTATAAAATTAGTAACTGTATTGCAAGTTCATATATCCCTGCTATATTCAGTTTAAAGGTTGAGCAGCCTCTATACTCATATTTTGCTAGGATATTAAGCTGGTCCATTACATTTATTATTTTCAGTAATAAGTTGTACTACACATGTATCAGGTGTCCTAATTACTCTGTTAATGCCATAGGTGTGCTAAGTTACTCAGTTATATTCTGTGTATTTGATTATTATTCTATAGAACCACATATCCTTGCTACACAGTACAGTATGTAGTTACGATGTTTATTTTATAGTCATCCATATATACACTGTTAACAACTATTAATCAATAAGATTTTATATTATCATCTTTACAAAGCCTTGTTTTGGAATAATTACTTAAGCTAGATATATTCACATATATTAAAATATATGTATGTTAAATAAATGTTAAAAAGGAATAGTTCCTTTGTATTGTTTATTTCCTCTCAATAGGTTGGTTGGTTGATCATTTGCGTAAATGTTAGAAGTAATGGTGACAGTAGGGAGATTGTTCTTTTCTTTCTTGACCAGGGAGGCTCAACCTGCAGCCTGTGGGTCAGATGTGGCCTGCAGCACCATTTCTTGTGGCCCCCACCACCTCCACATCATCACATTTCCATCTGTGGCAAAGTGAAGCTAAGAGTTTTTCTTTAGATAAATAGATAACCTCCTCTATGTTAACAGAAATTGTAATTATTTGTGATCCTGAAAAAGATCATTGGGTCATTTTGCTCATCAGCAAATTTACAGCGCAATGCTTCTTGTTCAGAAGGCTTAGCCGGCACTATACCACTGCCCAGTTGACACCCAAAAGTACTTGCAATGTTTCCCACTCTTTGAGGAAGCTTCCTTGTGTCCCCCTCCTACACCGGTATAAACAATATCTTTCTGTTGGATATGGAGGAAAGGGATAAGAGTGGAGAGCAGCACTTAATGGATTTAATAGGCGAATTGAAGAGAATATTCTGTAGAGCTCCTACTTCACAATAATTAATCTTCACTGGTTACATTCATGGCCAAATGCCGCAAGTCTGGGAGCTATGTAGGTCATCCATTATCAGCAACACAATGTCACATGAGTTGGTCTCCTAATACTAAGATAACCAATGTGTCCCTCACAGCTGGACAATCCAAGCTTCAGTTGCTGGAGGACCAAATAATGTAAGCTTCTGCCAGCTGATCCATCTTACACTGAGCCTTATGACAGCTAAAGCACTTCCTAATGAGCACAGTCCCTGTCACAAAGGAGCATTCCACATTTATCTATGTCACAAAACTGCCCTTGCATATCAGTATGAGTGAGGGTGAGGAGTGGAGATTACAAAGTGCTCAACTCAGTACAGATGTAGGCTTAAATTCAAAGGTTTACAGCCAGAAATGACAGCTTCAGCATTAATGCATGGATAAGCATGCAAAGGCCAGAGCAGCAGGCTGGACTCTACAAAGTGAAAGAGAATGCTTGCATTTCACTGCCCTTTTGCTACTAATTTCAAGAGACAGGTGGTTTTTTTTAAAGCTTTCTACATCAGAATATGAAAGTACTTTCCACAAAAAAGAAATATTCCTTAACCTGTTTATACTGTCTGTCCAACCTGTACTGTGAAAGCAGTTTGCACAGAATAACAAAGCTACCCTCTACACCAGGGATTCTCAACCTGCCATATCAAGGAGGAAGAGCAAACTGGCCATCTGATGCCCGAACCCAGGCCCTGGTTTAAAAAGGTTAAGAACTCCTGCGCTACACAAATAAGAAGAAACAGTAGCAAGCAACCCACCTGTCATAGGTCCCACAGAAGTACAAAAAGTTGTCAGGTTTTGAGAGGGGATAGGCAATTAGACTTCTTAGAGAACAACTTTCTATACCCAAGAGGCCATGATCCTGCCTCAAGTCACTCATAATATAGCATCTCCCATTCCTTACAAAGACTTTTCTGCTTGGTGTTAAGTCTTCATTGTATCAGCCAAAGAGGATCCCTGATATGTTGAGTACTTAAACCGTGTCAAGGTTTTAAAGCAGGGGTTCCCAATCTTTTTAAGCTGGGCGCTGTTTCACACACTCTCAGTCAGCTTCAAGGGCCGGGCAGGCATTTTGCCCTGCCTGCATGATGAGCGCAGCCATTTTGTCCCAATAGGTTCAAAGGGGTGTCCATTTTGTTTCTTGAATGCCCTTGGAGGGGGTGGAGGGCCACATGAAATGGCGTTATGAGTCAGATCTGGGCCACGGGCCTTAATTTGGGAACCCTTGTTTTAAAGACTAAAACCAGAACTTCGAACTGAACATGAATGAGATTATATTTGAATAGGTGTAAAAACATTAAAGCATTGGAATAAAATTCCCAACAGTTGGACAGTAATGTGCTGACCTCATTCAGGTTTCCTGATGGTCTTTAAAGGCAGCCCTCCTAGAACATATCACAATAATCTCAAGTAGATATTAGCTGAAGGGTAAAAGGTTGCCCTTGTTCGAAAGCCAGTCATATCCAACTCTAGGGTTCGATGCTCATCTCCGTTTATTAGTCAAAGATCCAGCACTGTCTCCATTTGTAGACGTTTTCATGGACACGTTGCAAATATGACTAGACACCAGAGTGCACAGAATGCTGCTTACTTTCCCCTCCAAAGTTGTACCTATTTCACTACTTGCAATTTCTTGCTTTCCAACTGTTATGTTGGCAGAAGCTGGGACAGAGGTGGGAGCTCACTCCGCCATGTAGCACTCGGGTCTCAAACTGCTGACCTTCCAACCTTCCAGTCATCAAGTTCAGCATCTTAACGACTAAGCCACCAGTCTCCCTATGTAAATGTTGTTGTAACAACAGTGTAATATGTAAATGTTACCAAGACATAAATACGTATCTCAGAAAATATACTTTTCAAATTACTGTTCCCAGACATTTCCAGCCAGCACAGACAGTGGCTAGAAGGAGTGATATCTCCAAGCCATGCAAAATTAACAGTATTAAGCAATGCTTCTTCTAAGAAGCCAACATCCTATACATCGGGAATGGTGTGGGGTAGTGATGGTTTACTGACACCCCCTCCCTCTGCTGGGTTATTTAACTTCCTACATCTACCCTCCTATCCTGACTCCCATTCCCATTCCTTTTATCTGGTTCCTTTTAGGCTAGGGAATGGGAGGTTGTTTTTAATGGGTTTTAATTTTTATTGCTCTTTTAATGTGTTTGTGGTATACCATATGGCTGTTGTGTTCCGCCCTGAGTCGCTTGTGCGAGTAGGGCGGAATATAAATTTGATTAATAAATAAATAAATAAATACAGGTATTATAGAGTCTGGCCAGATGAGCACAATTAGAAGTGTCTAGCCTTGCTCCCTAATCACTGTGTTCTTCTCAATCTCAGCAACAGGTCTGAAGAGGCAATGATGGAAAAAACAGGGTTAGCACTCCCTTCTAAGCTATGTTCTTCTTGCCAGGTTTTAGAATGTCTGAATAGGACTCAACTAAACCAACTGAAGTCAAAACAAAAAAACTCAGTGCACAGTTCTCACCAAATTATCCAGATTACAATTATTTGTTCTTCAGAAGGAATAAGATTCTATCCCAGATTGTCATTTCCTTTTTAGATTGAGTTTCCAACCATTTTAGGTAGTTACCTATCAAGAAGTTTTCTTGCAGTGCTTAACAATTTCAGGGCTCCAACCAGTGATGGGATGTTTCCGGTTCAGACCGGTTCGCCTGAACCGGTAGCACCTCATCAGGAGGGGTCACCGGGATTGTGGTAAAACCCTGAGCGACCAGTTCGGTCGCCTCTCCGGCCCCCTCCAGAAATGTTTTAGTTTTAGTTTTAGTTTTCAGTGTGCATGTGTCAAATATTGGTTTGATGCATGCACACTAAAAAAAAGAACTGCGCATGTGTCAAACAGAGGTTTGATACATGCACAGACATTTTTTATTTTTTAATTTTTTTGCTCTGCCCACATCATGACATCATGATGTCGGCTACGCCCACGACGTCCATGACATCACGGTGGGGTAGCGGGAATTTTAACAACCCACCACTGGCTCCAACTGCTAGGAAAGCAGCTCTGATTAAGCCCTCAGCGTACTGCAGTTGCTAGTGTCCTGATGAGCTCCACCTAGGAGCTCTCCTGTAGAGAGAGCTATGTAAGAACTGGCTCTTCCCTTTAGAAGCTGCCTCAGTGACTGCGATTTTTGGATTTGTTGTGGTGCTTTGTGTGAACCTTCTGTTCTTGCTCCAGCCATAAAGGAACCCTGCTTTTGTAGCTTCCATGGTTGTCTGACTCCTAGCCTGCTTGAACCTCCTACTCTTGCTCCTGTTGCAAGGGTACCCTGCTTTGATTGTTTCATTGATTGTCTAACTCAAGGGGTGGCGGCTGGGGCGGCCAACCGTCCCGCATTCTGCGCGGCAATTCCATTTAGGGAGGGGGAATTTCGACTTACCCTCGGTTCGAAAATCGTCCGGACCTCTCCCGTTGCGTCACGGACGTACCGGTTTCCCCTCTGCCCGGCAGGCAGTTAAAGGGAAACGGAGCCGAAAAGGCTCCAATAAACTGTGCATGCGCAGAAACCCAATCTGGCGCCAGATTGGGTTTCTGCGCATGCGCAGTTTATTGGAGCCTTTTCGGCTCCGTTTTCCTTTAACTGCCTGCCGGGCAGAGGGGAAACCGGTGCGTCCGTGACGCAACGGGAGAGGTCCGGACGATTTTCGAACCAAGGGTAAGTCGAAATTCCCCCTCCCTAAATGGAATTGCCGCGCAGAATGCGGGACGGTTGGCCGCCCTAGGGGTGGCCAAACATTTTGGGTCATGGCCCAATCATGTGGTTCCTCCCTCCAGAAGCGGAAGTTAAACACACCCATGCATGTGCAAAATGCTGCCGTAAATGCACCCGCAAATATAGGGCCAAATGGTGTAGATCCAAATGAGAGAAAGAAACCATTTGAGGCAGGAGTATCTTTCAAGTCTCTTTTACTGCAAGAATATGAAGGAGTGAAGAAATAAAATATCATCAAAACTGTTCTGGTATTGCCAGTTTTTCTAAAAGATTATCATGATGAGCTTAAAGACGTAAACATATGGTACAATGTTTGCAATATGTATTATGTGTCAAGTGATGTATTCATGAGAAATAATTTTCTTTTTCTTTTAAAGATACAGTAAGGAGGCAGAAATGGTTTGATTATTTAAAGTGACAACCTGATCAGAATTATAAACCATACAAATGATTATAAAAAAACAAGAAAGGTCCAACTCATTATTCAAACCGGATGGAAACAAAGTCTTCAGACAGTAAATATAAAATGCTTCTCTCTGCAACAACAATTTATCAATATGGACTATATCGAGGAGGGTCACACAGATGAGCATTTCAAGTTTGTAGTTCTTAAGTTGTGCAACCTAAACCTTTTGAAAAAACCAATATTGATAAATTGTTGATGTTTTCCTCCCTGAAGCTAGTAGACATGTAAAAAACTCTTGGTATGTATTATATTTTGATATCTTGGTTTAAGGCTCACAGCCAAACTAAAATGTGTTGTCAGAGTGTATGATTTTGTTTTAATTTTATTGTCTGCAGAAAAATACTTAAGATTATATCCTGATGAAGAAAAAGTATTTTTAAAAACTGGCAATACCGGAACACTTCTGATTATATTTTATTTCTTCACTCCTTCGCATTCTTGCAGTGAAAGAGACTTGAAAGATACTCCTGTCTCAAATGGTTTCTTTCTCTCATTTGTAAATGCACCTGCAGCTGTCATAAACACATTTATGACAGCCGTGGGTGCATTTACGGCAGAATTTTGTGCATGCAAAAGCATGTTTAACTTCTTTTTCTGGGAGTGGCATGGGCAGTGTGGACCAGATTATTAGGTGCCATGGGTTAGATCTGGCTCCCGGGCCATAGTTTGGGGATGCCTGGTCTAACTCGTGGCCTGCTTGGATTACTTCTTGTCTACTGGGCTAGCCTTGTTCCCATGTCTGCTCCTGGCTTTGGCCTTGGACTAGAATGTGAATAAATTTTGCTTTAGATATTTGGCTTCGTTGTCCTTTGTCCTGGTGCCTGTGCTGCTAGCTGTCTGCCTACGTCCTGGACTTAGATATTGCATTTCAACAGAACTGAATTCCCTCAAAAACCTGTCCTATTCCCCTTGTCCCTACTAACAGCCAATAACTTAAAAAGATAAAGTATTCTGCTCTCCTCTGGTAACAAATTTAGAACTGATGTCTTCCTGTTCCACAAAGAAGCCAAGCACCTCAACCATCAGGATTAAACTTATATGTATTCATTCTTGTCCAGCTCAGTACTGATCTCAAATATACATTCAATGAAAGCAATCCTGATGAAAGCAGTAAAGGTAAAGGTTTCCCTTGCTCGAAAGCCAGTTGTATCCGACTCTAGGGTTCAGTGCTCATCTGTTTCAAAGAGGAAGAGCCAGCACTGTCTGCTTCTGCAGATGTTTCCGTGGTCATGTGGCAGACTTGACTAGATGCCCGACCGCCAGGTAAATATCATAAACCTCTGGTGATAGGGTGCTTTTTCATCACTGGTGACTGTTTTCCAAGTTGTCTGAAGTAGGTGTGGAAGGGTATGTGAGAAAAAACTGACTGTGAAGACCATTCCAGGAAAACCACTAGGGAGAGGAGCAACCTCCAGTGATGGTGAACCTTGGCACTTTAGCTGTTCTTGAACTTCAATTCCCAGAAGCTCTGATCAGCAGGGGTACTGAGCATCTGGTAATTGAAGTCCAAGAACACCAGGACTGCAAATGTTTGTCATCATGGTCCTAGGACTACATTCTGACACCTACCTTCAGGAAGAGTTGGAACTCCCATCCCATAGTCCGGTGTACCTCATATAGAAAGTCCACAAGATGACAATGGACAGTGGCAGCAAAAGTTGCTTGCAGATCAAGAAAAATTTATAGGTTTATTCCTAATCCCCAAACTCTTTGCAGTGTCCCCATTCAGATGGAGGGCACAGAAAAAGCTCTTCAGAGTTTTACCCTCCATATGTGCTTGACAATGAAAATGAAGGTGGAGTGGGTGCATCATCACCTCTTCATGTCTTGTCTTCATGCAGGGTTTAGAAGGTCAGTGTAGGGCTGAGATAGGTATAGATGTAGCGATATTACCAAACTACCTTGACAGAATTGGAAGGCTGAAAATTTGGGAGGAAATATTTCAAATCAGTACCTGAATAAGTAATAAAAGATTCCAGACCATTTTGCCTCCCAAACAGGCATATCAGGCTTTTAAAGATTTATAATAATGCAATAGCCCAAGTGGCTAACACGCTGACTGGAAGGCAGCAGGTCAGCAGTTCGGTACCTGAATAGTGCAGGATGGAATGAGATCCTGTCTTTGTCCCTGCTCCTGCCAACCTAGCAGTTTGAAAGCAAGAAATTGCAAGTAGATAAATAGGGACCACATCGGTGGGAAGGTAAACAGCATTCCATGTGCTCTGGTGTCTAGTTAAGCCTGCCACATGACCACGGAAACGTCTGCAGAAGCAGACAGCGCTGTTTCTTCAGCTATGAAACAGAGAGGAGCACTAAACCCTAGAGTTGAATACAACTGGTTTCGAGCAAGGATGACCTTTACCTTTTTTACCTAATATAAACTTCAAATACAAGCATCTAGATCCGTAGCCAGATTTATTAAATCCCATCCAGTCCTTCAGAGGCAGGATTCTCTTACAATACAAGCAAAATGTAGTGTGATCTGTAGTTGGCAGTGATTTGTTAAACAGAAGCCATGCCATTTCTTTTTCCACAGCAGCAGGATATATCTTCCTCAGAGATATACTAACCATCATGTTGAATAAGCCATGTTCAATTAGATACATCCTGAGTATTCAGCTAGCTTTGCTCTAGGCACTCTTGCAATAATTTCATTTTCTGGACCCCTGGAAAAACAAGTTTTAGCTAAATGGGAGAGACTAGGAACAGTCATGTCACCATTTGTCAGACTTCCTTATTTAAAAACCTATTAGATTTGGGGTGCCAAAATACCCTCCACTCCATTAAATTTTGGTATGTCCGGACAGTTTCCAAAATTTTCCTAGCTGTGTGTGGAATTCTGGAAGTTTAAAAAAATTAGCAGTTTTCCTCCCCATTATTCTAATTCTAGTCAGATAATGATCTGTGCATCAACAAGGGTGTCACTCAGAACTGTAAAGTACTCTTCTCACTCTTCCTCTTTTTGTTCTGCCATATCCAAATCTGAATATTGGCGATCATCATAGTGATCAGCCATGAAGACTGTTCTGTGAATATAATGCAGTGGCTTTTCATCTGCCTTCAGCATTGCAGCATGACACCTGTACCACTGATCCAGTTCCACAAGTCACTTTCTGGTCCTGAGCCCTTTTGGCACACAAAGTCCTCCTCAGGCCCAGGCCAGTATTGATGAAGCTGCTGCCCTCCATCAAGATGGATTTAAGTGGGATTAAATTCACTTGGGGACCATCACCCTTCTCTGTGGACTTTTGCACCCAAGGCCACTAGTCCTCAGGGTTGCCAGGTTAGTTAACTGTTGCCTGACACTCGGCATTGAGTCACTGGCAGTATGGTCTACTCTACTATCATAGCAGGATAACCTGGCCAGACATGATCTCACTCTTACAAAACACAAAATCAAATGTGCAAATTATAGAACGTGCTGCATCTGGTAGAATCCCATGGTTATCGAGAGGTTCCGTGGCCAAGCAGGGTTTTGAAACCAGATCCCATTATTTTTAGATTGACCTGAGTACAGTATAAGTCGGGAGTGGAAAATGCAGCAGCTGCTAGTGAGTTTCAGTAATTAAAATACATGAAAATACAGTAAAATTAAACAATTTAGACATTTGTGTGGTTTTTTTTTAATGTTTATGTTGACCCGAGTATAAGTCAAGTCCATTTTTGGACCTCATTTGGGGGGCTAAAAATATAGACTTATACTCGAGTATATACAGTAATAACAGAAACAACTCACCAGCAGGTTCGAGATCATACCTTATCTCTAATCTTTCCTTAACACTCAACATTTGGTACATAAACTCAACACAAGCATCTTCTTAGGCACTCAAGAGTAAAATGGAGGAAGTGTAAACCACAGTAATTCAATGTCTCTGCCAACATGTATACTATATCAGTGCAGCTGGGAACAGTAACAAATTATAATACTACAAAATGTTGGAGAAACTGAAAAGAAGGAAAGTTGATCTGTGGTGGGCATATTTTGTTGTGCTACAACTTTGGACTATTATATCTGCAGAAATGGCAGCATTGCACATCAAATTATGCATGTAGCACTGACATTGGTACTGAGGAACAAAATGTAAAAGTGACATCAAAGGAATTAATAAGTGTTTGTGGAATTAATATTATTTATGCTGGTGGCATCTTGCAGGGTAATAACCAAATGTTGGGAAGCTTCAGAGCTTATATCATTGAATTATTGATATATGGAACTGTGGCAAAGAGCCATGGCAGGAGGAAAATGATGCATCAACTTGAATTAGCTAAGTGGAAAGCTGAAGTATCTATTTTTTTATACATTAAATAGATGTAGCTAAAGGTAAAGTTAAAGTGTCAGAGTTTCATACAACACAGTAGAATTTACTTTAAATACAAAACTTTTTAGGTAAATCCTTCATCAGATTATAGAGAAGAGATTACATGTAAATTATAAACATGAACAATTATGCAAAAAATCTCAACACTTGTCAACAGATTCCACATACATTTTCATCTCTAAAGTAAAGGGGGGATGAAAATGACAAATGCTTTGCCTTATGTCACTAATCAAACCTAAGCACAATTTAAGGGGTAGGGACAATTTTCCCTTTTTTGTGTTTTTGGTTTTCCTCTTTTCTTCTACTTGCCATTATTTTAATATCTTATTTCACAAATACAGTCAAACCTCGCATAAAGAGCGCCTCGCTTAAAGAGCAGAATTTTCTCTGAATTTTCACTTCACTTAACAAATAAAACCAACCAAAAACTCGCTTAACAACTAAAATGGGGGTTCACAATCCCCCCCCCCAAGTCACAATTGGTCACTTACAATGGTGTTTCGCTTAAAGAGCAATCCTGTGGAACGCAATCCTGTGGAGCGAGGTACAATTGTATAAACAAAAACCTATCCTTCTGTCCATGAGCATCTGTAGAAGCATTTGAAGCCACTTGGCTTGGTGTGTCCCTAATGGTGCTCTGTAGCAGGGCAGATGTTGTAAGCAGTGATGGGATGTAACAGGTTCTCACCAGTTCGCCAGAACCCGTAGTAACTTTTCCCAGTGTCCCAGAGAACCGGTAGCAGCTTTTTTGGGGGAGACTCCAGCTGGTCCAAAATGGGGCGGCCCGGGCAGTGGTGGGGTGTGGGCGTTATGCTCACGCTTCACCGCTGCTCCCGGAGCTGCACTGGTTGCCAGTATGTCTCCGGGTGCAATTCAAGGTGCTGGTTATTACCTTTAAAGCCCTATATGGTAGTGGGCCAGGATACCTAAGAGACCGCGTCACCCCAAGAACATCTGTCCGTCCCACCAGGGCGGATCGGAGAGGCTCCCTTGTTGTCCCTTCGGCGAGAGAGGCGCATCTCACCTGCACCAGGAAGAGGGCCTTCTCTGTGTCCGCCCCGGCCCTCTGGAACCTCCTGCCCACCGAACTGCGCCTTCAGACAGAGCTCCTGCCCTTCCGGAAGGGCTTGAAAACCTGGCTGGCAGGACAAGTGTGGGGACCTGGGAATGTGAGTTCACTTACCAGGTGGCTTATTTAATGGATTGCCACCCTGGGTCTGGAAGTGGGACTGTGTATTGTTTTAATTTTTGTGGTTAAGTTTTGATGACTTTTTAACTTTATGTTTTTATTGATGTAGATTGTCTTATGTTTTTATTCTTATTTTTAGTCTCATGTAAGCCGCTCAGAGTCGGGTCCTCCCGATTGGGGCGGGGTATCAAGTGTAATAAATAAATAATAAATAATAAATAACCACCTTTGGGGCTTACCTTTTCACTGGTTGCCCCACTGCGCATGCGCACCAAGCATTTGGTGCACATGCATGTCTACAGTGCTTGGTGCGTATGCATGGCCTCCTTGCTGTCCTACCAAGCAGGGAGGAGGAAGAGAAGCTGCTAGCCTGAAGCTCCCTATAGCCTGCTCTCCAGGGTAAGTGACTCACCTTTGGATGTGGTGTGTCTCTGTGTATTTTAATGTGTATTTAATACCTTTACCTATATGGACGTACTACCACAGTTCCTGGCAGCCTGGCTTGGGGTTTTTAAGCAAAGTGGGTGGGTGGATGTATTTTAATTTATTTTTATTTTATTTATTTATTTAATTAATTTATTTACAGGTTTGTGTTGTGGGTGGGTTCGTGGGTGGGTTGAGGTGTGTGTGCGCGTGTGTGTGCTTATTTTTATTTTATTTTTTATTATTATTTATTTTCTTTGACCCCACCCACAACATCATGATGTCGGCTCCGCCCATGACATCATGACATTAGCTCTGCCCACACTGTGATGACATCACAGTGGGGTAGTAAAATTTTTGACATCCCACCACTGGTTGTATGGCAGGACCACGCCAAGCCCCCCAACTACCACCACCACCACTGCCACCACCACCACCAATCTAGCCCACCAACAGTCTGACAGGGCATGATCCTGCCCCCAGCCTAAAAAGGTTAAGGATCCCTGATCTAAGATCTAATATGGTAGCACACATATTGCTACTTACTTCAGGAATGTTTGCAACAAGCGTGGAGACATCAGAGAGCATTTCAGTGAATTAATAAATACTGAGCATGGCTTGACATCTGGGGTTTGTTGCTAAACATCTGGAGGATGTTCAAAAGCAAAAGTTGTCTCTCAAATTATTTCTGGTAAGGTCTACCTCAGCGACTCAATCATTACATTTTTTTTAAATGAGTTTATTTAAGAAAAATTTATCTTTCAATCCTTTATTCAAGTCATGTAGAAAGAAAACAATTTGGAAGATGTTTGCACTCTGGTTACAGATGATATAATTCATTCTAGTAAGTTTGCCATGAATGTATAGAAATTTAACATCAGCAGAGGGTAAGCTAGAGCTGGACACTATCACAGACATGTAAAGCTGTTCAAATAGGAATAATACTCCCCTTATCTCCTTCTCTCCAAACCCCATATATAGTGGTTTCTTCTCCCAAAGAAGCTGTTAACACTTGTTAAAATGTTTGGTGTGCAAAATAGGTTCTACCATGTAGCATAAAGCTCTGATGCTTTAGAATCCTCTTTAGCAACATATGTTTATTGTATTAAAAATATACAGCACAGCTTATACCAGGGGTGAGGAATATCCCTAGGGTGTATGTGTGGGGAACACACTGGCTTCCCAATATTCAGTACAGTCAAACCTCGCATAAAGAGTGTCTCCCTTAAAGAATAACTCGCTTAAAGAGCAGAATTTTCTCTGAATGTTCGCTTCGCTTAACAAATAAAACCAACCAAAAACTCGCTTAACAAATAAATCAGGGTTTGCAATCTACCCCACAATTGGTCACTTACAATGGTGTTTCACTTAAAGAGCAAACTCGCTTAAAGAGCAATCCTATGGAATGTATTATGCTCTTTAAGCGAGGTACAATTGTACTATGACAACACTGTTGTTTCAGCCACCATAAAAAAATGACTTATATTTTCATTAGATAACATGATGTGCGCAGAGCGTATACCTGTTCCAAAGAGACTCTTGCTCCTAGTTGCCAACTTGGAGTGCAGCATGGCTGGGGAACAGGCCTTGTATTCCTCATCAACAATGTTTTCCAGGCAGTGATGTAGAAGGAAATATAAAGTGGAAGGGTTCACCCTGGCAGCCCCCAAAGAAGTGTCCAAACAGCCAGGATGCGGGATCAGTGTATAACAACACTTAAGGAGTAGATCTTTTGTAAAAATAATGGTTCTTAATTTTCCATTCAAGACCAAATCACCCTCAAACACTTTGCACAACAACAGGGGTCACTTGGGAAGATGACAACTACGCCTAGGATGGTGGTGGTGATGATGTCATAGTCCCTGTTACTCAAAAGGTTCTACCCTATGAGAAGTGGCTCCAGTACACCACTGTTTGTAAAGAAAACACAGCTATGTTTATTTAGATGGTAGTGGGAGGTTGGCACTGGAAGGTGCAGAGAGAGTGCACCTAACTTCTGGGCCTCCTGTTCCCCATGACTGATTTAAACTCAAAACATAAAGCATCTCACACTATGAATGATGTCAACTGGTAAACGTGAGCTAAGGGACAGGATTATTCTGTGGAATGCTTTTACTACTCTGAATGTTATTTGCAGCTCTTTTATTAGAAAAAGGGATTTTAAAAAAAGGAACTACAGAAGACAGCAATTAATAGAGCAGTCAACACTCTGAGCTTACTGAGGTTCAGTGTTGATTAGCTGCAATCAAGCAGAGCAACTTGAATACAGCAGTCACAAGCTTTTACAAAAAAATAACAATGAGCATTTGTACTTAACATTCAATAAACAAAGGTAAAAGCAGCAAATTTATCAATTGGAATTGCCCAAATAATTAGATCATGTCACTTTTAAGGTAAGTAAGAATTTGGTTCAGTTCTGATTTTGGCAACAATTACATATGTGTCTGAACTTGACACACCTCTACTCTGCTTGGCATAATACAACATGCTCTATTCATGTCCCCCTTTGGGAAATGTTCAAAAGCTTCAGCTTGTTTGGAATGCTGTAGACAGATTGTTGACAGGTTACACTGAAACATGACATTCTTGTTACAATGGTCTCACAGGCAATTTAGGGCAGTAATGGCAAACCTATGGCATGCATGCCAGAGGTGGCACTCGGAGCCCTCTCTGTGGGCACCCATGCAGTTGCCCCAGCACAGAGTTCACCCTGCCCCTCTACCCAGCAGCCCAATGGGAGTGCTTCCTCCCTTCGCCAGCACAGAGTTTGCCCCACCTCTCTGCCAAGCAGCCCAATGGGAGAGTTTCCTCCCTCCCCTGTTGCTGTGTTGGCGATAAATAAATGGGTTTTGGGTTGCAGTGTGGCCACTCTGTCTGTAAAAGGTTTGCCATAACTGATTTAGGAGCACAGTTCAAAGCACTGGTTGCAAGCTACAAGGGTAACTCGTGTAGACCATCTTGACTGCTGCTGCTGGCATTGTCAACATTCTGGCTGTCTTTTGCTATGTAAAGAATTCTTTTTCCTGCTGGCAATGAGGGCACAATATTGTTTAGCAATTTCTTGGCATTTTGAACAATAGATACAGAAGCATAATATCTCACAGGCACAAATTAGAGGTGTTTTTTTAAAAAGAAGAATTGGATTTCCTGGCTTTTTTTAAAAAAATACATGTTTAAGTATGCATACTCTATACAAATTCCAACAAACATCCCTCAAGTAGAATTACCCAGAAGATGAGTACATATCTGTACTAAGGTTGTTGGAGGACAGAAGCAAGAACAATTTGGACATGGCTATAGGTCCTCTGTGCTGGAATGTTTTGAATAACTATTCTGGATTTAATGAATTGGTGAAGCAAAGGTGTAAGTGCAACACATACAACAGAGAAACATACACACAAATGTGTACACACTTTTTAACCTCTCAGGTGAACTAATATTGCCATGCATCACCATCACCATCATCAAGAAGCAATCAGAGTTAGCAATGATTGTCTCCAGAGCTCAATTTTGCATGCCTTGCTCAATCCAAGGATGGTTCCAATTTAAATACATTACAATAAAATAAGTTAAAAGGAAATGAAGTGACTTTTACTTTTTGGTTCATTTTACATCTCTCTTTTCCACCAAGTCACTGAAGGCCGCATCCATGATGTTCACAACCACACTCTGAGGTTGGTCACAGGCAAGGTTATCTAGTACTTATCATGGCAGAGATCTCCAGTTCATGACTTTGGGACTAAAGTCAGCTAGTGGCTTTCATAGGGCCAAGAAGTGAAATGCTATGCCCAAAACTAATCAGAGAATCAGATACATGCTGAAAAGTGTGTTCCTTTAATCAGTGGTGGGCAGCCAAAAATTTTCACTACCACATGTGGGAGGAGCCTATGTCATAGGTGGAGCCTAAGCCGTGGGCAGAGCCTACGCCATGGGCTATCTAGTCATGCTGCCATATGGCCATGTATACATCTGCAAACACAGGCAGCACTGGCTCTGGCTGCAAATGGAGATGAGCACTGCACCCTAGAGTCAGATATGACTGGCTTTTGAGCAAGGGAGATCTTGAACCACTTGCAGGGACAAAACCTGGTGGGGCAGGACAGGGAGGTGGGCGTGGCCACCCAATTTCACCATCCCCCTGCCCAGAGGCCACCCAATTTTGCTACTCCCTCTCCCGGGGTGTGGGGGTGTGCAAACCTGTTGCTGCCCACCACTGCCTTTAATCCCTGCCCCATCCTGTATGCTTCAAAATAAGGTGCAGACTCCAGTCCTATTTAGAATGCCGAGTGGTACCAAATGAGATAAGATAAAAGAAGATAAAAGAAAAGAAGCATGAAATGAAATGACAGTTATTTTTTTGGTTCATTTCATAGCCCACTCTTCCTTACAGTTTCCAAAGGTAGCACTCACAGTCCTCACAACAACCCTGTGAAGTAGGCTATGTGGGGAGATTTTCTATTTACAAGTTTTTGCTAAAAGTCATCTAACCCTTTTCATAGGACTGTGAAGATAAATGGTGAACTGAAGGCCAGCCAGGCATTCTTCTGTGCTTTCCAAACCATCACAGGAGATCCTGCTCCAACCATTAGGTGATATGGCAGCATGTTCAGGAGACTCCTGGACATCATCAGCAGATAGGGTTGCCATTCTGACTTTACTTTGCTCTATGTCTCTGCCATATGAATGATTAGATTAAGGATTTTCCCATTATATGCAAATTAGAGAGTAATTAGGGGAATGCAAATACAATTTCAAGCTATTGTGCGGTGATGCAGAATTCATTTAATTTAATAGCTTGGCCTAGAAGGCCTTATATGGACTTTTTTACACACACACACACACACACACACACACACACACACACACACACACACACACACACACACACACACACACACACACACACACACACACACACACACACACACACACACACAATATTCTTTGCTATGTACTCACATTTGAGTAAGCCTGTCCAGAATTATGGGGTCATTAATTCTAACATGTTAAAATACCATTGATAACACTGCACAACAACAACTTTACTACTGGGAATAATACATGTGATTTACATGATATCGAGTGTGCTGATTCCAAATATGAACTCAGCATTTGCCTATCAAGTATAGATTTAAAGTTATAGGCAATGGTATTGGATAATGTATTTTTACATGAGAGCATTATAACAGTTGCAGCTACCACTATGCCTGCTGCTGCCTCAGCTGAATCACGTCCCCTGGTGGCATGCATGTCTGGGAAAGTCAATGAGCTGACGTCAGAAATAGTTATATAAAGTAAGATGGACCAAGGGCTTGTCTCTAGTGTGAAACCATTTTATTGAATAGTATAGCTAGATCATAGTAAGTCTGTTTTGAGTTAAAGATGAGTAGGCACAGCTCAATTAATAAACTGGACAATTTTTGCTACATTTTATGGCAAATATACCCCACATGATCAACGCAAGAACCTAACCAAGAGGGTGAGATTTGCTTATTTAAGATCCTGATGTCCTAGGTAGAATTGGACTTCAGAATAGGATTCAGTGCACTTGATTTAGTATAGGACACAAGGATTAGACCAAGCAGCAGACAATATTTTTTATTGTGATAATAATTTTGTGTTAGAAATTATTCTGGGTTGAAAGGATTTTTGCGGAAGATACTCTGCTAAATGAGTGCCCATATGAGGCTCTTTTCATGTCCCCAAGAGCAGGGACAGAGACAGACGCTCAATCTGTCATGTAGTACCAGGGTTTCGAACTGCGGACTTGCCAGCCTTTCAGCTAACAAGGTGAGCTTCATAACCACTGATGCAGTGTAATCCCACAGTCCAAGAGTACCGTATATACTCGACTATAAGTCATCCCGAATATAAGTCAAGGTACCTAATTTTGACCTCTAAAACTAGGGAAATAGATTGATCCGAGTATAAGTTGGGGGTGGAAAATGCAGCAGCTGTGAGTTTCAATAATTAAAATACATGAAAATATGGTAAAATTAATTAATTTAGACATTTGTGTAAATGGAGCGGCTCTCTAAGATCCAAAGTGGGTGTATGCAACTGCCACATTACTGGAAGTGGCCTGCATTACAGTTACTTATAATGGTAACAGTAGTCTGGCCAGGTTATCCTGCTATGGTAATAGAGTAGACCATACTGCCAGTGGCTCAACGGCAAGTGTCAGCGGTGGCTAACTAACCTGAACACTCCGAGGACTAAAGGCCTTGGATGCCGAAGTCCACAAGGCAGGAAGGGTGTGGCCCCTAAATGGATTTAATCCCACTTGAATCCATCTTGATGGAGGCAGCAGTTTTATCAATACTGGCCTGGGGCTGATGAGAACTTTGTGTGCCAAAAGGGCTCAGGACCAGAAAGTGACTTATGGAATTGGATCATAGGTACGGGTGTCATGCTGTGATGTGGAAGACAGATGAAAGGCCACTGCATTATATTCTCCAGACAGTCGTCATGGCTGATCACCATGATGATCACCAATGTTTGGATTCAGATACAGCAGCAGAAGAAGAGGAATGGTAATAAAATTTAAATGACAACAAAGTAAGCAACCAAAAGAAGGCCAAGGAAGACATTTTTTCTCTTGCTTCTGCTCTACTGGGAGAAGCTCAGAAGGACTTTACATAGGTTGTATGATCTGAATGCAAGGTTGAAGTAGGAGTGAGTAAATTTCTCATATGTAGTTTGGTAGCAGGATGTGTTCCACCTTTTGTGTTTTACTCCCCTGATTTCCATCCTGATTAGAAGTTCTATAATTCATTAAAGCACTAAAGCATGTGAAGCTAATTTTCCCATTACCTGCACTGATTTAAATAAAAGAAAAATAGAAAAGAAAAAGACACCTTGATGTGATTGCTCCTATGACTCTTTCAAGATCATTTTACTTTTCAGTTCTACTGGTGCATGTATATGCACACACACAGAGAGAAAGGAACACGTCAGAACCTTACATACAATCACATCCAGCTTAATTTTTGTAGCATTTTACCCCAGAGCCTAGATTTGTTAGTAAAAAAATAATAATCCACTTTTTAATTCATTAATGAACTCTGATGTGTAATTGATTTACATTGACAGAGGCTGGATACCTGGTTATGGAGCCACATTTATAACAACAACAAAAAGAATACTAGAAGCAACTTGGAATTATTGCAGGCCACAGGCCAAATATGAGTCAACAGTGTGATGTGACAGCAAAAAAGGTGAATACTGTTTTAGTTTGCATTAACAGAATAGTCTCCAAAACCTGTGAGGTACTAGTCATACTTTATTCAGCACTAGTTAGACTACATCTAGAGTACTGTGTCCAAATTTGGGCACCACGCTTTAAGAAAGATGCGAACAACTAAAACAGATGCAGAGAAGGACAACAATTATGATCAGCGGACTGGAAACCAAACCATATGAAGAAAGGCAGGAGTAACTGGGCAAGTTTCACCTTGAGGAAAGGAGACTGAGAGAAGATTTGATAGCACTCTTTCAAAAATTTGAAAGATAATAATAAAAAGGAAGGGCAGAATCTGCTCTCCATAATCCCAGAGTGCAGAACGCATAATAATGGGCTCAAACTAAAGGAAGCCAGATATAGGCTGAATATCAGCAAAAATGTCTTAACAGTTAGAGCAGTATGATAGTGGAACCAATTGTCTCGAGAAGTGGTGAGCGCTCCAACACTGGAAGCATTAAAGAGAGAACTGGACAAACATGTGTCATATATGCTTTGATCTGAAATCCTGCATTGAGCAGGAGGAGCAACTCAGTGATGCTATGATTCAACCATTTCTAGGTGACAACTAAAAAGCCCTGCTGCGATTCCTAAGTGCCATTAAAACAATGGGCAGACCTCCTCTTGAGAATCCCTTGGGGGACTTGCTACTGAATGTTGTACTGTTTGGCTTCTCCATTTGTAATAAAGCAACAGGATTTCAGCCAGTATGCTGGTGGTCTGAACTAGAAAAGGAAAATAAGGAATGTTTTGTTTGTACAGTTGGAAGGAACTGATTGACTGCATGAGCAAAAGTGAGTGGAAAGTTCCATTGGTGAAATAAGGATAAAGAATTCTTAATCAGAAATATTTTGAATGTCTCAGAGCACATGCAGAATATTATAAGTGAAATGTAGCTTCTGATAATGCAACCACTTTAAAAATGTACTAAACAGAAAATTTATACAGCGTGACCAAATTTGAGCCTTGCATTACAGCACTATAATTGATCTTTTGAGAAGAGAGATTAAATTTATTTTATGCTGCCTTAACAAAAAACTAATTGGCTAGAGTGCAGAGCTGGTGTGATTCATGGAAGACCCACTTCCTAGGTGCATTACACATTGACTAACATTAATATTAGACTGAGGCTGCAAAGATAAAGGTAAAGTAGTAATTTAGTAAAACAAGGGGTGGGAGAAATTAATAACTATATTGGTTGCATTGCTCATTGATCTGTCCATTTAGAGTGGGTAATGCTTATGCACGGGGTTTCCTGTGTATTGAGGAGAGGTGAGATGGAGAGAAGGAAAGAAGAAGAAAAGGATCTAAAAATGATCTACACCTGTTTTAGAATTTTTGTTGGATTTGATACTGTAAATCTGTAAAGATGAGCATAGCTTGAAACAAAATCATGAACCTGAGATCAAATTGATGTTGTGCTTAACTCTACTAGATAAGTATGCTTACTGCTTCACCTTCCAAATCTCTTTGTCATGCTCCTCTCTGCTCTGCCTTGATCTCCCACAGAGCCAGCACTTAAGCCATTGCTATTCTGACTGCCAGGGGCCTGCTGCATTACATTCACTGGTCACAGCACTATTTGCTTCAAACAAGCTAAAATTATTCTAGAAACACATCCGATTATGTACAGGTTCTTTTTCACCTGATGCTACTGCCAATCACACAATCTGGGGAAGAGAATAACAACACAGTCCAGGAGGGAATAATCCATTCTCTCTTAGCCCATGTTTCCCAGCGCTTGACTGGAAAAACTTGCCCTCACTTCTTGTCTGCTTTTGTCACCAATCCATCTTTGTTCCCTCTAATGCAGTGGTTCCCAATGTGGGGTTCACGGCCCACTGGGGGACTTCAATTCCCAGAAACCTAAGTCAGTACACTGGCTGATCAGTGCTTTGGGGAATTGAAATCCAAAAACCAAAGGTTGCAAAACAATGCTCTAATGTTAGTCTCTAGACCTTTCTTTGTTCAGGTCAAAGCACTGCACAATTAGATTATCATTGAGCAGAAGGCAGATATTTCAATGGCACTATCTTATGATGGGACATAAACTACATAGACATAAATGCTGCACTGATTGAATTTCTTCACATTCACAGAAAATCTGTCCTGTATCCAAGCAGCCACGTTTTATTTGATTATTCTTTGATCTTCCTATTTTGCCTTGTAGTCTATTAAGTGACTTCCAAATGGTCCAGCAAGATAGCAAGAATCTCGTTCTAGTGCAATTATGGTGAACCTTTTAGAGACCGAGGGAAGGAAGGGAACGCTCCCACTGGGCTGCTGGGCAGAGGTGAACTCTGTGCTGGGAGAGGGAGGAAGTGTTCCCATTGGGCTGCTGAGCAGAGGGGCGGGTGAACTCTGTGCAGGGGGGAGGGAGGAAGTGCTCCCATTAGGCTGCAGGGCAGAGGGGCAGGGGTGAACTCTGTGCTGGAATGACTACACGGGTGCCCACAGAGAGGGCTCTGAGTGCCACCTCTGCCATGTGTGCCATAGGTTTGCCATCACTGTTCTAGTGGGAGACACTCTTTGGCATCTATCCATTCAGCAAGGAGCATTATTTGTGTTCTCAATAGTTTTACTCTGGCCTCTTCTGGTTTACTATTCAGAGCTTGAGAGGTATGTAGAATTTCCCCCAACTTTAAGCCATTGTTTAGGGAGTTTCGTGTCCATGCAAATGCTTTGGTACCTACTTGTGTAACCACTCACACACCTAGCTGAGCAACTACTTGTATCAAATTGAATTGGATATTACACTTGCACTGAATTTGAAAATGTACAATAGCTAGTAAAAGAGAACTTGGTCAAGCACAATGATATCAATTGATATTGACTATTTTTTAAAATGAACGACTGCTTCCATTTTAGGGCTGAACATGTAGTCATTTCAAATGTTTGTGATCACAACTCACCAAGTTCTATTAAAACTTGCAAAACACATGTGCCATGAAAGAACCAGGTTATGTCTTTGGGTGTTTGGATTCCACAGGAAAGCCCAAAGAATCCTGTACTCAGTGACTAAATGGTAGCCATGAAGTGTAGGAATAATAGGTCTCACTATTATCTCCTCTGAGGATTTTATTTTGATGTTACTGGACATTATTTCTCTCTCTCTTTTTTTGTGTCGATGCTCTGTGTATTGGTACATATTGGTCCCTCAAGAAAGAGACTGCTGTCACACAGAAGTCTGTAGGGCACAAATGCACAAACGAACTACCTGTTTCCATCTATAGCATTCCCGGAAGTCTAATTATAGAGATGTAGTTGCATCAGCTTGAGTATCTTGAACCTCCACAGGGAAAAGTAAAAAGCATGTCAGAGCCCTGGGTGTAGGAATACTTGGCACCCGGCCCAAAACAAAACATTATTTTCTGGCTAAATTAACAAATAAATAATACATATGCAGATACAAGCACTGCGATAATCACATGCTGAAGCTGAAGCTCAAGTATTTTGGCCACCAAATGAGAAGAAAGGAGACACTGGAGAAGACCCTGATGCTAGGAAAGATAAAAGGCAAAAGGAGAAGGGGGTGGCAGAGGATGAGATGGTTAGACAACATCATTGACATGGTGGGCATAGATCTGGACAGACTCCAGAGGATGGCAGATGACAGAGGAGCCTGCAACTGAACAACAACAACAACAACAACAACAACAACAACAACAACAACAACAACAACAACAACAACAACAACAACAACAACAACAACAACAACAACAACAAACTGGAAGGGTGCAAACTTGCTCCTCCAGCATATATACCAGCTCCAGCCACTTCTCCCAGATGGGAGAAAACAGGTGGGCTCACCATGAAAGCCAACATGGCCTTCATGATCCAAGTCTCCAAGCATTCCTGTAATTCCTCCATTTTCCTACTTACATGACCCAAGTTTAAGCAACAGGGCATTGGAAATTCAGGTGCAGAAAGTACTAGTTAACAGATCTGTCTCAAGCAGAGCTTTCCCTGCCAAGCCTATGAACACATGGCAGCTGTCTTATATGCCTCTTCCACCAACCCTTTGTAACACTTTGCTTTGTGCCTTGCTGGGTGGGAGGTTACACAGCTGGATAGCTGCTTCTTACAATTGATCAGTCACAAAAGGGTGACATCTGAGTATGGAACAACTTCAGTCATGAATACAGCACTGAACTAAATTATGATTCCCTGGAAGCAGTGTGATAATGTGACTGAATGTAGCCCTGCCAGAATGCATGTGCCAAGATTAAGAGCTGTGAAAGGACTTTCAGGAAAGAGAGGAGTTTTTTCCAAATGCTAGCAGAAAAAGCTCATACATACAGAGCCAGATCCAAATCAAGATTAGAATTCAGCAATTTGCAAATTATGATAACATCCTTCTGTTACTATTTAGGAGTTCTAGCTGATGTCATTTCCAACAGACAGCATAAAAGACTGCTATTCTATGATGGCCCATACACCAGCCTTTGAAATTAAATCAAATATCCCAATCCACAACAAGAGCCAACATTATTTCTATATTTATATTTTGTGTAGTTTTCTACTATTACTTAATTATCTTTCACCTAAGTACATTTAAAATTATATAATACAACTTTTATAAGCTATGTTCAAGACAGTAATAACAATTTTATATTTTTGCAGACCTTTAGTAAATTTGTACTATGAAGCTAAATTGCATTTCTCAGAGTTTACACAAGGAGTTCTCAACCTGCTGAAGCCAGGGGCCGAGTCATGCTCCCTCAGATAGCTTTGGGGGCTGGATGGCCATTTTGTCCGTCCTCCACCACATGGCGCTTTCTGGTGTAGTGCAGGTGGTGGTGGGGGCACATGAAATGGTGCCACAGACTGCATCTGACCCATGAGCCACAGGTTGAGAATTCCTGGTCTACACCAGGGGTAGGCAACCTATAGTCCATGGCACCAAATAACCCAGCCCCTGCCCTCACTCCAGCAGCTGCCACCACTGCCACCAGAATCGGCCATGAACATGTTTACGGCAGCCATTAACAGTGGGGTGCGGGGACTACCAGTCCAACCTCCTCAACTGTCTGAGGAATCATGACCCGCCTCCCAACTTTAAAAAGTTGGCAAAACTGGTCTATACTTATAAACTATGTTGGAGTTTTATTACAACCTTGCATGCTGTCTATAGGTGGAGTGACTGAGAGGGACTTTTCTGGCTGGAGTGAGTATCTATCTCAGAGATTCCCAACCTACAGCCCGCAGGCTGGACCTGGCCCATGGCAACATTTCATCCGGCCCATTGCTGCTGCACCCGGAAGTGGAAGCGGACACATTTACATCAGCCATAAAACGCACCCACAGCTATCGTAAATGCGAAAGTGGTGCATTTACGGCTGTTGTAAACATGTCCAATTTTCACTTCCAACGTAAAAAGGTTGGGAACCCCTGTTCTGTCTATTCAACACTAACCAATTGTTCTTTCCCACTTCTGAATTTAAAGAGAACCCCACCTCCTGAGTACTGTGTCCGCTTTGGGACACGGACACTTTAGCGAGGATTCCAACAAACTGGAACAAGTTAAGAGAAGGGCAACAAAGATGACTGGAAAACCTGTGAGGAATGTTTAGCCTTGAGAAAAGAAGACTGAGGGGGAGATATAAAAGTAGGTTTCAAATATTTGAAAGATTATCATATAGAGAATGAGCAGAGATCTGTTCTCGATCCTCCTAAAGTGCAGGATACATAATAATGTACATATCAGCTCTGTGTTCTTTCCTTAGTGACCCTTGTTTGTTCGTGTTGATCTGTTCAGTTGATTGTTAGCATGCATGTAAAGAAAGCAGCATGCAAATGTCTAATTCCAAGTAAGTTGGAAGTGGGTGGGTAGATTTTAACTTCTTGTGTTTTAAGTATCTTTTCTCTGTTATTATAAAGACTCTCATCAGATCTTGCACAAGATAATGGTACTCTGTCTCAGTGTTGCAAAAAGAAAAATCACTGCCACTTTTCAGATGCACAAATAAATAAAGAAATAAAATTTTCTGTGCCAGGCAAAACAGTTTGTTTCTCTCTCTGTGTGTGTGAATCTTCTGCATATACTGTACACCTTTTTAAACTGCAGAGTGGCTGCTAAATCCAGTCCATTTGCTTGGAGTTAAAATTCCCCTTCCAAGCTAGGAAGACATAAACTGTTCAAGATCTCCTTTCAAGGTAGCACTGTTTTCAGGAGCCTTTTTAGAACCACCACCACCACCATCACCACCACAATAGCCAAGGGTTGAATGTGTTTGAAATCCCACTGTGATGACAGCCATGTAAGGAACCCAGGGAACCAATCCTCTGTACTTGAATAGAGAAAGACCTTTCACCCCCACCCCCAGTTCCCACCACTGTTCTACCAAAGCTAGCCTAAAACCCTTGGTGCTTCAAGATGTGTGGAAATTTAGGGTGATAGAAATCTCCTTTAGGTTTCTCCTGTCTTTTGTAGCTAGAGATAAAATCCTTTCTTGCTTGATATTTCACAACAGAGAGACCAGGTCATCCTGGTAGCATTGAGTCCAAATGTAGTGTAGCATTAGGCCATTTGGTTAAAGCAGCTTCTTTAGACTTATCAACCCTTGTTACTCCAAAAATGATACCTTGATAAAATATTTTAGAATTTATTAAAAAGAGTAAACAAAAGTTTCAAAAAGCAAATAGTCCCAAAACATCTCAAAAAGACAGTGGTAGTAGAAAAGCAAAACAACAATCTAAAACAAAGGATTGAAAATAAGATAACCAGCCATTTCCCATATCCTAAAGAAAATAACAAAGATCTAACTAAGCCCTAATTAATCATCTAGTAATAATGATGCAAAGCTAACCTGAGAGCATTTTGCTCACTCTTAGAGCTTACTCCAAGGGGACTAGACATGGAAGAAGTAGTGCAGACATATGGTTACATATTTTATATGATTACTTTTCCTGAGGCTAATGCAGTATTAAAACCACAACTCCTATATATTAACTAAATAAAGTAAAGAAACATTTTTATTCTTTCTCCTACAAATGTCTCAGAAAGAGATACTGAGACGGAGAGTGCCAATTAACGAGAAAGGTATGGACTCTGGGATACTTGTAGTCTCTAGTTCTATTTCACAGCTAATGGATTTTTAACATAAATTCAAAACTCTGGAACAAATAATCATTACCTGGATTCTTACCCCTGCCCTGCTATAGGAAGCCACAGCAAGAGATGGAGCTGTTATAGTAAAACAACTCCTTAAATAACTCACATACCTTGAAAGTCCTATAGCAGGGGTGGCCAAACTTTTCAGGCTGTGGGCCAGTCATGGGGTTCAGGAGCTGTTCACTATGGCCCGGGCCTCGGATTTGGACCCTGAAACCAATTCATCCGACCCACGAAGCCCTTGTCGCTCCTGGAAGCGGAAGTAAAATGTGCCCGTTTTACTTCTGCTTCCAGGTGTGACAAGGGCTTCGTGGGCCAGATCAGTTGATGTCAGGGGCTGAATCTGGACCCAAGGCCATAGTTTGGACACCCCTGCCCTATAGAGTCATATTCACCTTGATGGCATTAAAAATCTTTGCCAAAACTGGAATCTTCTAATGAGTTTTGTGCCATCAATTTGGAAACAGTAGAACTGATATAGGAACTCTAATAGGGTAAACGAGATATTTAAGGAGTGATTCTATCATTTCCATCTCCCCACCCCCCACCCCATAAGTTTTCATAGTCAAATGGGGATAATTCAGGTAGGCAGAATTTTAAGATAAATCCTAAAGAAAAAAAGCCACAATGCAATTTATTTCTGGGTTGTAAACTCAGTTTGGCCAAAATAAGTTATAAAAACCTGTATATAGCCCCAGGATAGATATACATAATTTAATTGTGACCTTTATAAAACAAAATTAACAGTCTCCATGTAGCAAAAAACACTCTCCTCTGCTGCCTTGCAATGACTATTTGTGAGGGGGGAAACAAATCTTGTCTTGTAAACAACCAACCAATTTGGCAAATAAATCCATCAATTTGGCATGTCAGCCAAGACATGCTTGCATGAGTGATTGACAACAACTCAGCATGTGATAAGAATTGCAAAAATAGGCATTCATTTGAAGAATTCAAAAGCCTCAACCTCTCCCCCATCCCTGAATGGCAACTCTGAAGCAGCAATTCAAGAATCTATGTGCATTCCAAAATGAGCTTGAGATAACCAGTTCATTATTATTTTGCCCCCATCATGCTGTGTACTCATTTTACTGAAGGATAGAAGGCTAAGGCAACCTTGAGTCCTGGTCAGGATCAAACTCAGAATGTTATGAATGCAGTACAACAGTTTGACCACAGCATCACCAGGGCTCTTCAATAGTTCCAACAGTACAGTATTCTATTTAACCTTGGTGATTTATTTCTTCATAGTGCTTTCAGAGCACTTTTCACCTCACTTTCTGGAACTGCTGGTCCTTTATCATACAAGTTTCACATAGAAAAAGATGTTAGAGACCTTTGAGAAGGGGGAGGTGTGCACCTTCCATGGCTCGCTTGAGTCCTGTTCACTGAGGGAAGACTGTCTTGCAGAGGATGAGGACCCCAGGGAATAAGCCTCCCAGAACAGGCTGACCTCACTAGGGCCACTTTAATTTTTATAATGTTTTGTGATCTTCAAGGGGACAGATTATTTTTCTCTCTCTTGGAACAGTTAATATCCTGGTGAAGCAGATTTTACATTCATCTAACTGGTTGTACAAGATATTTTCTAATAAAGTGAAAAATGTATCTCTGTGTAATTCTGTTCAAACACCAGACATTGTTTGGCTATAAGACTGATAGGATCCAGTGCCATGATAATGACAAAGAGGTACTTAATTTGGCCTCTTTGAAATCTAAATCCAAATTCTCTCCCCCCACTCACCCCAAGTACTTAAAAAGGCATTCAGATAATGGAACTATGAGCCACCTATATCCTTCATTTGCATCTTCAATTTCCTCTCCTGGGAGCTTTTAAGACGCATAGGTCATCAAATCCAATCTCCGTTTGCTACTAAAGGCGGAGAGATTCCAATATACTTAATTTCTCTTATGGGAAATTATAAATCAGTAATCGGCTTAATTAGTATCTAGATTTTCTACTCTATTGTAATTATTCCATTTTACATAGCTGAGAAGGCTACGGCAAAGACAGGAGGCATTCATAGTGTTCCATCTTTTTGTAACCTTCTATTGAATGCAGTCAATGTTTCAATAGAAAATTTTTCCTTCATAATCCACTTGAAATGTTTACCATTCCTTCAAATTTCAGAATAAACAATCTGTTGAGAATGATTCAAAGCAATTTTAAATGTCTGCTTAAAATTAACACATTTGTTTAATACAATTGGGACTGGAATCAGCATACTTGCTACTGAAAAACCTACCCATGAATAATATTCAGACATATTGTATATTTAAGTGGCATTACCCTAACCCAGTGGTTCCCAATGTGGGGTCCATGCCCCACACGGGGACTACAATTCACAGAAGTCTAAGTCAGTGCAATCATATCTTCCCTCATTCTTTTCTCCCTCAAGAATAAACATGCCCAGGTCTTTCAATCTTTCCTCATAGGGTTCAATTTCAAGTCCTCTGATAATCTTTGTCTTTCTTTAAACATTTCCCAGTTTGTTGACATCCTTGTTAAAATGTGGTGTCCTGAACTGGACTTAGTACTTAAGATGAGGCCTAACCAGTGCCAAATAGAGAAATAGTACTTCACAGGATACTATACTTGTTATTGCAGCCTAAAATACCATAGGCCTCTTTTGCAGTCACATCACACATTCAGCCTGTTAGCTACAACAATATCATTCTTACATAAAGAAAAGGTGGATTTTAAAATTTAAATTAGATTAAAAAAAAAACTTTTTCAGGGAATTCAAGGTGCTGGTCATCACCTTTAAAGCCCTATATGGTAGTGGGCCAGGATACTTAAGAGACCGCATCGCCCTAGGGCATGGGTCTGCAAACTTGGCTCTACAGGTGTTCTTGGACTTCAGTTCCCAGAAGCCCAAGTCAGCACTCCTGCTGATAAAGGCTTCTGGGAACTGAAGTCCAAGAACAGCTGGAGAGCCAAGTTTGCTGACCACTGCCCTAGGGACATCTGTCCATCCCACCAGAGTGGACCGGAGAGGCTCTCTGGTTGTATCCTCGGCTAGAGAGGCGCGCCTCTCTAGCACTAGATGGAGGGCCTTCTTCGTGTCTGCTCCGGCCCTATGGAACCTCCTGCCAAGTGAGTTGCGTCTCCAGATGGAGCTGCTGCCCTTTAGGAAGGGGGTTAAGACCTGGCTGGCAGGGCATGTGTGGGGTATGGGCCAGACAGTTGCCTCAGTTTGTTGGCTCATCTAACCCCTTCCTCTCTCCGTGTAACTTGTTTTATCTCTTTTAATTTTTGTAACTTTTTAATCCTGTTTAATACTGTTTTTATACTATATTTTTACTGTGTTTTAAAAGTTTGTTATCTGCCTTGGGTCTTTGTGAGGAGGGCAGCATAAAAGTTTGATTAAATAAATAAATAAATAAATAAATAAATAAATAAATAAATAAATAAATAAAAAGATCCTTTTCTATTTAAGATACATTACCGTCTATTTCATCACATAATAGGATTAGTTTTTAATTATGTAGTATAGCACTATAGTATTTTTCCTGCTTCATGGGGAAAATGTATTCTTGAATATGAGTTGAAGCCACCACTGACAACGACGATGAGCACTATATTCATGCAATGTTTTTTATAAATGAATTTCATTGACCTATTCACAATGTCATGCTCTTCCAGAGTTTTCTGTAAGATTACTGCACAGTTTTTCTACCAAGAAGATATTTTGATAGATGCTGGGTTTTGCAGTAATCAAAATTGTGAATTTGTGTCTGCAAAATTCACATGTTTCTTTTTCACAGCAAAAAATAAAAAGACAGAGTTGAGAAAATGACCCATTGTTCCTTTGCAATTTATGTCCACTGAATCAATCCCTTCCCTCTTAAGTCCTAACTTAAAAAAAATCAGTGAATAGAAGAAGATTGTTGGAAGTGGAACAGATCTGCACAAGAAGCTAAATGTGAGATGGGAAGCTTACAGTAAAGATGAAAATGAAACCTTTTGGACCTTTATGAATCTGTGTATAGAAAACCATGATTTAAATCTAGTCTTACTAATTAGTGATTTAAACTATCCTCCATCTTGTAACTGTGTTTGTGTGTGGTATCCTTGTTAAATGTCATTTTATTGTTTTTACCCCAATGATAGAAGCCTATCAAGATCTTTTTGAGTTTTGTTTCTTTCTGCTAGAGTATTAGCTATTTCACTCAACATTGAGTCATCTGCAAATTCGATAACGATCCCCTGTACCTCACATCCAAATTGCTAATGAAAATGTTGAAGAACACTGAGCTGAGGTCTGAGCCTTGTGATTGTGAATTTAAATAAATAAATAAATAAATAAAACGAATAAATAAATACTCTGCTTGTAACTCCTCCCAGTTTGAGAAACAGCAGTTGATATAGAAAAAAAACCTAAATGATTCTGTAACCTACTGTGTACCCAGAACACACCTAATTAGCTTGTAAATCAGAATGTCACAGGACACCTTGTCAAAGGCTTTGTTGAAGTCAAGATATATTACATCTACAGCATTCCCGTTTTCTACCAGGGAGTTACTTAATTTTTTAAAAAAGAGACAGAATAATTTTGTGCCAGAAATTATTCTGGGTTGAAAGGATTTTTGCTGGAGAAACTCTGCTCAGGAGCCAAATGAGGCTCCTTTCATGTCCCTAAAAGCTGGGACAGAGAGAGGCGCTCAATCCATCATGTAGTACCCGGGTCTCAAACTGCTGACTCACCAGCCTTCCCGCTAACAAGGCTAGCTTCTTAACCACTGAGCCATTACAGATAATATTCGTCTGAGATTATTTGTTCTTCACAAGTCCTGTTAGCTTCCAGTTATTACTACGTTGTTTTTGAGGTGTTTGCAGAGTGATTCCTTTATAATCTGTTCTAGAATTTTTCCTAAGATTGAGGTCAGGGTGACTGGTTTCCAGGTTCCTCCTTTTTGCTCTTTTTGAAGACGGGGACAATTTTAGATCCTCTAGTTATCTAGCACTTTGCCCATGCAACAAGATTTAAAAATAATAATAGACAGTGTTTCTGAGAATTCTTTAGTTAGTTCTTTCAATATTCTTGAATGTAGTTCATCCAGCCCTGGAAATTTGAAATTCAAAGTACTGTATGTAATAAAATATTCTTTGACTGTTTCTTGATCTCAGGCTGCAATCCTTTCCCCTCCACAAGAACTTTACATTCATTTGGAGGATCATAGACTAAAGTAGGAATTGAGCACTTCTGCCTTTTCTTTGTCATCTGTTATCATTTTTCAATCCACACTGAATAGCTGAGCTACTATTTCTTTTATCTGTTAATAATTAGTTAGTAGCTTGTTTTCATTATCATTCTTCATCAGGCAAATGGGTCAGAGGGCTTGGGACATAATAGCTACTATATTTAACACTAATTATATCTGTATAGTAGCCTCTCACAGTGAGCTATAGGGGGAAAATAGGATGTTTTTATATTGCTTTTATTGCTATACCCCACCATGATATGAAAAGATATAGGCCAGAATACAAATGATCTAAATAAGGGATTCAAAACCTGCAGCCCATGGGCCGGATGCAGGCTGCAGCACTATTTCATGTGGCCCACCATCACCCCCACCACACCACACTCCGGTGTTTATTCATGCCCGCCACATGTCCATGGAAACATCTGCAGACACAGACAGCACTGGCTCTTTGGCTATAAACTGAGATGAGCACTGAACCCTAGAGTTGAATATGACTAGCTTTTGAGCAAGGACAACCTTTACCTAATTCTGCAGTAGGGTCTACCTTCAGCTTTTCATATGCATACATAACCAAGAACTTTGTTGTAGAAGTAGTATTCTGTAGATATTATTTTAACCCCACCTTTTCTTCATGTCTGCTTCAAAGTAGAATATTTTTAGTCTGGGTGAGCTATAAGATTCAGCTTTATGTAGAGATGCCTTGCTTTCTCTCATGGTTTTTAATAAATCATGCCAGCTTGTAAAACAGCTTCAGCTTGTCAGTTTGGCAGCAGGATCCAAATCCTTTATTCTGTAACCACTGGGACAACTGGTGAATGGAGGAAATGCTTGCTGGTCTACAGTGATATCCTGTTGCTTCCATCACCATCTTTCACTAGCTTGCAATAAAAGCTGGAGGAGTCCAGAGGAGCAACCTATTACGCTTACACAGCTCTTTGCGTGTAGTTTACTGTCATCCATCAAAACGAATGGGCAAGTTCTGTGCACATAAATGTACAGTATGTGCAATTCTGTGCACATATAACTCTAGTTCAGAACAGGCATATCTGTGATTCTATACTGTACTGCTTTATCTGTCAAGATGCAGAAAAGTTATATCATCTGTCAAGCATATCCTTTGGGGAGATGGAAAATTTCAACAGGCCTGAAAGAAGCTTTAAAAAGAGAGAAATATTCCTAATTCAAAGGCAGCTGTGACTGATAAGAAGAACAATGGACAAAAAAATCACAAACCTTGACTAGATTAACTTACTGACCTAGAAACTGTAATGGGCAGCAATTGCAAAACAGCAGAACAGAGAAACACTCATTACAGATTCTGTTTCTCTGAAAAGATTCACAAATCTGACTTCCGCACCCAAAGCAGCTATTCAGAAACTTGGACACTCTGTTTAAGGCTTTATGTTTCTGACTGCCAAGAGTCAAGCAGAAGAACAAAACCCCATATAAATAAGCTACCATTCCCCTTTCCTTTTCTGTTATTTCTTCTTTTTTTGCCCCATTTTAAGAAAATTACTAAGGTCTTTATCACATTTCATTTTAATAACTAAATATTACGTATTAATACAGGTTATTTTTTTCTTGGATGCTATTCATGACAATAATTTATATAAGTAAAACTTCCAATTTGAGTTATGTTTAGCTTCACACCCTTGTGTGTTCATAAACATTACTTTTCAAGATCAGAATTAAAGCTGTTGCTTTATTTTAAAGACTGTGTTATATATTTTAAATATCTCACTTATTCTGGTGATTATCTGTTAGCACCAGAAATGGAGTGTTTTGAAAGTGAAGTAGCTGCTGGAATATCTTTACCACCACAAGTGGCTATGGCAGTGATGGCGAAACTTTTAGAGACTGAGTGCCCAAAATGCAACCCCAAACCCACTTATTTATTGCAAAGTGCCATCATGGCAACAGGGGAGGGAGGAAGCGCTCCCATTGGGCTGCTGGGTAGAGGGGCGGGATAAACTCTGTTCTGGGGGAGGGAGGAGGCGCTCCCATTGGGCTGCTGGGTAGAGGGGCGGGGTAAACTCTGTTCTGGGGGGAGGCGCTCCCATTGGGCTGCTGGACAGAGGGGTGGGGTGAATTCTGTGCTTGGGTAGGGAGTGCTCCCATTGGGCTGCTGGGCAGAGGGGCAGGGCAAACTCTGTGCTTGGGCGATAGGCTGCATGCACACAGAGGGCTCTGAGTGCCCCATCTGGCACGTGTGTCATAGGTTCACCACCATTAGGCTATGGCTTAATTACTGATCAAAGATAATTCTCTTGATTGGGTCCTATCAGAAAGATAACAAATACAGATTATCCAGGTAAGGACAATCATCCTACACTACAGCTAGGCAGCTGACCTACTCCTGGGGACCAAAAGTGGCCCTGCTAGGTTCAGGGCATGATTATTCAGATGTGACCTTTCTCTTCACTGAAGCCTTCCAAAAGACCAGTAAGGAGAAGACCAGAGCAGAAGGAAACCCTTTCATCACTGTCAACCATGAACCCGGCTTTAAGAAAAGAAAAAATCTTATATGAATTATGCAAAAAATGTTAATGTATTATCTGCTTGAGTGTCCAATTATACAGATAAGAATATTTCAAATAAAAAATATAGTCTGTAAATATGATAGAGGAAAGTTTGCAAATAATTAGTCATGCAACTTGTGAACCTACTTACCCCCAATAAAAGCTTCATTACTCTCCTGTGTGACTTTTTCCACTTAGGGCACTGATTATTGATAAAGAGCTGGCTTGCTGATGGCTTTATTTTAATCACAGAAGCTTTATTTTCAAGCTCCTTTTTGTGATGACAACTGTGGATAATTATAGTGCAGCATTAAACACTTAACCCTGACATAAGTGCAACAGAGCAGTCAAAGGAATTTTGCAAATTGCTACACTAACCGAATTGGCATTATTTCTCTATATTTTAGGAAGATTGCAGCATTTAATTAAATTTATGTTTGTTCTAAATGTGGAAGAGATAACAACTAATTTCAATTTGAAAAATCCTAAATATTTGAAATACGTTCTATGCTGTATCAAGAATTTAAAGCAAAGAAAACAGCAGTTTGAAACGTATCCTTCTAAAAATATACTTAGATCATATTAAAAGTGTCTTCCACTGATAATATCTGATTGGTCCTCCCACCTTTTATTTCCTTTCAAGGCTGTCTTGATTTTACCTTTCTGTTATAGCAGCCTATGAAGGAGAAGGCATTTAGCTACTTTAGACAAAACAAAGTGGGATTACAAATAGGATTACACACTAGCTTTTCAAGATTTACTTTTATTATGCTTCTATGCTGTCATTCATGAATACATGGCTTTGTTCCTTTCTACTTTATCCTCAGGGCTGTGATGGCTTAGTGGTTAAGATGCTGAGCTTAATGACTCGAAGATCAGCAGTTCGAGACCTGAGTGCTGTGTGACGGAGTGAGCTTACAACATCTGTCCCAGCTCCTACCAACCTAGCAGTTTGAAAGCAAGAAATTGCAAGTAGATAAATAGGTACCACTTTGGCAAGAAAGGTAACAGCACTTTGTGAACTCCTGTGTCTGATTATGCTTACCATATGACCACATAAACATCTGCAGATGCAGCCAATGCTGGTTCTTTGGCTGTGAAAGAAGATGAGCACCGCCCTCTAGAGTCAAACATGACGGGCTTTCAAGCAAGGGAGACCCTTTACCTTTACCTTAATCTTTATCATCACAACAAACCTAAAAGGCAGCCCTGGGTGAAAGTGAGTGATTGACTGCACCCACCAAATTTCATGATAGTTACTTTACAGTAGAACCCCACATAGCAAAAAAGCTCCATTCCACTTCGCTATCCAATGGGAGATCCCCTGCAAAACAAAAAAATGTTTGTTATATGGGGTTTCCATTAACCGGGGTATAGCCCGCTTAGCAGAAACCCCTTCAACGGGGAAAAAAATTCATTATGCGATCGTCTTTGCATAACAAACACTTCATTGCACAAATTTTTCGTTAAATAAGCATTCATTATGCAGGGTTCCACTGTATATGTATATTTGGTTCCAGTTGCTAGTACGGTATTTTTAAAACTCAATGCCAGTTATTCATTGGTTCAGACTTCAGGCGGACTTCATACCCTGCAAGCACTTCTTTGCCTCTTGTGGAAACAGAAGCACAGTTGGGATGTAAACTAAAAGCTGTCTGTCTCTATGACTCTTTCACATCTCTGGCTGTGCAGCTATGATGGCCCTCCCTCTCAAAACCATGAGTCGAACTGCTGCAATGTCTTGAAGAGATGCAGAATAGTGTACTGTATAATAATATTTATGTGCTGTGAAGTCAATTCTGACTTATGGTGACCCTTTCCAAAATGTTCTAAGTAGGAAATCCTTAAAAGTGGTTTACTGTTTTCTTCTTCTAGGGATGCCCTCGGACTGGGCATACTGGCTGTTCTCTCAGGAGTCACAATGGGGAATGGAATTCCCAACCTCTGGCTCTGTAGCCAGATGCCCAAGTCACTAAACTATCTAGCCAGCTTCAAATACTATAGTACATCTTCCAAGATTTCACATATTAAAACATGGAGGATCGTGTACACAAGTGACTACACGGAGTCAAAAGTGTGCCTGACAAGTGGGAGTGTGGCTGGGGATACAAACCTGGTAAGGTAAATGTAAAGGTTTCTCTTGCTTGAAAGCCAGTCGTATCCGACTATAAATGGGTGGTGCTAATCTCTGTTTACTACCAAAGAGCCAGTGCTGTCTGCGTCTGCAGACATTTATGTGGTCATGTGGCAGGCATGACCAGATGCCAGAGACCATGGAACATTGTTACCTTTCCCACCAAAGTGGTACCTATTTATCTACTTGCAATTTCTTGCTTTCAAACTGCTAGGTTGGCAGGAGCTGGGGCAGAGGATGGGAGCTCACTCCGTCATGCAACACTCAGGTCTAGAACTACTAACCTGCCGACCTTCCAATCATCAAGTTCAACTTCTTAACCACTAAATCACTGCAGTCCCCCTGTCATGGTACATGACACTGACCTCAAAATGACAAAACCAGGCAAGCCAAGCACATGAGGTACTAATCCCCTCTACTCAGCACTAGTTAGCCCTCACCTAGAATTCTGCGACCAGTTCTGGGCACTGCACTTTAAGAAGGATGCCAACCAACTGGAACAACCTCAAAGGAGGGCAACAAGGATAGTTAGAAGAATAGAACCCAAGCCATGTATGGAAAGGTTGAAAAAACTGGGCATGTTTAGCCTTCAGAAAAAGAGACAGGGGAAAATATTCACCCCTTTTCAAATACTTGAAAATAGTCAAAAAGAGGAAGACAAGGTCTGTTCACAATCATCCCAGAGTACAGGACATAATAAAGGCTGAAACTACAGGAAGCCAGCAATAGGGTGAATATCAGTCAAAAAGAGTTTAACTATTAGAAGAGTATGATGATGGAACTGACTACCTTGGGAGGTGGTGAGTGCACCAATGCTGGAGGTATTAAAGAGAAAATTGGACATTCACCTATCAGATCCACTTTGATTTGGATTCCTGCATTGAGCAGTGGAATGGACTCAATGTGCTCATGGGCCCCTTCCAACTCAGTTATTCTATTATACAGAATATACACACACCTGCATTATTGTATTAAGAAATCCCACTTTAATTTTCATGCCAAATGCATGATACTCATCTCACGCCACAATTGAGAAACAGTACATACCACAAGATGCTAACTTTGCTAATCTTATGCACAGCAGAACTTATTCATTGCAAACGGTCCTAGTTTACACTGGGGAGCCACTCAAAATGATTTGACTAAGTTAGGGCATCTGTGAAAGGGAGTCCTTCAGACCAATTACTCTTTTGTACACATCTGTTCCCATGTGTCCTTCTCTATACCAAACACACACGGTTTATTTGCTTCATTTTATCAAAGAAGCACTCTGAGACTGGAGAATCTGATAAACTATGCTTACCAAAAATCTGTAACTCGTAATAACCTTTCCAGGGTTTTCTGGATAGAGAATACACAGAAGTAGTTTACCATTCCCTTCTTCTGTGTAACACCCTTGGAATGTGCAGCTTGCCCATGGCCATGCAGGCTGGCTCTTCTCCCAAGGGGCATAACAGGGAATTGAACTCCCAATCTCTGGCTCTGCAGTTAATTCCTAACTCACTCAGCTATCCAACCAAATTAAAAACTCATGGCACCATTATCATACAATAAAGTTTAACAAACAAGCCCAGCCACACGCAAGAACTTACCCTTAAACAGTTTTGAATTCCTAGGTAGATCACCAAGTCTTCATAGCCACAAGAGGTAGCCTCCTTCTCCAGTCTTAAAGCATGCACTGCATCAGTTTCTCATACAGAATGCACACATGTTACATGGACCACTCACCTGTCCCCACCTTCCCCTGAATACCATTTTCTGCTCCTATGGCTTGTGGGTAGCTGCCCAAAGAATCAATGCAACAATAAGTAACAAGTGGAAGCTGTAAATGTGGGCAAATTCAACATTCCGGTAGTAACCAACCTCACTCTACTATTAATTGCTGGTATCTCTCCGCAGATGTTAGGGATGGATCAGCTTGGAATGGCCCTAGGTGCAGAGGAAATGATGTTCTCTTGATAAAAGAAAAGAACAGTTGCTAAAATGTTATATATCCAAAAGGCAAAGGGACTTTTGGGAGGGTATCATGGTACAGATGGTGGAGAGAGTAGACATGACAAGAGGGCCTGGTAATGACGATAGTGGAGGACAGAGGTGCCTGGCGGACAATGGTCCATGGGGTTGCAAAGGGTCGGAATCGACTGTGCGACTGAACAACAAAGACAACTGGATGCAAAAATAGATGAAAGACAATGAGAAGAGGAAGCAGAGAGTTTAGAGAAGGATGGGCCAGTGAAAGGTAGAAGTGATGAGATCATATAGCAGGGACTATACTGATGGCTTAAGGACCCACATGCACAGAGAAGTAATAAAAACTATAAAAACACTTCAACCACGGATTTTTAAAAATTGTGATAGAAGCACTCAAAGGTGCTTTCTGGTTTGAAAGGGTTTTTGATGGAGGAACTCCACTCAGGGGACACTCAAATGAGGCTCCTTTCATGTCCCCAAGATCTTTTCCCACTAAAGTATTTATCTACTTGCAATTTCTTGCTTTCAAACTGCAAGGTTGGCAGGAGCTGGGCCAATCGTTATCCGCTGTTTTACTGTACTTGGGTCTTGAATTGCCGGACTTGCCGACATTCCAGCTAACAAGGCGAGCTTCTTAACCACGGAACCACCACAGTCCCTTCAATCAGAGATGTTCTGGATCCATTTGAGGGATGCAGTTCTTCACTAAACATAAGTAAGCGAAATGGTTTGGCTTCTTCCTTGTTCTATCTGGGAAATAGCATACAGTAATACCTCATATAACATTAGTATTGAATAACACTAAAATCGCATAACATTAAGGAATCTGGGGGGAAGAATTGCATCAGATAACATTAAGATCCTATGGGATGCTTCAGATAACAACCGCTAAAGCCTGTGTGGTTACAATGTATCTCTATGGATCCCATAGGATTTTAACATGCATCAGATAACACTAAAAATCATATAACACCAAGACTTGTGGAACCAGGTTTTAGTGTTATATGAGGTTTTACTGTACTTTTACCTGAGTAACTGAAGAAGGCAGAAAGTCAGACAGTTTGCTGAAATGTTACAGACACACACACACTTATGAGAAGATTAGCTTGTTGAATTATCTTGATGTTTTTACCCCCCTTCTCCTGATATTGCTGGAACCATTCTGAACATGAGAGTACAATGGAGAATCAGCATAAGAATAAACATGATGACAATAAAGGCACTGGAAAGTTGGGAAGACCCACAAGTGACTGACAAGGAGTCTGAAAGCGTCTGCTGGCACAGTGAATAGGGCTGGCTAAAATCAAGTCTGTAGTCAATGTGCATTTTAAAAATCGGAGCATATTTAAAGAATGACCAGCAATTCCTTCTTACTAATTTTATCAAAGTGAGTATCAGAAATCTCTGTGGGGCTGTGGTGGCTCAAGAGGTTAAGAAGCTTGCCTTGTTAGCTGGAAGGCCGGCAGGTCAGCAGATCAAGGAGACCTGGATACTGCATGATGGTTTAAGTGCCTGTCTCTGTCCCAGCTCCTGCCAACCCAGCAGATCAAAAGCAAGAAATTGCAAGGAGATAAATAGGGAACACTTTGGTGGGAAAAGATTTTGGGAACATGAAAGGAGACTTATTTGGGTGTCCCCTGAGTGAAGTTTCTCCTTCCAACCCAGAACACAGGTACAGTAATACCTCGGATAACGCTAAGACTTGGTTCCACAAGTCTTGGTGTTATCTGATTTTTAGTGTTATCCGATGCATGTTAAAATCCTATGGGATGGATTGGATAAAGTTAAAGCTCCATAGAGATACATTGTAACCGCACAGGCTTTAGCGGTTGTTATCCGATCCATCCCATAGGATCTTAACGTTATTTGATCCAATTCTCCTCCCCAGACTTAACGTTATGCGATTTTAGCGTTATCCGAGGTAACCGTTATCAGAGGTATTACTGTAATTTCTGACACAAAATTATTATTATTATTATTATATTATAGAGATCTCTGTCATTCAGATCTTCTATGATCCTGCTACATTCCCTTAAGCACTGGCTCGTATTTTGTCTGGAAGGCCTTTGTCACTTGAACCCAGTTCTGACTGAAAGGAAGGAATGTGGAAAGCGAAAAGCAAAGTAAAGTGGAGGAACACACAAGGGAAGCCCTTTCTACATTATTCTTTGTAACATCTACATTATGATTGACCAGAAAATGAATCCCCTGCCACCAGATGGTAATAAGGTGTACAGTTTTTAAAAAGAGGAATTGCATATTGATGATTGACTGATAATTTTATCTTTACAGTGGGATAATGTATGTATCTATGTATGTAGATTTACTGGGATGCATCAATTTTGAGGCCTACTTACAAGCTTCACTGCTACTTTTGCACACCATAATTCTACTCAGTGTGATATTTTCACAACTGAATATCAGTATCTTGCTAATGGGGACAGAATGAGAAATAATTATATCACATCCTATAAGCCACCATACTGTTTACATCAAGGCTATCTATGCAAACAGCAATAGTTAAAAAGACAGTTCTGAGTTTACTGTTGTGAATTCAGGAAGCTGCTCATAGTATTTATTCTGTCAAATTCATCTGTTACATAATCTGAAGTACAGTACTGTACCTAATTTTCTCTGGGGTCCAGAGAAAATTAGGTAATATTTCTCATTCTTTCTGGCTGAGTTCTCCTTCACAGTCACTCCTAAAAGTAGACAGATGATATTGATATTGACATGACACAAGGATGTAAATGGTACTTTGTTGAGTACCAAACAAGAGGATAAATCTCAGCACTAGGAAGTTCCTTCTGTACTGCAACACAAGCAATGGGAGGAAGATGCCAGTGTAACAACATACATTCAATTTCAAGTACAGTACTTAGGTTGCAACCGAGATAACCCTAGGGCAGAAGGTGCCACTGAAATCAAGAGGACATCTGGGTAAATATGTCTACAATTGTGCTGTCAAGCTGTGTTTGACAGGGATTGAAAACTGGAGAGTTAGCAATTTCTTTAGCAGCCATTGCCACAATGCCTGAAAGCAAGAAACAGGAGTGAAAATGACAAGTAATTGGCAAATATACTTTCAGCAGCCATCAAAAGTGAACAGGGCTCTTCATGGGCATGATCAAAACAAGACTGATGCGTATTGTCAGGCTTGGTGTACTTTATGTGTGATTTTCAGAGGATGCAGAACCAAGCATCCTATATTAGCATTATGTTGCTTGTCACAAGATTTTTCACCCTGTTAAGATCAAAGTAAAGTACAATCTTGCTCTATGATTTCCATTCAGTTTTCAGTTCGTGCCAAGTATTTAATTTCCTCTCTGTTTATCCACAATGCACTATACAGCAATACAACTGCCCATGCCGAATGTTTCAACAGCCTCCACATTTGGGTCAAAAAACAACAACACACCATGGCAGCTTCCAATTAAAGTGCCTGGATATCCATAAGCTAGATAGACTCTTGGGTTTGCAACTGATTACTTTCACAACAAACTCCCAGACCTAATCTGGCTTGAATGCTGCCTTGCTGGTTGACCAGGGATCCACATTTACGAACAGCCTATATGTTGTTTGTTCACAAGCAGCAGACGAATTTCCAGGGTAAGAAAGTTCTCCTCCCCCCTCATGTGCAGAATCCAGTCACACAATCCTTCAAAAAAAAAAAATCCCACTGAAGTGCCAGCTGTGCTGCTCTAGCAGTTGCTGTGGCGACTGTTCCTGTTTGCATATTAAAGGAGAAAAAAGTCCCCCTTCATTCCTATCTTCCTCATCCAAAAAGGGCCTTTATCTCTTGGTTTGAGTTTTGCTTCTTTGTCTGGTTTACCTTTTTCACTGTGGAAGGTAGATACTTTCCAGATAAAGCAGATCCACACATTTCACACCCATCTTTTCTGAAATGGATAGCAGCAATTATTTACCACACTAAGAATCATATTATATTCCTGCTGATCTCTTAGAAAAGGGAAGGCTGCTCCACTGCTCAGAGAGGGATACAGTAATACCTCGGATAATGTTTACCTCGGTTAACGCTAAAATCGCATAACGTTAAGGAATCTGGGGAGGAGAACTGGATCGAATAACGTTAAGGTCCTATGGGATGGATCGGATAATAACCGCTAAAGCCTGTGTGGTTACATTGTATCTCTATGGAGCTTTAACGTTATTCGATCCATCCCATAGGATTTTAACATGCATCGGATAACACTAAAATTCGGATAACACCAAGACTTGTGGAACCAAGTGTTAGCGTTTTCCGAGGTATTACTGTACCTCAGGGCCATTGGAAAACTATGACAAAAGGCTCTCTCTCTCTCTCTCTCTAAGTCAAGGGCTACCCTGCAGAGAATTCCCACCATCTCCAATCATGGACCAGAGACAACAGGGATTCAGGGCCATAGCCAGGATTCTAGATGTGGATGGGCGAATATTTTTTCAGGGTGGGCAACGAAGCCTATTTTTCTTGTGCATTCCTATGGGAAACCGGGCATTGCCAGGGTAGGAAAAGTGCTAACTGAGGGTGCCCCCCCCCCCGTGGCTACGGCTGCCTTGCAGGGACTGCCTTCCTTTCCCCCTTCTCCATAGAGGAAGAGAAAGGACATACGCTACCTAACTAATGTTACCTAAATCCCAGATCAGGAGTCAGCTGGTTCCCCACCCCCTGCCCCCTCATGGGAAAGGGAAATGTAGTAGGCCACTGTACCCTAGAGAGAGGGAGGACAGAGGGAAAAGTAAAGTATTAAGATTTCTGATGAGTTGTTTGGTCAAAGCGATTACTGCAGTTGGATCAACTATTTCTCTTCATGTTCTTTCCATTTTCTCTTCCAAAACAACTGTATGTTTTTGTGAGAATGGGCAGCAGTGAGGGGGAAGCAGACCCTAGAAATATGCTGTTATGGTAGAGCCTACCATGGGCTCACAAGTTATATCAAATGTAATTAAAAGTCCATATGTTAGGCTTTGTTATCTCTATTTGCTGGACTCTAACACCCTGTTGCCGGGCAGAATACATGAAGGAAGCAGGGAGGTATCTGATTGGCTCACATAAAGGAGGTAAGGAAAGAGGATGGTTAGGTATAAAAGGCAGAGAGAGGGTGTTTCAAAAGAGAGTGAGAGTGAGAGTGAGAGTGAGAGTGAGAGTGAGAGTGAGAGTGAGAGTGAGAGTGAGAGTGAGAGTGAGAGTGAGAGTGAGAGTGAGAGTGAGAGTGAGAGTGAGAGTGAGAGTGAGAGTGAGAGTGAGAGTGAGAGTGAGAGTGAGAGTGAGGTAGAGTAGAGTAGAGTAGAGTAGAGTAGAGTAGAGTAGAGTAGAGTAGAGTAGAGTAAGGAAAATGAGATAAAGTCAGGGAGAGAACTGGCTTAGAGAAAATTTCTGAGAGGAACTTTCAGAAAGCAATTTCGAAGGTGATTCAGTTTAGAATTGTGACGGAGAATTTAGGAAATTTACCAATAAGAATTAAAGGAAAAGAGTTGTCAAATTGACAGAAACTAGTAGATAGATATTGTAATGGGAATAAAAATCCAAGGGTAGCTAAAATTCTGTGGTATATAGATCAAAAGGAAGGAGGCATAGGCATACCCAGTTGAAAAATTATTATGTAGCCTTCCATTTAAGGAAAATAGTGGACAAACTAACACAAGAAAATATTAAAAGCAAAGAACTGGATTGGTTAAAATTTAGTAGATTTAAAGGGGAATTATTCTTAGGGAAACAGAGGAAGAAAATAAAAATAAATACAAAAACGGATGATTTGCATAAAATATGGAGGAAATTAAAGATAAAGGTAGCTCTGAACTCAGGAAATGTTACATTTCTGGCAATGTAAAAGGCAAGCTCTGAGAATCTATGTGACAGAATATCTTTTAGAATAAAAAATAGGTATGGGCTTTTTGGATTATTTGGACTACAAATCCTGTAATTCTCTATCATGGGAATCCGACTTGACATACAGACACCTAAATGTGGTTCACCTGAGAGAAAGGCCTAAGCACAAAGACTTTGTGGCTTAATTTGGCCTAACTCTGTCTAGCTTACTGTTCAGAAAGGAAGCTGCCCCACTCCCAGTTAAGCTAGTTGCTCATCACTATGACTGCTGAAAGTCAGCGTGAGCTTCAGGCTTTCTTTTCACAACTAAGTTAGGCCCATTTAAATTAATGAAATTTACAGAGTGGCTGATTCACCAAATCCCCATCAATTCAGTAGTCTTACTCTAAGCACCAGGATTCTGGCAAAATGTAATATAGCTATGACTAAAATGCAGAGAGAACAAAAGAATGGATTGGAATAAATTATGTTACAATCTAAACAGAAAGTGACTCGCCAAGCTGGATCAGTGTACAGGTGTCATGCTGCCATGCGATGCGGAAGGCAGATGAAAGGCCACGACATTATATTCACAGGACAGTGTTCATGGCTGATCACCAGGATGATCACCAATATTTGGAATTGGATATGGAAGGAGGAGGAGGAGAAGGAGAAGGAGAAGGTGAAGACCAAATTACTGTATAACGATTTCTGAAGTACAGAAGTAAGACAAATTTAAGTGATACAGGATTTTTTTTTAAAAAAAAACCTTTACTTTATTTGACTGTCTCAAAAAGAAAAATCACTGCCACTTTCCAACTGCACAATGTTTTAAAAACAAAAATAAAGTATTTTGTCCCAGGCAAAACAGCTTGAGTGGGAGGGGGGGGGACTTCTGCAGACACCCCTTTTAACTGCTGAGGTGTTGCTAAATCCAGACCATTTGCTTGGAGTTAAAAATTTCCCTTCCAACCTAGGAAGACATAAACCATTCAAAATCTCCTTTCAAGCTAGCTGTGTTTTTGGAGCCCTCTTCGAACAAAAATCTAAAGGTTGAATGTGTTCAAAATCCCACCGTGATGACAGTCATTACCCTTCACCCCCAACCATCAATTTCCACCACCTTTCTCCCAAAACTAGCCTAAAATCCTTGTTTCTTCAAGGAAGGTGCATGGAAATTTACGGTGATGGAAATCTCCTCTAGTTTTCACCTGTCTCTTGTAACTAAAGGCAAAATCCTTTCCTGGTTGATATTTCACAACAGCCAGGTCAGGTCATCCTAGCCCTTTGGTCAAGGCAGCTTCTTTAGACTCATCAATCCTTATTACTCCAAAAATGACACCTTGATAAAATATTTTAAAATTTATTTTAAAAAAGGAGTAAAAAAGTTTCCAAAACATCTCAAAAAGTGGTAGTACAAAAGCAAAACAGCAATCCAAAACAAAGGACTGAAAATATTTCCCATTTCTTAAAGAAAATAACAAAGATCTAACTAAGCCCTAATTCTAAATAATCATGATGCAAAGCTAACCTGAAGGCATGTTGCACACTTTCAGAGTTTATGCCAAGCTTTCAACTAAGGAAAGCTAACTAGAACTAACTATATCTCTCTTCAAAACCCACTTTCTCATAAGGATGATTTGTTGAAATTAGCATGGAATGCATAATGGGGCATTGTGGTGTCTCCTCCACTCCTTCCTGTCCTTTGATGTCTTTGTGCCTGTCTGCCTTATTAGCCACCTGTGAAAAGACAGCCTAGAAAACTTTTCTTCTCATTTCTTCTCCATTCCAGATGTTAACCCTTTCCTGGGAAAGTGAGCAGTCCTACAGCCATCTTTAAGTCAAGGTCTACTTTCTGGTGTATTACAACCCTGCCCCTAGTCTCAGTCAATGATCTTCAAGGTGGATCAAGAGGCAAAGTATTTGACATTGATATTAAAGCACAAATATGTTGAATCTAAAAACATCAGATTGTAACAAAAATGTACTCTGTTCTCTTACCCCTTTCATTCCCCCACTGTGATATCGGTTTGATACTATGGTCTTAAGAAATTCCATGCATTCCATAGATATAAAGGGCCTAGGTGAATTCGAAGTTTTCTTAGTCAAAGGCCCTAGAAAACTACTGACTATATCACAGAACTATGTGACTGACACAAAAGACTTCTGGAAACAGTTACACCAAGCTAACATAAAATTAATCATATTTTAATTCGTTTCTAGTCTATAATGCTGCTAAAAGTTACAAGTGCAAATTAATGTACTGATCCTGATGATACAGTACCTTGTGAATTCTGCTGAACACGTTTTTTAAAAAGGAACTGAAGTACCTTTCACTCTGGACATTTTGTTTTTGTTTATTATGCTGGCTTTTTTAAATTCCAAAAATTGGTTTCTCTCTCTTTTTACATGCTAGTCTGTTTCAGAAAATGGTCAGTAGTTTACAGGACTTAAGTTTAATTGGGATATTGAAGGCAGAGTAGCCCAGAAAATAAGAAGGTGAACAGTTCAGCAAAGGCTAAGTAAGCAGGTATGTTAAAAGGAAAAAGATTAATCAGAGAAGACAAAAATTAATGTCTAGGGAAGCTGCTGATCCTGGAGTGCAGAGCAAAATGGTTTAAAAGAGATTGGAAAGAGCAGGCGTGAATGAAAAACAACATCTAAAGGGATCAGAGCATCCCTTGAAATAGAAATACAGTAATTGGGGGGCTGGCCAGGGAGTCTTTGGGTACAGGTAAGGTTAAATTGGGCTATGGGTTAGTTAGTTTTGTGCACTGTTTCCCAACCTTTGGTTTTTAGACTTCAATTCCCAGAAGCCTAAGTCAATTCCCCAAAGCACTGACCAGCCAATGTACTGACTTAGGGTTCTGCGAACTAAAGTCCAAAAATCAAAGGTTGGGAAACACTGGTTCAGCAAGATCAATTTATCTTTGGTTTCTTCTTAAGAGTATGTGTGTGCATGCATTTATCTGCTTTTGTGTGTACCTACTTAGATTATACACTTTTCTTCGCCAATACATAAAGAGCGCATAAAGAGCGCCTCGCTTAAAGAGTAACTCGCTTAAAGAGCAGAATTTTCTCTGAATGTTCGCTTCGCTTAGCAAATAAAACCAACCAAAAACTCGCTTAACAAATAAATCGGGGTTCACAATCCCCCCCCCAACAATTGGTCACTTACAATGGTGTTTCGCTTAAAGAGCAAACTCACTTAAAGAGAAATCCTGTGGAACGCATTATGCTCTTTAAGCGAGGTACAATTGTATTTTTCTTCCTTAAACTTATTCTAATTCTGTGATGTTTTGTGGTTTTGCTTTCTTGGTGCATTCACCTAAGCCAGACCAAAATGCATAAAGTTAATATGAGAGCCCTGAAAAGTTTTAAGGCTAGAAGAGTGGAAGAAACTAGAGAAATAAAGACAAATAACAACAGAGAAGGCACCAAAAAGGTTTAAAAAATAGTTTTGCCTGTTTTCCTTTTGCTCATGGGACAGGGCTGTCACCAGTCTGTCAAAGCTTTCATGGCCAAAAACTCTGTAGAGAAGCTCTGTAAAACTGATTCAAAATACTTCTCATATCTGAACATAAAAGCAAGAATTTAATATGACATCTCATTATTTATTGTAATGAAGCTGCTACATAAATTTAGTTGTGCTATGAAAAGACCTTTTCCCCCTGTCATGAAATCTGTGACTATAAAATGTAGATATGGGAATAAAGTTCGCTCTCCCCCCCCCCCCTTACCTTCTCTTTCTGACTGAAGAAAATGATATTCAAAAAAATCTATGCCTGGAAACTGAATTGAGCAGTTCTTCCTCTGGGAAAGAGCAAATACTTCCAGCATGATCAGAATTCAAATGAAATGCTAAAAGGGCCTATTTTCTCTTTGCATGTTTATCGACAGGCCACACATTTAAGAACTTCATAATATTTGCTCAATCTAAGACTGCCCCCTAGGATGGGATTAAGAGTTAACCATGGGCCAAAAAGCTTACATAACTAGGAGTTTCTGTGCTGACATTAAGGAAATTAAATTAATGGAGATGCTATTCAAACATGTATGGAAAAATATGGCTGTAATACTTAGAATGATTAGAAGGTTCAATTAATTTGTGAAATCATCAAAATTCCTGCTGTCATGAAAATCAGATTTGATAGGCAACAATTTTCTATGACACCATTCACTCATTCTGCTTACTGGGATGGGGCCTTTAAATGCTGGCAAACAACATGTATGAATTTTACTTGTCGCCATTGGCTGCTACCATATCTGAGTATGCATTTTTCCTGGAAGTCATTTTCACAGTTGATGGATGTGTCTCTGGTGACTCAAATAACCAGTCCTGGCATGGAACATGCAACCACACACATTATACTGAATAGATGGTGGAGGGTGTGGTTAAGTATGACAATTGTATTTTTCTTGAAGTTGTCTTTTTCCAAAAATCATGTCCGTTGTGCCTTGGGAAATACACAAACCACATTGAGATTCTGAGAGGAGTGTTTCAGAGATAATTTGCAGGCAACTGACCAGGAGTCTTGAGAAAATCTTTCGAGTGATGGATAGCAATGACATGCCACATGTTAGTTGGCCCAAACACTACGACCACCTTTCTTAAAGATGGTGATAATGGTGGCATTCTTAAGGCCATCAGGTACTTTACCAGTTTCCCAAATTAAGAGAATGAGTTGTGAAGAGCCTTGTCTTTAGAGGCACCTCTCCCTTCTGAAATAACTCCAGAGGGTTATCTGGCCTGGGAGCCTATCTGGGTTTCAGCTTATTCAGAATTCCAGGTATGTCGGTGGAATTGCCATCCATGGCTGGTGGGGATGTTGTGGCACTTTTTGAAGAAAATCCCCAGCAACAGTAGAGTTTCAGTTTAAAAGGGTGCAAAAGTGTTCCTTCCAGTGTGTCAGGATCTTCTGGCTATCTATAAAGATTGTAGCAATGTCAGCTGCTTTCAGAGTGCCTGATGAAAATCGAGATGGTCCATATAGTTCTTTTATGCCATCATAAAAGTTCCTAAGGTAAAGAGAGTCAGACAGCCTTTGGAGTTCCTGAGCTTTTTGATGTGAATTCGATGAACATCTTACGTTTTGCTAGGGTGGTCTGACAGCATTTCCCATGTAATGAAAATCGTTTACTTTTGATGAGTTGCCACACCAAAAGTAAAGCACTAACAAAACTAATGCTTATGTTGTATGAAAGATAGTCTCGACAACTTTAAGGAATTGTAAGATCCAAAGCCCAAAAATCCAAAGTGATGATGTCATAGCTTTTGAAAGTTGCCTCAGAAAAGCAACATTTGTGTGTGTGAGGGGTGTTGGTTGTCAGTGTGCCAGCGACCAAACCACTCAACTGATTGAAGTGATCCAAAGTGTGTTGGATAGAGGATAAAATAACCTTTTCGGTGATGCTATTAGAATTTGGATTGGACTTCAGGGAAATTTTCTATGAAGCTTTTTACAAAAACTCCCGTGACCAACAGCACAAAAATGCTAAAATAAAAGGGAAAATCTGTTTAAAACCACTTTCTGAGATAATAGAGTTTGCCTGCATCATGTGAAGAAGAAAGATACTGGAGCTGTTATCAACCACAAAGATACTGAGGAAAAATGTGCTTTGAAAAAGTGACATTTTCGCCAGCAGCTAACTCACCAACAACTGAACATTGTCAGTGAAACTGTCACTTTTGAGAGGCAGCTTCCGAGTGCAGTGACGTAATCACTTTCCATTTCCAGCCATTTGGTATTTCAGTCGGCATTCGGTTGTCAGTGAGCAAGCTGCCAACAAAAATGTCACTTTTTCAAGGCAAATCACTGATATGGACACTCCGATATTCTTGACCGGTGACTTTAACATGATTCATACGGCAAATGAAAATGATGCTTGGCTACCGCCATACATGAAAGAAGAATATGAACTGCAGCATTAGCCCGTCTCGCCAACGACCACTGGAAACACCACCATAGATTTTACCTTTGCAAGGCATCTGAACCCAAATTTAATACAGTAATACCTCGGATAACGTTTACCTCGGATAACGCTATAATCGCATAACGTTAAGCAATCTGGGGTGGAGAATTGGATCGAATAACATTAAGCTAAAGCCTGTGCGGTAACAATGTATCTCTATGGAGCTTTAACGTTATCCGATCCATCCCATAGGATTTTAACATGGATCGGATAACACTAAAAATCGGATAACACCAAGACTTGTGGAACCAAGTCTTAGCGTTATCCGAGGTATTACTGTAGTTTATATCTCATACTTCAGCTAACACAGACCTATTATTCACCGCCTATCGTTATGTGATAATCAATAAATGAATTTTATGAACATACAGTCAAACCTCGCATAAAGAGTGCCTTGCTTAAAGAGTAACTCGCTTAAAGAGCAGAATTTTCTCTGAATGTTCGCTTAACAAATAAAACCAACCAAAAACTCGCTTAACAAATACATTGGGGTTCGCAATCCCCCCCCCCACCAGAAGTCACAATTGGTCACTTACAAAGATTTTTCGCTTAAAGAGCAAACTCACTTAAAGAGCAATCCTGTGGAACACATTGTGCTCTTTAAGTGAGGTACAACTGTAATGTCTTTATTTTCCTCTATCTGAAACATTGTCCTTAGCTAATGAATGAAATAAAAGAAATAGATGAACTAATGAGCATAATTTAACACATTGAATTCATGAACTAAATCCCTGACGGTAGTATCCTTAGACTCTACCTGCCACTTTTTTGCCACCAGATGTTCTTAATTTCTCTTATTTGTGCCTGGCATTTCTGCTTTAGTTCTTGGAAATTAGCTTTCTTCATGTTGGAGGGTGGATCTTGAAGAAGGGATAGATAGGCTTCCCGTTTGGCATTGATGAGGCATGAGATATCATCATTGTTGTCATCAAACCAGTTTTGCCTCTTCTTTTTAACAAAACCAATGATTTTCTCAACAGTTTCTATGGTTATATTTTGCAATGAGGCCCATTCTTGTTAGACGTCATGAGTGCTGACTGGGTTATTCAACAGTCGGCTGCAGATCTTATTCTGAAAATTCACAGCAGCGGACTCATCCCAAAGTTTAGAAATATGAAACATCCATTTGGGCAGGTTAGGCAGGTGCCTAGATGGTACCTGGAGAAATCCTGAGTCTTTAAATCAGAAGCTTATGGTCTGTCCAACAGTCACCAACATTTCTAGCTGTCCTGGTGATGAGGACATCTTTCTTATTTTTATTTATTTATTAGTTATTTATTTAGATTTATATCGCCGCCCACTCACCGTGGCACTGCCAGGTAATTATGTAGTCAAGAAAGTGCCAATGCTTAGAGTGGAGATGTATCCATGTGGTCTTAAAATTGCTGGGTAGTTGAAACTGAGTGTTGGTGATGAAGAGCTGATGTTCTGCACATAGACCAAGAAGCAAGAGTCCATTGCAATTGCAGTTACCAAGTCCCTTTATACCCATCTCTTCCCCCCAGAGTTGATAATACCTTCCAACTCTGGCATTGAAGTCCCCAAGCAGTAAAAGCTTGTCCCTAGCTGGTACCATAGTGATGGTAGAACTCAGTTGATTGTTGAACTGGTTTTTAACATCTTCATCAGAATCTAAAGTGGGGGCATAGGCAGGGATGAGTGTGATGAAGGTATCTCCTGAGAGAGGCATACAGAGAGTCATAAGCCTTTCACTAATTGCGGTAGGATGAGTAGGTAGTCATTTACTAACTTTGTCCTCACAGCAAAACCTACACCATGTATGCCACACTCTTCTTCCTCTTTCCCCTTCCAAAAGATGGTATATCCTGAACCAGACTTTATTATTTTTCCCTTGCCAGGCAATCTGGTTTCATTCAAGGCAGCAACATCAATGTTCAGCCTAGCAAGCTCATGGGTCCCAAGAGCTGTTCTTCTCTCAGGTCTGTCATTGCTGTCATGATCGAGTAGTGTCCTAATATTACAGGTGCCAATCATCATTATAATTTGCTTGTTCTTCGTTTTTTGACCACATATAAGGGGTGAACTGCAGGGTGTGGCCTCCCTGCTGAACAAAATGTCTGACTTCCGATGTTTAGCCCACTTTTTCTAGGCCCTTCCCCATGTGGGGTGGGCAGTGGTGCTCCTAAATAAGCCTGCCCAAACACATATGCAGGACCGAATTCCTAAGTAGTCACACAATTCTCAGAAAGATGACAATCACAGATCTGCTACTAATGTGCAAGTCCGAACTAGAGGCTACAGTTCCATCCGAAACCTGCCACTACCATCTTTATCCCATAGTCATTGGACTTTGAAAGAAGAATGACAATCAAGAAACATGTGAATATGTTAAAGGTGGATCCCAGCTTGCCAAGAATTGACCCACAGCCTATGATCATGGAGCCATCTCTTGTGGCACATATGAAATGAAACATGCAGGATTTAATACCAGGACTGCAATGGACTGCCACAGCCTTGAGGATATTGACAAGGTGCACCTTCACAGCCAGTCCATCTGGCATGGCCTCTTCCGCCTCTATGGCCGTTGGGAATCAGAATAGTGTAATGGTTCCTCCTCTGCTCATTTTGCCATTGGGCCCAATGTGATGGTTTCCTCCACTGAGGGGCCCATCACCCCACCCAAAGTTGCTAACTCCACCCTCTTATGTAGCATTACAGCTGAAAGAAATATTTTGTGTGCTTGTTGACATCTAAAACTCCACGTGCTTGCCACTGGAAATAAAATCTTAGGATCTGGACAAACTGAACGGGTTTTTATTTATTTCTATAAAATTTAATTCCATACCACAGAAACCAAATTGATTCATTAGGAATGTGGTTAAAATGTAAAGAACATTCTATTAAGCTGCTCCAGAGGTGGTATTTAACACCATTCTTTTAACATTATATCAATAAAGAAGTCAGTTCAACTTATTGGAGGAAATGTGGGAATTTGCTAAACATTTTCATATGTGGGGGACAAACCTTCAGTTCAGTTGTTTTGTTCCAGAGTTTTCACAGAAGTAGGATTAATTACAGGGCAAAGATTTATAAGGCTGTCAAATCTGGCTCTTCTATCCTTAATTCAAGAAAAATTAATTCATAAACAATTAATTGTCTTTTTCTGTGTTGTAGTGCATTGGAAACTGCCACAAACTGGAAGGGAACTTGCAACTTCTCTTTACATCAGGGGTGCCTAAACTATGGCCTTTGGGCTGGTTCCGGCCACTGAAGCCATTTCATCTGGCCCCCGATGCCCTTTCTGCTCCCAGAACCGGAAGTAAAACATGCATGCACAGGTGCATTATGCACCCACACATACACATTTTGCTTCTGCTTCTGGTGAGAGGAACCATGTGAACAGCCCGATCATCTGTCCAGGGGGCATGGCCAGGCCCACAGCCCAAATTTTTTGGGCACTCTTGCTTTACATGTGTGTGCGTGCACATGCGTGTGCGCGTGCACACACACATAATTTTGAAAAAATGGGAGAGTGGTAAGCAAAAGTAGTGCAAGATGGAGATGTCATCAGCATGATTAACACATGATGCCAAAGATTGAACTAGAGTAGTGGTTCCCATTGTAGGACCCACACCCTACAATGGGACTTCAATTCCCAGAAGCCTAAATCAGTACATTGGCTGATCAGTGCTTTGGGAAATTGACTTAGGCTTCTGGGAATTGAAGTCCAAAAAACCAAAGGTTAGGAAACACTGGTCTAGAGGAAAGGCTTCTTTTCAGAAGATGGAAGCAATTGCATGAAAGAAGAAAACAAAAGAATAAAACTCTGCAGAAAAGCAAAGCAAAAAAGACAATAGCGGATATAAAAATCCTCTTTCCTACCAAAGAGAAATGAGACCACAATGGTCCAACTTTCCCCAATGAGTCCCCCCCTTTTTTGCACCAGATGACCATAGATTGTTGTGGAAAGCACAAGAGTGTTTTGTTGGTGCTACTGCTGTAAATTTTTTATCTTGCACAAAATGTCAAATATGAAAACCCTATGGAACTGAAGAGATCAGTGCTCCTTTCAGTAAAGTGTTTCAGATCTTGACACCAGCCATATATCTGACACCTGAAGATTCATCTGAGGTGAGGGAAAGAAGGGAGGAAGGGCCTCCGTCTGCTCGGATGAAAGGCCAGACTCATCAGGTTCCTTTTCCCATCAACTGCCATCTGGCAGCAACCATTTCATCAGACTGCAGGAGAGGGAGAGATGGGAAACTGGGACTCTGCATCTTCTCAGTTGACTGACAAGCAACATCCAGCCCATTCTTAAATTGCTTCTATTCCAGATGGCCATTGCCAAAAAACAAAACAAAAAACTTTGTACTTAACAACTGCAGCTGATAGACAGGATCACATATGGGATTAGGTATTCTGGTTCCATGTTATTTAGATAAGAATAGAGAATAAATGTTAGTCTGTTAATGGAGCACAAATACCAAATTAACATTTCCACCCACATGTGTAGAGGGTATGTTATCCCCTCTCAACAGATTAGTTGAGTGCCATCCTTCTACGGTTTTATTATGTTTTTCTTAGATTTCAATATGTACTTTCCACAGAAAACAACTCATACATTTTTACCCAGGTATAATTAAATCTCCTCTTTTTTTTCCCCAGCGGCCCATAAATTGTACGTTGTTTTCATACTAGTTATTTATCTGACACCTGAAGATCATTCTTAAGTCAGGGAGAGAAAGGAGATTGGGTTGTTTTCTGCTTTGATAACATATTGGCCTTTTCATACTGCTCAACATCCTCCCCTACCTTTCTCTCTAATGTTGTGCTTGACAATTCAGCCTGATTTAGATTTCTGATGAACTCTGTCACTTTTAAGACCTTTTAGTGTGATTTAATTTTGACAATTTCATGTCTGGCCTAGAAACGGGAGGAGGAGGAGATGAAGATGATGATGAAGAAGAATACAGAGAGTGTCTTACAGTTACTTTTGGATGGTCTCTATGCATTATCTCAAAGGGTTGCATTTTAAGGTATTTGGAGAGGGAAAGGGTAAAAAAAAGTAAAATAAATACATGACAATCCATGGAAATAGGATTGGACACAGCTGAAGTCATGCTATAATATTCTTTTCTTTACACACTACTGTGTTAATAGTATCACAGAATAGTTAGTCTGGTTATTCACACACTAACAAAGGGATTAATTTAAGGTTTGACCTTAGAAGTTCAGTTCTGTGAACTGCTTAGTTAACCACTACCTGCAAACTAACTTCCTTCTCCCTGTCACTGCACCCAATTTGGGTTCCTTTTCTGAAGAGCTTCCAGATGTTGCATTCTATCAATTTCTGCCTTTACTTGGCACTTAAAGGAATGATTGATGCTGTTTCTTGTGCCCATCCATGGCAGGCTGTTTTTTTTTTTTTTTAAACAGCACACCTCTCTCAAATGGCAAAATAAAGTGTCAGCAAAAAGTTCTTCTCATCTGAAGTGTTCCTCGACAGGTATTAATTAGCAGGCACTGTGTTCAACAAGCCTCAAATGTTCAGCAGAAACGATGTCAGGAGCATCCTTGACATTTCTCCTCACATACAGAGAGAATGCCCTGGGCGCCTGCTGTGCTGTAGGTCAGGAGGATGTGAGTGAATCCCTCAAATAGAAGGAATCATTCAGTCTCCTAATGTAAATCAGAAAGGAGGCACAGGGTGGGAGGAATATATATGGGCTTAACGTGTGAGAACAGGAATTTGAATATTAGCCTTCATCCAAAAAATAAAAATAAAAAACTGAACTGAATTATTACTGCCACTCTTTTATAAGCTTCACAGCAGCAGTAACATGGATTGGATGGAAAGAAATAATTGGAAATAAATTGAAAATTATCTCTGAATGGATAATTGTTCCCTCAAGACCCAGGACTGATAGGACATCTGAGGGAGCTGTGCAGGCCTCGCCACTCACTGCAAATGCTTTCCAGCTGATTGTCATGGTTAATGGTGCCTGGCCTTATTCTTTATCTGAGGAACACACAGAAGAAAATAGTGGATCCTTATTCTTTGAAACAGTGGGAAATGATCTTCAGAAGACATCCCAATTTATTTCCAAGCAGGAGCTTCCTCAGTTCTTAAGGTTCTCAGGGAGGCCCTCCTCTCAGTCCCACTGCTTTCCCTGGCATATCTAGTGGCAACAGGAAACATGAGGCAGGGCTTCTCTACAGCTATTCCCAGATTATAGAATACAGTATGTTTAATCAGGATGCTAGGTTAGCCTCATCCCTCTTGTCCTTCCAATGACAGGTGGAAAGCCACCTTTTTAGACAGGCTATTAACAATTAATTGGACAGTGAAGGGTGTTGATTATGGGTTTAACAGTTTCAATTAACTGTTTTAATACTATTGTAACGTCAATTATTTGCATTAAATCTGGTCTTGGAGAGGTGAATTCATTCAAGGCAGTGGTTCCCAACACAGCCCACAAGTGGACTTCAATTCACAGAAGCCTAAGTCAGTACATTGGCTGATCAGTGCTTTGGAGAAATGACTTAGGCTTCTGGGAATTGAAGTCCAAACACCAGCATTTGGGAAACAGTGAACTAGGAAGGTAATAAGGTATTCCTTGACTATTTATCAATCAATCTTAAACTGCAATCCTTCCTCTTTCTCTTGTACTTCACACTTGCCTGGAGGGTTGTATGCTACCTTTTGGGACATACAAATATTTTTGGGACATATGTAGCAAGCATCATAAGATCACAGTTCTACTAATAAGAAAATTAATATAATCTGTAATTAATACTTCTACAGTTTCGGCTGCATCAACTGTCACAAAAGACAGATATGGCAGCAGTTAAATTTGCCTTAAGATTTACTGCCATTGTGTGCATGAAATTCAGACAGCAGAGCCCAGACATCTTATTCTGTTTATCATATGGAAATCTCACAGATTGACAAATAATTGGCACAGTTTTTGCTGTACTTTAGTACCATTTATTTTGAAGTTACCATGTTCAAATGTTCCAAATCCAAGCAGCTTAAAACACAAATTTGCCTTTTATGGAAACCAACTGCCTTAATTGTTGCATTCTTTTCTACCAATCTGTTTCACCCTTTCACATTTTTATAGAAAGCACTGTTCTGAACAACAAAACTGTTCTGAGAGTGCCAGTATAATGCTACTGTCAGAGTACCAGATTTGGAACAGGAAGATCTATCAGTGGTTCCCAACCTTTTTTTGGACATGCCCCATCTAAGCATCTCTAAAATCCTGATGCCCTTCCCCTCTCTATGATATATAAGTCTTATTATTCAAAAAGTGAACTCCTATTCATGTGGAGGAAGCCTAAAAGGCCATTAACTTGGTCTAAAAACATTATCAATCAAACTGTTGGCGGCTTCGTTTATTGGTTAAACAGACAGATAGTTAGTATTTTATACTATCATGGGACAAAATACTAGTTTAAAACCTATTGCTCAACTACACATGAGTAACAGCGATGATCAGCAGCAAATTGCTAATTAAAGTGTGATTTGGGACTGCACTTGAGTCATACACAATGTGACAAAGTGGCATACACACCTCCCCAAATCACCGAAAGAATCCTTAATGGCAACACTGCCATTTGACCCATGAGGCTATGCAACAGGATTTTAGCCAGTGATTGGGTATTCTGCCTTCAATTTCTGCTCTAGAGACTTGGTTTTGTTGGGGGGCAAGGGTTGTTGATTCTCCGAACCAGCAATGGGTGGCCTGCCTAAAATCTAGGGATAATCTGGGCCATATGCCATTCCTAATCTATACAATGGGTGATTGACAGGCACCTGTTCCCATCAGACCTCACTACTTTGTAAGCCAGGGGTGCCCAAACCTTTTGGGCTGAGGGCCGGTCATGTAGTTCAGGGAACCTGTCACTATGGCTGAATTCGGCCCCCAATGCCAATTCATCTGGCCTGCAAAACCCTCATCACTCCTGGAAGTAAAATGCACCCGTATGGGTGCATTTTACTTCTGCTTCCAGGAGCAATGAGGGCTTTGTGGGCTGGATGAATTGGTGTCAGGGGCCCAGATCCAGCCCCCGGGCCATAGTTTGGGCACCCCTGTGGTAAACCAACCAAGGAATTGCAATCCACCAACATCTGACAGTGTTCCCCACATTTGAGCTGCATGTTGCCCAGTGCTGAAATTGAAGTTACTTAGTACAGTCAGAGTCATGTGGCTGAAGGGATTACTCAAAGCCTACTAGGTTCTGCATAAATAATAATTACATATTGTCAAATCAATTCTGACTTATGGTAACCCTTTCCAGGGTTTTCTAAATAGAGAGTACAGTATTCCAAAGTGGCTTGCCATTTTTTTCTTCTGGGTGTACCTGGGCCAGAGCAGTTTGGGCAAGGACATACAAAATGCCTCTTTTCCCAGGAACACAGTGGGGAATGAAATTTCCAACCTCTGGCTCCACAGCCAGATACCTAAACCTACTGAGTTATCCCACCAGCTATGTCCTATACAGTGCTTGCTAAAAGCTGCATTCTTCTCACTGAATAACTCAGTAGACAACACAGAAGAAGCCCAGCATGTTTTTAACTCTTATCTTAAGTGAGTCACCATTAGCTGGAGGCTTTTTGTTTGTTCAGATGCACATTGTGCTTACCTGGTGTTTGATATGCTCAGTTTCTTTTTTTTTACATTGTTTTGCTTTCCTGCAGTTTGTTTGTTTTATACTATATTTTAGGATGATTTGCATCCATTCTTGATATTGTTCCACCTCCCTTTTCTTATCATACAATAGGGATGCACAACCTTTTTGGCCCAGAAGGTTCATGTGATTACAGGGATTAGAGGCAGTATGAATACATGTGCATGTGTGAGTGCATGTACAGAGAGAAAGATCTCAACCCACCCACCTCCCAGACATGCTCTTTCCCCTTTCCAAATCTCTTTCCCAATGATATGTCTTCCTCAATGCCGGCAACATCGGCAAGGAAAAAAATGCAAGTATACATTCAGGATACATGTGGGCAAAGGTTTATTTATGTAGAACATTTCTCTAATGCCATTCAAGGCAAACCCCCGCTAAGGTATTCATTGACACAGAGGTTAAAATAGTAAAATATAAATTATAAGAACACAAAATACTTAAATCAACTGCAGCCATAAATATCATAGTATAAAAGGCTTCAGTTAAGAGCATCCTTAGGACAGCTAGTCTTTTAGAAACAGACAGACAGAGAATCATGAACATTATAGGGCAAAGAATTCCAAAAAATGGGCTCATTTCATGAACGAATCATGCTAAACATGGTACAGAGCTACAGTGAAAATAGAATACAGTATCCTCTTTTCTGGACTATCTGCCACACACCTCTCTGTCCCAATTACACAACTGGTGGCACAACTGGTTGTAGGCCAGGTTAGAAAACTGCTAGTGGGGAAACAACAATAATCAATTATGCAACCACCTTTATGAATGAGTTTTTTACAAAAGGTTATTTGACTATTTTTATTGGCTTTTAACCAAATAGATCATATCACTGTTATCACTGATTATTATTATTATTATTATTATTATTATTATTATTATTATTATTATTATTATTATTATTATTATTATTATTATACCGCCCTACTCGTTGATGTATTTGTTGTTATTTTGCTGTTTCGCTGCTGTTATCTTGCTGTTTTGCTGCATTGTATTATATTGTATTTTTTATTGTATTTAATTTTAAATGTATTATGATATATTGTGATTGCTGTTAGCCGCCGTGAGTCCCATAGTCGAGTGGGCAGCATACAAGTTCAATCAATCAATCAATCAATCCCAGCAAGACTGAGTGGTTGTGGGTCAGGGGTCCTGCATTATCACGGGAGTTACCATCTTTGGTTCTGGATGGGGCAGTTTTGCCCCAAACAGACTTGGTGCATAATCTGGGGGTCCTCCTGGACTCGCGACTACTGCTCGAAGAGCAAGTGGCAGTTGTGGCCAGGAGGGCTTCTGCACACGTTATACACCAGTTACGACCACTCCTAGATCGTGACTCCTTGCTCATGATCACACATGCTTTGGTCACCTCCAGACTTGACTATTGTAATGCGCTCTACAGGGGGCTAGCCTTGGTGACCATTAGGAGGCTGCAACTAGTACAAAATGCGGCTGCCCGGGTGGTGATGGGATGCAGGTGTTATGCTTGCGCCTCACCACTGCTTTGGGAGTTGCATTGGTTGCCAGTGTGCCTCTGGGTGCAATTCAAGGTGCTGTAATTACCTTTAAAGCCCTACATGGTAGTGGGTCAGGATACCTAAGAGGCCGCATCATCCCAAGGACATCTATCCATCCCACCAGACCGGACTGGAGAGGCTCTCTGGTTGTGCCATCAGCTAGAGAGGCACATCTCTCTAGCACTAGAAGGAGGAGGGCCTTCTCTGTGTCCGCTCTGACCCTATGGAACCTCCTGCCAACTGAGCTGCGCCTCCAGACAGAGTTGCTGCCCTTTCGGAAGGGTGTAAAAACCTGGCAAGCAGGGCAGGTCTGGGGTACTGGAGGTCCAACGACCTCAGCCTTCTGGTTGGTTTGACACCAACCCCCCAGCTCCCTTAAGTTTTAAATTAAAACAAAGATTTAGTTGTAATTCTTGATTGGTTTTAATTGTAGATTTTAAGAATGTTTAAATCTTTTAAATCTGTATTGTTCTGATGTTTTATGATGTGTTAAACCGCCCTGGGTCGCCTTGGTGAGGAGGGTGGTATAGAAATGTAAATAAATAAATAAATCATATGCTTGGCGCTGTAAACTAGGCCTCTGTGGGGCAAAGCATTTGTAGATGCTGGGAATCTTCCAAACAATGTGATCTTTAGCTGATTGTGACCGTAAAGTGAGAACTTTAAATGAGGTCCAGAAATATATAATCTTGGCATAAGTATATTTATACATACTGTACTGCCATGCTATGCAACTTTGTCCAGGAATTTAACTCAATAATGACAAAGGAATAAATAATGAACAGGCATATCAATGGTACTGTATTGTCAAAATGTTCACTAAATGACATCATGAGACCTATTCAGAGCCTTGATTTAAAGAGTCCAGTTTTTCTGAAGCGTCATTACTGAACTATGCCTTCCTTCCCACACAACTCTATAAGCTATAGGCATATTTACATATTTGCATATGTATGCGTTATGTTCGGGTATTAGTTCTAGAGTAATGCTGGCTTCTGTCATTTGACTAGACTTAACATAAGGTGGTGATTCATATGTAACAAATAAACAAACAATCGAGACTAGCTCAACAGAATGAGGTATGACAACCTGACTGCAACATGCCATGAACTGCTGCCAGATGATATCATAAAATGAAGCATATGACAATATTATTCAACCTAGCATTTTCTCAATCAATCAATCAATCAATCAATCAATCAATCTCTATGAGAGCTGAAATAGAAAAACAAAATAAACACCAACCCATCCACATATAAGCAAAATGATGCTTCTGAAGAGAAGTATTAACCAATTCTTTTCACTTTGATGCTGCTGGACACATAATAGGACTAAATAAAAGCTATAAAAGAACGGGCTGGAAAGCGCAATTGATAATAAAAATCAGTCCAAAATCTAGGTCTGCTGCATCACTTCTATTTCGGCTGCTGGGAGAGATGAATTTCATTGTGTTGCTCTGTTTACAAGTTGACACTCCTGCTGTTCTGTGCCAGGTGGGTTTGGGACATTAAAGGATTAATGAAAGAGTAATATCTGATGGGTTTGCTAAAATATTGTTCTGATATGCATCTACCATGTCCTGCTATTTTAAGTATCGATTTTCATTATGAAATGCCTGTTCTTTCCCAGTGTTTACCTAGTTCCAAAAGTCTCTACATGTACCCAGGATAGCTCTGGTTAATCACCACTGACTCACCCCTTTACACTTCCCTCTCATTATGCCATATCCATAAAGTGCAGCGAGTCTACCACGATAAAGCAAATTAAGCATTTGTGCTAATAAAACTTGGATGACTTCAGGACTCTTTTATCTATAATTAATGATTTCATATAAGTGAACACATGGGAATCTTTTCACACAAAGTTGTCAGATTTATAATTTGGTGCCTCAAAAAGTGTAAATGGTCGCTATGTTTTCCAGAAACGTGGTACTATTTTACACAAGCACAATTTGAGACAATTGTTCATTTCTTCTTAAAACTCTCCTTAGAAGAAAATTCTACAATCGCCTCAGCTTTACGGCTACAACCATGAAACATTTCTTAATATGCAATTTATATTCACTATTTTATAACATTGTTTCTTGCTTTTCCAGAACTCTGAAATAAAATACAGTACCAATCCATCCCTGTACAGATATCTCAACCCACTCAAAATTATTTCACATCTTATTTCTAGGGCTCTGAAAGTTTTGTATAAAAATTTTAAAAACGTTAGAATCCAAAAGATGTTTTAAAAGAGAAATGAAAAGAACAAAAGAATGGAGCATCCTCTTGTCTTTTTCAAATATTTAAATTTACATTTTTGAAAATATTAAATAGTGTGTGATGTCTCTTAAAATGTACATACACTACACAGTTAAATTGATGGCTCCATCCTATGGAATTCTAGTATCTACAGTTTGATTGTGGGACTTAGAATCTTATGCTGTTATTCAAAGACTGGCATTATAACTCTTTGGGAAATAATTCTAAATACTAACTCAGGATTTGAAAAGATGAACAGCTAAAGTTGAATCAGATCTCTATTTTAGTGCAACGTAGAGATACTCTTAGTTCTAGCCAATAAATTTCTTCTTTCAGGTGTTGTCATCTTTCCTTGCATCATATGATCACCCAGATAAGCTCCCCACCCTCAAATGAAGAGACTTGTGTCAACAGAGATCAGGCTGCTTATCCAGAATTATTAAATCCATTCCCTGCAATACACTTGGGAACAGCAGTACCATCCCTTGGAATAGTAAAAAATTATATGGGTAAAATATTTGTAAGGGACTCTTGTGGATATCTCCCATCAATAGGTTTCCTCTCTTGCATATCAGAATTAGAAGAGTCTTCAGAAAGAAAATCTAAATCCACAATGGGAATTAAGAGATGTGATGTATTTTGATATTGCTTTATAACAGGGAGTTTGAACAGAAAAGACCGGAAGGAGATAAAACGCCCCTTAACAGCCACTGACAAAATTGCTACAAAAGCTGGGTTGACTGTTTGCATAAGGACGTCAATTACACATTGAAGCAAAGCAAAAAAGAAAGAGTAGCATCATCTGAAAGGGAACATGGATTTGCATAAAATATTTGTGCGCTACTTTTTAAACATAGAAGCAACTAGAGAAACATTGTCCACAATACTTTTCTTCTTATGTGAACGCAGGCCAATTGCACGACCGGCTTCACCTCTTCAGCCAGATGACCACTGCATTTCCCAGCATCCATTCAGAGTATAAACCAGGAGTTCTCAACCTTTTAAAGGCAGGGGCCAGGTCATGTTCCCTCAGACAGCTTTGGGAGGCGGATGGCCATTTTCCCCTTCTTCCACCATATGACACTTCCTGGTGTGGTGGAGGTGGGCCACATGAAATGTCATCATGAGCCACATCCGGCCTACAGGCCACAGGTTGAGAATCCCTGGTATAAACAATCATGCACACAACACATTCTCAGTTGTGTGACTGACTGGTATGCCACAGGGGAGGGTAACTGTGCAGCTGTGCCCTTTTCCTTCAGTACAATTTGGGCAAGTGAAATTGAAATACGAATACAATAATCTTGCCATAATGAGGGGGACTGTGATCAGGTGATTTCTACGCCTTCTTAGATTGCTATCCAGTTGGTAGACTTCAGAGCCTTTACTCTCTCACCTTATGGGAATTATTTTTAAACACTGGAGAGCCCTTAAAGTACAGAGGCTGCCCTTTGTTTTGTTTTTTAAACATTCTGATTTTTTGCCTTCTTCTTGTAACTATCACAGGATTTATTTTTAAAAACCGTCTATAAATGTAAACTCAAGAAGCTTGTGCTTTGATGATGGAATCTACCCCCCCCCCCCAATTTTCCATGAGTTGAAAAAGCTCTAGACACTCCTTTGTGGATTTCATTATTTCCCATAAATCTCTTTTTTTCCCCTAATAAATTTCTCAAGAGCTATAAAATGCCTATTTAGGCTAAAAATGTGCTAGGGAAGTTCCAAGGCTGAAAATGTACTTAGCTTTACTGTATGTTTATTGTCGGCATTTTATTTTTGCTACTGCTTTCTATGGCTTCTGCCATTGACATTAATGGGAAACAATAAACTGATAACAACCTGCAATCTTTATTTATTTTTGTAGAAAAGCACAATTAACAATGAGACATGGGCAGATTTTGGATTTTCAGCAAACAGAAGATAAATTCACTGTTCATTTTATGGCAGCATCTTACACGAGGCTAATGTCCCATCTGCAAGTACTTAATAATAAGCCACTAGTGTGTGTGTGTGTGTGAGAGAGAGAGAGAGAGAGAGAGAGGGAGGGAGGGAGGAAGAGAGAAATCTTAGAGCTTAACTTTAACCACGAGTTTGTTCATGTGGAGAGAAGGAAGGATCAAAGAAGAAAGGCAAGATATTCCTAAAGTTAAAGAATACTGACCATACCACTTTAGGGAGCAAGAAGAAGAATCCTAAGAACCTTGATGTGGGAGTTCAGTTCAGTCTGAGCTGAACTGCAGCAGTGGCAGTAGGATGACCACCACCTCCATGTTGTACCTTGTGGTGTTTGTTTCCTCTGTCCCAAGAGATAGGGGTGGGGGTAAATGATAAAGAAAAAGTAAGATACTGGGAGGAAGACAGGCAGGTATGATCAAAAATGTAGTGGACCTGTTGATTTGGGTGCAGTATAGAGTATATGAAGTGACCTCTTATCGTGATTATTTCTGCTCACTCCCACTCTCAATCTGCAATTATAAGACATTAAAATACTGGCTTGTGTTTTTTTTTAATTCCCAAAGATGTTATAAAGATTGCTTACTAGAGAATGTACGTGCAACAATCTAAACAATTAAAAACACCTAAGGATTAAAAGTGAGCTCCGTATGTGAAAATGTTGGAAGAGTGGAGGAATAATAGACAGGATGTAAAGAAACTCTGTGAATGCGTTTAAATCAAAACAAAAGTTAATACACTTTGATTCAAAATTTTATGTTCAGGGCATGTTATCTAATGTTGAGGGGCAAGAGAAGCTTAATGGAAGCAACTTAGCAAGGAAGGGAAAGAGCTCAAGAAAACAGCTTAATATCAAATTGCAATTTAGACCACCAATTTGAGCTGCAGGTTCAGATTAAAACAAATATTTTACTCCTGTTTGCTGGCATTTCATGGAACCATTTTAGCACCGCATACAGCCATCCAAAATTACAGTTTCTAAGTGCTATGAAGCCTCATATAAATGCAGACGTTCATAAATAGGAAGATTAGCATAAAATCCATCACACAAGAATGTCAAACACCTACCTTTGAGTCATAATCTTATAGGCATCTGGCAGATAACAGCGGATATTCTCCATCTGAGCAGGATCAGAGTCGCAGATTTTATCATCCGTCCTGCCATAGTTGGCACTTTCAATCATGATAACATCTGTTCCTGGGCACCGCAGCTCTATGGGGTAGCTTTCACAGGAGAGCTCCCTCCGGACCACTGCCATAGGAACAGGGGCACGACTGAAAGCTAGAGAGAAAGAGAGAGGAAACATTTGTATTCCATGACATGGAATTATGCACTATTTTAAAACATGTATGTTTAAAATGAATGTTTTGTCAGGTAGTAGTTGCTATATTAATTTATAGCATGGTAAATTGGAAAAAGGGACTGCGGTGGCTTACTGGCTGAACTTGAAGACTGGAAGGTTGGAGTTCGATACCAAATACTGCAGGACGGAGTGAGCTCCCGTCTCTGTCCCAGTTCCTGCCAATCTAGAAGTTCAGAAGTAAGAAACTGCAAGTAAATAAATAGGTACTACTTTGGTGGGAGGGTAAACAGTGTTCTGTGCACTCGGGTATCTAGGCATGCCTGCCACATGTCCATGGAAACATCTGCAAATGCAGACAGTGCTGGCTCTTCAGCTATAAACAGAGATGAGCACTGAACCCTATAGTTGGATACGCTTTCGAGCAAGGGTGACCTTTACCTAAATTGGATAAACCTATGCAGATAGAAAGAAATAAAAACCTTTGTTTAAAAAGGCTATCACACACATTTATAGGACTAAAAAACTTGGCGCCCTATAACTATTGTATCCACCCCTCAGTCTCCTTTTCTCAAGGCAAAAGTGGCAGTTCTTTCAGTCTTTCCTCTTTGGCTTCCTGATCATCCTTATTGTCTTCTTCTGAATTTGTTTTTATTTGTTGGAGCACTTCTTAAAGTGTGGTGTCCCAGTACTCTAGATGTTGACAGGCTAGTACCTCAATATTTTGAATATTATATTCTCTTAATTCAGCCTAAAATAGCATTAGCCTTTTATGCAGTCACATCACACTCTTATTCAGTTTGTGATCTACAACAATTCTGAGATCTTTCTTGCTTGTAGTATTACTGAGCCAAGTATCCCTCATCTTTTAACTATGCATTTTCCCCTCAGGTGTAGAACTTTGAACTTATCCCTGTTAAATTTCATTTTGTTGTTTTCAGCCCAGTACTCAAATCTATCAATTTTTGAACAACCCCACCTCTTTTCCAAATACAGTACTGTATTAGCTATTCCACGAAATTTAGTGTCATTCACAAATTTGATATATATACCCTGCACTCCCTCTTCCAAGTAATGAATGAAAATGTTGAAGAGTATCAAGTTATGAATGAGCCTTGTGGTACCCCCTTGTTATCTCCTCTTATTTTGGGAAGGAGATATTAATTAGTACTCTCTGAGTATGATTCTGTAACCAACTGTATATCCACCTGACACTTGTGTTATCCAGATCACACCTGGTTACCTTGTTAATTGGAATATTATGGGACAGTCTGTCAAAGGCTTTGTTGAATTCAAGATCTATTACGCCTATAACATTCCCACCATCTACCAAGGAAGTTACCAGATTAAAAAATCAGGTACAATTAGTCTGGCAGGATTTGTTCTTGACAAATCCAAGTTGACTTCTAATTATTACTGCATTGTATTCAAGGTGCTGGCAGAATGACTGCTTTATAATCATCTCCAGATTTCCCCCTGAATTGATGTCATGCTCACCAGTCTGTAGTTCCCTTGTTCCTCCTTGCATTCATACATAGACACCAGAGATTATGTGATTTGTGACATGCTTTCCTTTCTACATTTTTCTGAAGATTGTTATTATTATTCCCTATTAGACTTACTCAGTTTGTTATCCTCTCCCCTTGGACTATGAGGGAGGAGGAGGGAAGAGCTTCCTCAAAATGTTTTAGGTATTAGATCCACCACCATTAAATCTTGTTACTTTCCATAAAACACACCTGGTTATGTTTTTTTCCCTGCTTCTCTAAGGAAAGGAGTCTCTCCTCCTCGTACACTGCGAGTTAAGGAGTAAGATTTACAGGGATACAAAGGTTTAACACTTTTTTAAAATGAAGAAGTTGGCTCATTTCTATTGTTAGCATAGGAATCTTTTAAGAAGAAGCCATCTTAAATTCAGGAGTAAAATCCCACTGCACCCCAAGCTATTAGCCACCCTGTTTGTGAGCAAACTATAACCAAAGAGCACATAATTTATATTCATTCATCTAGTAGCATAGTGTCAAATCTTCCCTCAGAGGATTTTTAGGAGTTGGACCACTTCTGAATGCCAATTCAGTATCTGAATCTGCCCAAGGTTGTGCAGGAGTCCTCTATACCACTCCAAAGGAATCTGGACCTTTCCAAAGCTTCAGGAATGATTCAGAAATGTAGAGGATCACGAATACTGCACATTCCAGTAGACAGTTCTGAATCCAAAGGTAAACTTTTATTATTTAACAACATGATACATCAAGAAAAAAAAAGTGACCAACTGGTCTGCTAGGAAGTTCAAACATATCACTAGACTTCAGTATTAGAGAACAGATTCTTTATTACAGTGCCTGGTATCTGAAATGCATTCACTGCTAATAATTCTGGATTTAAATTTCCCCCTTATTTTATCCTCTACATCCCACCTCAAATACTTAAACGTTCAAGACTATACTCTATAGTGCTAAAGAAGTAAGCTATATGCTCACAAAACCCATGTAATAATAAATCAGTCATCCTTGAAGGTGCCACACAGCAGTCCTTGTTAAAACCCATTCATCTTTTCCCAAGGTTCTCCATATTAGGAAAGCATATAGATGAGGAGCGAGAGATGGAAAGGATGAGTTGTGGTTTTGAGACTGATACATCTAGCTTCCAATCAGGAATGAGTTTACCAACTTATTTCCCCTCACTATTTCCAATCCAAGTGCCTTTTGGAGAAGGAATTTACCAGGCACTACACCCGTGTTTCCAAAGCATTCTGAGTCAGTGTGTCTACAAATAAATGAGACAGTAGCAATCCTCAGAAAGGGCTTGAGATCTACCACTACTGGTAGATAGATGCCTATACTGACTACTGTTTTCTGTAAGGTTTACAAACATGTAAAACTTTCCAGGTGTTATAAACCAAACTAAAATTCTATACCCAGCATGTTGGGGGCAAAAAAACCTAATTACCTTGTGAACCATCCAGAGAGTACATTAAGCGTTATGGCCTATGGGGCGGTATAGAAATACAATTGATATGATTCTCCCTTCCCATCCATGCCTTGTGAGACAGGGAGGGGGGAAAGAATACAACAAACAGCTCATAAAAAGGAAAAACAGAATTCCTCTAAAAGAAACTCCAAACTGTAACAATTCCCACTGCACTCTAGTTGTGTCCCAACTAGGTTTTCAGAACTGAGGGCTTTATTCAGACAGTGCATTTGTTTCTTTACATGTACCTGATTGTGCTATAGGGATATGAGATTCCCCACCACCACCACCATCCAGATGATTCAACTTTTAACTCAGTACTAACAATGACAATGATCAGCAAAGGCCCTGGCTTTTTAAAAGAATGTATCTCCAGCCCCATGTAGCAGCAAGATCCTTTTAGGACATTTTTGCACCAACCTACTAAAGCAACAACAATAAACATAACAATATAGCCAGGAACATAATTTATAAAAGGTTTCCTCAATATTTCAAAAAAATCAAAACAAATGTTTTGTTAGACAGTTGATTTCCAAAGTAGATTAGCAGTGAAATCCATGGAGCATCCTTTTAATAGTATTCATCTACTTTAAAAAAAAACCCAAAGAAGATCATTTTAAAAGCTTTTCTTCAAGCTTTTAGAAGTAGTTTTGCTTCATTAAAAAAAAAGAGAGAAGTGAGATTTTAAGAACAAACACCCTCTTAAGATCCTCAGCAATTTGGCACCAAAAAACATCAACGGATGTAAAGTGGGGTGGGGTGAATAGTTTGTCTGAATGAGCTCTGAGATGGGTTGATTTGTGTTTCATTTTTCTCTTCTATTCAGCTGAGAATGCCTAGGAATTGGGGGGGGGGGGGGCAGTCCCGGATTAAGCCAGCGAGGAGCCTGTAGCAAATAGTGTCAAGGGGCCCTTGCTTAGATTTAGGATACTGTACCTGTAAAATAAAATACCAAGTGGGTGTGCTGTGCTGTGCTGTGCTGTGCTGTGCTGTGCTGTCTCTCTCTCTCTCTCTCTCTCTCTCTCTCTGTGTCAATAAATTTCTTTTTCTTAGATAGGAAAACTAAAATTTATGTGTGAATTACCGTATACGCTTGACATCCTTTAGACAAGATCTATTTAGTATGCAAAAAGGAACACTTATTCAATCTTGCTGTGAACATGATTCATAATGTCTAGCTACCACAGACAGGTATCATGCAAATGAAAAAAAAATGAAGACTAAAGAAATTAATACTTCCTAAAAATTAAGGAAAGTAGCTGATATGCCATTCTCTCTTTGGAGAACAAGGCTCCAAATAGCTTTGCTATCTTGGTTGAAGTGAGGACATGGGAATCACACAGGGAAAGGATGAAATCTAAGGCCCATACCTGAAATTAGGTCAACTTGATAATGACTTGCCCTACAGATAGGACCAGAGACACTGCAAAATGGGGGATGAGTGTAGTAAACAGCAAAGGATAGAACAAAAAATATTATACAGTACCTTAAAGCAGGAGTTCTCAACCTTTTTGGGCCTGGGAGCAAGGGAAACCTTTACCTTTACATGTAGCACTTTAAAGACTAACTGCTTTATTTTTATTGTTAGCTTTCGTGGATCAAGTCCACTTCTTCAGACAAAGAGTGAAACTTACAGGCATGATTTTTATACACTAAATTCAGGGGGGTCAAAGGGAGATGGGTGTGGTCAAGCAAGATGACAGACAACAAAGCACAACAATACAGCTTCACACAGCCATTAGCAACAATAGATTATTCAGATTAGCTCTAAATGACTCCCTTTCAGTCTCAAGGTTGCTGAGAAAGCCCATTCTGGTCTCTGATCAACTTTTGACCTGCATGTCAGAAAACAAAAAACCCCCCACTGTACCTGGTTACTTTCTGTTTTGCTAAAGAAAATTGGCAGGAAAGTTGTAATATAATATATAAAAATCATATAGCAATCTGTGTATCAAATTTGATAATTTCCCAGAAACCCTTCACTAATTTTTAGTCCCCTGCAATGGGTGTCTAACAGATGGATGCATTTGATTTCTATACAAATGAGTTTGCATGCAGCTTGCCCCAAGTCCTTATTAGGGATAACTCGAACTTGGTGGGATGATTCCAATGACTGGCATACAGTAACTGAAGGATATAAATTGTTCAAAAAGAACAGAAAGAATAGGAAATAAATAATGTCACACTGTATATCAAAAATTCTTGCACAGAAATACAGGAGGCTGAGCTTGCTTGTCCCATTTGAGGACATTTTTTATTTTTATTTTTTCTATTTTGGATTTGTATGCCGCTCTATTCGCCGAGGAGACTAAGAGCGGCTAACAACATAGATCACAAAATATTACATATTAAAACATATCAAAGTATCACATATCACATATCAATAACATATCAAAGTATCACATATTACATATCAATAACATATCAAAGTATCACATATCACGTATCAATAACATATCAAAGTATACATTTCAAAAAATCCCCCATCACAATTACAAAATTAAGACATCGTAAATACATCTCAAAAACACTTCAAAAACACTTCGAACAGTTCACACAACTCACAACTCTACCCAACTCACTAAGTCCAATTCCCTGCTACTTCTTTCCCCCTTGGCCAAGCTGGCTGGGGCAAGCGTCCATCTTGATGGTGGAGGAAGGAAGCCCCATACAGCTGTTCCTGCTCTCCCCGGTCTAAGGCCAGGTGAGAGCCACGCAGATTCCGGTGGGGCGGGGGCAGCCCTTCTAAATGCTGCCAGCCCCGTGCAGGTGTTCCTGCTCTCCCCGATCTGAGGCCGGGCAAGAGCTGCATAGAATGGGGGGGGGGGCTTCTAAATGCCACCAGCCCGGTGCAGGTGTTCCTACTCTCCCCGGTCCGAGGCCAGGCGAGAGCAATGCAGAATCCAGTGGGGCGGCATTGGCCCTTCTAAATGCCGCCAGCCCCACGCTGTTGTTCCTGCTCTCTCTGGTCTGAGGCCGGGAGAGAGCCATGCAGAGTCTAGACATCTAGATTTCTATAACTGAGGCTAGAAATAAAAGGAATGTGATAGCTAGAATCTACTACTGACTGCCCAATCAAGGAGAAGATACAAATGGAACCTGTAAATTTTTTTTGAAAGAATTTCAAAGAGGCACAATATAGTAGAAATGGAAGCTTTCTATCGTTAAGAGGCAACTTCTACCAAATATGGCCCTCCAAGAAATTCCTGATTTCTATTTCTGATAATTTTCTCCTACAAAAAGTGGAGGAAGAAGAAACTAGAGATTAGCTTTCTTTGACTTGATTCCAACCAATAGAGATGACATGGTGGAACATGTTGTCTGCAGACACCTTGAAAATAATGTTGTTGTTGTTGCTGCTGCTGCTGCTGTTGTTGTTGTCGTCACAATTAAAAGTCAACACAGATTTGTCAAGAACAAATCCTGCCAGAGTATTATTTGATTGGGCAACCTCCTTGTTAGATGATGGGAATTTTGGTTGATTATTATTATTATTTTTTAAAAAGGCCGAAACGTTACAGCAGTACGGCAAAGGAACTAGTCCAATTCTGGAAAGCTTTCAAGAGAGAACTGGAGAACCATCTGTCAAATCTGCTTTGATTTGGATTCCTTTAGTGAGCATCGGATGGGCTTGATGACTTTATAGGATCTTTCCAACACCATTATTCTATGATTGTACAGTATAACATTGCGAGAGAGAACATGTGAAAATTCGCACGTTCTTGTTTTGGGGTACAACAGAGATGCTGACTTTGCATAACCATATTTAAATTAGTATGGACAAGGTGAAGTAGTGTATTAAAAATTATTATAGACTAGATAATATGGCCTGGACTTTTCATTTATTAGTTTTTATAATCATTTTGGATGGCAACTCTTAAAACAACTGGCTTGGAAGAAGGTAGAATTACCATTTTATTTTTAAGATTTCAAAAGATAATCTGAAACAGATGTCTCATTAACAGAACTGTGTATATGGTCCAGATGAACTGAAGGTTTTTTTTAAAAAATCATTTTTATGATTAACTGGAATTAGCCTGTGACAGGCTAGTTACTTTCCCCCAATTGCATGACAATTAAAATGTTCACCCATTTTAGGCAATATGGAAGATGCGAGGTCAAGAAAGATACAGTGTAATTAGGAATTGGCAACACACAAAATTTAATTCTGCTTCTTTTTCAATCTCAAAGTTATTTTCATTTGGAAATGTCTGCCACATTCTATAATGAGACCAGCAGTCAGCTTGCGTGAGGGTTGGGTGTGATGCTCATATGCTGGCGTAGCAAAGCACGGACTGGCTGAATTGCCAACAAAATGCTCATCTCTACCTTTCCCTTGATAGAAAACGGTGTTTCCTTCTCTTTACCTCACTACCCACATCCCTAAATTAAGCTTGCTGGTTTATAAAGCCAGTGGCAACCCCTTACATCAGTTATGTGTTGTTTTGGCTAAATTTTGGCACTGTGAGTACTGGCCAGCTGCTCTGGCAATCTGGAATATACTCCAGCCCTGCCAATGGCCATCTGTGTTTTGTGACAGCTATCCAAGTGGGGCTTGAAATGGTAAGGGACGTTTGTTACTATATGATCCAAAGACTTATCACTGGAATAAACATAAACTGTAAGGATATCAACACAGTTTTGCTACACTGAATTACCCGACCACAACACAATCATTATTTTGCTTTCAAAATGCAAGTGAGGGTCAAGGAAGCAGGTCTTTAACCACCACCATCACAAAACAGAGAACAGCAAAAAGAAATCGCTTCCTAATTTGTAACTGATGTTCACTGAGATTTGTCATCTGGGTACAGGAACACACCTCTATTACTTCCCATCTGGATTAGGGAAATCCATTCCACATTGGGCTGCCTTTGAAGAATGTTTAGAAACAACTTGTTCAAAATAATGCAGACTGCTGTCTGGGGCCAGTTACAGGAACCACATAACTCTTGTATTATAATAGTTTCACTGGCTACCAGTCTGTCTCCTTGTCCAATTCAAAGTCCTGATTTTTAAAGCCCTATACACCATCTGTTTAAGGTATCTGAAGGACTGCATCAGCCCATGAGCCTCTTTAGCTTTCAAGATCTTCTGAGAAAGCCCTTTTCTCAGACCTCCCTCCCTCACAGAACTATTTGGTGAGAACATGAGATAATGGCCTTCTTAGTAGCTGCCCCATCAGGTTTTGTTCCTGCAAGTGGTTCAAGGTCTCCCTTGTTCAAAAGCCAGTCATATCTGACTCTAGGGTGCAGTGCTCATCTCCATTTACAACCAAAGAGCCAGTGCTGCCTGTGTTTGCAGATGTATACATGGCCATATGGCAGGCATGACTAGATCACCCATGGCATAGGCTCCGCCCATGGCATAGGGTCCACCCATGATGTAGGCTCCACCCATGATGTAGGCTCTGCCCACGGTGTGGTAGCAATTTTTTTGCTGCCCACCACTGCTGCAGTTCCATGAAAACCTCTGTAAAATAAAATTTGTTGTTCTACAAGGAGCTACAAGATCCTCTATTATTACTGAATAAAGTAGGAGTCTCTTGGCTCTAAATGTGTGATAGTCCTCATCTGGTTTTCTTTTTCCTTTAGTCTTAGTTCTGATACCAAAAGTGACCCTGGGCTGAAACCATTTGGCAACAAAGGTGGTAGACAGTTGATAATTGTTTGGCTCCTCCTATCTACACACCCTCTACTCTACCTTGTAAAAGATCAGTTTCCTATTTCCCTTTGACATATATGAATAGGAAAGCAAGATTATTAGACATGTATGAATGGAGACAATTCAAGTAAGCAAGCAACAGCAAGAATATATACATATTTGCCTTCTGTGTCAAGTCTCATAAGATGATTCTTTTATTACTTATGTAAGGCATCTCCCACCAGTCTTTTAAAAAAAGAAGCAGGAATTCCAGTCTCAAAAATAACACAAGACTTCATCCTGAATAAATAGCAAAAAAAGAGCTTTAAGTTGAAAGCATATTCGGTTGGTAAAAATGGTTGTTTCATTTCAGGAAAAAACCCCACAGGTAACAAATGTGCACTAAAAGGGAAATTATATTCTTCCACAATTTCCTTGGGGATCTTTTCCCCCTACCAAGGTTTTATGAGAGCATTTCAAGCACACACACAGGGCCAATGATAAGACAAGCGCACTTTAAGAATATTATTTTAACTTGTTTAGCACAGCTGGAAAGATGGAACTGATATTTTGCTTACATATATAACTTCAATGCTCCCAAACGTAAACACAATGTGACTAAATAGTCCACATGTTTATAAATTATACACAAATCCATACTACAAGACTTTATGGCCTTTATTTCCAGCAACAGAATAATAAGTGGCCATGGTTTCCCCACTGAATGGGTAGATGGTAGATATGCAGGAAGTGTTTGAATGGAGAGCACTTTACAATAAAAGGGACTACAGGGTGGGAGATCCATTGAGATAGGTGGGGCATTGGTCTGCTACCTTTGCCTCTTCGCCTTCTGCAGCCACATTTACAAAATATAAAGAAGTTTTCCAGCAACAGCACAGACAACACAGCCACAGTCATGACCAGAAGAATCGATGAGGACTCCTGGAAACCTGCCATTTCCCCACATACAAAAGAGAGGCACTTTTGTTCTTGCTGTGTTCTTTCCAGTGGAGACCAACAAGAGGCATTAAGCAGGCCAATGAGATCTGCCCACTCCCTGGGGGACAAATAGGGTCAGATCTGCCTCTCAAAGGGGAAGAAGAGAAAAGGGCATCGGTGAAAATGCCCGGCTAACCCAGGAAAGACTTCCCGCTAGGCATAAACATTTTTGTTTTAATTCCCCTCTGCTGCTCTGCATCACTTAGTCACCATAAAGATCGTTCTGAAAATTACATCCTGATCATGCAGCTTCACCTTTACAATTTTGCAAAGTTGACATTGCTGACAATGTACTGCAGTGCAGGACTTAAGAAAGCAATGAAGACTACATACCAGAATAGAACAATATGTAGTACAGTAATACCTCGGATAACGTTTACCTCGGATAACTCTAAAATCGCATAATGTTAAGTAATCTGGGGAGGAGAATTGGATCGAATAACGTCAAGGTCCTATGGGATGGATAGGATAACAACCGCTAAAGCCTGTGCGGTTACAATGTATCTCTATGGAGCTTTAACGTTATTCGATCCATCCCGTAGGATTTTAACATGCATCGGATAACACTAAAAATCGGATAACACCAAGATTTGTGGAACCAAGTCTTAGCGTTATCCAAGGTATTACTGTAATTTTTATTTTTATTTTAAAAAAGACAAAAATACATTTCAGAAAGGATGCGAGCCAAAGGATCACTTAAGAGTTTTTTAGCAGTGGAACAACAAAATACTATGTCTTTTACCAATAATTAATTTTGAAAGAAGAAGAGGAAAAACATAGGCTGACACGTGGTACTTTGTACCTCTCTTTGTGTCCTCTAAAACACAGCATTAAGACCCATCAGCAAAGAAAGGCAAACCAAATGCTGGGACAGTGAGCTCCGCTTTTACAACATAAGGCAATACCGACCAGCGCAAAGGAACACTTCACACAAAGCATATTAATTCCCACCTTATGTTACCCGTGCCAAACATGGACACTTACAACAAAACAGAAATGAAGGTTGGTCACCATAGAAATGAGATGTCTGAGGAAGGCTCCTTCTTCTACTGTTTCTAGGCCAGACGTGAACCTGCCAAAATGAAGCCACTTTGTGGTGAGTTCATTCTGCAGTTCCTTTTGCCTGACCTAGTGTGAGAAAGATTAGCTGGCAACACAAGGTTACCATTACCAAGGTGCACTGGATTATGGTTTGAAAATACCACAAACTTTGAGGAGGCTCTTTCTGTCTACCTCAGGAAGGATGATGAAGTGACTAGAAGGGATAAAATCAGGAATAAGACTATCAGGAAAAGAGTTGGATAGAATCAATCTTAAACTACATATAGAGACAACAAATAAAGTGGTTTTCCCATTTGGAGAAAATGTGCAGTAATACCTCGGCTAATGCTAAGACTTGGTTCCACAAGTCTTGGTGTTATCCGATTTTTAGTGTTATCCGATGCATGTTAAAATCCTATGAGATGGATCGGATAACGTTAAAGCTCCATAGAGATACATTGTAACCGCACAGGCTTTAGCGGTTGTTATCCGATCCATCCCATAGGACCTTAACGTTATTCGATCCAATTCTCCTCCCCAGATTGCTTAACGTTAGGCGATTTTAGCGTTATCCGATCCAATCGTTATCCGGTGTTTTACTGTATTGGGATTCTATATCACACAAGGCATATGTGGAAAGAAGAAAAGGACAAAGCTCACGAGGCAGACCCAGAGGAAGGTGGAGAGATAAAATCAAAGAAACATTACAAGAACACCAAATAATGCCAGTGGAGGCTGCTAGAAGTGCCAGAGAATAAAACCTTGTACAGTGGAACCTTCGTACAACCGGGGGGGGGGGGGGGGACGCATAGTGAACAGACCCGTAGAACAAATTTAAATTGTTATATGGGTTTTACTGTATCTCCCTCAGCACCCAAAAGGGTAAAAGAGGAAGAGAAGAAGAGAAGCAGCAAGGAAAGGGAAGCAAGCAGCTTCTCAAATGGATGACAGTTATTGTATAAGAGATGACAGGACGTGGGGAGATGGGGAGGGATACATTGCAATTAAAGAGACTGAAACAAGGTGATCCTAGGTCAACATGTGGTTGACTAGATTGCAACTACAGTGGTTGTAGGAGCAATTTCCAAGTGAATAAGAAAAAGCAATACAGTATAAACAAGCCCTGCCATTTTCTAATTTTTTCAAATCGACCAAGGCTAGATCACTCTCATTCAGTCTCTCACACTTTCTCTGCTGTTGTTGCTGGATTTTTTATCTCCTTCTCTGCTAACCTATAGAAAGAATAACCAACATTTCCTAACAGGAGGTAGAGGTGGAGAGTAAGGCCTCATTTGTGCTCCTAAGAGATTAGTGGAAGAGTGTTCATGGTTTCTTAGAAAGCAGGAAGAAGGGCAACCCATCCAACTCAAAGAGTCCAATTTCCATCCCTCAGAACCCACCACTACCAAGGGTGAACATCTTTCTTTACCTCTACAAGAGGGATACACGTTTCTTTGGATATACTGGTAGTTCAAGTAGAGGAAAGGAGTGGACCTAAGACAAGGCACCAGAGACAGGCTAGAACAGTGTTGGTAAACCTTTTAGAGTCCAAATGCCCAAGGAGGCAGTGATGGCATGTGGGTAGGCATTGCATGTGCGCATGCACCCATGTGACATTGCCAACACGCCTCTGCCAATGTCATGTGGGTGCATGCACATGTAGGCACACACCCACCACCTCCTGGGCAGGATATCAGCCTCCCCTCTCGCCTTCCCATTGGTGGAGGGACAGGGGTGGATGGGGAAGTGATGCTGCTATTGGCGCCAGCTGTGCAGGGCTTGCCGACAGAAAGGGCTCTGAGTGCCACCTGAGTGCTCATGTGTGCCAGAGGTTTGTCAGCACTGGTCTAGAATATTTCACAAGAAACAGGGTGATGAAATTCCTGCCTGGACTGCAGTCAGTTCTAGATTCTTCTACAAAGACTCCAAATAATTCACTGCTTAGAGGCTGGGATCAAGTACAAAGATGACAAGCATTTTCCAACTAGCAAGTTTCTGCTGATACTCAAGGGGAGAAAACAGCTCCATTTAGAACAAAGATAATAGTTAAGGTTGCACCATGTGCTTAGTTTTCCACTGGGATCCTGCTCATTGAATGGATAAGATTGCATCCTCGCCAATTAAGGAGTTCTGTTGCAAATATGTCACCTGTATGCTGGCAGTCAGGTGAACACAAGTACCCTTTCTCAGAAATGAGGAAGCACTCCTATTCCCACTTTATTTCATTTAAGACAAAAGGATAATCAAAGCAGAAGTGGCACCTTATTATAATTCTTGCCAGAGTTTGTATCTAATTCCTGGCACTCTTTCAGGCAGCATCTTCCAAAATACAATGGATAAAGAGAACTGCCTTGGAATATCTGAGTCAAAGAGCTCAGGGTAGCATCTCACTGGAATGCAGCATAATGAAACACAAGCACACACAGCAAAAAAGATTCAAAACTTCTCTGTTAAAAGGTGCCAAGGTGCTTTGATGTGATGGGCCAGATCCAATAAACAGAACTGTTGTTTATTTTTAATTGTTTTAAATATGCTCTCATTTGAGAGATTTTATTAGGTTTATTTTTGCAACTATGAATTGCTTTGAAAGCTTATTTTTAATGAAGTCAAGCAAAACTAAACAAATTCTTTATTGATCTGTGTTGAACCACTTGGCTTAAATCAATGATAGACTGTCAACAGCATTTCGGGAAGTGAAACAGATCTTGGTCATCTACTGTGTTTACTCTTTGCTGTCCGATTGCCTACTTGCCCTAGTATTGTATATGTGTGGAAAAACATGCATTTTACCCCATATGCAGATAAGATAGTATATCTTGAACATGAAATACCTGGGGGGAAATAAACACTGCAAACATCAGCTTTTAGGCTATGGGGTTGGCAGGATATCTGGTCACATACAGAGAGTAAGAGACTAGACAATAGGAGTCCAAGTGAAAATGTTAAACACATTAAAACTAAAGATTATCAATTGTAGAGTAGGTGTGACTGCACTCCTAGTTAAAAGCTGAATATCCTTTATATGATTTGGTGTAAAAGGCTTCCTCCTCCTTGTGAGATTACTTCAAGAAATCATGTTTTGGCTTACAATGAACTCAGAAATCTACATTCTTGCTGGATATTCAGCAAGGTTGCCAATGACCTCTTTTTAATTCTTACTTTAATTGTATCAGGCAGTTCCCATTTCTCTTTTCATATACAGTAAAACACCAGATAACACTAAAACTTGGTTCCACAAGTCTTGGTGTTATCCAATTTTTAGTGTCATCCGATCCGTGTTAAAATCCTATGGGATGGATCGGATAACGTTAAAACTCCATAGAGATACATTGTAACCGCACAGGCTTTAGCGGATGTTATCCGATCCATCGCATAGGACCTTAACGTTATTCGATCCAATTCTCCTCCCCAGATTACTTAACGTTATGCGATTTTAGCATTATCCGATCCAATCGTTACCTGGTGTTTTACTGTACTATAATTTGCAGTTTTTCTTCTGCTTGTTGCTGGCTGTTCTGCAGGACACATCTCTTTTGCGATCCTGGCAGTGTGTTTGAGTACTCAGCTCACTGAACACTCCTAGCTGAAATAAAATTGAAACTTCTTTGCTGAAATCAATTTATTCCAGAAATAGAATTTTGTTCTATTTCCCCCCCCCCCCCAAAAAAAAAAAAAGCTTGCTCACGTAGTGGCACCTTTTCTTTCTTTGGAAAGAAATATATTTTCAGTACTTCAAGCTAGTGCGGAAAGAACTCCTCTTGAGTTCAAATAGACATGAGATGTCCCCCCATTTCTTTTCTTCCTTCCTTCCTTTTCCTACGTTCCCCAAAGGCTAAGGCCTATTCACACATTTTTGAAGTGCGTGGAGCTCATATGCCATGAAGGATGTTAGTCTCATACCTTGTTATCACTTGTGACACACTAAAATGAGAGTCAGAATAGAGAAGATTCATCTTTCTACATAGGTTCAGGAATAAGCAACTCCTCCCTGAGTTGGGAAGGGGGTACATCATACATAAATGCTACCCAGATGAAGCAGACTGTCACTGTCACATGCTGAAAAGCACTGATAGGGGTTTGGCTGCTGCGTCCCCCTCACTTTGTGTGGATTCCACATTATTTAAGGATTAATGAACAGTGTCTTTTTATTTGCTTAGATCTTAGAACCAGAGCCCAACTCCTACAGGCTTATGTGCTCCATGTGGAGACACCTCCTTTGACGAGATCCTCTAAAAAAGTGGGTGATAGCAGACAACATAGCTACATTGTGTTTGGATGATGTAGATGCACATTTGTAGATGCTATCCCTGCAATGAAATGGGAACATAATTTAGTCCAGGGGTTTGCAATGTTTTCCTGCCAGGGGCTGGACACACCCCTGACACTCCCCACCAGGGGCTGGAGGTGTGGTTGATCCCTGGACTAACGTTTTTGTTGTCACTGGCAGCAGAGGTGGCCATTTTCCCAGCTTGTTGCACAGCCTCCACTGCTCCCCATGGCATTGGGAGCCTTTTTGGAGCATAATCACTCTGTTTTGGGCTTTTTTGGGTGCGTACCCGCTACGTTTCGGCTGCTGGAATGCACCACTGAGCGGCTTCCTGGTTCCACACTGGGAACCCAACCACTGATGCAAGCTCTGTCCAGCAGCACAAGTTGTTCAGCAACACATTCCAAAAGCTGAAATGCAGTGGGTACATGCCGGGGGAAAAAAGCCCAAAATGGACTGATTATGCTCTGAAAAGGCTCCCGCTGTCCAGGAAAACCTCAGAAAAATCACCCAATTCCCACCACTGCGGTAAGTGATGTATCATGATTTCTGGCAGTGGAGTTGGGTGAAGGAAGGTCTAGAGGTCCCTGGGTGGCCACCACAGGTTGGCTTAGGCCCATGGGCCAGGGGTTGCAAAGGCCTGCTTTAGTCATTTAGTCTTCTATGGCTTATATGCACACTCAAGCTTGCTTATTCCTCTGCATTTAAAAGTGTTAACCTGTACTCATTTTGTACCGTGTCATATTTGCTTAATACATTTAGCATTATTTGTTGTTTTTGGGCAACAAACAGAACTTGCATTTGTTGTTACATGGTGTTGACATGGCCCCTTACATGGGTTCGAGAGGCTGCAGTTGTGATAACAGGCTGTTAGATTTTCCAATATTCCACAACTCTCTCAACAGCCTTCATCACCTCTCCCTTTCAGAACCCAGAGGTTGCTGTACCTCTAAGCCACAAGAAATGCAGTTGTAGTAGTAGTGTGTTGTAAACCAGAGAGCAGATTGCCTGGCTATGCCCAAGTAGAAGCCAACTCAGAATATTTCGTAAATCCAACAGAACTTTATTTTCCAAGTTGCAATTTCACAAAGCAAAGTAGAATATCTGAAAAGGAAAATCAGTCCATAGAGATATTTCCAAGTATCAAAATGTCCCCAAAGTCCATCAGAAATCCATCAGCAATCCAGGCAGGGAATCTCCATGTATAGCATCCCATCTTCTGGAGATAGTTCAGGCTTGATTTATTCTAGGACTCACTCGTTTACCTTTTTTGGCAGTCCAGGGTATACACAAAGCTCTTCTCTAGCACCACATTTCAAACAAATCATTTTTTCCTTATCAGCTTTCTTTACTGTCCAGCTTTCACATCTGTACTTGGTAATAGGGAATAAAATAGATTGGATAATCTTGATTTTAGTCTCCAGCAATACATCCTTACACTTGATGATCTTTTATAATTCCTTCATTGCTGTCCTTCCAAGGCTCAGTATTTCTTATGATTTCTTGGCTACAAGACCCATTTGGAGTGATGATTGATGCTTACTTACTTACTTACATTTAGATCCTCCCATTTTATGTAGCATATCGGGCAGCAATGGTATCTCCACTGGTTTCGGTTTTGGGCGAGTACTTTGGCACCCTCCCACATCATTTTCAGGGCCTTTAAATCTGCCACGAATGTTCTTCACCATGTATTTCGAGAGCATCCTTGTTGTTGTTTGGCATTAGGACGGGTCAAGCTTATTGCCACCTGAGGGATCCTGTTTTTCTCCATATGAAAAATATGGTCTGCCATTTTCGTGCAACTATGTTATGTAATTTGCATGACCCACTCCTTTGAAGTACCTCCTCATTATTTCATTGGTTTTCATAAATGTCAGGGTTTGCTGATACAAGGAATGAAACTCAAAGCATTCTGTTCAAAATGTCTTATAGTGACATTTTAAATCAACTAGAAAAGTGACTGGAAATGAATATTTACTATCCCCATTAACATTGTTCTTACTGGTAAATGAGTAATGGTCAGGACTGGCTGGTTAAGAGTTCTCTGGAAATATTCAAACTATCTTATCCTGCTCTTCTTGGGTGGTCAGGAGCTTTCTGCTCTTATCTTTGTTTGGAACACTGGAACTGTTCTTGTTCCAGTCAACCAATGGTTGAGCCTAGGTATACAAATCACTATCACTATTTCTTAATTGTCAACCCTATGTAGTCATGACTTTTGCCTTCTTAACTGCAACTGTAACACTGTTTTGGCACTTTCTTCTTTCATTTTAATTAAAAGTTATTTCAAGTCATTGCTGTTTTCTACCAGTAAAATAATGTCATCTGAATATCTTATTGATTTTTCTTCCATCAATTTTCATGCCTCTTTCATCTTATTCTAGTCCAGCTTTCTGTATGCTATCTTCTGCATACAGATTGACCAGATAGTGGGATAACATGAGTCCTTATTTGACACCTTTGCTTATAAAAATACCATTCTGCCTCTCTATATTCTGTCTTAACAGTAGCTTCTTGTCAACAATTTAGATTACATATCAGGACAACGAAGTGTTGAGGCAAACCCATTTCTTTCAGAATCATCCATAGTTTCTCATAATCTACAGTCAAATGCTTTGCTGTAGTATGTAAAGCATAGGCTAATCTTCCTCTGAAATTCTTTGGTATCCATTGAATATTTGCAATATGATCTCTACAACCTCTTACTTTTCAGAATCCAGTTTGAACATCAGGCATTTCTCCATATAAAATAAAACTAAACAGACTAAAAATCCTAATTCCTAAAGACTGACTATTTTTTCATGTTGTTGATACCTGTGTGTCAGACAAAAGTTTTCCTTTGCAAATAACACACACACACACACACACTCAGTACATATTGACAAAGAACATAATTGCCAAGGTTTAGAGCTCAACCAGAACATATTTATATTTGCATACATGACAATTCCTTGCCTATTTTTTTACTGTAGGGATAGTGAATCATTTTTGGATGGACTCCAGGTACTCCCCACTTGTGAAAGAATAGTATCCAACCAATTTCTCAAATATGCTATCACTCTTCACCGATAAAGAGAATATCAGGAAATGGCTTACTGTTCTGATGGGACTTCTAGAATAATGGAATGTGTTAAAAGTCTATGAACAGAACAAATTATACTTTATGTGGCAAAAAATGCCAATCTTGATATCTTCAGAGCTTTAAAATAATAAATTGCAAGTAATGTTATTACTTTTCTGTTTTTCTACCAGTATTAAGGAGGTAATGAAGTTAAATATCAAAAGCCATGTAACCAGTAAGAACAATGTTAATGGGGATAGTAAATATTATTCATTTCCAGTCACTTTTCTAGTTGATTTAAAATGTCACTATAAGACATTTTGAACAGAATGCTTTGAGTTTCATTCCTTGTATCAGCAAACCCTGACATTTATGAAAACCAATGAAATAATGTAATGGTTTTTCTTTTTAACTTTTAAAAACAAATCTTACCATTATGTATAAAGTGAATGAATATGTTTTAAAAAGTAAATTTTCAAGCTCTGGAAATTTTAATGCTGCTGCTGCTGCTGCTGCTGCTGCTGCTGCTGCTGCTGCTGCTGCTGCTGCTGCTGCTGCTGCTGCTGCTGCTGCTGCTGCTGCTTCTTCTTCTTCTTCTTCTTCTTCTTCTTCTTCTTCTTCTTCTTCTTCTTCTTCTTCTTCTTCTTCTTCTTCAGGTGCCATATCCATTCCAGATATTGGCTACCATCATGATGATAGTCTTCCTGTTCTTAATTCCTCAGAACAGTTCTTCCAAGAACATGCCACAACAGTCGCTTAGGTTCTTCTTGTAACGTTATGCGGTTTTAGCGCTATCCGGTACTAGCGTTATCCGGGGTATTACTGTAGTACTATAATTGAAACTCCTTTCAAGAATCTTTAATTATAGTTTGACTTGCTACTGTCAAGAGATAGCCTATTGTTAGGTCAGTATTGGACTGCTTAACTTATACAACAGATATAGGAAATAATGCGAGTACTGGAGTTTTGGTAACAGGCTGACCTGTGACTAACCTTATTTCATAAAAAAAAAGTCATCCTAGAACCTCTCTACATTGCTGCATGTCCACCAATAATGCTGAAAAGATCTAATTGTGTCTTAATAGCTTCTTAAAGCAAGATATCTGCAATTTTACTTTTGAGCACCTTCAGTGCTGTTTCAAAGGGATTTCTTACGTATTTTAAAAGGAAACTTTCTTGAAATAATCAACCATTTATTCCCTCTATCACAAAGCCCCAGTCTCTTTTCCAGATTTCTTCCAGACCCTCTGATGAACCTAGGTAAAGGTAAAGGTTGCCCTTGCTCAAAAGCCAGTCGTATTCAACTCTAGAGTTCAGTGTTCATCTCTGTTTATAGCCTAAGAGCCAGCACTGTCTGCATGTAAACACGCATGACTAGACACTGAAGTGCATGAAACACTGTTTATGTTCCCACCAAAGTGGTCCCTATTTATCTACTTATAGTTTCTTGCTTTCTAATTGCTAGGTTGGCAGTAGCTGGGACACAGACAGGAGCTTATTCTGTCATGCAGTACTCAGGTCTCGAACTGCTGACCTGCTGACCTTCCTGTCATCAAGTTCAGCATCTTAACCACTTGAGCCACTGCAGTCCCATTCTGATGAATCTACATCTTGTTAAATCAGAATGCAATAGAATGTTGAAACAGTTCCTTTCCTAGCCTCATCTAAACAGCAAATTAAATCCTCAGATCTAATAAAGGTTCTTGTAGCTTGTTCCTTAAATTTGGATTTTCTAATAAAAAAGATTCTCTGATCCACCCCTTTCCCTCCACCAACAGGTAATTCCCCTGCTCTTTAAGAAGAGATGGTTGATTATTATAATAATCTCTTAATCTGGATGAAGTGGACTTGATCCACGAAAGCTCACATTTAAATAAAGGAGTTAGTCTTTAAAATGCCATAACATTTTTGTTTCTTTGCTGTTGTTTTTCCTCCTCTCTGATATGCTTGCATGGACTAACATGGCTACCACTTCAAAATGTCTTTACAAAGACTAGGAGAAACCATGACTGTAAATTTCTCTCCTTGTCTGAAGAAGTGGATTTGATCCACGAAAGCTAACAATAAAAATATAGCAGTTAGTCTTTAAAGTGGTACAGTGTTTTTTACTTTGTTTTCATATATATCTAGGAGAAAGGTTCTTCATCACCAGTGAAAACCCAGGGTATGCAGGGATTAATGAAGAGCTATCACATGGAACCTCCTCCTTTCTACCTTTCCATATCTGCATTGCAGACGGCAGTGTACCATAAGAATTATATATGAGGGGTTTAAGATCTATTTTCAGATATAGGATTCCTTCATGGTTGAAATAACCAACAATCTTTTTGTATCTGAATCCAAGTACAGTAGTATAACTTTGTCCAATATCTAATTCTATAGTATGCTGAAATTGGCATGTTTCAAAACATTGCTTATCTCTATCAGTAACATGCATCATCTGCATATTTTAAATTATTGCTGCATTTTCCATCACTTTTCACTCCACCTTCATCTGAATTTAGTCTTGCTTTCCATATGATATGTTCTGCATAAATACTGAACAGATAGTGGAATAAAATGCACTCTTGTTTAACACTTTTGCCTATAGATAACTGTTCTGGTTTTCCATGTTCTTCATAAATCTAACTTCTTATCCACAATATAGGTTACATATCAAGACAAAGAAGTGTTGAGGCACCCCCATTTTTTTTTCAGAACAACCCACACAGCCAAATGCTTTGTTGTAGTCCATAAAGCACAAGCTGGTGTTCTGAAATTCATGATTTCTTGTGATATTCTCATAAAATGTGATATTCTCATGCCATATCCTTGTATCACATGGATTTCTTGTGATTTTCTCATAAAATGACTGGTTGTTCCCCCCTGTCGGTTTTCATTTATTGGGGGAAAAACCTTTTAAGATTCATGAGAATCCTCCAGGAATCCCCCACAAGAGGCATATAAGCACATCCACAGTAACAACAAACAGAAACTTCTAATAATTTATAATCCCTCCCCTTTGTTTTTGCCAACTTTTATTTTCCTCCAGGCAACACCTACCTAATGCCCCAGCTAAGCTCCCAGAAGCCTGAGGAAAATAAATTGGAATGGATGTTTCTGGAGGCCATGATATCATAGACTTGTCAATTAACAGAACAGTAGAGCCTCAAGAGTCATTACAGCCAATTTCTCCTGCCAAAATAGTAGTAATAATACTTTTGTGTCAGAAATTATTTTGGAGTGAAAGGATTTTTGCGGGGAAAAAGACCACTCAGGGAACAATCAAGTGAGGCTCCTTTCATGTCCCCAAGATCTGGGACAGAGACAGACGCTCAATCCATCATGCAGTACCTGGGTCTCAAACTGAAGACTTGCCAGCCTTCCAGCTAACAAAGTGAGCTTCTTAACCACTAAGCCACCACAGTAGTAGTAAGAGACATAATATCAGAATTCAGAAGACATTAATAGCTTTGGGTTATGTACTTTATATGCACTGTTTGTAGGCTATAAATGTTTGCCCATACATCTGAGTTCCTGTTACATTTATATAACATTTATTTAAAAACTGAATCACAGCATTGGGGCCAGCTGATAGACCAAACAAACGTAAGGTGGCATGTCTAAACCCATGGGTGTCCAAACTATGGCCTGGGGGCTGGATCTGGCCTCCAACATCAATTCATCCAGCCTGCACTGCCCTTGCTGCTCATGGAAGTGAAAGTAAAACACACCCGTATGGTGTCAGGGGCCAGATCTGGCCCCCAGGCCGTAGTTTGGACACTCCTGGTTTAAGCAGAGAAAATGACAGCCTAAAAATCTCTCTCATCCTGTTGCAAAACAGATTGCAAAGTGTGTTTTTGCTTCTGCTTCCGGTGGGAGGAACCACATGACTGGCCCACTGAACCACATGACCAGCCCACTGAGCCACATGACCAGCCCACGGCCCAAAAGACTTGGACACCCCTGCCCTAGACAACCTATTTTCCTCACTCTTCCATTATATTAAAAGTAAAGGTTTCCTTTGCTCAAAACCCAGTTGTATCTGACTCTAGGGTTCAGTGCTCATCTCTGTTTCAAAGCCGAAGAGCCAGTGCTGTCTGCTTCCGCAGACATTTCTGTGGTCATGTGGCTGTTACCTTCACACCGAAGTGGTCCCTATTTATCTACTTGCAATTTCTTGCTTTTAAACTGTTAGTTTGGCAGGAGCTAGGACAAAGACGGGAGCTCATTATATTATGGTCTTATTTTTCTGAAGGAAATTTAACATGCACACACCCGGCCCCTTACCAGTTACGTGACAATAAGGAGAATGATGCCAAAAATGGTGCAATATGACACTGGATAGTGTCCAGATTATCCAATATGACATTGGACTGCTTTACGGTGTGCATCTATTATTTTACTGTGCTGCCCTTTTGTTTTAATATCATGTTAAATAAAATGATACTGGTATCTTGTCTGAAGCTTGGCCGTAACAGTCTTCTGCTTTACTCCTGTCAAATTCCCAAGATTTTCTGCCAACCTCTATAGGATTCTCAGCATCATGAAATGTGACTCTTAAGCAAAAGCAAATGTAAAAGAAAAATGCACAGGTCTGTTGTAGCAAAAATAATACGTTATACACAGTGGTGGGATGTCAAAAATTTTACTACCCCACCATGATGTCATCACAGTGTGGGAGGAGCTAACATCATGATGTCATGTCATGGGCAGGACCAAAGAAAAAAAATACAAAATAATAAAAATAGGAAGCTTCAAGCTATAGGGAGCTTCAGGCTAGCAGCTTCTCTTCCTCCTCCCCGTTTGGGAGGACAGCAAGGAGGCTGTGCATATGTGCCAAGCACTAGGCGTGCATGCACACCAAGTGCTTGGCATGCATGCGCAGTGGGGGAACCAGTGAAAAGGTAAGCCCCGAAGGTGGTTCCCCCCAAAAGCTACTACAGGTTCTCTGGGACACTGAGAAAAATTACTACCGGTTCTGGAGAACTGGTGAGAACCTGTTACATCCCATCACTGGTTATACAACTGTTGCCATGCTGTTGTTTAGTTTCTATTATGTTGTCTAACATGTTATTTATTTTATTTTCACTAGTTATGTTGTGTGACTTTGTTCGTATTGCTCTTTATTGTAAACCACCCAGAGTGGTATATTTACTAGAAGGGTGGTATATAAATGCAATCGACTAACTGACCAATGTGGCTGCAAAAAAGGCAAATGCTATTTTAGGTTCCATTAACAGAGGTATAGTTTCCAAAAGCCGTGAACTACTAGTCCTAGTAAGTACAAGTTAGACCTTATCTAGAATACTGTATCCAGTTCAGGATGCTACACTTTAAAAAAAGATGCCAACAAACTGGAAAAAGTTCAGAGGAGAGTAACAAGGATGATTAGGGAACTGGAAACCAAGCCCTTTGTGGAAAGGCTGAAAGAAATGGGCTTGTTTGCCTTGAGAAAATGAGATTGAGAGGGGATATGATAGCACTTTTCAAACACAGTACTGAAAGATAGTCATAAAGTGGAGGGGAAGGTTTACTCTTGATCAGCCTAGAGTACAGGACATGTACCATATATACTCGACTATAACTCATCCTGAATATAAGTCAACGTACCTAATTTGGACCTCTAAAACTAGGAAAATAGATTGATCCAAATATAAGTCGGTGGTGGAAAATGTAGCAGCTCGTAGTGAGTTTTAATAATTAAAATACATGAAAATACAGTAAAATTAATTAATTAAGCCATTTGTGTGGGTATGTTTTAGAGTGTTTAAATTGACCCAAGTATAAGTCGAGTCCCATTTTTGGACCTCATTTTGGGGGCTAAAAAACCCAACTTATACTTGAGTATATACAGTAATAATTGGCTCAAATTACATAAAGTCAAATACAGTGGAACCTCGAGATATGAAATTAATTCATTCCTCAAGGTTTTTTCTATCTTGAATTTGTATCTCGAAACACGATTTCCATACGAATGCATTGAAAATCAAATAATGCATTCCGGAGCTCAGAAAAAAGCCAAAAAAAACCCCATATTTTTTTCTGTTCAAAACTCTTTCTAAAGTGGCAAAAACATGGTGGCAAATTCCAAAGTGCACTTTAAAAATAGTTTTGAACAGATAAAAGACATTTTCTTTTCACTTTTTTTCTGAGCTGCTCCAGAAGGTTTTCAATGCAGTTCAATGCATAATTCTGACAGCAGCCTCTAGTGGTCAGCTTTGGTAATTGCCGGCTCAGTTCCTGACTATCAGCTGGTGAGGAATGGGGTGATTTTTGGCATTTCCAAGTTGGAGGGAAAGCTTCTGATGGTGCCAAAACACAACGAAAAATTCCCAAAAAGGAGCAGAGATGCTCTGAACACCCTCCCACCACTATGGGAAGTGTCGAAAAACCAAAAAAAATTCTTGTCTCAAAAAATGCATATCTCGAAGCATTATTTTTCCAGGATTTCTTTTTGTATCTCAAGTTTTTTGTAAGTAGAGGCATTTGTAACTCAAGGTTTTACTGTATAGGCTGAATATCAGGAAAAATGTCTTAAGTGTTAGAGCAGGACAACACTGGAACTATTTCAGGAGGTGGCGAATGCTTCAATGCTGGAGGCATTCAAGAGAAAGTTGGACAACTGTCTGTAACACTTGCTTTGATTTGGACTTCTGCACTGAACAGGAGATTGGATTCAATGGCCTCATAAGCCCATTCTGACTCAATTATTATATGATTTTAGATCGACAGATCGACAGATAGATAGATAGATAGATAGATAGATAGATAGATAGATAGATAGATAGATAGATAGATAGATAGATAGATAGATAGATAGATAGATAGATATGCTCATTATCTGTAAGCATTCGTGAAGATCCCAATAGTACTCTATTTGGGAGTACATTTCTTCCCATTCTGGAGAAATCTTTTTAGATACTCATTTGTTTCTAGTAGGCCACCTGACAATGGTGAGCAGACCTATGGAACTCTGCATTCATAACAGTATGGATAAAATCAAAACAAGGTCTGTCTAGGTAAAAAAAAATCCGTTTTAAAGGATTGGTGGCATCATCAATGTAGTATTTTTGAAGCTTTGAGTCATCAAAAGTGAAACATTTTTGCAGAACTGAGATGGGGAATATACAACCAAAGTAAATTAATTCCTTCACACTTACCATGGACTGTAGATGCCAAGAGCACTGTGAGGAAAAGCAGCCGTGATGACCACATGACGGTGGTCCAAATCGTCCTTAATCTGCAAGAGACTTCTTTGTGCCAGTAATCTTCCAGGAGACAACTTTGATCCAAAACTGGGGTGGTGGTAGTAGTATGGACTAACCCCAAATTAAAAACTTATTCCAGTAGCCCAGATTCAAGACCTAGAAATAAAGTGAAAACACTAAATCAGATATTTCTCCTCAATTTCCTTTTATATTTGTCACACACAAGTACCAAGATCACAGCAACTCTGCTCCTTCCCACCAGGCCTTAACTACAAGGTAAAAATTAGAACAAGCAACAATACAAAGTACAGTAATACCTCATATAACATTAGTATCGAATAACACTAAAATCGCATAACATTAAGGAATCTGGGGGGAAGAATTGCATCAGATAACATTAAGATCCTATGGGATGCTTCAGATAACAACCGCCAAAGCCTGTGCGGTTACAATGTATCTCTATGGATCCCATAGGATTTTAACATGCATCAGATAACACTAAAAATCATATAACACCAAGACTTGTGGAACCAGGTTTTAGTGTTATATGAGGTTTTACTGTATACTGTACAGCTTTCATTCTTTTAAACAACATTAAGAAGTTTCCCCATGTTCCTCTAGGACTCAAAACTGGTTGTCATTCTTCAGGATTCAAGGCTGGCAGGGTTTCCCAAATGTTATATTTTGGAGGGGTCAGTGTCAATAAGTTTTGTATCTTTTGCAAATGTTTGTAACATAGCCCTCTTCCTGCAAGCCTGTCTAGCAGTTGTGAGAGAAAAGGGTGAAGCTCAAGTTGCAATTTGTACTCCAACACCCCAGAAAGTTTATTTTCCCCATGAAAGAACCTTCCATTTTTACCTCAGTATGAAGAGCCTTTAGAATTTTTTCCATGATGTTTCTCAGAAAACAAACAAACAAATAAATAAATAAACAAAACAAAATAAAATAAAAAACACAGTAGCACTTTAAAGACTAACTGCTATATTTTTATTGTTAGCTTTCGTGGATCAAGTCCACTTCATCAGACAAAGAATGAAAATTACAGGCATGTTCTAAGTTTCATTCTTTGTCTGATGAAGTGGACTTGATCCACGAAAGCTAACAATAAAAATATAGCAGTTAGTCTTCAAAGTGCTACTGTGTTTTTTATTTTTTATTTTTTTATTTTATTTTGTTTTGTTTTATTTTGTTTATTTTGTTTTGTTTTGTTTTCTGAGATGCCTGAACCACAGACTAACTCGGCTACTATTCCAAAAAATTCCATGATGTTGTTTATCTTACCGTAGCACAGTTAGGTGGGATAAACAGAAAGAGCCTTCTGGAAGATTGTGGCATTTTTTGAACCACAATTGGGTGTACCCTGGTAACGGCAACCTTGTGTTGCCGGCTAATCTTTCTCACACTAGGTTAGGCGAAAGGAACTGTAGAATGAACTCACCAAAAGTTGCCCTCATTTTGGCAGTTTCACACAGAGGAAAAAGAAGCACAGCTAATATGACCCACTGTACTACACTTTCCCCCCCTTATAGTTATAACTGCATAACTGTGCAGCTCCCCTGCGTTCCTTAATCTGAAAATCCCTCTAGAAGAATTTACTTCCTATGAGGGAAGATGAAGAGGCCAACAACTACATGAGAGATTATAGTGCAATGAAAGTACAGTAGTAAACAACTTTAAGTAGGCCCATTTGAATCAATGGAACTTATGGAGTTGACTCACCAAATTCCCATCAATTCAGAGGTTCCACTCTACTGCAATTTTACTACACTAAGCAACAAGAGTTCAGCCATAGTGTTCTATAATAAGGATCTAATGAATACTACCAAATTTCTTATTCTCAGCACTCACACATACAAAGACCACCTCTTCTCAATACACTGAAATACACAACTGAAAAAACTGTCAACAACTGGGAAGCTATTGCATGACAACAAAAAGACATTTCTGCAAGTAGTAGCAGAATGCTGTCAATTTTTCAGTGTGTGTGTGTGACTCCCAAACACAAAGAATGAGGTACACAGAAGATGGGGAAGAAAAAGATCTGTTACATAAGCCTGTCTATGGCCCACATACTGTTGTAGTCTACTCCACTGTGACATCACATTGTTGTTGTTCAGTTGCACAGTCAATTCTGACCCTTTGCGAACCCATGGACCACTGCCCACAGGGCACCTCTGTCCTCCACCATCCTCCTCAACCCACCCTGTTCTGTGCCCATTGTGTTTACAATGCCATCTAACCATCTCATTTTTGGCCTCCCCTTCTTCTTTTGCCCTCTGTCTTTCCCATCATCAAGGCTTTCTCAAGCAAATCCTCTCTTCTCATTTGACATCACATAGCACTAACTAAAAAATGACCACTTTCCTGGTAAGGCTTAGTTTGGCTGTAGTCTATGGCTTCTGAACTCTTTTAGCTCCTTTCAATAAAATAGAGATGTTGAGCTCTTACTAACTTAACTACACTTCTGGCTTGTCTCTTTATTAGGGGATCTAACTACTGTATGAATAAAACATGATCTGTAAAGATGTGAGTTTTACAGTTTTACAAAACTTAAAGAGGTGAATACTAAGACTGAGTCAGATGAATTAGTTTAAAAAAGACTTCAAGGAATGCATGCACAGGAATAAAATTATTTTCCATGATAATAGGCTAGTAAATAAATAAATAAATAAATAAATAAATAAATAATCAGCCAATCCAGCTAAGCAGCAATTTCAGTAGGAAAGCTCCCCCACCCCCAAGAAAATTAAGTTTAATTGTCTTTCAGAGCTGTAAGATGTAATAAATTTCTATTAATGTTTAGGAACAATTTTGCTTTAATGATCATTGCTATTTTTGGCTACAGGGTGACATGAAGTTTAAATGTAAAACAGATTTATGTTTTACACTAGGGTGGTTTTCTTGCAAACTCTCCTTGAATTGACCTTTTCACACCTCAGAAGACGTTTAATATAATTTTAGTTCTAGTAGGGGACAGGCAAATAGAAGCAGATTTGCCACTGCTACACAATTTCTTTTCATGTACAACATGGTATGCCTGTGCCTACTATTGATGTTCATAAAGTGGCAGGTGCTTGTTGGCAGTACCATCGAGCTTAGAAACCTCTTTTGGTGCCCACTGTGGTGCTTGGCCTTGTCAGAATCTGGGACTGCTTAAAAGAAAAGAAAAAAGCCTTCAGACACCTTCTCCATATCCCATAAATGCCTCTTTTTAAAAGGAGGAACTCTTTAAAAGATGGAGAGTAGCTGGAAGCCAGAGCTTTGCTTGGAGTAATCTTGTTTGTCAAAAAGAACAAGAAAAACAGACCTGGGCAGCCACTTCTGGGTAAATGGAAAGGAGGCAGTGGTAGGCTCCAAAAAATTTTTTACTAGCACACTGTGAGCGTCAGAGGCGTAGCTACCACCGTATCAGCCATATCAATTATACGGGGGCCCCGGGCTACGGGGGCCCCCAACGGCAAAAAATAAAATTAAAAATAAAAAAGAGCAAAAATTTACTGCGCATGCGCAGAAACTCAATCTGATGCATTGCGCATGCGTCAGATTGAGTTTCTGCGCATGCGCACTTTATTGGAGCCATTTTTGGCTCCAATTTTAAAAAATAAAATTTCGGAGTCGGAGCCGCAGCTTCTCAGAGCGGCTCCGATGGTGGCTCTCAGAGGAGGGCACCTCCCCTGGGGCCGCCCAGAGTCCCACGGGCAGGTTGAGGCCTGCCCGGGCTGTCCGCTGCTGCCGAACCCCCATGGCCTGGGGACGCCTGGCAGAGTGCGCCACCGCCTCCTCCGGAGGATGCGCTGCTGCCCGTCCTTTGTCCGCAGCGGGTCCGGAGAAGCTCAGCCCACTCGCGAGCAGCGGCAGTGGGCGGGGAAGGAGGGAGCGCGCCCGGCAGGTCGGGAGCGCGCACCTTGCCCCCTCCCCCGGCCGGCTGCCGGGCTCTCCGACTTCTTCCCTGCCCGCTCACGTGCCTCCTGCCTCCCGGGAGCGCGGCTGCCTCGGAGCCCAGCGCCGTCGGAGGACACCGCGGTCGGGCTCGGCGGGGCGGGAAGGCGCGCCTCGGAGCCCGGGGCAGAGAGCGAGGATGGAGCCAGGAGGGTAAGTGAGGGTTTTGTGCTTCAGGTGGGTGGGTGGTTTATGTGTGTGTTGGGTGGGTGGGTGGATTTTTTATTAAATTTTTATTTTATTTCTTTATTTATTTTAATTATTTAAGTTATTTACGGGTTTGTGTTGTGGTTGTTTGGGTGGGTGGGTTGAGGTGTGTGTGTGTTTGTTTGTTTATTTTAATTCTATTTTGTTTATTTATTTATTTATTTATTTTTATTTTTGGTCCCGCCCACGACGTCATGACGTCATGACGTTGGCTCCCCCCACGACGTCATGATGTCATGACGTTAGCTCCGCCCCGCATATAAAGGGCCCCCAAACAATTTTTATACGGGGCCCCGCCAAGGTAAGCTACGCTTCTGGTGAGCGTGGTATGGTGGGCATGGCTAGGGGGAAAGCCCTGTGTTGCACCTGAATTAGGACTACAGTAAAACCTCATATAACACTAAAACCTGGTTCCACAAGTCTTCGTGTTATATGATTTTTAGTGTTATCTGATCCTCTATGGGATCCATAGAGATACATTGTAACCACACAGGCTTTCGCGGTTGTTATCTGAAGCATCCCATAGGATCTTAATGTTATCTGATGCAATTCTTCCCCCCAGATTCCTTGATGTTATGCGATTTTCGTGTTATTCGATACTAATGTTATATGAGGTATTACTGTACTTTATTTCAAAACTTGGATGGACAGAGCCAATCAGAATTTCTGCTACCGGTTCTGGTGAACTGGTGCAAACCTCCTGATGTTCACCACTGACAGGAGGTGGTAGGGGATGGTAGGTTAAGGTTGCAGGGAAAGCCAGCATGAAGATTATGAAAGCAATGTAGAGATAGAGCTTATCTTACAACTGCATTTTCTATGTGCACTTAATTATGGGTATATTTTTATACTATTATTTTTACTTAACCAGCTCCCACTTCTACAAACTGTATGTTCACTGAAACAGACACCTGTGAGTCTGAAGGGGTTTCTGGGGCCAACTATTTTTATTCAATTTCTATGCCTGGTTTGCTTGTCTCCTATCCTCATCAGTTTGCTTTGAGTGAAACTGGTATTTTGCACACATTAATCATAGGATAGGTTTTCTGATTACAGTAATACCTCAGATAACGTTTACCTCGGATAACGCTAACATCGCACAACGTTAAGTAATCTGAGGAGGAGAATTGGATCGAATAACGTTAAGGTCCTATGGAATGGATCGGATAACAACCGCTAAAGCCTGTGCGGTTACAATGTATCTCTATGGAGCTTTAACGTTATCCGATTCATCCCATAGGATTTTAACATGCATCGGATAACACTAAAAATTGGATAACACCAAGACTTGTGGAACCAAGTCTTAGCGTTATCCGAGGTATTACTGTATTTCCAAAACACGGGGAAGAGTATGCTGGCAAACAAATAAACAGTATCCCTTTATTTTTTGTTTTGGCATGATGATAAATAGGAAAAACACTGTGGGGCACACATCCCCATCATTCTTAGGAGGAATGTAACTCACAGAAGATCTATCCTGTACATCTCAAAACACTGAAAGAGGAAGCTCATGCACTCCTGCTCAAACACCCATTGCTGCAGTAAGAAGAATTGTAGAGTTTGGGCTTAGCACTCTTGCACTTCGCTTGTAAAAGGCAGGCCTGCAGCACAGGGCAACAATTTACACCTTGCACTGCCACACCGGTTCAAAGTCCACTCAACAGTGATGCTCTTTTAGTGACGCTCAGCCGGTGACTTGGTCTCAACCTCTCTTTTTCTCCTTGAGTTTAAGTTGCTTACAGAGCAGCTGTGAAGATAAATTAGGAGCATTTAGTGGTGAAATCCACTCCAGGTTTTAGTCCTTTAGAATATTAAACAGGCTATCCAAGAGGTTCAGCTCCCTATATATTGTGATATTCAGAATAAAACCTGAAGCAGAATTGTCAGCCCACTGAGGCCAGTAGCCTTTATTGCCGAAGCAGCTTAGAGAAAAAGCAAGCAAAAATTCATTTTTAAAATGCTCTGTATTTTTGTACTTATTCTGATAGTTATTCTGATGGTTCAGTTTGGAGCAAAGCCCACTGTATCCATCAGGGGGGGAAAATCTGAATTATGTTTCATGATTTCTCTTATTGATACAAATGTATAGCGATATTTCTCTCACAACCATCCCTATCTTCTCCCTTATCTCTCTCCCTTTCTGTCTATTACATACATACATACACACACATACACAATGCAATTGAAACAGATGACACATTTATTATTAAAAACTGGAAAAGATTTCCTTGTCTTGGAATGATGTTCCAGTAGTAGAGACAGAGATCATATAGGATAAGAAATAATGCCAAAGAGGAGATTGTTGAGTTTGACCTTCTTAGCAATTATTTCTCACTGAACTTCTATCCTTCCTTAATTAACTGGTAGAAGCTTGTTGTCTACCCTCACAGCTGCTGTCACTCTGCTTTGTTGTTGACATACTGGTAAGACATTTTTGTCTTTTGATGATCCTGTAAATAAATGACTTCTAAAAGATCCTATCACTAACAGCCTGCTCAGGTATTACAGCAGGGGTGCCCAAACTTTCTGGCCCATGGGCTTGTCATGTGGTTCAGTGGGCAGGTCACTACGGCCCAGGGGCTGGACCCAACACCAATTCATCTGGCCCACAAAGTCCTCGTCATTCCTGGAAGAGGAAATAAAATGTGCTCGACCGGGCACATTTTACTTCCGCTTCTGGGAGTGACGAGGGCTTTGTGAGCCGGATGAATCGGCATCGTGGGCCGAATCCAGATCCTGGGCCGCAGTTTGGGCACCCCTGTCTTACAGACTAAAAGCAATTGCTTGCTTTTATTGAGTCATTCCATATTGCGCTAGGAACTCTTCTTTTCTGTCTGCCTTCAATTTTTTGGAGCAATATTGTATTTTCCTGTGAGTCTTGCCTTCTTACGATATGTCCATAGAACGATAGCCTCAGTTTAGTCCTTTTAGTTTCTAGGGCATGTTCAGTCTTGATTTAATCTAGATGGCATTTATCTCTCTTTCCACTGACTCACAGTATCTGTAAAGCTCGCCACCATCACTTTCAAATGAATCATTTTCAAAGCTCCATTTAGAAAACAAAACTTGATGTGGTGCAGTTGCAGACTGAATGGAAGAACAGAGACTAGATGGCTGGGGAGCAGTTTGGGAGCAATGGCCCTTATCTGTTCCTGCATCAAGCTATTTGATGCAGCAGCAGCCGCCTCACGATGCTTCATCAATCAACTTGCCCTGTAGTCCACAAATCCAGCACCCGCACATGCACACACACACACCATTGAATTACTGCTCCTGCTACCCCTAGTAATGGTGAGGAATTCTGAAAGTTGTAGCCAAACACTATCTAAAGGGTTCCTTCCACTAAAATCCTCTGCATAGATTAAAATCCTCTGCATAAAAAAACCCAACCTACCACCGTCTGTTTCAAATGATATTTTACAATAACTGAAATGTCTATATCTTCAACATTATTTTTATAACATTTCAATTGAAACATTGGTACTGTGACATTTTGAAAAATATTTCCCAAAGCCCACAGCTAAACGATAGACAGTGCTCATCTACCACCACCACCATGACTGGCTAAAAAACAGCCAGGAACCCAAGGACTGCTGTTAAAAGGAATTACGGAAATTATGCTTATTTTCTGGCACCCACTGCTGATGAATAATACATACCCAGAATGTAGCTGGGATAATTCCACAAAATTAAATGTCACAATACAAATAAAACAAGTTAGATATGGCTTAGCATATTAAATGCTGAGTTTCCTAAAATAAAGCACACTATGGTTCATCACATGTACACATATGCACATACTGTTCCCCCCCCCCCCACGGCAAGCTGTTTTCGGGATTTAAACTTGCTAATTATCCATTTCATGGTAGAATTAAAATTAAAGGATTTTTTAAAAAATTGCAAACAAGACTATGATTATATATGTATATATTCATAGTTACCAATTTTTTTTAAAAAAATGTTAACTTTTAATTGTAGCATGAAGTATATAATTAACAAGTTCAAATCTAAAAAAACAGCTTGTGTGTGTGTGGAGGAGAGAATAAGCACATATGTGTACATGTGATGAATCAATATGGGTTTTATTTTTATATATATGGGCATAAAATTTGTTCTCAAGCCCACCGTTTGGCAGTAGAAAGGGGTACAGCTCACGGTGGTAAGAATGTTTAAACCTCCTGTCCTGATGCAATAAGGTACAATGATTATACCCACAGTCTCAAGCTAATTATTCCTTTATATGCATAATATTTTATTATTATTCTTCCAACTGCAAAGTAAGATTACTTAAAAATCTTAATCAAACTCAGATAAACATATATGATAAACAAATATTCACAGAATCGCAGAATAACTACCGTATATGCCGGGGTATAAGATGACTTTTTACCCCTGAAAAACATGCCTCCAATTGGGGGAGCCGTCTTGTACGCCGGGTGCACTTCAGTTGAATAAAATACAGTAATACCTCGGATAATATTTACCTCGGATAATGTTTACCACGCATAACGTTAAGCAATCTGGGGAGGAGAATTGCATCGAATAATGTTAAGGTCCTATGGGATGGATCAGATAACAACTTTTAATATCAGATGACGAACAGGAGTTTGAAGGCTTTTAAAGGGAAACTGTCACACCAGCAAACTTGCTAGGGACTTGCCTGGCACTTGCTCTCTCCCTCTATTTGTTATCTTCCTTCTATCAACGGTTAACAAATTAGAAAACAAACAGCATGGCAGCTCCCATAGGTTTATTGTTCTATTCAGTTTTAGTGAATTGTCTTTGGTGAATTACGTTTAATAAACTTGCACTGTTTTATGTTTACTGTACATGTTTGATAACATACAGCCTTGTGACAGTTTTTCTGCATGTCATAAGTATTTGAATATAAATTAACATGTTGAAATCAAATCTAATGTTCTTTTACGTTTTATTTGGTGTGTTGAAGGTGTGCAGAAGAGGGGGTAGTCTTATACAGCGAGTATATAACAAACTCTATATTTTGAGTGGAAATGTTGGGGGGTCGTCTTACACGTGCAGTCGTCTTGTACCCCAGCATATATGGTAAGTTGGAAGGGGCTTTTTAAACCATCGAGTCCAAAAAGCCACATGCAGGAGTAGAGGAGTCATTTCTTCTACTGGGATCAATAGAGATACCATCTCCCCTCCCAATTTATTTCAGAACCCCATTTCCCTTCCAAAATTGTTTCTTGTGCAGGCAAATGACCTTTCTCTTTAATTAATACGTATTCTTTAAAATCTAACCAAATAATATTTAAAATATTCTGTTTCAACAATCCATTGACTTATCATTAATAGGTATATTCCATACTTTATTATACCAATCAGACGATTGAGAATCTTTTTTTTTTTTTTTTTGCTATCATTAATTTTGCTGCAGTTAATACATTTACAATTAGTTCTCTTTTCCCCCATCTCCACTGATCATTGTTACAAAAGAGATAAAGCACTACTTTAGGGAAAGGTTCTATATTTATATTTAATATTTTCTTAATTTCATTAAAACATAAGCCTCCAAAATTTCAAAACTGATAAGCATAGTATTCTCACAACATATGAAAATAAGCATCTGTGTCTTGACCATTCCAACACAATATCAAATAATTAGGATTTTTACAATTAATTTTCACCAGCATTAAATATAGGCTCCAAATTATGTATATATAATTCTTACAGACATACTGTTTAAAATCCTAATATCCCAAATATTTTTTCAAAACCTAGGTACTTATTTTTCATCCCAGTTTCCTCCCCCCATGCTCCACCATCTGCATATTAATTTAATCCTATAAATTCTATAAATCATCTCTTTTGATCCCTTATTTTTGGCTTCTTTCTGCTTCTATATTATCCTTTCTTCAAATTTTGTCAGCTCTCTACATTTACTATTTCTTTTCAGCCATTCCTTAATCCATTGATTTTTGTGCATTGTATAAAGAACAATAGTTCTTTCCTTTGTAAAAAAAACCCTAGTTTTTCTCTAATATTCAATTTCTCCAACCATCATCGGCTGCTACTCTTATCCTAGTACTGTATACATTTATTACTGGGACAAACAGGAAACTATACCTCTAATCTTTAATCATTTTAGCTTGATATGGTCAGATGACTAATCAGTTAATAAACTATGATGATGATGATGATGATTTGTTTCTCTTTAAATAATTTCTCCATAATTTTTAAAAAATTCTGGAAATTTCTGGAATTTTTGCTAATTCTAATACAGGATTTAACAGGGAAATGTCCAAAATAAATATTTTTCTTTGCTTAATTCGGATTTGAAGCATATTTCTAAGAAAGTGATTTTCATTTTGTTCAAAAAGAATATTCTCAACACTTCTTCAAGTTTTCTGCAATTCCAAATTACACCATAAAATATTATTTGGATTAGATATTATATCAACCATAAATGTCATTTGATTAGCTATATAACATTATATTAGGAAGGCAAAAGCTCTCTTAGGCTTTGAGATTTATATTACAGCCTTTTGTTTAACCTTATTCTTTTATCACCATTTTAAAAAACCTATTAATCAAATTCTGCCAATGTTTTAATTCTTCTTCCAACACTGATATCAGTAGCATCCAGAATAAAAAGTTAATCTTGGGTAGAATCCTCATTTTACAAAGAGCAATTCTGTTAAACCATGATAATCTTATTTTCTTACACTCATTTATTTTTAATTTCCTGTCTCAATTTATCAATTTTTTTCCTTTGTTAAAAAGTGAAAAATTTCAGTATTTATTCCTAAATATTTAATAACCTTACTTATTTTGAGTGAGGGCACAAGTCAGATGATTTGATGTCATGGGCCGGATCTGGCCCATGGGCCGTAGTTAGAACAATGAACTCCATATCTTTGATTTTATAAAATTTAAAGGGGAATAAAACTTTTTCATATTCTTCTTCCATAAGCTTTTCCATAGGATGTTCAATAACTGAGACTGTTTGAATCACGAAGGAAGCCTATATTCCCATTTTGCTAACCTAGGAACCACTGGAGCTGAAAAGCCACTAGATATTCCAGTACAGTAATACCCCGTATAACATGAGTATCATATAGCACTAAAACCATATAACGTGACAAGATTTTTGGAAAAATCTTGTATCAAATAACGAGATTTTAACGTTATATGGAACAAGCGTGTGCGTGTATCTACCCAGTCTAACCCCCCGTGCCCGCCCGCCGCCCGAAGTTCGGAAAGGGGTAAGATCCTTACCCTTTCCGGACCTCGGGCGGCTTGGAGGACAGCGCGGTTCTGCGGGGGTTAGTCGGGCATCCGAGGGAGCTAACCCCCGCAGAGCCGCGCGTGCACGTCCGAGGTCCGGAAGGGTAAGGCTCTTACCCTTTCCCCTTTCTGGACCTCGGGCAGCTTGGAGGACAGCGTGGCTCTGCGGGGGTTAGCCGGGCATCCGAGGGATTCCCTCGGATGCCCAGCTAACCCCTGCAGAGCCGTGTGTTCACGTCCGAGGTCCGGAAAGGGGTATCCCTTCGGAACCGCAGGCGTGCATGCACGGTGCGGTGGGGGTGATGGGAAGATGCGAGGGACCTTTCTGCATCCTCCCATCACCCCCGCCCCACCGCGCAAGCCTCCGTGCTGCCCAAGGTTGCAAAAGGGTAAAGATCCTTACCCGTTTGCAACTTCAGGCGTGTGCGTGTGGTGCAGTGGGGGTGACGGGAAGATGCAAGGGACCTTCCGGCATCCTCCCGTCACCCCCGCCCCGCTGCGCAAGCCTCCGTGCTGCCCGAGGTTGCAAAAGGGTTAAGATCCTTACCCGTTTGCAACTTCGGGCATGCGTGCACGGTGCGGCGGGGGTGACGGGAAGATGCGAGGGACCTTCCCACATCCACCCGTCACCCCTGCCCTGCCGTGCAAGCCTCCGTGCTGCCAGAGGTTGCAAAAGGATAAAGATCCTTACGCGTTTGCAACTTTGGGCGTGTGCGTGCGGTGCAGCGGGGGTGACGGGAAGATGCGAGGGACCTTCTCGCATCCTCCCATCACCCCCACCCGGCCGCGCAAGCCTCCGTGCTGCCCGAGGTTGCAAAACGGTAAAGATCCTTACCCATTTGCAACTTCGGGCATGCGCGGGCATGTCGTTTGGGGTTAGGGCAGGAGACAGGGGTCTTTCCCGTACCTTGCCCTAACCCCGAACGACACACGATCGCGTGCCTACCGGGGGGGGGGATGCCGAGCCTTGCCTCGGCGTGGTTTGTCCCTGACGTCAGGGCTTTTTTTTAGCATTGTTCGATCAATGTATCGAACAACGTTAAAAACCGAACAACGTCATGACTTGTGGAACCATGTCATCACATTGTTGGGGGTTCTATTGTATCTTGAGCCAACTTGGGATATTTGAGTCTAGCTGATAATTATCCAGTACTGCAGGGTTGGAGAAAGATATTTTTCTGGAGTAGTGTTATAAATGTGTTTCTAAACCTGCAGAGAGTTGTTCACCACTATCACCATCCACATAGCTAGTCCTCCATTCCCATGCATTTTGATAAGCCAGGAAGAGCAAAGATCCAGCACACCAGTCCACCTCTCGCTTCTCCAAACTTTCTGCTTGTATAGGAGCTGGAATTACATTCCCTGGGTCTTTATGAACCACACAAGTAATTCCCAACCTTCTGGGACATGGGGGCTACATTAGAGTGCACAATGCCTAAAGAGGACCACGCTTTAAATATGAAATGTAACAAAGTTATTAACCTACTGATTTAGATAAAAAGTAAACATTCAGAGGTCAATGAAAAATGTTAACTTGAAGGAAATCCCATTGTGGAATTCTTTTATCTGGCTACACATGCTTACCCAGTGAGTGTGATTTTTGTGGCTGTTTTCTGTTAGCCAAAGCATTAAAGTCCAAGTCAAGGTTTGTGACAGATACCCTTAAAATACCATGTAAATGTTCATCTGTAATTCTTGACCTGCACTTGGGATTTTACAATTTGGGAAAAGTTTGTTCACACATTATGTGGTGCCAAAAACTGTGAACATGCCTGCAGCAATTTTTTTGTTGTTGTTAAATATATCAGGCAGACCAAAATAGAAATCTAATGCACTATTTGTAAATGCCTCTGAGATGATCATTGACTTGCAAATCAATTCATTCCATCTGAAAAAAGTTGCTGGCATCTTCTGGTGCTACTTAATATAGATTCCAAAACATTCTTATTTCCATTCCATGCTTACGGCTATCAATGAATCTGTTCTGGAATTCCACCTGCTATAATGGGCTGGGGCCTCTAGAAATATTAAATATCCATTTGGCAAAAATATCAGTCCCTTTACTCTCCTGTCCCACCCTCTTTGCAAAAGCAGACCAGACATCTGATCTAACCCATCCACATAGCTGCTTTATCTTCCCTACACACTTATCAACAGGGTAATGCAAAGGGGGAGTAAAAAAGCTGCTTCGTAATGATAACTAAGTTCTCCTGGCTTGCTAGCAAAGCCCCCACAATGCCCAAAATTTAGAAAGGAGATTAAGACCAAGAAAGGGGGGGGGGTTGACAGAAGGAACCATAGAGATCATAAGAAATGTGTTGCTATATTGATGTTTGTTTATTTTTTGTAAGAAAGGGACAGGGAAAAATTCAAAAATTAATCTTAAAAATGGCAGTGTACAAATACAGTGGTACTTTGGTTTACACATGCCTTGGTTAACGTAATTTCCAGTTTATGAATGAAAATCCATTTTAAAAAATGCCTCAGTTTACGAATCCATTGAAAATGGTCTTAAAAGACTGTTTCAGTGGCAGGTAGCAGGACTTGCCATCACTGCTGCCCCAGCCGCCCGAGGCTTTGGCCATCGTCTGGGTTGGGAGGCCCGATAGCCATGGGCGACTGGACCTCTCCAGCTCCTGGCACTCTTCCCGACTCCATCAGGCTTTAAAAGATTGCTTTGGCGGCAGGTGGCAGGGCTTGCAATCGCCACCACCACGCCCGGACCTTGGCCATTGTTGGGGCCAGGAGACCCAATAGCCAAACCTCTCCAGCTGCCGGCGCTCTTGGGCCCCTCCCTCTTTTCACCACTGCCTCCTGTGGAACTTTTATGTGGCCATGGTGGAGAGGCTGTGATAGTATTATATTTTTATCTTTATACTGTATATTATTATATGCTGTGTTGCTGATTGTATTTTGTATACTATATGATATATTATTGACCTTGTATTGACCTTATATTCACCATATATATTGTTTACTGTATATTGTTTAACTTTTTGTTTATATTGTATCTATTGTGTATATTGTTTGATAATTATGTAAGCCATCCTGAGTCGGGTTCTCCTGATTGGGCGGGATATAAATTCAAAAATTAGATTAGATTAGATTAAAATAATGCCTCTGTTTATTATGTATTTATTATTACTATTTTGCTTTTACTGTGTGTTTTGCATTCCTCTGGGAAACTGTGTTTCAGTTTATGATTTTTTTGCAATATGAAATGTCCCGGAGAATGCATTAAATTCATAAACTGAGGTGCCACTGGAGTGGTAGTTAGGCTGTTCCCTGGATCATAGAGGTGACTAGAAAAATGACTGGAAAGCTTCCACAAGCAATGAAGAGGATGATTGGGGTGGCAACTCTTGCCTGTCATTTTCATTTCTGACTATTTTACCACAAACTTGTCAAAGTAGATGCACAGGTAAGTTTAGACTGGTAGACCTTGTGAAGATCATTTTAATGTACAAACCCCAGAAGTGTGAGATATGCTACAATGGTTCCTATTTTCAAAAGAGACAGCAAGATGGGTCAAGCTAATTCCAGACCTGTCAGTTTGCTTCCCTTCATTGGAAATTTGGTTACAGTTAGCTGAATAAGCTAGATAAAGAAGTCCAGTATCAATATTATTTGAATCAAACAGACTGATTCAGAAAAAAAGGCAAAAAGAAGAAGAAGAAGAAGAAGAAGAAGAAGAAGAAGAAGAAGAAGAAGAAGAAGAAGAAGAAGAAGAAGAAGAAGAAGAAGAAGAAGAAGAAGAAGAAGAAGAAGAAGAAGAAGAAGAAGAAGAAGAAGAAGAAGAAGAAGGTGGGGGCGCTCAACTACAGACTACTGTTTCATTTTAGAAATCTGGCAGCAAAATATGCTGCATATCCAAAGGGAAAACATTCTGTAGTTTTTATTGATCTGAAACCAGCTTTTGATTTAATTTCATGGGAGTTTGCGGGAAAAGCTAACAACGTTCTCAGTAGGTAGTCAGCTTCTTTAAAAAGAGAGAGAGAGGTACATTAAGGCAACAATAAAAAGAGATGTGATGCAAATTAGAGGTATGCACTATTTATCAATTTTGTTACTATTAACCAGTATGTTACCATGTTTGCATGAGGTTGATCAGTGATCAGAGACAAACACTATTTAAAACTATTTGAACATCTAACAGTTTAAACAATTAAAGTTTGAGTAACTTTTATGTTTTAAGCTATTTATAAAGATCAGGGGCCAGATTTCTGCTGGTATCATGGAGCACAAACCAGCAATCATATAAGCGATGTCTACAGTTTTGACCAGCATTTAAAACTAGTTTTGCAATGAGAACATATAGAAATTAAAGTATAATTTTAAAAGTGTGTGCCTAGAACTGAAGGTGCTTTGTGATAAAGTGGTCAGTTTGGTCACATGGATGTCATGTCCATGCAGTTGCTTGATGATACAGTGTCTGGTTCTCTGGATCTGCCAGAGCTAGAAGGGTTTTGTAGCAATTTCATTCTTGTAAGTTCCTTGAAATCACCTAACAGTGTCCTTATCTGTCAGATAGACAGGATGGAGAGGTATAAGGATAAAATGGAAGTGATGGGGCTACATAACTCTATTGTAATCAATTATGTGGGGGGGGGGGATATTGATATAAAAATTTAAAAGGTGAAAAGTAAACTAAAACTGACATTTCCCCTTGCAGTATCATGTTTAGTTTTCATCTTTTCCTGCTGTTATATATATTTTCCAGGACTATTGTCTTTTCTAGAGAATTTTGCTTTCTTGTGATGTGCCCAGAGTAGGACAACCTCAGTTTCATCATGTTTGCCCCTCAAGAAAACTCAGGATTGACTTGCTCTAGGACCCAAAGCTGAACATATATTGTCCTGCAGGAGAGTTCTGCAGGTACCGTGGACTCCTTATATATAAGGAGATTGCCATGGAGAAGATTGTTTTAATAGAGGGAATGTTGGAAGGATGTTGGATGGCCCCAGGATGTTCTCCAAGCTCAAATAGCCTTGATAGCCTTGATCATAAATTCACTGGGCTAAATAAATAATGGGGAAATGACCATGCCAGCATGCCCTGCTAAATGAAATTAAAGGGTACATTCTCTGACCTTTGCCAAACTAGGTTCTCTATGAAGTGCAAGTAAGATTGAAGGAAAAGAGTTGCAGTGGGCTGTTGTAGACAGTATAGTTCAGGACTCCTCCATCTGCAGCGCATGAGCCACATGTGACTCCTGAGCTCATTCTGTGTTGCCCTCCAACCTGTTTGTTTACTGATGTCACCCTCAAGGGATTTCCTCTCAGACCCCCCTGGTTCTTCCTGCCTCAAGCGGGATATTTGAAGGCACCTACATTCATAATATGTGCTGTTAAGTCACTTCTGTCTTATGCTGACCCTAACAGAGCTTTCAAGGTATGTAAGGTTCAAGGAGTGGTTTTACCACTGCCACCCTCCTTGGGAGCCTCCATGGTCAAGCAAGATTTTCCAATCAAAGTCTTCTGGGTTCTTGTCTAATAGCCCCTGCACCATGTTAGCTCACTGTGAAGATGTCTCCCGTTTCTGAAATTTAAGGAGATCTTTAAAGCAGTTGCCATATAGCATTGTGGAACTTTGTACTAGGAAGATCCAAAAACAAAAATAATTAAGATTTCAAATGTGTGAATATGTTATTCAGTGCTCCTACTGTAGATCTCCAAATCTTGGCCAAATATACAGGTTTGTGAGTAAGATGATTCATTTCTTATTTATTAATAAACTAAACAATGAGAAGAGACAAGGGAGTTATATTTTATTTCCTTACTGCTCCAATCTAGAAGGGAACAATAATGATGGAGAAATGTTTACCATCAACAGTTGTCTTTATTGCCCATTTTGTCACTTTTTGTTAGTAGCTGGATGAGGTTGTGAAAAGCTCTATTATTGCCTGCCTAGTGCTGTTTTACATGCCTCATCTTTCAAGATAAACATGTTTTTAAAAAGCAAAACAGATGAGATGATAATTAGCTGTTCTCAAGTATTTTATTTCTGTAGAGAATAATTATCTTGGTTTTAATGATTTGTCAGCAGATAATGGTAAAATGCTCACTCCATAGCTTAAGTAACGAAGAGTAAAATATGAATTTTCTTTCATCTCAAAATTGCTTTTTTAGAGATTTGTAGTCTTAATATAACAAAACAACAACAACATTGTAATCTAGCTTCAAATAACCTTCTCCTCATTCAATTAAGATCATGTAACAAGCTACATGTTTCAGATCAAAATGCTGAATTAAGTGAATGCTATCCGTCCTATTTATTTTCGGAAAGACAACGTAGTTCAAAAATATATAAACTATGTGTTGCAAATTGTAGGAACCTTATGAACTTCAGCATAATTAAAATTATGTTGCATTTTTTTCAGACATTTACTGGTAACATTCTAAGGAATTATCAACTAAAAGCAAGGAATGTCATCTAGTACAGGGGTTCCCAACCTAAGGTCTGTGCCTCAGATGCATCCCACAGTGCCATTCCATGTGTCTCGCCCCCCCACTCCTCCAACAGCATTTGAGAAACAAAATGGCTACCCCTTTGAAGCTATTGGGACAAAATGGCCACCCCATCATGCGGGCAGGGCAAAATGGCCATCTGGACCTCAAAGCTGACTGAGGGAGCATGACCTAACCCCCAGCTTGAAAAGGTTGAGAACTACTGTGCTTCCCTTATTATGTTTCAACCCTATATGCAAACTGAAAAAATGAATAAGACTTATATAGATTACAAGATAAAGGACTTTGAGTGGGTGGGGTTTTATACCACTTAACAGTCTTCTGTCCAGACTGTTATTTGGGTGTTGTTTTTTTAGCATTCTCAACCTGGTTAGATGAGTGCAGCTCCATTCTGCATGGAGCCTAATAACCTGGAAAAGCATGGTTCTTCTTTGGATGTAAGGCTTACAAGCAATCAAGGACTTCACTTCTTCAGACTCATGATAGATCACCTGGAGAAAACTGTTTTGGAAGAGCACGGCTAGGTACTATACTGGGTAAAAATAAACACTAATGGTTAAAACAATGCTTGACTAAGGCTCTGATTAAGCACAAAATGTTCTAGCCTTCTTCTTGGCACAGTTTACATTTTATAAGAACTTAACAATATTGTGGGTCTTTCTTTCTGGATATTATTTCCATCCTTCCTTCCTTGTGTTTTATTCCATCCTTGCTCCAAAGAGATCTGAGTGATGTACATAATTTTCCACCTAATTCCACCTCAATGTCACCCTCACAGCAGGCAGTTTGGTTGTTATCTAATGTATCATTTGTACCAGGGGACTTGTGCCCATGTCACAACAGACCTACTGTAATCTTTCAATTCTATATCCGCTTATATGGGAATAAGCCCCAATGAACTCTTTGGGCTTTGCTTCCAAGTACACATATATAGCATGATAGCCTGGGGAACACAGTGAAAAGCAGAGACATCAAATTGTGAACAAGAATTCGTATCGTCAAAGCAATGGTATTCCCTGTGGCAATGTATGGTTGTGAGAGTTGGACCATTATGAAAGCTGAGCGCAGAAGAATAGAAGCCTTTGAGATGTGGTGTTGGAGGAAAGTTTTGAGAGTCCCGTGGACAGCAAGGAGAACAAATAGGTCAATCTTAGAAGAAATCAACCCTGTCTGCTCCTTAGAAGGGCAAATAGTAAAGATGAAGCTAAAGTACTTTGGACATCAAATGAGAAGAGAAGACTCACTTGAGAAAGCCTTGATGCTTGGAAAAGTTGCGGGGAAAAGAAGAAGGGGGTGGCCAAAAATGAGATGGCTAGATGGTATTGTGGACACAATGGGCACAGAGCTGAGTGAGTTGAGGGGGATGGCGGAGGATAGAAGTGCCTGGCGGACAGTGGTCCATGGGGTCGCAAAGGGTCGGAATTGAATGTGCGACTGAACAACAAAAGCCTTGCTTGCTATACCACAGTGGATTTGATGCTATCAGCAAAGCCATAAAGTGGCAGAAGGGGAAAGAGGACATTTTGCTTCCATTTCAAGTTGTGTGACATCTGGCAAGAGCAAACCTGCAGCAGGCCTAATGCTAAAATTTATGACTTGTTCACATTAGCAATTCAGTGTAATAAATCAAACCCTCCATGCTCTAATATCCTGTAGTAATACATCACAGCTTTCAAACAATAAGATCCTATTTGCATTCATTTGCAATTGTTTCTTTCACTGAATAAATCTTCTCACTCAGAAATTTAACACACACACACACACTTCAAAATGCATGTTATGTGTGCATTGTTCTAAAGAGAAGCTTTAGGATAAATAAAATCAACATAAACATAAGAGTTTAAATAATCTAAAACAGAACCAGCAGCAGTTGAAAAAAATAGTTTGTCCCATTTAGTCTTCCATATCCACCTTCCTTCTTCAGAGTACCACTTTGGCCTCAGAATTGGCAAAGGCAATCTAGAAATCTAATGGACCTCATGGCTGAGCAGAGAGCTGTACCCAAATTTTCCAAAAGAACCATGGTGGAACTCAATTTACAGCTCCACACCTTTCACACTACTTGAAGAATAGGCCCTCAGAAAGTCTTCCAATTGCTTTCCTCTGGACTGAAGCGATTGAAATTGTTCACTGAAATCCTACTGCTCATCCCAGTTAGAGTTGACCTATTGAATTCAATAGGACTTAGGTACACATTAACTTGCCTTTGCATTCAAAATTACCTCTAATTGGGCCTACCAAGAGGATTCTGGTGTTTGTCTTTCAAAATCTATTTCTCTTTCATATTATATACAGAAGAAACGACAGAATAAGAAAAGGAAATCAAGATAAGACAAGTATCTTACTCAATTGCTAAATTTATTTCCTGCCTTTCTCCTAAAAATGAGATTCACAGTGTAACATTACATCAGAAGGTCAGGAATTACAGTTTTTCACACCCAGGGTTGCTTCACACTATGCACAGGGTAAGGCTAACAGTGCAATCTCAAGAGAAAGAGAAGTACACGTGGTAATGGAAGCAACCACCACCTCATAGACACTTATAAAGAAGTTCTTTTGAACTTTGGCTGAAAAGCTTAATCAGAAATTAGCATCTGCCTCACCAGATTGATCTGACAGTTTCTCTTTTAATGGAAACTTAATTACATGTAAATAAATGAAATCTGAGCAGCCCACAAGTATACTGTAAATCAGGGACCCTGATAGTCCATAAAAAATCTAGACCAAACAATCTGCTACAGGCTCAAAAACCAGAAACAAGTGTTTTCTTACATCCTCACTGCATCCTTATGACAATTACAGTGATTTAAACACTCTTGAAACTAAAAATCATACAAGTTACAGAGAACAACACAACGTATTCAAACCAATGTCTTTCAATAACAAAATCTCCAGCAAGTGATAGATTTTCTCCCTCTTTCTTTGGGATACAGTATCTTGGTTATGTTCTGCAACTGAGAACATTGCCCCCTCCTCTGGGCCCCCATCCACAGCCAGAGGGGAGTTAGTCTGTGTTCTGCTTTGGTTGTTTTGTGAGGTTGTATTTTATGATTGTTACTGTACTGTTGCTGTTTTGACTGCAAGCTGCCCTGAGTCGCCTCAGTGAGTGGGCGACAATATAAATCTGAACAAATAAATAAATAAATAAACTGCTACACACAGGTGGCTCAAGCTCTTCTGTTCTCAACTAGGACTGAGCTTCATTACAGCAGCAGCACTCTCTTCAACACTCTCACATCAATGGAAGTCTCAGCAGAAGAGTAGCGTGCCTTGGCGGGGCCCCGTATAAAAATCTTTTGGGGGCCCTTAGGAAGGGTAAAGATTTGTTTTGTTTACGCACGTTGGGGGCCCCCGTGACCCGGGGGCCCCGTATAATTGATACGGCAGATACAGCGGTAGCTACGCCTCTGAGTCTCAGTGTGCCAGTGAACTCTGGAGATGTCAATATAAAGTGTGTTTTTTTTTTTTTTTGGTTCATATTTCTCCACCACCCTTTTCACCGAAGTGACTCAGGGAGGTTTACAAGTAATAAAAAACATCACAATAAAACACAAACACTACCTAAAAACCTCAAATACAAAACTGTTAAAATTAAAATTTAAAACTAAAAAGGTTAAAAGCACACCAAATGCTACATCTTACTAATTAAAAAGTAGAGGGAGAGAGGGGCTCAGTTCATCTAGAGAGCTGGGGTCATTATACCTCCCATACTCCATACTTGCCCTGCCAGCCATGTTTTTAGATTCTTCCTAAAGGGCAGCAGCTCCATCTGGAGACATAGCTCCGTTGGCAGGAGGTTCCATAGGGCAGGAGCGTTCAATATAGTCACATACCACAGACCCATGCTGGGGAGCTAGACTACCAGGACTGGTGGCCGCACCTCTACTGAGATCTCATAACTTAAAGGGCCATGGCACCTCAGCAGTTTCCGCTTCGGCTCCTCTCGCCAGTGTTTCCCTTGGCCCTGTGGGAGAAAGGGGCAGAGAGATAATAATTTCCACACTGCTGCTGAAGTGCTTTCTCCCACAGGGCTGAGGGAAGCCCGTCGAGAGGAGCTGAAGCGGAAACTGTCAAGGTGACGTGGCCCTTTAAGTTATGAGTTCTCAGTAGAGGTGGCCATCTCCTGTCCCAGTAACTTAGCTCCCTAGCACAGGCCTGACCAGCTGAACCAGCTCCTAAAATGTCTGGTTAGATTTGGTGGAGCTTAAGATTGTGGGTAGGTTGTCCAGAAAGATCCCATATCTAATTTGGATCAGGTCTAAAATGGCTTGGTTTAGCCTAATTCACATCAGGAACAAACTGGCCAATTGACTGTGACCAATCTAGAGTACAGGAAAACCAGGCCATTAGTCTCCAACAGAACAGAAGGAAAACATTTTGGCAGAAGGCAAAAACGATACGGAGCTGGAAATTCTTCTGTTACAGTTCTAGCTTCCAATCTAGGGCGAGAATCAGTGTGTAATCATAGTGTTTGGTGTAAGATCACTGAACTTTACATATTACATTTTCTTCTACAGATTTTGTGCCATTTTGCTAGATTTTGCAGGCAGCGGCAGTTGGCACAATCTGCTTGTGTGCCTGGCTGTGCCAACTGCCACTGCTGTCTGCCAAGCAAGTGTTCACCATGCTGCCTCTTAGTGTATTACTCTACTTCTTGGGCATTAGCTTTGTAACTCTACTAAAAATCTGAAATTTGAGGGAATTCTTTAAGGAATTCATAGTGCCTCTAATATTGTAAGGGCTCTTCTTGCCTGGAAAAGAGGCCTTGCCTCTTTCTCACACTCTTTATTTTTCTGTATAACTACATGTACTACATATGTGTGTGTGTGTGTGTGTGTGTGTGTTGTGTCTGTGTGTGCGCGGGTGCGTGCGTGCGTGCATGCACTACTGCCTCCAGTCTCCTGCTCTTCAAGCAGCAGAAACACCTCACAGACACCACAGCACACAAAGTGACATAAACAATCAAGACTAAGCATTCAACCAACAGTAAAACACCGGATAATGATTGGATCGGATAACGCTAAAATCGCATAACGTTAAGTAATCTGGGGAGGAGCACTGGATCGAATAATGTTAAAGTCCTATGGGATGGATCGGAGAACAACCGCTAAAGCCTGTGCAGTTACAATGTATCTCTATGGAGCTTTAACGTTATCCGATCCATCCCATAGGATTTTAACATGGATTGGATAACACTAAAAATCGGATAACACCAAGACTTGTGGAACCAAGTTTTAGCATTATCCGAGGTTTTACTGTATGTGATTTTAAATATTGTATTTAATGTTTTTAAGTAGAACTTCAATTTTTTTTTTAAAAAAAGAATAATTTATTATCTGTTGCTGTCACTGAAAGCCCTAGCTATCTGCAATTTGGTGAAGGCTATTAGATCTGAAGGTAACCTATGTTTCCATATTCCTTTATGCATTTTATTTTACATCTACTGTACAGTCAAACCTCTACATACAAATTTAATTCGTTCCTTGAGGTTGGTTGTATCTCAAAACATTCTTATCTTGAATTTCCCATAGGACTGCATTAACTGCAATTTCCATTAGGAATGCATTTAATTTTGTATCTTGAAAAAATCCTATGAAAAATTCATATCTCAAACCTGATCCCCCCCCCCCCCGGAGATTTCTGGATGTATCTCGAGTTTTTTCATAAGTCGAGCTGTTCGCATCTCAAGGTTTGACTGTACCTCAACTTCTTCCTTTCAGTGCAAAGGTGGTTTTAATATATTTGTAGATGTGCATGTGTGTGCGCGCATACATGCATGAAATAGTTAATGAAATACAGTACCTTTGGTTTCCCAGTTCAGGTTAACAGAAAACTCAAAGTTTCAGATTTGGAATTGTCTTTGGGTCAAATTGGGTCTGAATTGCTCAAACTGAATTTCAGCAAAATCCAAATCTCCAAACCTTTCTCAGGATCAAATGGAGATTGGCTTATGCAAATTTTAAACTTACAACCATAATTAATATTCATAAACTCATAATTAGGGATAAAGAACCAATGAACTCACTTGAAATTAATTTTGGGTAAATATGTACAGCTAGCCAGTGTGATATAATGGATAGAGTGATGGACTAAAACTCAGATATATGTTCTGATCTGGAAAAACACTGAGGTATGTGAGAGTGACACAAATAAATAACAACATCATCATCATCAACAACAACAACAACATGGTGTCACATCAACTCTGATTTATGGCAAACCTCTAGCGTTTTCTAGTTAGAGGGTAACTCAGAAGTGGTTTATTATTTCCATCTCCGGAGGGCACCCTGGGACTGTGCAGCTTGCAAAGGCTGGCTAGAGACACAGTGAGGTATTGAACTCCTGGCATCTAAGCTATCAAGGCAGTCAGCACAAATAAAACCAGACCTTAGACATCTCATGTACCTTGAAAACTCTGTTAAAATTGCTATAATTTAGATGTAACTTCACAACACATATTAAAAAATATTCTTAAAATCACAGTGCTGAAAATAACAAGATGAAATCAGCATATTTGATATCATTTAAATTCAAAGGAAACTATTTTTTTCACTTTCATTCCAGCAGCCTTAAAGTACAGGAAGCAAGTGGATGGCTGCAATAATTTTAGATAGTGATGGATCTTTGGATCTTGCTCACTATCAGTAAACACAGTCAAAATTCCTTGAGGCATTTTCTTTGTTTAGTTGTACCTCGCATAAAGAGCATTATGCGTTCCACAGGATTGTTCTTTAAGCGAGTTTGCTCTTTAAGCGAAACACCATTGTAAGCAACCAATTGTGTGTGTGTGTGTGTGGGGGGGATTGCGAACCCTGATTTATTTGTTAAGCGAATTTCGGTTGGTTTTATTTGTTAAGCGAAACGAACATTCAGAGAAAATTCTGCAATTCTGATGGAAAGAAAAAGACCCAGCAAAGAAGGGGAGTAGCTGTACATATTACTAATGGACGCACACTACGTACACTAGTGTTATGCTGAAAATGTTTTCCATTTGCATTTAAATTCCCATGGCTGTGGTTCATGATTCTTGCACCTACCTAACTCTCAAATGACAAAGGCTGAGCCCAAAGTTCATTGCAGACTTTAAAAAAAAGAAACATTATCCTAATATGCCTTGACTTCAGTAAAGCAGTTCTCAAGGTTTTCCATGACACCTTTGATGACAAGAAAGCAAAATGTGGGGTGCATGACATCGCAATTACAAGAATACATAGGTGGTTGTATTCACAAAGTTTTAACTAATGATTCAGCTGCAGTATCTCCTGGAGGGAAGTCCCTAGTATCACTGAACCCTGTTCTAGCCCTTGTGGTGTTGAATATTCTGACATACGGCCTGGTATAGGTGGACTAGAGAGCTTGCTTATCAGATGTGCAGAGGCTGAGAGGAACAGGTACAGTTGTACCTCACTTAAAGAGCATAATGTGTTCCACAGGATTGCTCTTTAAGCGAGTTTGCTCTTTAAGCGAAACACCATTGTAAATGACCAATTGGGGGGGGGGGGGAGAATTGTGAACCTCGATTTATTTGTTAAGCAAGTTTTTGGTTGGTTTTATTTGTTAAGTGAAGCGAACATTCAGAGAAAATTCTGCTCTTTAAGCGAATTACTCATTAAGCGAGACGCTCTTTATGTGAGGTTTGACTGTAATACCAAAGAAAACAGGGTCAAAAGCAGTGGTGGGATTCAATTTTTTTTACTACCTACTTTGTGGGCATGGTATAGTGGGTGTAGCCAGGGGAAAAGCCCTGTGTTGTACCCGAATTAGGACTACTTCATTTCAAAACTTGGATGGGTGGGGCCAGCCAGAATTTCTGCTACTAGTTCTGGTGAACTGGGGCAAACCTGCTGAATCCCACCACTGGTCAAAAGTCAAAACTACCTAGAGAGGTTGGAACACTGAGCAGAGACCTTGTTAGGGTTCAGGCTAGCCAGAAATGATTAAACACAATTAAATGTAAAATCTTTATATCAAAGGCACAAATACTGGGATAAGAATACATGACTTTGTAGCAGCACATGTGGAAAGGACTTGGGTGTTGTGGTGGATCACAAGTTGAATTTGTGAGAGGCAGCAGCAATATCTGAGTATTAATGCAATTTCAGACACAGTGTACAAGGCACAGGCAGTAACAGTTTGCTCCATGCCTCATTAGGGACCATTTTAAAAGCTGGAACAGGTCCAGGGAAGAACTACTACACAAATGAAAACCAAGTCCTGTGAGGAAGAGCAGAAAAAGCAGAGCATATTTACTCCGGGAAAGATGTAATTAAAAAGAGATATTATCCTTTTAATGAGATAAAAATTTGCCAGAAGGAAAGAAGGTATTATGTCTGCTCATTTACTCACTCCTCTTATTTTTGACCTTTCCTTTCCCAGCATGAAGGGGTGTTGCTACCCAGCCACTGCCCATCAATACCCATCACAGAAAGTACTAGGAGAGATAAGCTATTTTCCGCACTGCAGCTCTGGCTGCTTATTCACTGAAAAAGATGAAAACAGAGGCTGGCCAGGAGGACCCTAAGGGTCAAATGGACAACGACCAGTCAAAATACTGGGGAAATGATAGACCTTGAGGAAATTGAAATGGCCCTAGCAGTTCTTCAAAACAGAACATGGCAACCAATTTTCTTTTCTTTATCCTAACTGGACAGGAAGGATTGTTTAAATACTGCATACAAGTGCACCAGACAGACAGAACAGCCTCAGGAGCTGTCCATTCCTAAAACATAGAGATGGTGTGTAAATTTCTTGATGTAGAACAATATGTAGAACTTTTTGTAACCCAACTTTCTTGACGACAATGGGTGAATCCTTCCAAGCTTGTGTGATGAGAAGATGTGCTATCACCCCTAGGTTAAACAGTTTTAAAATTCATTAAAAGGTTTTTTTTAAAAGCACAGTTAAAATGTCCTCTCTAAAAATAGATAGCAAGCATAAAGCCAGGACCATATAAATTCTGGCACCATTAATAATGCCAGTCTCTCAAATAACAGAGGATTTTAAAATTTTATAAGAGGCAGGGTCTTTCACCATGCCAATACATCCCAATATCTCCACAGCCCCTCCAACAAAACTTATTTCTTGTCTTTTAAGTATATGCCAATTTTATGGATGACCAGTTTTCTCATGTTACCTTGCTACTGAACACTAATGACTAAGTCCACACCATTTTTCACTAGTTATGAATACTACCACTATCTGCTTCCTCTTTCCGCTTATTTTAGATCACTGGATATCAGATGTTAGAACTAAACATTAACTAGAACTCATGACAATGGTAAATAGGAGGCTGAAATAAATAATATATCAGTTCAACTGAAGTGGCATGATTTTCAGCCTTTGCATTAATAAAATTGGGAGCATAAAAAGAATTCAATTACTCAGTCTGACAACTGAAATGGGAATCATTTTGCTTTGTCTCTTTTAACAAGCATACCAACTGAAATGAATAAGGTGCACAATCCAAAAATATGCCAATATGTGTGAATCCTCTAGCACAAAGAAACAGAACTGCTTGGTAGCTTCATGGTTTAGGTATATGGCTGAGAATTTAAAAGTTGGGGGTTCAATTCCCCACTGTAGCTTCTTGACAGGAGCTGGACTTGATGATCCATAGGTCTCTTTCAGCTCTGCAATTCTGTCCACACCAATACTGTCATACTTTGTGTACATCATGATAAGGCAAGATTCACTGGAAAGACAAGAATGCTGAGAAAGGCTGAGAGTAGCAAGAAAAGAGAAAGACCAAAAATGAAATTGATTGACCCGCTATAGAAAGCCACAGCCTTGAGTTTACAAGACTTGAGAAGGGCTACTGAGGACAAAACATTTTGGAGCTCACTCAACAACAACAAATACGCAAATCAGTATGCTGTCAAGCTGCTCCATCCTCATTCTCTAGATCAGTGTTTCACAAATGCTGGTGATTGGACTTCAGTTCCCAGAAGCCTAAGCCAGTATATTGACTGATCAGTGCTTTGGGGAATTGACTTAAGCTTCTGGGAATTGAAGTCCAAACACCAGCATTTGGGAAACACTGCTCTAGATCTATCAGGTGGCTGTTCTTGTGTCTGGGCACAACAACATATTGAGTGATTTTAATAAACTGAAGAGCAAGGCCAACAAGTGCTGTTCTTGGGCAAGTATCTGAGCAGGCCAACTAGCTCTTCAAGATAAAAAAAATAAGTGTCAACAAACATAGCTTTTCAATTTCTAATGCCCTAAATAGCCCAGAATCCAAATACTGTAAATGCAGGAATGCCTTTTCTTGAACAAATCTATCTGCCCAGTGAGATTATAATCAGAGGTCTTTGTTTGAGTTTGCAAATCTGATAAACTTACTTTTGCTAAGGTCTCCATTCCGACTATGTTCCGACATGGCTTGTGATTCCCACCCACCCACCCACCACCACTACCCTGGCTTGCATGAAATCCAGTATGTATTTTTCTCCATATTGCTATTTCTGATGAAATACTTTCGTACACCATTTTTGCAAACTTCAAACAGGTATGGATTTGAAGGATTAAATGTATTTCAATTGAAGTTTATAGTTAGAAAGTATGAGGTTGATAAACTCAAGCTAAAAAATGAACCAAACATATTTCTCACACTTCCCTGCATTGCATATATTTGAGGTGTATCATCTAGAATACATTATGTGGTAACAGTCCCAACCTCTGTGGGTACAGGAATGGAAATGAGTTTACAATAATAATAATAATAATAATAATAATAATAATAATAATAATAATAATAATAATAATAATAATAATAATAATAATAATAATAATAATAATAATAATAATAATAATAATAAAACCAATTATAGTCTTATACAAAAAAATTCATAGGATGTGATTTGCTATATGTATCAAACAAACGTTGATGAACCATATCAAAATTATAGGCCTGAAATGGGAAAAAAAATATACAAATGTAATGTAATAATCTAGAGAAAGTATAAGAGAAGGGATGCAAGCCTCATATCTTTGTCACAATTCTGCTACTGTTTCAATTGCTACCAGATTTTATTTTGTATAGACCAGTATTTCCCAACCTTTGGTTTTTGGACTTCAATTCCCAGAAGCCTAAGTCAATTCCTCAAAGCACTGATCAGCCAATGTACTGACTGAGGCTTCTGGGGATTGAACTTCCCCTGTGGGATGTGGGCCCCACACTGCGAAACATTGGTTTAGAGCCAGGGACTTATCTGAACACATAGGAAGTATGATCGCCTATGGACAACTCAGCTCCAATTCCCACATTAGTTCCAGAAATGAGATTATCATCCATATAAGAATCTGGAAAGACTGAATTCTTCAAATATCTTAAACCTGTATACATTAAGGGGCCAAATATTTGAAGTATTGATCAGAGAAGAATGCAGCAAAGTATTTTGACACATATAATGATGGCCAGAATCTAGTTGAAGAAATATGCAGTATATGCCTATTGACATAGAATTTGGTGATGAATTTATGTTAGTTTAAAAAAATCAAAATGGTCAAGCAACTGGTTTGCACTACCAAATTCCTTAGCTAGGAGCAGTTTAACAGTCTGGCCAGGTTATCCTGCTATGGTAATAGAGCAGCAGACCATACTGCCAGCAACTTAACACCGAGTTAACTAACATGACAACCCTGAGGACTTACGGCCTTGAGAGCCGAAGTCCATAGTGAAGGATGAGAGTCCCCAAGTGGTTTAAATCCCACTTGAATCCATCTTGATGGAGGGCAGCAGCTTCATCAATACTGGCCTGGGTCTGAGGCGGACTTTTCGTACCAAAAGGGCTCAAGACAAGAAAGTGACTCACAGAACTGGATCAGTAGTACTTGTGTCACCCTGCGAGGCAAAAGGCAAATGGAAGGACTCTGCACTATATTCTCAGGACAGTCTTCATGGCTGTTCACCATGATGATCGCCAAAATTTAGATTTGGATATGGCAGAAGAAGAAGAGCAGTTTGCTGTTATGACTTACGCTGAAAGATGTTTGCTGGCATGTGTAAGTAACAGGGTTCTGATTGATGTGTTATAAAAAAATGTGGGATGAAACAAAAACACTTAAAATGTGATATCTATTTACTGATGGAAAAGAAGCCTTGCAGTTTGGTTATTTTTATTTGAAGCTGGATACTACATATTGCATGGAAAGCACTGTTTAATATACCTCTCTTAAGGGTGTGAGAGTCTAGCCTGTTATTTTTTGTCTCATAACAGTGGGGGACGGGGCGGGATATCATAGCTACAAAAGGGTAGAGCAGCTGAATCCAAGTGAAGTGAGTAGGCAAAGTATAAACATAAAGGCATTTCTGCATCATGTTCTGCACCAAATACTGTTTACCTGCAATTTCAGAATTGCTTCCAGCCTTGATAATTAATTGCTGAAAAACAAAAAAAGCTCAACTTCCTTTCACTGCTTTTTAAAAACCACACATACACTCATGGTTTATTCATTGCCAGATGCACTCATACATGTGTTGCATTTTCCACTGCATTTAGTTCCACCGAACACACTTTTAGTTTTAACATTTCATGAGCACTGACATACTTCAGGAGAATGGAACCTTTTGTCCTCCAAATGTTTGGGCCTGCAGCTCCCATAATTCCTTACTACCGATCCTCTTGGCTGGGGCTTCTGGCATTCAAAGTCCAAAGTGTTTGGCCAAAGACCCTCTATCTGAACATTACTGCATTTATTGATTGTGATGCAAACCTTTAAAGATGCAACTTTCAAAATCCTTTATTCTTTTTATTCTTTGTGTTAGAGGCCATGGTTTCTACTTGGTTGGCGTATGTAAGACTGAAATGGCTGTACCCATTCCAAATCTTTGTTGTTGTTAGGTTTTTTTTTTTTTTTTTGCAGTAGCCTTTTAATCTATCCCTTTCCCCTTAAAAGTTGCACCAGGGGAAGTTCTGGGCTCCAAATCATCTAGGAGAAATAGTTCCAAGCTTGAATTCTCCATAAATCCATGCTAGTTACTCTGCTTTTGGCAGAAGCTGCTAGGGCTAGAGCCAGGAACCCATGGATTCTATCCACATGTTCCAATCAGAAAGGCTATGAAGGTTTTCTTGGTAAATTGGGATTTTGCCTGAACAGCTTTTTCAGACTGATGAGCCCCCTGCTTACTCTGTCTGCTTACAGTTACCTTTCACTACCATACGATGATAGTAATTTAGGTGCTTGAGTTTTAAAACAAATTAACTAACCCCTTTCATTTAACTCCAAGAAACACCTCCTGGACCAGACCATCTGTGACAGATGCTTTGCCTCCAAATCTCAGTTACAAAGTGTACCTTCTACTCCATTTATACTTCAGGGGGGAAATGGTCAGATACACAGGTAATCAGGGGATGGAAGAAACCAATTCCATCTGCTGTAATTGTATGTCCTATCTCTTCCCCACTCCTAGTGATCAAAACGTTTTTCTCAGAAGATCATTAGCTGGGTGCATGAAGCACAATGAACAGACCTGTACTGAAACTACATATGCAGAACAGGATAAACATTCATTCATTCATTTATTCATTCATTCTTTTCTCTCTATTTTTGAAGGTGGGAGGGAGGGTCATTTTTACTCAGCAATTGAGCCAATAAGTTTCCATGGTGGCTTGTATAAGTAATTGAAAAGAGGATAGGCAGCAAAAACTTTGCTTTCTGACAAACATTCATTTTGAATCCAAGTTTAGAGACCATGTAAGTCCACTATCAACCATTTCATGTTGCTTGCTATATGTCTCTGCACTCTCCACCAGCAACCTTCCAACAACAAAGTGGTCAGATTTATCCTGCTGCATTATTAGCATTGTTAGTGATCAACTCCCTGTGCAACTGTCAATTTACTTCTTCCAGAGAAGCTCCTATATCTTTGACATCTGTGTGGCAGACAGTTACACAGCCGTTGATGGTGCTGGACTATAACCAATATCTAATAGGTCCCCTGGCAGCTCAGGACCAGGGCTGGGGACCACTCCACAAAATCTGCCCCTATTAAGGGTGGTGATTTTCTAAACATGTGTTGCTGGCCTCATTTCTATTCTTAATATGAAAAACAAAATCCATTAAACTGTCTTGCACATCTTTATTTAAGGTCACTGTCAAGCTTACAAAGTCTAGTCAGGTTATCCTGCTATGGTAATAGAGCAGACCATACTGCCAGCGACTCAACGCAGAGCGTCAGGCAGCGGTTAACTAACCTGACAACCCTAAAGACTAGCGGCCTTGGCGAAGTCCACAGGAGAGGGTGATAGTCCCCAGGTGGATTAAATCCCACTTAAATCCATCTTAATGGAGGGCTGAGGAAGACTTTGTGTGTCAAAAGGGCTCAGGACCGGAAAATGACTCTCAGAGCTGGATCAGTGTTAAAGGTGTCACACTGCAATGTGGAAGGCAGGACAGTCTTCATGGCAGATTGCCATGATGAGCACCAATATTTGGAATCAGATATAGCACAAGAAGAAGTCGAGCTTACGTTATTTGTGCAATAAATTAGGTAAAGGTCTCAGCCAGTCATGTCCTACACTAGGGGGCAGAGTTCATCTTTGTTTTCAGTCTACAGATGTTTCTTTGGTCATGCGGCAGGAATGTCTAGGTGCAGGAGTGCACGGAACACTGTTAACTTTCCTGCCAAACCAGTACCTATTTATTTACTTGCAATTTCTCGCTTTTTAACTGCTAGGTTGGCAGGAACCGGGACAGACGATGGGAGTTCACACCAACAAGCAGCACATGGTTCTTGAACTGCTGACCTGTCAACTTTCTGGTTGTCAAACTCCGTGTCTTAATCACTAAGCTACCACGTCACTGTAATAAACTACAGGAGCTTAAAAGGTAAAAGCAGATGATTATGCATGCATTTTAAAAACCCTAATGTTCATGGAAACTTTTCTATAGTCTATGCTGCACCTAATTTGTATAAGGAACCTATAAATTAAAATTTAAAATGCTGATGCAAGTTTCATTTTGTTAACATGAATCAGTCATTCATTGTTGCTTAACAATTCTTTTTTCCCTTGCATCCCAATCAGGATTATTTTAAACCAAATTGATTGCGGTATTTTAATTTAGTCTCTGGAACTGGGTTCTGCCAAACAGTGAAATTTAACTTGTTTTCAAGGTTTAAAATGAGCATGGAAGAAACTACAGTGGTACCTCGCTTAAAGAGCATAATGCGTTCCACAGGATTGCTCTTTAAGCGAGTTTGCTCTTTAAGCGAAACACCATTGTAAGTGACCAATTGTGGGGGGTACTGCAAACCCCAATTTATTTGTTAAGCGAGTTTTTCGTTGGTTTTATTTGTTCAGCGAAGCGAACATTCAGAGAAAATTCTGCTCTTTAAGCGAGTTACTCTTTAAGCGAAAGGCTCTTTATGCGAGGTTTGACTGTATTTGCTATCAATATACAATAAAGCCTCGCATAAAGAGTGCCTCGCATAAAGAGCGCCTCGCTTAAAGAGTGCCTCGCTTAAACAGCAGAATTTTCTCTGAATGGTCGCCTCGCTTAACTACTAAAACTAACCAAAAACTTGCTTAACAAATAAATCGGGGTTTGCAATCACCCCTCCACCCCACCAGAAGTCACAATCGGTCACTTACAATGGAGTTTCACTTAAAGAGCAAACTCGCTTAAAGAGCAGTCCTGTGGAACGCATTATGCTCTTTAAGCGAGGTACCACTGTATGTAGAAATTTGAAGAAACTATAGATTATAGATAGGGGTCGGGAGAAAGTTACTGAAAGTCATGATTAGTAAAATGTATAAGTTGTTAACAGAAAGTGAGTATAATCAAGAATCCCTTAAATTAATATGAGAAGCAGATATGGGAAGGGAAATAGGTTAAATGATTTGGGAACACTGATGGAACAAAAGAATATTAAAAATTATGTCTGTTAAAAAAGGAAAATTTCTATGTATTGGTATGGAAATCGTATTTAACCCTAGTAAAGCTAAACAGAATACATATTAATTGTTTAATTTTATGCTAGAGGTGTGGTCTGGTTACTGGCACCTATTTCCATTTGTGATGGGAATCTGAAAAGATATCAAAATAATAGAAGTTAATCTTTAAGGAAATGAATGAAGTAGTATACTTAAAGATAAAATGTTTGTCCAGGAATTGCCCATTTATTGATATTTCATCATGTTAAATGGAACTGGGTAAAAAGGGATCAATTACTAATTTGATAACAGCTGTAATTTTATTAACAATTTCAAAATTGGAAGATTAATTATGAATTCCAATTAAATGAACGGTATGAGGAAGTTTGGGATTTAGCCATAAAATAATGTGGACATGTGATATTAAAACAGAAAAGTCTGATAAAAGAAAATATATTTGGGGATATTTAGATAAGAGTTTTTAGATTTTGTATTAATAAAAGAAAAAGGACAATCACTTAACCATGATATCATGCTTTTTAAAAGATATGGGATGAGGTAAAATATAAAATGTAAACACTGGTATCTCTTTGGGTACTGATGGTGGGTGCACTGCTGTTTCTGTATTTTGTAATATTATTATATTGAATTTTTGTTTAGTATTGTTGTTGAGTCCTGGTGACACAGTGGTTAAACTGCTGTACTGCAACCAGAACAATATGAGTTCGATCCTGACATGGATCAAGGTTAACTCAAGCTTTCCATCCTTCTGACATCGGTAAAACAAGTACCCAGCATGTTGGAAGCAAAAATGCTAATTACCCAGACAATGCACTAAGCGCTATGGGAGGTATATAAGTGAATATAGAATCATGTGACTACAGAACATGTATTCATTTAATTTAATGTCAAATCTATTATGTATTTGTGCAGACTTGCACATTAATCTAAACAGTGTTTGCAATATGAAAGAGATAAGTGGTGGTGGTGGTGGGAAAACCTATGTACACCTTTTTTAAAAAAAGATGAACAGCATATATACAATTTCATATCCAATCTTTCATCACATAATGTATATACAAATACAATCTTAGAGATAAGCATACAGTTTAAATTGAAGTATGGGGCACTCACACACCATAGATAGATGAAAATTCAAATACTGACCATATCATAATCTATAAATATTAAATTATTTACAAAAAACATAAATAATACTTGGTATGGTGATCTACAAAACCCACAAAAAGAAGAATGGAAAACATTCATTTCCTTAATGCAGAATGGCAGCCATGACAAAATTCCTCAGCTTGGATGACACCTTCCTAACTCAGCATTACCTGTCATGGATTATTAATATAGCTGATTGTTGTACCACCAGAAATGTGCAGGGAAGTATTGCTACTCTAAAATGACCTCAAGCATAATAATGCATCTGCATCTAAAAAAGAAAAGCAGGGAGAAATCTAATTTTAATGCATAAATAAAAATCCAATTAACTCCTCTGTCCCTCCTCTGTCTGCATGGCCACCATGTAGTGGAGAATATAGGGTCTAGCTTAATTCTATACTCAATCACAGAGTGAATACCAATACCAGTACATTAACTCTACTCAGATGGAATGGTGTTCAAATTTGGGCTTTAGATCTTTGACCTTATGTATATCTTTACCCAGAAGCTGCTGTATAGCTCAATGAGCTAGATGGTGATGGGCAGCGGCCAGTTTGCACCAGAACTGGTAGTAGCTTTTACCAGTGTCCTGGAGAACCAATAGTGGCTTTTGGGGGGAACCACCTCAGGGGCTTACCTTTTCGCCAATTTCCCCACTGCGCATGAGCGCCAAGCGCTTGGTGTGCATGCGCGCCTACAGCACTTGGAACGCCTACAGCATTTGGTGTGCATTCACGCTATAGCGCTTGGCACGCCTACAGCACTTGGCGTGCATGCACACCTACAGCACTCTGCCTGCCAAACCAAGCAGCCATTTACTGCTTGGAGTGTGGCAGCGCAGAGCATCAGGTGGCCACACACAGCCATGGAGGACTCGGTGGCTGCTGCTGAGGCTCTTGGCGGCCTCCACTCTGTCCTCCCAAGTGGGGGGGAGGAAGAGTAGCTGCTAGCCTGAAGCTTCCTACAGCCTGCTCCTCAGGGTAAGTGACTCACCTTTGGGTGTGGGGTGGGTGGGTGTATTTTAATGTGTATTTAATGTGTATTTATTTTTAATGTGTGTTTGTATGTGTTTTATATGTATTTGTATGTGTTTTATGTATATTTAATTTATATTTTTATGTGTTTTATGTCTATTTAATGTGTATTTAATTTGTATTTATTTTAATGTGTATTTTATGTGTTTTATGTGTATTTTTATGTCTATTTAATTTGTATTTTTATGTGTACTTATTTTTATGGGTTTTTTTACTTTGGCTCTGCCCACGACATTGGCTCTGCCCATGACATCATGATGTTGGCTCTGCCCATGACATTGGCTCCGCCCACAGTGTGGTAGTAAAAATTTTTGGCTGCCCACCACTGGAGCTAGGTATCTGGCTGTAAAAACAAAGTTTTGGAGTTTAATTTTCCACTGTGCATATACCAGAAGAGGAAGGCATTGCTTTTTGTTGTCTACTTTTTGAGGGTGTTCCCATATATGTTGTTCCCAGCATCTGTGGATGCAGAAAATAGCATAAATGGGAGTTTTGCAGCTGTCGAAGGCAGCTTGGGGTGTCAACACGCAGTATGTTGAAGAGGCTCATTTCCCCCTTTGAAACTGTGGTTATGAGCAGTTTCTCAACTGGCGCCACAAAGAAAAATGAAGAAAAGTACCTTTAACCTCTCCTAACTGATGCAGCACTACAATGATCAGATAGGAAGGGGAAGGTTCCATTTCCCCTGCCCCTTTCTCTTCACCTGCTGCTCTGCTACCAGCACTCCCTTATTCCCTCTCCCTCAATCTGAGGAGCTCTGGTGGTGCAGTGGTTAAACTGCTGTACTACAACTAAAAAGGCTGTGAGTTTGAATCTGACCAGGGCTCAAGGTTGACTCAGCCTTCCATCCTTTCCAGGTTGGTAAAATGAGTACCCAGCATGTTGAGGCCAACAACGCTAAGTTATGAACCACCCTAAGCACTATGGGGCAGTATAGATGTCTAATTGCTTTGTGATTGTTTAAGTGACAGCAGGAAAAGTGACTGAGAGTTAAACAAATGAAACTTTCTCCCTCATTTATTTATTTATTCTTCAAATTTCTATTGCCGTCCAACTCGGCAATGACTCTGGCCGGTTAGAATCCTGGCTATGGCCCTGCCTTCTTCTCATGGCAGTTCTACTTATGTGTCTGTTAATAGGTGTGGGGCAAGGGCCCCCCTTTCACTCCCAATCCCAAAACAGCAAGATACACAAAAAGGCCTACTATATGGTAGTGGGGAAAGCTGCAAATTATGCTGACATGTAGACATACCATTAGGTAGCTTCCCTCACCCACTGGAAAATTGGGAGGGTAGTGGGAAGTGAATTTAGTGGTACACGCTATTAGGAGGAAGGAGAGATGAATGCCTTCACTTTGGCTGGGAACCCAGATGTTTATTTGCTCGCTTGGACCAAATGAAATTCATTGTCTTTGCTAGGAAGATTCCAAATCAGTAATATAGATGTGATGTCTGTGTAAGTTCCTTCCCAGCATTCTGGGATACTTCACTTAATACTGATTAAAAATAATTTCACAAAATAAGAGAAAATATTTTAAAAATTGAAAAATAAGTTTTGAGATCTATTGAGGGGACAAGAGGGTCCTGACAAACGAAACAGGTTTTTGTTTTGCTTTGAGTGACTACTTTCCACTCTATTCTTCTTCTCACGGCAGCATGTATGGGGGGGGGGGTTATACTATTTGATATTGTAAGATAGGTTAGAACATTGTTAAATTATTCAGTACACCCATAGGTCACACTTCACTTGTTCAAAAACTGCTAGAATAATCTAACAGTCTTCTTTCTCTGTAAACAAAACAAATCCTGAATGTAGGCTGCCTCGTAAGAATAGTAATCAGCCAAGAGATTCACAATTGCCCATTGCTACAGTTTGATTGATACAAAGAGAGGTACCATCCTGGGATAGGATAAAGCATTAAATTAGGGCCAATCTAAAAAAGTCATAGGAATCTCAGGATTGGATCTTCCTTGTTTTGACATCGTAGAAAATGGCAAATGTTGGGGACCAAACCAATGATCCTTAGGCCAGAAGTATTCACCTTTTCCCCTGCTCTGTTTTCCCCAAAGAAAAGCTCCTTCCTTCATCACTGGGCACATAACACATCTTTAATATTGCAAACATCATCTTCTGGATGGATTGAAATAACTGGCCTGGGAACCTGGGCAGCAGTACTGTGCTCATGCAATTTGCTCATGTCTTCCACTGCTTTCCTTTTAAAGTGTATTAGAATTTTTTTCTATTGACATTCATAGCTTTCTTAAGAGTAAACAACATTTCACCATGTCTGGCATAGTAGATTTTCTAAAAGTTTCCTTTCCCAAAAGAAGTAGGGAGTATAGAAAGTGAAAAAACGAAGGACACAGGCAAGCCAACACGCCCTAAAGGATCCGGACAGTTTACTTCCTTTGCTTTAAAAAAATATTGTGCTATTGTTGGTATTACTGCTTTGGCAAAGTGTTTTCTTACTTAAGAAAAGCTGTGGGGCGGGGGGACCACCCAGAAGTTTGTGAGCTCTGCCACTGGCACAAAAAGTACCCATCCTCAAGTTTCCACCAGAAAGTCGGGGTGACACCAGTTCTGAGTGTGTGTGTGTGTGTGGGGGGGGGGTCTCACCGCTGCTGTGGCTTTCACTGCTGTCCTGGGCTAAAATGCATTGTAGTCTTAATTCCTTCAAACTGAGGTTATTTTAAAAATCTCATTATTAGATTCAAATCTTTTTGTGATTTAATAATAATAATAATAATAAAACATTGAATTTCTCTTAGGAATAACATGTAAAACTAAATCTTCTTGCAAACACATTAGCTAAATTTACACTTACATTTAATGAATTACTGGCACTGAAATATAGGCACTGAGCTACCAACAATAAAATGTGAGCATTAATTCAAGTTTTTTCATCTCACAAAATTGGCAATAGCTGGTCACGAGTCCTAATTACCAGTCCTTGTGTCAAGCTCAGGATTTCATTTTCTGTTTTTCAGCAGACTAAAAATATATGGCACACAAAGACCTAATAGGCTGAATAAAATTGAGCTCATTTAGGTGGAGCTGGGCCAAACAACTAGAGGAAATTTTTTGTTAAGGGAGAAAGACAATTTATGTACCCTCATCCCTTCTCTTTCTGTTGTTATCTCTTTGTACCTAACAGAATATTGGAATAATAGTTTGCATGATGTACCTAGATGCCCAGTGTGTAATTTTGTATGTTTTAAGGCAGTCATCAACCAACAACACTGCAACAGATAAAAACATTTCTGTAACATTAGCAAGCCTAATATTTCTATAATTATTATTATTTTGTGTCAGAGATTACTCTGGGTTGAAAGGATTTTTGCTCAAGAAACTCCATTCAGGGGATGCCCAAATGAGGCTCCTTTCATGTCCCCAAGTGCAGCCCTCGGATATTGAAACCCGACTGAGATTTGCTTCTTGCAACTCCTGTCATACTATCACAGCATGATATATGAGATAAATATATTACTAATAATTGAATGTCGTCAAGTCAGTTCAGACTTATGGCCACCTTTTCCTGGGTTTTCCAGGTAAAGAACACACAGAAGTGGTTTGCCATTCCCTTCTGATTGGGCCCCTAGGTCTAGTTGGCTTTTCCATGAGGAGGCACAATAACTCCTAACCTCTGGCTCTGCAGCCAAATCCCCAAACTACTGACCTTTTAAAATCAGGGTCCGGGTCATGCTCCTGTAGACAGTTGAGGGGGCCAGACTGGTGATCCTCCCACTGTTTACGGCTGCTGTAAACGCCTCTGCGGCTGTCATAAATGCATTTACAGCTGTTGTAAATTACAGCTGTAAATGCGTCCATGGCTGATTCCGGCAGCAGGAGCGAGGTTGTGGGCTGGATGAGCTAATAATAAGCAAAGCAAAGCAAAGCAAAGCAATCACAGATCTATATTGTCTCAGAGCACTTAGTGCACTCTCTGGGCGGTTCAGTCAATTACCTATTTGCCCCCAACATGCTGGGTACAGTACAATACAGTAAAACACCGGATAACGATTGGATCAGATGATGCTAAAATCGCATAACATTAAGTAATCTGGGGAGGAGAATTCTCAACCTATGGCCTGTGGGCCAGATCTGCCTTACGGCACCAACTCGTCCAGCCCGCGACCTTGCTCCTGCCCCCGTTGCCTGAATCGACCATGGATGCATTTACAGTTGTCATTTACAACAGCTGTAAACACATTTACAACAGTCATGGATGCATTTACGGCAGCTGTAAACAGCAAGGGGTCCACCAGTCTGGCCCCCTCAACTGTCTGAGGGAGTGTGACCCGGCCCCTGACTTAAAAAGGTTGGCAACCCCTATGCTAGATGATGATGATGCTGGGCCCAGAAAAGGGACTGAGCTGTAATCACAGTCATCTACTCTGTAAATCATTAGTAGATGCACACACATTCCCTTCTAGGAATCACATAATCCTTATAAGAGTATTGTTATTAATTACTTCAACTCTGTGAACCATTTCTTCTAATTAAGATCCTTCCTATAAATATATTTTTTATTGCTAGATCTGTATGGTAAATAAATTCTTGTGGTCAGTAAAACTCCTAGAGAAATTACTATTTAAATGTATTTTTAATATTCAGCTATCTCTTTCTAATTAAAACAGCTGTTTCGTATGCAGAACTACAGTCTGTAACAGAATTTAGGGATGTCAAACCAATTTTTAAACTAGGCTCTCGTCATCATTTTATAACTACTTGGTGAAAATGAACAGTTATTAATAAAGACATTTCCTAAAAGCTGGAAATTTATTTCTCTGCACACTATAAGTTCTCTGTACTATATAAATGCCTAAGATGAAGTGCTATTATCAGATAACAACATATGCTCTTTGTGAGTGGGCAGGGGCTGCAGGGGCTCAGTGGTTAAGAAGCTCACCTTGTTAGCTGGAATGCCAGCAAGTTGAAAGTTCAAAACCCGGGTACTGCATGACAGACTGAGCACCCGTCTCTGTCCCAACTCCTGGGGACATGAAAGGAGCCTCATTTGGGTATTCCCTGAGCAGAGTTTATCCCATAAAAAAATTTTCAATCCAGAATAATTTCTGATACAAAATTATTATTATGTGAGTGGGCATCCACTGCTATTTGGGGTGAGGTGTGTTTTCCCATCTGGATCTACAAATTGTCCGTAAATCACAACAAAGAGTCTTGCTGTATCTTGAAAACTAATAAGTTTTCTTTGGTATAAAAGTTCATGACATTTAGCTGCAAAAGTTTATGCCAAATAAAACAGCGAGTTGTAGCTACCCTCCATCTTCCCTCCCTGTCATTTTGCCATCTGTTTGGGGAAAGTCTGAATAAAGTGAATACATGGTTAATTCACTGGACATTTTTATAAGGTGGACACTTTTTTTCTTCTTCTTGTATTTGTTTTTATTGCTAAGAATATTATTATGTTAAAATTTATATAATAACAAGGGTTTAAGACTGTGGTAGGTATCCTTTCTTTAGAAATAATGAGATGATTTAATACAATTGAAGGTTTAATGTAACTTTAATAGAAGAAATGTGGTTTATGAAAAGTTGTTACTAATACATGATAAGATTTAAAAAAACAATGTATTTTATGTATTCCCTTGTTACGTATTCCCTTGTTCATTCTTATTTACCTTTATCACTTTTAAATGTTTTTTCTTTATACAGTTTACACTTAAATTTACTTTTACTGTAAAACTATAAAAATTAAATAAATAGATAAAAACAGAGTTCATGTATGAATGGAGTTGGAATAAGGTTGCCATATGTCCCAGAAAACTGGGATTGTCCCAGATTCAAGGCTGTAAAAATTGTCCTGGCCAGCTCAATAAAAATCATGTTAATGTTCCAGATTTTTAAAACTTACTGATTGTGTATTATAACACACTATTAAAATAAATTTGAATTCTCGCCATCAAACAAGCAATTTCCTGTCACATTGGAGATGGAGTATACCTGGAGACAAACTTAATGTCCTCACCTCCCACCACCGACCAATAAGTGTGACCAGTGTGTTTCCTGGAACTGAGGACGTTAAGAGTTGACCACGATGCGGCTTCTCAGAAGTACAACAGATTATCTTACAGTAAGAATTAACTGTTATAAATAAATTCATTTATGTATTGATATATTTAATGTGAAAGTGTTTTATAGCTGTCATTATACAGTATTATGTTTTTTTTAAACAGGCTATTTTGTAGATAATCTGCCCATTTTTGTCAAGTATACTTCTGTCCCTGTTTTGTGAGAGAGAATTATGGCAACTCTAAGTTGGAGGGACACCCCTTATGGATAGGTTTGAGAGAGAGGGCCAGACACCCTTCCCAAAGGGAGTAAATTAACTTGTTCTGAGCCTGCTTTTGTTTGCAGAAGCAGACAGCGCTGGCTCTTCAGTGTTGAAACAAGATGAGCACTGAATCCTAGAGTCGGATACAACTGGCTTTCAAGCAAGGGAAACCTTTACCTTTATCATGTTGGAGGCAAAATGCTAATTTCCTTGTGAACCTCCCAGAGTGCACTAAGCACTATAAGGCGGTATACAAATGTAACTGCTATTTCTTCTGGAACAAGAGGCACAATATAGAACATGCCCTGATAAAAGCATGCATGCAGAAGAATACAGTGGTTTAGGAATTGTTACCAAATAAGTGGCCCCAGCCGGGTGTTTTAAAATAAACTCCATTTTGGCAAAATAATGTGCATGTTAAGTATTCCTCAGTACAGTACAGTATTTGAAATGATTCTGAACCTACCCAAACTGATGCAAATGTAGGGTTTTTTGCTAATCAAGATGCACCCTAACATTCATTATTTAATCCTGGATGGACAGATCAAACCAGTTTGCATTACAGAAACATCTCCATTGTAATGGATAAATAATTACTTAGTAGGATTTAGGTCTTTGGGACTTTGGGTGTGGATAATTAAGATGGTCCAGCCTAGGAGGCTTATAGATCTAAATGGGGCTCCTGAGGAATTTCCTGCTGCCTCAGCAGATAATCTTGTTTAAACCATGACTGATCTCTGGAATTGGAAGATAACCAGGTTGCTGGATATGATCATCCCTAAGTACCCCCTTCCATGGAGTGGAATCAAATTAGCATCTTAGTTTATATGGGAATGGGGTGGGGTTGATTTAATGAGTGGGAGAGAAACTACAGCAACTGTGATGGAAAGCTTGAAACAGATTTGACTGAACACAGGATGGAATTCTTTGGAAAACCTACTCCATGGTGTTGGTAATAGCCAAGGTTTTTCCGAACCATCCAGCGGAGGCCTTTTGGGTGGCCACAGGCCTGCTGCATATATAAGCCTACAGGAGAAAAAAGCGCTGATCCCTCTGTAGAGTGCAGTGTAAATTGTGCATGACACTCATTGCCCATTCTGACTTAGATGCTGTAATCGAAACAAATTCTGTTGCCCCTGTGAGGATGAAGATGCTTCAATGTATATAATCTTGAGGCTATTAGAAGATTCCTGAAAAGATGACAATCACCATACCTGTGCTCAAACCTTGCCCTTCTTGCCTTATAAAAGCAAGCAGGGTTTGGCCAAACAGGTAGTGGGAGTAAGTGAAGGCCTCCATGCTGCCTATGTAAGTGATGGTGAACCTTTGGCATGTGTGCCAGAGGTGGCACTCAGAGCCCTCTTTGTGGGCACCTGTGCAGTCATCCCCAGCACAGAGTTTGCCCCACCCCTCTGCCCAGCAGCCCAATGGGAGTGGTTCCTCCCTTCCCCAGCAGAGTTCACCCCACCCCTCTGCTCAGCAGCCCAATGGGAACACTTCCTCCTTCTGCCCAGCAGCCCAATGGGAGCATTCCCTTCCTCCCCTGTTGCTGTGTTGGCACTTTGTGATAAATAAGTGGCTTTAGGGTTGCTGTTTGGTCACTCAGGTCTCTAAAAGGTTGACCATCACTGGCCTATGTAAAGGAGGCAGTAGTATGACTACTGTGTTGTTGTTGTTTTAAACAATAGCTGTCCTTGAATCCAATTATTTCTTGCTGTCTGGAGTACCATAAGTATTCACCCCATAAGAATTTCCCTGGTTTCTGCGATCTTCTGAGGAGATCCATCTTTTTCATTCACATCCCTCACAAGCTTGCTTGGTGAGGAACAAGAAAGACCCTTTTCTAGGGCTGATCCGCTTTGTGGGACATATTTCTCACAGAACACAAGTTGGTCCTATCCCTCTTGTCCTTCTGCTGGCATGCCAAGACCCTTTTTAAAATTGATCTGGACAGATAAATGTCATTAGGGGCTGGTATTTGTAAACTTGTCCCCATACTGAATTGAGGTGAATATGTTTTAAAGCAAACACATACCATCAAGCCAGTTCTGACTTCCAGTGTTTTCTAGATTCAGAGTACACAGAAGTAGCTTATCGTTCCCTTTTTCTGGAAACAGAATTATGCAAGATTATGCAGCTTGCTCAAGATCACACAGGGTGAATCATCTCCCATGAGGCAAAGTGGGGAATCAAACTCCCAACTTTTGGCTCTGCACCCACCTACCCATATCACTGAGATATCAGCCAGCTAGATATGGTTTAAGTATTTTTAAACTGTGGTGTTTGGAATCATTATTTGTTTAGTTTTTAATATTATTAAAAGTCATATCACACTGTAGTTGATTGTGTTTATTAGTTTGTTTTAATTGATTTTAAACTCCATGGGTTTTCTATTGGGAGAAAGGTAGCATATTAAATAAAATGAATAAGTATTGTATTGCTCCGTACTCATCTTGATTCCTAAATTAAAAAGGTATACATATACTTTTTCTGGTGGTGGGGAGCTGACAAATTCAGTACCTTAAACACTTTTGTTACCCTTTTATGAACATTTTCAGCACTACAACACTGTTTTTAAACACCTGGGGACGAGAACAGCATGAAGGATTCCACAGCTTTGCATAAAAGAACTAGAATATCAGCAGTTCCCCACCCAATCATTTTCCTTAGGGAATTCATTACAGAAGTGACCATTTCCAAAGCTGTTACAGACTAGGTTCATGTTTTAATTAATGTATTCATATCACTGAAGCATTTGTCAGTATGGTGAGGATACCTCTCCAATATAAATTACACTAATGGGCTGAAATTGGCATCCACAGTAATTCTCTAGCCCTTAGGAAGTCTGTGTTTTGTCTATGTCCTCTTAGATGTACACATTTACTGCTCCCCTAGAGCATCATTCTCAGGGCTATAGCCGGGTGTATGTGTGCAGGGGGGGGGGGAACCCTCCTGAACTAACAGCCCGTCGTCATCCCCAGCCCACCCTATGGTGCCAATGTTATATATGTGAGTGACATTGCTGCCCCTCCTGGAAATTCTTTGCCCCTCCTGAAATTTTTTTTGCGGGCCCCCCTCCCCCTCAAAAAAATTCTAGAATCCTGGCTACAGCCCTGATCTTCCTCTGTGGAGTTTGCATGTAGAGATGACCACATACCACTGCTCTTTCCATATCACCAGATTTACTTGTTGTTGTTGTTCAGTCGCACAGTCGATTCCGACCCTTTGCGACCCCATGGACCACTGTCCGCCAGGTACTTCTGTCCTCCACCATCCTCCTCAACTCACTCAGCTCTGTGCCCACTGTGTCTACAATACATTGTGCCTATAATTCTTTTCTCTCCTTTAAAATCAGGCTTTCCAACTTCCCCAACTTTATCAAAGACCTTTGGTATTAGCATGATGGTAACATTCCCTTCCAGATCTAACTTCAAATATTGTAGTGTATGCATTCCACCCTATATGTAGCCTGTTGATCAGCAACTACATCCCCATTTTAGGCTCACTGTTTCATACTAACCCATTCCTATGTGCCTTCCAACATTTTTGGTCAATCTTTCTCTTGCAGTTTAGGCAAATCTCCTCTGTTTGCTTTTATTTTCTCCATTTTTGCAGCTGAGTTCCTCTCACACCTAAAGAGCTCCTTCAGAAGCTAGCCATAAGATCCATAGTGGATCTGGCAGCAAGCTAACTGCAGTCAGTGTCCATTAACACCAATAATGAGGACCTTGTTTTAAAAGCAAAAGTGCCAAAGAAAGGTTCTGAGGGGCAGTAGATGTTAGTTAAGTAGAAATTAAAAGCTCAGCTTTAACATTCCACTAATTACACTTTAACTTGCTAACTGCATTTAAGGCTAGAACAGAGTCTGCCATGAAACAGACGGAACATAAGCATTATCTTATCTTTACAAACTGCCTATCTTCCATCTAGGACAGGAGTTCTCAACCTTTAAAGTCAGGGGCTGGGGCAGACTTCCTCAGACAGCTTTGGGGGCTGGACGGCCATTTTGCCCTTCCTCCACCACGTGACACTTCCTGGTGTGGTGGAGGCAGTGGAGGGCCACATGAAATGGCACCGTAGGCCGCATCCAGCCTGCTGGCCGCAGGTTGAGAATCCCTGATCTAGGACATCATGTCACCGTTCTTAATTTACAGCCACACAGCAATTTTTGAATCTTTCACAAATTTGAAATTAGCATGAAAAAAAACCTCTAATCTTGATTAGTATTTTTAAATTAAAACGAAAAAGGAGCCCCTCCCACTACCCAAGGAGATTATTTGGAGTAGGGCCCTTTTAAAAGTTCATTACATTTTTCTCTTTTATTCCAGCAGTTACGTTTGTAGACACCATTGGAATGGCCAGTGTAACTAGAACCAATGAATGAATAGGCATGTGCTGTTCAGTTTTGGTTTTGGACACCAAGTTCCAGAATCCTCAAGCTAGGTTAAGGCCTTAACACAATTTAAGTGTAGATCTGGCAGCAGGAGCTAGCAAAATATAGAGCTGTGCAATAGAATTTCATCCACTGTGTGCAATGCCTTTGTGTGCAGACAGCTTATTATATTGAGTAGTATATACCAGTCGTAAAAAAACCATAGATAAGGGAATAATGCAGTAAGCCTGGCCAGAATTCAAGTGAAAAATTACACAGGCTTAAGTCCATGAGCATAAACTTCAGCAGTAAATTGATATAAGAGAAAGTCACGATAGGCATCTGTCGTCATATGCCAAGTAATGTAACAGATGTACAGTAGCAAATGCCAATGTTGACTTCTAAACTTTCGACCCTGATGGTTAGAGCAAGGGAGTTACACTGGTGGCCATAAGTGTGGACAGTTTTTCAAATGTGACAGCTGATATTATGGATTTGGTTCAACATCTGTAATCATGCACTATAAGTTACGTCTTTGGCTACATTTCTCCAAGTGCTCAGCATGTGCCAACTTCAGAGGGAAAATACTACATGACTTTGTGGGGTTCTGCTCTTGGTATGACTGGAAAGCTTTTTTAAGAAACAATCCAAAACATTGTATCCAAATTTCTTCCTTTTTAATCCCTTAAATTTAACTTCAAAGCCTCTTCTCTAAAAGTATTCTTTAGGGTAGCTTTATAATTTGAACACAGTCCATTTGAAACATTTATAATGACCCTTAAGTATTCCACATTATTAATCCTTCAGCATAAACACCTTGAAAAATAATTACACGCTCTGTCAGAACTCTCTAATATATTTTGAGATCTAGCTATAAAATAACCACCCAAACTCTTTCCTCTTAACCTCCACCTCAATACAAAATTACCTTGAAAGATTTATTACAGAACATTAGTGCCTGCAAAACCATCAACTGATGCCCTGCTCAATCAAGTGCTGTCTGCTTAATTCTCATCAGTTACTGTTCCCCACTACAGATTACGCAGCAACACATTCCAGATTTTTGTTACAGTCAAAACCCAACCCCCTCCCCATTTTCCTAGTGCATTAACATTCAAAAACACTCTACAAAGACAGAGAATGAAAAACAACAACTTAAAAGCAAATTAAAACATAGATAGAACTTAGGACAAAGACCCAATAAATGGTAAAAAGAAACAGCAGTCGAAGTAGAAAAAATTCAGTAAGCAACAACATAATACACACTGCCAGTTGTGCAGGCAGGAGTGCAGTTTTAATTTGCTGCATAAAGCTACAGTCCTATATCCTCTTATCCCAGAATAAGCCTTATAAACCATGTGTATAAGACTGGACTGAAGAGTAAGAGCACTGAACACAGATACTCCAGAGATCTCTCCACTGCAGGTACACCAAAACCAACTAACATTCCGTGTATTTTAAATGATCTACAATTTAAACTATATTGGAGTTAAATAATTGCAATTTTTCATTTTAAATCTTTATTTGCAATTCTCTGGCTGTTTCCTTTTTAGCGCAAAGCTGTTTTTTAAATTTACACCTGATCTTAGCCAAAAGGCCAAGAAGCAATGGATATACACTAAAACCTCAGATAATGATGAGACTTGGTTCCACAAGTCTCATCGTTATCCAGTTTTTAACGTTGTGCGATGCACTGATTGCACAACATTAAAAAAAAGCCCTGTTCCCTTTCGGAAGAGGAAAGGGAACAGGGGGCGATACGCCTGCCTCTTTGGAAAGGGCCAGGCAGATTGCAGCATGGGATCGGCACTTGGGTTGGGGGCTGAACTGGGCGCACGCCTGTTCAACCCCCCCAACCCAAGCACCGATCACGCACTGCAATCACAGCGCCGGGGAGGTCTGGAGAGGTCAGAAACAGCGTGGATCGGGTCCCCTGACCTCCCCAATGGCAGCAGGGGCTCCGGAGGGCCCAAAATTGGGGGGGGAGGAGTTCCCCCCACTCATTTCAGGCTCCCCGCTGCCCCTGCTGCCTCTAGGGAGGTCAGGGACCCGATCTGAACTACTTTTGAAGTCCCAAGACCTAACCGGGCGCTGTTGCAAGGCAAATTGTACTAGAAAGTACAAATGTATGCAAAGTAAATCTTAGTAGCACTGAGCTAAAATTTTGAGTTAAGTTTTCATTTGGTGGCATGACTTATAGTACTGAATATTTATGTATTAAATTTATATCCCACCCATCTGGGATATTTTCCCCACTCTGGGTGGCAATACAACATCCCCATAATGCAGTCAACTCTCAAATTGCCATGCTGACTCAGATCACCATGCATTATCGTGCTTGGTATGAAAATAAAATCGGACAAAGAGATGGGGGAAAAATCTAGAAAGAGTTGCGTGACAGGTATTTTAGCCTCCAGCTCCCTCTAGTCCAGTGTTTCCCAATCTTTGATTTTTGGACTTCAACTCCCAAAAGCTTAAGTCAATTCCCTATAGTACTGATCGACCAATGTACTGACTTAGGCTTTTGGGAACTGGAGTCCCCCTGTGGGGCCTGGAACCCACGTTGGGAACTGCTGCTCTAGTCTGAGGTGGGGAATTTTCCAGACAGAGAACCTGATTTTATGGAGACTAGTTTTTGTGAAAGAGCACTTTACATAGAAAATGCTTCCACCCTCCCTCCGGTCTTCGTCACCTTGGCCGGTGGAGAAGACCACCGGCACCTGCAGATGGCGAGAGATCACTCTCGCCCTCCCCCCCGGGGACTTCACCATGTCGCACCGGAGGTGGATAAAAAGCCGGCACTACGGGCAGTGAGGGGATGCTTCCACCCTCCCTCCGGTCTTCGTCACCTTGGCCAGAGGAGAAGACCACCGGCACCTGCGGACAACGAGAGAATGCTCTCGCCCTCCCTCCTCCCCCAGGAGCGCCTGGACTCATTCCACCTGCCAGCGATCCTGAGCCCCGCCCCCACGCTGGGCTTTAAAACTCTGTCACCACGGGATGCTTCCTCGCCGCCCTCAGACGTCTGCCCAGCCGGGCGAGGAGGACTCTGCCGGGAGCGCCTGGACTCATTCCACCTGCCAACACTCCCAAGCCCCGCCCCCACACTGGGCTTTAAAAAGACCATTGCGGCAAGTCGCTGTCACAGCTTCTGGAGCCTGTTTGTGGTTAGGGTGAGAGCCTGATATTGTTGGATTATATTTTATATTGTATTGTATTACTGAGATTATATTGTATTACTGAGACTATACATTATATGTAACTGGAATTGTATTTTTTGTAATTTTGTAACTTTGTTTTGCTGTGTGGTTTTGTTTATTGCACTGCTGTATTATATATTGTATTATTTTTCATTATGTTATATTACTTTTGATTGTGTTACATGTATGAGTTCTGTGAACCGCCCTGAGTCGGGCGGTATACAAATCAAATTAATAATAATAATAATAATAATAATAATAATAATAATAATAATAATAATAATAATAATAATAATAATAATAATAATAATAATAATAATAATAATAATAATAATAATGCCTAAGACTCCAAGAGACGTTTGCTTTTCTTAGAGTGGGGGATACAGATGTTGGGTGCAGATAACACAACTGGACAGGGGAGCTGGTAATGGCTTGACTGAACCCAGCATGCATATGATCAGTTGCTAAATGTTGCTGTTCAGCTGCTGTTTCTATTCTGCAGCTGAAGATCACTAGTGCTCCCAAACAGCATTAGTAAGCACAATGCTTACTAATTGGTATCAGTGCAGCCACTGTGTATTTACTTTGCGTGCACTCCAGACAGGCATGTGTAGATCATTTCAAAGATGAAACCATCATGTAGTCATAGTTACAAGCAAGGTGACTATGTGGAAAGCAGGGCTTTGACCAGCAGAACCTCAAAAGTAAACCTGGAGACTTGGCAAAGCTTATGCCATAAAGCAGGGGTGCCCAAACTTTTTGGACCATGGGCCAATCACCTGGTTCAGGGAGTCAGTCACTAAGGCCCGGGGGCCAGATGCAGCCCCTGACACGAATTCATCTGGCCCATGAAGCCCTCGTCACTCCTGGAAGCAGAAGTAAAACAAGCACATATGGGCGTGTTTTACTTCCGCTTCCAGGAGTGACAAGGGCTTTGTGGGCTGGATGAATTGGCCCCCTAGCTGTAGTTTGGGCACCCCTGCCATAAAGAGTGGGCCAGTACCAGCAAAAGCTGGTATAACAAAGGAACAAAATTAACCAAGCTACACAGCAGGGCATTTCTGACTTGAAGTTCAATGAATAAATTCATTTGGCCTTAAACAACTCCTTCTCCACTCTTCCACACAACACCCATACACTAATAATGATATCAGCCTGCCGTATATAAAGTGCTTGGAATATTGCAAAATGTTATCTTCTAGAGCGATAGCAATGTTGGCATATTAAGACTTGGTTGGATGAACTGCATTTATTCGTCATAACCATAAAACCACTGGGGGTGGGGGTCCGTGTCTTCTGTGGAAGCATGAGAACACAGATCTAAAATGGGACACTGTAAGGGAAGATGGTTGGTGGATGCTGCCAATGCAGAGAAGAAAGGCTAATAAATGATACATGCATAAGAATTTAACATTTGATGAATGACTCTTGTTTTTGGGACATTACTGACTGTTATTCCCCACAGCCTTTCTGTAGATAGATTTGCTTGGCAATTTCTCTATTTGCTTATTGTTTCTTCAATAAGTGCAATCACACTTATATATACCACCACATAGCACTTAGTGCACTTTCGGGGTGGTGGTGGTTCACAAGTTAATTATTTCCCCCCAACATGCTGGGTCCTCATTTTACCAACCTTGGAAGGATGGAAGGCTGAGTTAGCCTTGAGACTGGGTCAGGATCGACCTCACAACCTTTTGGATAGAGTACAGCAGTTTAACCACTGCGCCACCAGGCTCAAGCCAAAAATAGCCATTTAAAAAAAATCAAAAGACCCTGCACTCTTCTGCAATAGGGGAATCTTGAGGTAACCCCTAACAGGCAGGGACAGAAACCAAAATTCTTCAGGCCTTTTTCAAAGTCAAAGGAAAGTTTAATGTTTGTAACTTGGAGGTTCAAAGAAGCATACTATATTGAATACCAGTAATAATGCCAATAAGGACTATGTAATGTCAAGTTGATTCTGACTTATGGTGACCTTTCCTATGGCTTTTCAGGCAAACAGTATTCTGAAGTACTTCTAGGGTACCCTGGGACTGTACAAATTGCCCAAGGCCACATAGGGTGGCTCTTCTTCTGTGAGGATCAGTGGGGAATTGAACTCCCAACCTCTGTGCTCTACAGCCAAATACCTAAACCAGTGAGCTATCCAGCAAGCTTTATTATGACTACCCCTATTTTAATAGCTCAGTAAGTCTTCATGAAGCTTAACCAAGCAGGAACCTCTCTTGTGCCATGGAGGGAGAATGGGAATGACTCCAATGGGTTACCAGGGATGCAAGAGGGAATGCCAGGAGGGAAGGGTGATTATGTCAGGCAGCTGAGAAAATGACAGGAAATGAGGAGAAGTGTAGGGGAATAAGAGACACGGTGTTTCCTAGGTTTCCCAGTTCTATTTGTTGCCTGCAAAGCTACTGATCACATTTACTCAGTACATGACTAACAGAAGGTGATCATCAGCCTAATAAAAGTACATTGTGGACAAAGTTAAACTATAATCAAGAAGGAATTGGATGTAATAATGCCTGAAATTCCATTGCTTTCTCAAGAGACAGAAGGCAAAAAGCATAACATTTACTTGCCTTAGTTGGTAATTAACAAGCCGCCGCTGTGATTCTCTGTGGGTGTCGTACATACACACTGACTTTGCACGCACTTGAGAATTGCAGTAGGGACTTATTAACTGCCGACTAAAAGTTTCTGAATGTTAAGCCATCTTTCTCCAGCCCATGTAACAAAGCAACAGGATTTCAATACTGTGAATGAAATAAATTTATGAAAACTTCCCCATTTTTATTAGCTGAATTACTTACGAAGTACTTTCCTGCGCCAATAACCATATTATAAAAAGAATTCTAATGGAAAAAAATGTTTTAAAAATCCTGGGTCCCCCAATGGAAGAGAAAGTAGAATACAGTAATATCCCGGATAATGATTGTACCGTATAGCGCTAAAACCGCATAACGTTACAAGGTTTTTGGAAAAATCTTGTATCGAATAACGCGATTTTTAGTGTTATCCGGAACAATCGTAGGGGGAGGAGGGGTTGGATTGGGTAGAACATCTACCCAATCCAAACCCCCCCAGGGCCCGCCCGCACGATGTTTGGAAAGGGTATGGTCCCCCATACCCTTTCCAAACATCGTGCAAGCGGCGCCTATCAAACGCGGCTTGGGGAGGATACGGAGAAAATCCCCATATGCTCCCCAAACCGCGTTTGACACGCGCGCGCCAATGCGCCCAATGTTTTTTAGTATTGTTTGGTGTATACCCTGGACAACGCTAAAAACCGGATAACAACATGACTTGTGGAACCAAGTCATAACGTTATCCGGGGTACTAGTGTACTAATATTAATAAAAAGAATGAATGAAAGAAAAACTTCTGTGCAATCGTTATAAAAAAACAAAGTAGTGCTGTGTAACATTATCTTTTATGTTAAAACATGGCTGGTTCAATCTCTAGTTCATTCAACGGTAATGGTTCAGCACAGATACCGAAGATACAATTCCCATTAATGTTTCTTGCAAAAATGTCCTCTACCACTTAAAAAATGGTACGCAAATTTTAGATCTCTGCCATTAGTCAGTACTCTGAAAATCCAAAGATAATGAATGCAACAGTCATAATCTATACTTAGGAACAGGGGAAACTCATGAAAGAAGCAAGTGGCATTGCCAGTTTCTTTGTGCTGACATTTTATTAGAGACCTTCGAAATATTATAATAAGTAAGAAAAGGTCGTTTGCAGGAGACATGCAAAATAAACATAATTTAAGATACTGAAATCCTGGGCAAACAGGATAGAATTTGTTAACAGATAGAAAATTTATATGCAAATTTAGACTCTAGCCAAAAACCTGTTGGCAGGTTGTTCAGGCAAAGAAGGGAATGATTGGAAACATATAGAACTTTTAGGATTTAAATATTTATGTTGTAATGCACAATTTCCCCCCCATCAGACTGGAGAACTGTTTTTCTTTCATTTAGGCTACATTACTAAAGGATTGTATTTTATTACCATTGTCCTAAAAATGCAGGTTTTTAAATGGACCTAAATGCAATTTACTAATCATAAGTAAAAGTTAGAATAGTTTTTGTTGTTGTATCAAAGATTGTATTTGCTCTATTGGATGGGATGTAATTATTGTATTTGCATTACCACTTGTATTTATACTTTTGACTGTGAGCTGGATCAGTACTGATGAGAAACCCCCCCTCACGTTTGACTTAAAGAACAAATTAACATCATTTGTGAGAGAAGAAAATTTGAACCCATCGTGCTATGTGGCTTTTAATATGACAATCTATGGTACTTTGGAATCATAACTGAAGTGAACAAAGAAGAAGGTGATGTGACAGTTCAGTTTTTACATCCTGCAGGGCCATCCCCATCATTTTATTGGCCTAAGCGAGAGGACATTTGCGCTGTGCCTATACCTCATGTACTCTCAATTGTTGATCCTCCTGACACTTCAACTGGAAGGACCTAGAGGTTTTCTGAAAAATGTATGAGGTCAATTGAAGAGAAAATGTCAAACCTCCATTAAATTTGTTACTGTAGAAGTTGAAGAATGTAAATATTGGAAATATCAAATACATTGGTAAGTTTCCAGACCTTATCGTTTCTTTATGTTGTTGAGTTAGTCTAAAATTAAGTTATTGAAGAAGACAATTCTGGTTAAAATATTATGTTATCAACTGATGATAAAATAGGTAGTTGTCCAATCTTCGTAATAGTCTAAACCTAGAGAATTTTAATCCCTTAAAATCCTTATTACTCAGTAAAATTTGTGAATAAAACAATTTAAAAAACGAATATATAACATAATGAAACACAACAAAGGTATCAAAACCCCATCAATTTTTTTTCTGCATTTGATAGCCCATTTAGTAAGGATCATTTTGAAAAAAAAATTTTGTGATTATCACATACCCTTTCTGTGATATGGAATTTTACGCTGACCTATGTTTTGGTTTTTAAAAAATACAAAGATGTAAACGAAAATATTTTTTCAGACTTAGAAGGGTTTCTTAGAGGTATTATGTATTTTTTTCTAGAATCCTCATTTTCTGAAGAAAAAGACTGCAAACTTTCATCAAGATTGGATGGTAAATAAACAAGTTATAAATTATTTTCAAAATGTCAGCGACCTTCATTTCGCGACATCCGTTGGTTACAATTGCCAAAAATACAAAACTTCAAAAGCCTATAAAATGGAAACGAAGTGAGCTAGAGTGTTAAAATTTGGCATGGGTACTTATCTTTGTGGGTAGAACAAATAAGCCAAGTTTAATCAAAATCTGAGATGTTGGGTGAGATAGCCTGGTTGAACTGACACGGAATTACCCGTTGTGCAGTTACACAGTGTACCTTTTAAATGTAAATTGTCACAAATTAGGCAATCTCCATAGGCAATATCTGTTGCACTCCGAGTTATGTGACTCAATATATGACTGATAATATCTACAGCAATTTTTAAACACCACTTACTTAACTGGGTAACAGGATTTCAACCTGTGTTTTTCTGCATGTTCATGTGTGCATATACAAATGCACATAAAGTGTTACAAAACCGTTCCTTTTTCCAATATAGCCACTCTACAGCTCAATCTCGGAACTCCAGATGTCACAAGAAGCACCTCTTGCGTTGTACTGGATGCTGGGTGAACTTTAAGAGTATGTCATGAGGAAGGACTTCCTTAGTCAGGCATTTGGTTGCATCACCCACACTGTCAGGCTTCTCATTAAGAAATGTGAGAACACGCCCCTTTTGCAAGACATGTACCAGATAGTCCACATGGCAGAATGCAATTTTTTTCCTCTCAGAATTGATTGCCTTGCAACAAGTTAATCCTTAACAAAGAGGACAGAATCCTATTGCCATAAATTCAGCAGCAAATTACCACTATATAGGAGTCAGTACTTATATTTCATGTCACAAACCAATCATATGACTTGGTGCACTAGAAATACAAGCTCCAATTTCCTGCCCTGTTGCAATTTACTACCAAGATTTACACCATAGAACTTAATGTGGCAGGTGTAAATCACAGGATTTTTTTCAGAGACTCTTGTGCTTTCTACATTTTGAATGTGTATGTTTATACATATATTTGTCAGCTTTCAGAGTTATAAACAAGATAATCAGAAGAAACACGAAAATAAAGATGCAGCAAATAAAATTCTGAAAGAGGAATAAAGTGAACTCTGTCAATTGGTGGCAATCAAAATAAGGCAATCTGTGAAACTAGATGGATAAGACTTTTCTTATACCTTAAATAAAGACTAGCAAGCTGGATAGCTCAGTAGTTTAGGTAAAGGTTGGGAGTTTGATTCCTCATTATGTCTCCTGGGGAAAGAGCTGCCTGTGTTGTCATGGGCAAACAGCACAGTTCCAAAGTGTCCCCAGAAGGGAAAAGTAAGTCACTTCTGACTATCCTCTCCCTAGAAAACCCTGAAAAGGGTTGCCATAAGTCAGAATTGACAAGATGGCATATGATTATTATTGCTATTATTAAGTAAAATCTATGTTACTGCCTGGGGACTGTGATGGCTTAGTGGTTATGGCACTGAACTTGATGACGGGAAGGTTGGCAGTTCAGCAGTTCAAGACTCAAGTGTTGCATGATGGAGTGAGCTCCCATCTCTGTCCTAGCTCCTGCCAACCTAGCAGTTCAAAAGCCAAAAATGGCAAGAAGATAAATTGGTACTGCTTCGGTGGGAGGGTAGCAGTATTCTGTGCACTGCGACATCTAGTCATGCCTGCCAGTTGACCACCGAAATGTCTATAGACGCAGACAGCGTCTTTGGATGAGCACCACACCTTAGAGTCAGATATGACTAGCTTTTGAGCAAGGGTGACCTCTACCTTTACCTATTTTGCTGCCTATCTTGACTAGTCACTGCTGATAAAAATCTTTCTCTTGCAAATGATCGCCATAACTCTCTTCGAAGTCTTATGAAAAGAACTACCCTAGGAGATGATCTGAGAAAAAAAATGTGACGGTGGATACAGAGAAAGGAACTCCTTCAGGTATTTGGGCCCAAGCCATTTTGCACCCTAAAGGTAGCTTCCCCCATCAAATTCTCAACTAAGTCTGCTTTAGAAAAAACGGTGCTAGTTTTACTCTAAGGAAAAGGTGGTGTTTCAACGCTTTCAAGGAACACCACCTCTTTGCTTCCGCTGACCTGCATTTTTCACAATTCTCAAACTATAACAGAAAGTGTAGCCTGATTTAGCAGCACCTGGTAATGCCATGCACATATTTTGGCATCTGACACACACTTTGTATAAAACAGTAGCTAGTTCTCGAACTTCATTTAAATTCTTCAAGCAATGTTTGTAAAGAAGAACAATTTTCTTTAAAGTCTTCAACAGAATTAGGGAAAAGGAACTCTGATGGTAATCTGTAATACATAAAACTTCAAGTACATTAAACAGTTGCTTCCCTTCATTTTTAATACTCATTATATCTGAAGTGCCTATTGCAAAGCCAGTGTATGAAATAAATGAGGAATAAGTAGTAGATACCCATATTCAATAGCTGAAATTCTGTTGCTTAGCATAGTAACTTGAGGTAGAATAGGCCCACTGAAATGGTGGGGATTTGGTGAGTCAACTCCACCATGCTGTATTTCTGGTGATTCAAATGGGCCAGAATTCTTCTCCCTATTTGTAGGCAAAGACATGTGGATACAGTTGCCATTTCCTCTAGTTCGTGCCTTCTATTGTTTCTGGCAGACAAACATTCCTGCCGCATATCCAGTTTCTACTTTGTTCACTAATAATCTAGGATTCTAAAGGGAAATTGTCTGTCTGGTCATGATGGATATGGGCTGTTTGTTCTTGTTTTGGGCAGAGAATGTCACAACCAGTAACATGACCATGGAAAGGCAGTTGCAAATTCTCTTTTACTGATGGTGACAGAAGCCACCTATTATCATGGCAGGCTTGTTGCCATGAGGTGGGGCAGATAAGAGGATGGGAAAAGAGCAGGAGAAGTATGGATTGTTCAGATACCCTAAGGATAAGAAGGGCTGTAGCATAAAACCACCTGAACATTTGTCTTGACATTGTTTGTGTAAGAAGAACACCACTCACTGGCCACCTGGTCTTTTCTAATGTAGTGATTTGTGATGTTCACAAGCGATTGCCTGGTGTTCTTTAGCTTCACCTAAGAATACACCCAGCCGCTTAGACAGTAAATTAACTGTTATATTCAGTGGTGTAGCAGAGCCAGAGCTTGAAGGGTCAAAACCTTGCACTTGAATAGCAGGGACTATAACAGGAGTGGCCAAACTAAGGCCTGTGGGCCAGCCCCAGTCCATGGCACCATTTCATGCGGCCCATTGCTGGCCTTCCTGCTCCCAGAAGTGGAAGCCGGTGCATTTACGACAGCCATAAAACGAGCCTGTGCCTGCTGTAAACACTAGCGTAAATGCACCCACGGCTGTCGTAAACATGTTTACAAAGACACAGATACATTTGCAGCAGCATTTACAGCAAGAGGAACCACATGACTGGCTCAGGTACGTGACCTACCCACTGTACAAAAGTTTGGGAACCCCTGGACTATAATATCACTTGTCACCCTGTTCTGTCTTGCCTGCTATTATCTCAGTAGCTGAAAGGGAAATTGAATTTGTTTAACTTGAAGGTAAGTGTGAACCATTAATCAGATGGCCTCTTTCATCCTGTTCCATCAACTACCAAGTTCAAAAGTGTGGGCTGTAACCATCAAAAATTTCTTAGAGCACCTGGAGCATCCATTTGCTTTTTTAATTGGATGCTCTATGTCAGTGATTCCCAATGTGGGGGCCAAACCCCATAGGGGCATTTCAATTCCCAGAAACCTATCAGTACATTGGCTGATCAGTGCTTGGGGAACTGACTTAGGCTTCTGGGAATTGAAGTCCAAAAACCAAAGGTTGGGAAACGCTGCTCTATGTGCTTCAGGAATTTGCAGGCTGCTACCTCCCACTCTGTGGGGCTTGAAAGTCTTATTTTCAAGTTAAAAATAGTAACACAAACATCTGGAATGGAAAAAAGTTCAAAGAGAGATAGTTTCCATCCTAAATAAGAAAGGTAAGCAATAATGACAAGGTTACAAGTAACATAAGCAGAAAATAGCAAATTGCTTCCGAAACCCACGTAATGGTAACAACTAGCTAGCTGAGGTGGGAAATGAGGAATACAATGAATTCAATTCTTTGATTGACCAGACTATCAAGGGATGATTTCCTGTTAGTTGCAACTTGCTTTCCATTCCTTTCGGTACTGCGCTCTTCTTCTCCAGGTTCGACCAAATCTTTTCGTGACTGAGTCTTCCCATCTTGGGGAACAGATCTTTTTACTTTGGTTAGAGATCAGTAGCGTTTGGCACTATCTCTCCTTGAACTGTTTTCCATCCCAGATGGTCATTCTAAGAACCTTGCAAGTACAGCTTTGAATTCTGATGATATTCTGATATGGCCCAAATTTCCCCCTGTGAAAAATCCAATTACAGAATTATAGTTTGGCTTGGATGGGAAAATGAAGGAAAAACACACCCTGGCTTTGGATTAGTGTTGATTTCTTATAAGAAGAGTTGTCGCATTGACTTCAAAAGGATTTCTAACATGTTTTTACTGGATTGCAGACATAGTTCACATTATATATAATAACAACTGGGAATGCAACCCTTGTGATGGAGAAAAGTCAGTAATGCTGCAATTTCTCAATTAGGAGCAGGCTTGGCAAGACATCTTGATAGACTTGGTGAATATTTTATGTCTTGGAGCAACAGAAGAGAATTTATCATCAAAACTCAATGCTTCTAAGTGTAATCCCAGGAGTGTTCCTAGTATAGAAGCTGAAACTACTGATATTGCGCTTCTGAACAAGGATTATATCCTTTCTCCTGATGAACAACCAGCACTTTAATAGATTATTATTGCAAGTTTTTCTCTATGAATATCTTTGCTTGTGAAACTTCATGTACAATTTCAGACGATAGGTTTGCATTTCTACCATATCCCTGTTGATATCCTGCAGCTGTCTCTGTGATTTACATTTAAAATGCTCAGTATTACCATGTGTAATCATATAAATAATTCCAATAATTACATGCTTTTAGATCACTTAAGTATCTTAGATAAATGTTAAAATTAGATTTGGGGATTTTCACCCTCTTCCAGTGATAATCAAAGCAAAAGCCTCTTAATTTTTATAATTTTATTATAAAAATAAAATTGATTTGGAGGTGGCCTAAATTACCATACACTATAATGATGGATATATACCAGTGGTGCCCAAACTTTTTTTTTCCTGTGGGCCACTCCCACCCCCGACACACAGCTGTGGGGCCTGAAGGCGGGCTGCCCCCACTGCTGACAGTTTTGATGTCAGCAGGGTGACGACGGAGGCAGTGACTGCACTTCTTCCAGGCTGCTCTGAGCAGCCTCTCACTCGATCCTTTCCCTTCAGCAACCTGTGCTGAAGCTGATCGCTGCGTTGGGGGAATTTTCGGAGCCTCCTGCAAGTCAAATTCGCGGTACTAAGAGAGGCCCCTGGTGCGCTAAGATGACTAATGAATCCAGTACAACTAATATATGAACTGTATAATACTATCTGTTTGATATGGGCTGAGAGTGCCAAGCAGGAAATATCCTGTCCACTGCATTTTGCATAAACTGTGGTTTCTTCAATAAGGAGGTGGAATGATTTGCTCCCAGGGAATGGAATCTTTTGAAAACCTAGAGGCCTGATGCAGCTGGAGGCCATCCCCATGATACTCCTCCAGCCAGAGACTTGTGCTTCCAATGGGAAGGCAAACAGAGTGCTATAGTTGCTATGTTCTGTCAAGTTGCTTCTCACTTATGGAGATTATGAATTAGTGACTTCCAGAAAATCCTATTGTCAACAGCACAATTTAGCATCTACTAACCCAAGATTACGAATTCCTTCAGTAAATCTATTCCACTATTATTTAAGGACTGCAGTGGCTCAAGTGGTTAAGACATCGAACTTGAAGACTGGAAGGCCAGAGTTTGATACCCAAGTACTGCACGACGGAGTGAGCTCCTGTCTCTGTTCCAACTCCTACCAACCTAGCATTTCTAAAGCAAGAAATTACAAGTATATAAATAGGGACAACTTTGGTGGGAAGGTAAACAGTGTTCCATGCACTCCGGTGTCTTAGGCATGCCTGCCACATGTCCACAAAAACATCTGCAGATGCAGACAGCTATAAACAGAGATGAGCAATGAACCCTAGAGTTAGATGTGACTGGCTTTCGAGCAAGGGCAACCTATTATTTAGCCCTTCCTTTTTTTCCTGTCACCTTCAATTATTCCTAGCAATACTGTTACTTAAACGAGCCCTGTCCAGTTATGATGTACCCAAAGACTGTCATTTTCACTTCTAGGGAAGTCCTTCATGGATGAGACAGAATTCTACCATTCTCTCCTATCAGATGTAACAGCAAACTTCTTCCTCCTGCCTTGTTTGGTTTACAAGAAAGAATTTCAGCAAGATGGGGCTTCATGGAAGGGAGAGGATTTTTGGAAGGGGAGCTGTATGAAATCATCAAGGTTTAGCCTAGCTATTCAATGAACATGCCATGTGTGGAGAGCTGATAAAAAGAAGATTTGATTCTATCTGTAAAAGAGAAAGCTTGAGGTTTTTTTCCCTTTAAGGTCCAGTAGTAATGGATGAATTCCAGTTGTGGAGATCTGATGATGCTTGACTGAGCACATTCATATTTGCACTTAGCCTTCATGTCTTATGATTCCAGAGCTTGGAATTAGTGTTATTTTTAGCCATTACTTGAAAATCACATGAGAAAAAAAGCAGTTCAGCATATTGTAATGTGATATTTGTACATCTTACTATTGATAATCTCAAACAGCTCTTTAAATTGTGTAATTTTAAAAATATACATAATTAAGAAAAATTTTTGAAATACAGTTAAAAACAAAGGCGGAACAATTTAGATTCTCCCACCTCTAATTAAAAGTGTGGTCTCACAGAGGTCTGTCTTGCATCGATGCAAATTTCTCTATAATGCATCCTGGCATTTAATCTACCGGTATTTGTTTTTCTTTTTTAAAAATTGTTATTTTTAGTGGAAAGATGAAGTATAAATGTAATGACAAGTAATAAATTATTGTTGCCATTCAGAGATGCTTCATTATTCAAGATGCATTTTCAAGAGTCCGTACATCACAGCCCCCTCTTCTTCCTCACTGCTGTTTTTACCACATTCTCTCCCTGCCATACTTTACCTGTATTCAAATCTCTTCCCCTCATATTATAAATTTCAGCTACCTCCAGCTTTAGAAAATAAAACCAAATATCTTATGAATATAACCTTAGGAGTAAATGTTTTAGTAAGCCTGCTAATTGTTGCTAATATAACATAACTGCTGCATGTCTTAAACATTTGTGCTAACTACATCAAGTCATAGCTTCCTTTTGGCAGGAGGTTATTATTCTTATTCTTGTTCTGGAGGAGACTTTGAATTTTGTAAATGCCCACATGTGGTTAAACTGATCACCTGATTCTTAAAAACTAACCAGTGGACAATGGAAATGGACACTTCATTATCCTTGTACTGGCAAAATAATCGATATGCAAGCATTCAGACAGCAATGTATATTTGGACATTATTTCACTATAGTATACCTCTTTATCTTTTCTAAAAATATCTCTGAGTGAATTAGAGCACATTTTTAACATAGTATTTGGAATGGTTTAAATCATTTTCCTTTGTAACAAAAAGTTATGTTTTAGCTAATACTAGCTTTTACTTGGGGATTCCCCAGTGTTGTTGCTGTTGTCGTCGTCGTTGTCGTCATCATCATCATCCATTTATATCCTGCCCATCTGGGGTTACCCCCATTCTGGGTGGTTAACAACACATTAAAAACACATAATAAAATCACATAATAAATCACCTAATAAAATACAAATATCAAACCTAATTAAAACTGGCGGACTGAATAAAAGCCTAATACTAGTCCAGTGAGTGCCCCTACTCAAATGCCTCCCTGAACAGAAAGTGCTTTGTCTTCTGAATGTCAGCAAAGAAGTGATCTGTCACAATTCCACTGGAAGGAAGTTCCATAGGAATGACGCCACCACCCAAGAGGTTCTACTCCTGGTCATCACCTTCCTTGCCAATTTCAGCATTGGCACTAACGCTGGGAAGATTGAGTGATGCAGGAACATGTTCTAAGAGGGAGACGCTCCGCTGAGGAGGATGGTCCCAAACCATTTAAGGCTTTAAAAGTTAAAACTAACAACTTGAACTTGATAAGGAATGAAACGGGCAACCAATGCAGGTCTGCCAGGTCTGGTGAGATGTTTGTAGTGGATAGAGTCATGGACCTAAAGAATAGAATAAAATAATATTCTGAATGCTATTTCTATTGCTCATTTTACACTTTTTTACATATGTTTTGTTTTACTAGCCTAAATACAGCTCTCTCTTTTTTTGGCATGAACATTGAACTAGCAGCCTCTTGAAAAATAATGAATAGATGACTACTTTCCCCTTACTTTCAGTGTTATACATCCTGGTCTGGAAACTAAACTAGCTAATGAACAGCTCCTGTGCTTTATCATGTACACACTTACAAATAGTATATCAAGCGAAATGAAAAACTTTATTAATGCTATGGATAATACTGATGAAAGAAGGACAGGTTTCACTTACCAGTAACTGTCGTTCTCCGAGTATGTTGTTTGGGGATTCACACTGATGGGTTCTGCGCCTGCGCTGAATCCGGAGCGGAGCTGGAAAGCTGATTGGATAAAGAGTTTTGAATGTGGGACCGCCCACCATGCCCAACCCCTTTAGGCGCCATTTCGCGCTCTCCCCTCAGTTTGATATTAAAGCTGCCCGCTAAGCCTAAGGCCATCTCAGGCCGGCAGCCCTGAGGGGAGGCAGGGTTGGGTTGTGTGAATCCCCAAACAACATACTCGGAGAACGACAGTTACTGGTAAGTGAAACCTGTCCTTCTCCTTCGTGTTGTTTGGGGATGCACACTGATGGGTGACTAACAAGCTCACTTACTTGGATGGTGGGCAGCCGGCGTCCTGAGATGTAGGAGAGCGTGATGGCATCATGGATGGGCGGTCATCAGCGAAGAGGATCGGAGACCAGCCGTCAGGATGGACCTGCCCCGTCTGACATCAGGGGCGGACCTTGTATCAACCCGGTAGTGGGTGATGAAGGTGGAGGACCTGGACCAAGTGGCAGCCTTGCAGATATCCTCCATCGGGATGCCCTCTAGGAATGCAGTGGAGGAAGCCAGTGTCCTGGTGGAGTGAGCCCGGACATGAGGCGGAGGTGGCAGGGATGACATCTGATAGGCCAGGTAAATGGTACCTGAGATCCATTTGGATAGTCTCTGGGCAGACAGAGGCTGTCCCTTAGTCTTGCCACCATAAGCCACAAACAGTTGTTTTGCTCTCCTGAAGGACGCAGTCCTCTGGGTGTAAAACAGCAAAGCCCTCCTGACATCCAACGAGTGCCACACTCTCTCTTGTGGAGACGAGGGATTCAGGAAGAATGCTGGAAGCGTGATGGCTTGGGCCAGGTGAAATTCAGTCAGGACCTTGGGCAGGAATGTTAGATCTGGGTGCAACACTGCCCTGTCAGGGTAGAACTTGAGAAAAGGAGGGTCAGACCGAAGGGCTGCCAGCTCCCCTGCCCGTCGGGCAGAAGTGATAGCTACAAGGAAAGCAGTCTTGTAGGAGACAAACTTAATGTCCACCGAAGCCATGGGTTCAAAGGGTGCCTTCGTGAGTGCGGTGAGCACTGTAGTGAGGGACCACTGAGGGGGTGGTATCTTCACTGGAGGATAGGCGTTGCGTAGCCCTTGAAGGAACCTTTTAACAGTTTTGTCTCTGAAGGCGGAGGACAATACTGAAGAAGGTGGGGCCTTGGCGACCACAGCAGCTAGGTGGACCTTCAATGATGAATGTGCGGATCCCAACTCGGCGAGGTGCAAGAGGTAGGACATGACATCCTGCAGGGATGCGGAGTCCACGGTGCGGTCGCTGGATGCTAGGAAGTCAGTGAAGCGACGGTACTTGGCATCGTAGGACTTCCGTGTGGAAGGTTTCCTTGACAGATCAAGGATCCGTGCTATGTTGGGCGGATAAGCCAGGCCGTCAGGTGTAGGCTCGGCAGATCCGAGTGAAGGATCCGACCGTCTTCCATGCGGAGGAGATTCGGATCGGTGGGTAGGCGGAGACGATCGCAAGCCAGGGTTTGGAGTAGTGGGAACCACGGCTGGCGCGGCCAGGACGGGGCAACCAGGATCGTCCAGGCGTTCTCCGCACGGATCCGTATCAGGACCCGTTGGATGAGAGGGATCGGTGGAAACATGTACAGCAGTTCCTGGTGCCACGGCACCATGAAGGCATCGCCCTCCGATCCGTGGCCGATCCCTGCTCGGGAGCAGTAACGGCGGCACTTGGAGTTGGTCTGTGATGCGAAGACGTCTAGGGTCGGTGTGCCCCACCGTCGGCACAGGCGGTCGAACACCGATCCGTCCAGTTCCCACTCGTGCATTGCCGTCCCTTTGCGGCTCAGGGAGTCTGCATCGGAGTTCAGGGTGCCCTGGATGTGGACACCTATGGGGAACACATGTACCTTCAGGCACCACTCCCACATCTGGACGGTCAGGTAGAGGAGGGAGAGAGACTTGGTCCCTCCTTGCCGGTTGAGATAGGCTAGTGTCGTGGTGTTGTCCGAGGCGATCTGCACCACACTGCCTGCGATCGACGGTCTGAAGGACCTCATCGCCTTCCATACCGCTAGCAGCTCGAGGAAGTTGATATGGTGGTCGGCTTCCTCGGGCGTCCATATGCCGTGAATCCGTAGTCCGCGGCAGCACGCACCCCATCCGTGGGTGCTCGCGTCGGTGGTGACTTGGATGGACGGTGCGGGAAGGGTGAAGAGTCTCCCCGCGGTCACATTCTGGTCCATTGTCCACCAGTTTAACTGGTCTCGGAGTTCGGGGGTCGGTGTGAGCCACTTCCCGAGGTTGTCGTGGGTGCCGTTGAAGGAGGAGAGGAACCACGACTGGAGGGAGCGCATCTTGAGTTTGGCGTGCGAGACCACCGCCGTGGTCGACGCCATGAGTCCTAGCAAACGGAGGGCGTCCCTCGCACGGACCCGACGTCCGCCCTGGATCCGTGCCACCACTGTGCGGATGTCGAGCAGACGTTTGGTTGGGGCGTAGGCTCTTAGAGCCAGAGAGTCTAGAACGGCTCCGATGTATTCTATTCGTTGAGTGGGGGTCAACTGGGATTTCTTGAAGTTGACCCGCAGACCGAGGCTCTGCATAAGGGCGAGGCAATGTGCAACGTCGTCCTTGGCTTTTTGTTGGGTCGGGGAGCAGATCAACCAATCGTCTATGTACGGGAACACTTGGACGCCTTGCAGTCGCAGATGAGCAGCCACCGGTGCCATGCACTTCGTGAATACCCTCGGAGCGGTGGAGAGGCCGAAGGGTAGGCATGTGTACTGGTAGATGTTGCCGGCCACCTGGAATCGGAGGAAACGACGATGTTCCCTCCTGATGGACACGTGAAAATAGGCGTCCTTCAGGTCGATGACGGTGAACCAGTCCCCGTGGTTGATCAGCGGGAGGATGGAGTGAAGGGTTACCATCCGGAACTTCCTCGCGTCGATATGCTTGTTGAGAAGACGGAGGTCCAGGATGGGACGTGCCCCCCCGTCTTTTTTGTCCACAAGGAAGTATCGGGAGAAGAACCCTTCGTGAGACTCCGACGCTGCGACCGGCTCTATGGCGCCCTTCTCTAGGAGAGCTGTTAGTTCCTCCTGGAGCGGTGGGGATGGATCGGTGATGCGGATCCGTCCGACAGTAGGGCATCTCCCGAACTCGATCGCGTAGCCAGAGTCTAAGATGGTTAAAACCCATCGGTCTGTGGTGATGGCAGACCACGCCGATAGGTAGTCGGAAAGGGGGCGGTAGGGTAGAGTCTCGGTCACGGAAGAGTCAAACACGTTGTTTGCCCTTCCGTTCCGTACGCTTGCCAGTCTGAGGCCGTTGCTGGTAGCGTGGACGATTGGGTTGTTGGCGCTGCCGGTAGGGCTGGTACCGGGAGTAGTCCCCTTGTCTCTGTGGCGGGCGAGGTTGATAGGATGGGCCCGCTTGAGACGTCGACGGCTGGTCCTGATGGTAACGGCCGGACCCACGGTGTGGAGGGCGGAGCTGTTTTATCGTGGCGTAGTCCCCTTTCAGCTCTCCCAAGGAGGTGTCGGTCTCCTTGGCGAAGAGGCCCTCGCCATCGAAGGGAAGCTCCTCCACGAGCCGCTTGACATCGTCCTGCAGGTTAGCCGAACGGAGCCAGGCGTGGCGACGGAGCTGGATGGCGGAGGCCAAGTTTTTTGCCTCCGACTCGGTGACGTGGCGGCCGGTGCGGATTTGCTGGAGGGAGAGGTGGTTGCCCTCCATGCAGAGTTTTTCAAAGTCCGCTTGTCGATCAGGTGGCAGCAGGGACTTGAACGACTCCGCTTGCTCCCAGAGTCGACACTGGTAGCCTCCCATGGCCGTCGCGTAGTTGGACGCACGGAAGGACAAGGAGGCATTGGCGTAGAACCTCCTGCCCAGTGCGTCCAGCTTCTTCCCTTCCTGGGTCGACGGGATGGGAGTGCTGCTGATCGGCGTCCGGTGTTGGGAGCCCTTGACCACTCGGGAGTTCGGTGCCGGGTGAATGTGCAGAAAGTTGGAATCGTCCAGCAGTCTGTACATAGAGTCCACTCTGTTGGATACGGAGTGGGAAGAAACCGGCTTCTTCCACACCTCCTTGGCCGCTTTAGCAATCTTAGGGAGCAGTCCGAGGCGGACGGGGACCAACTCCTTGCGGTCGGCCAAGCCGCAGACGACATCCTCACAGTCGTCCGGGGGAGCCTCCGCCCGAATCCCAAGGGTGGATCCGAGGCGAGTGATCAGTCCGGTGTAGGTCTTCAAATCCTCCGGCTGGGATCCGTGGACGGCGCCGATGTTGTCGTCCGGGGACTTGTCGACCGCGACCGGCGGTGGCTGATGCTGCTCCTCCTCCTGATCCGACGAGTCGGAGTCTCCTGACCGCTCCGAGACGCTGGGCGGTGGCAGGTAGACCTCGGGGTCCGAGTCCGACCAGTACGGCCTGGCGGATCTCGGATCGCTCCCCGGCAAAGGCAGCTGGTACGGAGGGAGAGAGGCCTCCGACCGCGCCTGTTCCACCCTCTGCCGCTTCGGTGCGGGGCCCTCCTCACGGAGCGGTGGTGCCTCCGTGGCTGGTGGTGAGGGCAGAGGGCGCTCCCACGGTGTCGTCTGCGGGCCGTAGAGCTCGGTGTGCAGTTTCCGCACCATCGCCTCGATGTACGGGGCGATGAGGCTCAACTGGGGCGGCGGTTCGGTAGCCGGACCAGGAACCACGGAAGGACTGCGGAGGGAGGAAGACCTGTGCGGTGGTACAGGTGGAGGAGTCTCCGGCGGCGGTGGAGGGCTGTGGGCCCTCTCCGGCGTGGCGTCCCGGGCCTCGGTCGACATCCTACCCGGCGTAGGTGGAGCTGCGACCGGGGCGGATGCTAGGGAGCGTGGCGGCGAAAGGTGAGCCGGTGCCGGGGTCGGAGGAAGAGAAGACGAAGAGCTACGGCGCTTCTTTTTCTCTTTTTTGTCTTTCTTCTTCTTCTCCTGCTCCTTCTTCCGCCTGAACAGTTCAGAGGCCGAGGGCCTGGAAGAAGAAGCGGAGGTTGAAGGAGCAGACGTGGAAGCGGCCTGCTCTGGAGCTGGGGGAGCCGGTGGTGCCAGTGCGGCCTCCATGAGGTAGGCTTGAAGGCGGTACTGGCGGTTCTTGATGGCGGCCTTCGAGAAGCCGCGACAGACTTCGCAGGTCTGGACCTGGTGACTCTCCCCGAGGCAGCGAAGACAACGCACGTGCCCGTCCGAGCTAGGGAACTTTCTCTTGCAGGACGGACACTGCTTGAACGCTGCCGCTGAGGCCATCCACCGAAGTAGATGGCCGAAGAGAAAAAATTATCCCGGCCGGGAGGCCCCGACACGAGATGTTGGTCTTTTTTTTTTTTTTTTTTAAACGGCGGCTGAGGACGAGCCCCAGCCACACGAGGACCAAGGGAACAAGTCCCCTAGTCCGAGAAAAATTGTAAGGTAGGAAAAATTGGAAGATTCTGAGACAATCTCAGCAAAGTACTCACAGCTTTTTTTCCAGGCTCCTGCTTGCGCAGCGGAAAAAAGCAAACTGAGGGGAGAGCGCGAAATGGCGCCTAAAGGGGTTGGGCATGGTGGGCGGTCCCACATTCAAAACTCTTTATCCAATCAGCTTTCCAGCTCCGCTCCGGATTCAGCGCAGGCGCAGAACCCATCAGTGTGCATCCCCAAACAACACGAAGGAGAACAAATGTTCACTAAAGATGTCATAAAGAGGTACCGTAACTTAAAAGGTTCTATTCTAAATAGGGTTTGATGTAATGTAAACACTTGCAGTGTTAAACATCTATTCTAATTTACATTTCATACTGATCCTCCAATTTCCCCAGTCAGAGCACCACAAGATTCACGTTCATTAAAATAAACAAAATTCAGTCAACAAATGCTTTGGCTAAATTGTGCCTTTGGTACACGACGTACAAGAATGCAATTAGCTGGAGTGTTTACAAAATTTTAATCCTGGGGACTGGGTTCTCAAATTGCTGTTTACATACGTTTGGCTGCCTCCACTGCCAAGAATAAGTAATTTGACAGATTTGATAAAAACACGAAGGCAGCACAAAGCAGAGCCACAGACCGGTTCTGAAGTGGCTCTGAATAATGTCACACCTTTCTTCTCAAATGTCACAAAATGCAGTTCTCATCTTTGTCACACACATCCCTTATTATACACATTCTACTTCACCTTCCTTTCTACTAGGAACTGAAAATATAGCTGTACAAAATCCTCAGGGCTTGATTCCCAAATTTTTTGCCCAATCATAGAAGGCTGGATCTATTTGTTAGTTCCAAGAAGAGCAAGCATAATGAATGAAAGGCACAATATTGACTGGTTTGTTCCAGTTGCAACTAGTATTTGGAGTAAGCTCAGTGCTTACACATAAAGAGAAAAAATCAGAATAAAACAAGAAGCTTATAAACATCTCCATATTCCCAAAAGAAAATCAAATTTGAATTGAATACAGATTTGTTTTGTTTCTGAATCAATACAGAGCAAATTGATTGATTCTGAAAAATGTGTTCCCAATGAAGCAGTTTGTCAAAATTGTTGAGCCAAGCAGGCATTCCAAGCAGTATAGGGAAAATATCCTCTTGTTTGGAAGAGACCCATGCACTTCCTGTCTTTGGCAACACTTCAAAGTGGGTCACATGAGCCAGAATGTCTTTTGGATTTCATTCCAATATATGCAAGAGGGAAATGGGGAAAATAAAGATTTTAAAAAGAGGAAACGTTTTCTTTCTCCTTTGCCAGAAGCCTTTTTGAAGGTAAAATACTACAAAATAGATTCACCAAAAGTGGCTTCATTTTGGCAGTTTCAAGTTTAGTCTAAACATGGAACAACAACAACAACAGCAACAGCAACAGCAACAGCAACAGCAACAGCAACAACAACAACAACAACAACAACAACAACAACAACAACAACAACAACAACAACAACAACAACAACAATAATAATAATAATAATAATAATAATAATAATAATAATAATAATAATAATAATAATAATAATAATAATAATAATAATAATAATAATAATAATAATAATAATAGCCTATGCATAGTCAATACTTGAAAAACATAGAGGGGAATGCTGACCCAAAGCTGATATGGGGATGGTTAAGAGTAGGAATTTTGAATAAGGAAACTGAAGTATTTATCTTGGAAGCTCAGGAACAATTTTTGCCAACAAATTGCATGAAGACAAAAATATAGCACATATTCAACAATAGCAAATGCCGGCTATGTAATGAAAAAGATGAAACAGTAGATCATCTGCAGCAAAAGTTCACAGACTGATTATTTATTTATTTATTTATATTTCTATACCACCCTCAATGCCTTAAGAGGGTTGCAAAAATTATCCATTGTAAACTTTTCCAGAAGTTTGGATTTGAATGCAGTATCAATCACTGGGAACATCAAGTAGAGAAAGTTTTAGAAAATGAGAGTCAAGATCCTATGGGACTACAAATTCAAACAGATAGACATTTGTCTCACAACACACCTGATATAACTGTTGTGAAAAAGAAGGTTTGGTATATTGACATTGCTATACCGGGAGACACACAAATTGAAGACAAACAACTGGAGAAAATCACAAAATATCATGATATGCAAACTGAAGTCGAGTGTCTATGGAGGAAGAAATCTGATATTGTACCCATAGTGATCAGAGCGCTTAGAGCAATATCCAAAGGATTCCCCAGATATATGGGGAAATTTTGGACTTATCGGACTGGAATATCCTAACTCTCAAAAAAACAACTCTACTATGAACTGCATATATATTCAGATGTTACCTTAACAGTTCTTAGGTCCTCGGTTAGGCCTTGAACTGTTAATCTTATTCCAATCCTTGACTGAACCAAATGGTTGAATTGTATACAACAATAAGTGGTGGTAGTGGTGGTAGTGGTGGTAGTGGTAGTGGTGGTAATAGTAGTGGGAAAGAGTGATTTATTTGAACACCCCTAATGTCTCTATGGGATGACCTAAGACTGTAAAACCAATCTCTATGACTTTATGAATGTAAGCAAGGGGACATTTTCATCATGCTGATGGCCTGAATCCTGCAGGGTAATGATCCAATGAGGTGTAGGAATATTCTCCAGTTTTAATACTTCAAGGGATTTTTTTCTGACTGGTCTATGTTGATTCAGTTGCAGTTACAAGCCATTAGATTTTTAGAAATGCAAGATGGTCACCTTTGTTTCCTCCTAGAAATGGAAACCAGATTTTAATCAGATGTCTGAGATGTCAGACATCCTTGCACTTCCTTGCAGAGCAAAAACAAAATTAGTTCATAAAATGAACACTATTATGGCTTCAGTAAAGTTTATGGAAAATTATTTATTTATTCATTTATTTTTATTTATTTATAATTCACATTTATATACTGTACAATTTAATATTTACATTAATGCTTAGTAATATATACAAGCAGCCATTAATAACCATTCAGGATTATCAGATTTCCTAAAACTAAAGGAATATTATAGCCTTACATGTGGGTATTTGAAATATTTGACTGTCTACATGAAAATTTGTATGACATGAAAGACCAGGTATGAGAGCGGCATTTTGAGAATGTAAAAAAACTATACGTTTTCAGAAACACTTAACTATTGTGCTAAATTTAGCACAGTTCAGATTGAGACTCAACAGTTCTTGCCTTTAGATTATTAAATATGAGAGCAAGAGAAGACAATTGGATTATAATATCATGAAACTATTTGAGAGGATAGCTTTGGGAATGTTATTTTTTTCTCCCAGGAAAATAAAATTGAAAATGAATGAAGGAAAATTTAATAAGTAAAATATCTCAGAAGACCAGGAGAAGAGCTTGATCTAAAATATCTTATTTTGGTAGGACAGATTTATGATTGTACATGGGTTAAATAAGAAGTTAAATTGGATAAAATAACTAGTGACTTTGAAATACCAAGGGCTGCTAGGACTCTTCTAAATCAATAACTATCTAAAAATACTGACTGAATGTCTTACATAATTATGAAATAAAAACTGTGAAAAAATGCAGAATTTAAATGCTTTTGTTTTAGGTGTGAGATCTTAACCATTGAGGGAATGAGAGTATGCCAATTGGAGAAATGCCATTCCTATGAGAAGAGTACCTGCATTATCTTGCAGTGTTCTAGAATTTTTTTTGAAACATTAGCCAAGAAGTCTGTGTTTCAAGCATATCACAGACAGATCCATGAAAGTTAACATTAAAATACAGTAAAACCTCGCATAAAGAGTGCCTCGCTTAAAGAGTAACTCGCTTAAAGAGCAGAATTTTCTCTGAATGGTCGCTTTGCTTAACAAATAAAACCAACCAAAAACTTTCTTAACAAATAAATCGGGATTCACAATCCCCCCCAACAAAGTCACAATTGGTCACTTACAATGGTGTTTCACTTAAAGACCAAATTTGCTTAAAGAGCATTATGCTCTTTAAGCGAGATACAACTGTACAGCAGTTAGTCTTTAAAGTGCCACAGTTTTTTTGTCTTTTTGTTTTGTTATTCTCTGATATGTTCTAGCCAAAGTAGTATGACCAGGAATGTAATTGCTAATTCTTTCCAGTTGGCTTTCTTTGGGAAGCTTGTAACTTCACTATATCCAAAATTTCTATCAGAACTGGGTTTTTATTGGCATCATCACTGTTACCCCAGGATTAAAGTATACTAAAAGAGCAGTGCAGAGTTAAAATGAGCTTTGTGCCTTTGGCTGTTAAGCCATCCTTATGATGGGTGGAGCTGCAGTCCATTCACAGGCAGTCTGTCTACTGCTGTTGCAAGAATTAGCTCAGAGTTAAGTAGCTTTGGAGAGCCACTGTGTGGCGGTAAACAGATTGTTGGACTTTCTGAGTCCAAGGCCCAGGTTTAAAACACCACTTGAACCTGAAAAGTCACTGAGGATGGGTAGTACAAAACCACTACTCAAAGTATAGTTAATAGAAGGCAAAGGAACACTGTGCCTTCAGAGCCAACTCATGGGTCTGAATGATCACCACCCATTATTATCTTTAAGGCTGCTGGGTCTATGCCAGTGACCTTTTAGAGACTGAGTGCCGAAGGAGGCAGAGGCGGCATGCTGGCAAGTGTGCCACCTTTGGCGGTGGCGGCAATGGCGCAGGGAGTTATCCTGCCGCTGCTGCCAACACGCCCCCCCACACCACCAGTTTGCCTGACCAACAATTTCCCTCATGCTTCAGCCACCCCCACTGCCAACATTCCCACACACACCACCACTGTAAACATTCCCCCCGCCCCACCAGTTTGGCCCACAAACACCCACACACATGCTGCTGCCACGACTCCCCTGCTCACTGGCCTGCTGTGCGTGAAGGAGGGGTCCTGACTTTCCTTGCCTGTGCTCAACCAGAACAGCACCCAGGAAGGATGCGGGCAGCCACAGGCATCTGCTGCTTCCGCCATCCTTTTTCCCTCCGGCTCACTTGGTGTGTCCCTAACGCCGATCCGTATCAGCGTGGATGTTGTAAGCCTTCTTATAACATTCACTCATGGTATAGAGTGGTGCTAGGGACACACCAAGCCAGACAGAGGGGAAAAGGGTGGTGGTGGTAGGAGTGACGGTGCGGGCTGGATGGAATGATGCTGTGGGCTGGATCTGGCCTGCGGGCTGTAGATTGAGAACCTCAGCATAGGGGATCAACCTGAATGACTATAGCTAAAGGGAAAACAACTTGAAAGGCCTCCTTGAACAAGAGTTTTTAATTGCTCCACCAGTAAAGAGTTCCACAGTGTTGTTGATGCCGCCACCTAACTGACTCTATTTCTAGTTATAGACTTTTGAGCCATCCTCGGGGATGGGACATAGAGCTGTACAGACTGTGATTCAGGGAGTTGTTATGAGGGAGAGATACTCCAACAGATAACAAGGTCCCAAACCTTATAGGATCTTATATGATAACACTAACAGTAGGCAACAAGTAACCAGTGCAGGCCCACCAAGGCTTATGATTGAATTTCTTTACCCCTGTCACAGCATCTGGCTGGATAACAGAGTCCCCGGTGTTTTACACCAATGCACATTCAGTTACATAGGTATAACAAGTTGCATCCATCCTAAAAAACATAACTGGAAATCTGAGAAAAGTAGTTGACCAGAGCATGTATGTGCAAGCAACATTTTACAGACATTGTCCACCCAAAAAGGAAAATGTGTTCCTGTTGGTTTTACGGGAGCTCTGATTTACTTCCCATACTTATATCCCATCTGGATTACTCCCTGACTTCTATTTTGGACTGCAACTGAAGAGTGCTTGGAAGCTTTTTGTTGTTATTGGTCAGTCAGTCACACAGTCCAGTCCGACCCCCTGTGAACCCATGGACCACCGCATGCCAGGCACCCCATCCTTCACCAGTCTCCTCAACCCGCTCAGCTCTGTGCCCATTGAGTCAACAATACCATATACCCATCTCATTCTCTGCTGCCCACTTCTTCTTCTGCCCTCCACCTCTCCCAGCATCACAGCTTTCTCAAGTGAATCCTCTCTTCTCATTTAATGTCCAAAGTACTTTAGCTTCATCTTCAATATTTGGCCTTCCAAGGAGGAGTTGGGGTTGATTTCTTTTAAGATTGACCTATTTGTTCTCCTCGCTGTACAGGGGACTCTCAAAACTCTCCTCCAACATCACATTTCAAAGGTGTTTATTTTTCTGCGCTCAGCTTTCTTTATGGTCCAGCTCTCACAACCTTACATTACTACTGGAAATACCACTGCTTTGACTATGCAGATTTCTGTTTGCAAGGTGATGTCTCTACTTTTAACTATGTTCCCCAGATTTCTCATAGTCTCCGAAGAATTAGTTGCCTTTTTATTTCATGGCTACAATCACCATCTGCAGTGATCTTGGATTCTAAGAAAGTAAAATCTGTCATTGCTTCTACTTCTTCCCCATCTATTTTTGAGGGACTGATAGGGCTTGTTGCCATTATCTTGGTTTTCTTGATGTTGAATCTCAAGCCAGCTTTTGCACTCTCTTCTTTAAACCTAAGCAAGAGCTTCTTTAGGTCTTCTTAACTTTCTGCCTTTAGGGTAGTATCACCTGCATATCTCAAATTGTTGATGTTCCTCCCAGCAATTTTAATTCCAACTTGTCATTCATCCAGCCCTGCACTGCACATTATATGCTCTGTATATAAGTTAAATAAGCAGGGTGACAAAATGCAAACTTTTCTTACTCCTTTTCCTGCTCCAAAGGACCCCATCATTCCATATCCTGTCCTAACTGTTGCTTCTTGACTCATGTACAGATTTCTCATGAGAGATATGAGGTGTTCTTGGAAGCTTCGTGTGGTTCAAAATGCTGCAGCCAGATTGCTAACTGTGCTCTGTTACCTGGAGTACATACCTTCTGTTTTCCAACATTTTCACTGTCCAACAACTGCATTTTTTGTAAACAATTTAAAGTATTACTTATTACCTGCAGGACTTAGGTTCAGACTTCATAAAGGCAGTATCTCCTTGAGTTTTCTTGATCTTGCAAGCTTCACAAGAAAGTTTGATGATGACAGAAGTGAGGCTGTCTTCATTGTTGCTCCAGGCTGTCCTTCCAGAACAGACCTGTCTTTTGAAATAGGCTCTTAGCAATTCAGTTAGAGGGAAAACAGTTGGAATGCTGTACTTTTATTGTTCCTTTTGTGAAATGCTATACAGTTACAGTATTCTCAGCATTTTGTAAAAGTGTTTAAAAATTATTAGTCTTCTAATTGTATTTTTTTAACATTGAAACTTGTGTTTTAGTTGTGCCTGTTTGTGAGCCACATGGGGACCCTATATCAGGAAAAACTCCACAGAAATATGGTGAATGAATGAATATCAAAGTATAACTATGATTTGTTTGGGCAGTTTGAAGTGGTTTACATTATAATATAACTAAACTGATTTATCCTCACTTGTATTTGGAATACCTGTTCACCTATTGATCTGTTACTGTTCTCCTAGGTCTCAATATGCGAACTGTTCTTAGACTTTTTACTGATATCTGATTATATAAGGGATTGTTCTGTATCGCACACAAGACAATTACATATTTCCTAGCTCTTTTATTCTGCATTACTTTTAATACATCAAATGGAAGGTTTAATATACCTGCACAGTGTAAATTCTTGAACAAAAATTTCCATTTCTTCCTCCTCCACCCTTTTTTCTAGCAGGTGTATTTTGCATCCCCACACTCTCACCATAGTTTCACTATGTCTTTGTATGTCTACTTTATGCAGTAATAGCCAACCTTGCCAATCCAGGTGTTCTTGGACTTTAATTACCAGAAGCCCAGGTTAGCACTCCTGCTGATCAGGTCTTCTAGGAATTGAAGTTCAAGAACATCTGGAGTGCCAAGGTTGGCCATTACTGAGAGCAATCCTTAAATACCGCCCCATAGTGCTTAGTGCATTCTCTGGGCAGTTCAAAAGCTAATTAGAATTTTGTCCCCAACATGCTGGGTACTCATTTTACCAACCTCAGAAGGATGGAAGGCTGAGTCAATTTGAGCCCTGGTCAGGATGGAACTAACAGCAGTTTAACCAAGCCATCTTCCAAGATGTAAAAGGGGAAATTCTTTTAACTTGCTCAGGTCTACTCAGAAACAGCAGCCTGTGGGAGGCCAATAAATTAAGCCTCTTATAAAAACTCATATATGTGTACAGTATATCTGAATCCAGTATGGAGTGGCACCCAAACAGACAGCAATCACATCAGGCTCAACATAATCTGCTTCCCAAAGAAGCACGGAAACAGCACACTAGACCATTGCAAGGAATTGACAGTACAGATACATATGTTTCACATCCTTTTTTCTTGCACCAGTATATTATACTTGGTGGAAAACACAAATAGAATGGCTTTGAGGCAAAAGGCTGAATGAGGATGTGGGAGATGCATTCAGATCATTCTCCCATTTCCTCCATTCTTGCTAACTGTATGTTCTCATGCATTCCTATCATGAAGAGAGAGTAAAGTGGTACCTCGCTTAAAGAGGATAATGTGTTCCACAGGATTGCTCTTTAAGCGAGTTTGCTCTTTAAGTGAAACACCATTGAAAGTGACCAATTGTGACTTCTGGGGGGGGGGATTGCGACCCCCGATTTATTTGTTAAGCGAGTTTTTGGTTGGTTTTATTTGTTAAGCGAAGCGAACATTCAGAGAAAATTCTGCTCTTTAAGTGAGTTACTCTTTAAGCAAGGCGCTCTTTATGCGAGGTTTGACTGTATTAGAAAAACAGGAACTAATCTGAACCTAATTAAAACTTTTCTGCAGCAGGACCACACCTGAGAAGATTGAACTCTCTATATTCTTCTTCTTCGCTTCCTCTTTACCCCATCAGGTGTCAAGGGAGTGCTATTTGGTGTAATATTTCTCTGATGCTATCTTTCCACTTTCCTCTGAGTCTGCCTTGTGGTCTTTGTACTTCTCCTCTTTCCACATATGCCTTGTAAGGGATAGAATTCCAAGACATTCTCTCCAAATGGACAAACCACTTTGTTGTCTCTGTATGTAGTGCAAGATTGGTTCTGTTCCAATTACCCCGAAAATATCTAGCCAAAGGGGCTCTGGTAAAATTGTGAGAGGCCCAGCAAACCGGCAACAGATAACCTAATGCTAAAAAACTATAAAAGAGATGTAAAATCTCTATATTCATCATTAAAATTCATTAAAACTTAAAAATAATGTGTGAAATAACACCCTTCTTCTCTAAAATGGTTTTATATGGTGGTTAGACAGCATGTTAAGGATCAGGCTTCATATTCAATGTGACTAATATACAGTATTTTAATGATATCACTAAAATTGGATTGCAGCCAAGATTAAGACACATGGAACAAATTAGTCTTGGTGTAAGACTTGAATATTTTTATATCTTCACTCATTAGACAGAAAATTAGATATATACAAATTATAACACTGCAGTAACATAAAATTTTCCTATGTGTTTTTTTGCAAGCAACACTGTGTAAATCTTAATTTCATGCATGTGGTCTTTTGCATAAAGATAATCACTAAAAGAAGCCAAGCAAAGAAACTGAACCACTCAGAAAATGTACATTTTAGACTTTACCTTCTCATCAACCTAGAATTTCAGTTTTCATAAAATAGTCAACCCGCCATAGTACATTTTATAAACATGGGAAATTTAATATAAATGCTCTAAACATTCTCATATTTGAAAGCAATAACCAATTCTCCTAGGAGTTATTCCCCTGCCAGAAATTAGATTATTATTTTTATATAAAGAGGCTATAAGAATCCTATGTTTTATGAGCTTATATTGGTATTGTCCACTGCAACCAACTAATATGAGACAACAGCAAAAACTAAATGAATATGTAGATCGCACAAGACCTTTTCAAATCATTTCTTCATATGCACACGCTATATTAGGAGTTCGCAACACACATTTCTAGATACTCCCCAATAATATATGTGGCTACATCCACCAAATGAAATTTATGAATTATGGTATGATATGCAGTGTGAGGAAACTCATGTCTCTTCAAAAGTATTATGCAGCAATTAAATCCACGGGTACTAGAAAAATGCTATAATTACCTGAAATTGTTCTTCAGCCACTAAAAATCCATACATTATTTAGCAGGCTACCAAATCCAGCACTTCTGGGGAGGAAAAGAGAGAAGAAGAAATTATGCTTACATGCACTAGACTTTAAGAAATTTTCACAATAACAGAACAGTCTATATGCTTTCAGTCACATTACATTCAAGTATTTATGATAACTGTGAATGCCTTCTCTTCTAAAACTCTAAGGAAAGCTTTAAATACTATAGAGAAGCAGTGGGAACAAACACGCTAAAAGGACAGGTTTCACTTACCAGTAACTGTCGTTCTCCGAGTATGTTGTTTGGGGATTCACACTGATGGGTTCTGCGCCTGCGCTGAATCCGGAGCGGAGCTGGAAAGCTGATTGGATAAAGAGTTTTGAATGTGGGACCGCCCACCATGCCCAACCCCTTTAGGCGCCATTTCGCGCTCTCCCCTCAGTTTGATATTAAAGCTGCCCGCTAAGCCTAAGGCCATCTCAGGCCGGCAGCCCTGAGGGGAGGCAGGGTTGGGTTGTGTGAATCCCCAAACAACATACTCGGAGAACGACAGTTACTGGTAAGTGAAACCTGTCCTTCTCCTTCGTGTTGTTTGGGGATGCACACTGATGGGTGACTAACAAGCTCACTTACTTGGATGGTGGGCAGCCGGCGTCCTGAGATGTAGGAGAGCGCGATGGCATCATGGATGGGCGGTCATCAGCGAAGAGGATCGGAGACCAGCCGTCAGGATGGACCTGCCCCGTCTGACATCAGGGGCGGACCTTGTATCAACCCGGTAGTGGGTGATGAAGGTGGAGGACCTGGACCAAGTGGCAGCCTTGCAGATATCCTCCATCGGGATGCCCTCTAGGAATGCAGTGGAGGAAGCCAGTGTCCTGGTGGAGTGAGCCCGGACATGAGGCGGAGGTGGCAGGGATGACATCTGATAGGCCAGGTAAATGGTACCTGAGATCCATTTAGATAGTCTCTGGGCAGACAGAGGCTGTCCCTTAGTCTTGCCACCATAAGCCACAAACAGTTGTTTTGCTCTCCTGAAGGACGCAGTCCTCTGGGTGTAAAACAGCAAAGCCCTCCTGACATCCAACGAGTGCCACACTCTCTCTTGTGGAGACGAGGGATTCAGGAAGAATGCTGGAAGCGTGATGGCTTGGGCCAGGTGAAATTCAGTCAGGACCTTGGGCAGGAATGTTAGATCTGGGTGCAACACTGCCCTGTCAGGGTAGAACTTGAGAAAAGGAGGGTCAGACCGAAGGGCTGCCAGCTCCCCTGCCCGTCGGGCAGAAGTGATAGCTACAAGGAAAGCAGTCTTGTAGGAGACAAACTTAATGTCCACCGAAGCCATGGGTTCAAAGGGTGCCTTCGTGAGTGCGGTGAGCACTGTAGTGAGGGACCACTGAGGGGGTGGTATCTTCACTGGAGGATAGGCGTTGCGTAGCCCTTGAAGGAACCTTTTAACAGTTTTGTCTCTGAAGGCGGAGGACAATACTGAAGAAGGTGGGGCCTTGGCGACCACAGCAGCTAGGTGGACCTTCAATGATGAATGTGCGGATCCCAACTCGGCGAGGTGCAGGAGGTAGGACATGACATCCTGCAGGGATGCGGAGTCCACGGTGCGGTCGCTGGATGCTAGGAAGTCAGTGAAGCGACGGTACTTGGCATCGTAGGACTTCCGTGTGGAAGGTTTCCTTGACAGATCAAGGATCCGTGCTATGTTGGGCGGATAAGCCAGGCCGTCAGGTGTAGGCTCGGCAGATCCGAGTGAAGGATCCGACCGTCTTCCATGCGGAGGAGATTCGGATCGGTGGGTAGGCGGAGACGATCGCAAGCCAGGGTTTGGAGTAGTGGGAACCACGGCTGGCGCGGCCAGGACGGGGCAACCAGGATCGTCCAGGCGTTCTCCGCACGGATCCGTATCAGGACCCGTTGGATGAGAGGGATCGGTGGAAACATGTACAGCAGTTCCTGGTGCCACGGCACCATGAAGGCATCGCCCTCCGATCCGTGGCCGATCCCTGCTCGGGAGCAGTAACGGCGGCACTTGGAGTTGGTCTGTGATGCGAAGACGTCTAGGGTCGGTGTGCCCCACCGTCGGCACAGGCGGTCGAACACCGATCCGTCCAGTTCCCACTCGTGCATTGCCGTCCCTTTGCGGCTCAGGGAGTCTGCATCGGAGTTCAGGGTGCCCTGGATGTGGACACCTATGGGGAACACATGTACCTTCAGGCACCACTCCCACATCTGGACGGTCAGGTAGAGGAGGGAGAGAGACTTGGTCCCTCCTTGCCGGTTGAGATAGGCTAGTGTCGTGGTGTTGTCCGAGGCGATCTGCACCACACTGCCTGCGATCGACGGTCTGAAGGACCTCATCGCCTTCCATACCGCTAGCAGCTCGAGGAAGTTGATATGGTGGTCGGCTTCCTCGGGCGTCCATATGCCGTGAATCCGTAGTCCGCGGCAGCACGCACCCCATCCGTGGGTGCTCGCGTCGGTGGTGACTTGGATGGACGGTGCGGGAAGGGTGAAGAGTCTCCCCGCGGTCACATTCTGGTCCATTGTCCACCAGTTTAACTGGTCTCGGAGTTCGGGGGTCGGTGTGAGCCACTTCCCGAGGTTGTCGTGGGTGCCGTTGAAGGAGGAGAGGAACCACGACTGGAGGGAGCGCATCTTGAGTTTGGCGTGCGAGACCACCGCCGTGGTCGACGCCATGAGTCCTAGCAAACGGAGGGCGTCCCTCGCACGGACCCGACGTCCGCCCTGGATCCGTGCCACCACTGTGCGGATGTCGAGCAGACGTTTGGTTGGGGCGTAGGCTCTTAGAGCCAGAGAGTCTAGAACGGCTCCGATGTATTCTATTCGTTGAGTGGGGGTCAACTGGGATTTCTTGAAGTTGACCCGCAGACCGAGGCTCTGCATAAGGGCGAGGCAATGTGCAACGTCGTCCTTGGCTTTTTGTTGGGTCGGGGAGCAGATCAACCAATCGTCTATGTACGGGAACACTTGGACGCCTTGCAGTCGCAGATGAGCAGCCACCGGTGCCATGCACTTCGTGAATACCCTCGGAGCGGTGGAGAGGCCGAAGGGTAGGCATGTGTACTGGTAGATGTTGCCGCCCACCTGGAATCGGAGGAAACGACGATGTTCCCTCCTGATGGACACGTGAAAATAGGCGTCCTTCAGGTCGATGACGGTGAACCAGTCCCCGTGGTTGATCAGCGGGAGGATGGAGTGAAGGGTTACCATCCGGAACTTCCTCGCGTCGATATGCTTGTTGAGAAGACGGAGGTCCAGGATGGGACGTGCCCCCCCGTCTTTTTTGTCCACAAGGAAGTATCGGGAGAAGAACCCTTCGTGAGACTCCGACGTTGCGACCGGCTCTATGGCGCCCTTCTCTAGGAGAGCTGTTAGTTCCTCCTGGAGCGGTGGGGATGGATCGGTGATGCGGATCCGTCCGACAGTAGGGCATCTCCCGAACTCGATCGCGTAGCCAGAGTCTAAGATGGTTAAAACCCATCGGTCTGTGGTGATGGCAGACCACGCCGATAGGTAGTCGGAAAGGGGGCGGTAGGGTAGAGTCTCGGTCACGGAAGAGTCAAACACGTTGTTTGCCCTTCCGTTCCGTACGCTTGCCAGTCTGAGGCCGTTGCTGGTAGCGTGGACGGTTGGGTTGTTGGCGCTGCCGGTAGGGCTGGTACCGGGAGTAGTCCCCTTGTCTCTGTGGCGGGCGAGGTTGATAGGATGGGCCCGCTTGAGACGTCGACGGCTGGTCCTGATGGTAACGGCCGGACCCACGGTGTGGAGGGCGGAGCTGTTTTATCGTGGCGTAGTCCCCTTTCAGCTCTCCCAAGGAGGTGTCGGTCTCCTTGGCGAAGAGGCCCTCGCCATCGAAGGGAAGCTCCTCCACGAGCCGCTTGACATCGTCCTGCAGGTTAGCCGAACGGAGCCAGGCGTGGCGACGGAGCTGGATGGCGGAGGCCAAGTTTTTTGCCTCCGACTCGGTGACGTGGCGGCCGGTGCGGATTTGCTGGAGGGAGAGGTGGTTGCCCTCCATGCAGAGTTTTTCAAAGTCCGCTTGTCGATCAGGTGGCAGCAGGGACTTGAACGACTCCGCTTGCTCCCAGAGTCGACACTGGTAGCCTCCCATGGCCGTCGCGTAGTTGGACGCACGGAAGGACAAGGAGGCATTGGCGTAGAACCTCCTGCCCAGTGCGTCCAGCTTCTTCCCTTCCTGGGTCGACGGGATGGGAGTGCTGCTGATCGGCGTCCGGTGTTGGGAGCCCTTGACCACTCGGGAGTTCGGTGCCGGGTGAATGTGCAGAAAGTTGGAATCGTCCAGCAGTCTGTACATAGAGTCCACTCTGTTGGATACGGAGTGGGAAGAAACCGGCTTCTTCCACACCTCCTTGGCCGCTTTAGCAATCTTAGGGAGCAGTCCGAGGCGGACGGGGACCAACTCCTTGCGGTCGGCCAAGCCGCAGACGACATCCTCACAGTCGTCCGGGGGAGCCTCCGCCCGAATCCCAAGGGTGGATCCGAGGCGAGTGATCAGTCCGGTGTAGGTCTTCAAATCCTCCGGCTGGGATCCGTGGACGGCGCCGATGTTGTCGTCCGGGGACTTGTCGACCGCGACCGGCGGTGGCTGATGCTGCTCCTCCTCCTGATCCGACGAGTCGGAGTCTCCTGACCGCTCCGAGACGCTGGGCGGTGGCAGGTAGACCTCGGGGTCCGAGTCCGACCAGTACGGCCTGGCGGATCTCGGATCGCTCCCCGGCAAAGGCAGCTGGTACGGAGGGAGAGAGGCCTCCGACCGCGCCTGTTCCACCCTCTGCCGCTTCGGTGCGGGGCCCTCCTCACGGAGCGGTGGTGCCTCCGTGGCTGGTGGTGAGGGCAGAGGGCGCTCCCACGGTGTCGTCTGCGGGCCGTAGAGCTCGGTGTGCAGTTTCCGCACCATCGCCTCGATGTACGGGGCGATGAGGCTCAACTGGGGCGGCGGTTCGGTAGCCGGACCAGGAACCACGGAAGGACTGCGGAGGGAGGAAGACCTGTGCGGTGGTACAGGTGGAGGAGTCTCCGGCGGCGGTGGAGGGCTGTGGGCCCTCTCCGGCGTGGCGTCCCGGGCCTCGGTCGACATCCTACCCGGCGTAGGTGGAGCTGCGACCGGGGCGGATGCTAGGGAGCGTGGCGGCGAAAGGTGAGCCGGTGCCGGGGTCGGAGGAAGAGAAGACGAAGAGCTACGGCGCTTCTTTTTCTCTTTTTTGTCTTTCTTCTTCTTCTCCTGCTCCTTCTTCCGCCTGAACAGTTCAGAGGCCGAGGGCCTGGAAGAAGAAGCGGAGGTTGAAGGAGCAGACGTGGAAGCGGCCTGCTCTGGAGCTGGGGGAGCCGGTGGTGCCAGTGCGGCCTCCATGAGGTAGGCTTGAAGGCGGTACTGGCGGTTCTTGATGGCGGCCTTCGAGAAGCCGCGACAGACTTCGCAGGTCTGGACCTGGTGACTCTCCCCGAGGCAGCGAAGACAACGCACGTGCCCGTCCGAGCTAGGGAACTTTCTCTTGCAGGACGGACACTGCTTGAACGCTGCCGCTGAGGCCATCCACCGAAGTAGATGGCCGAAGAGAAAAAATTATCCCGGCCGGGAGGCCCCGACACGAGATGTTGGTCTTTTTTTTTTTTTTTTTTTAAACGGCGGCTGAGGACGAGCCCCAGCCACACGAGGACCAAGGGAACAAGTCCCCTAGTCCGAGAAAAATTGTAAGGTAGGAAAAATTGGAAGATTCTGAGACAATCTCAGCAAAGTACTCACAGCTTTTTTTCCAGGCTCCTGCTTGCGCAGCGGAAAAAAGCAAACTGAGGGGAGAGCGCGAAATGGCGCCTAAAGGGGTTGGGCATGGTGGGCGGTCCCACATTCAAAACTCTTTATCCAATCAGCTTTCCAGCTCCGCTCCGGATTCAGCGCAGGCGCAGAACCCATCAGTGTGCATCCCCAAACAACACGAAGGAGAATGAGCATATTCTTCCAGTTGAGATGCAGAGATAAAGAACCTATAAGGTGATAGACCACATATTCTGGAGCTGTTCATTCTTTGGCCGATGGCTCTAGTTGCAGGTAGTATTTCCCCCTTATGCATGCCAGAAACATGAAAAGCATGTATCTTCACTAGTTCTCTGTATTGACAAAAACAATGTGCTAGTAAACAATGAGTTAAAACTTTGAGGTACTCGACCTCCCCTATGTCAACTGGAGGACCCTGAATAGGCTGAGAGTCAGAGTCCCTAACTGTAAGACCAACATGCTCAAGTGGGGGCTGCTGGCAGACAATGACATGCTGCGTGAATGTGGAGAAATACAGAATTCGGCCCATTTGCTGATCAATGATTTTGTTATTCATAAACAATATTCTGTATGAGCTAGCTATTCACAGCATAATCTTAAGTATGATTACGAAGAATAAGGCATGTATGCGGCTCAGTAGGTCAAGAATGGCACTCTAAGAGTAAAGGTCTCCCTTGCTCTAAAACCAGTCATATCTGACTCTAGGGCAGCAGTGGTGAACCTATGGCACGTGTGACAGAAGGGGCACTCAGAGTCCTCTCTGTGGGCATGTCACCTCAGCACATAATCTGCCTCACCTCTCTGCCCAGCAGCCCAATGGGAGCGCTTCCTTCCTCTCCAAGCACAGAGTTTGCCCGCCCTTCTGCCCAGCAGCAGATTGGGAATGTTTCCTCCCTCCCCCCAGCACAGAGTTCACCGCATCCCTCTGTCCAGCAGCCCAATGGGAGCACTTCCTCCATCCCCCAGCACAGAGCTTGCCCCTTCCCTCATGTGGCTCACAAGCTGCATGAGAGTGCAGCACCAACAGCAGCCTGTTGAGTCTGTGGTGAAGGTGAGTTGTTATTTCTAAACAGGTTCAATTGCCATGCTGACACTTTGCAATAAATAAGTGGGGTTTGGGTTGCAGTTTAGGCACTTGGTCTCTAAAAGGTTCACCACCACTGCTCTAGGGTGTGGTGCTCATCTCCATTTACAGCCAAAGAGCCTGTGCCGTCTGCGTCTGCAGACGTTTCCTTGGTTATGTGGCAGGCATGCCTAGGCAACAGAGTACACAGAACACTGTTTATCTTCCCACTGAAGCGGCACCTATTTATCTACTTTCAATATATATAAATGATGCCCTCAGCCAGGAATTTTGGCATGAGGGAATAATTGTAAAGGCTGGTAATCTAAATCATTAAGGAAAATGAATATTTGTTATATTTCTGAGTAATTTAGGGTCTGGATAATCAACCCTGCTAATTCTGAGGATCTAAGCAGACACTGCCACTGAGTTCAAGTACAGTTGTACCTCGCTTAAAGAGCATTATGCGTTCCACAGGCTTGCTCTTTAAGAGAGTTTGCTCTTTAAGCGAAACACCATTGTAAGTGACCAATTGTGGGGGGGAATGCGAACCCTGCTTTATTTGTTAAGTGAGTTTTTGGTTGGTTTTATTTGTTAAGCAAAGCGAACATTCAGAGAAAATTCTGCTCTTTAAGTGAGTTACTCTTTAAGCAGGGCGCTCTTTATGCGAGGTTTGACTGTATATGTCTTTAGAAAAATACCACAGAGAAAAGATGGAGAAACATTAAGAAATTCCACACTCACATCAAAGATAAAACAAAGCATGTACAAAACTAGAATTGAATTTTAAATGACAGATTTGGATAGTCCTCCAATCTGACCACAATTTGGGGGGTCCCAGAGACAACAACAAAGTATTTGTGAACAATTATTTTTAATTATTCCTGATGCAAATCTACAAGCAAAGGTAGCGTCAATTAATCATGCTAACATCAAATAATTAATCTACAAGCTACAGTAATAATTGGTTATTGATTTTAATATGTCCACCACTTCCAGGACAAGAGGCAGTCTGCTGTTATGGTTAATTCTGGATTTGGTAAGATTAAACTGACTTCCGGAAAAACATAAATCATACAATATACAGTTAAAATCTGAACACAAACCTGTTATAACTGCTCCTTTCCACTCCTTTGTCTATGCCCTACGTATGTCAAAGGTATTTTTCGTTCCTTTAACTGCCATCACCGAACATCTGTGGCCAGCTTGCAGCCTCCTAACCAAATTGGACATTTGACTAATTTACATTACCTCTGCCCCTGCCTATACAAAGTTCTAAAATTACTCAGCTAGGCACTTCCCCATGTGTGTAACGTCTGCCTTCTCCTAAGCTTTGATTACAGATACTGGCTGTACCTTATGTTTTATTTAAACACAAAACACACCATTGCCAAAAATACTTCTAGCCCCAAGTCTGATCATTATGCCTCAAGGAGGTTTGGGTGTTAATTTTGGTGCTATTTCCCCCTACTTCCACAATTTCTCAGGGCTCAAAGATTTTAAAGGTTCCATGTTTTGATCATACTGTATTACCAATGAGGTGTTTGAATGAGAGGCTCATGCAACTTACATGACAAGACTCAAAATGATAGGCTATATTTTTTGTATGGAGAAAAACAGGATCCCTTAGTTGGCTATGTGTTGGACCCCTCTTAATGCCAAACGACAAGGAGGATGCCCCCGAAATAAATGGCGGAGAACTTTCATGACCGATGTAAAGACCCTGAAAATGACGTGGGAAGAAGCTGAAGTACTCGCCCAAGATGAAACAATGGGAGATCATTTGCTGCCCAACATGCTACATGGCATGGGAGGATTGAAGTCTTTTTTATATAATATTTTTTATTATTAAAATATAATTACACTGCAACCATAACGATAATAAAAATGCACAGTAAATATACAAAAACATACAAAATAACAAAACAGAGGAGAAAAAACCTCTACACACATAATTTCCTTATTATTCATTTATGTAACAACACTGATGTGTACCCTCTACCCTTTTTAAAATTAGTTTCCCAGTACAGTATGTCAATATATCCTCCTATTTCCAAAAGCTCATACTTTCTTTATTAGACTTGATTCCTTTTGAATCTTGAAGAACATATTGGACAAAATCTCCCCAAATACAAAAGAAATAATTTCTTTCAGTTATTCCTTTGTTAACCATCAGGTCACAAGTCAATTTGTCGTTCAAAGCTATTTCCCACATTTCCTTATACCACTCTTTTATATCTATGGAGATGTACATTTTCTAATTCTTTGCAGTCAAGACTCTCATGGCTGTTACCATTATTATAACTAACTCTTTTTTATTTTTTTCAATTTTAATATCACTTAAATCCATCAATAATGCCATCTTCTGATTCATACATAGTTTAATGATAATGTCTTATTGATTTCATAAAAAACTTTTTCCCCAAACAATATTTATTTCTTTGCAATGCCTCCATAAATGTAAATAGGTCCCATCTTCAATTTACATCTACAATACTTTTTCAAATAAGTATTATCTATTTGATGCATCCGAATGGGCGTCATGTACCATCTCCATAACAATTTGTGGGAATGTTCCTTGATTCTCATGGATAAAATTTTCATAATCCTCTCTGATCATATATTCTTCCACATTGATTTGTCTACTTTAATCTCAATATCTGATTCCCACATTTCTCTTAATGTATTTTGGATTGTTCCTTCTTTATTAAGTATAGCATATAGTTTGCTTACCAGTCCTTTCCGTGGTATATTTTACTATCTTAATTACTTAGCCATTTCTTCAAATCTTGTAAATCCCGGGAGGATTTAAGTCTAAGTAGTGGCTATAAAAATAAATTAAAACTGACTTTTATAATTGTCACTATATTGTGCTTCATATTCTCTTCTACCGAGTGGCACAGACTAACAGAAACTTACACAGGCTGGTATAAAAAATGGAAACATGAACTGTGGATTTACTAAAAGATGCAAAGAATATCTTGGATTGGGGGGGAAAGGGAACCAATGAAGAAGTACTAAAGAGAACAAATAATGAAACACATAAAATATTTAAAAAGTTAGATGCACTGATTTCTCTTCAAATCATAAATCTTTCACCTTTTACTAAAGTTAGATTACTGTATATATTCGAGTATAAGCCAACCAGAATATAGGTTAAGGTACCTAATTTTGACCTGAAAGCCCAGGAAAATAGATTGACCCGAGTATAAACTGAGGGTGGGAAATGCAGCAGCTGCTATTGAGTTTCTATAATCAAAACACATGAAAATATGGTAAAATTAATTAAATTGTTGGCACATCTTAATCCGGCACCGTTCTGGGACCCTCACGGTCATTGACCCGGGTATAAGCCGAGTCCTCTTTTTGAGGCTCATTTTTGGGGCTAAAAAACTCAGCTTGTATTTGAGTATATACAGTATGTTGGTCATGTTATAAAAAAGGGAGGAGTGCAGATTTTTACAGCTGATCATTCAAGGTAAAACATGTGGTAAAGAAGTATAAGAAGTAGGACAACTTCTTGAAGAAAATAGGAGTGGTTTGAATAAAGCACAACATTATCTACAATGGGGTAGCCAACCTTTTTTTGCCATGGGCATGACCATGCCCCTGGAACAGATCAGTGGGCTGGACCAAGCCCCCTGGAAGCGGGTACATTTACAGCTATTGTAAATGCCGCCACTTCTGCATTTAAGTCAGCCATGGGTGCATTTGCACATGCGCGGGCACATTTTACGGCTGATGTCAACACAGCCGTTTCCAATTCCAGATGCGGGGGAGACAGTCATTGGCCAGATTGAATGGCTTTGGGGGCTGGTGCCGCCCACTAGCCGTAGGTTTGGAACCTCTAATAATAATAATTTAATGTCAGAGATTATGCTGAGTTGCAAGGATTTTTGCTGGAGAAATTCTTCTCAGGGGATGCCCGAATGAGGTTCCTTTCCTGTCCCCAAGTACAGTTCCTGGGTATCAAAATCCAACCTTCCAATCTTCAGCTCAGCATCTTAACCACTAAGCCATCAGGGGAGCTGCCTCCATCTACAAGTTCTGCATTCTTAACACTGATGAAGTCGAATTTACAGTGAAAGAGGATCAACCAGAAGAACAGCTACAGTATATAAAACAATATGATTAGTGCTTTTAAGTACACACATATTGCCTTTCCTTCAGACCAACATAACTAGTCCCATGGGAGAAATCCTGTGATTGATCACAATGAGCCCAGCTGAATTCTTTTGAGAGCAAACAAATGTATGATTACCAAGTATTGTTTTATTTAGATACATCCGGAATGTTGCAGTTGTAAATGGTGTCAGATGAGATAAATGTTCATTGTGTGCTTCACAATTAAAGTACCTTACTTAAAGAGCATAATGCATTCCACGGGATTGCTCTTTAAGAGAATTTGCTCTTTAAGTGAAACACTGTTGTAAGTGACCAATTGTGACTTCTGGTGGGGAGGGACTGTGCCCCCGTTTTAGTTGTTAAGCAAGTTTTTGGTTGGTTTTATGTTAAGAAAGGCGAGCGTTCAGAGAAAATGCTGCTCTTTAAGCAAGTTACTCTCTAAGTGAGGTGCTCTTTATGTGAGGTTTTACTGTACATATAACCGCCTAGACTCCAGCATTAAGACCACTCACTCCAAGTTCTAAATTAGGGAAGTGCAACTATAACCTGGTCTCACACTAAGTCAGGAGAAAGGAACTGCAGAATGAACTCACCAAAAGGTGGCTTCATTTTGACAGTTTCACATCAGGCCTAGACACGGAAGAAGAAGATCAACAACAACAATTTGTAATTACTCTAAGCCAATTTGTAGCCAAATGATTCATTTTGTACATGATTATTTGAAATTAATGTGTATTCTTTTTCCAAATAGTAAAGAACATAGACAATTAGGGGGAAAGTTCTGACAAGGGTTGAAGAGTGAAATTCACTGAAATTCACTGCTCCTTCCTTCCTACCAGAAGCTGCAATGTATTCTAGTTTATGCAACAAAAATGCTTATTGAAAGGGGAAGGAATACTCCAAGGTAGTAGTTTCACTGCCCCTGTGGATAGAGTACAGTATCTGATTTCTCTCTTCTATGTCATGTTTGCTACCAATCTAGCACATAGGCAGAAACCATGAATACATTTAAAAGGCAAAGTGCTGCAAATGTAAAAGCTCGCAGCAAGTATTAAAAAGAAGGAAAGTACAAAATGGGAGCTAGGAACCTTAGTCCTCTTCCTTACTTTATTGCAACCAATAGCACTCAAGTTCTACTCATTTATGGCTGTTGTAAATGTGTTTACTACAGCTGTAAATGGCAGGGGGACCACCAGTCCAGCCCCCTCAACTGTTTGAGGGAGCATGATGTGGCCCCCGACTGAAAAAGGGTGGCAACCCCTGGGCTAAAAGAAATCAAGGGAGCAGTACTCCAATCCACATCCATCATACTGAAAATGAAAGTACTGTACAGTAAAACCTTGGGTTACGACGGAGGTCTGTTCCAACAGCCTCTGTCGTAACCCAAAGCAAACGTAACCTGAAGCACATTTCCCCATAGGAATGCATTGAACATTTTTAAAAAAAACCTGACTGGAACAAAAATATTTTTTAAAAAAATACAAAAGCCCCCCCCCAAAAAAAATAATAATAATAATTGCCAGATGCGAACGTCCTCCGCCCCCCACAAAACCAACGGAGCAGTCTCCCTACCTTTTCCACACCGTTTGGGGACCTTATCCAAAGAGGACAATGGGACCTTCAGAGCAATAAACACTGCATTCTGAGTTCGGGTAGGGTGGGAGGCAGCCATATTATGTCCAAAAATGGTGGCGTCTAACATTTTGTTGTTCAGGACTACATTTCCCAGAAATCTTTGCAGAACAAAATGGCTAACACCACCATTTTTGGACATAATGTTCGAGCGCACGGAGCGAGTCTCCGTGCACGCGCTTTGCCCCCTGCCTCCAAGGGCGAGGCGGATGAGCTGCTGGCTCGTCATTGGTTAAGCCCGGCCTATTTAAGGCCAGGGCGGGCGCTGGTGCGGCCTCTTGCCTGCGTCAGCGACGGAGAGAAGAGCTGTTTCTCTCTCTCCCCCCCCCACCCTCCCTGGGTATAGTGTGACTGTTTTGGCTGCCTTGTGGGCCGGATGGGAATTTTTGCATGCACCATGATTGGCACCCTGTGATGCATGGAGTTTTCGCCCATCCCACACTGCATTCCGGGTTGAGACATGGGGTATGTTTTTGTTTGTGCGGGTAGCACCGGTGAGCCATTGCTTAGTCCAGCCAGTTCAGGCAAGGAGCGCATTTGACTGACCAAGTAGCGAGGCAAGGTGACGTCAGCGGCGGTCGGTCAACTGCGTTCCACGAACAGGGGTAACCAAGCTGTAGGTCTTGGGAGCCCCAAGTCATGTTCACCTGAATCAAGGGCAGAAGTGTGAACAAGGAGGCCACTTCTGTTATGGACTAGCTCAATTATAGTATTAAGATCATAATTTCAATTGGATTGCTCACCTGTGCTACGCCTACCACGCAGACCGTTAGGCCACAGTTTGAGTTGCTTTTCTCCAATAAAGTGGCCCTGTTTTAAACCCAGCATGCTTGTCCGTGTCGTCATTTGGGGTCTGGGGGCAATATGGCTGCCTTCAACCCCACTCAAACTCAGAATGCAGTGTTTATTGCTCTGAAGTTTCCATCGTCATCATCGGATAAGGTCCTCAAACGGCATGGATTGTTCCATTGGTTTTGTGGGAGTGGGGGCAGTGGTGGGATTCAGCAGGTTTGCACCAGTTTGCCAGAACCAGTAGCAGAAATTCTAGCTGGCCCCGCCCATTCAAGTTTTGAAATAAAGTAGTCCTAATTCAGGTGCAATGCAGGGTTTTCCCCCTGGCCACACCCACCATACCACGCCCACAGAGTAGGTAGTAAAAATTTTTGAATCCCACCACTGGGCAGATGACCAGATCGCCCACCCAGTCACATGGCCACACCCACAGAGTAGGCCACACTCACAAAGTAGGCCATGCCCACAGTGTGGTAGTAAAAAAAATTTTTTAGCATACCACTGGGTGGGGGCGATCATATCCCAGAAATCAGTCGTAACCTGGGAATTTTTTTAAATCAAATGTGAGGTCGTAAGCCGCAACAAATGTTACCCAGGGCAGTCGTATACCGGAGTTTTACTGTAATGCAAATAGCAATCTCATACAGACTAATACCTTGTCCTTACTGTGCCAAGACACAAAACCACTCCCAGTTATAGGGGTGAGGGTATTGTTTGATCTGAGCTCTTCCAGAGACTGGAGTTCCAAGAAGTTTGGGCTTTTTATTGCCACTTAAACTGTAAACCTTGTTCTGCTTTGGGCTTCCTGAATCTGTTAAATTATTACTTTTGTTTTCCTCATGAGACACCCCCCTCGACACACCATCAATATCTTGTTTTGTTAAACTTTCAAAAGGATGAATCAATTATTAAGCACTTCAAAGATCAATTCAAGTGCCACTTCAGGCTTCTGCAATTTGTTTTGTATCAGTTCAGAAACTAACAAGTATCACTGTTTCCCTTTCTTTTTAAATACAGTGGTACCTCGCTTGAAGAACATAATGCGTTCCACGGGATTGCTCTTTAAGCGAGTTTGCTCTTTAAGCAAAACCCCATTGTATGTGACCAATTGTGACTTCTGGAGGGGGGATTGTGAACCTGATTTAGTTGTTAAGCAAGTTTTTAGTTGGTTTTAGTTGTTAAGCGAGGCAGCCATTCAGAGAAAAGTCTGCTCTTTAAGTGAGTTAGTCTCTAAGCGAGGCGCTCTTTATGCAAAGTTTTACTTTGCATTCTAATTATGAAGCCCATCCCTAGAATAACCTACCTTGTTGAACCACAGCTGCTATATTTTGTAATAGTATAATTCAGGTTAGCTATTTCTTTACATATATGGCTAAATGGTAGTTATGTGAGCAAGCCTTCAAACAATGATGCCTTTGCTGTGCTTTTAACAGTTTGGGCAGATGGTTCTTCACCCTTTCAAGAGTCTACTGGTTTTTGCTATTACCAAAATTAATTAAACTATGTGATAAAGGAATCTCAAGAGCTAATTTCAGAATTCTCAACACTTTTTCAATCAACATTTGAGTGGGGCTGAATATTTGCCAAAGACACATTTCATTTATCAGGGGATGTCTCAGAATACACATAGTGTACATCCTAGAATGTGATATTCTGCATTTGAAGAGCTTAGCATAGCTGCCATTCTATTTTACTCAATAGGCTAGTAGTTGATGGATATACAGTACGTAATACCTCATATAACATTAGTATCGAATAATACGAAAATCGCATAACATTAAGGAATCTGGGGGGAAGAATTGCATCGGATAACATTAAGATCCTATGGGATGCTTCAGATAACAACCGCTAAAGCCTGTGTGGTTACAATGTATCTCTATGGATCCCATAGGATTTTAACATGCAGCAGATAACACTAAAAATCGTATAACACCAAGACTTGTGGAACCAGGTTTTAGTGTTATCTGAGGTTTTACTGTATTTGGATTTCAAACATAGTCCATTCCTAGAACTCAGGGCAGATATTAAGAGCAATTTAGTTAATTATCTTATTGTTACTCTTTCTTATAAATGTAACAAAACTCTAATTTAGAGTAGGAAATACAATTTCCTTAAAAGAACATTACATTTTAATATGGGATCTATGCTTTGCAATGAACCAGAGTAACATTATTCATTTACCTGGTGCTACTTCCTGATCGTTCAGCTAACCTACTGTTATAATTCACTATAACTTGTAAATGGGATGTTTAGTTGAAAAAGTCAACAGAAAACTATATGGTACATGTCTCAGATCTGGAATAATGTGCTTGAGTCCTTCACTTTAAAGACAAATATATTTTATGTTAGATTCACTTTCGTGGATCATTGCCCACTTCATCAAATGCTGTCACAGCACAATTTAGAAAAGAAGACAGCACAGCAATAGTTGCATACTGGATAAAGCTGTTTAGCCACTGCAAAGATTTCAGAACATAAAATATTAAAACCACTTGCAATATAACCTGCAGTGTTACAAACAGTTGTCTGCATCTTAGGATATGGATTGTATTAACTGACTATTATAAAAACATTAGTCCGTACCATTATGGCCATATTACAATAGAAATGTACACAGTGCCATATACCTGTCTAGAATAATACATTTCAGTAGCACTGTAAAAGATTCGACGTACAGCAGCAGAAACAGGACTTTTACAGGGGCATCCTTTCTTGGGAGATAGCAAGGAGAAGCAGGCAGGCAGAGAGTAAGAGATCCTCTACATTACAAAGTAAAATATAAAACCAGCTATGCTCCCAATCTGGGCTTTACTTAGTGTTAGCTGATTAATGAAACTAGGATATATGGATTGCCTTTTCTCATTTCAACACTCCTGCCTTATGAGGAAATAACAGCTCATTTTCCTAACCCTGGAATTACTTGGAAATCTTCCAGCACTAAGTTGCCTTTAGCAATTCTTGCTCTACTTCCATCTCTTCTGTCCTCACAAGCTTAACTGCTTTCAGATTTGCTTTGTGAATGTACAAAGAGCTCAAACACTTGTTCTGACAGATAGCCCTTTGAGTTCTTCTCAAAACAAATTTACTTCTTGTCAGAGGTACCATAAAATGTATTTTCTGTAATTTAAAAGAAATTTATTAAGGGACATTTTTAGAATATGTTTCTCCTCAGGTCCACAGAGCAACTGCATTTCATTTCAAGAATTTAAGCTGCAGTTTTACAAAAACAGAGGCACCTGCTTTAGAATATCTCTTCACTGAATATTCACAGCTGAGCAGTTAAGCACATGTCTACTTGTGTAAGACAATTAAGGGATGAATCCTGGCAAATGTCATTCCTCTTAAAGAGTCTACCGGGCTTTCCTCTGGTGTTCTTTTTTATTTCTTCTTTTTGCACTCTGTGGTTTGGAAATCCTATACAGTAAAACCTTGCATAAAGAGTGTTTCACTTAAAGAGTAACTCGCTTAAAGAGCAAAATTTTCTCTGAATGTTCGCTTCGCTTAACAAATAAAACCAACCAAAAATTCGCTTAACAAATAAATCGGGGTTTGCTATTCCCCTCCCCCCAATTGGTCATTTACAATGGTGTTTCGCTTAAAGAGCAATTCTGTGGAACGCATTATGCTCTTTAAGCGAGGTACAACTGTATACAGTAAAACCCCTACTTATGTAAAAAGTCTGTTCCATAGGCTTTTATGTAAATTGGTTTTTTACTTAACTCAAAGCAAACCCATAGGAAAAATGAAATTTTTACTTAATTCAAAGCAACCCCATAGGAAAATGATATTGAAGCAACCCCACAGGAAAAATGAATTTTTACATAACTCAAAGCAAATCCATAGGAAATTGTGTTGTGTAAATCGGGACAGCTATGTAAATCAGGACATGGCTTTAGTGCAAAAATCATTATGTACGTCGAATTTTATGTAACTCGAGACATATGTAAGTTGGGGTTTTACTGTAGCTCAGATATCCAACTGCAGGAATTCTTTTCTGTTTTCAAAGAAGACCAGTACTAAATGTTTCCTTTTGCAGGGCTATGCTAGGCCAATGGTCCTCTACCACTTGCACCCACACTGTGGGTAGGATTGTAAAGTCTCCATAACAGTGAATAATCGGGCCATTGTTTTTATTTGTATTTATCCCAGAAATACTATTGAAATTGTAACATCTTTAAAAAATTTTGCCAATAAAAAACCAGAAAATGTGAGCATTACATTCTTAGGGTGGATGCAGTCTGAGCACATGCTTGTGCACACCACCCCTTTTAAGCCTGTACTGTATTTCCTTTGCTTGATAAAAGGGACTTTGGGAAAGATAAAAGCATTTGCAAAGAGAGGCCACAGGGTGGGGTTAAGTGTAGAGTTCTATAGTCCCCACTCAATTTTTCTCTCTGCTTTAAAACAGAACAGACTTTGACCCCTGCGGCTAAATCTGTCCCTCATGCCCAAAATTTGGGGAAACAGATCCAAGCTCTTTCAGAGGATCCCCTTATAGAATAGCAGATGGGCATTAGGAAAACACCCTTTTCCTCTTCTTTTCAAAAGGAGTCCATAGTCAGAAGGCAACCATGATGACATACACAGGATCTAATTCTATGATTATTATTACAGTATGTAGTTGACTATAAATTGTCCTGAATATAAATCAAGGTACCTAATTTGGACCTCTAAAACTAGGAAAATAGATTGACCCAAATATAAGTCGGGGTGGAAATTGCAGCAGCTACTACTGAGTTTCAGCAATTAAAATACATTAAACTATGGTAAAATGTATTAATTTAGACATTTTGTGTGGGTATGTTTTTGAGTGTTTACATTGACCAAAGTATAAGTCGAGTTGCATTTTTAGACCTCAGGGGGGGGGGGGGGGGCTAAAAAAACCAATTTATACTCAAGTATATATGGTACTCTAAAAATATATTATTCACTTCTATCACAATAAAAATAGCTTTACTCAGTTGTGTTTAGCCCAGGAGTTCTCAACCTTTTAAAGCTGGGGGGTGAGTCATGCTCCCTCAGAAAGCTTCAGGGGTCAGATGGCCATTTTGCCCTTTCTCCACCACATGGCACTTCCTGGTATCATGGGCTGCATTCGGCCCACATGCTGCAGGTTGAGAATCCCTGTTTTACACTCTGATAAACCCCACTTTATTTATGTAGTCAAGATGGCTGAAGCATAGGCAGTCCATGTTCTGGGATTGAGACAAATTATCTCTCCTCATTGATTTGATTCTTGTTTACGTATTTATTTATTTATTCATTCATTTATTAAATGAATAGACTGCCTATCTAGCAAACAGTTTTTCTGAGTAATTTATAATATAGCATACAAAACATTTAAAAATAGAGAACAAAGGCAAATTCAATATAAACTCGTTATAAAAATGTACCAAACATTTGGTAAAACAGCAAGCTGTTTCTTTTCAAATAGAAAGGAACACCTGTAAATAACATACTCAGCTGCCTTGAAAAAAAATCTTGATTTTTATTTATTACAGTAAAACCCCAATTTATGAATGCTCCTACTTACGAATAACTCAACTTATGAAATGGTTCTGCACTGAAATCCATGTCTCAAGTTACGAACATGCCCCGATTTATGAATTAATTTTTTCCACTCTGTGTTGCCCCGAGTGAAGCAAAAAAAAACAAAAAAAAAACGCCATTTCCCCTATGTGTTTATATTTTTACACATGCAGCCTTTCAGAGCCCTGTAGGTGGCAGTAGAGTGCTTAGAGAGGAGTTCTTTGTCTGGAGTTTCAGCGCCAAAATGGCTGCCTTTTACTGTTTCTTGCTGGATTTTTCTGAGTTTTCTGTCCATTTTCAAAGCTTCTTTACAGTAAGGAACAGCATTTTTGCTTATGCGTGCTTTCCTTTCAATGCTGCTGTTGTTTTTGGGTGGTTTGCTTGATTTTTGTAGTGTGGGGGCACTTTTTTTATTTTTGGAGGGTGGGGTGGGACTTTTTCTTTACCCTACAGGGGTGTCTTGAGTTACAAATACATTTCAGTTACGAACAAGGACATGGAACTGATTTTATTCGTAACTTGAGGTTTTACTGTACTTTGATTTATATCCCACCCATCTAACTATAGTTACTTCAGGAAGAGTCAATATTATCCACCTATTAGTTATGACTATCACTTTTGGATTTAATTGACCTTTTAATTTAGTAAGCTAACTAAATTTAACCTCCTAACTGGGGAGTCCCCCTTTCTGCATCCCAGCCACCCTGCCCCTGCGTCCACAGCAGCAGCGTGACTGGGAAGTCGAATGAGGAACCCCCATTCAGCTTCCCATCTATGCCACCGCTACGAATGATTACCTCAGATAACACTAACAGATCATTATCCCAAGCAATTTTTTTTTACAAAATTTTGCATCATTATCCGACTTTAGCGTTATCCGAGGTATTACTGTACTATGTTGCCTCTCCTTTTTCTGCTTTAAGTCACTGGTGGCTGTGCTTTCTACCCTGACAATCACAACAGCAGCAGACATTGCTACTTCACCTTCTAAGAGTATTTGGCAAATATAGTTGTTTAACACAGATATTTCTTGTTACCGAATCTAGTTTGGCCCTCCGGCATTTCGAAGGCACTTGGAAGCTGAAGGTTCATTAAAGAATACGTTTCCTTAGCCAAGCTGTTGTAAGTGATTCAATTCCATTTTGCTTCAGCTGCCTTCTCTTTTTGCTCATTTTTGCCACCTATGCTGAACCTACTTTTCTCTCCCTTCTCCCATCATTGTCAGCCATGGTTGCATTTCATATGACAAGTGAAGGGGAGAAACAGCTAGGAAGAAAATGAAGTAGCAAAGTATGTACCAGAATAGCAACACATCAAAAATGCTACTTTATATATCCTTAACAACACTATGCATAAGGTGCTTCTGTTACTGTCTTATCTGACATGGGGTGAAAGAGTATAATCAGCAAAACTAGATAACAGTTCCTATTTATTGTAAATTTTGCTGCATGTTATGGTGAGATCCGTTTCCAAATAGGATGTATTTTAAACTAGAAATTTATTTATGTGGTTAAAAGCCAGGGGGCGGTGGAGTGTCCAAAGTAGTAGGACATATTCACTCTAGAACATATATTTATTTGTAATGCAGTTTTACCTGTGTACCTATTTTGTATATGATATAATTTAAGTTATTGTCCCAAAACCAGATTAGCAGATGAAAAATGTAATGTAAAAAAATAAGATTGTTGTTTAAAAAAAAATCAGTAGAATTTCATTTACAGAAAAAGTGGCACCTTTAATGAGCCCAAAGTTCTCAGAAAACCACTTCTAGCAAATCAATGGCCACATGGTAACTGCTAGCATACTGAAGCCTGACAGCCAATCCATTTTGAGTACATGATACCACTGAGGAACCAGATAAAGCGAGAGCAACATTTCTGGACCGGTACTGGATAAGGCCACTCCTGTTCGTAGTTCCTCCCCAAAGAGCAAAGGAGGAAGAGGTTTTTTTTTTTAACAGAAAGCAAAAGGGATTTAAATCATGCATCTCTAACAAGCTTTTCGATCATTTGTATCATTCAATCTACATTGCTAGCATCTATCAACAAAAGCAATTATCAATTAATTCTTGCAGATAGTGAGATACAGCAATGACTGAAGCCATGAGTAAGTGTTTTACACAAGGACAATTTATTAGACACAGAGGAAACAGATTGCTTTTTTACCAATTCTTTGTACTGCTTTGCAACTATAGCTGTTTGGAAAAGGGCCATCTGGTTTATGTTAGCCCTGTGACACTGACTTACCATTTGCAGTCCTCATGTAATAAATATCTTTGCTATCCTTATGGCAGGTTCAGGAAACAGCTAGAGAGTAGCTAAAAATGAACAGCTTTTGCACTTCTGCTTCTCCCCTTATGGCTGTGGACAAAGCAGCCCAATGGTGATGTTAACCCAGGGGTCCCCAACCTTTTCAAGCCAGGGGCTGGATCCTGCTCTCAGTCAGCTTCGAGGGGCGGATGGCCATTTTGCCCTGCCTGCACAATGGGGGTGGCCATTTTGTCCCAACAGTTTCAAAGGTGTGGCCATTTTGTTTCTCAAATGCCCTTGGAGTGGTGGGGACCACATGAAATTGTGCCATGAGCCGGATCCGACCCACATGCCTTAGGTTGGGAACCCCTGGGTTAAACAGCTAAAGAAGCTGACTTACAATCGTCTATGTAGCAGAATATATATTTTTAAACACCACAGGTTGGACCCAAGCTACTTCTCCCTGGGAACAAACACTAAGACTTCAGAAATCCTACCTCACTTTTACTCTACCTCTTACAGAACAGACAGAGGAAAGGGACAATTGACAGGACATGCAATTTCTTTCATCCTGTGCAGATTCTCATCATTTGGATTCTCTCAATTCTTTCCATTCCTTTTTTAGTGCGGAAAAGATGTCAGAATGTCCATCTTTTCTCCTCTTTTCCCTTTTTCTTTTTTGTAACTTGCCAACGGTTGAGATTAACTTTTTCACTCAAATGGCTGAAATTAATTTCCCCCCTCAAATGAATCTTTAAATGATTCCCCCCCCCCCTTTTTATGTATGCATAAAAACATAATAGATAACAAGAGACAGGGAAAAATGTTGTTGCCAATGTGGGACGAGGAATCTTAAAGCAGCTTCTAACTATTTGAATAATAAGTAATATAAAGACAAACAAACCAAGTAACATAGATTGCCTGGATGTAGTCCAGAAACTGTTACATTATTTGCTTTGACATCATTTACTATAGTTCCATTTACTGTATAGTACTAAAAAAATCACATTGTTTTCCATCAGGATAAATGAAGCAAACATACCATTAAATTTCAAAGTCTTCACCAGCACACCAAGCGCCATCCCATTTCTGTTTCCACAATATGTCAACAAACTGCCAATTTTGCTCCCGTAAAGCTTTCCAACATTTATGATCGAAATCCAAATCTTCTGTAAAGCAGAGTGAGTGCTCCAAAGTCTACTACATTGATTTTTAGCATTCCTCACCAACAAAAACACCTCTTTGTCCTGAAATGTTTAACATCATGGAGAATGCAAGGCAATTAAAAATGAAGATTTCTACACATGTGTCATGGAGACAATATTCTCCACCAGCAGGAAAAAAGCTACTTTGCACCCACTTCCCCCATTGTATTTCTAACACTTCTCAGGAGCAATTTTATGTTTCTAAATGGGGTTTAAGCAATTGCTTTTAAACACACATTTAGGAAGTTCACCACTTAGGAAGTTCATTCCTGACATGGTAGGAAGTTCAACAACATCTGGAAGACCACCACTTTCCCAGCTGTATCAGTGTACATGTGTTCAAGAATATCTATTTACACTTTTCACTTAGCATAACTGCAAGAGAGTGTAGAATGAGCTTTTTGACTTCCATTTTACCGCCATAATATAGTAAAAAGGGGTAGCATGGTAAGAACAAGCATCTTAGAATTCAAGAAAGCCCGCAATATAAAAAAAGTGAACAAATGCTGAAATAAGATATATAAAGTACAGTTAAAATTACTTCACATCAGACATTTTAACAGACTTTACAAATTTACCACCTTTAACAGCACTATCACTGCCACAAAGGAAATTTTAGAATGACAATAAAAAAATTTGACATTTTAGTAACTGCATATATCTACATTTATTTATGTATTTATATCTACAGTGCATACATTAAATTTGTTCAAATTTCAAATCACATCTTGGTCGTGCAATACCCACCAGGGTGTGTGTCAAGAGTAAACCATTTTAAAAAACATTTTATATAACTTGAAACCCATCAAGAGTCAGAACTCATGTATCTAGTAGTTGAGGTATAAATGGATTAAATAAATAAACCATATTAAAATTGTTATGTGGTACTTAATGGCACACATCAAGAAATTGCTTTCTAGCTCAGTCTTTCCTTTTTAACTCTTCCCCCCACCCCAAATTTTCCTTAACTATTCCTTCTGTTATGTACTTTTCAGGAAAAGCAGCAAACAGATGGTTTATAATATTTGAAAATGTTTCTGTTAAAGTGGAGCCCTGATCATCTATGTATAAATCCAATATAACATCAGTTATGCTAAGATCATGGCAACAGGCCCTATCAGTCCTTGGAAAATAGATGGCGAAGAAGTAGAAGCAGTGACAGACTTTACATTCTTAGGATCAAAGGTCACTGCAGATGGTGATTGCAGCCATGAAATAAAAAGGTGACTGATTCTTGGGAGGCAAGCGATGAGAAACCTGGGGAACATAGTTAAAAGCAGAGACATCACCTTGAAAACAAAAATTCACATAGTCAAAGCAATGGTATTCCTGGTGGTAATATATGGTTGTGAGAGCCACACCATTAGGAAAGCTGAGCGCAGAAGAATAGATGCTTTTTAAATGTGGTGTTGGAAGAGAGTTTTGAGAGTCCCCTGGACAGCAAAGAGAATAGGTCAATCTTAGAAGAAATCAACCCTGACTGCTCCTTAGAAGGTCAAATAGTAAAGATGAAGCTAAAGTACTTTGGACATCAAATGAGAAGAGAGGATTCGCTTGAGAAAGCCTTGATGCTGAGAAGGGTGGAGGGCAAAAGAAGGGGGCGGCCAAAAATGAGATGGCTAGATGGTATTGTAGACACAATGGGCACAAAGCTGAGCGAGTTGAGGAGGATAGTGGAGGATGCATCGGGTAACATTAAAACTCCAGAGAGATAAATTGTAACTGACAAAGGCTTTAGCGAACATTATCTGATGCATCCCATAGGATTTTAACATTATGGGATGCAATTTTTTCTCCAGATTGCTTAACATTACGCAGTTTTAGTGTTATCTGATGCAAACGTTATCCGAGGTATTACTGTAATTGGTTCCACGAGGCACTTCGTTATACGATTTTGTTTCGTTGTATTATGTGTGCATTGTACAATGAAAATCCCTATGGGATGCATCATACAACGAAAATCTCTATTGGAAAAATCGTACAACAAAAATATGAATGGGAAAATCGTACAAAGAAAAATATTCATTGTGCAATTTTTCCCAAAGAGATTTTTGTTGTACGATGCAACATTTTATTTCCAAATTCTCTTCATTGTACGATTTTTTCATTGTATGATGCATTCGTTATATGAGGTTCCACTATGTGATTGTGATTGTTTGTGTGTGTGTGTGTGTGTAGAGACAGACAGACAGACAGATAGGCAGAGACAGAAATATATATAGATATATAGATATACTTGGCCACCTATATGAATAATTATCTATATACTATCCAGGAGCTCTAAATATAATCATAGTAATATCAGAGGAGGGTTACCAAACAGCTTGGACTTACAACCAATGGCACATCCATAATTTTAATGGGAGGCTTAAATGCCCATATTGGTTCAAATGAGGAGTGTCTTAAGAGAAATCTCAACAGGCACAATTTATTTATTTATTTATATTTGTTTATCGCCCTCCTCCCCGAAGGGACCCAGGGCAATTTCCAACAATTTTAAAAACACTTTAAAAACATTAAAAACTTTTTAAAAACTTAAAAACTTAATTAAAAGCTGGGTATTATAACTTGGACATACTGGGGGTCAAACCATCCAACTGGCTGGGGAAATTGAACCATCCACTCCCCAGACCAGACCTGCCAGCCAGGTTTTCACTCCTTTCCTGAAGGACAGCAACTCCGTCTGCAGGCGTAGCTCTGTCGGGAGGAGGTTCCACAGGGCTGGAGCGGACACCGAGAAGGCCCTCCTTCTAGTGCCAGAGAGATGTGCCTCTCTGGCTGATGGCACAACCAGAGAGCCTCTCCGGTCCGTTCTGGTGGGCCGGGTAGATGTCCTTGGGACGCTGCGGTCTCTCGAGTAACCTGGACCACTACCATAAAGGGCTTTAAAGGTAATAACCAGCACCTTGAATTGCACCCGGAGGCAAACTGGGAGCCAGTGCACTTCCCTCAGCAGCGGTGAGGCATGGGTATAACACCCGCATCCCAACACTACTCGTGCAGCTGCATTCTGGACCAGCTGAAGCCTCCAAATGGTCACAAAGGGCAGCCCCATGTAGAGAGCATTACAATAATCAAGTCTGGAGGTGACCAAGGCATGTGTGACCATGAGCAAGGAGTCCCGGTCTAGGAACGGCTGTAACTGGCGAATCACACGAAGTTGTGTAAAGGCCCTCCTGGCCACGACTGCCACCTGCTCTTTGAGCAGTAGTCGCAAGTCCAGGAGGACCCCCAAGTTACGTACTGGGTCTGTTTGGGGCAGGACTGTCCTGTCCAGAACCAAAGGTGGTAGTTCCCAAGATAACACAGGACCCCCAACCCACAGCCACTCAGTCTTGCCAGGATTCAGTTGTAGCCCGTTGTCCCCCATCCAGGCACCTGGAAAGGACTTCCACTGCATCGCTAGGGTCCCCACGGGCTGAGATATACAGTTGGATATCATCTGCATACTGATGATACCTCACCTCATGAGAACGGATGATCTCACCCAGCGGTTTCATGTAGATATTAAATAGGAGAGGTGAGAGCACCGAGCCCTGAGGCACCCCGTATTGGAGCCACCTAGGACTGGACATCTCACCCTCCAACCACACCGACTGGGTCCGGCCCCTCAGAAATGAGGAAAACCAAGCCAACACTGTGCCTTGGATCCCCAATCCTTGGAGCCTTCCCAGAAGGATACCGTGGTCATTAAAAGGTGTACAATGTACACCTTTCAATGCAAGAAGGGAATCAAAAGACAGTGTGATCAATATTTATCATTTACTCTCTTTTAATTTTTGTAACTGTTTAATACTGTTTAATTCTGTTTCTATACCATGTTTTTACTGTGTTTTAAGTGATTTTAAAGTTTGTTAGCCGCCCTGGGTCTTTGTGAGGAGGGCGGCATAGAAGTTTGATTAAATAAATAAATAAATGTGAAATATAATTTTTGCATCTTTAAAGGCAATGATCCTAACAATGGTCCTGCTAATTTAACTTTCTTTGTTGTTTGAAGAGGAAGTGTTATTGGTTATAGCGATCTCTGACTTGATGACAGATGTAAGTGGTTTTGAAGTGGTTTGTTACCCAGAAAGTGACCATTTCCATTATCACTTTTGATGACATCCAAGATCTGTCTACCAAAGGAAGAAAGCATCTCTAACTTCAACGCTCTCAGAATCAGATGTTTCAAAAAAGATAGCCCAAGCAAACCAACTAAATTCTGCCCTAAAATTTTCCACCTTTGCTTGAGTCTAGTGATAATTGCAGAAGACCAAACAGGTTTTCAGTTTAAGAGTGGATGACTGTTTTAGTCTACCTTACTTGATATACAACTATGACAAACTGAAATGCAGATATTTATAAGCACCATTGATTTATCAACTTATCAGCAGTTTTTGATTCTGTTACAATATTTAGGATCATCTTTGGGGTAAATTAAGTAAAACCTTTATAGATAAATGTTTGCTGATGCTGATACAACTCCACTTTGATATTAATATTCAAATCAAGATATATCATGGAAGTCTGCTCTCAGATTTGATACTAACTACATAAGGCGTCTGCCAAGGGTATCTGTTAGCCCCAGCACTGTTTAACATTTATGTTAATTCACTAATTACTCAGCGAAGCATAATAACAATTATGTGCCTTCTACACTGGGATCTAGAAAAATTGTTGTTCAGTTGCATAGTCAAGTTAGACCTTTTGCGAAAAATAACAGTGTTTATGTATGTTCATGTTACCATCTTATTGCCACAAATACAGGAGGCTAAGGCTAAGGAGGCTATTTATTAAAAACCTTTAATCAATTGGTAAGAAATCAAGTAAAGATAAGAAACAATAACGAAAAAATTAAAATATTAGTGCTTGCCAGCAGGTTTAAAACTGTATGGCAAATGGATGTACATCCTATATAACAACAGAAGGCCTTTAAATATTTAGAATTATGATTTTATTTTACTGGATCTTTGAAAAATCATCTTGAAAAATTTGCCAGAGTTAATTCCCTTTTAAAGTTTTATTGTGCCAAGGTAGTAAACATATCTCATCCATCCTTAAAATTTTGAAGCTTAGGTTATAGCACAAATTTGTTATGGTGCAGAAATATGGATTTAGAAATATCCCAGAAGCAATATTTATGAACTATTTTAGGCCTGCCCAAAGGAAATGATAATTTTACTTTCAGACTAGAAGCAGGCCTCCGTACAACATATGCTATCAAATATTTGTTGAAATTTAACAACAGGATAGGACCAGATTTAGTATTGTCTGCTTTTAGAGAGATGTTGAATTATAATAATAGGACAGTTTTATCACGGGGCCAGGAAATTCTACAAATTATTGATACTTATGGACTCATGTAACCTTTTGCGTGTTTTAAATTCTGAGATAGCAACATGTTACTAGAAGTCCTGTACATTAAAACATGAATTTCAAGCTGACTATATTTCTGCTTGTCTATCTAAATGTGTGCCAAGTAACTTACCCACAGAACCTAATTAGAATACTAAATTGTAAATGGAAAAGTGCTTGTACAAGCTTTACAAATGAGTTTTTGAATTCTGCAGAGGTTGAGGGACAATATCAACTGATTTCCTTGGAAGAAGGAATTTGCCTGTGCAGAACCCTTACTACTTACTTAGGTATTGCAGACACAATGGGCACAGAGCTGGGCAGGTTAAGGAAGATGGTGGAGGACAGAGGTGCCTGGCGGGCCAATGGTCCATGGGATCGCAAAGGGTTGGAATTTACTGTGCAACAAGAGTAACTCTGTTCAAAGAGTTAGGTCTTACATTTAATAAATAAATAAATAAATAAGGGTGCAAATAAAATTATTTAAATTTCTGATTTTCATTGGTTGAGAATATATTGATGTGATATCTGTAAAAATAATTTTAAAGTCATAGTAGATTTCTCACTTCTGGCTGACTAGTCTGGGCAATTTGCGCAATAGTGTAAATGCTAACATTTTGTACAAAAGTAGGCAATTATTGCACAAAACATCATTCTTGCTAACACAAGAACCCTGAAAATACCCAGAAAATACCGGGCACTGCATTTTTGTCCTCCTCTCATGTGGGGATGAGGAAGAACATACATCCCTACTCAAGACTAACCTTATAATTAATCAATTAATTAAAGCAGCAGGGCCTCTAAAGACTTGAAATGCAGGCAAAACTGCTGATTTACACTCTCTGGTTGAGGACTCTGAAATCACTGGCCTTGTAGGCTGTAACAACAATCATATCTTCTTCTGCATGATCTGTGCAAATCCAGGTGGGATGGAAGCTGAGTTTTGCCAGATAGCTGAGGCAAACTCCGACTGATCATCATCTGCCAGTAGGTACAATTTATTTTTCATCTGTAAGGTTATGAATTTTGTTTAATTTATTTTGCAGCTATAACATCTGATTTTAAAAGAGCATATTTAAAGAGGCTGAAATACATGGTAATATCACCTCCCAGAGAACAAGGCTTACACTTGTATTAACGTGTGCTAATTTTAGTCCTTCACTTTTAAAAAACCTGTCATTGCCTTTTAAATTTGTGAACCACTTTTCTTCTCTACTGGAATAATTTCGTCTGAGGTTTTATTCTCCAGCTATTTGAGAATGTTTTATATTTTGTATTACTGTACACATTATTGTTACAGGGTTGCATTTGATTTCTTCTTCTTCTTCTTCTTCTTCTTCTTCTTCTTCTTCTTCTTCTTCTTCTTCTTCTTCTTCTTCTTCTTCTTCTTCTTCTTCTTCTTCTTCTTCTTCTTCTTCTTCTTCTTCTTCTTGTTTTTCTTGTTTTTGAATTGCTACATTGTTTTAACCCAAAACCAGAAATCCCAATTTCATTTGTGTTTATTATTTTTTATATTTTATTTTTCAATAAAGATGCTTTTGACCTTTATTTTCCACTATCCCCAACTCTACCCATTATACACATGTGTCCATAATCAGCCCACTGTACAAACAACAATTCACCACAAGTGAATAACGGCAAAAGATCTATTTTTAATAAATATTTCAATAATCAAACTGCAAAGAAAAAGAGTTTTTCCTTCACAATTCCTTGAAAGCAGTTCTTCAGTAACAGGGAAAGCCAAAAAGGAAATTGGTTATGACTTCAAAAGAGAAACTTGCTACAGTGTATTCATTCTCACACCAATGTATCTATTCTGTTGTGGAGAGACTATTGCTTTGAAGGAAAGAAGGTTAGAAAGAAAGTGTGTATTTTGCTTTAAACCTTCATAGAAAATGTTTCTGAAGCCAGCCAGCCTTTCTCTAGTTGCGGATGGGTGCCTTTCACCAGAGAGGTGCATCCCAACGGAAAAGCGCTTCTATGATGAAAGAAATCCTTCTGCAATTGCTGAAAGGCTGGCTGGCTGGCCCCTCTCCCGTTTCGGCAAGTAGACCAGGGAGACAGCCTTTCAGCAATTGCGGAGGGATGCCTTTTGCAAGAGAACCGCTTCCCCACCGAGATGCGCTTCTCCGTGTGAAAGCGCTTCTCTGGGGAAGGACACCCCTCTCCAATTGCTAAAAGGCTGTCTCCCTGTTCCACTTGCTGAAATGGGAGAGGGGCCAGCCACACAGCCTTGTGCTCTCTGCAGAGGAGTGCATTTGCTAGAGAAACATTTCCCCGTGGCACCCCTCCGCAGATAGCAGATGGATCTGTTCTCGTTAAATGAGGCTTTGCTCGCTCAACGAGGCAGACATTTTGGGGGGAAATGCTGCTCGCTAAGCAAGTTACTCGTTATGCGAGTTACTCGTTATGCGAGGTATTACTGTCTTACCACCAGAAATACCACTGCTTTGACTACCGGTATGTGAATTTTTGTTTTCAAGGTGATGTCTCTGCTTTTAACTATGTTCCCCAGGTTTCTCATAGCTTGTCTCCCAAGAATCAGTCACCTTTTTATTTCATGGTTGCAATCATCATCTGTAGTGAGCTTTGATCCTAAGAATATAAAGTCTGTCACTGCTTCTACTTCTTCCCCATCTATTTTCCAGGAACTGATAGGGCCTGTTGCCATGATCTTGGTTTTCTTGATGTTGAGTCTCAAGCCAGCTTTTGCACTCTTCTCTTTCAACCTGATCAGGAACTTCTTTAGGTCTTACTCACTTTCTGCCATTAGGGTGGTATCATCTGCATACCTCAAATTGTTGATGTTTCTCCCAGCAATTTTGATCCCAACTTGTGATTCCTCCATCCCTGCATTGCGCATTATGTGCTCTGTGTATAAGCTGAATAAGCAGGGTGATAAAATGCAGCCTTGTCTTACTCCTTTTCCTATTCCAAACCACTCCATCATTCTGTATTCCGTCCTAACTGTTGCTTTTTGACTCATGTACAGATTTCTCATGAGACATATAAGGTGTTCTTGGAAGCTTTATGTGGTTCAAAATGCTGCAGCCAGATTGCAAACTGTGCTCTGTTACTATTTTTAAAATACCCAAAGATGACTGGAGTGTTTATTTGGCTATGTGTTACCTTATTTACACTAAGCTGATATCCTGGCATTCTAAGCTAGAGGGGCAGCAGCTCAGAAGCAGTAATGAACAACTTGTGGGCAGAAGTCCTACTAGTGAGTAATGGCGTGACTGACAAATGCAGCCATTTCTGCATTTATGACAGCCGCAAGCGTGTTTATGCATGTGTGGGCACATTTTACAGCTGATGTAAGACACACCCACACATGTGTAAATGTGCCTGCTTCCACTTCCGGGTCCGGGAGCGAGTGGCCTGATGAAACGGTGCCAATCCCTGCTGTAGAGAAAGCAAGCTGAAATTTCTTTCAGTGAACTTTTAGCATAGAAACATCTATACATGTTGTCCATCCATCTCAAAATGTATCTGGTTCTGGACATTTCTGCATACAGCTCTTGCCTTCTTCCCTGTTGCTATGTTCCATTTCTAGTTTTTATTTTTAGCTACCAAAAATGTTTTTGCCTTAAGTTTTGGTTTATTCTGAACCAAATGCTCAAGAGCTCCTGTTTCCTTCTCCCTAGGGACCAGTTTAAATGCTCTACTACCTATTTTCTAATGATTAAATGTTAGCAGTGTGTCAGAATCACATCAATGTTGTTGTTGCTGCTGCTACTGATTAGTATAATGATGTCTAATTTATGTCAGTCTTTTACAAGGTTTTCTAGAATACCAGTCCCTTCCTGAGAGGGTACACTGAGGCTATGTACAAGCTAGCTTTTTCATTAAAAAGAACAATGTGTGCAAATACTATCCAATTTGATTTGCATCCAAATATTTGTCATACAAATTGGGAACAACTTGCTGTGAGCTGATTTGGAAGGTGCTTGAACTGATTTGGTTTTTGGTTAATGAAAGTACAGTACTGTATTTGTAACTACTTATATTTCCATGTTTTCCTATGAGAAATGGGAGAAGACTGAAAATGAGGAAAAGAAAAGGCTCTCACAAGGGAAGGGCAATGCTATGCAGCACCATCAACTGTGGAAATGTGATGGACCTTCTTTCTGATCTGCTTTTATTTGGATTCTTGCATTGAGCAGGGGGTTAGACTCAATGATCTCATAATCCCTCAGTTATTCTATGATTCTTCTTTCATGTTGGAAGCAATCTAATAGTGCTTCTAGAGTGGAAGGAGCACACAGGTATTGCTTTAGTATGTTCACAGTCAACACATTCTTCAGGTAGATCCATCAATTCCCTATGATCAAAAGACCACATGGGAACCAATGGTGTCTTGAGACAAAAGTAGGTAATGTTTAATTTCTGAAAATATTTCCTAACTGATGATGTAATCAGCTTTACATGGCATAATTTATGTGAGCCGGATTTCAGCCGCAGACATATAGGAACACATCCCTTCCTCAGGAAGTAGCTGCTCAAGGTTCATTAATTTTAGGTGCTTATCCAGCAAAATTAAAATCAAATTAGTAAGAAGAAACAGAAGCGGAGATTGGAAATGTGTCTGCATACCCACCACTTTTTTCATCAATTCCCTGGAAACTACCAGTAAGGCAACTTCTCCAGAGTTTTATATACTGCATGTTGCAATAATTCTGTGCAGATTACAGTAATGAAAATTGTCAAAGGCTGGATATTGCCTTTCCCAATTCTACCCTGCACTTCAACACATCCCAGTATTTATCACCAACTGTAGCATGGTCCAAATGTTCTCCATTTTGCCAGCATAAAGATGCCATGTCTACTCTCAATTCCACTTTTCCACTTATAAATACTTTAAACCAGTATTTCAGAAACCTAAGTCAATTCCCCCAAAGCAGTGATCAGTCAATGTACTGACCTAGGCTTCTGAGAACTGAAGTCACCCTGTGGGGTGTGAGCCCCACATTGGAAACCACTGCTTTAAACTTTACTTTGGTAGATTTTTTTAAAAAGGCATTTAATTATAGGAAGCCTAAAAAGCCATGAAAGTTATGAAGACAGACTATTTAGAAAAATATAAGGACAGAACACAAATGATCTTGCACAGAAAAGCTTTCAGAACAAATAGATGGGAGGTGAATAGGGATGAGGGAATCCACAATCAGTTCTATTTAATCTTAGCAAAGGTAGGAGCGATTATCTTCCCTTCCATTGCACAATGTTATTGTAGCTTTGACAACAGGATGCTCAAGATCCCCCACTTTATGAACTATGTTAGGAAAACAAGAAATAGACAGTTTATCCAATTAAAAAGTAATAAGATAAAAAGGCACAATTGAATTCATGGAGATCTGTTCATAAGAATTAAATTTACTCAAGAATCTGAAGTAAACAATAAGGGGTAAAGGTTGCCCTTGCTCGAAAGCCAGTTGTATCCGACTCTAGGGTTCAGTGCTCATCTCTGTTTCAAAGCCAAAGAGCCAGCACTGTCTGCTTCTGCAGACCTTTCGGTGGTCATGTGGCAGGCATGACTAGACACCGGAGTGCACTGAACGCTGTTTACCTTCCCACTGCAGTGATCCCTATTTATCTACTTGCAATTTCTTGCTTTTGAACTGCTAGGTTGGCAGGAGCTGGGACAAAGATGGGAGATCATTCCATCCTGCAGTACTTGGGAATTGAACTGCTGACCTTCCAGTCAGTGTCTTAGCCAACATGTCTAAAATATACATCTCTTCTATGAGAACATCCACCACCATTCCTACTCAGCTGTAAGCCTCACAAAGCAATACAATACAATATCCAACACTGTTCTACAAGTCATGCACTGAATTATTAAATACTAAGTAAAAGAAGCAAGATCTGTGCCTCTAAAATCATCTACTTGTGATTTGATATAAATATATGTACTCATCCATATTTAGTGTAGCAGTACAGTACTGAAATAATGAAATGGTGAACAATTAACACATATTCTTCTCACCAACTACTCACATCAGGTGCCCAAACTGCAACCCCAAACCCACTTATTTATTGCAAAGTGCCAAAATGGCAAAAGGAGAGGGAAGAAATGATCCCATTGGGCTGCTGGGTAGAGGGGTGGGGCAAACTCTGTGCTGGGAGAGGGAAGAAGCGTTCCCGTTGGGCTGCTGGGCACTGGAGCAGGGAGAACTCTGTTGAGGCGACCACATGGGTGCCCACAGAGAGAGCTCCGAGTGCCACCTCTGGCACGCATGCTATAGGTTCACCATCACTGCTATAGGCATTTAAATTTTCTTCAATCACTTATGGAACTGCATGGAAGCCATCTGCAGGCATAAAGGAGCAATCAAGTTTAAACACAACAATTACATTTTGCTTGTAAGGTTCTTCTTGTAAGATAATTCCAAAACATGAGCTGTACCTGATGAGTGGTCTGGCAAGGAAGAGTCTTACACTGAGGAGGAGAATCATCCAACTTGTTCTCAGTGAACACTTCTACCACTTAATAGTGTAGTAGAGAACTGAGGATATTTACATTAAATAGATGACTATCATACTAACTGCTGGGTGGGGTAGAATTTTTTTTTTTTGGGGGGGGGGAGGGAGGCTTACCACCATCCTTACATCCCCACCACTCATTTAGCCCTCCGTACCTTCAAGCATTATCCCTGGATAGGGCTTGTAAGGCACTTAAGGAGCTTGTGATTTTTTTTAAAAAAGGTAATATTGAAAGTGAGATGCCTTAAGAATACTGACATTCTTGAAAAGAAGTATATCTTACTACCAGATACAAAACAAATGAAACCTACAATTAAACCTTAATTCCCAGTTTGTGTGATTCCAGAAACATTTGTCTGGTTGTTCTTGGAAAAGAGGCAACTGTGCACCAACTAGACCAGTGATGGCGAACCTTTTAGAGACCAAGTCCTCAATGAGGCACACCCTTGGCAACATCATGTGAGTGCATCCCCACCCTGGCTGTCAGGCGGGATTTCAGCAGGGCCATAGAGGGTGGCCAAGATGGGTGCTGCTCACCTTGAGTTAGCAGTTTGCCCATCCTCAAACACCCAGCTGCTTACATATATGACACATATATATGACATTGTTGCCCGTCCTGCAAAAATATTTGCCCACCCTCAACCACAACTAGAATCCTGGCTATGACCCTGGATTTCAGCCTCCCCTCTCACTTCCTCATTGATGGAGGGAGAGGGGTGGGTGGGCAAGCAGCACTGCCATTGGTGCCAGCAGCACATGCTACCTCTGGCACGTGCCATAGGTTCACCAACACTGAACTAGTCCTTTGATCAGATCCAGCAACACAATTCCTATGTCTATATTATTTGTAATATCTTCAGAAGCAAGGGTAGTGTTTGATGAGAGAAACTGCCAGACAACTCATGTAAATTACCTATATTCCACAATCTATTTTGCAAAGCATGGTCAGTTATCAACCCTTCCCATCCCAAGTCAAATGGCCCATCGTCAGCAAGCTTTGAATACTAAACTTCATTTTATGCTTTCTCTTTTTGTTCTTGACTAGCAGAGACAGCTGCTGCCCAAGTCTCAACTTGTTGCTAAACTCCTTGAGGTGAATCTTCTCCCTTGCTGACTCTTCTCATTCATTCCCTTTTGGAGCCTGATGGTTGCCAGGGGCACCGTTAAAAACAGTTCCACTAGCATAAAACCTCTAACATGAGCTTATTCTGCTGCCTTTGGAGATTCTTCTGCAAAGTGACAGTTGTTGCATTTTGCCCAGATTTTGCCATTTGCCGCAGTGAGTCTGACAGCTCTTAGTGTTCAGTGACAGCAGCCCTTGAATAATTAAGGCAAGTCTCAGAATCAACAGAAATGTTTTCCAAACATTTCCAGGACAACATAAAGCCTAAGAAAGTGGCAAAGCAAAACTAGTATCTCTCTCTCTCTCTCTCTCTCTCAATCTCTTCCCCACCCCAGTGGAACAGATTAAAATCGTTGTATGTGTGTGCGTGCGTGTGCGTGTGCACATGTGTGTGTGTGTGCGTGTAAAGTGTGTGTTATAAAGTTATAACTCAATACAGTAAAACCTTGCATAAAGAGCACCTCGCTTAGAGATTAACTAGCTTAAAGAGCAGAGTTTTCTCTGAATGGTCGCTTCGCTTAACAACTAAAATCAACCAAAAACTCGCTTAACAACTAAACCTGGGTTTGCAATCTCCCCCACTAGAATTCACAATTGGTCACTTACAATGGTGTTTCATTTAAAGAGTAAACTTACTTAAAGAGCAATCCGGTGGAACGCATTTTGCTCTTTAAGTGAGGTACCACTATATTGGTATAAATTCTCATTAAGCTCTCAACAACAGCAATCACAACGATCGTTATACTGATTTGCTTAGAATACTTAAATACTTGGACAAAGGTTCACTAGGTGATTTTCACACAGAAACTTTTTGGGCCGTGTGCCAATCATGTGGTTCAGGAACCCGGTCACTATACCAGGGGCCGGGTGCGGCCCCTGACGCCAATTCATCCAGCCCACAAAGCCGTCACTCCTGGAAACGGAAGTAAAATGTGCCAGAACTTACAATTCCAGGAGCAACAAGGGCTTCGCGGGCTGGATGAATTGGTGTTGGGGGCCACACCCAGGCCCCGGGCCTTAGTTTGGACACCACTGAGATAGACAGACAGAGACATCAAATAGATCAGGAGTGCCCAAACCTTTTGTGCCGGGGGCCTGACCATACCCCCAGAACAGCTGACCAGGCCTGACTACACCCCCGGAAGCGAGCATGTAAATGTATAATCTGATATATTGTACTTTCTTCACTTTCTTGTAATCTTCATCAGATTAGAATACTACACCAAAGGTTGACATGAGAAGTTGGTGGGAAATAAGTTTTGCTTCTTTTGTAAACACAATAAATAAAAAAGAAAAAGAAAACATGTGTTGAAAAAGTCATCTTGGGAGTGAGGATGTTTAAGTAATTTGAATTGATGTGTTAAATTTTCCCTTAGAACAATATGTCATGTTCTATTTCTCCTTGCATGTAAAGATAGGTTACAAATTTCCTTCCAGTTTGTGGCATGCTGCCATACAGAAAAGACATAAGTTTATGAATTGGGAGGGGTTTTTTTTGCCTTAAAAAAAAGGACAGAAGAGCCAAAAATTGCTCTATGACTAACTGTATTTTTGTAAAAACTCTGCACCAAAACAACTGGATTGGTGGGCTTGTCTGCCACACATGAAAGTATATCCCAATGTCCCCAATATTGTCCTCCAACAAGATGAACTGATTTCTTTACTGATATAGCTTTAATTGAGTGGTGTAAAATGCCACCTATGCAGAAGCTTAACAAAGTGGTTCTTAAATTTGGAAGAGATTAATCTGGAAGGAGACTTTCTCCATGTACATCAGATATGGTTATCCCCAAATTGCTTTCTTAAATCATGTTGGGACCTAATTTACAGCCCATAGTAGGATTCGATTAGTACCGTATATGCTGGTGTATAAGATGACTTTTTACCCCTGAAAAACATGCCTCCAAGTTTGGGTGCCATCTTGTACACCGGGTGCACTTCAGTTGAATAAAATACAGTAATACCTCGGATAACATTTGCCTCGGATAACGTTTACCTCAGATAACGCTTAAATCGCATAACGTTAAGCAATCTGGGGAGGAGAATTGCATTGAATAACGTTAAGGTCCTATGGGATGGATCGGATAACAACTTTTAATATCAGATGACAAACAGGAGTTTGAAGGCTTTTAAAGAGAAACTGTCACGCCAGCAAACTTGCTAGGGACTTGCCTGGCACTTGCTCTCTCCCTCTATTTGTTATCTTCCTTCTATCATTGACAGTTCCAGTTTGGTTAATAGATTAGAAAACAAACAGCATGGAAGCTCCCATAGGTTTATTGTTCCATTCAGCTTTAGTGAATTGTCTTTGGTGAATTACGTTTAATAAACTTGCACTGTTTTATGTTTACTGTACATGGTTGATAACATACAGCCTTGTGACAGTTTTTCTGCATGTCATAAGCATTTGAATATAAATTAACATGTTGAAATCAAATCTGATGTTCTTTTACGTTTTATTTGGTGTGTGGAAGGTGTTCAGAAGAGGGGGTAGTCTTATACAGCAAGTATATAACAAACTCTATATTTTGAGTGGAAATGTTGGGGGGTCGTCTTATACACCCAGTCATCTTGTACACCGGCATATACGGTATTTCATAAAATTTTAAAGCCAGCCTTCACTAGAGATTTTCTGAGGTTAGTAGTAATGTTTCAAATGTAGTTAATTGTCTAGTGGCTTATACTTTCACTATCTAAGGGGCGGGGGAATGAACAATATGAAATGTTTGAAACTAGGAATGTTTACTTAATTAACAGTTGCTTCCTTGGTTTGGGACTAGAATTGTTATACAAAACTCTTATTCAATATAAACTGCAGTCTTTCCACAATTTAAATTGAGCCCATTTATCACCGTCATAAAATAATGGATGGGTAACAAATGGGGATCAATGGGGATAGAGCAGAAAACAACTTGTTTTGCTGGTTTTTCCAAATTCTTAATACATGCATAAAAAAAACATTACTTTTCAGTGGTATGCAGTTAAATTTTATAAGAAGAAAGAAAAGCCCTTTCACTTTCTCCAAAATCCTTAGGTTTTATTTCCAATGGTAACATGTGCGAGTCTGAGAGCCAACAAGTGTATGAAATATTTGTTTTATCTGAGATTCTAAATAACAAATTTTAAAATTGGGGACTTCCAATCCTCCATCTTTTTCATTATGGAAACTCACATCATAAGATACTATTGATTTCTTTGAACTATAAATAAAATTCATACATATAGTCTGCCAGTATTTAAAGGCCACATCTGAGATCCCCGTAGGCAAAACATAATTTAACTTAGGCTGAATTGACATCTTAACTGCTATTAAGCAACCCAGTACTGACAGATTCAATTTTTGTCATTGTATGAGCTTTTAACTAGATGTAACAGTGGTTTATAGTTTAAGACATTAACTTTAGTCAAATGAGAAAGAACCATGACTCCTAAGCATTTTATTGAAGAGCTGGTTTTATCTATTGGTAAGATCAGACAAATGTTGACTATCAGGAGAAGACATATTAAGTACAAGTTAAGTTCATGTTAAATACTAGAATCTTAAATTTGCTAGTTATTCTTCAAATCTGAGGCTAGACCAAATTCTTACACATTTTTTTAAAAAAATATGTACTGTACCTAGTTTAGATACTGTAATGACAATGTCATCTGCAAATAGGTTTATCACACATAAAGACTCCCTATATATTTGAATCTCTCAAATATGCTTTTGATTCAACTTCAAGCATAAAAAATATAGAGGGAAATGGACAGCCTTGTTTAGTCCCCCAAATGATTATTTATAGGATCTGAGTCCATGTTGTTACTTTTCAAAATGGCTTATGTGCAATATTCTTTTAAAAATACTATTTGCACAAGCTATAAAAATCTTTAGTGGCAAATGATGCAATGTATGTATTGTTTCAATCTTTTGTACTATGATATATCACATGGAACAGTGTTCTGATTGGATCAGAAATTTATCTCTGTTTTATGAAGTCTTAGTTTCTCTTTTTCAATAGATGTTGTGGCAAGTTTACCCCAATCTATTGGCGAACACATCTGTGATTAATTGAGCATCTTGATTGAGTAGTGTAGTTGAACGAAATGAATTGATTTCTGTGGGATTTTTCTTTAGTTTGTTGATTAGTACTAGCTTGGTTAAATTTCAGAAGGATGGAGTTATATAACTATTTATAACTGAGTTATACAAATCAAGAAACAAAGGTGACAGCTGGTCCTCAAACAATTTATAGAAACATCTATCAAAACCATCCAAATCAGATGCCTTGTGTGGTTTTAAATTTTGACTTAATTTATGTAACTACTCAGATGTAACTGGTTTACATACAAAGAGTCTACGATTTTCAGTGAAATTTTAAAAAATTGCTTTGGCTATCAGATCATTAATTTTAGTTTCATTAGACTTTGATGTAGTGTACGACGAATTAAAAATTATTTTAAAAGATTATTAATTTTAGTAGTCTCATAAGTTTAAAACATGAACCTTTTACAAGCCAATTATTGCAACTCTTCAGATTTTTCCTTCATCTTATTAAGAGTTTCTAGAGATTTTATCTGAAAAGTGACTCAGTTTCTAGAAGCCTGCGATACTTGTTTTAAGTGGTAATATTCAGTACTATATAATGTCCCGTTCTACAACCTTTAAAACATCTCGCAGCATAGTGATAGGCACTTTCAGTATATTATTATCTTTGATATAGTTCACAATTGTCTCTTTAATTTTTATGTAGTTTCTTTTCTACATAATAAAGCTGGGATCACTGACTATGAAAAATGATTATGTCTTGGCCTGAAAAGCTTGTAGTGGTATATAATCAGAAGCTATTGGGGAACCAGTTTATGTCAACCTGAGCTATACTTTCCACGTACTATAAACCCTCTATCCTTGATTATGAGTCATGAAGTTTGGAAAAGTAAGAGTACGATAGTCCTTCTCACTTGGTATAGTTCTCGCTAGGTATTTATCAAGCTGAATTCACTGAAGAGTTTTTGCAATTAACAGCGATGTAGAACTTTTTAAGTATTGCTGTCCAAAACACTTACAGTCATATTAAGGTCTCTCTCAAGCAAGATCTCACCCTCCTTGAAAACAAATAGTTTTGACAATGTAGCTAAAAAAAGTATTCTCTGTGCTTGGACTATATACAAATTCTTAATATAATGTTGCCAATAGATTCCTTTAAAAAAGAACTTGCCATTCAAATCTTTTAACTCTCCTTCACATTGGAAATTAATCTGTGAGAAGAAGGTGATCAGTGCTGCACATGATTTAGAACTTGCAGCTGAATGAAAGGAATTTAATCTAGTTCGTGTCATAAGGATGGGTCCTCTTTGTGATGGGTTTCTTGCATCATTAATATGTCAGGGTCATCAAGTTTTATAATGCTTTGGATTCAGCTCCATTTAATTGAAGAACCCATTCCACTGCCATTGAAAATATCATGTTTAGATCTGACATCCTAATTTAAAATAGGAAGGTTCCTTGGGTTGACCTGAGAATAGCTGTAATTTGGATACCGTATAAAACCAATCAGAAATCAGATAGTGATGACAGCAAAGTTTAAAACTTGAAATGCAATCTGTACCACTGGAGGAAAAACAATTTGTGGCACATTAACCAATGTTTAAAAAGCCACTATAAAATGTGCTTGAAATAGCCCTTTCTGTAACAAGTCCCAGGGTGTCAACCAAGGGACAAGAGCAACAGGGCAAAATCTGAGAGAATGTACATAAGACAAGAGTAATATTATTTTAAACATCTTCAGCAATGCCAATTAATCTTCTTAGACCATTATTTGCAAAATATTTAAAGGAAACCGAGCCATAAGCTCATAAATCTGATCTTTAGATATAATTCCAATAAGAAAAATTATCACAGAATTAACAACCAGATATTTTATTGCTGTGTGGGGTGGACACTATTGTGTCTGGCTTTCACTTCTCCTCCTTGACACTCGACAGAAGTAACAGTAATGACTCCTTTTCTGGCAAGGTGGAAATTTCTCCTGGAGACATTCTATCCAAAGAAAAGAAGTATTCTTGTGCCTTAAATAGTGAATTGAGAAAGGTTCTTTTCCCATCGTGATTAATAAACAGTTTTTGGATGTTTTTATCTGTATGTGATTCCTTTTTCACATAAAAAGTTTGTCAATGACTGGTATATTTTGCAGCATTTAAAAGTTAAAGGTGACTTTTTAAAAAATCAAAAGTAGGGACAGACTTTACTTTCCCAGGATCAAAGATCACTGAAGATGGTGATTGTGGCCATGAAATAAAAAGGCAACTGATGCTTGGGAGACAAGCTATGAGAAACCTGGGGAACAAAGAAGCCTTTGAGATGTGGTGTTGGATGACAGTTTTGAGAGAACAAATAGGTCAATTCTATAAGAAATCAACCCTGACTGCTCCTTAGAAGGTCAAATAGTAAAGACGAAGCTAAAGTACTTTGGACATCAAATGAGGATTCACTTGAGAAAGCCTTGATGCTGGAAATGGTGGAGGGCAAAAGAAGAAGGGGCGGCCAAAAATGAGATGTCTAGATGGTAATGTAGATGGGCACAGAGCTGGGCAGGTTAAGGAAGATGGTAGAAGACAGAGGTGCCTGGCAGGCAATAGTCACAAAGGGTCAGAATCGACTGTGTGACTGAACAACAAAAATGTTTGAATTCTGGAACATAATAGGATTCTTGTCTTTAAGAGGTACTAAGGCGGCATTTTTACTCTGTTGCCCTCAAAATGTGACAATTATGTGACCTGAAATAAAACCCTCTTTTGAAACATGCAGTTCAGGACATAACTCTGTAAATAGTTGGAGATTTTAAGTAATCAGGTCAGTTCCAGCTTCTGGAGAATTGACTCCTTTCACTCTCAAATTGGAGTGTCTTCCTTTGTTTCTGACTGTTTCTCCAACAGATCTCTAACCTTTACTTGAATGGGATTAACAGCAGCAGCAGTTCTTCCCTCAGTTGTTTTATTTGTTCAGCTACATCATACATCAGATCCAAGTTGCCTTGAGGCTCTTCACTGACTTCTGGAATCCGAGGTGATCCAGCCCAGACACAGAAGCTTATGGCTTCAATGAAATCTACTCAATCTACTTAGGTCATCAGATTACTTTTGTTTGTATTATAATGTTTATTTTGGAAGAGTCCTTGGAAGTACAGGTGGCCTTTATGAAAGAGATCTCCAGAAGTCTACAGATATCATAATGCAGATGGAGAGCAACATCAATCTGGTTTGATTGTTTGCATCCTTGTCCCTTTTAGGAATCTGTATTCTCATTGCATACTCTTTGTGAAATATTTATTACATTATGGGCAGTGATCATCTGTTTTAACAGTAAATAGTTTTAATAGATGAAGGTATAGGTAAATAAGTTCAAATCAAATAAAACTCAATCAAAATTGCTAGACAAAATAAAAAATGCAAGCTTAATTGGAAAAAATGATTCAAAACTGATAAATAAAAAATATATAGTTTGACTTCTAATACTTCTTTTTAATTGTTTTAAATTTTAATAAGTATATTAAATAATAAATTGAAAATAATAATAATATAATTATAATTATAATGTAATTAGTATTAATTTGACAAACAATTTTACTAATATTTTGGTTAACTACATTTTCAAAATAGATTGTAGTAAAATAAATTTAATAAACAAATTACCATATTTGATGGCAGTACTGTACAGTAAAACCTTGGATAATGCTAAAACTTGGTTCCACAAGTCCTAGTGTTATCCAATTTTTAATGTTATTCGATGAATGTTAAAATCCTATGGGATGCATTGGATAATGTTAAAACTCCATAGAGATACAGTACATTGTAACCGGCACAGGCTTTAGCTAATGTTATCCTATGCATCTCATAGGATCTTAACGTTATTTGATGCAAATTCCCCCCATTGCTCAACGTTATCCAGTTTTAGCGTTATTTGATGCAAACATTATCCGAGGTATTACGGTATTTTATTTTATATATTTTATTAACATTCATTCAATAAGTATTTACCCTTTTTGCTAGTGTAAAAGACACATCTGAGTATAAGATGCACTCTGTTTTTCCAGTGTACTTTAAGGGGGGGGGGGTACTGCAAGGGTCTTGATTCAGTTTAGTACCCTGTGCTATTTCAAATGTAATGGGATCCAAATTGATTGAAACCGAATGAGTTCCAAATCAGTTTGGATCCCATTACATTTGGATCCCAATGAATATCAGGAAAATCAAACCTCCCATTTATTTGCATTAGAAAATTAAAATTGTTTCCCCCCTAGAGTATTATGACATTTTAATACATTTGCTAAGATTCTGTTGCTTCATACAGTACGTAGTACAGTCAAACCTCTACATACGAATTTAATTCGTTCCTCGAGGTTGGTTGTATCTCGAAAAATTCTTATCTTGAATTTCCCATAAGAATGCATTGAATGCAATTTCCCATAGGAATGCATTTTGTATCTTGAAAAAAATCCTATTAAATTTTTTTATCTCGAACCTGATTTTTCTCGGAGATTTCTGGATGTATCTCAAGTTTTTCTTAAGCCAAGTTGTTCTTATCTAAAGGTTTGGCTGTAACTTGAATAGGCTCATCGGATCATTGTGGATTTGGTGAATAATTCCTCTGCATGTTCCATTGATTCAAATAGGCCTACTTTAGTTGCGATAAAATCTAAACATTGAAAAGGGATAAGCAGATAAAGAAAAAGTCAGGGTCTAATAATAGTGCAAAAAGGAGACCAGCAGACTCACTAATGAAGCAATAAATATGCAAATATGCAGGACTAAACTGGGAAGGAAACAGGAAATGAATATTGTAAGCTGGGTACTGATGTGATGACTAACACAAGCTACAGTAAGAACAAAACTGCCACAATACCAGCATGGAGTTCACTGAGACTACTGGCCACATTCTTATCCAGACCAGATGAAAAGCTGATTGGTGAAGACTAAATGTGGTGACTTAACACACTAATATTTAAACACAATAAACGGATTACTATAGAAATAAATTAATTAGGAAGACAAAAAAGGATTAAACTGGGCTATTCAAATTAACACATTGCAGCTTGTTCAATTATATGCTGCTAACAGTTCAAGAAAAGCAGTATCACTTGAGACATTCACTCCTTCTGACTGTAAAGCTCTGGTGAAATTCTTGTCTGAAATTGTAAAGCAGAGCTGACAAAGACCAATGTCCAACTCCCCTCCTCCCATATCCTAGCATATTACCCTCATATGTTACAGTTTTTGCAATCTCTTCACTGTCTTTTGGTGTACCAAATCAATTCTATTCAGTTTGATTTTACTACTTTAGTACAAAAGCCATGATAAATTACATGATAAAAACAATGCAGTACAATACAATAGAATGGGTTCCAAGTTAAGTTTTAATTCATATTTAAAATACATTTTGCAAATTTACTGTATCTAAGAATAAATCATTTAAAATTACATCATGCAATCAGATTCTTGGCTCTATGGCTAAAATCAAGTAGATTACTAAATCAATTTGGAATGATCTAGAACCAATTCAGACCAATCTTAACCACTTGGAACCTGATCTGCATTAATGTGAACTGGGCTGATTTTTACAGTTTTCAAAATTTGTTGCTGGAAAATGTAATAGCTAGGTCTTTGCTATCAGTCAGCCTGTCTTGTCATGCTTGCTGTAACTGTGCACTTCGTTTCACAAAGGGAATAGATTGTTTATCACCAAAATAGGAATTGTGCCAAAAGCCAAAAACATGGTAAACAATATTAATTATCTTACTCTTATGCCAAAGCCTACATCTCTCAGAGGAGTTGCCAATGCTGACAATGCAATCTCCTCTCATGGAAAGGACTAGATTTGCATGGAATCTCTATTGCAGGAAGATTTTTTTTCCACAAATGTAGCCAGAATATTGTGATCGGGATGGAAGATGTAAGGCTATAAATCAGTGGTTTCCAACCTTTTTTTTGGCCATGCCCCACCTAAGCATCTCTAAAATCCTTATTGTCTCCCCCACACACGTAACATATAATTCTTATTATTTAAAATGTGAATTCACATGGAGGAAGCGTAAAAGGTCATTCACTGTTAACAACTTGAATTGCCCCCCTTAAAATACTCTAAATAATCACTTGTTTTATTCTTACATGGCTCTAAATCAGACTTTTGCAACATTTTCCTGCCAGGGGCCAGACCAGCTCTGGACGTTCCCCGCCAGGAGCGGGAGGCATGTTGACTCTCACTGTTTATGTTTTTGGCGGCGGTGATTGCACCATTTTCACAGCTTTTTCCTCAGCCTCCACTAGTTTCCAGGGTGGCGGGAGGCTTTTCGAAGCAATTATGCTCCTTTTGGATAATTTCCAATGCTTCCTCACTTTGTTTCGGTTGCTCAAACACACCGCTGGGCAACTTCCTGGTTCTGCACTAGGAACCAAGCCAATGATGCAAGCTCACCATGGTAAGTGATGCAATGAAACTTCTGGGGGGCACAGGTCTAGAGGTGCCCAGGTGGTCACCGTGGGCCAGATTAATGATATGCATGAGCCAGCTTAGGTCTGTGGGCTGGGGGTATACCTCAGATTAAAGCTATGTATTGTTCCCTCTTTCTACTACAGTTTTTTAAAATGTTAAGTACTGGCCTTGCAGAACCATTTGTCCCCTGGTAAATGTCTGTGTATGTTCTTACCAGTAAGTATGTGGGTGCCAAAAAAGGCAGATGGGAGCAGTGACACAGACAATAGACAGGAATCTTTTTTGGGACTAGAAGAAAGACAGAAAAGCAAAAAAGATACAGTCACCATACCAGAAGCTGGAAGCCATATGGGAAACTTCTCTTGTGAAATTTTGTTCTGAATTCAAATGTGTGACTATTGAGGGCAGCTGTGCCACGGCTATTTCACCTTCGCTGTGCCCCCTGCATCCTCCACAGACTCTCCCTGGCCAGTCAGGTTGGGGCTTGAGGGTAGCTGTGAGGACTGGCAATGGCTATTTCACTTTTGCCGTGGCCCCTGCGTCCTCCACGGATTCTCCCCGGCCAGTCGGGTTGGGGCTTGAGGGCAGCTGTGAGGACTGGCCATTGCTATTTAACCTTTGCCGTGGCCCCCGCATCCTCCATGGATTCTCCCTGGCCAGTTGGATCAGGGATTGAGGCAGCTGCGCAGACCAGCCGGTTGACTGAAGACCGCTACCTCCACTGTCATGGGATGAGATAAGGACTCTTCTGATTCTCCTGATTGTATTGTATATATATTTTATAGCTTTTTGTATTGTATATCTGTGTTAGTACTCATAGTAGCTCTTCTCAGTAGGAGGGAGTTGATTTTTAAAAGGATATATTGTAATATATATGTGATAATAAATAAAAAATATATAATTGCAAAAAAAAAGGATATATTGTTATAGGGATTGAATCCCCTGTGTATTGTATTTTCATTATTATTTTTTTTACTGATTGTTGCATTATGTTCAGTGGTGGACTTCTAAAAATGTTATTACCACACTGTGGGTATGGTATTGTGGGTGCTGCCGGAGGGGGAGCCCTGCATTGCTCCAGAATTAGGACTACTTTATTTCAAAACATGGATGGGTGGGACCAGCTGGAATTTCTGCCACCGGTTCCGGCGAACAGGTACAAACCTGCTGATGCCCACCACTGATTATGTTGCAATATTTATATTATGTTGTTGCTGTATCTTATATTATATAATTGTAATATATGTTACTCATGCCATGTTAGCTGCTCTGAGTCGCTTCGGTGAATAGAGCAGCATATAAGTCTAAATACAAATACAAAAAAATTATCGTGCTGTTCTTTTGACTAAATTCCGAGGTGTATATTCTTGTCAATACACACACACTTTCGTTTTTCATACTTAACTGCACTTTTGGGGTGGTTTTTTAAAAACTAGTTATCAAGAACTTAGTTTTCTTCACAATCATTTTTAGACATTTTAATATTCACTACTAATTCCACCAATTTTATTAAGAAACATTTGAAGATCACCTAAATAGTCAGCAAACAATACTGTATCAACCTGCATAACTGGGGCTGCAGATAATTTCCATACTGAGAATGAAAGCATGATCTGAATCAATGTGCACTTATTTTCAACATATAACATTTAAAGCAGTGGTGAGAACACATATCTCTGCCATATTTCTATGTTTTCTGCCATTTAATCTAGAATTTTCACAGCAGCAGATGACTAATTGCAACTAATGTCATCTTCTCTACAGTCTTGAGTTGGTTCTAATGCTGCTGCCCATATTCCCATGTGTTTTAGAGTAATTCATTTCCTCAAAGCTCCAAAGCCCCCTTGGCAAAGTTCCTTCACTTAAAATCATTGGCATTTCCAGGGGCCGGGTTAATTAGCTACTGCCTGATGTACAGGGGTTTTAATTAGTTTCCCTCAGAGTGGGTAAAAATCATTTTAAAATAAATAAATAAATAAAATCATATTTCTAAAATTTAAATCTGGTGTTTTAAATATAAAATGCTTTTTAAAAGAAAAATATATCTAGTTTTCTATTTAAAAAACATTATAGATAAAAAGTTATTCATTGAGAAATGAGGACTAGTTTAATTATATAGCATAAGGCTGTGCAATGTTTAATTTTTTTTTTTTTTTGGTAAATGAATGCCATTAATCTGTTCAAAATGTCATACTCTGAGGCAATTTTTCTATCTCAACTATCATAGATGCTTGGTTTTATAGTTCCCCAAACTGTCAATTTCTGTCTGCAGAGATCGCATGCTTCTTCATAGCAAAAATGTTATAAAATGAACAGTTGAGAAAAAGACATTAATCCCACTGATCCTTTTCAAATCTATGTACGAAGAATCAATCCCTTTTACCTCTTAGGAGTGGAATGGATCATGATTTAAATCAGTGGTGCCCAAACTTTTTTTTTTTTGCGGGCTGGTCCCACTGCTGACAGTTTTGACATCAGCAGCGGTGGTGGCGGAGGCAGCGCCGCAAATTTGAAACACGATCAGATTTAGCAAAGGCTGTTGAGGGGATGGGACCGAGTAAGAGGCTGCTCGCAGCAGCTTGGACAAAGCACGGTTGTTGCCTCCAGCACCACTGCTGCTGACGTCAGGAGGGGGCGGTCCGCGGTGAGCCAGGGTACTCACCATGGGCCACATTAATGATATGCAGGGGCCTAATTAGGCCCATGGGCTATAGGTTGGGCACCCTGATTTAAATCTACTCTTACCACTAGTTATTTAAATTTTGACTTTAATCAAATCCACCCTGTTTTTTCTTAATATTTTCTTTCTCTCTCTCTCTCTTGATCGTCCAAGATAGGTAAACATGTTGAATACCACTTGTGTGCATTACTAGATCACTGTTTGAAATGTCAGAAAACAAAACAAAAATAAAATAAAAAACACTGTAGCACTTTAAAGACTAACTGCTATATGTTTATTGTTAGCTTTTGTGTTTGAAATGTGCATTAGGTGCTTGCAGGCAGAAGAATCATTTATAAAGACCTCCAATAAATAATAAACAGATATGGAGACTTATTTAACTTTGGGCTCACACAGAATGTATAGATGTTATACTAATGGCTCTTTTAGGGTATCACACCAATCCAGCTAATTAAGGTATTTTAGGTGACAGTGTACACTTCCTGTCATCTGTGGCATCTTGTCCAAAATGATGACAGAAAAGGGACTGCCAAGTATGCTACTTTTATAATATATATACAGTATAGACATTTTGTATTCAAAATGTCAGTTAATGCAAAGCATGCCTGAACAGAGATTCCAAACCCCCCATTAAAGCTAAGCCTGCAAGACCAGCATCGGACACACTTCTTCTGGCAACGCTAGAGAGCCTACAACAGTGATGGTGAACCTTTTAGAGACCGAGTGCCAAAACAGCAACTCAAAAACACTTATTTATCGCAAAGTGCAACACAGCAACAGGGGAGGAAGTAAACGCTCCCATTGGGCTGCTGAGCAGAGGGGCGGAGCAAACTCTCTGCTGGGAAGATGGAGGAATTGCTCCCATTGGGCTGCTGGGCAGAGGGGCGGGGCGAATCCTGTGCTGGGGTGACTGCACAGGTGCCCACAGAGAGGGCTCTGAGTGTGCCCTCTGGCACGCATGCCATAGGTTTGCCACCACTGATATGGGACATTCCAAGGGAACAGATGGCTTATACCTCTCAAATAAGTACTTCACTCACCCTTAGTCATAGGTTCATCACCACTGGCCTACAAGGTGAATCATTTGCTTGTCCTCACTCTTTTTTATAAAGAGACTTTATAAAATATTAAGGTCTAAATACTTCTTATCTTAAATAGCTTCCGTTGGGTGTTTGAACACGATGTAACAATGTTTTGTGCTAAAATAAACTCAAGAGAGCTTGAAAACATATTACAAGGTAACTTAGTTTAAGTGTTTCGAACCTAGTAGCCTCCAACTTCTCTCTTTTTTTAACAGAGAAAAGGAACTGCAAATCAATAAAAACTGGTAGTTCATCTTTGTTCAATTTAGTTGTTTCTGGATGAACAGATACTTTCCAACAGCAAATATCCAGGGTGTCTGAATCTCAGAGCGCCCAGGGCTTTCTGCAATAAAATTAGCCGTAAAAGGTATAAACCTGAGAATCCATCCCCAGACTTGTTCTAGAGAGAAGCTCTCACTATGGAGCAAGTTGAATCATCACACAGTATTGACTGGCAATCAATTTTCAGCTTGCAGTACTTTGCTGAGCACACTGCACACAGCAAAACTAAAGCTACAGCAGGAATGCAATAGAATGCCCAATTACAGCAAGCAAACAAAAGGATGTATGGCTGGAGGCCCCCAACTCCAACCAAACCTGCACTTTTATTATCTACACTTTAAGTAATACACAGCAACATCATTTCCAAAGCAACTACCATATATACTCAAATATAAACAGAGTTTTTTAACCCCAAAAAGGAGGTTCAAAATGGGAACTTTGTCTATACATGGGCCAACAACCACGAGGTCTAAAAAGTATGGGGTTTTCAAAAGTTATTTGTCACTTTAAAAATACGTTTTGGGACTTCCATGGCAAAAGAATCTGAGGCGCAATTACACAACTGGCCACAAGAGGGCGAAAATTGCAATTTTCCATTAGAATACATTGACAATCAAAAAAACAAAACAAAATAAACAAAAAACACTGTAACACTTTAAAGACTAACTGCTATATTTTTATTGTTAGCTTTCAAGGATCAAGTCCACTTCTTCAGACAAGGAGTGAAATTTACAGGCATGGTTTTTATACACCAAATTCAGGGGCCAAAGGGAGCAGGGTGTGTTCAAGCAAAATGACAGACAAAAAGCAAGCACAACAATACAGCTTACCACAGCCAGCAGAAATCAAATACATCCATCTGTTTGACACCCAGCGCAGGGGATTAAATATTAGCGAAGGGTTTCTGGGACATTATCAAATTTGATACACAGATTGCTATATACTGCTAGATATTTTATATATTACAACCTTCCTGTCAATTCTCTTTAGCAAAACAGGAAGTAGCCAGGTATAGTTTTTGTTTGCAGGTCAAAGATTGATCAGAGACCAGAATGGGCTTTCTCATACCCTTTGAGATTGAAAGGGAGACATTTAGAGCTAATCTGAATAATCTATTGTTGCTGTTGGCTGTGGGAAGCTGTATTGCTGTGCTTGCTTCTTGTCTGTCATTTTGCTTGAACACACCCTGTTCCCTTTGACCCCTGAATTTGGTGTATAAAAACCTTGCCTGTAAGTTTCACCCCTTGTCTGAAAAAGTGGACTTGATCCATAAAAGCTAACAATAAAAATATAGCAATTAGTCTTTAAAGTGCTACAGTGTTTTTTATTTTGTTTTGTTTTCTGATATGCCTAAACCACAGACTAACACGGCTACTATTCCAAAAAATTGACAATCAAGTTCTCCTATTCTGGTTTGTTTTCAATTAATTCCTATGGAAAATCGCAAATGAAGAAAGATGCTCTACAATACAATCGTGTCACCCTTCCAAACTGGTGTGGAAAAAGAAAGGATTTTACTTGTACATTTGTGCCTTTGTCCCTGCTCCATGTGTCCAAGATGAAGGGAGGAAGCCATTTTCCGTCCTTGCAGGGGGAGCAAGAGGCTAGGCTAGGGCAACACTTCCTGCCTCAGTGCAATTGACCTGCCCACCCACTTTACTAGTGGGTGGTGCAACTACAGTTTTAAAAAATCACTAAAACAATTAATATTGTTGTATTTTAATATATTTTACTGAAACTCACTAGCAGCTGCTGCATTTCTCACTCTCAGCTTATACTCAGGTCAGTCTATTTTCCTGGGTTTCAAGGTGAAAATCAGGTACCTCGGTTATATTCGAGTTGGCTTATATTTGCGTATATACGGTATGCTTTTAGGGTTGAGACATTGGCAGCTGTCAAATGGGAGTCAGGAACTGTGTCAAGGCAAAATTCATAGCTCAGGAATATACCACCAGAATCTAGAGAGGAGGCTTTGATTCTGTGATTAATTAAGAAATTTCAGACAAAAGCTTAATGTTATGAGTTCTTAATTCCAATTTCAAATTTGGCAATGGTATTCCCCGTGGCAATGTATGGTTGCGAGAGTTGGACCATTAGGAAAGCTGAACGCAGAAGAATAGACGCCTTTGAGATGTGGTGTTGGAGGAGAGTTTTGAGAGTCCCATGGACAGCGAGGAGAACAAATAGGTCAATCTTAGAAGAAATCATCCCTTACTGTTCCTTAGAAGGTCAAATAATAAAGATGAGGCTAAAGTACTTTGGACATCAAATGAGAAGAGAGGATTCACTTGAGAAAGCTTTGATGCTTGGAAGGGTCGAGGGCAAAAGAAGAAGGGGACGGCCCAAGATGAGATGGCTAGATGGTATCGTGGAGACAATGGGCACAGAGCTGTGCGAGTTGAGGGGGATGGTGGAGGACAGGAGTGCCTGGCGGACAGTGGTCCATGGGGTCGCAGAGGGTCGGAATCGACTGTGCGACTGAACAACAACAACTACCAGTGGCTACAAGAGAGAAGACAACTTCAGACACTTCCAGGAGAAGCCTTTCCCTCACACACTTCCTGATGGTCCATCTATTGAACACTCAAATGATCTAAGTTAACTTGAAAGAATTCTAAAGTCCAAAATGTATAGTCTAACTATTTCATCTGTGGGGGTAGGTAACATGTTAAATAGTGCCTTTTATATCGTTGGGCAAAGATGCTATTTTCTACATGACATCACAAAAACTCCAATTTCAGAAATGATTGCCCCAATCAGATTTGCCAGTTACAAATCAAGAGGCTTTCTAGGAAAATTTGCATCCTGGGTGTTGCTGAAATATACTTTCACTGCCATTCCCTGCCCTCCACAAAATCAGAATGATCCTCAGCTGTAACTGTTAAAAATAGATAAGCAACAACCTTCTCTCCCTCCCCCCCTCTCTCCACATATGAATCGCTCCACTCCAAATGTTTCTCTGCGAACTCCTGAAAGCGGCAGATGATGATAATGATGATTCTTCATCTCCAAGGAGGGGAGGGGCAGATCATCTTATAGACAAGAAAAGGGCAGCAGTTTCCTCTATCAAATGTTTAAATTAAACCAAATGTAGCTGAGTGGTTAGAGGAGGGGTGGCCAACCGTGGTGCTCCAGGTGCTCTTGGACTTCAATTCCCAGAAGCCCAAGTCAGCACACCAGCTGATCAGGGCTTCTGGGAATTGAAGTTAAAGAGCACCAAGATTGGCCACCCCTAGGTTAAGAGTAGATTTGAGAGACCAGGAATGCTGTCAAATATGAAAATACATAAAACAAATATACAACACTGATGCTGATTTCCATGGATGAAAGGCAGGTTATAGGTGCAACTAACCAGATAACAATACCACAAACTTCCTTTAACCATGCAGCCACTGTAGCATGGGGTATCAGGTGGAAGGAACAAATATGAACATTAACAAAGAGAGTGCCTGCTTCTGTTAGACTGTCTCTGTTCTTTATACAGTGGTAAATTGCTTAAAGAGCATAATGCATTCCATGGGATTGCTCTTTAAGCGAGTTTGCTCTTTAAGCAAAACACCACTGTAAGTGACCAATTGTGACTTCTGGCGGGGGGGGGGGATTGTAAACCCCGATTTATTTTTTAAGTGAGTTTTTGGTTGGTTTTATTTGTTAAGCGAAGCGACCATTCAGAGAAAATCCTCCTCTTTAAGCGAGTTAGTCTCTAAGCGAGGCGCTCTTTATGTGAAGTTTTACTGTAATTGGAGTATTTGCATTGACATTTGCAACTACCCTAATGCAAACACAACCAGCATGGGAGGAGTTAGGTAACAGATCATAAGCAACAAAGCCTCAAGGTAAAGGAGAAGATATCTCTGCTATTAAGGCAAGTGAATGGATAGCTCATAGTGTGCTTGAACTATTCCATCCTCATTACAGTTATACCTGTGCATCAGTTAGCATTCAGAACATCTGTTCACAGTGGTTCCATTCAGCTGTGTCCAGTCTGTAGTAGAAGTGGGGAAGATGTGGTCTGCAGGCTACATAGGCTACCCCAAGTTCCTGACAGCTCTCCTCCTGCTATGCCGCACTCCACAAAAAATAATTTTACATTTGAGAGAGCCCATTTTTGACTCCACAAGTTCCTTGTGTCTTTGGTATACGTAAAGAAAATATGCCACAATATGAGGACATCATAATATTTCTGGACAGCCTCCCAATTTCTAAAAATATTTTTAAAATTGGCCGCTGGGGGGTGCAAAGTAGTTCTTTGAGGGTTTTTTTTAAATCCACACCACTTTTGTAAGAAAAATTTGGAGGCTGTGGGAGTGATTGAAGCCCTCCAAACTCCAGAACGTAAGTGCACAGCCTTGAATCTCTTGCTCCCCTTACTCTTGTCTATCACTAGTAGTCAAATCTTCTCAAGAAAAAACTTCCATAGTAGCAAGGGAAGATAATTTTCCAAGAAATTTAGGTGAATACAGACCACCTGTTGGCAAACTGGCCAAAAAAATTATTAGGACTAAAGAAAAGAAAAAACCCATATACAGTAATACCTCATATAACATTAGTATCGAATAACACTAAAATCGCATAACATTAAGGAATCTGGGGGGAAGAATTGCATCAGATAACATTAAGATCCTATGGGATGCTTCAGATAACAACCGCTAAAGCCTGTGTGGTTACAATGTATCTCTATGGATCCCATAGGATTTTAACATGCATCAGATAACACTAAAAATCATATAACATCAAGACTTGTGGAACCAGGTTTTAGTGTTATATGAGGTTTTACTGTATCTAGTTAGAAAATTCAGATGGGCTTCTGCAAAGAGAAATCATCAGCCTCACCAACTTTTCAGAATCTTTTCAAATGTCAGTAATATATGGAGATAAGCACCCTACAGCCAGATTTTTTTTTACTTGCAAACCAAAGTCTTCATCAGATTCTAGGAGAATGCCCATTTTGTTTACTGTAAAAATAAATAAATAAATTTGCTAACGTCTAACATAAATGTGGCATTATTTCACCTATGAATGGTCTCTGCATAGAGCCTCCATTTGGTCCTTTGGGCACAGCAGTCACATGAAGAAAGGCTTTTATGTGAGCCAGCAATACTTGGAAGCATGCCTGCTACAAATTTCTGTGCTCTCAGTAGTGCCACAAAATCACCTTTTATGCTGGCTATAAAAACCCACACACTACATATGAGACAAATTCATAGACAATAGCTATAACAACTGCTATTAACTATGAGAACTAAATGGTTCAACTTCAGATTAGAGAACAGTTTTATGAACAGAAATGTGCTGTCTGTGATTGCAGGGGTGATATAACACAGTTCACATCTGGTATTTTTGACTTGAAAAGAAAATGATATTTCTTACCTTCAAACTGAGTTTATGAGTTCCTTTGGATTTAATCTGTATTCCCCAAAGCACAAAGTCCCTGCCTCTTGAGCTGGTATTTCCCCATTATACACCATTACTCTCAGACAATGCAGAAAGGAGCTGGGGTCTGTAATTTGCTTTTCTAAGATTCCCAGTCTTCCTTTCCTGGAGAAAGGAATCTGACTAATAACCTCAGCTAAACATAAAAATGGATTTTATTTTATTGTATTGCGATACAGTAATACCTCGGATAACAACTGCATTGGATAACGCTAAAATTGGATAACGATGCAAAATTTCCAAAGAAATTTTGCATCGGATAACGATCTGTTAGCGTTATCTGATGCAGTCGTTTTGTAGCAGCAGGGTGGCTGGAAAGCTGAACGGGGTTCTCTGTTCAGCTTCCCAGCCACCCTGCAGATGCGGAGGCAGGGATGGGGTGGCTGGAAAGCTGATGGGGGCTCCCCCGTTGGCTTCCCCAGCCACCCCACAGCTGCGGAGGCATGGGTGGGTGGCTAGGGAAGCCAACGGGGAGTCCCCGTAGGCTTCCCCAGCCACCCTCCAGCTGTAGATCAGGTCCTCTGATCTCCCTGCAGCAAGCCAAAACATCAGGGTTTGAACTTCAAAAATAGCACACATCGGCTCTAGGGAGGTCGGTAGACCCATGCGCACTAATTTTGAAGTTCCCCCACCCTCCTGGAGGCTGCAACAAGCCAAAATGTAAGGATTCGAATCCTGACGTTTTGGCTTGTTACAGCCTCCAGGGAGGTGAAGGAAGCCCAGAAACAGCTTGGATCAGGTCCTCTGATCTTCCTGGAGCCGGCAGGGGGGGTCAGGGAGCCCAAAATGGGTAAAAAAAAGTCCATTTTTTAACCCATTTCGGGCTCTCTGAGCCCCCTGCTGGCTCCAGGGAGGTCGGAAGACCCAATCCAAGCTGTTTCCAAAGGTCCCCCACCTCCCTGGAGGCTGCAGCAAGTCAAAACGTCAGGATTCAAATCCCGACGTTCTGGCTTGCTGCAGCCTCCAGGGAAACAGGGCTTTTTTTAACATTGTGCGATCAATGCATTGCACAACGTTAAAAACCGGATAACGATGAGACTTGTGGAACCAAGTCTCATTGTTATCCGATGCACTAGTGTATATGTATAGTATAGTGCATTAGATGTGGTATTGTTGTAAGTCGCCTGGAGTTGTGTTGTCGAGTGGGTGTCATACAGGGCCAATAATAATAATAATAATAATAATAATAATAATAATAATAATAATAATAATAATAATAGTAGTAGTAGTAGTAGTAGTAGTAGTAGTAGTTGTAGTTGTAGTTGTTGTTGTTGTTGTTAGTTCAAATTTATATTGCCGCCCACTCGCCGTGGCGACTCAGGGCGGCTTACAGACAATACATTACATTACATTACAATATGTTGGACTGGGCACAGGGGGAGGGGCGGCAAGGTCCTCATCCTGCCCTGGCTTCTTCTTCCCCTGGCAGTTGGTTTAGGCACAGGGGGAGGGGCGGCAAAGTCCTCATCATGCCCAGGCTGCTTCTTCCCCTGGCAGTTGGTATAGGCACAGGGGGAGGGGCGGCAAGGTTATTGTTATGGTTATGGTTATGGTTATGGTTATTATTTTGGTAGAGGCCTTGAAACTATAACTGGTTAAGAGCCTCCCTTATTCAATGATTTATTTATTTATTTATTTATTTAGATTTATATCACCGCCCACTCGCCATGGCGACTCATTGATAATAACACTTTATTCAGACAAAAATAAAGGTGTAATTCTTCCATAGAAACTCTCACATCCTTTGAAAATCCTATGAGTCACAATAAGCAGCAAGAAACTTGACAGCACATAACAAAATTAAATTGAACATTGCCTACTAATTTCCTGTAAGATCCCATCAAAACACCTTTAGCCCCAGCAGCTTTGTTGCTATGTACTGTCAAACTACCTATGACAATCCTATGAATAAATGATCCCCTAAAAGTATTGTAGTTAATAATTTCACTCAAGACTTCCAAACAAAAGGCCATGAGTTCCTTTACTTCAGGGGTGGTCAAACTATGGCCCACAGCGCCAAATCATCCGGCCCATGCTGCTACCAAAAGTGCAAGTAAAATGTGACCATGGATGCATATAACATGCCATGCATGTGCATAAGTATCCACATTTGTAAGTAGCCACCAGGAATACCTCAAAATGAAAGCTTATCCTCTTGGTTTCCAGAGTCACATCCTTAAACCAGATGAATTTTCCTAATACCTACCAACTCCCAGTCTTATTCTGACTTAGTGGCTGTAGTCTCCATTTAGACAGATAACCAAAGTGAAGTATAGAATAACTTTTAACAATTTCAATTTCTTATGTGTTAATGAAATTATTGTATTTTGCTGTAAAACAAAGATGGCTAACACACTTAGCTTACCTCAGAAATCCTAACTGGCCACTTACTGTATTTTTTTGGTCAGATCTATTTACACTAAAATAGCAACCGCAATTACACTTATATACCACCCCGTACTGTTTAGTGCTTTCTCTGGGTGGTAGACTAGGCCAAAATTCCTACTTTTCCATCTGCCATCACAGGCCTCAAATAAGTTTAACAACAAAATGTCACAGTATAATGTTGTACTACATCACAATAACTGTTCCAACAATTGATAGTGTTTCATACTAGGAAGTATCTAATGATTTAAGTGGTATGACTGTTCATAATTGTGCATTGTATTCCCAATTTAAAATAATGTTCAAAGCAAACATTAAAAAAAGCAGAAGTAGTTGGGAGACTCTACTGGTCTTTAAGTCAGGAAATGAAAGAATAAATCAATGTTAAATTGGCTTCAACAATTGTTGGACATCACAATATCATTTAATATAGGAAATCGTTCAAATTATTTTTAATTTTAAAATTAAAAAAATTACTATGCGCATGGCAGCATTTTTATCTGAAGGAAACATTTAGATTTAAAAACATATTGAAAGATGTTGTTAAACAGCTCTTACTATGTTATCATAAATTATATATTTCCAATAATTCAGATAAAGATTCAGGTTATAGATTTTCCTTTTCTGTATTTTGCTACTTTTTCTAGTGTCAATGGAGACACAAGAATACAACAGAGATAAGAAAAGAATTTTAAAAATCCAAAATATAGCAGATAAAGTTTTTTTGAAGTTATACTAATTGTTTTTGTTGTTCATTCGCAGAGTCGATTCCGACCCTTTGCGACCCCATGGACCACTGTCTGCCAGGCACTCCTGTCCTCCACCATCTCCCTCAACTCGCTCAGCTCTGTGCCCATTGTGTCTACAATACCATCTAGCCATCTCATTTTGGGCCACCCCCTTCTTCTTTTGCCCTCCACCCTTCCCAGAGATTTTATTTAAAAATATGTGTGCCTGTATAACATGGGATCTAACACCAAGATCATGAGAGGAAGGCAGAAGCTTGACAATAATGAAACTCTTCCTATCTCGAATTGACATTTTTACCTTGTTAAGTGAATTTAATCATTTTCATTTTCGCAAAGATACTTAGAAACTAAATGTGAAAGGCACTAATGAAGATGAAACAAGTTTACCTCAGAATATAAGAGGCACTCAAATATTAAAATATGTAGTTAATATTGCTGACAGATTGACATAATTGAAACAAGTACCATTTATCTTTTTAAACATATAGTGTAAGCTTTTAAGAGAGCTGAATGAGCATATCTATTTAAGACTTTAGAATTTGTTAATATATAAAAATGTTTATAGGCTAGGTTAAACATGTGTATAAAAATAAACAGTAAAATACAATTACATGGTTTCTACTTTACATCATTCTACTTCATATGGAACATAAAAAATGAAAGTCCTATTTCCCCTTTACTATTCTATATAGGAATAGAACATTTGGCTATTACAATTGGGATTTTAAATAACCTAGTTGATGTGTTCTATTTGGAGAAACAAGAAATGAAAATAAGGTAAGTAAAGGCCAGGTCTATCTTTAAACAGACTAAGCTGGTTACCTCAGGTGGAAGCTGTTGAATGTTATACAGGTGACAACAACAGTAGGCCCTTGCTTACTTCTTTTGAAGAGCAGAACTTCTTCATCTCTATACTATCCTGCTACACATAGGATTGCAGGAGGATGCTATCTTTTTCACCAAAATTAAAGTAAAACTTAGCTTAGTTGAGATCTTGGGGAAACCAGTATTTTATTTTTCTCTGCAGGCAACAAAGTGCATTGAACCAGGACTGCTACAATCAATGTTGCTTTTCTAATAAGCCATCCAGAAATATCATTTTCAGTGTCGTTTCAAATTCTGCCTATTGAGTTCAATATCTGAATATAATTTTTAATAAATCCAAATTGATGAAATGTAACATTTAAGAAACACTGTATTTTTAAAAAAGGTGTTCTATAACTCAACGAAGTTCAGCCTATTCTGTTGATGCAAGTATGTTTGTTGACTGCTGGCATGCTGCATGGAGCAAGAAAGTGAAGAGTTCTAGCCCTGCCTGATCCTTGTAGAGCTTTCAAGGCTACATTATGGGGTAAGCCAGGAATTCTCAACCGGGTCACACTCCCTCAGACAGCTTTGGGGACCAGATGGCCATTTTGCCCGTCCTTCACCACATGACATTTCCTGGTGTGGTGGAGGCGGTGGGCGCCACATGAAATGGTGCCATGGCCCCCCGTGGTGGGCAGAAAAATCTTCGCTACCACACCATGGACAGAGCCTATGTCATGGACGGAGCCTACATTATGGGCGGAGCCTACACCATGGGCGATCTAATCATGGCTGCCATATGGCCATGTATACATCTGCAAACACAGGCAGTGCTGGCTCTTTGGCTGTAAATTGAGATGAGCACTGCACCCTAGAGTTGCATATGACTGGCTTTTGAGCAAGGGAGACCTTGAACCACTTGCAGGGACAAAACCTGATGAGGCAGGGTAGGGAGGTGGGCGTGGCCACCCAATTTGCTACCCCCTGCCCGAAGGCCACCCAATTTCACCACCACTTTGCCCAGAGGTCACCCAATTTTGCTACCCCCCTCCCGGGGGGTTTGCAAACCTGTTCCTGCCCACCATGCATGGGCCCCATCTGGCCTATGGGTCGCAGGTTGAGAATCCCTGGGGTAAGCCATTTAGAACAACAGTTTTGCTGTTGCTCTGCCTTGGAAACTAATGTATAAAAACCTGGCAAAGTATGCTGTTATCTTTTTGGGCTTCTGTCCAAGAAGTTTCTCACTGCTCCTTTATAATACACCAAATAAACTACCTGACTCCAACCTTTTGGAGTCCTGTTTTCCTTTGCTTTAGTAGATGTTTTGTCAACTACCCTTTCTCTATATCTCACAGTACAAAAGCAAGCAAGCAAACAAACAAACAAAACTAAACAACTAAATAAACCAACAACTAAAATAAACCAAATGATTGCAATCACTAGATAAATTTACTTTTATCACAGTTCAACAGAATGGATGGACTCATGCTAGGGTGAGTTCTCTCCATGATAGCCATTTTTCACCATCTGAACTGTCTCTCTGTTTCTAACAATGGGTACAGTACTAGTAGATGAGGATTCAATGAGATTGTACCACTATTACCTCCTCTTCTGCCTTTTATGTAGAAGTAAATGCAGCATGGTGGCCATTTGGGGTGGCTCATGAGACTTCCTTGGGCATTGGTTATAAAACAGCTAGCAGCTGGTAGTCCATCTACCTCCTCTTTTTCCTCACTCTCCATCGATGTACAGATTCATGCTTGATGCTCCAGAAGCGTTTTGCAGGTGGCACAGCTTCCTTCCAATCTGTTGTAATGGGTTACTGTGATGTTGGGTTGATATTGCTGCTGACATGTAGGCAAGGTGACTTTTTTTTGCCCACTTCACACTGAGGAAGAGTTTGGGCTGTTTCTGTGACTGCCACTTCTATTTTTCCAACATTCAAATCTCTATTTATGATACTTTATTGTAAAGATATGCCACAATAGTCAGGTAGGGTACTGTATAATTTTGATCTATATTAAGTTAGAAATCTTTGAACTAGTGATAACAAATTTGTGTAAATTGAGAAATTACTGACAAATTGGAAAGATAGGAGTGAGATATATTCTTACAACCCTGTTGCTGAAGTACAGACAGCTATGAGATTTGTCTCAAGCAGTAAACAAGGTATTATTTATCATAAGATCAAACTGATTGCTAGGAAAATGGTATAATTTACTTCAAAATATGGAACAAAAGACTTTCATTTTTTAATGGAAATGGAAAATAAATGTAGGACAGCCTACTGCTACAGATGATAAGATTTGGTTGTATAAGATTTTATCAGAAAACCTTTCTGAACATAATTTTGTTATGGCATAAAAAAGACCCATGAAATGATGTTTTCTTTTAAACTATATACGTTAACCTTTAATTGCAGTTTAAGTAAACTTATTTTAAGGGGGGAACAAACTTCATGAGGACAGATGCTATATGTTTTTGGGAAGAGCAGACTATTTATATATCTTCTTTCCCTCAGAGACAACCCCTTTAAGAAGATTTTTTTAATGTAGAAAATATATTAGTAAACGCGATAACCAGTTATTTCTCATTAACATTCCTGGTATCTGAAAATATTAATAGGGAAGATTTAGAATTACCTATGATTTACTCATAGGAGTAAGAATGTTAGTAACTTTAAAATGGACAGTATTGTTTTTAAATTTATCTTTTCATAAAAGACAAAAGATTCCATCCATATACATTTGAGGAAATATGCAATATTAAAACCACTGAATTTAAAATACATAGATGACATGAAGCCCTATGGATTATTTTAGTTATATAATCATTATAAAATAAGTTTGGGCTCCCTTTTCTTCTTTATGGCTTGCATTAAGCTGGTAAGTCAAGCTTTTATACTGTTGCATTCTTAATATCCCTCATAGGTTTGCAGTGGTGGGTAGCAAAAATTTCGCTACAACACCATGGGTGGAGCCTACATCACGGGCAGAGCCTACGTCATGGGTGATCTAGTCATGTATACATCTGCAAACACAGGCAGCACTGGCTCTTTGGCTGTAAATGGAGATGAGCACTGGACCCTAGAGTTGGATATGACTGACTTTTGAGCAAGGGAGACCTTGAACCACTTGCAGGAACAAAACCTGATGGGGCAGGGCAGGGAATTGGGTGTGGCCACCCAATTTCACTATCCTCCCTGCCTGAAGGCCACCCAATTTTGCCACCCCCTGCCCAGAGGTCACCCAATTTTGCTACCCCTGGGCAATAGATCTAGGAAAGAATAGAAGAAGATACCTCTTTACAACTTCGGCAATTACTTTTTCTGACCAACCACATAGTATCTGGGTGAAATAGCATCCATCAAATGGCATTAGCTAAGCAACATAGAACACTCTCCCCATCATACAGTGACAAATTATGTAAGGGGAAGGGCTCTGTTGTATACCTATAGAAGTGATGGTGAACCTTGGCACTCCAGCTGTTCTTGAACTTCAATTCCCAGAAGCCTGATCAGCAGGAGTGCAGACTTAGGCTTCTGGGAATTGAAGTTCCAGAATACCTGGAGTGCCAAGGTTTGTCATCACTGGCCTATAGGCATACTATGTGGTGGTACTGACAGAATGACAAATGCCTTCCTTAGATGTAGGTATTTATACACAGATGTGCTACTATGGGGAAATTGGGGAGAACATGCAAATCTTTTTCATAGAGTCAACAAAGTAGGTCAAAATGAGAACATTACATTACAAACATTACCTTTACCCTCCTCTCCCACTGCTGTAATTCCCAGAATTTCCCAGCCAGCATTTATAAGCTCTGTCTAAATGTCTAATCTGGTAAGAGAGCCATATCTTGACATTTCTGCAAAGTCAGGCTCTTTTTTCCAGCATGTAGGATAGCATTTGGATCAAAGGATAGCATTTGGCTCAAAGGATGATACTCAAGCTGCTAGGTCCTGTTCATACTAGAGGATACTTACTCCAAGTTTACATGGCCCACCCTATCCTCTTGACAGGAGCTTATGCCAACCAAAGAGTGCTGACTTGGGCTTCTGGTAATTGAAGTCCAAGAACATCTGGAGTGCCAAGGTTGCCATCACTGGCATATAAAACCAGTCATCATCCTCTATCTTCCTTCACCTGGAGTTAGAACAAAAGAACAGTGAGTTTATAGACAGTTTCTGTTGTTGAACAGTAGCTCTTTCCCTCACAGAAGAAGTGTAGGAGTCACTGGATTGCTGACAATACATAGCAACAAAATACAAGAGCAATCTCTTGTGCATTGAGAGGCTTCTCTGTGAACACAGAGCATTTTGGTTCTGCCTGCTGCAAAGCAAAAATAAGAGCCTCATCCATTTTCTGCCACAATGGCAGTGGTGCAGTAGAGCCAGAGCTCATTGGGTTTAAGCACCAGTAATTTCTAAATGCCTGGGACGATGACATCTTCCTTCACATCCTGCCATCTGGCTTTCCTGTTTCTTTTTCATTTGGATACTAACCCTTTGGCAGATAGGAGAGAAAAGAATTTTCCAGGAAACAATAAATATGTTGTTTCCCTGTGAATGGACAGTTTTCAAAACACCTGCTCCTTATTGGTTAGCATGAGCCAATTCAACTGCTGGGAGGACATGGGCCACAGGGACTGTCTAGTTGAATGCTTGCATTTTTTGAAAGATGTGAACAGCATGTCACAAATGGCAATACTGGACCACCAATACTGGGAAGTAAGGTTATAAGAGCTTTGCAAAGATCCAAAGATGGGAAAGCAAGAGGGCCAGATGACGGAGCTTTTTAACACCATTTATGACACAGGGATCCTTCTGAGTGATTGGTTGCTCTCAACCTTTGTTACACTGCCAAAGAAACCAAACATTAAGTCCTGTGAGGAGTACAGAATGATTAGCCTCATGAGTCATGCTCTCAAGATCTTGAAAATAATCCACAGTAGAATTTATAAGAAGTGTGAAGAAAGCACAGGTGAATCATAATTTGACTTGCATAATTCTATGGGTACCAGAGAAGCAATGTGTACAATGCAGGTCCTCATACAAAGATGTAGAGACATGAGATATGATGTGCATGCATGTGTTATAGATTATGCAAAAGCCTTTGACAGATGCCAGCATGAGAACATGATCATAGCACTGAAGAAAATAGGTGTAGATGATAAAGAAATCAGAATCATCACCAATCATTATTGGAATCAGACAGCTCAAATCAGAGTTCAAGAGCAGCTGACAGAGCCGGCTCAAATTCACAGAGGTGTGCGACAAGGCTGTGTGTTTCCCCCAGCACTGTTTGATATATATATTTGGAGAGTATTTTTTCAGAAGCACTATCAGATTTAAGCATGGGCATTAAAATTAATGGGGAATCCCTGAATAACATCTGATATGCTGATTACACAGTGTTGTTCACCACAAACCTTGCAGATCTTCAGTTGATGCTGGATTGAATTAGAGCTTCAAGTGCAGAATATGTTTTAGATCTCAACACCAAAAAGATGAAATGTATGATTATAAATTGAACACCAACTCACGGCAAGCTAATGGCAGGAACAAAGAAGTTGAAAGAGTGGTCAAAATTGTCTATTTGGAGAGTATGTTAAATAAAAATAGGGATCCTGATGTAGAGATTAAAATATGACTAGAAAAGCAAGATTCATAAAAATGCGACATTTATTATGCAGTAGAGATCTAACTCTCGCTACAAAGCTCCAAAGTCAGATGTTAACATTTTCCTAGTGTTGCTATGTAGAGCTGAAGCTTGGTCATTGACTAAAGCATCTGAAAAAAGAATTGAAGCTAAGGATATCATGGGTTAACCATGTGACTAACACAGAAGTATTGTGCCAAATGGCTAAAGAACAAGAACTCTTTAAGACCATTAAGCAAAGAAAGCTCCAATACCTTGGCCATATCATGAGGAACAACATAAGATATTGAATACTCCAACTCGCTCTGCAAGGAAAGACCCCTGGGAAGAGAGGCCCTGGATGTAGATGGACTTCATGGCTGAAGAACCTGACAGGCTGGTGTGGCATGTCCTCGAAAGAACTGTTTTGAGGAGTTAAGAACAGGAAGACTATCGCCATGATGATAGCCAATATCTGGAATGAATATGGCACCTGAAGAAGAAGATACCTCAGTTGAAGCCTCAGTTGAAGTTCTCTATACTCAACTGGGAAATGCTGACTGGTGGCTATCTGCATTAAGGCACAAGAAGATTTGGAAGCATGATCAGAGGGAGTCAGAGGATGTACCACACGTGGAAGCAAGAACACAAGGCATTCACTTCCATTACGATAGCCACTGCTGCTAAAACATAATTGCACTGAGGCAAACATGAAGTAGGTAGAACCTAAGTCCACTCAGGACTATCTATGGGTGTCACCATTTCTTAGACTGCTGACAAAATAGAGAGAAAGCATGATGTTTAAGGTATGACTTAAGAATCATCCTAGATGTTTTCTAATTTCTTATCCTCTGGTCCGTCTAAACTCCACTATTTGGAGTTCTTGTGGGAATTTTAAGTTTTGCCATAGAATGTATAAATCCACCTGGCTATAGGATAAGGCCAAAGGTCAAACATCCAGTTCATATGTTTAGACAATGGATGGCAAGGATGGGTAGGCAGGCCTGGGGGACATGGACCATGGTGGAGGAGGCTCCACTCCTGTCTACCTGCTTTCTACTTAAAGATAAGCCAACCAGCTGCCTGTACCGTTTTCCTCCCAAAATCTTCTGTACATTCCTCCTTCTATTAGTACTGTATGAGTTTGCAAGTTTGTATTCTATATCCAGGTAATCCCATGATGTCTTTATAATATTCAGGTTTGGACTCTGTTAAGGCTAGTCAATCTCACTGCATTAGGAGTGTGCTTGGGATAGTTATCATGTTGAAAAATAAAACTAAGCCCAATGGAGCACTTTCCATTTTGAAAGGAATGGCATGATGAATTAAAACCTGTCTGTACTTTTCAGAATTCAGGATCCCATCAATATGGATAATAATGCCAACACCACTGGCAGAAATACAGTCCCAAACCAGGACAAATTCCCCACCCATGTTCACTGAAGGCCACAAGTACTCAATCATCCATCTCTTTCAGCTAAAATGTTCTTCTCAGTTTAGGACCCAAGAATTTCAAACTTGGATTCATCACTCCATAATACTTATTTCCACTGATCCTCATTCCAATCTTTGTGAGCTTTAGCATATCTTAGCCTTTTCATTCTGTTTCCCATTGGCAAAAGTGGTTTCTTGGCTGCTACCCTTCCACAAAGACCATTCCTGATTAAGCTTCTTCGGATTTTAGAAGGGTCAAATTGGCATCCCGATGAAACTGCCAGATGCTGAGCCAGTTCCTTGCTGGACTTCCTCTGGTCTCTCAAAGTAGAAACTCTGAGGAACTTCTCATCAGAATCTGAAAGTTTTCTTGGCCTTCCAGTTCTTTTTTTCTTTTTTGTCCCTAACCTCTCCTGATTCATCATATTTCTTTATAACAGTTTGAATACCACATATTGAGTATCCAGCTTGCTTGTTGATTTCCCTTTGAGAGTGGCCTTGCTGATGCAAAAGTATGATTGTATGTCTGTCAAATTCTGTGATCCTTGGCATTTTGACTGAAATGATGTGATTGAAAGTTGGTCTTATTAGCAAGCTTCCAATGATTTACACTCACATGTATGTACAGTCAAACCTCGCATAAAGAGTGCCTCGCTTAAAGAGCAGAATTTTCTCTGAATGTTCGCTTCGCTTAACAAATAAAACCAACCAAAAACTCGCTTAACAAATAAATCGGGGTTCGCAAAACCCCCCAAACTGGTCACTTATAATGGTGTTTCGCTTAAAGAGCAATCCTGTGGAACACATTATGCTCTTTAAGCGAGGTACAACTGTATTGTAAGAACTGTTCAAGCATGTCTTGCACAAACCTGGCATAAAAGACCTTTTCCACAGCAGTCATTTTGCCAGGTAATAGTAGGACAAATACAGGTGTTAGCAATGGCACCAATTAGGGTTCCATTCCATTTAGGTATATAGGTGTCAGGTGTTACTCAAGTGTAAAGGGGGATCACACTAAATACTTTCTACTTTAGCCCATGGAAGCTGTTTCCCCCATTTTTGAATACAGTACTGCATTTTCTGGTTGTATTCTAATGAAGAAAAATGAGAAAAAAATTATATATGACCATTATACTATTGCTGAAACAATACATCTAACGATGACCTAAGACATTTGCACAGTACTGTGTATCTTTTCAAAAAGGTTTATCAGCACAGCCCAACATTTCTTGTACTAAGGCCCCAATTTTATGATGTTTTGCAGCCTTCTATATAGATTATTTATGTTAATACTTCTATCTCCTCTAGTACTCAGACTACCAGATGTACCAGAAACATAAACAGTTCTCATATTGAGTTGGTGTCTCCAGAGATATATGTATAATGGCAGCACAGATAAGAAATCAGACCTGACTGCTCATATTTTCCAACTCTGACTGAAGCTATTCTTGGCTTTGTGTTTCATTCTTCACACCATATTATGCTGAAGGTTCTTGAGAGACCTCTTAAAATCTCCAGGATTGCTTTCCACATTTTCCTTGAGTGAAGCCAATTCCTTTGGTGTGGCAATTGTAACTAATGTCCCTCTCCAATTCTATATCGACAAAGTTAAACTCTTGTTTTTCCCCCTCTCTGGAATTGTCATCATTCATAATAAATGAGCAGAGAATTATTGGAGTGAGAGACAATCTGGACAAGAAGATATTGAGAAATAATGTATTATGAAAATTATGTATTAAGGTTATAGCAAACAAGAATACACATGTTGAGTGCAATGATGAGTTTAATCAAGACTTTAATCACATCATCACCTGTCAAGTAAAATAAATCATAGTAAAATCCATTTTTCCTGAGAAGTGATTAAAGTTGTGATTTAACTAATGATTTAGATCAGGGGTGGCCAACCTATGGCCCATGGGCCGGCACCGACCATTTCATGCGACCCACTGCCACCCTCGCCACTACCAGAAGCTGAAGCAGGCACACTTGACAGTCATAAAACATGCCCACACATGCTATAAACACTGCAGTAAATGCAACCTCAGCTGTCATAAACTCATTTAAGACAGCCATGGATGCATTTTATGACAGTGTTTACAGCAGGAGGAACCACGTGACTGGCCCACTCAGTTGCCCAGGAGGCATGATCCGGCCCTCCACACAATAAGGTTGGGAACCCCTTAAATCAGATTCAAAATCAAATCCATTTTTGTTATTGCTGTGAAAATGCTTTGTTAATCCTCCCCAACTAACACTATGCCAACCTTTTCCAGTGCAGTATGACTTCTAAAAAGCCTTCACTCATAGCAGTCTAGGGTTAATTAAAACCCCTTAATGCAGTAGGGAAGAGATGATATGGTTATGTACATCTCTGCGCATGTGGGTAGTTGCACTAGTGTATACAGTATATGGATGTGTATAAGCATGTGCATGCATGAGCATGTTCATGAGAATGAGGAGTGGAGGCAGTCTCATCAGGGTCATGGTTAATTCCCTCTCCCACAACATTGACTATATTTGATTTTGCTCCCCTACTTTGCTCTCTAACAGATGTTGCTGGTGAAAATCATTTTTGCACCTCACGGCAACAAAATATGAGAGGCAATTATATTAGCTTGCCTGAGAGCTGCAACTGTAAGTCATATTTCAGAAAGCTTTAACAGGCAATATATTTTCCTAGGAGTGGAACTCTGCATTGAAATTTCTGTTCCCAGTGAAACAGCCTTGATTTTCCTTTATTTTTTCCTTCTTTTCCTCTTTGTTAATCATCACACATACCAGTTAATCCTCTTATACCGATACAATCTATGATCCAAGATTTCTAAGCATAACATGCTGATGCCTCAAGATTTTATTCCATGAAGTGACAAACAAAGCACACACTTTGGAAAAATGTAGCCCTAAAACTTCAGTAACCTGAACTCTATTTGTTTTCCATCTGTGCACTCTATGGTTGAATATAGTTCCAATCCTGTTTCATGACAAATGGGTTCTGCAACATCAAAACCCAAATTCTGTAACTGATACAGGAAAAGAAGCATACATGTAGAGATTCCTATTTGTTGCACATCTGATTCTGCTCCTGCTAGTCATGGGGAAGAACATGAATTAATATGCTTCCAAATGCTATTATTGAAAGGTAATTGAAAAGTCCTGTGGAACCTTACACATGTATGAGGGATTCAACTTTGTTGTGTGAGAGGGGTCTGCACAGCACTATCGCACACCTATATGACGGCTTGCATTTCCTTTTAATCCTATCCCGCTTTTCTCTGTCTTTTTATCTCAGTTCCTTTCTCTCGCAATCTCTTTTTGTGTTAATCAAGGATAACAGTTGGGCAACAGAAACCCAGTCTGCAAAAGATTATGCTATACAAACATTAGACTTTAGGATGCCACAAGACTCTTTGTTGATTCAATCTCAGCATGTGAAAACATTCAGAAACCCTCATGGCTTCTGGTATTCAAGATGCACTGGCTTCAAACACATCTTACAAACTTATGGGCTCAGAAGTTATCTTTTCCTTCTAATGAAAACTTGAGAGCCAGTGTGCTATAATGGATAGAGTGATGGAGTATGACTCAGAAGACCTAGATTCAAATTCCTGTTTAGCTATGGGAATGCATTAGAAGATGGTGGCAGTAGTAAAATAGTTCCTTAAATTTCATACACCCCTTAAAATCCCTACTTGAGTCACTATAAATTGAGTAAAACATGATGTCATGTGACATCAAGTGTGAAGTAGAAAAGGGCAGGGTTTCTGCTTGAGATTGATAAATAGTCAATGAATATCTCGTTACCTTGAATAAGTTCAAATCCCCAGGACCAGATGAACTACATCCAAGGATATTGAATGAACTGGCTGAAGAGCTCTAAAAATCATTGTCTATAATGTTCTTGAAATCATTGAGGACAGGCGAAATGCCCAACGATTGGACAAGGGCTAATGTCCCTATCTTCAAAAAGGGCAAAAAGGAAGAAATACAGACCAATTAGCCTGCAAGCAAGTTGAAAACAATGCCGTAATAAGTAGAAACCAACATGGATTTGTCAAACAACAACAAAAACACAAATCCTGCCAGACTAATCTGATTTCATTTTCGATTGGGTAACTTCCATGGTGGACAGTGGAGATGCTGCTGATGTAATATATCTTGACTTCAGCAAAGCCTTTGAGAAAGTGCCCCATGATATTCTGATTAGCAAACTAACTGGGTGTGGCCTGGATAGCATAAGTGTCAGGTGGATGTACAGTTGGTTACAGAATCTTATTCAGTGAGATCTTATTACTAGCTCCTTTTCAAGCTGGAAAAGGTTAACAAGTGGAGTACCACAAGACTCAGTCCTGGGTCCGTGCTCTTCAACATTTTCATAAATGACTTGGATGAGGAAGTGCAGGGAATGATTATCAAATATCCAGATGACACAAAACTGGGTAGAATAGCTAATATTGGGAAGACAGGAGCAGAATTCAAAACAATCTTGTAATGCTTGAACATACAGAATTTAACAGGGATAAGTGCAAAGTTTTACACCTAGGGACAAAAAAAAACCCCAGATGCACAGTTCCAAGATGGGGGATACTTGGCTCAGTAATACTACAAGCAAGAAGGAATCTTGAATTGTAGATCACAGACTAACTATAAGCCAAAAGTATGATGTGAAAGCAAAAAAAGGCAACACTGTTTTAGGCTGCATTAACAGAAGACCAGTGAGGTACTAGCCTGCCTCTATTCAGTACTAGTTAGACCATATCTAGAGTACTGTGTCCAGTTCTGGGAACTGCACTTTAAGAAAGATGATAACGAGCTAGAGCAGATACAGAGAAGGGCAACAAGAATGATCAGGGGACTGGAAACCAAGTCCTATGAGAAAAGACTGAAGGAACTGAGCATGTTTAGCCTTGAGAAAAGGAGACTGAGCGGGGATTTGATAGTACTCTTCAAATACCTGAAAGATAATCATAAAGAGGAAGGAAAGGGTCTATTCTCCATCATCCCAGAGTTCAGGATGCATAATAATGGGCTGAAACTACAGGAAGCCAGATACTGTACAGGCTGAATATCAGGGGAAAGGTCTAAATGGTTAGAGCTGTATAACAGTGGAACCAACTGCCTTGAGAGGTGGTGAGCACTCCAACACGGGAAGCATTCAAGAGAGAATTGGACAACCATCTGTCAGATTTGCTTTAATTCAGATTCCTAAAAGGCCCCTTCCAACCAGTGATTACAAAACAAAGTATCCCAGGAATCCCAGAAAGCAAACTCTGGGCAATGGATGTTGGACCAGGCTGCCATTCTATCCCCTCCATACAATAGGCTAAACTTAGGAGCAAATCACCTGATCCAGTTAGTATGGCAAAACAGTTAAAAACAACAAAACTCAAAGCTGTTTTGCAACCATTACGGTACTATTACCATAACTTCTATTTTAATTAATGTTACCTAAATCTACTTTCTTATTTTCATAAGCCATACAAGTCTCCAGTGTGTTTATCATCAAACGTTTCTCATGCATCCAGCAGTTCTAATCCTTCTCATTGATATACCTATTACCTAATTCACATTAATCAGGCAAAAGGTCTGCCCAGTGATGAAAAAGAACATTGCATTGTAATTGTTGTTTTTCTTTTCTTTTGGAAGTAGCAGGAATCGATTTCTATTCCTTTCTGTATATTCAGTTTCAAACTTGAGCCAAATTAGTACTACTGATCTTAAAATAAGAAAGTGATGCCAAACTTTCATTCAGTCATCAAACGATGCTTCAGTCTGTGTTTATGCCTTCTATTGTGCACTGATCATGTGGCACCCCACTGCATGTGGTAGTCTGCTGTGCTCTGCTCTACTGTCCATGTTTTGTAAGGCAGGCATCTGAAAGGCAACACACACACACACACACACACACACACACATCCCTCAGTGAGGTCCCAGAAACCTCCTTGAGAGAGAGGACTGCCCTTCTGCTTAGGCAGCAGTCTTTTCCTAGGCCAGTGGTGGCGAACATATGGCACGCATGCCAGAGGTGGCACTTGGAGCCCTCTCTGTGGGCCCCCTTGTGGCCACCCCAGCACAGAGTTCTCCCTGCCCCAATGCCCAGAAGCCCAATGGGAGCACTTCCTCCCTCTCCCAGCACAGAGTTTGTCCCACCCCTCTATCCAGCAGCCCAATGGGATCGTTTCTTCCCTCTCCTTTTGCCGTTTTGGCACTTTGCGATAAATAAGTTGGTTTTGGGTTGCAGTTTGGGCCCTCGATCTCTAAAAGGTTTGCCATCGCTGTCCTAGGCCATCTCATCAAACTTGAGCCACAGAGTTAAGCAGAGTTCTGCAAATAACAATTTGTGTGCTTCCTAAGCCCCTTTCCCTGTTGTACCCACTAAGGAAGGCGTTGATTGGAACAGCCCCTCTCTGCTGCCATGACTCTCTTCTTCCTTCTAGCAGGGTCTTCAAAGATAGCCTGGTTGAAAATAAATGGCAATCCTTTCCTGCAGCTCCATCCATGCTGCTAGGTTTACTCCTTACAGCAATCTATGACAAATTCAGCACCAACCAGGGAGGGACCAGAACTCCTCTGCTCGTGAATTATTCTGTTTAAACTCTGCTCTGCAATAGAGCCCGTGTATGTACATCCTTACAGTGAACTGCAGGATGGCAGTGTTTAATATCAAACATAAAACACGCCTAAAGGCTCCACTGAACATCCAAAACACTATCTTTTATTTCATTTTACTTGCCCAACCAGACAAGTGACAAAGCAGCACTACTAAGCACCTTTACACCCAACCTAAAGTGTTATTTGGACAAAATGACTCATAACCATTACATCCAAGTGCTACCCCTCTATGAGCATGTGGAAGTTGCTACAAACATTATCCACGTGATTCACTGATTAAAGTGGGTCAGACCTTTCCAGCACTATTTCTTCCCACCCCCATAGTACCCACTGCAGTGAGGCCATTTTGATTGCTAAACATGTGTCTTCACTCATTTTATTTGCATTCTAAAACACTGTAAATGCAGACCGAGTGGATAAAGAGACTAAGTACAGTTAAGCACCCCAGTGGGAGGTCTTAAGAAGATGATGAGTGCATGAATATATAAGGATTTTCATGTCAGTCATTCTGAAAATTTCCAGTTCTCTCAAGTCCATGAGGATAAAGGATATCTGATACTGCAGAAGGACAAACAGGCAGACACAGACACACATGTGTATATAAAGCATTAAGACTTAAGATTTGAGAAGTGAAAAAATCATATCTATGGGAAATTGTTTTGACTTGAAATAGTGCATCCATGAATCTGCCCTTCTATTGAAAATACTCAAATTACATGCTCTTGCAGTTTTATTCAAGGAAATGCTAATTATGGTAAGGAATACATAGAAGCTTGTTTTTGTCCAGCACATCTAAATCAGGTTTGTGAGATGGACAGAGCTTCAAAACTGGTGGCAATCTAGTTCAGAAAAATGAGCAACTCTGAAGACACACATTAAAGTCAGGCTATGCTATAAAGAAATTATAACTTAGCTCCTCTTCTCATTCATACCCTTTTCATGGGTATAGAACCTCCATATGTTAGAAGACAAGTAGAAGCAGAAGTTGAGAAGAAAAAGTAAAAACAGACACAAGGTAGCCAATATTTGGATTTCAACATCATCCATAAAGATTGAAGTCAAGGGAGAGCTTCCTAAAAACATGGCACCAGTTCCATCTTCAGCTGAGGCTCATCAAACTGAACTATGGAAAAGACTATAACCTGGAGGGTTATAGGCGATGAAGGAGAAGCCAGACACAGGTTATCAACTCCAATATGGAACATGGAAGATGCTGCATAGGCTGCAAACTTGGGTGACACAATGCAAAACAAGCCTAAAGAAGTGGGGCTATACTGCTGTTGATGTCCAACATGAATGTGACAAGACTGCGGCAACTTGCCTGAACCATGTGGTAATGAGGATTTGTTTGAAGCAAATGACAGGGCTATTCAAACTGCTGCATAAGTGTGAATATGTATGCATACATTTTTAGATGATTAGTGTTTGTAAAAATTATGTTGGTTTAAAATTTTAGTTCTTTGGATTTGTATAAATAAATTTATTATTTATTTTGTCAAATTTATATCCCGCCCTACTCACACACGTGACTCATCTTAGTTACACTCTGATTGACCACTGAAATGTGTTCTACATTTGTCAACATTCTACAAATGTGTCAATCTTGAAGTGAGTTTGGGATCATCAACTGGTGCAACTACCAGTAATTCAACTAAGGTTCTAACTGGTTACAGGGTATCAAGATAATATGACCCTGGTACTGAAACAGTTGTATTGATTTAAAGTTGTTTAATTGGTTGTTAAATGCACTGGATCTAACCTTCAAAGCTCTAAATTGCTTAGGTCCTGGCTATCTATGGGACCACATAGCTTGTTATAAATCTGTCCATATGTTAAGATGCTCTCTTAAAAATACCAACACAGGCAGAGGACCACTTTGATCGGTTCATGTGAGAGGGACTTCTCTTGCATAGCTCCTAGACTCTGGAACACCACACACATACCTCAAGCTACAACCATCTTCTATTCTCACTGCTATTGATAAAGGTGTGTGACACACCTTTTTAATCTAATGCCATTAATTTATAGAGATGTTTTGCATATTGGTAGCATTGATTTGAACTGTTATTTATAGCAGTGTTTTGTTTGTTTTTAATTATTCTATGGTTGCATTTGGGTTTACTGGGGGTTTTCTAAACAGTATTTTATTATTACTAGAGGCCATGCAGAAAACAATGTAGTGGTGCAAAGGTGGAATTAAAATGCATAAATCATAGCAAAAATAATACGAATTCACCAAATTTTGCTACCAATAGCCACAAACAACCCTAAATTTATTTCCAGGAAGGGAACTGTGGTTTTTTCAGGAACTATGAAGGCATCTGAGAGGCAGTGCAGTGTTCAGTTAGGATTTGGAAAGCCCGAGTTCAAATTTCTGCTTCACCATGGAAACTCATTGGGATGGTTGAGGATGGCAATGGTAAACCACTCCTTGAGCATCTCACTTTCACTGAAAATCCAATTCCCATAAATTGCAAAAGACATGACAGCACATAACAGCCATTATGTTACAGGAACTTTATTAAACAAAGACAAAAGTGGGGCATATTTTAAACACTGTTTTGAAACATGTCTTAAACAAAGAATCCTGACCTGCACATCTGGCCAACAATTTTTTAGAAATTTTATATTTCTTTTGTACCTCACAGCTCTGATGAAGACCCATGTTTCTGACTTTATAGTGGCCTGATAGAGGTATCACTCACTTTTGCCTTCAGATTATGTATAGGTGTCACAAATTTTTCTTTCATTCTTATCCAGAGCTAGCGACATTTACTGAAACACACTAAAATAGTGGGAGACACTAAAATTACTATGTGAATATGTTTTCATGGTATTCTCCAACATAAAAAGTCAATTTAAAAACAGTCACAGTTCTGGCTATGTCCAAGAGCAACTACAGGCAACCACCATATCTGCAGGGTTAATTATTCACAGGTCTAAAAATACAGTGGTACCTTGCTTAAAGAACATAATGCGTTCCACGGGATTGCTCTTTAAGTGAGTTTGCTCTTTAAGTGAAACACCACTGTAAGTGACTTCTGGCAGAGGGATTGCAAACCCCAATTTAGTTGCTAAGCAAGTTTTTGGTTGGTTTTAGTTGTTAAGCAAGGCAACCATTCAGAGAAAAATCTGCTCTTTAAGCGAGTTATTCTCTAAGCGAGGTGCTCTTTATGCAAGGTTTTACTGTACTCAATAAAAATAATGAAATATATATCTATTTCTATGGTGCATTACCAGAATAAGACACTATCTGCAATGTAAAATATATAGTTTGCTGCTATCCATGGTTTCAGGTATTTGTGGTAGGTTTCAGAGCCTGTCTCCTATGGATACTGGGTGGGGGGAAGGTGACTACTGTAGATTCATATCTGTTTAGCTATAATTTAATAGCCAACCTTCTGTGGTGACTTAATTATCTTAAGTATTAATTTTCTTCTCTGATTACTTGGTTTGATTAAGTATTACTAGGAAAATGTAATTAATGCATGTAATGTTTGCATGATTTATACAGCTGTTTCCCCCCTCTTGTTGGCTTTCAGTTTAAACATTTCCCCAAACTTTGGTTTTTGGATTTCTATTCCCAGAAGCCTAAGTCAATTCCCCAAGCACTGATCAGCCAATGTACCGACTTAGGCTTCTGGGAATTGAAGTCCACCAGTGGAAACCTCTGGTTTAGACAGAAGAGGGAGTATTCAGGGGTGTGGAAAAAACTTACTCAATCATCTTTGCTTGATAATATAAGTAAATATCACTACCATTCAACTGATCCTACCTCATTATCTTGTCATGGGGCTAAAGAAGGAGAAGGGAACCATGCAAAGTGGCCAAGTACTTGGGTGGCATTGGTATGAATAATACATCCTAATAATGAATAAGTTACAATAACTATGTTTTACTGTTATCAGCTCCCTCCGGTGGTAATGTCATCAGATTATGCAACAGGAACCTTCCATGAGTGGAAAAACTTCACCTGATTGTCAAGGGAAAAAATGTGGAGGAAAGAGAGGACAACCAATAGGAAATGAAGGTTATTTATTATAGCTAGACTATATTGTAGTTTAACTTTCTTTACTAACATCCTCACCAACTTTTTGTTTCTTGCTGCACCAATCGTATTTGGCTGGGGTTGATACACCATTTACGGTTGCTGGCATTTTAATGAGGCAGTTGTAAAATCAATGCGTTGACATTCTTACTACCAATGCTAAAGTCATCAAAGTTGTAAAAGAAATATAGACTGCACTGCAGGTACCTGCAGCCTATTTCGTTCATCTGTCCACTGAGCATTCACAAGTGAGAAAAATGCATTATGCATTAGCATTGGTAGTAGGAATGCTAAAACACTGAGCTATATTTAGGAAACTACTATATTGCTCTCAGATAATACACACATTTTTTAAAATAAAACAGCTCATTTTCATATGCTATTAATTGGCTTCCCTTTTCAAGACTGGATTGAACAGTCAGGCACAGGACGGTGTGTAAAATTCATGATGGGAGCTTCACACATTCAAGAGATAAATGAATCAAAACATCTATAAAAACTCTGGTTATGCCTCTGCAATTATAAATGTGAGGTGGAATCACTGCTCTGGAAATAAATGTTGCAAAAATAGAAAATGCCCTCTAGAGATTGTACCACTTTCCTTTTCTGTGTTCCCAAAACTTCCATCCCCCAGAGACTCTACACTTTTAATTTTTCTCGTGTTTAAATGAGAACTCATGATCTGCAGTTGCAAATTTCCTTTTATTTATTTATTTATTTTTAAGCAAAAAGGGTGCGTTTTTGGGAAAGGTCCAATGGTAGTTTAAACTGCAAGGCCAAAGAAGGGTAAAATTTGCTTTCAGAAACATATCAGTTGCTCAACTTTTTTTCCACAGCATAACAGAAGACTTTAATCCTTTTTGTCATTTAAACCAATCAGCCAGCACTAATACGTTATTCTTAATGCCTTAGTTGGGATACACAGAAAGAGCCTCCTCGAAGATTGTGGTCTTTTTGAACAACAACCAGGCATACCCCGGGAAATGGCCACCTTGTTGTGCGAACTAATCTTTCTCACACTAGGTCAGGTGAAAGGAGCTGCGGAATGAATTCACCAAAAGGTGGCTTCATTTTGGCAGTTTCACATCTGACTTAGACACCAAAGTAGAAAAATGCCTTATTTTCATGTTCTGCACTGAACCATACTGCCAAACAATGCAATATACTTTAGAGCAGGGGGTTTCCAACCTAAGGCCTGTGGGCCAGATCTGGCCCACAGTGCCATTTTATCTGGTCCCTCCAAGGGTATTCAAGAAACAAAATGGCCACCCCTTTGAAGCTATTGGAACAAAATGGCCACTCCATTGTGCATGCAGGGCAAAATGGCTGTCCGGCCCTCGAAGCTGACTCAGAGAGGATGACCCAGCCCCCTGGGTTGAAAAGATTGGGAACCCCTTCTTTAGAGGTAATAAATATACTACATTAAACTTGGGGACTGTTTATGGAAGCCTGTCCATCTAGTGTGGTAGGGAAGAGGGCAATGCAGCTAATGTTAAATAAAGTCATAAAAGTCATTTCTTGGGTTGTTTGTGCTATCCAAAAGAGAGAAGGGGAAAACCTAAGAGAAATTAACTTTGAAATCATGTCTACAAAGATCTATTTATGCTCATACCATTGTGGCCATGCACAAAATCAATCACCTGGAGAAAACTATTGGGAAATGTTGGTCACCAGTGCAACAGAGAAAATAGTCTAGGTTGGTTCTAGATAGGGTTGCCATATATCCCAGAAAACCAGGATTGTCCCAGATTCAAGGTTGGGAAGATTGTCCTGGCCAGTTCAATAATAATCATGTTAAAGTCCCAGATTTTAAAAACTTACTGATTGTAAAATAAATCTGAACTCTCGCCATCAAATGAGTGATACCTGGAGACAAATCTTAATGTCCTTGCCTCACCCCACTACTCAATAAGTGTGACTAGTGTGTTTCCTGGAACTGAGGATGTTAAGAGTTGACCATGACATGACAACAGATCTTCTTACAATAAGAATTAACTGTTGTAAATAAATTCATTTATGAATTGATATATTTAATGTGAAAATGTTTTACAGCTATCATTATATTATTTTGTTTTTTAAAAGGCTACTTTGTAGATAACCCACCCATTTTTGTCAAGTATACTTCTGTCCTGGTTTTGTGGGAGAGAATTATGGCAACTCTAGAACCTCTAGAGGAAGGGACAAAGAATCTATGGGCTGCCAGAGGTAGAACCAAGCAAAGAATGCCAAGGGGGGGGGGGAGGTGGAACGTAGAGAATGCACTCAGAATGTACATACACTGATTCAAGTGTACATGATTCAAGTTGTATCTCGCGTAAAGAGCATAATGCGTTCCACAGGATTGCTCTTTAAGCGAGTTTGCTCTTTAAGTGAAATACCATTGTAAATGACCAATTGTGGGGGGGATTGCAAACCCCGATTTATTTGTTAAGCGAGTTTTTGGTTGGTTTTACTTGTTAAGTGAAGCGAACATTCAGAGAAAATTCTGCTCTTTAAGTGAGTTACTCTTTAAGCGAGGCACTCTTTATGCAAGTTTTGACTGTACGTCTACCAGACACCAACACAGCTTCATCAAAAAGGGATATCTGACAGCAATCTTTTATTAGCCAACAAATCATCTTGAGAAGGTACACAAATGGCATAACCTTTGGAGACAAACAGCCCTCAAGTTTAGAAATCATCACTGGCATCATCAGTTGCACACTGAGTCACACATCTCAGTATGCAATGGATAACGTCAACAACTATTTCTAAAACTTAAGGTAATTTATTTCCAGACATCGCATTGTTTGTATTACAACACCATAACTAGGCAAGAGGATCTGGGCGATTCAATCAGAGTGGGGACATCTGGGTAAAATACAGGCTACTTATTACTACATGTTAACAAATATCTTCTAAATCCTCCCTCCGGCTTTTGGGGTTTCAAACTGTCCAATCTAGTTTCCAGAGTGGAATCAGTATGTAAATGTTCTCCTGTTATCTTTTCAGTTTCTTGAATTTAGATTGCTTCACATGCAGTATCTTCTGAATTCCCATTGCACTGCACAGTTTCCTATAAAGCTATTAGTATTATTAATATGAGAGGATAGCCCATTCCCAGACGTTTAGTCCTAACCACTGGCAAATGACAGCGCTGATTGGCAAAAAAGATACTTAGGCATTTGAATCTCCCTACATATTGTGCATTTTGTTTAACCATTCCCCCCCCCCCCACATATACAATAATACCTCAGTTAGTGTTTGCATCGCATAACGCTAAAATCGGATGTCGGGAAATTTGAAGCAAACATTTGTATCACCCAACATTAACATAATGTTTGCCTCAAAATCCCCAATGTTGATCTCTGCCCCAAAGCCCATAGGGCTGAAGACCAGCTCTGCAGGCTTTAGGGGAGAGATCTCCACTCAGATCGGCAATTATTATTTTTTTTTGGGGGGGGGGGGGAGCATGAGCATGTGGTTTGGGTTCTCCCCCAAACCAAAATGGTGGACCAATTGCACGCTGGGACTGCGAGGGTGTTGGGGGAGAAACCGTGCACATGCACAATCTTTCCCCCAATACCCCAGCTGTCCTAGGCAATCGCTGGGACTGCCAGGGTGTTGGGGGAGAAACTGTGCATGTGCACGATCTCTCCCCGAACACCCCAGCTGTCCTAGGTGATTACTGGGACTGCCAGGGTGTTGGGGGAGAAACTGTGCATGCGGACGATCTCTCCCGCAACACCCCAGCTGTCATTAGCCGGCATCTTATGGCCATCTTATATACCACTGGCTCTGTATTAGATAGACCAGGAGTTCTCAACCTTTCTAACCCGGGGGCCGGGTCATGCTCCCTCAGGCAGCTTTGGGGGCCGGATAGCCATTTTGCCCTTCCTCCACCACACCACATGCCATTTCTTGGTGTGGTAGAGGCAGTAGGGAGTCACATAAAATAGTGCCACAGGCTGGATCTGGCCCGTGGGCCACAGATTGAGAATCCCTGAAAAGGACTGTTGGAAGTTATTAGAGGATCTAACAACAATGGGAAACAATTGTATGACTGAGCAACCAAGGGTTGTGTGAGTGTAATGCTCCAACAGGATTGGTCCAAATTACTATCCCTGTGGATGACATGCTTGAAAGATCTGATGGATCAGCTGAACAAGGAAAGGGGTCACTATTAAGATGCTGCCCAACTGTAGGTTATATTGCATCTTTTTCATTGATGTCCTTATTTTCCTCTGAATAAACTTAGAGCAGTCCTGAGTTATTTAAAAAAAAATCCCGGGCAAGTGCTGTAAACTAGCTCATAATGCCACACTACATTAAATTGGCCTAAAATGTCACTGAATAATGTTTATCTTATTTTCCTTTTTCAGCATTACAAATAGGCAAACATGTGTTCCGGCAATGAGGAGTTTGTCTTGAGGCTCTGCTTGAAATCTGTGGGCAGTGAGGCTTGGAAACCTGAAATGCTGTGAATCAGATTCCATTATTTCTGGGGAAAGGCTTCATATCCTGAATAGCTTATCTTTCTCTCTCTTGAACCCCCCCCCCCCGCCCCCCGCCCCCAATCCAACGCTGGATGAACAAGAAAAGAATATTATTATTAAAGAGAAACTATACAAAGCTGTTTGACTTGCATGACATAGTTTTTCTTGCTGCAGAGAACTGGGGTGTTACATGGCTGCAGTATTTTTGCAGTAGCTTTAATGATGCTTATACAGAGCCTAGATCATAGCTCTGACCTTGTTTAGACATTGTTCTTCTCTGGCCTCAGAAAGCAGGTTGTAACAAGCTGAAACAAGTCATGATTACAACAGATGTAGTGATATACTTGATTCCATAAAAAGGAACCATATGTATCCTAGTCTTCTCTTTTAATAAATTCTGACGGTGGCCTAAGGCTTCATGTTTTCAAATAGGCTACAAGAAGCAGATGGAATGACCTAAAGCAGACATCTGCTTTGCTCACCTTTTAAACTAGATTCATCCATTAAGCTTAAGAAATGCCTCAACTCTCTTTTGTCTACTCCAAAAATCCTTAACCAACCTCTACAGAATCTAATGCCCTTCTGGCTTCACATAAATCTGCTATTACATCAACAGAAGGAGTTTTTCTTAGAGTACTGGGAATTTAACAGGTTAGAAATTTTAAGAGAGTACGGCCGCACAAAGATACTCATTCCAAACACAGTAATTGTGACTTCTGCATGAGCCTCAATTAAAAATCCTTGGAATAATTTAATTCCCTCAAACATTAACCAGTCCTGGTGAGGATTTCAATTTAATAACAACAGGCAGCAAACTTTGCAGAAGCCAGCATTGCACGCTTCCCATTAAACTACACCATACAGGCAACTCACACAGTTAATGTTAATTAATTTTGAAGTAGCTTTTCTGCTGCAGCACCTGATTACTCCAGTCTTCTAATATGCAATTCAGTTGAGCAACAGTCAGGTCTGAGAAGCCTTATCAGCAGAAAGATGGAGTGTAAAGACCCTTTTCATGGATTATATGTCCACTACTTTCAGCATCATTTTAATACAGTATATAGAAATACTATCTTCTTTGTATTCTAATGTTTTCAGTCATCAAATTGTCTTAAATTGCAATGTCATTACACTGGAAGGTTCTGGAACACTCCCCCCGTCACCTTTTTTTTAATCCTTCCATTGACTGTTGAAGACCCACCTCTTCAGGCATTTGGTTTCTTAGCTAAGCAAGTTTTTTTAAGTTTAAACATAACTAAATATTTTTAATTATTTAACCTATTTTAACATTATTATTAAAGTTTAACTTTTTAAATGTGTAATACTGTGTTTTTCATTTAACATTGTGAGCCACCTTGAGTCCTGTCATTGGGAGAAAGGCAGCCTACAATTTCCTTTTTTTACTAACTAACTAGCTAGCTAGCTAAACAAACAAATGTACTCCAAATCTCCAGTTATGTCATGAAAAGTTGCCTTTTTGATTATATATTATCAATCTGTCTATATTTACTAGACAGGCATTATTTCTGAGACCATGGGGAGGATAAATTTGCCGACAGTCAGTCTCTAATCTTCTTCAGTGCTTCTGCTGAAATAAGATTCTTTTTTAAAATATACTTTATAGCTTATGTGGAAACTAACTGGACAGCAACCCTGGGAGAACAATTTGTTTGATAGACAAATTAATTTTTTAAAAAATCATCCTAATTAACATTGTCAGAAAACAAATTGCAGTGCAATTATCTTTTGTTTTTCCCCAAAGTACGTGTTCAGAATTTGGTGATACAGTCCTTCAATCAAATAAAATCACAAAATAGCAGGTATTAGGAGAAATTCCTTTTTTCAGGGGGGAAGGGGAATTGGTGAAAAGAAATGGAAAACAGCAAATGGGGAGGGGACACTTACTTGAAAACGATGTATGCACTGAGGAATTATGCCTATAAAAATGTACATGCTTGCTTGGTTATGCTTGGAGTCGTTATTCAGCAAGGAGTCTGTGCATTGGTAGACATCTTTGCGATTACATTCCACATATGCAAATGGACTTGAGAAATCAAGCCCACCTGCATGCGTTTTTTTAGCCATTTGGATATTCATGACGACAAGGCAGACCGTGACATGTGCCCTCTGCTTTCATCTTGCCCAAGGAATTCAACGGACATCTGTACATACATGTATGAATTTCTACACAGATGTAAAACCATATATAAACATGGTACAAAACCAGGATGGAATAACTATGCTTGAACTAAAACTATGTACAATTTTAACATGCAAGAGACGACTCAATGCTATTGTGCAGTCTTGTCATGGATTACAAAACTGAATTACCTAATTTTTCATCCTTGCTCACCATCTGAATAAGTGCATTGCACTACAGTTGTACCTCGCTTAAAGAGCATAATGCGTTCCACAGGATTGCTCTTTAAGCGAGTTTTCTCTTTAAGCGAAACACCATTGTAAATTATCAGTTGTTGGGGGGGGGGGATTGCGAACCCTGATTTATTTGTTAAGCGAGTTTTTGGTTGATTTTATTTGTTAGGCGAAGCGAACATTCAGAGAAAATTCTGCTCTTTAAGCGAGTTACACTTTCAGTGAGGTGCTCTTTATGCGAGGTTTGACTGTATTTATTTTCTGCATTTAAATTTTCTACTGAACATTCTGGAAACACAAGTTACCATGACTTTCAGTTTCTTTAGCCACATTCAATATTTTTCTAATTTCCACAACTATGAACAGCATGTAACACGTAAAAGTTAATTTTCCCCCTCCTATGCCCAATGAGCCCAAAATATGCAATTTATCACTAACAATGCTCACTAATTTATCTATATAATGAAGTTTGCATGGTTGTATTCATTATTTTGGGGAGGCCATAGTGTCCCCTCCTGTTACATTTGCTTGACATCTGTTCAGCCCTGCTAGGCTGAGCCTCTACTACTCATAATTATAATCCCTAGACAGGCATTATTTAAAGCCTGATTTTCCTTCTTCCTCCCAAGCAAATGAGCTCAGATGTACAGATTGGCAAGGTTTTGCATGGCACAGGAGCTGAGGCTGGCAGGTTGGCAAGGTTTTTCACAGGAGCTTTGGTTGGCAGGCTAACAAAGTTTTACATGTCTGAAAACTGTCACACTATGGCGACTGTAAGACTGATATTATTTATTAACTCACTTTGATCTAGCCCTCCTGTGTGCTCCAAGCCCATGTACAGAAGGAACGTGAGCACTCAACTCTTCCCAAATTGAAATTTGGCCCCTGGGCCCAAAAAGGATTTCCTACTCCTGCTTTAAGGTTTAGTGAAATGGTTGAAAAGAAAGAACACTGAGCCATATTGTGGTCTGTCTGCCTGGCCTGTTTGAGAATGTGCTTTTTCTCAATCTAGCTTCTTGTCCAGCTAGAATGAACCCTGTGCTACTCATAGCACAGTGGCTCAGGCCTGTTTCCAGGAACTAAAGATTGCCACTCAGATTATTCTTGAGTAATCCTGTAATCATTGGGACTAGAGGTCCTGCGGTGGCAGGGAATGGCAGGAGAGCAAGGCCAGAGGGTTCCATTTAAAAGAACATCTGCCACCTCCTTTTTACTGGATCACAAGTGAACTTTATTTTAAAATATTTGTTTTTCAGCCAATAGACTGAATGTTCGATTCATTTCTCTCCTTTTAAAAAATGTTGTGATGGGGTGTAACTTTTGCATTTGTGCTGAAGACACATAAACATAGATCTTTTGGGATGAATGGATAGACAAACTTGTTGCATGTGTCTCTTGAGTAGTAAATGGATGGGTTGGAGCAGTCTGTATGAATGGAGAGAAACTACAAAGGGTGACTACATGGATAGACATGAAGTGGTATCTGACAGATCTGAAAAGCTCTGGCTGACTGTCCATGCTTCTTTTATACTAGGGTTCCTCAAATTTGACTCTCCAGATGTTCAGCAGGTATGCTGACATGAGCTTCTGGTAATTGAAGTATAAGAACACCTGGAGAGCCAAGTGTGAGGAACCCTGATCTAGATATATAAAATCTTCTCACATCTGCACCTGAGTAAATATGCAGAAGGGTGACAGGGAAAGAGAAAGAAGTACCAAAATAGGACCGTAGCTGAAGATTAAGAAGGTAAAAAACGTGACTACAGAAGAACTACACAACTTTTAATACACACGCACGCACGCACGCACGCGCGCGCACGCACGCACGCACGCACGCACACACACACACACCAAACATACAGTATATTAATAAAACTCTCCATGTGTACCTGCCACCTGTGGGATTTGTAAACCTTCTCCAACAAGTGATTTCCGTATCATTAAATTGTTATATTTCACCCTCATTCAGGAAAAAAATGCATCTTTTTCTGGCTTTATTCCTTTTTCATTTATCAATTCATAGTGTAAAAATTATCCCCATCTCCCTAAAATATTTTTTGCTTATCTCACATGATAAGTTAACATGAAAACTACACAACTTTAATGTTGACAATGAAGAAATTGAGATAGAGAATTTTTTGTAAACCTTGGTTCATTCATCAGTCAAAATGTAGAGTGCAATTAAAAAAATCTGAAGAAGGCTGAGACTCAGAAAGGCAGGAAAGAAGGTATTGGAAAAGATTATCAAGTATAATGATATGTCACTGGAGACCAAGACCAAGATCATCCATACTATTATATCCCTAATCATTATGTATAGATGTGAAAGCTGGACAGTAAGAAAGCCCACAGGGGAGAAATGATTTGATTGAAATATGATGGTGGAAGAGAGTTTTTTGGATACCCTGAACTGCCAAGAAGATGAAGTGACTTTAGAATTGGTGAGCAGAGCTGCTGATGACAAGAAATTTTGGAGATCAATTACTGGTATTTATCAGGTCACCATAGGCCAGAGGCAACTTTAGGGCACATAAAAACATCACAAGTACTGTACATACAGGATACCAGCTCTAGCTTTGTTATCTCACATTAAATTACATTTTAAATCCTTAGAATAACAAGTACATACAGATAACTAACTCTAGTTTTATTGTCTCCCACTAAATTACATTTCAATCCTTACTCAGAATAACAAGATGATGGAATGGGCAGCAAAGGATTGTGGATAACCCATGATTGCCTAGATTAGTCAAATTCTATGCTGACTACAACAGTGATAGTTTAGCTGCTTTAGCCAGAGGGATAAAACATTTACAGGGAACAATCGCTGGCAGAGCCCATACTGTTCCCCATGAAACACATGGCTACTCATACACAAATGTGGGCATATGCATATAAAAACATATATTTTATGGAGTGATTTATAATGGGACCCAATGAGCTAAAACCAAAATGCAATCTCATCAGTGTGAAATATTCTAGTTGTTTAACAACATGCGTTTATACTGATTAAAAAGACTGGACCAACTGTGTCAAAAATGTAATGCTGGCTACTATTTTCAATATAGTACAGTTAAATAATCTTACAGTCCAGTTGTAGTTCTGAGAGGTTTGCCGAGATATAAAATCCAGAAATACTAGAAATCATTCATCAGGCAGTTTAGAAATTAGAGCTAAAATTGGTATGCCTTTTGCTGGTTGCTTCCTATAAACAACTTTATTTCAATGTATGCTATTTAGCAAGGATGAAAACAAAAGAAAAGTGTATGTTTATGTTCACTTGGGATTATATTTCATCAGTTTCAATACAGCTCCACCATGCTCCTAGTCTGTTTACCTTTCATCTAACAACAGTCATGAAGCGTTTCTTTTTACCCCATGGTTAATTCATCTGCACAGTCAATGTCTATCAATAATCCTTAAAAGGGTGGGAAAATATGTGCCCCCTAATGCACACCCATTTTAATGTTCATTTTTAAAACTTGAAGAATCCCTTTGTCTCCCTTAGATGTTTTCAGAGGCTTCCTGCATTTTTCCTTACCCCTAACCTTTTTCCAAGTAAGTAAGTAAGTAAGTAAGTAAGTAAGTAAGTAAGTAAGTAAGTAAGTAAGTAAGTAAGTAAGTAAGTAAGTGAGGGAGGGAGGGAGGGAGGGGGGAGGCAAGCCTAAAAGTCCCTCTGTCTTCAGCGAATATGGGGGGCATAAGTGACATCTCGATTTGCAGATTTCCAAAGCCCTTGGTGACAGACCCCTACTCGCTTATAGACAACCCCCCAATCTCAAACAACTATTGACACACAACAGACTACACAGAAGTGGAGCAGATATGGGAACTAGACCGTGCTGCAAATCCAGATGTCAACTATGCCCCCACATTCACTCTGGAAACAGTATTACTGGACCCAATGGCACCACACACAACATTAAAGGCAGTTTTACTTGTGCTTCTGCCAATGTGATTTATGCCATCTCTTGCCAGAAATGTCCATCCATGCTTTATGTAGGACAAACAGGACAATCTTTACGCAAAAGGATTAATGGACACAAATCAGATATCCGGAATGGCAACACGGAGAAACCCCTCTCAAACCACTTCAATCTAACTGGACACTCTATCCAAGACCTGAAAGTTGCAATTCTGGAACAGAGAAATTACAAAACTAGGATTGAAAGGGAGACAGCAGAAATCAAATACAGTAATACCTCATATAACATTAGTATCGAATAACACTAAAATCGCATAACATTAAGGAATCTGGGGGGAAGAATTGCATCAGATAACATTAAGATCCTATGGGATGCTTCAGATAACAACCGCTAAAGCCTGTGTGGTTACAATGTATCTCTATGGATCCCATAGAGGATCAGATAACACTAAAAATCATATAACACCAAGACTTGTGGAACCAGGTTTTAGTGTTATATGAGGTTTTACTGTACATCCATCTGCTAGATACCCATCACAGGGGGCTAAATATTAGTGAAGGGTTTCTGGGACATTATCAAATTTGATGCAGAGATTGCTATATGATTTTATAGTACAACTTTCCTGCCAATTCTCTTTAGTAAAACAGAAAGAACCCAGGTACAGGAGTTTGTTTGTTTTCCCCTGACATGCAGGTCACAAGTTGATCAGAGACCATAGTGGGCTTGCTCAGCAACCTTGAGATTGAAAGGGAGTCTTTTAGAGTTTATCTGAATAATCTATTGTTGCTAATGGCTGTGTGAAACTGCATTCTTGTGCTTGCTTGTCTGTCATCTTGCTTGACACCAACCCTTCTCCCGTTGAGCTCCTGAATTTGGTATATAAAGAACATGCCTGTAAGTTTCACTCTTTGTCTGATGAAGTGGACTTGATCCACGAAAGCTAACAATAAAAATATAGCAGTTAGTCTTTAAAGTGCTACAGTGTTTTTTATTTATTTTATTATATTTTGTTTTGTTTATTTTGTTTTGTTTTGTTTTCTGATATATCTCATTCATATTTTAGCCCCAGAGACAGGCATGGGTGAATCTTCCATACAGACCAACAAAGTGCCTTAGAATGCTCCATTCCTTAAAACAAGAGTTCTCAACCTCTTAAAGCTGTGGGCTGGGTCACACTGCCTCAGACAGCTTCAGGTGCCGGACAGCCATTTTGTCCTTCCTCCACCACATGGCACCCATGTTGGGTGGTTGATCTAGAATGCGGCTGCTCGGGTAGTGATGGGGTGAGGGCGTTATGCTCGTGCTGCTTCAGGAGCTGCACTGGTTGCCAGTATGTTGGGTGGTTGATCTGATGGGACAGCCACCCCTCTCTCGCTCTTTTAAACTTTTTAAACTTTTAAACCTTTAAACCTTTTAAATCTTTTTAGATTTTTGTAAATTTATAGTTTAATTTTTTAAACTGATTTTGAACCTTAAGGTTTTAATTTCTGAATTTGTAGGGGGATTGTTTTGCATTTATTGTGTATATTCTTTCCCTTTTCTGTAAGCCGCCTAGAGTCAGGTTCGCCTGATTGGGGCGAGATAATAAATCTAAATAAATAAATAAATAAATAAATAATCCTAAAAACTTATTATTAAAAGACTGCAGAATATTTCACTAAATGGTCAGAAAAATCTTAATAACTGGTCTCCATAGAATTAATAAAATATTATTATTTTTAGCCAGACAGTTCCTAGCCACTTCTCTAAGCTTCTCAGTGAGTTTTCAACCAATATATCTAGATTTCCATGAAGGAAATGGCTTTGCCACAATTCACAGATCCAGAGTAACCAATCCCAGTGCAACTCCCCATGATCTCCATGTCACAGAATTGAGAAATGGGCCTTTAAGGGCACGCATAATGCTAAGACCAGGCTGACCAGCATTCATCAGGCCCCAGGATTCTGCCCTTTACTTTGCCATGGCCAAAAGATCCCAGCTAACATCTTCCACAATGCCCTGTCCAGGGTGCTGAAGTGACTTTGTTCTGCCTTTAAGTGCATTTTTGCAGCCGGCCTGTCCATAGTGGGGGGAAACCTAGGCAGCGCATTGGAAGCAGATATTCTGTTCACCTTGTGGATCAAAACTTCTGCAAAGCACAAATCATGTGTCTGGAGTCTGCCTACTCTGGAAAAGATGGCCCTTGTCTGGATAGAATAGATGGTGGGCAATGGGGGCTGTTAAGGCATTTTAGGTCATGTCATGGGCAGAGACCTGGCACCACCTCCTGTATAACAAATAATGAAAATAACTGGCTTTAGACACTACATAAAACAATTTTAGCTGCAGACATATACTTTCATGTCTAAATTAACAAAACTATATTTCAACCCATTAATTCATTTCCAGTGCATAACCATACTTAAAACAAGAGTGAATATTAAATGTGCCATGGTTTAGTGCCTGAGAGACATGCACTCAACACAGAGCACTGAAAAATGTGATGTGGAGGATACTGAACAAACAAACAAATATATTAATGCCAAGGGAGCTAACAATATAACAGCTGCCAGATATATATAGCTTCCTCCTATATGGCATGGCAGCAGAAGTAGCAATGAAGGGGACAGGATAAGAATAGGGCTGAAAAATTTAAATTATTCAGTCCATTTAATAAAAACATTTTTCTGTTTGATAACATGATGTTCAAGACAATTTTACAAATATTGTACACAGTATTAAAATAACTATTCTTGCATTAGCAGGGGTTCGATATGCAGACATTTGGGGATCTTTCTAGCTCCATAATCTTCTGATTCTATTACCCCTTGGATGAGGAGGCAGCCAAAAGAGAAGTGTAGAGGCCAGCACTCTATTTACACTCCTTTCAACCATCTAGTGTTCCTACTATAAACTGCTGCTGTTTTTGCATGGCATGGAGCAATACTAAGAGAAGTAACATCTCTTCCAGACATCAATGAACATCAATTGTCCTGTTCTGTTATGGCACAAAGTACAATTTAGCATTAGATCTGAACTGTGCCAATGTAACACTTTACTATCTCGGATGATAATATTACATAAACAGATACATCAATAATGTGGAGTGGGGAACAGAAAAATTAGCCATTTTAGAAATATTAGATTGTTCGGCTCAACAATCTATCTTTATATACTTGCTTCTCTCCATCTACTCACTGAGGAACTCACTGATTTTTAGCAGGTTGCTGACAAAATATGGAGCGTTTAATGGCTTTACAGCAGAAAGATGTCACTGACAAGACTGCAGTGATAACAAAGGTCAGGTTCTATATTCATGGTCTAAATACAATTCAGGTTCTTGCATCAAATATAAATAATTTGCCCAACCAATAATAGATCCATGTACAAGATCTATCCAAAATAGTTTCCATAAGGGAAAGTATGAGATAAGGCTGAGAATAAATATGGTATATTTTGTATGCAGGAGTCTATTTTTCTTCTATCAAAAATTTGCTATACAGCACAAAAGGTTTCAATGGTCTACTACTCCTATAATGTTTGCCTTCAGGATTGGTGGCTGGTGGTGTAAGGTCCCATGTTGTTATTGCATCAGTCTAAAATAGGTTTATGTCAAGCAAACCAGAGCTATTAATTCATGCATGCTAGTAACATTCGTGGCATAGATCCAATAAGTAAAAGTCTTTTCTTCTAGATGAGCATCCAGCAAGATCTCAGCAATCATTTGGAGGATCATGGTTCTGTAAGTGTATCTCCTGGACACTTCTTGATATTTGACTTGTACTCCCCTACTGCATCTTACACACACAGTCCTGCAATCATTTTTAGCTAGACAGATACTGAATACAGGAGACAGTATTCAAGGCTACATCATTTGTGCTGTTTGCTTAAGTTAAATATCAGCATGCAGCATTTCTCACAACCAAGAAAAAGTCTGTGACACCTTAAAAGTTTAAAATGTTTTATTTGGCAAAAGCTTTCACAGACTGTAGGCTACTTCATCATGTTGAGTGTTGACTCAGTTGGCAAGTACTTATTACTAAAAGAATAATTAAACATTTTTCAGTTTAATGCAAAACAATATGGTTGAAACTATTCCCCAAAGAGCAAAATAATTTGGACAACAGAACAGCTCTCACTCCTCCACTCAAAACATTTTTTTGTACTTTAAAACCCATTCCTACAAAACACTACAGAACAATTGCAGGAGGAAGGCAATACCTTTATTGGATTACTGGGGGGGGGGGGGGATCAAATATTGTGAGAGCTGTCTTGATTCAAGATCACTTCTTTAAGCATGCTTTCATCTTGAATCACAAAAGCTCACACAAGGTGTGATTCTCCCCCCCCCCCCCAAGTGATCCAATAAAGGTATCCCTCACCCCTGCATCTGTTTTTTGTTTGGGTTACACGGCTCTCTTTGTGTTTATAAAACACTACAGGTTAGTCATGCTTACTGCCCCAACCCCACAGGAAGAGAAAAAGATGGATGTTCCTTTTGATTAAGAGAGCCAAAGAGTAGGGATTACTTCTTGTGTTTAATAGGAGTGCAAGTTAAGGCACAAAAAGCATTCACAGAATTTTCAGTGTTTTAACTGAGGAAGTAGTCTGGCCGAAGGTCTGAAAGTCTTTACTTTTGGGGAACAACATCAACCAGATCATTTTGCTTTAAATCAAAGGTTGTTTTCTTTGAGAAAAGATCCTGCTTTTTAAAATGAAGAAACACATACACCTAAATGTTGGGTAAGGAAAATATGTTTTTACTGAGGAATTTAAAATAAGAGGGGGAAATAAGATAAAACACAACTTTATACATAAAGTAGACAGTTGAGCAACTAAAGCCCTGGATTCATTGTAAAAGGCAGAACTTCCAAACATCACATAACATAAGTAAATTAGTAGGTAAGTCCACATGGTTTAATGTTAGCTTTCATGGATGAAGTCCATGTCTGAGCAAGTAGACTTGGTCCACTAAAGCTAACATTAAACTATAGCAATTAGTCATTAAGTTTCCACAATGTTTTTCTCTTCTTTCTCTTCTAAGCAGTTTTAAATTGTACCTTTAATGAAATGATTTCATCACGTTTTGGCCACAAGATTTTGATTAGGTGGGTGGGGGTTGTTTATTATCTTAATGTTTTATTTTTTGCTTTTACTTTATTTTAATAGTTTTTATTTTAATAGTTATTTTATAACTTTTCTGTTTTTGTTTTCTGATATTTTTAATAGTGTAAGCCACCCAGAGTGGGCAGGTTATAAGTACAATAAATAAATAAATAAATAAATAAATAAATAAATAAATAAATAAATAATCTCAATTAATGAAGAAATAACTACTTTTTAAATCTATCTCTTCAAGAGAAAGAGCCTTTATACAATAAGTATTACTCATAAATCTGCCCATCACAGTATGTAGGAATGCTTGTCAAAGCTTTTTTCCTCCATTCCATTAAAAGCAAGGAGTGGAGGTTAGAAAAATCACAATTATCACCACACCAATTGCAACTGTACATTGTTTAATTAATGAAAAGGTACAAGTACACAGTCAAGCTTTCAGAAGATGTCAGGACTGAGAGAGCTGCAGCAACAGTGAATAACAGCCATAACATGCAGTCAATAGAGCAGTTTCCAACATGTATTTCTGTGACAGAGATAACATGGAAGCCAGTCATCAACCATAATTATATAGTGGCTACAATAATCATATAATATGTATGCTGGGGGGGGGGGGTAGAGGAAAGAGAATGAAAATCCACAAACTACCACCATAATGAGAGCCTTAACAATAGTCATTTAACAGTGATTGTAGAGTAACAAGGATATCCTAGCACTGATAAACAGATTAGCATATGCACTATGGTAAAATATATTTTTGTAAGCCAGATATAAGAAATATATTGTTATATTATTTGGAGACATGAAAAAATACCAACAACAACTTTCGCTCTGCCACCAACATGAACCTAAGTCCAGTCTAGTCTAGAGCTTCACATTCTTGAGATCATTACGCAACAATATAATGGATATACTGGATACATCAGAAATTATATACAATTTCCACTTAGAATATACTATACAATTCAGTGTCTACATCCAAGCCCAGTGATACAATTACACCCATTAAAATTAGATTTTTATCAGCCAGTTCTACACTACCTCCAGAACCCCATAACAAACTGAAAACACAAATCAACAATGATAAATGGGCACCCAGACAGGATATTCTACAGGGCAAGCCTGAATACTGCTCTTTGACAGTACAGCTTCCAGATTAAATGGCAAAGCTTCAATAGTCTGTAGCCCATCCTAGATAGAAGCACTCGTGTTTTACAGGCTTTGGGTAGTAAGCCTATACTTGTTACCAGAAAACTCCATTTGGAAAGACTACTTACCAGCATCAATAGCTAATTTTTTTGGTCTTGATGCACCAGATGAACATTGTTACAATAGGCATTTTCCTCCCCTATCAGTATTTCTTAAAGTGATCTTGAATGAAATAGCACTAAAAAAATAGTCATTGGAATCACTGATAACAACAAACCCTATATTTTACCTTGCAGACAGTGGTTTCTAGTGGCAGCTCTGGTAATGCGTCAGAATTTTTATTTTTAATTTTAATTTTAGACCTGCAGATAACTGAAACCATGGATACTGAACCTGTGGATATGGGAGGGTAATCTGTATATATTTTGATATAACTCTTCTTGTGATTAATTCTGTGTGACTATTGAATGCCCAGCCAAATCTGTGTCAAGACACGCTGCTACCATGGTTCAAAGATTCCTCACAGCTGTGTCTTCAAACACAGGTGAATTCATACATGTGCTCTGAGAGTATACCTGATAATATCCTTACGTAGTTTTAAAACATGAAGCTTCATAAATCATGGATTACAACCAAAATCTGCATATTTATAGACACGGCAATTTGATTTCCCATGAATGTTTTGGATTACATAATCTCCAACATTGTCCTTGCCATTTGCAACTTTTAGATCTTGCAGTCTAAAATATATGGGTGGTGCACAAATAATTATTTATTTAGATAGGTAGTTGTTTAAAATATTTTACTCCACTTTTCTCCTACAACAAGAATTCAATGCAGCGTACATCAATTTAAAAAAGACAATATCAAAGCTAAAATGAAGTTTTACAATACTTAGTTGTACAACTAAGTTATCCACTAATTTTGGTCAAGTATCTTCTTGCATATCAGAGAGTAAACAAGACAAAAAACCTTTGGAGCACTTTAAAGACTAACTGCTGTATTTTAATGTTAGTTTCCATGGATCAAGTCCACTTTGTCAATTACTTGTGCCCTACCCAGACAGAGGTGAGAGACTAGTACAAGTGGTACCTCACTTAAAGAGCATAATGCTTTCCACGGGATTGCTCTTTAAGCAAAACACCATTGTAAGTGACCAATTGTGACTTCTGCTGGGGGGGATTGCAATCCCTGATTTAGTTGTTAAGCGAGTTTTTGGTTGGTTTTAGTTGTTAAGCAAGGTGACCATTCAGAGAAAATTCTGCTCTTTAAGCGAGTTAGTCTCTACTCAAGGCACTCTTTATGCGAGTTTTTACTGTATGTTTATTTTTGCTCCTTAATACAGTATAAACATTTTACAAGGTAGAGAAACGGCCTGCTCCTTAATGGAAATCACTCATTGATCAAATGTATTTTTCATTATCAAGTCAAATAACAAGAATATAGATAATCAACATTTTCAAAATTATAGTTTGTTCAAATTAAAGACATGGAAGATAAAGACTTAGCACCTTAGTACTATAGCAAAATCTCACCAAGTACCAGTTGACATTTCAAGAAACCGCTTTAACTTTTCCAATGTGCTGATTCTTTATAGTTTCTTCAGTCAACAATCAAATCCCATTAATTTGCAATGTCTTAAAACTAAAGATCGTTCACTCAGTTTTCTTAAAAAGAATGATTAAAACTCACATGATCAATTCCTTTCCAAACCAGAAATCTGTGTTTTCCTGCATGAAGCTGTTCAGCAATTAAGAACATAGCTTAGCCATATCCCATTTGTGCTGCTGAAATACAAATGTCTGGAGACTATCACAATCAAGGTATGCATCATTGCATAAGGAACCTACCCTGTCCCATCATTACTCTCCATCACTGTGTTTTGTAGCGGTTACTCTAGCTGATTCAATGCACTTCTTGCCTCCTGTCAATTCCTATTCACAGCTTTAAGCTAAAGTGGCTGCTTCCTGCACAGCAGCTTTATATAGTTTGGATTCTCAGAGCATTGTAAGACTTATTCCTTAAAAATATGTTTGTGTTAAATTTGCAGCATCTGCTATGCAAGCACAGTGCATCATGAACCACACACTGGTTAAACAGCAGTTGGGCTGTATTTCTGAAAATAGCCATGGGCAACACTTTACTAAGTGTATTAACTGACAATTAAACATTGTTGCTGAAGCGCTCAACCTCAGTGCCATTTTAAGTATTACATAAGTACCTGTACTTAGTATAAAATGGAGCAAACTCTGGTTTGTGTGGGAAGGTGAATCATGCAGAGAATTGAGGAACCAGAGCAAGATAGCCCAGTATGGAGTCATTGTTTTCATTTCATAACATAAACAAGCAGCAGCTTATCCTTGCTATATAAAAGAATTTGAGAAGCCTGGATACATTGGAATGCCATACTCTGCCACTTAGCTCTTATTAAAATCAAATTACTACAAGTGTGACCTTTGAATTAGCCAATCGAAAGTCATCTGAGAGAAAGCAACATGTGCAGGGGAACCTCATCAATGTGGCTTTTTGTACATCTGCAATTTGCACATTATGTAATTTGCATAATATATAGGAATACAGCATACTGAGGACCTATGCAGAAGAGATAAAAGGATAACAGGTTTTTTTAATAGAAGTCCTATGATGAAGAACATGCAGTTTGAAATATGCTCTAAAAGCATTTGGATAAAATAAAAATGCCAGGAAAAATGGAATACCAATAGAATGATTTCAAGACACAGTGAATATATCTAAATCTTGGCAATGTTCAATATCTATTCCAAACCCCAAGAAGAGAGATGCCATGGAGTAAGATAAAGAACACTCAAGTTCCAAGTAAGAAAAATGATACTCAAGGTGCTGAAACAGAGGTTTTTACCTTATATGAAGTGAGAAATGCCTGATATTCAAGCTGAATTTTAGAAATAAGGAAGGACTTGAAATCATATTGTCATATATCTGTTGGCTACTAGAGTGTACCAAAGAATTTCAGAAGATCAGTTTATACTTTATAGACTGTGTGGATCATGAAAAACTATGGATGGTTTGGAAAGACTTGGGAGTGCCTCAAATCTTGATTGTTTTAATGCTATCATTAGGACAGAATATGAAGGAACACAATTGTTTCCTATAGACAAAGATGTCAGACAAGAGTGGCATTTTATCCTATCTCAGTGTAGGTAAACCTATGGCACACATGCCAGAGGTAACATGCACAGGCCTTTCTGTGGGTAGGCACGCTGTCACGGGCAAGCAACCAGACACCCCACACACACTCCTCTTAGAAGGAGGTGGTGCACCCATGTGTGTGTGTGTGTGTGTGTGTGTGTGTGTGTGTGCGCGTGCGCGCGCGCGTGCGTGTGCGTGCGCGCGTGCGTGTGCGCGCGCACGCACCTGTGGTGTGTGAGGCATGCCAGCAACATCACATGGGTACATGGGCACGCACAGTGCCTGCCTGTGAGCTGTCTCATCCTCTTTGGGCACTTGGTCTCCAAAAGGTTTGCCATCACTGTCCTATCTGTTCAAACCATACGTAGAACATATCAAATGGAAAGCCAGAATAGATTCAGATGGAGGATGAGTAAAAAATGGTAGAAGGAACATCAATAACTTAATATAGGCAGATGACACCATCTTACTGGTGACAATGAGCTGAACCAACTTTTAGTCATAGTGAAATAAGAAACTACCAAAGTAGGACTGTAGCTGAAAATTAAGAAAGCAAGAATCATGACTAAAGAAAAACTACACAACTTTAATGCAGACACTGAGGAAATTGAAATAGTGAAAGATTTTGTATACCTAGATTTTGTATGCATCAATCAAAATTAAGAGTCCAACCAAAAAAATCAAAAGAAAGCTGAGAATCAGAAAGCAGGAATGAAAGAATTAGAAATGAAACTATGTGTCACAGAAGAAAAGAACATTCACACTATTGTGTTCCTGTTCACATGTAAGGATGTGAAAGCTGGACAGCAAAGAAAAGTGAAAGGGGGAAATTACTCAATTGAAATATGGTGCCAGAGGAGACCTTTAAAGACACCCTGGAGAGCCAGAAAAACAAACAATTGGGCCCTAAAGCAAATCAAGCCTGATCTGTCTCTGGAAGCATAATTGATGAAACTGAGGCTGACCTATTTTGATTGCATTGTGAGAAGGAAAGATTTTCTGGAAAAGGCAACAATGCTGAGAAAGGTTGAAAGCAGCAGAAAAAGAGGAAGACCAAATGTAAGGTGGATAGAATTCCTTAAAAAAACCCCACAGGTTTGAGTTTGCAAGAGCTTAGCAGCGATGTTGAAGGCACTACATTTTTTTTATTTAAAGAGTTTTACAAAGAGTATACATTTTCTATTTTTCCCCCACGGCCCCTCCCTCCCCCACCCTCCCCCATTACCCCTCCCCCCCCGACTTCCCAGAACTGGACACAAGGTATAATCCATACCAAATCCCATTAACATCTAAGAAACATCAAAATAAACAAACATTATACAAATCAGATCATTCAAATATGCTTAATACTCATAAGCTAATTGGATCTTATCTGTTTTATATCTATCATGTATAAAATCAATCCAGCATCTCCAATCTAACAAATATTTATCAATTGTCTGATCTTTCAAATATGCAGAGACTTTTGCCATCTCTGCCAGATTTGATACTTTAAGTACCCATTCCTCCACTGTACACAATTCTTCCTTTTTCCAATACTGGGCGATCAGTAACCTCGCTGCAGTTATTAAGTTCAATAACAATTTTGTTTCCACAACTGTACATTCAGAAGTAATCCCCAATAAAAATAACTGTGGTATAAATTTAATTCGCCTCTTAAAAATCTTTTTCTGCATTATCCACCATATTTTTATCCAAAATACTTTAACCTTCTTACACATCCACCAAATGTGGACGTAGCATCTTCACAGTCACACCTCCAACATTTAGGTTTTGAATTAGGATACATTATTGACAACTTTTTCAGATCTAAATGCCATCTATAAAACATTTTATAAAAATTTTCCCTCAAATTTTGAGCTTGTGTAAATTTTACATTTCTAACCCATATCTTTTCTCACGTCTCTAACATTATTGGTTCTTGTATATTTTGCGCCCATTTTATCATACAATCTTTAACTAATTCAGGGGCCGAGTCCACTGCTATTAATACCTTATATACCCTTTTAATATGGGCTTGCCCCTGATTCTTAATTTGTTCAATCAATTCCTCATCAATTGTTGATATACCTGTTTTCAAGTCTTCCTTCAATCTGGATTGTAACTGTCCATATTGAAACCAAGTCTGTAATAATCCGACTCTTTTCAAATCTTCAAGTGGTTTAAGTCACCATGTATCACCATCACAATCTAACAATCCTTTATATGTAACTAAATCATGCTTCTGCAAAACACTAATATTACCTATCGTATGTCTAGGTACTGTCCATATAGGTACCTTTTGATTTAGTTTGTATTGGTACTTCTTCCACACTCTTAACAGAGCACTTCTCAATATATGAACTTTAAAAATAGTATCAACCTTTTTCTCATATACCAGATATGCATGCCATCCAAATAACAAATCATGCCCTTCGATATTAAGATTACCCTTCTCCGTCATATTAACCCAATCACTAACCAAGGTTAATGCTGTTGCATCATAATATAATTTCAAATTAGGCATTGTTAAACCACCTCTTTCCCTTGCATCTTGCACAATTTTCATTTTAACCCTCGGTTTTTTACCAGCCCAAACAAACTTGTTAAGACCCTTCTGCCATTCATTTAAGTTGACCTCATTTTTCAATATTGGTATCATTTGAAACAGAAATAAAAATCTTGGTAAAATGGGCGTTTTGCCGAAAAGTTATTTTAGTAAGGAGGAAAAAAAAAAACACAAGCTACTTGCAGTTCATACTCCTGCTCCAGTTCCGCTTGGTATAATTCTTCTCAGGTTTAAAATAGTTCCAAGGGTGGGGATTCACGTTCCTTGCCCTGCACACCAACAGGGGATATCCCAGCAACCGGAGCTCCCTCCAGGCCGCTATGGGGAGACCGCCTTCAAGCCCCCAGTGTTCGACACCCAGGGGCTTGGGGGGGCTCTACCCTGGCCCGGAATGCTCAGCCCCTTTTTTGCCCGAAGGGGGGTTTGGGTCCACATACGCTGGACGCCGCTCGTGGATCTAACAGTGAGCTGGGGATCGGCTGCCAGAGATTCGGCTGCCGAACCGGACGGAAGCCCAACCGGAAGTCCCGAAGGCACTACATTTTTGAGAACACTTATTCATAAGGTCCCTTATATGCTGAAAGTGACTTGATGGTACATAACAACAACAGAAGCAACAATAACAATTGACATAAGGCTGCAAGCAAATCTGATTTTACTTGCTTGTTTACAAGAACTTTCTAAAATTCAAATATTTCTTTTAGAAGGTAATAATAATAATTTTGTGTCAGAAATTATTCTGGGTTGAAAGGATTTTTGCTGGAGAAACTCTGCCCAGGGGACGCCCAAATGAGGGTCCTTTCATGTCCCCAAGATCTTTCCCCACTGAAGTGGCCCCTATTTATCTACTTGCAATTTCTTGCTTTCGATCTGCTAGATTGGCAGGAGCTGGGACAGAGATGGGCACACAATCCATCATGCATTACCTGGGTCTTGAACTGCCAACTTGCTGGCCTTCCAGCTAACAAGGCCAGCTTCTTAACCACTGAGCCACTGAAGCCCCTTTTTAAAAAAGGTTAATATACAGTAAAAGAGCAAGAAGAAGGCAAAACTGACAGGTTCATGCATGAAGACAGATGTGCTCAGCTGTTAGAAGGTTAATGCTGAATTCCTATTTATTTCTGCTACTGAATAAGTTTCTTCCTTTTCCCTCTCCATACTTAAGAATCACATGGCAGGAAAGAACAGTGCAATCTTTCTGTACTAAGACAACTAGGCCTGTCAAATTTGACTGATGCAAATTTGGAAAAAGCAAAACTGTGCTGGCTAGATAGAGTTGGGGCTTCTCTCTATATATATATTCATCTATGTGTGACATGGGAATCTCGTGCTTAATTGCTAACTGGACTAGGCAGATGGCTGTTCTGAATTGGGAACCTGTAGACATTGGACTGAACGTCCCACTTTGAGAACACAAGCAGAGAGAAACCAGGGCTAAAAGCATACAACCTAATGGATGGGAATCACTCCCCTATACCCAGTTATCCACAAGAAGTTTGAGGTCACTAGTCCCTCATTAAAGGAACAGGTTGTTCTTCAGTTAAACTTAGCAAGCTGCCCTGAAGAATAATGACACAGGAAAGACTTTCAAATCACTTTCACCTAAAGGTACGCCTTTAAAATTAAGCTGCACTCTCTAACCCCTAAAGGTGATGGAGTACTTGACATTCGGTTCTCACAGTGACTCGGGAAGTAAGTTTGCAGCATTCCTTTAAAAATCAATGAATTTTTCTCAACACTATTACCCTTGGACGTTAGGAACATTCAACAAAAATGGTGGTTATGGTCATGCATTAGATTCAGCAGTAATCCAATCATTGCTATTAATAATTTCATGTTTTGAGATTGAAATCCTCTTCAGCAGGATTCACCTGTTCAAGGGGATTGATATCATAGGCAGTAGCAAATTGCTGCTAGTGAAAGGCTTACTTTCGTGATTTCTGGGTGCATGCGATTTTTGTCATATTTCACGTATGAGGCATGTGCACAATGAAATAGGAAAAGGAAACCTTTTATTGGCAGCAGTCTCCTGCCACCTATATCATTCCCACTGTGTATATCAGAATTGCATCCTTAGCTTGTGAAATAAGAACACAATAATCTGCTGATTCCCATGTAGGGTAAATGCTGATAGTTGTGTATAAAACAGACTGAAAAATACTCCACAAGCTTCTAGCACAGTGACGGCCAACATTGGCACTCCAGATGTTCCTGAACGTCAATTCCCAGAAGCCCCAATCAGCAAGTTGTTGACTTGGGCTTCTGGAAATTGAAGTCCAAGAACACCTGGAGTGCCAAGCTTGGCCATCACTGTTCTATGCTGGATTCAACATAACTTAATGGCACCTTAAAGTTACAAATATGTTTGAGCAGTACTGTATCATTTTAAAACTATGAATTCTGAACCCTGAAAAATTTCAGACTCTGTATCAATTATTATTGTTCCCTGTGAGAATGCCATCTTTGAAAACAGTGTTGCCTCACATTTAAAACAAAAAATGATGTTTCCAAAGGACAGAATATCAACATCTGCATAGGCTGGTATTTCCATTTTGTCTAATGCAGATGAAATATGATTCCAGGTGTCTGGAAACTCTGAACAATGTCAATATTTCAATAGTTGCTCAAGTTGAAGACTGGAGGGTCAGCAGTTTGAGACCCAAGTGCTACATGATAGAGTGAGCTCCTGTCTCTGTCCTAGCTCCAGCCAACCTAGCAGTTTGAAAGCAAGAAATTGCAAGTAGATAAATAAGTACTGCTTTGGTGGGAAGGTAACAGAATTCCGTGCACTCCAGTGACTAGTCATGCCTGTCATATGACCATGGAAACATTTGCAGACACAGACAATGCTGGCTCTTTGGTTGTAAACAGAGATGAGCACCATACCCTAAAGTTGGATATGACTGGCTTTTGAGCAAGGGCAATCTTTACCTTTATCCCAGCACATTTGTTGTTGTTCAGTCACACAGTCGATTCCAACCCTCTGTGACCCCATGGACCACTGTCCGCCAGGCACTCCTGTCCTCCACCATCCCCCTCAACTTGCTCAGCTCTGCGCCCACTGTCTCCACAATACCATCTAGCCATCTCATCTTGGGCCATCCCTTCTTCTTTTGCCCTCGACCCTTCCAAGCATCAAGGCTTTCTCAAGTGAATCCTCTCTTCTCATTTGATGTCCAAAGTACTTTAGTTTCATTTTTATTATTTGACCTTCTAAGGAGCAGTCAGGGTTGATTTCTTCTAAGATTGACCTATTTGTTCTCCTTGCTGTCCAGGGTACTCTCAAAACTCTCCTCCAACACCACATCTCAAAGGCATCTATTCTTCTGTGCTCAGCTTTCCTAATGGTCCAGTTCTCACATACCCAGCACTAGGACAGCAAAATAACCAAGTAGAGACACAGAAAAGCAAGGAATTGAGCAAGAGAGATCAGGAAGTATTAAGGTAGCTCTGCTCTGGCCATCCAGATTTTCAGGAGGTCTGATTAAATATCTTAATACTTCCTCCACTTTCTCTGCTGATTTCTCAATCTCCTTTTCTCCCTACGTACTACTTTAGTGCTAGATTAGCAAACGTAAAATAAAATATGAAGCCAGACCCAGGCAGTAAATTTTTACATTACATAGCCTCTCTCACTGTTGCTATAGCTGGCTGGAATGGTTTTAAATAAAATGGCTACAAATCTGTCCACATCAGTTTAAGCGACCATAGCAATGGCAATTTCACATTTATACCTACCTATAGTAGCTCCCCCAGTGGCTTAGTGGTTAAGACGCTGGCTTGGACACTGGAAGGTTGAGTTCCAATACCCAAGAGCTGCACTTGGAGACATGAAAGGAGCCTCATTTGGGTGTGCCCTAAAAATCCTTTCAACCCAGAGTAATCTCTGATACAAAATTATTACTGACCTATAGCACTTAGTGTACTCTCTCACACAAATTAATTAGCATTTTCCCCCAACACACTGGTTACTCATTTTACCAACCTCGGAAGGATGGAAACTGAGTCAGCGTTGAGTCCTGGTCAGGATCAACCACTCCACCTGAACTAATGAAAATGCATTTGGTTTATTTAAAAAGCAGAACCCCAGCAGCAGAAGGGGGGGGGGATCAAGGGGGTGGAGGGCTGAGACTCCAGACTAATTTGCATGGATATTACATCAAGTAGACAATGAAAATAATGCAAATCAAAACATCCAAATCTTGGAGCATTTTCTGCATTAGGTCAGTGTAGTCACACCTTAGATAAGAACATCTTCTCATTTCCACCCCCCATCTTACTTCCTGTTGATTTAGCATCAGCAGATGAGGAGGTGTCAATGTCTTGGTTAATCTCGCCTTCCTTCTTTCAGTCCTGGCAGGTAAAAAGCCACTAGAAGAACAGCACTTTTGGCAAATGCTCTGAAGAAACTAGAAGAACTGAGAACAAGCCGGGGAATGTACTGCTGTGCTCATGGCTTATTAGCAGGCTTCCTATAGGCATCTGGGTAGCTACAGTGTGAACAGAATACCAAATGAGAAACTCCTCTCTCTCTCTCTCTCTCTCATGTGTGTGTGTGTGTGTGAGAGAGAGAGAGAGAGAGGGAGAGAGAGGGAGAGAGAGAATGAATAACAACTGTATCCTGTCAAATCAATTTTGACTTACAGCAATTCTTTCTAGGGTTTTCATGGCTCTTTATATTCATAGGATGCTTGCATGTAACTTTGGACTTTCTGTTTTAGAAGGGTTCTACATCCTTCTATGCCTCATCTTCTATATGTATAACTCTGCCTGCAATAAAGTCAATTAGAGCTGCTTTTCTTTCATATAAAGATATCACACAAAGCAGATAAGGAAAAAATGTAACACAATATTTATAGAGGAAATTCTCAGGAAATGGAAGGCAATAACTGCTGTTGGCCTACCTGTTGTTTGCCTATCTTTGTTCAACTGCCAAAAGGCCACACTTTTGTCTTCAACAAAATTCTTCTTCAGGCAAATTAATCAAAGCAAAATAGTTTTTTAAATGGTTAGCGAGTCCCTTCTGTCACACTTGAGAAGATTCGGCAGGACAGTTCAGAAGAGATTTCTCACAGAAGCTAGGCAACAAAAGATTTTATACAGCTGTTCAACCTTCAGCAAGTAGAAAACATTGTAATAACTGCTTGTTTTATTAGAGAACTAGAAACAAATCACTTATCTACACTTATTTAGGCCTTTGTGTTTAAAAAGTATGTATTTGTTAGATATCTTTTGTTAAACAGAATACTTATTTGTTAGTATAAGGTCCCCATCTGCCTTAATAAAATGGAGATTGTACCTTTAGTTCCACCATAAGGCAAATTTGGAACAAGCACAGTAGGTAACATGGATTTTGTCTTCCAAAATCAGAGTGGGGGGATACCTTTGGAGTATGAACTACAATATATGTTTTGCCTGCTCCTGAAATCTATCAATGTTTGCTTATTTTTAATTACTCCAAGGCCTCTTATTGACAGTTTAAGTGAAATTCCAATAATTTAAGAAACAGCTTTCTTTTTTTTCCAGTCACAGTACACAGACTGGCAATTTATGACACATGCAGTTAGGTTAAAGCTCTGCTAACTTATCACATACATGATTTGACACAGGACATGAGGCCCTCAACAGACCTAGAACCACTATGTCTACTCTGAGTGAAACTTTTGTTTTTCAATTCTGTTAACCTTGGAGTCTAGATCAGTGATGCCCAAACTAAGGCCTGGGGGCCTCGTGCGGCCCACGCCAATTCATCCAGCCCACGAAGCCCTCATCGGTCCTGGAAGCAGAAGTAAAACGTGTCCATATGGATGTGTTTCGCTTTTGCTTCCAGGAGTGACAAGGGCTTTGTGGGCCAGATGAATTGGCATCAGGGGCAGCACCCGGACCCCGGGCCTTAATGACTGGCTCCCTGAACCACATGATCGGCCCACAGCCCAAAAAGTTTTGGCACCCCTGGTCTACATGATCAACACTTTTGAAAGGTTTTTAAATTCCACAAAGAAGAATGTAACTAAAGATGTATGTGATAATATAAAACTCAGCTCAAATGCTGAGCGACTCACTTAGAGACTAACTCGCTGAAAGAGCAGAATTTTCTCTGAATGGTTGCTTCGCTTAACAAACAAAACCAACCAAAAACTAGCTTAACAAATAAATCAGGGTTCACAATCCCCCCCCCCCCAAGTCACAACTGGTCACTTACAATGGTGTTTCACTTAAAAGAGCAAACTCATTTAAAGAGCAATCCTGTGGAACACATTATGCTCTTTAAGCGAGGTACAATTGTATTCAAATCCCAGTGTAACAGTTTTCAGTAGTTTTCCCCTAAGACAGGCCAAAATATCTCTCTCACTGACAGTGGCAATTAATCCTATACAGGTTTTCTTCCAGTTAAATCTGAATGACATTAATGGGACTCACTAGCAAACAGTTTCAGAACTGGTAAGTAAATCTTGTTTTACCATGATTCAGCATAGATCACAATGCAGAGTAGCAGACATGAATGTATAGTATGACTCATGGCATTATTTTCAGTAAGCAATAAACACAACATCAAGGAACTGTTTTGAATCCCTGCAGTTTTATAAAATATGAACTTTTTTATCATCAGAAAGGATGTAATACTGGTTTTATGAGTGAAGTACTTATTACACCCGCACATGCTGTAATGAAACTATAATGTAATCAGCAGGAAATCCCTAATGAATATGAGGCTAGAAAATTTTGCTTTAGATTTGTAGAGCTAAAGGAAAAGAGGAAGCAATTACCTTTCCATTTCTGTCAAAGAATGGTGGGTGCGTTGCTACTACCTAGACAAGATTTTTCTGTTAAATAATAATAGACCAATTACTGTTGAAACACTTAACAGTGGAAGTTGCTTGTAACTCAAAAATATTTGTAACTGTTTTTTTCATGTTGAATAAGCCTTCTTTTCTGACTCAAAAATTTAGTCCTATTTCTCACTAGGTTTCCTACATTACTATACAGTAATACACCTGATAACATTATGAATTGGTTCCACAAGTCATGACGTTATCCGATTTTTAGCGTTGTCCGATGCATGCATTGAACAACGCTAAAAAAAAGCCCTAACTTCAGGGACAAACCGCTTTAAAGGCAGGCAGGGAAAGAAAGAGACCTCCCTGCCTTTAAAGCCACCCTCCACAAGCAGCGGTCTCTGCGACTGCAGTAGGGTCGGGGGAAAGCACCTTTCCCCCGACCCTACTGCAGTCACAGAGACTCTTTGTCTCTTTATTTCCCTCCCTGTATTTAAACTACAGGGAAGGGGGAAAGAGAGAGAGGTGATTGGTTCTCTAGAGAACCAATCACATCTCTCTTTCCCCCTCCTGTAGTTTACATACAGGGAGGGAAAGAAAGACTGAACAAGTTCTCTCTCTCCCTGTAGTTTAAATACAGGGAGGGAAATAAAGAGACAAAGAGTCTCTGCGACTGCAGTAGGGTCGGGGAAAAGGTGGGTGCTTTTCCCCGACCCTACTGCAGTCGCAGAGACCGCTGTGGGTGGGGGGTGGATTGGGTAGTTCTACCCAAACCACCCCACACCCGCAGACCATTGCATCGGATAACACTAAGAATCATTATCCAGAATCCTTATCCAATGCAAGTTTTTTCCAAAAAACTTGCATCGTTATCCGATTCTAGAGTTATCCGATGCAATCGTTATCCGGGGTATTACTGTATTACTATCTGAAGGCTTGCTAAACTGGCTAACCAAGGGGTACAAGTCAGATGTAATATAGGGGCACATGGTCCTCTCCGAAGTATTAACTTCTTTTTGTGACCAGACAAAGAGAATGCAAAACCCCATGTGCTCTCCATCAGGTAGCAGGGTTTCAATCTGGGTATACCCTAGGCATGCCAATTTTAGCCAAATCAAAGTCAATTAAAATTTATTACCTAGTATCCGGTGTTTTTTGCGTTAGTGTTGCTGTTTAGGTGTTGAAAAGTCCATGCCAGGTGGATATTTTGTGGTATTAGGTAGTTCCAAAGACAAACAAAACAAATAGGCCATGTCATCCATGTTGAAATCATAAAAAATGCAAAGAATGCAGGAGGGAGGTATTACCTTTCTTGGATTACTTTTAAAAAAATTGGGCAAGCTGTCAAGATCAGAGGTCTCTTCATAAAAATATTAAGGGAAGTTCATGGCACTGTGTTATTGTGCCAGACACTCTTTGTAGAAATGCATGTTGGACAAACAGCAAAAGATTTTATGGTGTTTTCATATCCATTTTATGGCGTTTTCATACCCACAGGAAGCTGGGTGCTTGCTCCTTCTTCTCCACATGGTCCTCTCCAAAGTATTAACTTCCAGACAAAGAGGGCAAAACTTCATGTGCTCTCCATCAGGTAGCAGGGTTTTAATTTGGTTATATACTAGGCATGCCAATGTTAGCCAAATCAAAGTCAATTAAAATTACTATCTTGTGATCTGGTGTATCCTCTTTTTAACTTCTGTTCCCTTTGCTGTTCTATGCTGGTCTTGGACCAGAATAAAGATCTGAGTTTGAGATACAGAGCTAATTTACAAATTTCCCACCATAATCTTGATGATACCTCTTTGCTTTTGTTTTTGTTGTTCAGTCACACAGTCGATTCTGACCCTTTGCAACTCCATGAACCACTGCCCTCCAGGCACCACTGTCCTCTGCCATCCTCCTCAACCTGCCGAGCTCTGTGCCCACAATACTATCTAGTCATCTCATTGTTGGCCGCCCCCTTCTTCTTTTGCCCTCTACCTTTCCCAGCATCAAGGCTTTCTCAAGCGAATCCTTTCTTCTCATTTGATGTCCAAAGTACTTCAGCTTCATATTTACTATTTGACCTTCCAAGGAACAGTCAGGGTTGATTTCTTCTAAGATTGACCTATTTGTTCTCCTTGCTGTCTAGGGGACTCTTAAAACTCTCCTCCAACACCTCTTTGTGTTTGTTTTTGCCTTCCTCATTATTCTGCACCCACCTTGGATGGCAGAATTTCTTCTACCATTAAATGTTTATAGTATTAAGAGTAGCGTGGTAGGTGCTGTAAATTGACACGGAATATTCTTGTTGTGTATTTACTCCCAAAGGCAGTGTGCAGTATCTACCAGACAAGACAGGGTTGTGGTAGAGGCACGCTATCAACTCATATGTGTGGAGATTGGGATAGGATATGTAACAGTCAGCTGGCAGTTAAAGAACAAAAAGAATGTGCAGTGATATAAGTGATCTTATTAAATTCCTTCTATCAACAAGAAAGCAGTCCATTATGTCTAGTATTCATAGCTTTGAGAAAGGAACTGTGCAGTTTAATCAGCAAAAGAATCAATGGAAAATGTGTAAAAGCTGAGTTCAGTAATGATAGTTCTGACATGGAGCCCTCTGCACATGACTTATAAATGAAAAAGAGTAAACTGCATGCAGGGAGCAGAGGAATTGTAATGGCAAGCTCTCATCTTGCTATATACATACCCGTTTCTATTTCTGGACATCCTTATGTGTGTGTGACTAGATAGTTCAGTCGTTTAGAGGATGGGAGTTCAATTTCACACTGTGGTTCCCAGCCTGCACAAAAGCCAACCTATGTAGTCATGGACAAGCTGCACAATCCCATGATGACCCCAGAAAAAGGGAACAGTGAACCATTTTTGTATATTCTCTTTCTAGAAACGAGTCAGAATTAACTTGACATCAAGCTGCTGCTGCTGCTGCTGCTGCTGCTGCTGCTACTGCTACTACTACTACTACTACTACTACTACTACTACTACTACTACTACTACTACTACTACTACTACTACTACTACTACTACTACTACTACTACTACTACTACTACTACAACGTACTATAAATATATGCATGTAGACTTAGTTCTGTTGCACCAATGAATATGTCTACCATGGCTGAATAAGTTGTCAGGCAATTCTCGGCTACCCATACTGACTGAATACATACACACACAGCACAATGCAAAGAGAGCTACTGTCAATTTTTGATGGCTTCTGTGACAGGAATGTGGATTGTGCAATCTCTTGCTCACAAAGAAAGAGAGATCAATCAGGGTAAGGTGGGGTCATTTCTCTCCCTCCTCACAATGAATATGTTTCTGGATGATTATTTCCTTTGGGAAATCTTGTGGGATGGTAAGTTTGTGGGAGGGAGTTGAAACTTTTTCAGTCATTCTTTTCTGGAAGATATTTTAATGTATTACAATTCATCACACAGATTCCACCTGTACAAACCAGAAGAAACACAAAGCTGTGCAGATGTGTAACAACACCTGTGCAAAATGGCCTCCAACTTGAACAGTTCAGGCAAAAGAAACTGCGGAATGAGCTCACCAAAAGGTGTTTCCATTTTGACAGTTTCACGTCTGGCTTAGACACAGGAGAAGAAGTAGGTAACAGAATGGGAATTGTGCTGTGGCACATTCTTGTTTAGAATTTAAGAAAGGAAAATTTGAATGGCCTCTCATTTTTGCAGAAACTGCAAAATCTTGATGAAGCAGAGGGAAATAAGTCAGTGGAGAGCCTCAGCCAAAAATGAGGAATCTCACAAGTACTCATCACATCCCAAATCTACATGGACCAGCAATGCCCCTGAAAGGGATTCTGAAATGGAAACTGAACTACAGTATATGGAACGAGGTGTTTTTACCAAAGCCAACAACAGCTACCCAAAAAGCATCAAAGGCGAAGAGGCATGAATCCTTTGTAAAAAGGTTACTGAAAATTAAGACTCTGATATATGGCTTGAATTATATGAGACCCTAAAGCAGTATGAATGAAAAGGTCTCCTTGCAAAAAAAAATTGTAAAAAGGAAAAGGTCAGATATGTGCAAGAGATTCATTCCATTCACATTTTGCTGGGAAATTACTGAATCTGCACTTTGCAAAACTAAACATGAACTGGATTGAGACTTACATAGCCATCAGAATCTTTTTTTTTTCAATTCAGAAGGGATGAGCACTAGACTGAAAAAGATTACCCACCACACTCCTTTAATAAAGAATTTGACTGCACCAAAATGCAGCCTTGAAAATAATGTTTTCAGCATACACACAAAAGAGTGGGAGAGAAAAATGAAGTTAGAGAACCTTCCATGTTGAGAGACAAAATGTAGTTTTTATCACCCGTATGACGTGTTCCTCAAAAAGACTTGAGGATAGAAACTGATTTTTGTACAAGTAGCATTCACACCTAATAAATCACATTTTTTGTAACATGCCCTGGTCCAAAATTGTGGGTCAATCCTTCAGTTAAGCATAGACTTAACTGAATGACTAGATGAGAAACCTGTCCCACAGGCTTTTGTTGTTGTTCAGTTGCACAGTCGATTCCGACCTCTCGTGACCCCACTGACCGCCACACGCCAGGCACCCCTCTCCTCCACCATCCTCCTCAAACCCCCCCCCCCAGTTCTGTCCCCATTGTGTCTATAATGCCATCTAGCCATCTCATTTTGGGCCGCCCCCTTCTTCTTTTGCCCTCTACCCTTTCCAGCATCAAGGCTTTCTCAAGCGAATCCTCTTCTCATTGGATGTCCAAAGTACTTTAGCTTCATCTTCACTATATGACCTTCTAAGGATCAGTCAGGGTTGATTTCTTCTAAGACTGACCTATTTGTTCTCCTTGCTCTCCTCCAACACCACATCTCAAAGTACTCTTATGTGATGAGTACTTATGGTCCAGCTCTCACAACCACACATCACTACCAGAAATACCATTGCTATCCATAAACAAGTTAAAAAGGGGGAAACAAGCTTACTTGCAGCCAAATCCACTGTACTCCAAGGCTGCATTCTTGGTATAGTCATTTCTATCATTGTGGAGAGTTTGATACTTCTGCTCTTTGAACATTTTCATATATCATAGCTTTATTATAGGAGTATTATATGAGTATGAATATAATTGAGGCTTTTAAATAGAGGTTATCATTTGTTGAAATATTTATTTTGCCATGTGTGTTGTGCTGTGTGTGGTATGTTTGTTCAGCTGAAAACTGACAATTCAAGACTCAGAGCCATAAAGTCACAAGGGTGTTCCAAGCTGCTTCTGCCAGTTTTAGAGCAGGAAAGAGAAAATCCAACTCTCTACTCACAGCGGGGATGGGGTGAGGTGGGGGCTCTCATTGCTCCTCTTCCATTTCCATACCTCATTTTGAGGCTAAGAGGTCTTCAGACATCTCCAATGTGACATTGGATATATTCTGACCCACCCCACCCCATAGGAAGACCACTCAAAGCTACTAAAACCACACAAAATTTGAAGAACTTGCTGCCAGCGTAGATAATATTTTTCATTCCAGATGTTTTACACTAAATATCCCATATCTCTTACCACTGGGTAGAATGGGTGAGGCTACCAAGAGTTTTAAGCAAAACATTTGGAGAAGTCACTTCCCATCACACCTGTGGGAACACTGTGGGAAGGTACCAAAGCTAAAGTTATCCTCCTTCAGAAGAAGGAACAAACATCTGCATTTAATGAAGAACCAAGAAATCCCACAGCTCTACTGAAAATCTTTTAAATATAGTTTTAAAAATTAATTTACCAATAGCTTTTGAAGAACCACATGAACATTGCCCTGAGGGTATGATAAATCCTGCCCTCAGTTTCTGTTGCATTGCTACTGACTAGTTTGCAATAATTATGCAAATCAAGCATATTTGCATATGTTTTCTTATCCTGCATAATTTATTTTGTGTCTTTTTAAAGTTGAGGGGGAAAAAACTAGACTGTAATGCTGGTTTTTGCACCCAGTATCAAATTCCACACTTGTGTAGTAAAACTATGGCAAATGCACCTCCTTCCAGGAAGGAGAGACTGCTTGACTAGATATTTTTAGACAATATCCATACTGACAAAGTTAATCTGTGAGACTGCCTGGACTAGAATAATTGAGGTGGAAGTGGCCTATGGGGCCATTGAGTCCAACCCCCTGCTCAATGCAGGGATACAAATCAAAGCAGATCTAGCATATGGTTGTCTGGTATTCTCTTGAATGCTTCCAGGAGTGGAGCTCACTACCGCCTGAGGTAATTGATTTCCATTGTCCTACTGCTCTAGCAGTTAAGAAGTTTTTCCTGATATTCAGCCTACATCTGCCTTCCTGTAGTTTGAGCCCATTATTACATATCCTGTACTCAGGGATAATCAAGAACAGATCCTGCTCTTCTTTATGACTACCTTTCAAGTATTTGTAGAGTGCTATCATACAACGTCTCAGTCTTCTTTTCTCCAGGTAAACATGCCCAGATCCTTCAGACTTTCCTTACAGGGCTTGGTCTCCAATCCCCTGATCATCCTTCTGTGAACTCATTCCATTTTGTTGGCATTCCTGAGGTTTTGATATTGAAACATTCTCTGTCCCTCTCTCATAACCACACACTTCTACTTGGGTTCTGAAGGACTGGAAAATAGGTGAGATTATCTGCAGAAGGTGTTAAACTACCTGTAAACAACCCACACCTTCCATTGTTACTTATCTGCTTTTGACCTACACACTGCACAGCAAACAAAAATTATTTCATTACAAGGAAGGATAGATACAGTGATAAGTATAATACTGTTCATACTCTATTAACAGTATGTTACAGCAGCACTGTTTTACAATCTCGAATTCTTCCAGAAGTTGATCAATTGGTTACCACTGAGACATTTTTGCCCCTCCCCTGGACTGAGTATCTTCATTTTATTTACTGAGAACTTTAATGTGGATATTTCACAATGAATACAAAAGTAAAAGTAATCAGATATATTAATCATAACATCTGCCTATTAATATATTTTACATAGTTGACTTCATGATTTGAACAAATGTAAATCAATGTATCAAGAAAGAAAATTTGATGCAGAAATACTAATTTCCACTAATATCTGCATCCAGGTGGTGACACTTATGCAGTATATTTCCCACACTGAGATGCATTTATGGGTGATAAAAATACACTTCTCAGTCCTCACTTGCCATTCCACTGTATTGTAAAAGCAGCAGGGTGTTCCCCAGGGATATATGGTCAACAAGGGCTTGGCTCTTCTTGCTAGTTAGATTTATCATTGTGAGAGGAAGCTTATCACAGATTAAATTTACTAAAGGCTGGTACACATATTAACTTATTTACCATCCTAGTCTGGACAATGAAATCTCTGTTTAATACATCAGGATATATACGCATGAATGTGTGCATGGTCTCCTTGCTGTCGCTTTGGACCTCTTTTGACCAACATAGCAAAGCTAAGAAACCAAAGGTAACCAAAACTTTCCAATAGGAAGGAACTGGGGGCTATTGGTTAACTGCTTCCAAACATGTCAGAACTGGAAACCTACTTTAAATTATAGTTTAAATCATCATAAAACACCAGTTTATCAGTAAAAGCAGAATGAAATTAATACTTAAATAAAGAACTGCTGGAAAAAGTCCTTTAATAAAACAATCTTTTAAAAAGGAGCGGGATCTTCTTTGGAGATGATTCCATGGTTAGGCTTTGGTCAGAACCTTACTGGCTATTATATGTATGCAAGGGGAATTATACCTCGTGTGCAGTAGTGGGCTCCCAAAAAATTTTACTACCACACTGTGGGCATGGTATGGTAGGCATGGCCAGTGGGAAAGCCCTGTGTTGCACCCGAATTAGGACTACTTTATTTCAACACTTGGATGGGCGGAACCAGCCAGAATGTCTGCTACCGGTTCTGGTGACCTGGTGCAAACCTGCTGATGCCCACCACTGCCCGTGTGGTATAATGGATAGAGTGGCGGACTAGGACTCAGGAGAGTTGGGTTCAAAGCTCCATTCAGTCATGAAAACTCACTGGGGGAGTGGAATTGAAAAAAACTACACTCTTACCTTAAAAGTCCTGTTGGGGTCAGTATAAGTTGGTTCTGACTTGATTGCATATTTTCTTTTTAAAAAGAGGAACTATGGAAGCTACCATAGTTCAAGGTCCCATTTACATGAAGGTTCTATGTCTGATTGGATGCTCAGTTGCATTCTTGGCACACACCTGGCTCTTTATCAATAGCCACAGCAGTAGCCAAGATTCCTCTTTTAGACATGTTATAAGGTAGCAAACACAATTTTGGCCAGTATAACAGAATATATCATGTCTTTCAACCCCTCAAGCTTAGTTTTGATTAGAAAAGAGACAATGGCTGAAATCCAAGTCACAACTAGGGTAGGAAGAGCTAACTCACCAAATCCCCATTGATTCAGTGGGCCTATTTAGCAGTGATTTCAACCAAAATGACATCTACCCATATGACCTCCTTTCAATTAAAACTGTGGTAATCCGTAAAACTTTTTAAAAGGATTTTGAAGTATGATACATGACTTCAACAGCATGACAAAGGTAAAAAACAAAATATTGGCCTAATATAAAATTAATATGAGATTTGGGCATTATTTGCACCTATTAAGAGGTGAGCTACTAAACTAAACCTGTCACCCACTTCCCAAGGGTCCTGAATAGACAGTTTCTGAACAGCAGTTGTTTCTAGCTTATAAAGGCCTGAAAAAAATCACAATTATGCTAAACAACAAATATGTTGCTCTACTACTACAGGAAAACTCATAGTAGATATTTTTATTGACATAAAGGGGACAGGGGTTTGCACACAACATGCAGAAGAAACTGGTCGATGAGTTCCAGTGAAGTTGGAGGGAGAAACTGGCAAAATCCCTCCACACTGGTAGTGGCTAGAACTACTATCAAACTTTAAATCCTAGCAAAATAAGCATGTCCTAGCTCCTGCCAACCTAGCAGTTTGAAAGCAAGAAATTACAAGTAGATAAATAGGGACCACTTCGGTGAGAAGATAAACAGCATTCTGTGTGCTCTGGTGTCTAGTCATGCCTGCCACATGACCATGGAAACATCTGCAGAAGGAGACAGCGCTGACTCTTCAGCTATGAAACAGAGATGAGCACTGAACCCTAGAGTCGGATACAACTGGCTTTCAAGCAAGGGCGACCTTTACGTTTATAATCCTTTCTACCCAAAATTGGCATGGACCATCTACATACCAATCGCTCTTACAATGCCAAGTTGCAAAACAATCAATTCAGCCATTTTCTAAGAATTTGCAGTAGCATCTGCTTTCCACTATCCTGGATTTTCACTTAGAATGTCTGTCTCTAATTCATCTATACTTATCATGGGCTACCAAACTATAATTTCAAGTGTGACCATCTCACAGATTTTGTCTGAAGGCATGATGACAATGGCAGTCTTACTTTTTAATTGATCTTTTAATAAAAATCATGTTTTTCACAGCCTTCTGCACACGAAGTACTGAAATTCTTTCTGTGGACAGTAAATGTGACAGGAGGACAAAAAATGACAGGAGATGAGTAAGAAAATGAATAAGATGATGAGTAAGACTCTAAGAACCATATGGGGAGGTAGGAGGAAAGCTTCATAGTATCCTTTTCCTTTTAAATCACTGCCAGTTCCCAGTGGAACCACTTAAACATTTTGGGAGCCAGTTTAGTACAGTGAATTCAGGATAGCTTAGTGCTTAGGAGTTGTTGTTCAGTTGCACAGTCGAATCCAACTCTTTGTGACCCCATGGACCACAGCATGCCAGCCTTCTCTATCATCTGCCATCCTCCAAAGTCCACCCATATCTACACCAACTGTGTCAACAATGCTGTCTAACCATCTCATCTTCTGCCACCCTCGACTCCTTATGCCTTTGATCTTCCCTAGCATCAGGGTCATCTCAAGTGAGCCTTCTCTTCTCTTTTGGTGTCCAAAGTACTTGAGCTTTAGCTTCAGTGTTTGTCCTTCTAAGAAGCAGTCAGGGTTGATTTTCTTTAGGATTGACTGATTTGACCTCTTTGCTGCCCAAGACTCTCAAAAGTCTTCTCCAGAAGGTACAGTTCAAAGACGACTACTGTATTTGTCTGCGCTCAGCCTTCCTTATGGTCCAGCTCTCATGTTAAATTAGTGCAGATCTTGGAAACATTACGCTTTTTGAACTATGCTGAAAAGGGGATTCTGGGGGATGAAACCCAAAAGATAGAACTTCTCTACACTCCACATCAGTTGCACACAGTTATCTAGGATTGTTTTTACACACACACACACACACACACACACACACACACACACACACACACACCTTTTTTTTTACACTTGCTTACATTACACACTGTTTCTCTGTCCCCACGTCTCCTGTTTTGGGGGATCCTTTTCAAGGACCTTTTAAAAAAATCATTCTCAGTAATTCAGTGTCACCATCAGATATTACCACCTCAGAGCTTATCCCTACTTTGAGGCCATTTGTGAATAAGCTGAGCATTTGTCTCAGTACAGATCCTGAAGGACTCTATTTATTACCTTCTTTCATTGTGAGGGAATTTTCTCAAATCACCTGACTCAAGTTCACCAATGCTCTACCCATCAAATCAAGAATTCCCCCCCCAAAAAAAAAAATCTCCTCAAGCACCATAGTACACTGGCTCACCTTAAAGTTGAAAACTGTTCAGCTGTGACTAAAAGTCTCCAAAATTTCCCCATTAGCACCAGAAAATATTAGGAAGTTTCTAACAGTGAGAGGGGGGGGAATCAACAATGGACTCAACAACCTCATAGGGTGGTGGGCTACCCTTCAATTGAGATTTTTAATTAGAGGCTGGATGGCTTGCTATCAGGGATGAGGTAAGGTATGGATTTCCTGCACTGACAAGAGGGCTGGATTTGATGAGCTCAGAGCTCCTTCTAGCTCCTGACAATGTTCCCTTTACAAAACAACAAAATATCTCTATCTCTTCTTACCCCCTTCTTAGGTCACAATTTTTAAATTCTTAGTCCATGGACAAGGACAAAATATTATTTTACTGGGTGTAAGTATGCCAGTTTAGGAGTTATTTTGCTGAAGAATGGACAACGAATACTCATATGCCCCATTTAGTTTTTTCTACCCAGATATTATCTAAGCATACTTTCTAAAATACCTTGCAAAATGTACTGCACATCTGCTAATAACACTGTTAATTGGTTAAGTATAAGTAGGGTTGAAAGGAGCTTCAAAAATGTTGCCAGTATAATTTTATAATGTATATTACCAATTCAAGAGACTGAGCAGCTCAATCAGGAAAAATGAAAAAGCTTCCAAATGTAAGAGAATCTTAAATCATTAATGAAACTAAGCTTTTAATATATGTAAATTAAATTATATATGCATCTTTCCTCAGACCAAATTTAATGTGCATACTTTATTCAGAATTCAGTCTTGTAAGGAGTCAGGGAAGAAACAACTTACATTTTTTACTGCTCTTAACCACAAAATGATAATTTATGTTCTCTTTTAAAAAATATAAAATATGATAGACAAGCTGGTGCATTTTAGCACTCCCTATATATATAAAAAGTAAGCCTTGTTTATTTGCATTATGGAGTATGTGGGACCCACTGTGATAAAAGCCAATTTGTTCTGTTTTGTTCATAATAATTACATGCCGTCAAATCAATTCTGACACATGGAAACTCTTTCTAGGGCTTTCTAGGTATCAAGTATTCAGAAGTGATTTACCATACCATTATTTGGGAGGGGGGGGTGTCCTGCAACAATACAGCTTGCCCATGTCTACACAGACAGGCTCTTCTCTTGGGAGTGGTCTGCAAAGTTTGACTATAAGCCTAGTTTACTGCAGTATTAGCATGATGGGCTATCAATAATAGTGGCAAAACAGCATGGATAATTTTATGAGGAAATAGAAACCTCTGAGAATTGAAGTGTACATTATGCATACAGTTTTTCTGTCTTACATCTAGTTTCATTTTACAAGGCTGTACCTATGGATGGATAATTTAATCAACAGATTGGAACAGCTGTATTTTGAAGCATCATTAAATGCACAGTTTTGAAAAGACAGAACAACAATTGGAGGCAACATTGATATTGCAGCACTTTGGGTGCACAAAAAAAGAGATTTTAAAAACCATCTTCAACCTTTCACCATAGGAATCCATTTTTAGACACAAGAAATTTAATACAGTAAAATCTCGGATAACGATAAAACTTGGTTCTACAAGTCTTAGTGTTATCTGATTTTTGTTATCCGATGAATGCATCGGATAACGTTAAAATACTATGGATAATGTTAAAACTCCATAGAGATACATTGTAACCGGCACAGGCTTTAGCGAACGTTATCTGATGCATCCCATAGGATTTTAACGTTATGTGATCCAATTTTTTTACCAGATTGCTTAACGTTATGCGGTTTTAGCGTTATCTGATGGAAACGTCATCTGAGGTATTACTGTACTGAAGGACCATGTCTCACTTTACATGCATATGAAAGCAATAATGCAGAGAATCTGAACTTTTGACCAATTCAGTGGACAGCTAATGTTAGACAGGAGAAAGCAAGAGTGTAGGAAATGTATGGTTCCAACATCTTTGCATACTCTGTTAAAGATTTGGATCCAATAAATATACCTGGAAATTTACCGAAGTACAGGGGCTTATTAATAAACCAGAAACCCAAAATATGATCAACAACATCCTATATTTTAGCATTTATTTTGGTGGGAAAAAATGAAGGTACAGTAATTTTAAGCATTTATTTAAAATGGATTTGAGATAAACTGAAAGAAAAGTGCAATGCAGGTAATAAAAACCATGCCTCGGAATCAGTCTGTTAAAGAAATATCGTATAGATTGGTTTTCCAATTGTATTTAACACAAAGAGGATTAAACAGAATTTAGTAGATCCAAGTTCTTTAAGCACAAATCAACCAAACTCCAAAATGTTCTATCCTTAGCCTTCTGTTTCCATCTCTGGCTGAACAGCTTTATCATTGGCTCATCCCCTCATTTTCGGGGTCTGTCTAGTGGTCTTCTGTGGTCCCTTGTTATCCATTCTGCTAGCTGACAGATCCATCTGTTATCCTTCAGGCAGGTGATATGGCTTGACCCATCTTCTTTTCCCCCACATATCAACCACATCACACAGTCCGGTTCTTTGACATACTTATTGCTGACCTTATCCCTGATTGTTACTCTGCACATCTGTCTTTCCATTGCTCTTTGGGTTACTGCCAGTTTTTCCTCCTCTGATTTTGTTATTGCCCATGTTTCATCTGCATACAACATTGCTGGTATAGGGCCACAAGGACTGGCAACCCGAACAACACTACTGCAAGATCTTCTTGTTAAAATAACTGAATGCAAAATACTATCCAAACTATTTAGTAAATCAACAGGTTTAAGTACTGCAAATTCAATGTTTCTTGGCCATCTTTATCATATATAGTGGGACGTCAACATGCCCAAAATTACTGGCAGCAAAATTCAGATTGTGCAATTTAAAGTGTAGATGGTTCCTTTATTTGTACTGTTTAATGTGATTAAATAAGATAACATAAACAAAATGTTGGTAATGAACATATTCAGAAATGGTAAAATAATATGCTCTAAAACTGGAAACATACCAATCACATTTCATGAACAGCTGTTTAAATGTCTTGAAACAGAAGAAATTTGGTACGGTATGTTAATTAGAAGAACTGGAAATCAATACATAGCACAGCTTTATCATTTCTTAAAAGATCAACTGGGAACACACTAGACCAGACAGAAATTTGATTTTGTTGTTCCTACGTACCATTCATCTCCTCAACATGTATCAGCTAATTTCTTATGTATATATGTATTTATTTACTTACAGTATTTATATTTAATTTGCCTAAATTAGACAGTGGAATCCGATTAAGTTCAGAAAAAATACAACAGATTTGATTGGAAGTGACTTACAGTAAAACCTCGGATAATGCTAAAACTTGGTTCCACAAGTCTTGGTGTTATCCGATTTTTAGTGTTATCCGATCCATGTTAAAATCCTATGGGATGGATCGGATAACGTTAAAGCTCCATAGAGATACATTGTAACCGCACAGGCTTTAGCGGTTGTTATCTAATCCATCCCATAGGACCTTAACGTTATTTGATCCAATTCTCCTCCCCAGATTACTTAACGTTATGCGATTTTACTGTACTTTTCTAAAGGCTAGCATGCTAACTGATCATTCTTATGACTTCTTATTTTATTCATCTTGCTTACACATTTGGGATATTTTAATATTTTGTTTCCTCAATTATTCTTTTTGAAAAGGCACCTAACAAATTGAATTAATAGTGACAAATTCAAAATATATTCTATAAATATCAATTTAAAATACAAAATAATTGTGAAAAACAACTGATTTCAAATACTGTAGCATCATATACTGCAGTTATATTGTTCTGTTGAAAACAACAGTACAATATTTATTCTTGAAAACACATTCCTTATAATATTTCTTCATTTGTTAATGTTAATTTAAACCAAGAGTTAAGAATAAGTAGTTGAGTTTCAACTCCAACAATATAACATTTAACAATATTGTTGTAACTTTGGTTAGCCCTGAAAACTAATCTTAATGTTTATTTTCATTATGATGTCATTTTCCAATCCAGGTCATTTCAGGTGTACTAATAACCAGTGGTGGGATTCAGCCAGTATGCCCGCACTGGAAGTAGAAATTCCAGCTGGCCCTGCTCATCCAGTTGCCAGAACCTCGAATTGTAGGCCTGTGCCTGCCCAGGCAGTACAGCCACCCAGTCACATGGCCACAGCCACCTAGCCACATGGCCACCTGACCACACCCACCATGCCATGTCCACAGAGTAGATAGTAAAAAAAATTAATTCCACCACTGCTAATAAGTTCTGGCCAGTGGTCTGCAACAGTGGAACCAGGATATCCAGAGAGTCCCACACTGTTTCAGACTGCATGAGATAGGAAATGGGGAGAATGTGGTTTTGGACAAAGATTTGTCCTAATATTTTACTTCTTACTGGCTCAATTCCGAGGAACTGAACATGAAACTGTTAAGTTTAACTATGTTTCTAGTGTGATAAATTTGTAATTTGTGCCACATATGATCAGGTATGATGTCTGATTGTTTGCACTTTTGGAAATTCAAGCATGATCTTGGTTCTAAACTAAAGTTACTGCCAATATGCGGGTATGACATCTGAGAATTCATAGTCAACAAAGAGATGTTCAAGTAGAAATACAGTAGAACCCCGCATAACGAAAAAACTCAGTTCCACAGTTTTTTTCCGTTATGCGGGCTATCGCCCTTGCATAACGAATGCTTTGTTATGTGCATTTTTCATTATGCAATGCATTTGTTATGTGAGGTACCAATCCCTAATTTGGAGATACAGAACTGAACTGCAGACAAACCAAAAACATCTATTACAATACTGGTCTCCAATAATGTACGTAGGACCTCATACAACAATCGCCCCGTATAGCAACAAAATTGCATAACAATTAGGTTTTGGGGGGAAATGGCATCCCACATAACAAGTTTCCCTATGGAAAAAAAATAATACAACAGTTTTCTATGGGAAAAACCACTTAGCAAAAAAAAATGTGTTGTACGATGCATCCCATAGGACAAATCACTATATGATGCATGCATCATATAGCAATTGTTTCGTACAACAACGAGCCTCATGGAATAGATTAAAATCAGTGTACAGTCAAACCTCATATAACACTAAAACCTGGTTCCACAAGTCTTGATGTTATATGATTTTTAGTGTTATCCGATGCATGTTAAAATCCTATGGGATCCATAGAGATACATTGTAACCACACAGGCTTTAGTGGTTGTTATCTGATGCATCCCATAGGATCTTAATGTTATCCGATGCAATTCTTCCCCCCAGATTGCTTAATGTTATGCGATTTTAGTGTTATTCGATACTAATGTTATATGAGGTATTACTTGTATGAGGTACCACTGTACAATATTGGAAAATTATTTCTATCTACTTAATTATTATGTTGGGGGTGGGAGTGTTCTGTGTAATATTAAAACCACAATTTAAAGTAACAGAATGTTAGTTTAACAGGTGTTGATATAAGAATGCACTATCACTTTATTCATTTGAATTATTTCATTCTAGAAGACCACAAAGGTTTGTTCAGGTCAGAAGAAGAGAAAGAAAAACTGTGACACTATGGCTATTTGGACATCTATCACTCCACTGACTTACGTAATCTACTGTATATCATTCCTAATACAGTATGTACCGAGTTCTGGTCAACAGCTGATTAATGAATTTTTGCAAAACTGAATACAACAAGGTTTATTCCTAACTGTGCATTCTGTTGTTCTTCCGTGTTCCCGGCTAGGAGAGAGACCTAACTTAAATTCACCCCTGCACCTGCTTCAAAGGCAAAGATACTAAGTGAAAGAAGTAAGACAACAGAGACAATTTCCTTCTGAGAAGGCATGCAGGTCAGATCTTCACTGCTTTCCATAAACAGCTGCTTTCACTCAAGCTTCCAGTTGCTCTGCTTTAATGCAAAGCAAGGAAACAATAATTGGCATAACAAATGCCACCCTGCAGCATGACTGAGGTTTTCCAGAGGGCAGCACACTTCAAAAGTAAGTAAGTCAAAAGTCAAAAGTAAGCCTGACCATTCCCTGCATAAGATTCCCATCCAACTTTTCTCATGCTCAACAATGAAGTCTGTTTTTTCGGCAGCTCACTAAATATTAACTAAGGAAAATAAAATAATATTGAAAAAAACAATACATGCTGTGTAATGCAGTATGTTAATTTTATTACAACAAATTTAACTATGCAATGGACTCTGAATGAATTATTACTTGAAAAGAGCAGTTTTATTGCATTAAATAGTGTGTATTCTTTTTAAAAAGCTGTTAGATTCAGATGTCATGACATAAGAATGGTGAGTTTTTCATAGGAAAAAAGAATAGAATTTCTGGAAGCTGCTCATAGTTGTCTGTGTGGGCATTGCGTGTTGTCAACAGTTTGACTGTTCTCCTGGAACGGATTTCTATTTACTTAACTGAATCATGACTACAGTACATACTGCAAAGTTTCTTCACTTTGGTGAGCTGCTAAATGTAGGGTACTGTACCTAGTATGTCTCAAAAGGGGCACAAATGGATTATATAAATTCCATTTTTGAAATTCTACAAAAGGATGAAAATGTTTCCATTATGATGCACTGCACCATAATATCATCCTGCAATTATACAATCAAGAAAACCAAGATAATGGCAACAGGCCCTATCACTTCCTGGAAAATAGATGGGGAAGAAGGAGAAGCAGTGACAGACTTTACTTTCTTAGGATCCAAGATCACTGCAGATAATGATTGCAGCAATGAAATAAAATGGCGACTGATTCTTGGGAGGCAAGCTATGAGAAACCTGGGGAACATAGTGAAAAGTAGAGACATCACATTGCAAACAAAAATTCAAAGAGTCAAAGCAATGGTATTCCCAGAGGCAATGTATGGTTGTGAGAGCTGGACCATAAGGAAAGCTGAGTGCAGAAGAATAGATGCCTTTGAGATGTGGTATTGGAGGAGAACTTTGAGAGTCTCCTGAACAGGAAGGAGAACAAATAGGTCATTCTTAGAAGAAATCAACCCTGACTGCTCCTTGGAAGGTCAAATAGTGAAGATGAAGCTAAAGTACTTTGGGCATCAAATGAGAAGAAAGGATTCACTTGAGAAAGACTTGATGCTAGGAAAGGTGGAGGGCAAGAGAAGAAGGGGACGGCCAAAAATGAGATAGTTAGATGGTATTGTAGATGCAATGGGCACTGAGTTGGGAGGGTTGAGGGAGATGGTGGAGGATAGGGCTGGGCTGCTTGGCGTGCAATGGTCCATGGAGTTGCAAGGGGTCAGAGTTGGTTGTGTGACTGAACAACAACTTTTATCCTACTTCACAAACAGAATGTGGCCTTCTTTTAGAAGGAACGACAATTCCTTCCTCCTTATACTCTCGCTCCCCCCATCTCTCCACTACCCCCTCTTGTCTTCCTTCCCCTCTTGCATGATGGCACTAAGATGAATAGAAAAGGGTTGTTTATTTTCCTCCCCGAAAGTCCTCTTTTTATCTTCAGCACTGCCAGGCATAGAGTGAGAAAACAGGATCCTAGAAAAGAGAGAAGCAAGAAGGAAAGGGGAGAGAAGGGTCAGGGTGCTGTTTTATACAAGAAGAAACAGTGTGTTGCCATTACAGAAGAAAGAGAAGGGAAGGATTTATTGGGGGAAGTGTAATGATGCAGAAGTGGGAAAGGAATTCCCATTCAAGGTAGATAAAACCTTGACAACAGGAAATGGGGAGAAGAAAATACTGTATCTCACATTCTGGGAAGAGATCTACAGTAAAACCACACGTAAAGAGTGCCTCACTTAAAGAGTAACTCATGTAAAGAGCAGAATTTTCTCTGAATTGTTGCCTTGCTTAACAAAATCAACCAAAAACTAGCTTAATAACTAAATCGGGGTTTGCAATCCCCCCCCCCCGGCCATAAGTGACAATTGGTCATTTACAATGGTGTTTTGCTCAAAGAGCAAACTCGCTTAAAGAGCAATCCCGTGGAACACATTATGCTCTTTAAGCGAGGTACCACTGTAATTCAATTCTCCAAGAAAATCTGTTTGGACCAGTACCAAATTTTATCACAGCATCAAATACTGAAAAATAAAAACAAATGTTTACTGAATGGAAACATTCCTAAACTGTTCTAGAGATAAAAGTGGTTTCTAATTGAACAAATTATTCAAACCTATTTGGATCTTTTTTAAAAAAAATCAAGAATCTAAAAAGAAAGCTATCTGATTTAGTTGTATATTTACTTAACAAAGTCCAGAATCCTACTAGAGTTTGCATAAGGCTAATGTATCTTGCCAGTGTTCGCTGTGAGAAATGGACAATATGCTACGGTATATAACAGGTATCTTTTGTTAGACACCCAGATTAGCTCTGCAAATGGGGCAGCATAAAAGTACAGCAACAACAACAACAAATAGGGTGCATCTCAGTTGTATAAGTGATCATGTGACCAACTGCACAACAAAGATGTGCTCTGGCAGCTTGTGAATTACCTATAATTGGGAGCTGTAAGTTACTTAAACTTTGCATGAACACCTATAGGATTCCACACTTTTAAATTACTCATTCTTACTGTGGTTGATCAAGTAGTTAAGATGCTGAACTCACTGGCTAGAAAGTTAGAGTTCGATTTGTGGGTACTGCATGACAATGAGCTCCTGTCTCTGTCCCACCTCCTGCCAACCTAGCAGTTCATCACCATTCCTTGATAGCCAGTAGTATCTGACTCTAGGATTCATTGCTCATCTCTGTTTACAGCCAAGGAGACAGTGCTGTGTGCATCTGCAGACGTTTCTGTGGTCATGTGGAAGGCAAGCCTAAACACCGGAGTGCACGGAACACTGTTTACCTTCCCACCGAAGTGGAACCTATTTCTCTACTTGCAATTTCTTCCTTTCAAACTGCTAGGTTGGCAGGAGCTGGGGCAGAGATGGGAGCTCATTCTGTCCTGCAGCACTCAGATATCAAACTCAGACCTTCCAGTCTTCAAGTTCAGTGACTTAACCACTTCAGCAGTAGAAGTAGATTCTGCCGAAAATCATTTATGTAGCCTACTGAATCTAAAAATGATGATAGTTTTCTTGAAAGGAAAGGAAACCAGGAGAAGGCAAAGCAAACCTCTCCTTAATTAGGATGAGGATTTTAACTCCCACAAATACTGTCATCCTAACAGAGGCAGACAGCACTGATCAACCATGCCTAGAAGCCCAAATAGGAATTATGTTGATTTCGACGGCCATGCCGTTCCCTGCTGTAACAGCACATGAAACCAGAGAAAAGTGTTTATTAATAGATGCTTAGGTCTATAGAAAATATCTGGCAGGCATTCTGCATACTGAAAGCCACTTCATGTCGTCTTAACCTACTAGCACCACTCTTAGTGCCTGCAATAAAAAATATACAAGACCTTAACAGGAAAAAAGCCTATAGGAAACATAACAGCCAGCCTGCATCCTTTTTATCTTTGTGGCAGCCATAACAATCAGTCAGAGAGAGAAAAAGATCAACTAATCTTTTGTACCAATCTATGCTGATGTGGTTCAGAGTTATGGCACAAAAATCACTGTATGCTAATAAGCATGGAATAAATATCTCAGTGTAGCATCAAGATATCATGATAGGATTAATTTGTAATTCCCAGCATCACCATGAAATGATGAAGTGTTCCTACAGGTGCTGAATACAATACAGCAGAAACACAGATCTATATCCAAATGACACTGACATTGATTATCATTGTATGCAGTCTTATTTATTAAAAGTAGCATTTCTTCACTGATATAGTATGCCCCATATTTATCTATTTATATTTTGAACACTGAATTTACAAAGTAGGAGGACAAATTGGGATCACATCAGGGACCCTATCCTCAAGTTACTCATCTTGATGTCTATATACAGTCAAACCTTGCATAAAGAGCACCTCGCTTAAAGAGTAACTCGCTTAAAGAGCAGAATTTTCTCTGAATGTTCGTTTCACTTAACAAATAAAACCAACCAAAAACTCAAACAAATAAATCGGAGTTCGCAATCCCCTTCACACACAATTGGTCATTTATAATGGTGTTTCGCTTAAAGAACAAACTCGCTTAAAGAGCAATCCTGTGGAACGCATTATGCTCTTTAACCGAGGTATAACTGTACAGTATTAGAAGCCAGAACATTTGAAAAGTGAGGGAAATATATAATTCAAATAATTTTTCTTATCTAGCAAAAATAGCAAAAGAGTGTTTACATTCCATCTGGCAGGATCACTATGGTGGGAAATGCAAGAGACAAATTCTATTTTATCAAATAGGATTGGCCAGATCCAATCCTACCATTAAAATCTAACCACCTCTCTCATAATCACCTACATGAGTGATTCTGGATGGTTTTTATTTTATTTTTATTTTTTGAAATCTTGTGCACAAGGTTACATTAGCATAGCTATCAAATAGGCTCCAGGTCGGTTTGTTCCAACCTGTACTGGCAGTGGCAGACTGGGACTCAATGGCCCTTTCCAATTGTCCTTCTTTCCTTATCCTTCTCATGCATGTGGAGCTTATGCTGTCTTGCCTTCTCATTTCTTTGTAGGAAATAGCAGCAGCAGTTCAGGTACCAGGTGGATTATTGGTGTCCACTAACAGCCAGAAATGCTATATATAGGCATCTATTGCTCCTCCTGATCCTGGAAACTAAGGAAGGTGGGCGTCAAAGCCATGGGGCAAGCTGGTTACTATCTTTTTCCTTTCTTCTGTGATGAACCACTATAAAAAGTCCCCACCTTCATATACTTACTTACTTTGTTACTTAGTTGATCCGTACCTCACACATCTAGTTTGACGTGGCAGATCGAAGAGTCCAATGGACTGTGGGGGACTGTGGCCTGTGTTTTTTATGCTCCTGTAGCCATTTTAAATACGACAACGCAGCTGGCTGGGCTCATGTTGAATTTGGCCATGTTAGAGCAATACACTGGCCAGGTGCACTGCCTGAGTACCCAACCCCACTTAGTTGACCTGCAGTTCCAGAATGGAGAACCGCCCTGGACCACTAGCCGACACCTTTGTGGCATGGTTGAACTTGCCAGGTGAATACACTCCCACCCATAGCTGTCGGACAGCCAGGGTCACCGTTGCACCACATTTAGGATAAGGTGGGATTTGCAACTTCATATAACTGCTGCAAAAACATGGCAGAATAGAAGAGTTTGTAGCCTTAGTATTTATTTATTTTTTAACTAATCCAGTTTATCATTGTTTCTGCCACCTGTGAGTGCACATGCATATCCAGGTAGGTGGGTGGGTGGGTAAAAGAGAAATGTTGGGTGAAACATACAGTCTTGCCAGAGCCATTGATACTGGTGACTGCAATTTTGGGGGGTTGCTCTGAATTGGGAATGAGATTCAGCTCCACTGATGAGATGATTCCTGGAAAACACAAACTAAAACCCACAGTGGATTCTCATCACTCTCAAAACTGCAATTATTCGCTTTTATTGGCCATAGCAACAGCAAAGTATTTTTCAGTTCTTAAAGCAGAAAAAAAGAGACACGAGGAAGACAATGTTTGGAATATTATTTTGGATGACTGGGAAGGAGATATTTTAGTTGCTCTTTGTCATTGTTTTATTTGTCTGTTTGGGGATTTTAGACTGAGTCATTTATTTGAGGTGTGAAATGCATTGATTCCTGCCTGGAGGTTGTTGCTCTCCCCTGTTCTGCACTTGTGCACTTAAGGTTACTTGACTCAGTTTCCTTCTCTGTATAATATTGCTCCACCACTGGTACAGAAGCACTTGAGTCCAAAGCAGCATTTCTTCATGGGCTTGTTGTTGTTCAGTCGCACGGTCAATTCCGACACTTTGTGACCCCATGGACCACTGTCCGCCAGGCACCTCTGTCCTCCACCATCCTCCTCAACTCGCTCAGCTCTGTGCCCATTGTGTCTATAATGCCATCTAGCCATCTCATTTTGGGCCGCCCTCTTCTTCTTTTGCCCTCCACCCTTCCCAGCATCAAGGCTTTCTCAAGCGAATCCTCTTCTCATTTGATGTCCAAAATACTTTAGCTTCATCTTCACTATTTGACCTTCTAAGGAGCAGTCAGGGTTGATTTCTTCTAAGATTGACTTATTTGTTCTCCTCGCTGTCCAGGGGACTCTCAAAACTCTCCTCCAACACCACATCTCAAAGGCATCTATTCTTCTGCGCTCAGCTTTCATAATGGCCCAGCTCTCACAACCATACATTGCCACCGGGAATACCATTGCTTTTACTATACGAATTTTTGTTTACAATGTGCTTGCTAGATCATTATTGTTTCTATTTCTGCTACTGCCACTACTATATGCAAGGGAATTAATTCTGATGCTCTGAATACTCACTGTCAATGCTCCCACCCTTATACTTCTCTATACAGTTGTACCTCGCTTAAAGAGCATAATGCATTCCACAGGATTGCTCTTTAAGCAAGCTTGCTCTTTAAGCAAAACACCATTGTAAATGACCAATTGTGTGTGGGGGGGGGGGTTTTTGCAAACCCTGATTTATTTGTTAAGCTAGTTTTTGGTTTGTTTTATTTGTTAAGCGAAGCGAACATTCAGAGAAAATTATGCTCTTTAAGCGAGTTACTCTTTAAGCGAAGTGCTCTTTACGCGAAGTTTGACTGTATACATGTATAAATTTGGTTTTTATATGGTACTATTTTTAGCTGATTTTTCTGCATGGCTCTAAGAACAGCCTAGCTGTTGATCTCCAACCCAATCAGGATAGCTCAACTACTATCATGTTCTATTTTATTAAGCTGGTGGTATGGAGATACAAAAAGCTGTTCAGGCTCTGACAATCCTCGACTCCTTTTCTTCAGACACCACACTATACTCCAGGACCTTCTGGAATGCAAGCCTTCATTGCAAGGGGCCAACTAGCTGAAGGGCACCATATAAATGCATATTAAGTTAACACACACACACCAGAGCCAAACCACCCAACTCTCAAGACATCAAGCAATCCACATGCATCTCCCTGTCTCGCTATGTATTTTGAAAACACATCCTTTCTATTTTAACTATGGCAAAGCTGTTTAAAAGAAAAACAGAATTGTCAGAAGAGAACTGCCCATTTGCGTACAGTCTACAATTTGTAATACAGTATCAAGAACCACCCCAAACCTTTCTGCTAGTATGCCAAGCTGTATAGAACAAAATAGCAAAAAATAAATCAAAACTACCTTGCCATCTAAAGGAGGGATTCTCAACCTGTGGTCTGTGGCACCATTTCATGTGCCCCCCTGCCCCCACTAGACCAGCCTGCACTTAAGTCCAGAAGGCCAATTAAAAACTAAACTAACTGGCATATTCTAGGAAAAGATTAAATCTTCTGCTCTTCACTCAGATACTTTCAGCAATTAAGGAATTTCTAACCATGGGCTATCTTTAATATCTGTTTTTTCTAGAGATTTAGCAGTCCCAAAAGAAAAAAATTATCTTCCTTCTATTGTAACTGCACTAATTTCTTGCTCCTAAGCAACAGCATTGATGTTTCCTCAATGTTAGAGCAGCAAATTGTTCTCCGTTCCAGCATGCAGCCGAGCACAGCTTCCTGGCAAGCACATGTAGATATATCTGTCATGCTCCTGTTTCACATTTTATACAAGTTATAAACCTAAAAGTTTAAATGAGCAATACTGATTATCAATCACAAAAGAACTTGTCATTTTTGGCATTTCTCACTTTCCACACAGAAGGTTCAAGACAGTTTCTCAAAAACTACGACAGAAGATAGTGGCTTTCTTACAGAGGAGGGGGGAGGGAGGGAGGGAGGGAGGAGGAGGAGGAGGAGAAGAAACATAGTCATGACATTTGTAACTTCATTTTCCGTCTGTTAATTTTATGTTTCCTAGTCTTTGACATTGGACCATATTAAAATTTCATTTCATCTGAACATGCATGTACATATATTTTGCTCTTTTTTTTTGTAAGTTGCTCATGGAGGTTCCCCCCTCGACAGCTGAAATATAATTTATTAATTTATTGTATAAAAGATGAAAAATTATCAGGGCTTCTCCACATTCAACTGTGGCACCCTTATCTGCCTGCTATATGAAACAGCCGCCACAGCACTGCATCTCCACTGTTTAAGGTAAGGGTAAAGGTTTCCCTTGCTCAAAAGCAAGGGACTAAGCAATCAGCTAAGCTTGGCAATTTAGGGCTACAGCCTGACAGCTAAGCAAAGTAATCAGATGGCATATTAATGTAGAAATGTATCTTCCATTCTCAATGGAGGTAGCCACAGAACCAACAATATCTTATTTGTGTGGTACACACTATAACTAGCATATACCATAGTACAGAAAGCTCACACGGGATTACCAACTGTTTTGAGAAGCATGGCCATAAGGACTTCATACATGTGTGATTTATATTTTTAAACGTTTCTGTTTGCTCACCTTGTCTAATATGTATCATTCCTCTGAGAAAAAGTTATGGACTGGAAAAATCCTGGGAGTAAGCAACAAGGAGATCCTGGTGCCAGCTCCTAATTTTAGTGTGATTTGCTCTTCACTGACCTAGATGTCCTGTTCTATACTTTCCAGGAAACATGTCTGCTACAGTAATAGCCCGGATAACGATTGGATCGGATAATGCTAGAATCGGATAACGATGCAAGTTTTTGGGGGGAAAACTTGCATCGGATAACGATTCTGGATAATGATTCTTAGCGTTATCTGAGGGAATGGTCTGCGGGTGTGGGGTGGCTTGGGTAGACCTTCCCAATCCACCCCCCACCAGCAGTGCTCTCTGCGACTGCAGTAGGGTCGGGGAAAAGCACGCGCCTTTCCCCGACCCTACTGCAGTCGCAGAGACCGCTGCGGGTGGGGGGTGGCTTTAAAGGCAGGGAGGAAAAGAAAGAGACCTTTTCCTGCCTGCCTTTAAAGCGGTTTGTCCCTGAAGTTAGGGCTTTTTTTTAGCGTTGTTCGATGCATGCATCAGACAACGCTAAAAATCGGATAACGTCATGACTTGTGGAACCAAGTCATAACTTTATCCAAGGTATTACTGTACTTCCTTTTGCGGTAGCAGACATGCTTAGGAAACTGAGATAGCACTGTGAAAATTGAGTACTGCTGTAAAAAGGCAGTCATCGTGGTATGCGCCTGAGAACAAAATGTCTGTTGCAATGACTGTCACCATTCACTCCACAGATGCAAAACCAATAAGGTCAAGAAACAAATAGCCAGCCTAAGAATTTGAGAAGAGTCTGAATCCCCAAAACAAACCCTGCTGCATCTCCTCCCCTGACTATTGGTCTATGAGAGGGTTTACCTGGCTCTTAGCCCTGTTCTTGTGATCCTTCCTTACATTCTCTTTCCTTCACTCCAGTCAATTTTCCAGAATCAGATTTCTTTTCTTCCTCTTCCCTGGACTACTAGTGAACAATCAAAACAGGCTGTAACCATGGCATGGCTTGATTACATGGTTACCCTAAATCATTCTAAATTATGTGGAGCAGAAGATAAATTGGTATCTTCTTGCATATTAGAGAGTAAACAAAACAAAATGACAAAAAAAAAATATTGCAGCACTTTAAAGACTAACTCCTGTATTTAAATGTGAACCTCCATGGATCAAGTCCACTTTGTCAGAAATAAGAGTGAGACTTCATGGCATCAATTTATACACTTCTGTATCTTCTTATTGACCTCTACACAACAACAGCTATGTTAAGTTCTACTCCTATTCCGTCACCACCACTACAGTCGCTGTAAATTATCCATCAAAAATGAAGAAACCTCAGAATATGCAGGACTAAATTTGAGTAAAATTGTTCAATTCTGCTTAGGGTTCTGTAATAATTTTTTACAAGGCTCTCCCTGGTGTAAGTCTATGGATTCTAATAAAAAGAAAACTAAGGTAGATCTTGCAAGCCTGCTCATCACAACTCTAAATCTAAACCTTCTGCCCTTCTGCAGCCTAGCAAATGCCATTAATTCTAAGTGAAACTCCCTTTGCATGTAGCCTCTTAGATCCTGTCTTGCCATTTGTGGAGCCCTCCTTCTATCACCATTATCAAAAAACAGACAACTGAGGGTTAGTATACTATGAAAACATCTTTCTGTAATATATTTGTGGTGAATATATATGACACAATTGTTTTTATACAATCATTTTTCAGTGAGCTAAAATCCTCATATTATTAAAGCATAGTGCATGATTTGTCTTTTACATACTATAAATAAAAAATCCCTCTAGGTTAATTAGGTACTCATTTTCACTTGCCACTGCATGCATGTGTAATGGAAACACATGCAAGATGTGTGTGAAAAAGAAGTCAGATCTTCACACTACTTTCATGTCTGTTGTTCATCTGCTAACGGTTCATTCTCTGCCATTCTTCCAGACATTTCAGAACAGTGTGTATCTCTAATATAAAATCCCTGGAAATGACTCATTTTGATGAGGATATCAAAATAAGGGTTTAGTTCCACCCCATTCAAAAAAATTAAACTTGGGGGAAAACACAGACCAAGGGTATGCATTTTCAAAGGAAATGGATTTTTTTATGTCTGTTTCCATACAGTGAATCTGAATTGTACTATACAGTGGTACCTCACATAAAGAGCATAATGCATTCCACGGGATTGTTCTTTAAGCGAGTTTGCTCTTTAAGCGAAACACCATTGTAAATTACCAGTTGTGGGGGGTACTGCAAACCCCAATTTATTTGTTGTGTTTTTGGTTGGTTTTATTTGTTAAGCGAAGCGAACATTCAGAGAAAATTCTGCTCTTTAAGCGAGTTACTCTTTAAGTGAAATGCTCTTTATGGGAGGTTTGACTGTATAAACTTTCCTGCTACACTAACATAAAAGATGTTGACACAGTACAGTACACAGTACAGCTTCTGCTAAATTAAATTTTGAAAGGAAAAAACAGTTTGATATTAACAGCTGGTTTGATACAGTATTATGACTCTATGTTAGTGCTGTGATACTGTTATACTATATAAAAGTAGAAAATGGGACATATGGTATTTTAATTTTATGGTTCCTATATATAACTGCTAATCCAATTTAATACGCTGTCTCGTCCTACACACCATCTTTAGACTATGACTAAAACCAGACTTGTGTATGTATTCACTCTCTAGTCAGTTTTTCTCAATTTCCACCTAGTCTCATTTAACTTCTGGTCTGATAAAGAGCCCAAAAACTTGTCCAACAATTTCCCAACATTTTTCTTGATTCAAATCAAAACATTCTCTGATGTTTTGCAATTTGTGTGTAACTTCTTATACATGTAACTTCAGATTTTTCAAACTGCAGAAGGCACAAACATAACAGACACAGACATTGTGGCAGTGGAGCTGAACTAGGCAGAGTGACAGATTAGGACTCTAGATTAGACTAGGGTCAGATCTCCATTTTGCACTGGAAGCTCACTGGCAGATAGAACTGGTAAGGCTACTCCTTAAATATGTCATTTATCTTGAAAGCCCTAAGTATGTTACAACTTGATGGCACATAATCTAAGGATAGGCTGCTCCGTATGTTGGGTAGCTGGCTATGCAGACAGATGCTGGAATTTCAAATCACCATTGTGAATCCTAGGAGAAGAGCCAGCCCATGTTACTTATCTAGAAAAGTGTGTTGTTGTTCAGTCGCAGAATAGAATCAAAACCTTTCCAACCCCATGGTCCACCAAACACAAGACTCCTCTGTCATCTGTCATCCTCCATAGTCTACCCAGATCTATGCTCACTGAGTCAATGATGCCATCTAGCCATCTCATCCTCTGCTGCTCCCTTCTCCTTTTGTCTTCAATCTTTCTCCAACCAGAGTGCTCCCACAGAAAAAGGCCATGGCAAACCACTTCGGAACACTTTATGTTTGAAAAACCTAGAAAGTATTGCTATAAGTCATATTTGGCATCATGTAACTAATATTAAATAAATATTGCTACAGCCACTTCAAGGTGATACAATTCAGATGGAACAGATGTTGTGCAGGCACACTTGGAGAGGGTCATTGCAATGAGACAGGATAGTTCCAGAAGGCCGTTGCCCAGGACCAGGAAAATCCATGTCCCTCATATTTTTGATCCTACACAATTGTAGTCACTCTTCGGCATATACAAAGGAAGAGGTCTGAGACTAATGTGGTTCAACGAGCACTTGTCTGCCATCATACTGGTCTCTGGTACAATTCAAATAATTTTTCTCCTGATACTTTAGCCTCAAGTATGTAAAGCGACAGTGTCAGAGTATTAATTGAATCCCGCCTCCTTAAGTGGAACCTAGTTTATCTGCTCTCTATGGTGACCTGGATCAGAGGTATCTGGCAAAAGGTATTATGAAAGCTTTAAGAATCTGTAATCAACCTTGCTCCCCCAACTGTTCTTGAACTTAAGTTCCCCGAAGCCCTGATCAGCAGGATTGCTGACTTGGGCTTCTGGGAATTAAAGTCCAAGAAAAGCTGGAGGGCCAAGGCTGAGGAAGCCTGTGGGTGGGTGGATGTGTGACTTCCACCTATTGATGAGAATCCAGAAATCTTAGGGTTGAGAATTTAATCTGTGTTTGAAAAGTGGAAAGAGTGTTAAGAGATAGCAACAACAAATTGGTTACCTATGTAGCACAGGGGTGCCCAAACTCCGGCCTGTAGACGCACAGCACCAATTAATCTGGCCTGTGCTGCCCTCGCTACTCTCAGAAACAAAAGTAAAACATGCATAGGCGTGTGCATAATACACCTGTGCATGTACATAATGCCATAAATGACCCATGCCTGTTGTAAACACATTTATGACAGCTGCAGGTCATTTAAGGCACCATTATGTGCATGCACAGGCACGCTCTGCACACACGCATGCATCCAGTGGAGGAACCACATGACCAGCACATTCAATCATGTGACTAGTCCACGGCTCAAAAAGTTTGGACAACCCTGATGTAGAGAACAATAGAAATCTAAAAATTAAATTAAATTAAATCCTGCAGATGAAATGAATAGCCATTACTACCATACAGTTTATGAATAATCATGGTATAATCGAAAGGTCAATGAGAGAATCTGGAATTATAAAGAACCAGTGCCTAAATTGAAAGGAAAGTATATCTTGTGGATTTAACCATAAAATTGAAATAAACAACTTTCAAATCTACAGGAGCAAACTACTTCCCACAACTGCAAAACAAAAAGTGCACATTTTGTCAGAGTCACCTTTTAAGACTCCTTGTTATGGATGAATTGTTCAAGTCCTGGATTTTGAAGTGGATATTACACTAATTAAAAGACCAGGCTGCAGGACACACTATATTAATGACAATAAAGCAGCAGAAGCCCAATCCATCCTAATTGTCCCTCACCGCCCATACCAATGTGATCATTCCTTTATCTAACAACTCTGATGACATTTTCTCCAAAGGAAGGGGAAATCCAAATTCAACAAAGTAACTAGTGCATCATGTAGTGGTCAATAGCAATAGGCTCCCATGCTTCTTCAGAGGTGGGAGCCAGGATCTAAAACAAAAGAAAACAAACAACAACAGACAGTTTTATTGAGCACACAGATAATCAACATCACTGCTTTGATCTTTCTCTAGTCTCATAATGTGAGAAAACTTTCTGCTTCACATACATAAAATACAGTACAGTAATACTTCATATAACATTAGTATCGAATAACACGAAAATCGCATAACATCAAGGAATCTGGGGGGAAGAATTGCATCAGATAACATTAAGATCCTATGGGATGCTTCAGATAACAACCGCGAAAGCCTGTGTGGTTACAATGTATCTCTATGGATCCCATAGAGGATCAGATAACACGAAAAATCATATAACACGAAGACTTGTGGAACCAGGTTTTAGTGTTATATGAGGTTTTACTGTATAACCATTGCCTCTGTGCTCACATCCAAAAATTGCAGCCTATGAATGACCAAAACTTTTAGCCACTGGGGAACCCTCTACTGAAATGTGGCATTCTTAGACATGGATAAAATCACTGCCACCTGTATGCAACAAATACCTACAGCCTCATTAATTTTTAAGCTAACAGCTCATCACTCTTGAATGGTAATTTCTCAGTCCAAGTACAGATTTCCTATGAAAGGCCAAATGAATGAAGCAAGGCATGATGATGCATCCACATTAATTCATCCATTGTTTTGAAACCAAAGTCCTTCATATGCCTAGTGGTGCTATTTTGCTAAATTGGATGATTTGCTTTGGAAAACCTCAACCAATTTCCTTTTATTCTTCTAGACAATGCTGAAAGAATGGGGAAGCACTTAGCCACAGGAGGAACTGGTGCCGAGCCACACAGGTAAATAAACACAGGGTTGTTTTTTGCATTTACATACTGTTCAATTAGTGTCATGTCTATATTCCTGTTAGACAGCATCATTGACAAAGTGGGCATAGATCTGGGCAGACTACGGAGGATGAGAGAGCAGCCTGGCATGCCGTGGTCAATGGGGTCTCAAAGGGTCATACTTGACTATGCAACTGAACAACAACTATTTCTCTGTAATATCCTACTGAAAAGGAGGTCCTTTCTACCCCAATGGGAATGAAAGTATAACCAGAGATGACTCTAGGCCAGTGATGGCGAACCTTGGCACTCCAGATGTTCTTGAATTTTAATTCCCAGAAGCCCTGATCAGAAGGAGTCCTGACTTGGGCTTCTGGTAATTGAAATCCAAGAACACCTGGAGTGCTAAGGTTCGCCATCATGGTTCATCTAGGCCATTTGCAATTACAATTAATAAGAATAGTTTAATTCAGATCTCAACAGGTAAATAGGGAGTAAGAGCTGTGAAATGAATGCAAAGAATAAAAGAAATCACAGGAAAATCAATGAATTTCTAACAATACAATGCAATTATAAAAACAAGTACAGTAATACCTCGGATAACGTTTACCTCGGATAACACTAAAATCGCATAACGTTAAGTAATCTGGGGAGGAGAATTGGATCAAATAACGTTAAGGTCCTATGGGATGGATCGGATAACAACCGCTAGAGCCTGTGCGGTTACAATGTATCTCTATGGAGCTTTAACGTTATCCAATCCATCCCATAGGATTTTAACATGCATCGGATAACACTAAAAATCGGATAACACCAAGACTTGTAGAACCAAGTCTTAGCATTATCCAAGGTATTACTGTATCAGAAGAATAGTAGTGCAAAATTAGCCACAATCAGCCTTTTTACAAAACACTACATTTGCCCCTAATTTCCTACCAGCCATCTAGTGGAAGCTCACTATGTTAAGCAGTCTTTGACCTAAAGATTGAGAGAGAAAGGTGTATAGTGACCTATTCCAAGGAACCAGTTCTTGAAGACTCAGGGGAATGTGCAGGAGAATTGATCCAGGAGAATCCAGATGGGAAAAATCAAAAGTAAAAAGTAAAATGAAATGTAAGTGTACAGTAAGGATCAAAGAAAAGAAGACAGTAAGGGAGACGCAGAGTCTCCCAGAAGGAGTAATCTACCCCCTGGTAAAAACTGAAGCTTCTCTCAAAATCACAAACTAAGGCCCAAAGGCCCCAGAGCAGTCAGAATCTACAGAACAAGAGAAAAAGTTAACTGAAAAGCACTTGAGTGTGAAAGAGTGTGTTTCTGAGTCTGAAACTCTTCTCCCAGGTAGCAAACATTTCTTGTTTCACTGACCTCTAATTTTCCTGCATCCAGGTTGACATCTTTACCTTAACTCTAACATTCAATTCCGAATTGGTAACTAGCACGCTGAGAGAAAAAGTCGACTGCACCTCCTTTTGTTTATTCCCAGAGGCTAAATCATCCTTTTGTCCTGAAGCTCATGATGTGATCACAGAATCTTATCAGGGTACACTCAGGGTCCTTGAGCCACAGAATGTATCCAACTTCATAACCTGACCATCCTGTTCCTTTTTCTTCCAGCTCAGCCAGAGCCTTGCAGTACAGCAATCCAGTATATTGTATTTCTCTTTGCTTATTTGTTGTTGTTCAGTCGCATACTTGAGTCCGACCCTTTCATGACCCCATGGACCATTGCCTGCCAGGCACCCCTATCCTCCACCATCTGTGCCCATTGCATCAACAATACCCTCTAGTCATCTCATTTTCTGCTGCCCTCAACCTTTTCCAGCTTTAAGGCTTTCTCAAGTGAATCCTCTCTTCTCATTTGACGTCCAAAGTACTTTAACTTCATCTTCAATATCTGAACGTCCAAGGAGCAGTCGGGGTTAATTTCTTTTAAGATTGACCTATTTGTTCTCTTTGCTGTCCAGGAGACTCTCAAAATTCTCCTCCAACACCACATTTCAAAGGCATCTATTCTTCTGCACTCAGCTTTCCTTATGGTCCAGCTCTCACAACCATACATTACTACTGGAAATACCCTTACTTTGACTATGTGAATTTTTGTTTGCAAGGTGATGTCTCTACTTTTAACTATGTTCCCCAGGTTTCTCATAGCTTGTCTCCTAAGCATCAGTCGTCTTTTTATTTCATGGCTGCAATCACCATCTGTCACTTCTTCTACTTCTTCCCCATCTATTTTCCAGGACTAATAGGGCCTGTTGCCATTACAGTAATACCTCAGATAATGTTTACCTCGGATAACGCTAAAATCGCATAACATTAAGTAATCTGGGGAGGAGAATTGCGTCGAATAACGTTAAGGTCCTATGGGATGCATCGGATAACAACCGCTAAAGCCTTTGCGGTTACAATCAGTGGTGGGATGTCAAAATTTTTACTACCCCACCGTGACATCATCATAGTGTGGGCGGAGCTGACATCATGACAGCATGGGCAGAGCCAAAGAAAAAATAATAATAATAAAATAAAAATAAGCACACACACACACCTCAACCCACCCACCCACAACACAAGGACAGCAAGGAGGCCATGCATACACGCCAAGCACTGTAGGCATGCATGCACACCAAGTGCTTGGCGCACATGCGCAGCGGGGAAACCAGTGAAAAGGCAAGCCCCGAAGGTGGTTCCCCCCAAAAAGCTGCTACCGGTTCTCCAGGACACTGGGGAAAGTTACTACCGGTTCTGGCGAACTGGTGAGAACCTGTTACATCCCATCACTGGTTACAATGTATCTCTATGGAGCTTTAACGTTATCCGATCCATCCCATAGGATTTTAACATGTATCGGATAACACTAAAAATCGGAGAACACCAAGACTTGTGGAACCAAGTCTTAGCGTTATCCGAGGTATTACTGTTTCTTGGTTTTCTTGGTGTTGAGACTCAAACCAGCTTTTGCACTCTCTTCTTTCAACCTAAGCAGGAGCTTCTTAAGGTCTTCCTCACTTTCTGCCATTAGGGTAGTATCATCTGCATATTTCAAATTGTTGATGTTTCTCTTTGCTCATACCATTGAGCAAAAGTCAAGGTTGAGCTAAATCCTCAGCCTTTATTGCCAAAAGAAAACAGTCATTCATGCTGTTTATGAAACAAAGGAAAGATGTTTTTCAATGTTCATTCCATAGGCAGGGCATTCCATAGGTTGGTAATCCAGTCTACAGGCCATATGTAGGCCAGGTAAGGCCTCAGATCCACATGCCTTCTGTCCACTGTAATCCTGTACCCTAAAAGTAGGATCTTATTAACAGCTAAAACAAATTCATACCTGTGGAATACAATTAACCTTTGGGATCTGTACAGCGCCAGAAACATTGACTCTTTATAAATGGATAATACTTCCAGCAGCCCTGAACGACATCTTGTACTAGGCTGAGTTTTGCAGTGTAAATTATTTATCTAGGTTAGACGCCCAATCTACAAATATGATTTGCAGCAAGCAGGGCACATACCTTCTTCAATATATCCAATCAGCATAATCGCACCACAACAGTGCCTAAATAATTAAGGATTTTTTTTGCTGAATCCTTTCTGAAAACTTTAAAATATCTAAGCTTTAGCTTACAGGACTGAAGGAGCATTTCTCCACACACTTTCTTACAAGAAAGACTGACTGAATTTAGTGAAGTGTAACATAAAATAAAAATATTACAATAAATTTTGATAGCCAAATATGTAAACTTGACCTGAAAAGTTTATTCTGGAGAAAAAGTAGCCATTGAATCTAAATCCAGGACATGCTCTGCATCTAAATCCTGTACCATTTTTGTGTGTGTCGAAAACTAACCTATCCAAGAGCAGCATTTGCAGTCTGCAGTACTTCTAGGGACAAGAAAATAGTGTGGAGATATCAGCTATATTTCTTGGCTTTAACAGTACTGTATTAGAAAATATGCATCCGGCACTGTTTACTGTAAAAATAGTACTACATGATAGATGAGAATAATAATAATAATTTCGTGTCAGAGATTACTTTGGTAGAAAGGATTTTTGCTATCAGTTATGATTAATTCCATTATCACAATGGAGTTCATTAGTTAAAAATACATGGAGGTATGCACAGGTTCAAGCTATTTCAACACAAAAAGGATTTAAAATTAATATCTTGTTTGCAGGGGGATCTCTCTGATGGGGCTAACAAAATTCTGAAGCAGTCTGGATTGACAGACTATCAATGACACAAATACAGTACTAGGAAGATACAGTACTGCTTTTTAAAAGAACAGTTAACGTGGTCTAGGAAAACCCTTTCAGTTCCACACAGCAGTGAAATCTATTCAGAAAGATAGGAGGGAGGCAGCCTTCAGAATAGCTGTTGAGAGTTGGAAGGGGAAAAACAGGGAGCCATTGAAAAAGCTCCTTACAAGGTCAGTTATCAATGGAATGTGTTTTAGCATTCAGGATACCCACCCATGCAGAACATCAAAACTGGGCAAAGATCTGTGCCCATTCTTAAAGCTCAGACCAATATTATTCTACTGAAACACTACTGCATAGTAACACATACTGCCTCTGAAAGAATGGAAGTTTGATTTCAATGCAACATTTCTCTTTTCTGTTACACATTTAATTCTGGAACCCCTTTAAAGATATCAGTTTTTCTGAAGTTCTTTCCACTTAATTGCAAATGTGAAGATGAGGGAATGGGTGAAGAGCAAAGAAAGTTGCTGCTAATTTATGCTGATTTTCTGATCCACAACTTAGAAAGAACCATTTCCGGACTCCTGCCATTCTTCCCTAAGGCAGAATATCCTGGAACATCTTTCTTTTGTAAGATCACATCTTGTTTTCAACACTCAGGACTTCACAGAGTTGGTATTACCCAACATAAGAATGTCAAAAGAGAGTCACTGCTCTGATCCTTATCTCTGTCAAACATATTCAAAACGCAAATACAGTAATACCTCCGATAACGTTTACCTCGGATAACGCTAAAATCACATAACGTTAATTAATCTGGTGGGGGTAGAATTGCATCGAATAACGTTGTCCTATGGGATGTATCGGATAACAACCACTAAAGCCTGTGCAGTTACAATGTACAGTAAAACACTGGATAACGATTGGATCGGATAATGCTAAGATCGCATAACGTTAAGTAATCTGGGGAGGAGAATTGGATCGAATAATGTTAAGGTCCTATGGGATTGATCAGATAACAACCGCTAAAGTGGTGTGAGGTTACAATGTATCTCTATGGAGCTTTAACGTTATCCGATCCATCCCATAGGATTTTAACATGCATCGAATAACACTAAAAATCGGATAACACCAAGACTTGTGGAACCAAGTTTTAGCATTATCCAAGGTTTTACTGTACTGTAATGGGTTTAGCTACCAATATGTTCAATGCTGCTTGTTTTCTTCTATTTTACAGCTGGTGCAGCATCAGCAGTAGCTATAGAGAAAACAAATAGTCACAAATATGGTTTGATTAAATCTGACATCATCTCCAGGCATAAAGAACACAAAACGTGAAATCCGCAATATTTAAATCTACTATAGCTATTCGTTTTTATTAGCAGGCCATAGTTTATCTTTTATTAAAACTTCTTATTTAGGGTACAATGTGATGTTTTAAGTGAGCTACTATCTCATTTTCCACATTTTCACCTTCAAACAGAGTGGGGAATCATGGAGGGGTGAGAAGGGATGGTTCTGAACAAACTTATCATGGATCATATGCTGGATCTATTTCTGATACATGGCCCCTGAAATAACTGCCGGACTCCAACTACAGGACTAAAAATATCCTTGAAAACATCCTTATTCACAACATGAATAGCTCACTTTTTCTGCTCCTCAAAACAATTTATGTCAATTAATTATGCAAATTTGTATCATCATCATCATTGTTTGCATTGTCATATCCAAGAATGTATTTTTCCTGAGGCAAGAAAAATGCCACTGGTGTGAATTTTTTAAAACATGGATTCCAGCTTGCCATGAAATGACCCACACACTATGATCACGGAACTATTTCCTGTGGCACATATGAAATGAGGCGTGTAGGATTTAACACCGAGACTGCAATGGACTACCTCAGCCTTGAGGAGATGGACAAGGTACAAGGTGTGCCTTCACAGCCAGTGCATCTGGCATAGCTTTTTCCGCCTTCATGACCATTGGGAATCAGAGTTCCTCCTCCCCTCATTTTGCAATTGGGCCCAATATGATGGTTTCCAGTGGCATTTCCTCCATTGAGGGGACCATCACCCCACCTAAAGGGGCTCATCTGCCCGTAGCTGTGAATCATTATCCAGAATCGTTATCCAATGCAAGTTTTTTCCAAAAAACTTGCATCGTTATCCGATTCTAGCGTTATCCGATGGAATCGTTATCTGGGGTTTTACTGTACAGGTTTTCATTCCAAAGGCATTTCAAAGCCCATTAGCCTTACAAAGGTTTCTTATTAGAAATGAAATGAAATCCAATACAGAGGAACACTAAAGATATTTTAGAAGATGAAGAAAAGCAAGTCAATGGATGAAAAAGCCTAGCTATTTATCCCTTTTAGTTAAGCAGCTTTCTGAAAAGCAGACACTTGAGGTGGGGCTCTTCATGTTAACAATAAAATGCAGTGGGCTTCTTCATAAGATGTTTCACCGTGGACACATTTTTAACTTAAACCATCAAGATGGGCCCAGTTTTAAATTTTGATCATGCCCTCTGCCATCTTTATTGCTCAAGTTCTGATGCAGCCCCCAGAAACCTCTCTTGGCACTGACTCCTTCCAGACTTCCCTCACCCCTGCCTCTTGTCATCTGCTGTGAATGCCTCAAAATGAAGGGAAAGCCTCAACATTAATTTTTTTCCTACTGATGCTTTTGATCCCCCAAAATAGTGCCTTTGCTTTAAAATAACACCCCCAAAATAAAAGGCCCCAGTGATTGATGCCTGGAAAGGGGCTGAAGAGAAGCAAAGATAGAGAAAGCTGATACATGGCTGGAGGGCAGCAGCAGGGAGGAAAAATTTCTATGCAGGACGGGTGCTTTTATTGCTTTTCTTTCAACCTCATCAGCTCATGTTTCAGTGAAATAGATGTTTCACTGGAGTTGAGGCTGTGAGTTAGAAGACATGGCTTTCTGTTTTGAGTCATATTATTTGTACTCAATGTCTTAAGGCTTGCTTGCTTGTTTTATAGCCTCATCAGTTTGCTGTTATGAAATCAGTGCTTTGTAATTTGCTAGATCTTACCTATTTGCAGACAGGGGATGGATGTGCAAATGGGTGAACCAGTGTCTCGTTACCCTTCCAATATGATGAAGTGGAAGCATGTGATGGCTGCCTGGAAATCTCTCAATTTGCCACCAAAACCTGAAGTAATTACTGAGAGAACACACGGTCATGAAGAAATTCACTTTTAGTAAGCTAAACATAATTGGCTACAGTTCCTTGACACATCTATCTTCCTTCCTCTCTCCTTCCTTCATTGACATACATACAACCAGACAGATAGATGAGAATTATAAAAGAAAATTAACACATATGTAGTGAGAATGAGAGGTTTTATACAGATTGTTCAAATAATTATATTTGGTAAAAATTACAATGTGAAATATATCAATGATGTCAATCAATGTTGACATTACATTCTGGAATATTTTAATAATGTCTCATTCTTCTGAGGTTCTGAATCAGTGTCTGTAATTAGCTAGTAGTGGATGTGGTATCTCAGTAGTTAAGAAGCTGGCCTTGTTAGCTGGAAGGCCAGCAAGCCAGCAGTTCGAGGCCCAGGTACTACATGATGGCTTGAGCACCCATTTCTGTCCCAGCTCCTGCCAACCTAGCAGTTCAAAAGCAAGACACTGCAGGGACCACTTTGGTGGGAAAAGATCTTGGGGACATGAAAGGAGCCTCATTTGGGCGTCCCCTGAGCAGATTTTCTCCAGGAAAAATCCTTTCAACCCAGAATAATTTCTGACATGAAATTATTATTATTAGCTAATATCTAGATCAGTGGTTCCCAACAAGGGGTACACAGCCCACTAGTGGACTTCAATTCCCAGAATCCTAAGTCAGTACACTGGCTGATCAGTGCTTTGGGGAAATGACTTAGGCTTCTGGGAATTGAAGTCCAAAAACCAGCATTTGGGAAACACTGATCTAGATGAAGGCAAAGTGATGAAGCCAGATCTGGAGTTTTGACTAGTAATTCACAGAAAGGATAAAAAAATTAATCTACCTGCTAGCTAGATAGACAAAATGAAAAGATTAATTTCTCTTCCCCTACCCCTATGCAGATGAACCAAGTAGGGAAATGTTCCATTAATAGGGAAAGAAGCCATGCTAGGACCATGCCAGATGGTGCATTGCTTCCTGCCACCAACCACTGTGAGCCTGTTTACAAAGGGCCAGCCTGTGCCAAAAAGGACCAGTGTGACAGGCCCTAAGTTAGCCAAGGGACTAAATTTGAGAGGAACAAGAGAGTAATGTAGCTTAAACTTTATTTAAATATAAGCCTTGCATTAACTTTTAGAAATAGAAGAAGGATGAGCTATACGTGGAGGGTGGAGCCAAGAGAAGGACAGAAAGCTGGGTGTGGAACTTAAAGGGAAATGAGAGAGAAGAGGAAGAGGGCAACAACTCATCACCATCACTGGACACGGGGTCAGAGGATTGGGTCAAAGCCTATGATGAGCTCTGTTCCACCATCTGTGTTATGAGTAAGAACTGGCCCTTGCTACCCCAAGAGCCATGGACTGACTCCCAGTAGACTCAGGATGTAGAAGCGAAACATCCTTTATTGCCCCAGCTGTCTTGCCCCCCCACACACACACACACAATGGAGGCACAAATACTTGGCCAATCTTTGATCTGAAAGACCCCCAGCTACTCAGAAGAGGTACTGCACTGATGAACAAAGCCATCTGCGGTTGCAGCAGCTGATCAAGGACAAGATGCTAGGATTTGAGTGCCTTTGTCAGCCCAGCAGCACCAGTCATTTCTGAAAGGGGTTAGCTGGCTGGGGTGATTGGCCCTGGATTGAAACAGTGAAGGGAACTGGGGCCTAGTTAATGACAGTAGGCAAGGAGGCTATTAAAGGAAACTAAGTACCCCTATGGACAGTGTATCCCACTCTCTGAGTCTGAAAAGGGCTATTTCTAGAAAACGTCACAGTCTGGGATTAATGAAGCATATGGTCAAGGAAACCCACAGGTCATCCCGTCCTTGGGCAGAAGTGGCAGTGGTCACAATGACACATCACTCCTAGCACTATTTATAACATTACTTAATTTACAAGACTTCAGCAGGGTTATTAACTATAAGACCTTCTGTAGGGCACTGACCAACAGGATTGTTGTAAGTAAGAAACAACATTTAGCATTGGTGCAATGGTTTCATAGTGTAACCTAATGTAGCAGTTTATGCAACAGGCTCAGTTTCTACATTAAAAAAAAACCCCTAACACTCCAATCTTAAGCATGTCTACTCAGAAGTAAGTCCCCTTGGAGTTTATTCCCAAGAATGTGGAAGTATAACCACACTTCAAGTATCTTCTAACCACAGCCTCACTACAGTACTTTCAAATGAAGCAGCTACAAAAATATAAAAACTAGTTATGTTTACAAAAAAAGAGAGAGACAGAGAGAGAAATGAATTATCCAGAGACAGATTATACATAACAAATAAATAAACCTATGCAAAGGAGTAAAAATATAGTGGAGTTTATTCCTGAGCAAATCTATACTGATTTTAACTGTTGAGCTAACTGAATCTTATGAACACTCTTCCTGGGAGTAAACCTCAATGAAGAAATGAGACAGTAGCTTAGTACAAGTGTAGACTCCAGAACACATGAGTACAAGCCCAATAGTCTTTATTATTTAATTATTGCAATGTTTAGATTACCAGAAGTGCAGAATGAATTCACCCAGTGGTGGGCAGCAAAAAAAAATTGCTACCACACCATGGGTGGAGCCTATGTCATGGGCGGAACCTACATCATGGGCAGAGCCTACGTCATGGGCGATCTAGTCATGCCTGCCATATGGCCATGTATACACCTGCAAACACAGGCAGCACTGGCTCTTTGGGTGTAAATGGAGATGAACACTGCAGCCTAGAGTCAGATATGACTGACTTTTGAGCAAGGGAGACTTTGAACCACTTGCAGGGACAAAACCTGATGGGGCAGGGCAGGGAGGTGGGCATGGCCACCCAATTTTGCTGCCCCCCTTCCCAGAGAGTTGCGAACCTGTTGCTGCCCACCACTGAATTTCACAAAAAGGTGGCTTCATTTTGGAAGTTTAAAGTCTGACCTAGACATGAAAGGTGATGGTAGTCTTTCTCCCCCCACCCCTCAATCAACTTGGTGTCCTCTTGTGTTCTACAATAGAAAATAACTTGAATTAAGGGTCAATATACATTATTAAAAGAGGAAAGGGTAGGAGGATTAGTTTATAATGAGAATGGTAGAAGAAAAGTATGGGCAGGACCTTGCTAGGGTAGGCAAGAAATGTCCCCCCTCCCAAAAAAAAAAAAATCATATAGCTGCCCCCTTCCCTCTAAAACAGGAATGAGTAGGAAAGGGCTAAAATAATGGTTTAGAATATTCTACCTCTTCCCACTGGTAAGGATTTATTTTATCTCTTAATCCAGGGGTTCTCAATCTGCGGAGCCATAGGCACCCCTAAACTCTTTTTGTGCATCTATCCAACCAGCTTGTTTACTACCATCACCCTCAATGCATTTTCCCTCAGAGCCACATCGTTCTTTTTGCCTCAAGGAACATTAAAAGGCCTGATTTGTTTGTGTGTGTGGTTTTGTTTTGTTTTTTGTTTTTTTGCAAAAGCATATAAACTATTTTGCATACTGAACATTTGTAGAGGCTCCACCCGCTAAACCAGATGGAATTTCAGAACAGATTCATTGATTGCCATAAGCATGGGAAGGAAAGAAGAATGTTTCAGAATTATTTGAAGTAGCACCAGAAGATGCAAGAATCATTATTAAGATGGAACTAATTGATTTCCAAGCCAATGAATATCTCAGAGACATTTACAAATAGTCTGTTATTTTTCTATATTGGTCTGCCTGATATATTAACAACCTTAAGAAATTTACTGCAGGCATGTTCACAGACCTTGGCACCACATACATTTGTAACAAATAGATTTCTCCCTGGATCTGAAAAACAGAGTCAGATTTCCACAACTTCCATGAGATCACTGTCAAATGACAGAGTTGGCCAGCAACAACACAGGGATGAGACTCAACCTCAGAAATCTAGGTGACCTCCCTGGGTGATTTAATGGAAATGCTTAAAAACAGAGAATACCATATTAAACGCCCTTCAAGCCAAAGGCTATGAGACTGAGCAACTCTTCCACAGTACTAGCTACTATTTATTTATTTATTTATTTACATTTTTATACCGCCCTCCTCACCGGGGCGACCCAGGGCGGTTTACAACATCATAAAAGCATAACATAATACAACCCAAACCCATTATCTAAAACTTCAAAGTTACAATCACAAAAATTTTAAAAGTTTTTAAAATTTATAAAAATCAACAGATTTCAATAATAATTAAAAAAGATTAAAAACAACTTAAAATTAAAAGATTAAAAGACCAGGGGAGAGAGGGAGCTCAAACTAACCAGCGAGCTGGAGTCATGGTACCGCCAGGACCCCATACCTGTCCCACCAGCCATGTTTTTAAATTCTTCCTAAAAGACAGCAAGTCCATCTGTAGAAGTAGCTCGGTTGGTAGGAGGTTCCATAGGGCCGAAGCAGACAAACAAGACCAGAATCATGAAAAAACAGAGCCAGTATGCATAGCAGCCCAACAGTGTACAATGACTGGTATGCAATTAGAGGCCCAAGCAGAGGCAAGGAACCCTTTCCTCTTATAGGTCATATACCAAAGAATCTAAAGTGGTTTTGTCACAACATTAGGTCTGAATCAAATTGGAAAGGATCCAATCAGCTTCACACAAGACCCCTGGAATTGGTTCTTTCTCTAACAAAGAAAGAATGGGAACAGACTGGTAGTAATTTAAAGTAAGGGGATCCAATGGAAGTTTTATTTATCAAAAATTTATTTATCTTATAACTTTCCTTTAATTCTACTTCAAATAATCATTTGCAACCAGAAAACCTCAACAGGTTATCAGTCATTTGGTCACTCTTCTCAGTAGACCATACTTTGGACTAACAAACAAGTGTTTTTTTTTCATTCCTCCAAGCAATATATCTGTATCAACAGGCTGAACAAACTGAAACTCATCCATCAAAACACAACAAGTGGTCACTTCAAGGGGATGCTAGTCCAGGACCAATCAGGTTTTGAGAACATGGAGGCTGGGAGTGGAGCCACTGGAAACAAGTCAAATCTTTTTCCAAACACTCATCCCTTACATGAAATGACTCTTTGTATATGGCTGTAATAACATATTAGAATCCAAAAGACCAGCTAAGAAAATAAAATGCTATGTCAGTTGAACAATCATGGCTTCCTACAATGTATGACATTCAAACAATCTGTTATCAAATCATTTAGCTGTGACGTCAGAGTGTTTGTAAGGGCTAAAGTACCCCTCAACACATACTTGCTTGGGCAAATGTTTAAACAGGTTGTCTGGGTACGTAGCCATTCATCTTTGGAATTTATATTCAGATAACTGTCAGAAATATCAGGCTGTCCAAGAGCATAACACAGCATGAACAGGCAATTTCCTCAACACTAATAACAATATCTGAGGCATTTGCCATTTTATGCTCAAATGTACCTTTTACAACCATGTAGACTAAAATTCTTTTCTCCCCAAATCAAGTCAGGAGTTTCATAAGACTAAAAATGAATAGGTACTGTATTTGCATTTTGATGTTTATAAACCTCTCTTCATCAAAATATATCAGTGATGAACATCAAATAACAAAAACAACAACATATATAATCAAACAATAAAAGCCAAAATAGATCACTTTTTGCCACATTATTTAATATGTCTTGGAATTCTATTTGCTCATTATTTAAAACTATTTTGTGTTATTCTAAATCACTGCAGATACCAGAGCAATGTTGAAAATGATAGTTTAAAACACACAAGCCATATAAAAAGCATAATTACAGTTGTACCTCACTTAAAGAGCATAATGCGTTCCACAGGATTGCTCTTTAAGCGAGTTTGCTCTTTAAGCGAAACACCATTGTAAGTAACCAAGGGGGGGGGGATTGGAAACCCCGATTTATTTGTTAAGCGAGTTTTTGGTTGGTTTTATTTGTTATGCGAAGCAAACATTCAGATAAAATTCTGCTCATTAAGTGAGTTACTCTTTAAGCGAGGCGCTCTTTATGCTAGGTTTGACTGTATAACAAGTAGATGAGAAAAATAGAACAGAAGAGACACACTTCATCAGTTGATTAAAATTAAAATATCTGAATAAAAGGAAATTTTATTGATGGTAACCCTGAAACAACATTAAGTTGATTTGGGAGGCAACTCTACCTCCATGACTACACTATTCTATAGCTGGATGCCCCAACAAGACCTACTCACCCCCACCACCAAAACTCAAAGACAAAAAAGCTAAAATTTCAGAAAAGTGTTCAGGTCTTCATGTTCTCCAGAACTCTTCTTCCATACTGGGAATTGGAAAGGGCTTTTAGACACCTCAAAAGCTTACACATACGAATACCAAAACATTCATAATTTTAAAGAGAAGAACTGGTATCTTGAATTATGTAAGAAAGCAGACACACAGCTAATTTAACTGTGCCCAAATCAGCATAATAAAGTTCTATCTGCCTGCAAATTACAACTGAACTATATCTAGCAGCAGCTCAAAAGTTGAGAAGGGACTATGAAATAGCATTGGAGTGAGAAGGGTGTCAATTAATGCAATTATTTTGGTTGCTAATGTTAATACTTTTCACTCAATTTAACCCAATTATGTGTATTTCATTCTATCAGTTGTAGGCAATATTGTCAGGAAACTCAATTAAACAATAACATTTATTCTCACTTCCATACAGCTGATTAAAAGCTGTTAACAACTTGCTAAATGCCACCTAGCCCACACATCAAGTCTAAACCAGGGGTGTCCTGGCTGATAAACTCTCAGGCCCAGATCGAAAGTATTTTAGTTTGGTAGAACATAAATTAGAAATGAGTTCTTTCCCCCTGTGGGACGTGTGGGAACCATGGCTTTAGTTAGTTAGTTAGTTAGTTAGTTAGTTAGTTAGTTAGTTAGTTAGTTAGTTAGTTAGTTATGTGTCAACAAGTCATAACTGACTATTAGCCCTAATATAAGTAGTACACAGAAAGAACCTCATCGAAGATTGTGGCATTTTTGAACCACAATTGGGCATACCCTGCTAATGGCACCCTTGTGTTGCCACCTAATCTTTCGCACAACAGGTCAGGCAAAAGGAACTGCAGAATTAACTCACCAAGAGATACCTTCGTTTCGGCAGCTTCACATCTGGTCTACACATGGAAGGTGGAGGAGCATTAATAGGGCTACCAAGGTAAGTGAAGTATTTAAAGCAGGGATTTTCAACCTGTGACCCATGGGCCAGATGTGGCCCACAGCACCATTTCATGTGGCCCACCTCCACCTCCACCATGGAAGTGCCATGTAGTGGAGGAAAGGCAAAATAGCTGTCTGGCCCCTGAAGCTGACTGAAGGAGCATGACCCGGCCCCCAGGTTAAAAAGGTTGAGAACTCCTTATTTAAGGAGAGGTTTGACTAGTTCCACTCTCCTAGTAGCTTCCAAAGCCAAGTGAGGAGTTGACCCCTGTTCTCCAGAGTCCTAGTCTATCACTCTATTCACTACATCACCCTGGGTACAGCAAGGTCCTACTTACCATGTCTCCAAACCATAGTTTGAAGAACCTCTGAAACATGAGGGGGAAGAATTATCCATATCGTTTGCTTGCAATCCTTCAAACCAAAGTTTCTTGATACTTACCCCCTTAATAGAAAACAGGGCTTTTGCCCAAATAAAAAATGTTGGTTAATCATATGATTTTAGTAAATAAAGTTATTAATTACACTTGTAGAGGAAAAACAATAATTCGGAATCAAATAATAAATACAGTAATTCTTTTTATATTATGCACACATGTGCTATTGCAGACATCATTTTAGAAAAGATACTACTTCCCATGCAGACAGAAAGTGAAAACCTTCTTTAAATGGTTTTAATCTATAGTTTTCCTAAATATTTTTTACCGTAAACAGTGGTGTTCCTGTTGTTGCTTTTAAAAAAGTCTTCCTAACTGGGAGTGAGAAGGGATTCATTGTTTGGAGTCAACTCAAGGTTTTTTAATCTGTTTATTCTTGCAGTTCTAATGAAAATACATATCTATGATCTTGTAATGCCAATGCATCTGTTCATTGCGCATCCGCTAATCTTTTATTTGTTTTAAGAGCCTGATCCACTAATCTGTTAAAACAAGAATTTAGAAGCATTTAGCCAATTGAGGTTAATGGTTTCCAATGAAGTCCATTCATTGGGCTTTGTAATTGAATTCAAACACATCAGGCGTAACATTCCTCAGGTTTGCTAACTGAATCTGTTTCAACAGCAGACAAATAGTATACAGTATATCATTCAGATTAAATCCCTCATCTGCATTCAAATATTTAATTATGGTCACCATGTTATTTACAGCCACCAATAATACCTCAGGTAGTCAAGAAAGCTGTTTAAGTGTCATATTTTTCAACATGAAAATTAATTAGTCTTTTGGTGATTATATAAAATTGGACAATAAATCCCTAGCAGAAGAAAGGCAAAGTTTTGTGAAATGTATTTGCAAATGAATATGACAAAGACTCTTTTAAAAGTGATATAACAGTTCTATTACCTGTAAGATTTAATTTTGGTTCTCAAGGGAATTTTTAGCCAGTCATGTTAAAAAAAAACAAATCGAGGCATCACACAGTCATTGTTCTCCGACAAGATTTTTTTAATGTAACAATGCATTGCTGTATTGGAACATTGTTATTTTTAAAATAACATTGTTAATGTTATTTCTCTCTCCCCCCCCAAAAAAAAGTTTCTCACACTCTACCCATTCACTAAATACTTTGATACATTTATTTGGCATTCTACCTGACCTTAAAGAACCATTTCTAGTTGCCCTTGTAACTTTTTATGTGCAGCTCTGTGAGCCAGATGAAGAACAGTGGTGAACTCGTCCAGTGAGAAGTCAGGATCTGAAAAAACTATATTCTGCTGATTATCACCCTACAAATGTCTTATTCGAGGTCTTGCCTATGGAAGAAGAACTGATTGTTTTCCTCAGGTTTTCCCCTCAGCTATGCAACATGCAACTGATTTTTTAAAAGAAAATCAATCTTTCTCATGTGTTAATTATTATTGCAGTCAACCTACATTGGGGATGATCAAAATCCACCCCCACCTCCAGCCCAGCCCAGCAACATTACAAAGTGCCTCACTGGAGACACAGCTTTGTGTATGCCATTAAGTCAGTACTGTGTGACAGTGGCCCTAATAGGGCTTTCTGTATATACTTGAGTATAAGCTGAGCCCAAAAAGGTCAATGACCACAAGGGTCCCAAGACAATGCTGGATTGAGATGTGCCAACAATTTAATTAATTTTACCATATTTTCATCCATTTTGATTACTGAAACTCACTAGCAGCTGCTGCATTTCCCACCCTCGGCTTATACTTGGGTCAATCTATTTTCCTGGATTTTCAGGTCAAAATTAGGTACCTCAGCTTATATTCGGGTCAGCTTATACTCAAGCATACATGGTAAGTAACCACCAGTTCCATCCATCCCCATGAGCTTCTTTCAATTCAGACCCATGCCTCTTAAATCATAAATCACTCTATCTGCTGATGGGGGTCCATTAAGCTATGGCAATCTTTCCACTTGATATTCACATAGCAATGATAAAATATGTTCCTTAACCCAGATGTCTCTTCCTAAATGTCAGAAAAATCTCAGTCAGATATCATCAATTTCTCTACAGAAAGAAAAGGAAGAACATCTTCCCCTCTGATTCAGGATCCTAAGGGAAGTTCAACATCATCCATATTATCTGTGCCATCTTCTTGCCTTTCCCTGCCTGGAATGATGTCAAGTGACAATCTGTGACAGTCTGAAAGGTTTAACAGCAATTGTCCTCTAAATTTCTGATCACACATGGCAAAAAGATTCAGTTCATGAACTGAAAAAATATATACAGTCATACCTAGCATAACAAATTTAATTGATTCTGCAAGGCTGCTCGCTATGCGAGTTTTTCGTTATGCGAGTCAGACTCGCATAACGCATTTTTCTCTATGCGAGTTGGACTTTCCCTATGGAAAAATTCGCATAACGAGCGTTTCAAGGGGAAAACTCACATAACGAAAAATTTTCAAACACTCATTATGTGAGTTTTTCCATAGAAAAAAGTCCGACTCGCATAGCGAAAAACTTGTTATGCAAATCGGAACGTTTAGCGAAAAACTTGCTCGTTATGCGAGTTTTTCGCTAAGTGAAACGCTCGTTATGCGAGCTTTGACTGTATAGTAGATTCCATACTTGTAGGTGCTGCAGAACACAAAATCAAATGCTCCAAATTCTCTGAGATAATAAACTTGGTACTTGGTCCCAACAGCTTCCTTACATCAGGGAACGGATGAAGTTCTGGAAGTGCCAAACCTAGATCAGGTGATGAATGGAAGCTAGAAAAGCTGGACCTGAGATGTAACAGGCAGATTGTACTCCTCTACTAACAATCAAGGGGAAAAGGTTGGATTTCTCCCAGCACTCATATCAAGCCTGACTAATCCTGAGGCTTCCCAGTGTCAGTCAGTATCTGGAGATAAAAGTTGCACAACCCTACTTGCTTGGTGCCAGATGGAAAATCTGAAGCCCAAATGCAGAATCCATATTATACTGAGGCCCATAAAGCTTTTCCTTTACATCCTGAATTCCTGACAACATTCTTGAAGAATCTTTTAATTTCTGGATTTTCCATTGATTTTTCAGACGCAAACCACTTACCGGTAAGTGACAAGCAGCTGCTCAGGTATCCAGATTCTGGGTATCAACAACAAATCTCTCCAACCCCAAATGGGTTTTGCTAGCAAGGTGATCCAGAATTTTAAGAAGACACTGAAAAATACAATTTTTGCCTGTGGTCCATCATGGTACCTCTTCACTCTGAATGCTAAATATTGTCCAAATGTCAAACAGATTAATCGAGAAATGACTAAGATGTAGCCTTACTGTACTTTTTTTAACTTGACATGTGTCAGTAATTGTGAACTTTCTATGCACATGTACAGCATCACAAGGGACTGTGGTGGCTCAAGTGGTTAAGAAGCTCAACTTGATGACGTGCTGCATGATGGAGTGAGCTCCCCTCTCTGTCCCAGCTCCTGCCAACCCAGCAATTTGAAAACAACAAATTTCAAGTAGATAAATAGGGACCACTTCAGTGGGAGGGTAAATAGCATTCTGTGCACTCTGGATGTCTAGTCATGCCTGCCACATGCCCACAGAGATGTTTGTAGATGCAGACAGCACTGGCTCTTTGGCTATAAACAGAGATGAACATTGAACCCTAGAGTCGGGTGCGACTGGCATTCGAGCAAGGGCGACCTTTTACTTATAGCAGTGGTGGCAAACCTATGCGTGTCAGAGGTGGCACTCGGAGCCATCTCTGTGGGCACCCGTGCAATCACCCCAGCACAGAGTTTGCCCTGCCCAGAAGCCCAATGGGAATGTTTCCTTCCTTCCCTGTTGCTGTGTTGGCACCTTGCAATAAATAAGTAGGTTTTGGGTTGCAATGTGGGCACTTGGTCTCTAAAAGGTTCACCATCACTGCCTCACAGCATCACAATTTCTGTTCTTGAGATAATGCATACACTACATATGGTACCTATGCTACAGTCTATCTACCTATAGAATATACTTGGCAAATATATACTTATTGAATCTGTAAAAGTTCCATCCAATATGTCATCCAGCTTTTCTGTGTGGAGAAACCGCACCAAGTCTATTTGTCACCATTAAATGAATCTTTCAAATATTTTTTTCAAAGAACAGAAACACTGAGGACATGAGAAGCAAGGGCTCCAAGGGCAGGCAGCAGGCATCCAATTAGAGCAACAGTTGAAAAACCAATGACTCAACAAGAGCTACAAAATCCAGAATAGTTCAAAAAATGGTGGATTTTTTTTATACAATACGTACAGCAATAATTAATGGGTCTCTCTGTGTGCACTCATGAGTGTGTTTTCTGAAGTAACAACTGCCTCTCTACAGATAGCAAGATGGAGAGCTGAGATACCAATGTGATTTTGGGGCCTAGTTGTGTTATTGTATTTTTAAGAAAGTAATTATTTCCACGAAGGGCCAGATTTACAAAGCGCATAGTAGTTTTCCAGAAACGTCACAGCAAAGATTATATCACAACGGATTGTTGAAAAGCACATGTAAAAATGGAAATCAGAAGATTGAGTGAAGACTCAGCTTTAGGTCCACAAACACACTTGTTTGCTTTTTGCCATCCTGCACTCCATGCTACTACAGGAGGAACAGTGATCTAAGCATGAGGCAAACCTCATCCTACAAGATGAGGTACAGTACTTTCCTCATTTTACCAGTCCTACCAATGGACCCCAGGAGTTCCCTTGGGTCACAATAATCTCAAGACTCCAGAAAAGGGGAATAAACACTGTTTTGGTGCTCAGGCAAAATTCTTAGTTTAAGAACCCCAATTAGTGCTACCAGTCTGTACACCTAAACAGGAAATAACTATAAGTGCTGAGTTTATTTGTGATAGACAATAGTACATTCCATCCTTCTTGCCCCACAAAGTGTAAATATGGACCTTTTCCAGATATTTTTTACATTACCTAATACACAGGCCAGTTTCCTACTGTGCTTCCCAGAAGATCCAGCTTGTGTGGCCACATGGGCAAGCTGTACAGTCCCAGGACACTCCCAGAAGATGAGAATGGTAAACCACTTCTAAGTAACCTCTACATAGAAAACCCTGGAAAGGGTCACCATAAGTCAGAGTTGTCTTGACAGGTAATTATATCAAGGTCTGTTCATTCTAGCTCTTTGTACTTGTACAACCTAACGTTTGATGGACATTTGCCTGATGACATCATGGTCTATGGAACGCACAAGACTGTGAAATACAGACTATGAAGGAATAAAGGACATTGATTCAATCTCATCCTCCCAGAAGGCCCTGGATCTAGGACTAGGGTGAATTTTCAACAGCCTAGGAAAGAAATGTTTACAACACGGCCCCCTCAAAGTTAAATTCAACTGGGGGAGAAAACAACAACAGCTTCAGGAAAACACACCTCAAAAGTATGTTAAAAAGGCAATCACATTTCAAAGTGGTGCAAAATTACTCATACTTTCAGAAGATATGCACAATTCCTTTCCTAACTTCTGAAAATGCACACATCATTACCAATGTCTTGCATCTCTTTTGTCTGTCTGTCTTTATTCTAATACATTTTTTTTATTAATGTGAATGGACAGGCCCCTCTCTTTTTAAATCTGCAACTCTGAACAAAAGTAGACCAGTTGTTGATAATCATTCATCTCTGCCTTCTTTAACAGGATGCAGCGTAACAGAGGTCCTTTGAGTATGGCTTGGCTAAATAAAGGAATAATGCTCATAACAAGCAGCAGCAGCAGCAGCTGAAGCCACAAGAGAAGGATTGCATCACCTCAGTGATAGTAGGACAGTAGATAAAGAAATGTGAGGATAGTTGATTTAACTTGAGGAAAAATTCTAAAAGCTTGGAAAACAATGCCATTTTCTTTTTAATACCTGTTTCTCAGCCAAGAGAAATGCCTTTTCTTGTTCAAATTCAATTTGATAGGAAAAAAATTGAGGGAAAGGGTACAGAAGGCCATTTTCAAACACACCTGATGAAACTGTTTTGGGAAGGTTTCTCTAAGGAAAACAACAATACAACCGCCACCTTTTAAATTGCTGAGTGCTGATCCTGTGGCCTCTGGCCCTTCCTCCTAAGCAGGTAATTGGAGAAAGAGCAACACTACAGAGCACCGAGAATGCCAATGCTGGCCAGTCATTCTCAATGGGTATCATCAACGCCACGCAGTGACAGTTACAGCCAGAGGCTTAATCTTATGGTCCGCCAATCCATTTCCGTCCACGGCTCACCAATGGCAATTCCCATGGAGAGTCATTGTGTGCCAAGGAGAAAGAAGAGAGAGAGAGCGACCCCCTGCTTTTGCAACTGTAGAGCTCAACATCTGGGCCACCGCATCTTTATGGCGGAGAGGAAAAAGAAGAAGCCGAGTGGTTGCTATTGGCGACATTGAATTCCCGCCTGATAATGAGAACAAAAACGCCAGGTAGGGCCAAGACTTGGGGCACTTCGAGGCAGGCTCCATTAGCAGTTGTGGAAGGAGGGGTGTGTGTGTGTGTGTGTGTGTGTGTGTGTGTGTGAGAGAGAGAGAGAGAGAGAGAGAGAATCCTCTCAAAAGCAAATTGGTGGCCCTTCTGGCCCAATGGACCCAGCAAAGAAGGAAGAGCTGCCTATAGAAATAGATATATCCAGGGCAACAGAACCACTCATTCATTCATTCATTCATTCACTGGAGGGGGAGGCAAACAGAGCCCCTTCCTGCCCCCTCTTTTCTATGCGAAGGGAGGGGAGGTTTATTTCCTCTCCATCCCTTTCTCCATCATTCAAAAGATGGAGCCCTCAGCGTACCTGCGACCCAAAGGAGGAAGAGAAGGAGAAGGAGGGAGGGTGGGGGGGGGGACAGAAAGCGGGGTATGTCATCCTTTTTCACGGCCTTCCCCCCCCCCCCAGTTCCCCCGCCGCAGAGCTGTGTTCTTGACACATACACACACACAGAGAGAGAAAGATAGAGACGCGCGCAAGCGGCCATACATGCAATTCCTGAAAGGGCGAGCTGCCAGAAAGCTTGGCATTACCTGCCGCCAGCGAGGACCGAGGCTGCTGCAGCGGAAGGGGGACACCATCCCTGGGCACGGCAGCCCCACCAACCAAGGGCCCTCCTGACACATGCCCACCCAGCCGAGCGTCGGGAGGGAGGGAAGCTCCGGACTCTCTCGCTCTCGCTCTCTCTCTCACGCCCGAGAAAGCAGAACACAACACCGCCAGCCCCGAGGGAGACCGGGGAGAGGGAGGGGAGGGAGGGGAGGAGGGAGGACCCTCCCTCTGCAACAGCGACAGCAAGGCAGAGAAAGGCTTGCCTTACCTTTCCGGCAGGGCTCGGGAGCAGCGCGTCCCGCGCGGGAGAGGAGTGAGAGGCCGCCCGCCCGGCGGGGCCCTAGTCGCGGACTCCGCCGCCCCCGCTGCCGCCCGTGGCCCCCGTGCCGCCCCTCCGCCTCCGCTCTCGCCGCCACGGCCAGCCTTGCGCCCTGACGCGCGCGCCCCCCGCCGCTGCGGCTGCGCTCCCTTCAGTCCTCAGCGCCGGAGCTGCTGCTGCTGCTGCTGCTGCTATTGCAGCGCCGTCGTCGCCACCGCCGCTGCTGCTTCCCCGGGCAGAGGCAGCCCCCGGCCGCCGTTGACGCCGCCCCCGCCGCGGCCATCATCATCATCATCATCATCATCCCCCTTCCAGCCGGCGTCGCCGCCGCCGCGGAGTGCGCCCCTCCCTGCCCCGGCGTTGCTTGGGGGGGGGGGTTCGTTTCCTGAAGACAGGGCACGGCCTCCTAACCCCCGCCCCCGTCCAAAGCGGGCGAGGGTCTGCGGAACACGAGCGACCCGAAGGCGGCGGCCCCTGAAAGGCCAGGGAGCACCGCCGAGGAGGAGGAGGAGGAGGCGGCCAGCCGTCGGCCGGGATGGAGCAAAGAGCGGCGGCCCCCCTCCCTCCCTCCCTCCGGCAGCCGTGCGCTGCGCCGAAGCCCCACACCTCGGAAGCCCCACGGAGCTGCCGCCGACAGGAGGAGGAGGTGGAGAGAGGCGTCGAAAGAAACCCCGGATCTGGAAGAGGCTGGGGGCACGAGCTCCACCTACAGCTCGGCGCCTTACGCGCGAGGGGAGAAGAGGGGAGGGGGCGTCCGGGGTCCCGCCTTTCGCTTCCCCACAGCGGCTGAGGGAGATCTCCCCCGCCCACCCCAGGCGCTTGGCCACGAGGCTTCGCTTCCCATAGGGACGACGGGGGGGAGGCTTTCCTGGCCCACCTGTTCGTCCCTCTCCCTTACGCCTGGCGTGCTGTGGGGTTCTTTCGCCCCTAGGCCCTGTAGCGCCCCCTCCCAGTGATGTGCTGGGATACAGGGACTCATCTCGGTGCGCCCCAGTAACTGGCACCTCCCAGAGGCAGGCAGAGGTAATGGGAATGTATGGGATTTCTGCCCCCATAGGCGCCCCCATCACTCCCTGTCCACCACCCTCCTAAGGCGCCCATCACACCCCTGCCCATACCTTTCCACAGTGCCATTTTCATCTCTGCCCCCTAATGGGGACAGGATGGATAGCCTCTGGCTCTCCAGAGGTCAGTGGACTGCAAGGCCCATGCGCCCTGGGCAGGGTGGCCACAGGTGAAGCGTTCTGAGTTTTGTGGTCCCCAACAGCATCTGAAGCCATCACGGACCCAACGTTGCTTGGGAAGATTCATTTGGTACCCTGTGCTTGCATCTTCCACCTCTCTCTGCTTGGGATCTTAGGTCAAGGGCAAGGGCTCCCTTACTCAAAAGCCTGTCATGTCTGACTCTAGGGGGTGGTGCTCATCTCTCTTTACACCCAAAGATCCAGTGCTGTGTGTTTCTGCAGACATTTCCATGGTCATGTGGCAGGCATGATTAGATGTCAGAGCGCACAGAATGTACCTTCCCACCAAAGTGGTACCTATTTATCTAGGCAGGAGCTGGGTCAGAGACAGGAGCTTACTCCATCATGCATCACTCGGGTCTCAAACTGCTGGCTGTCCACTAAGCCACTGCAGTCGCTTGGGATATTACTTCACCTTTAATCATGAACAATGCACATGTATTTTTTCCCCTTCTCCGTCTGCCTCATTTGTGTCTCCAACTCCTTTCCCCCCCATCTGTCACTTATTGCTCTTGTCCTGTCCTCTAAAGACAAACAACTTAAATGAGGAACTGCCAGCAACACCAGTGTTACAACTTCAGACTGGGCTGGGCTGTTAAAGCAGGCTACAGAGCACATTGGGTAATCGGCTGTGAAAAACCATGTGTTCACCCTACATCCCTGCAAAGTGCAGAAGGCAACCCCACCAGCTTATTATGATTGTAGAGCTCGGCTCCATCCATTGAACACTTCTTTACATTTGTTTCCACACATGTGCACAGGTCTCTCTTTGGGAACTAAGTAGTGGAAATATTCCATTAGACAATACAGGTGTACTCCTGTTTGGGGATTTGGCCTGTGCTGGATGGGATTGTATTATCCCTGAAAACATTGGTTCACATGATGGATCTACTCCTGCAATCATCCCTGACCTTCAGCGCTCAGATCTTGGCAGTGGCCAAGAGTGTATTTGCACACCAAAAAATTAGTACCCCAGCTAAGCCAGTTATCTCAGATGTCTGATCTGGCCTTGGTTACATCCCATTTGGATTATTGTAATACCATACACCCTCCATGGAGCTGCCTTTGGAAAGTGTCCAGAGATGACTTGGTCAAAAATGTTGTGGTCATATTGTTAACAGGCTGATCATTAGTGTCCTGTTCTACTATGTGCCAGGCCTAGTTCAAAATGGTTTTTTACTGAAGTGTCTTGGGTCCAAGCTATCTCAAAGATCACATTTTCATGTATGAGTCTGCCCAGGTTTTAAGATCTTCAGGGGAAGCCTTTCTCTTATTCCTGCCACCCTCATAGGAATGTTTCATGAGGATGTGAGAGAGGGCCTTCTCTGTTGTTGCTCCCCACCTGTGGAACTCCCTATCACAGGCAACCAGGCAACATTTGTCATATAAAGCTTTACATCAGTGGGGTAGAAGTGTCTGTGTGGATTCACTGGGATCTAGGGCATTCTTGTAATGAGAATCTTTATTATAATTCCAGATTGCTGCAGGGAGGCTTCCCCCAATTTGGTGGTGTCTGCTGAGTACCTCCAGTTTGGTACTGTCCAAATATGTCCACTACTTCAGGAGCTGCACTGGTTGCCAGTATGTCTCCAGGTGCAATTTAAGGTGCTGGTCATTACCTTTAAAGCCCTATATGGTAGTGGGCCAGGATACTTAAGAGGCCGCGTCACCCCAAGAACATCTGTCCGTCCCACCAGGGTGGATCAGAGAGGCTCTCTTATCATTCCATCAGCTAGAGAGGCGCATCTCTCTAGCACCAGAAGGAGGGCCTTCTCCACGTCTGCCCCAGCCCTTTGGAACCTCCTGCGTCTACAGACAGAGCTCCTGCTCTTTCGGAAGGGCCTAAAAACCTGGCTGGCAGGACAGGTGTGGGACTCCAGTAATATGGGGTCCCATGTTGGGTGGCTGATCTGATGGGACAGCCACCCCTCTCTCACTCTTTTAAACTTTTTAAACTTAAATCTTTTTTAGTATTTTGTAAATTTATAGTTTAATTTTTTAAAAAAATTAATTTTGAACCTTAAGGTTTTAATGTCCGAATTTGTAGGGGTATAGTGGGATTGTTTAGTTTGTTTTGCACTCATGTGTGATCTTTTTCTTTTCGTAAGCCACCTTGAGTCAGGTTCACCTGATTGGGGCGGGATAATAAATCTAAATAAATAAATAAATGTAGGTCATCCATCATTCCACAGATCAAGGGTGACCAAGGCACTGGGGGAATCGTTACTAAGTCTACTTGCTGGCTTTGTCATTCCTACCCCACTGAATTTTCTTTGCCATATTGAGCATATGAAAGGCTGCAAACCACACAGCACATGTGCAATGTCAGAACAGTTCTGAATAAAATGCCAGTGAGAATGAGTACCAGGCAACATAGTTGGGTTCATAATTACAATGGTCAGGAAACAGGATTGCGTTAATAACTGGAAAAGTGATATGTCAGATGTCAGCAGTATACATTTTTGCACATAAAGTAAAAAGTAAATAATGGCAGCCTTTTGCTTAGATACGGCATTCACATTTCAAAATGACTTGCAGAGATAGGAACTAGTGGTAGGGGAAAAGTTCCTTCACTGTATCTGTTGTTTCAACCTTACAGTCAAACCTCGCATAAAGAGCGTTTTGCTTAAAGAGTAACTCACTTAAAGAGCAGCATTTTCTCTGAATGTTCGCTTCGCTTAACAAATAAAACCAACCAAAAACTTGCTTAACAAATAAATGAGGGTTTGCAATCCCCCCCCCCACAATTGGTCATTTACAATGATGTTTCGCTTAAAGAGCTAACTCGCTTAAAGAGCAATCCCGTGGAACGCATTATGCTCTTTAAGCGAGGGACCACTGTACTCAGTAGGACGAAACCCAGGGCTGTGAAGTTCTCCTACCCCCTCCCACCCCACCCCAGTCATTGTAGTTTTCCTCCTTCCACTACTAAGTTTGAATATGAGGTTTCTGTTGATGTGTAGGTTCTGTGCATGGATAAAAAACCCAGATTTTGAGTAACTAAGCAACTATTTCCTATCCTCTTCAAGCAAAACACTGAAAGTAAGAAAATTCATACAACGAGGCACTCCCCTCTAAGCATAGTAACAGCACTAACTTTATGATGACTAAAATAGGACTTTTGTTATAAGGCAGGGTAGTTTCACATATCACCTTGTGTGAAATGTACAGATGGTGAAGTTTTCAAACAGCCTGCGTCTCACATATACTTCCCGGCTTGTCTGTAGAAAGTGACTTATGATTGGCAGTATATACAGATACATCATATGATTAAATCACAGCAACAACAACAACATTTTCTTTTTTTATTAGCTTTTATAAGTTACACATCTTGAAGAAGTAAAAGAAATACCCTATGTGATAGGAAGGAGTCTGTCTGAATGACTGGTTGGGAAGGACAACACATATAAAAAGCATAATCGTCTGCAAGAAGATCTCTTTCTGGCATCTGCAAACTCTTTTGTGAAGAGTATTGGATTAAAGGTTTTCTGAGGGAGAGAAGGCCATATTATACTGGATATAGGTTGGATCACTGCCTTTCGGACTGTTGATAAAGTACTTGCCAAGAGAAGGTAAGAAAAATATTAAAATGGTTCCCCCTCCTAAAATATTCCTCTTTTCAAGAGAAAAATGAAGTATCACATTTTGGTGTGAAAAATAAATACTGCAAAGAAGCAACACAACAAATGACTAAATGTGGTGCTAACAATGAGGAGTGTGTAGTCCAACCAAATCCCAGATGGATTCAGGCTGATTGGCATTGGGTTTGAATGAGATGGATACAGACTAGATCAGTCCCAAAGTGGCTCAGACCAATTTGTCAATCCACATATCGGATCACAGAAGAAGAGTGTTTTTGGAGTGTGTGCAAAACAAGTCATAAAGAAAAAGGTGGCAGTTTGGAAGAACGATGAAGTGGAGTATATTTATTGACAACTTTTAGTCTCCAATCTGGGATAAGAATCTCACTGGGACTCTCCAGTGTCAGTATTATAGAAGCAGGAAGAATACAATATATAACCCATTATCTCCTTTCCTTTTGTGTTCCTTGTTAATTCTGTCATCAGCAGGAACATTTCAAAGCTTTTGAAAAAAGTTTGGCAGCAATGTAATGTTTACTGTAGTAAATATTGTGTTTTTCTCTTCTCCATTAAACTTACATTCTTACTGTAAAAGTTTTATTTTTTTCTGGGGGATTTTGTGTAGTAGGCATATGGTTTTCTGGTTTGTTTGTTTTTTTAAAAGTTGTTTGCTTAATAAGCACCTGGTTTTCTGATTACGTTCCCTGTTTTTCACTTCCTCTTCTGCCTTGCTTTTCCTTTGGTCTCAGTCTGCACAGTATCCATGTCAATTAGACATCCAGACTGTAAGCTTCACTGCATGAGGAGGACACATTATCATAGTGCAGAAAAACAATGCATATATTAGCAAACTTCAAGCTACTAAAGCAAAAAAGTTATTTCAATTTTGGATTCTGACATTTGAATCCTGATTAATATTTGGGCTTAAAACTTTAAGCCAAATCAATCTGAATCAAAGCATACTGGGCAGAATTAACTGAGAAGGCTGGGCACAGCCCTATGCTCAGTGGTTAAGAAGCTCGCTTCATTAGCTGGATGGATGGCAAGTCGGCAGTTCTAGACCCAGGTACTACATGATGGATTGAACACCCATCTATGTCCCAGCTCTTGGGGACATGAAAGGAGCCTCATTTGGGCGTTCCCTGAGTGGAGTTTCTTCCACAAAAATCCTTTCATCCCAGAATAATTTCAGACATGAAATTATTGTTATAATCTAGTTACTGGCACTTTTATCTTAGTCTGAAATGGAATGGCTGTCATAGGCAAGGGTAGTTGTGGAGGAGAGGGAGGCAGGCCCATTGTCCCCTGCAGGTGAGGGTCCAGATTTTGAGACCTCTAGCACCCCCACATGCACTGAGGACACGAGTCAAAGGGAGTTGGAGAATTTCCTGGTGTTAGACTTAGAAGAGGAATGGGAGGAGAAGTGACAGTTGTGGAGGCAGAGAGGACAGGGTTCAAGGAGGCAAGAGAAGGGATAGAACATCTAGGATTGGCAGAAGGAAGGAGGTGGGGAGGAGAACAAGATATAAAAGGGGAAGAAGCAGAAGGAGGGAGGAGAATGATGGGGAACAGACAAAATGAGAAGGAGGACTTCATCTTTAAAAAAGATCCCTGGAGACTAGCTGCTTTTGAATGCCAGGCATGTGCCAAAATAACCTCATGCTCTTGTCCTGGGAGGAACACTGGGCAGTAACATGGGGGGGGGGGCAATGACTGGAATGAACTGGCAGAGGATTGGATGAAGGAAGTGCCATGGGGATATACCACACTGCTCGATTCCCACACTGCAACCAACTTGTTTCTTGCTGTACTATGCTGGTCTTGGACCATAATAAAGTTTGATTTAATTTGATTCTGAGGGCCTTTTACAGGAATTTGGCCAGTGAGGTAACTGTTATCCCACTCCCCTGCTTGTAAATAGTTACATAATCAATCCTATCTGTGCCGAGCTAAGTTGAATTAAAGTTACAGCTGTATTGAACCAAACAAAGCCTGCCTCAAGATTGCCTCTGGGGCAGTGGATGAGAGCAAATGGACCACCGTGGTCCAGAGTGGAAATCATGATGTGAGGAAGAGCAGGAGGTAGCAATCCACAGAACTGTCTTCCTTTCCTTGGACAAATAACAGTCATGAGAGCGGCTGAAATCCTGTGCACTGCTAATCTACTGAAATGCCAGCTACTTTAATGGGACTTTAACAGCCTGAGTGTTGTTATTTTACTTCCTGAAAATCCTTTGTGCCTAACATATTTCTGCATAGAAATAAAAATTCACATTTGCAACATGAAAAGAAGAATGATGCTCTTTATGCTCCACAGTCTATATATCCACCTGCATAAAATAATTCTATTTAAATGCATGTATTGTAAAGTATTCAAAGATGATACAGTTTTGTGCACTTTAAGGAAGATGACACCAAAAAGCTCCAGTGCCTTTTTACCTTTCTTTATCCTATGGCTTCTTTTGCCTGTTTATGGAATGGAAATGTCTAGAATATACAGGCAGAATTTGAAGCCAGGTGAAACTTGTTCCTCACTAGAAATATATTTAGTATAACACCTAATAATATGAAACACATTCAAAGCAAGTGTATAAACGTACTCTATTGGGGTCAGAAATATGGATTATATAGCACAATAGGGAGGAATAAGAGGTTTGAACTTTAGCATAAATCAAATCAATTAAGAACAACTAGAAATAAAGTTTCTTTACTAGACACATGCCCAAAGAAGAAATCTTTGATTTCCAAAGCTCGCAACAGTTTAATTTTTAGTGATCCAATAAAGATATTGCCTTCCTTCTGCGATTTTTGCATTTTTTTGTAATTTGAATGTGGGTCACAGGGCTAATCTCAGTTTGCTAGACACAACATTCATATAAAGCATTGACTATACTAAAAGGTATTTTGGGAAAAACAGTAAGCAAGATGCATTTATTACCATGACAGGCAGAAGCGGTTAAATTAAATGGCAGAGATAGTTAAATTATCATGTGGCCCGATAAGAAAATATATATATGAAAAGACTGATGGGAAGTACAGTATTAAATTTGTAAATGAAACTTTGCAATCCAGAAAAATAAAGGAGGAAAACAATGTAAATTGATGGGGAAGATACAAATTTGCCAGTTTACAGCAAAGGAGGATAAATTATTACGGTAGGTGAAATCATATGACGATAGCCAGTATGGTGTGGTGGATAGAGTGATAGACTAGAACTCAGGAAGCCTGAGTTCAAATCCCTGCTTAAGCCTGGAAAGTTTACTAGGAATGCGGAACTGGGGAAGTCACTCAAACGCATCACTTACCTAAAAAGCCCTCTTAGGGTGGCTATACGTGGGTTTCAACTTTTGAAGGTATATAACAAACACAGGGTGGAATCATAAAGGCAGACTAGGAGACCCATTGAAAAACCAGGGCAAAATAGCTTGGAAGCAGATGCATTTCACAGATGTTACGTCCCATTATTACAAAGTATTTTAATTTATATTTAATGTCAGGAATTGTCTCAGACAGCTTAAGGCCAAAGTGCTGACAAAAGAGAGAGAGAGAAAGAATTATTAAACGTAGAATCATAAAGTCCAGTGGACTTTTGATTGTTAACTATAAAATCATGATATGTAACATTGCATCGAGAAAATTAGATATTTTAGAATTATATTAAATCAGATCAGGTGGATTTTATTAATAAAGGCATCTGCACACAAACATAAGGACAGTAATAAATACAAATAATGCAACACATCTTTCTAATTTTTTTTACAGTGCTTTTATTCAAGACATGACAAGCCACTGATAGAGTGAAATAGGGTGGGGTTTTTATTTTACTTTTTTGCAAATACAGAGAAGGCATTCAATATTTCATCTTGTTCTATTGCTTTAGTTTAGGCAGTCTATCCATCCTACAGGCTAAGATAACAGTGAATGGACAATCAGCTAGAAATGTGAAATTGAAAAGGCGTGTAAGAGGCTTGTCCACTGTCTCTCTTGTTATTTGCTTCAACAATTCATCCCAGCAGAGGTTAGAGATGAAACACTTCAAACAAGGACAATACAGGTAAACATTTGTTATAAATATATGACATACTGATTTAAGTGGAACAATCAAAGTTATTGATATCAGCTTTTCTTCACACCATTAACAATTACATCAGGGTAGCAGGCTATAAGATTAAATGCCAAACGGCAAGAGTCTTCAACCTTTTAATGATGGGGGCCAGATCACACACCCTAAGATTGTTGGTGAGCTGGATAAGTGGTGGTGTGGGTGGAGTGGAGTGTGGCTCAGGGTGGTCCTACCACCACCACCAATGGTGTGGGTGGAGGGGGGCTCAGGGTGGTCCTGCTGCTGCTGCCTTCAGCGGTGACAGGATCATCTTGAGTCCCCACCACTCCATCCACACTGGTGGTGGTGCCAGTGAGACCACTCCTGAGCCCTCTACTGCTGGTGGTGGGAGCAGGACCACCCCCGAGCCAACCACCACTCCACCCCATGATGCTTCCCTGCTTACTGGCCTGGAGGAGCTGCATGGCACCAAATCATCTGGCCCTCAACCTTGCTCCAGCTGTCACTTCTGCCGCTGCTGCCTCAATCCTTGCCTTCTCCACTTGGCTTGGCATGTCTCTAATGCCACTCCATAGCAGGATGGATTTTAACAGAGCAGCATTAGGGACATGCCAAGCCAAGCGGAAGAGACAAGGATTGAGGTGAAGAAGGCGGCAGTGCTGGAAGTGACAGCTGGAGCGAGGTTGTGGCCCAGGTGATTTAGTGCCATGGGCAGGGGCTGCCCCATGGGCTGTAGGTTGACAACCCCTGGTGTACGGGAACAGCAAATTTTCCTTTAATGCAAAAAACCCCAAAGAAAACAATAATATCCACTCAAGTTTTCTAAAAACCTAGCTCCATATCTGTGAATAAATATTGGTTGATAATTAAGTATATCTTTCTTACTTTTCAGGTGCAGACAGATTTAGCTATTGAAGCATGCTTGATTGGACATAATTGGAGTAATTACAGACACGTTTACATTTTTCTTGTGTTTGTGTTTGCATTTCCTATTGTTAGCAGATTATAGCAAAGTGAAAAGCAGGACAAGATTAATTGATCATTTTATCTTTATAAGATCTTTTTTCTTGTACTGATCAAATGTTGGACTGCCAAAATGAAGCCACCCTCTTGGTTTTGTCATTGGCTAAACTTAAGTCGGTGCATGTTTCTGGCAGTAACTGGCAGACCAGTAAATGAGCCCTCACTTGAGCATGTTGGTCTTGTATTTAGGCACTTTGGCCCTCAGCCTATTCAGGGTCCTCCAAGTGCAGAGGCGTAGCAAGGGGGGTGAGGGGGTGGCCTGCCCCAGGTGGCACTTTGTGGGGGGCAGCAATGTCGCTGCCCCGGACTTCCTGGTGGCTGGGGTGGACCCTCTGCTACCACCAGTGCCCTGGGCCGTGCCCCGGAGGACACAGGCCTGATGGCGGGGTGGAGGCCAGGGGGCGCCACTCCCCCTCCTCCATCCCCCTCTTCCCCAGGTGCCCCCTCCTTACTGCCTGCTGGGCTGGAGCGGCATGGTCCCAGCAGAGAGCCCACCGTCAGGGTCCCAGGCATGCGGCAACCCCGCCTCCTAGCCCAGCAGAGGCACCCACGAAGGTGGGAAGCGAGGCTGGCGGTTGTCAAAGCCCAGGGCCAGCCAGGCAGAGGACCCCCACCCCACAACGTCTGGCCAGCCCCTGCTCCGGCCGCTGGGCCGCAACAACTGTCAGTCTTATTTCCCGCCTTCCTGGGCACTGCTGTCGCCACTGGAGTAGGAGGAGAGGCAGCCGTGCACCTGGGACCCTGACGGTATGGGTGAGGGTCTGGGGCAGTGCGGCGTGGTGTGGCATGGACCCAGTAGTGAGTCCATCATCAGCGTCCCAGGCGCACGGCTGCCTCGCCTCCTAGCCCAGCTGCAGCATCTCGTCTGCCTTTGGTGGCAGCGGTGCCCAGATGGGCAAGGCCGGTGGTCGTTGCGGCCCGGTGCCCACGGCCAGAGCAGCACCGGCCAGGCTGAGGACCTCCCCCCCCCAAGGCCTAGCTGGTGCTGCTCCAGCTGCGGGCGCTGTTCCGTGGCGACTGCTGGCCTCACTTCCCATCTTTCTGGCCAGCACTGCTGCCGAAGGCGGATGAGCTGCCACCACCGGGGTAGGAGGCGGAGCAATAGCACACCTGGGACCCTGACAGTGGGCTCCCTGCTAGGCCCGCCCCAGACCCTGGGCCTTGCCAGTGTTGTCAGGGTCTGAGGCACTTGGCCGCCCCGCTTCCTAGCCCAGAGAAGCCTGAAGATAGGACTTTCCTACCTGGGGGGGGGGGGCGTGAGCCTGGGGGGCGGAGAGTTTGGCCTGTGGCCCAGGGCAACTGAAACCCACCCTATACTACTGTCCAAGTAACATAGGGGATGCTAAGTTCCTCAGCAGTATCCTCCTTTAATGATGTTCTATCCTCTATGAGAAGGCATATTTTCATATGCAGAAATCTTCAAAGATTTTCTTCCTTTTTAAAATACAAGCCATAAAGCACCATGTTTGTGAATAACCTTGCAAAAATAATCTAACCTTTCCCCTTCACATCTTTATATTAATATGTCTTTAAAAACTAAATAAAACATTAATGACATTATGGATATTGCTTCAAATGACAATGTTTTTCTCTATCTTTTTCATGCTGCAAAACATGTCCTTGGTCTTTGCTCCACTACCATGTATTCAATGTTTATAAATTTCTGCCCTCGTACATTACATGTACATAAGGAAGTGGTTTGTTATCTGTGAAAGTTTTTCATGAAATAGATATATTCATCTTTAATGTGGCCATAGTTCATTGGTTTTTGTTTTGTTATACATGCTGGAAAAGACTAACATGACTCCCTCTTTAAAAACTCAACCGGTAAAAGGATCTCCAATAGCATGTGATAGACTTACTAAGATTTCATTCAGAGGGGGAAAACTGCACCTATATATGCTATTCAATGCAGTGAAAATCTGCTTGATGACACAGATTTATAAATTGGTGCTATCAAAATGTTTCATAATAGAAATTTAAATTTGGAACCCCCTACTCCCTCACTTTTCTTATGTCTATAAATGATTTTAATTATGTCTGAGCTTTTTGCTCTTTTATATAAAACCATTAATTACTTTTTTGCCATTTTTAAAAGACATTACCTGGGATATAAATTGGAATGGTATCAAGTAGGAAATTAAGTCTAAGCAGTAATATCCTTTTGACGACAGCAATTGTATTGTCCCAGGAAAGGTGAAAAGATTCCCATGAATGTATTTAATGTTCACTTTGCTCACAACTAAAAAAAATATGGGGTTGGTTGTTGTTGTTTAGAAAATTAGACCTGTAAAGTTTTGCATAATGGCAATCCAAAACTATTCCTCTTTTTATGAGTACTTTCAAAGCTGGTATTTGATCTAGTTGCCTATTTCAAGTTAGTTTTGCACAGCGAGATGTTTTGCTAACCTGTCTCCCTGAAATAAAAGAACAACAATGGACTGCCTACCTCCACAGACATCCCATTATCAGGTGTCTCCAGTTTATCTAAACTATATAATTTTTGGCAATAAATATTTGAACTGGTCACTAATTACAGTGGTGTAGTGTGGGGGGGGCAGGGGGTGCCCCACACTGGACGACACTTTCCAGGGGGCAGCAAAATGTCCCAGCAGGAGGTGAGGTGATGAGGGTGCTCCTTCCTGGGTCTGCAGCGATGGTGCCATCGCGGCACCAGCCTTGGTTCTGGGATGGCTGGGAGGAGCCAGGGCTGGGAGATCTGGGATGAACGGAGGGGGAAGGATAGTGGACTGGAAGGTTGAGGAGCGCCAAGCCGGGGCACTGGAACTGGTTCTGCCCCTGCAAAAGGAGTTGAGCTGCTCCTGCGTCTGCGCCTCCTCCTCCTCCTTCCTCTCCCCCATGCCTTGCAGTGCCCGCTGGGCACGCATGCCCCCCTGGTCCTTCCCACCTGTCGCAGCTCCTGCTAACCTAGCAGTTCAAAGGCAAGAAATTGCAAGTTGATAAGTAGGGGCCACGGGGCAGGGACACCTAGAGGGGGGGCAGTGAGCCTAGAGGGGGAGCAGCAAGCCTACAATGGAGTGGCAAGCGGCAGCAAGTTTGGCCTGCGCCCTGGGCAGCTGAAACCTGCGCTATGCCACTAATTAGCTGTTAAGTTTTGAGACAGAGCATTTTTGCTGTCCCATATTGTGAAAAAGATCTGTTGGGGAGGGGGAGGAAGTGAATCTAGTAGGAATCTTGTTTATAAACTCATGTTGGTTTAAATGAATCAAATTCCACTGGGCATCCCAAGAACATTTAATTGTATTTTAATTACCACCAATTTGCTATATGTAGAATTTGTGTGGTTTTTTAAAAAAATAGAAACATGGAAATATGTTGGAACTAGACAATGGGGAAAAGACTAAGTAGAGGACTATTATTGCTGCATTATTTTCTTCTCAATGAATCTTTTAGATAAGAAAGCAAATAAAAGAAAGGTATTTATATTAAAATAATTACTTTCATAGAAATAATAAAAGAATGATAGTTGTTCTTATCATGAGAAATCACATGATTATTGCACGAAAAACCTTGTTGATTTCAGTTTTTTCAATTAAGATTGTAATACGTTAGCAGCCCTTTTAATTACAGGATGTTTTAGAGACCATAACGCATATAGCTGCTATTAGACAGAAGCAACTTGATTTCCCATAGCAAAACAGTCAGTTGCAAGCTATGGATTAGTTTCATAATTTTTGGTTTGGAAGAACAGTATGCAATAAACAAGTAAAATATCATTGCCAGAAATTCTTGATTTCAATACAATATAATGATTTGTAGAGTAATTAGTTAGAAAAGACAACATTTGTTTGGGCATTTCAGTTTTACCAGAAATGTAGTCAACTAGTTTAAGGTTTGATATTGTCTTTCATGATCACAGTGTGTTAATATAGCTGTTCCCTGGATTTGTCTGAATTAATTGGTCACCCAGGGAAAGGAGGAAATTGGCTAAACAACCTTGTTCAAAGTTTGTTAATAGAGCTCTTCAGTAGCCTAGTAGAAAATGGAGCTATGGAATAATTATTTATTATGCTGTCAATAAGGGCATAGTGGCAATTTCCTCCTCTTGTTCTTTCTTTCTTTTGCTGTCTAGATACTCTAGCATAAAAAAAATTCAGCATTAACTCCTCCTCCTCCATCCATGAAATATAACATCAAAATACAACAGTTAGTATTTAAAGTGCCACAATGTTTTTTGTCTTTTTGTTTTGTTTAGTGTCTTATATGCTTACACAGACTGACTCGGCTACCATTTCAAAATTTTTGTCTTATTCCTGTGGTTCAAGAGGGTTCAGAGAGTGATCCTGGGGGATATTAGTCTAAGCTTATCTTGATTTTCATTTCTTCTGGGCATGTACTTCTCTGGGCCCAAACTCTGCTAGAGGGACCTTTGATAATGATGGGAGAGATAAAATTCCTGTTGGAAGTGGCAGGCTACAACTCAGCTTGCACTGAAGATGCAATTTAGTAGCAAGAGAAGAGAAGCCGTGGGCAACAGTCTCCAATAAATTGTGTCAAATAAAACTTAATAGTCTCAGAAATGTCATAAGACTTCTTGGGGTTTTTGCCATAATTAAGTAACATGGAAACCCACTGGGAGGTTTTCTACACTGACCTTTACATGCTATAACCAGTGGTGGGCAGGAGCCAGTTCAGACCGGTTCTACCGAAGCGGTGGTAACAATTCTGGGTGGTCTCCCGGGGGGGGGGAGGAGTAACTTTCCCGGGAGACCACACAGGATGGTTACCTTTTTTTTTTTTATCACCTCTCTGGTTGCCCGACATTGCAGCCAACATGGCTGCCATGTCAGTGCGTATGCACCAAACACCAATTGACACATGCACATCTCCAGTTCTCAGCGTGCATGCATCAATTGCTATTCAACGCATGTGCACTGACAAAGCAGCCATTTTGGCTGCAATGTCAGGCAGTGGTGAGGCCCTCAGCAGCCTCCTCGGAGGTGCGGTGGCGGCAGACCTTGCTCAAGTCACCACGTGCTGCTGCCCTGCACTGCCGCGCCATCACCACTCGCCACCACTGCACTCTGCAGCCATGCCAGGCTGCCGCGCCACACCATGCCACGCTGCCACAACACAGCGCCGCACCATGCCACGCTGCAGCACCGGGCCGCGCCAGGCCATGCTGCCACTATTGCTGCCTGCACCCCTGGGGTAAGTGACTGGGTTTGGGTTTGGGGTGGGTGGGTGGAATGTGTGTTTTTATGTGTATTTTAATGTGTATTTTAATGTGTTTTTATTTGTATTTATTTTGTATTTTTATGTTTATTTTAAGAGTTTTTATGTGTATTTTTATGTGTACTTATTTTTATTTTATTTACTTTGGCTCCACCCACATCACTGGCTCCACCCATGACATCATGACATCATGATGTTGGCTCTGCCCATGACGTCGGCTCCGCCCATGACATCAGCTCTGCCCACAGTGTGATAGTAGAAATTTTGGCTGCCCACCACTGCCTATAACCTATCCTGACCTTCCTTCCAACATAGACTGATGCACTCAGGGTTTTGGGGTTCCATTCTCTTTTGCCTTTTAACCTTATTTCCACAGAGAGGAGACATTTTGGGGATCAGGCATGTCTCTCTATGTCTCTACCTTACCTAGACAGAATGAATAACTATCCTTAACATCTTTTCTCCCAAAAACAATATATACAATAATGAGCAAGCTTTTTGTTTTTTATTACTATAAGTGAAATGTCTGAGTGTGATTGCTTTTCAACTGTGTTCTCTGGGGATCCTGATAATTCAAAGGGCTGAATCCAGGCTGTTAAAGAGGCTGTTAGTTCATTATGCAGGCCTGTAATCTCATTCTGTTTAACAGCTGTGGAACACTCTTGCAAGGGAAGCTAGGCTGGTCCCCTCCCTGTTGTCCCTTTGCCAACAGATAAAATCTTGCTTTGTTCCAATAGACTTATGGCATTTGTTTGTCAAGAAAGGCACTTCCTAGCACCTCTTTGGGGATGTTCTTACATTATATTTTACACTGCTCTGAATTGGGCATTTTAGTTTAATAAAAAGTATGGCAAATTTGCAATGTGACTGAGAAACTTTTCGAGAAAGATAGTGATCTGACCATGGCACCGGTGTTATCTCTAATTGTTTTATTTTCAGATCAGTCAGCCACTGTTCCGATAGGAAAATTAGGTCTGGTGTGTGGCCACTGGTCCTGGTAGGGCCCTGAATTACTTGAGTCAGGTCCACAGCTGCCATGGAAGCCATGATAATAATAATCATGGTTATGAAGAAGATGGAGATATGAAAATTATATTTCTATTATGCAACACAGTGATTACTCACAAAATCATGTTATGCAACACATAAAGTGTTTTCTCCTACTTTTTAAAAATATGTAAAACTGTAAATGGAAAAATATATTGAAATGGTGAACATATATGACTTTCTAGACACTAGACTGTAACTTTCATCACTATAGCAAGTGTAGCACATGGCGAGAGATGATGGAAGCTGATGTTCTACAAAATGTGGAAGAGTATTACCCCTGCTTTAAAGAAATGGATCAGCTATTGCACATGTAATAATTAGATAATAAACCAGTTGTAATTATAAAAATGCTAACACTGGTCTCATAAGAGTCTTCTTGTTGTTCTGCCACATCTAAATCCGTGGCGATCAACCATGAAGACTGTACCAAGTATATAATGCAGTGGCCTTTCATCTGCCTTCTGCATTGCAGCATGACAACCATACCACTGATCCAGTTCTGTGAGTTACTTTCTGGGCCTGAGCCCTTTTGGCACACACAGTCCTCCTCAGGCCCAGGCTAATATTGATGAAGCTGTTGCCCTCCATCCAAAGGGGTTTCAAGTGGGATTTAATCCACTTGGGGATCATCACCCTTTCCTGTGGACTTCACCACCCACACCGTTAGTCTTCAGGGTTATCAGGTTAATTAACCGCCACCTGACAATCAATATTGAGTCACTGACAGTATGGTCTACTCTATTACGAAAGCAGGATAACCTGGCTAGACCTTATTATACTGTTTGCAATCCTGTTGGCACAACTTTAAGCTGCATAAGGTTGATGATGTCATCAGCTGAGGCTGTTTTTTTGGCAATTTAAAGTTTCAAGTCACCTACCCCACAAGGTTCCAAGGCTTTTTTTTGGGATCCCTTTAGTCCTGGGGAATTTGTGTATTGCTAATTGTGTGTGTCTTTACTGAACAAACATCACTGCTAGTGTGACGAGCAGAAGACAGGTCACCTGACACAAAGCCAGCCTGTAGCTTCCCTTAGAGAATCAGTTCATCATGCGTTTGGCCTTCATCTTTTTCTGCTGCCGTTTTCTGCTACCATTCCCAGCATCATCGTCCTTTCGAAAGAGTCTTTTATTCTTGTGACATACTTGAAGTAGGACAACCTTAATTTAATCATTTTTGTCTCCAGAGACAGTTCAGGCTTGAATTGCTCTAGGAACTACAGTTGTACCTCCCTTAAAGAGCATAATGCGTTCCACAGGATTGCTCGTTAAGCGAGTTTGCTCTTTAAGTGAAACACCATTGTAAATGACCAATGGGGGGGGGGACTGCAAACCCCAATTTATTTGATAAGCGAGTTTTTGGTTGGTTTTATTTGTTAAGCAAAGCGAACATTCAGAGAAAATTCTGCTCTTTAAGTGAGTTAGTCTTTAAGCAAAATGCTCTTTATGCAAGGTTTGACTGTACAGTACTTGTTTGTTTTCCTGCATTCAGGGTTGAATTGCTCTAGGAACTATTTGTTTATTTCCTTGCATTCAGGGTTTCTGTAGAGCTCTCCTTCAGCACCACATTTTAAGCCAATCAATTTTCTTTCCTGTCAGCTTTCTTTCCTGTACAGTTTTTGCACCTTTAAAGGTACGCATATGCCTACAGGTACTATGTCGTTACAGTAGCCATTATTAGGCAGAAGAAGGGATGTCAGCCTGTTGTTGCTTGCTGCTCCTCCTCTCTTCTGTCTTCATTCTGCATACATAATAATTTACACAGAGTGTGTTGAGGTTGGGAATTCAGCAGGAGGGACTATAGGCCAGGCTCTGAACCCTGTCTCTGGTAAAGAGGCAGGTAAGAATGGGTTGGCTGGGCATAGCCTGAACATGAATGAGGGCAAAGTGCCAATTGCCTTTAGGGACCATCTGCCATTTACTGGTGTAGCATAGCTAGCATCTGACCTGGGATACAACTGCTAACATGCTAGGTACTTTAGAAGCATAGAACAAATTTATAGGACTCAAGTCACTAAGACGCTGACTGGGAGGCGGAAGGTCAGCAGTTCGATTCCTGAGTACTGCAGGACGGAATGAGCTCCCATCTCTGTCCCAGCTCCTGCCAACCTAGCAGTTCGAAAGCAAGAAATTGCAAGTAGATAAATAGGGACCACTTCGGTGGGAAGGTAACAGTGTTCAGTGCTTCCGGTGTCTAGTCATGCCTGCCACATGACCACGGAAATGTCTGCAGAAGCAGGCAACGCTGGCTCTTCGGCTTAGAAACAGAGATGAGCACTGACCCCTAGAGTCAGATACGACTGGCTTTCGAGCAAGGGAAACCTTTACCTTTTTACTTTATTACAATTATGTGCCATCAAATGGATTCTGACCAAAGGTAATCCTCCCAGCATTTTCTACTGGGTAAAAGACCCCCCCCCCCATTGTTCCTTCTAGTTAGCAGGAAATGATGCAGAAAATAACAGCACAGAGAAACATGGAGAGATCCGCTCAGTTCCACCAGCCTCTTCTTCACCCATAAAGTGGCACTTTGTAGGATAAAACTACTCTAGAAAAATTCAAAGTGGAAAAAAACATACCTTTACTTACAGATACATCTGTAGTTACAGTCAGTAGGAAAAAGGGAAACAATGGAGTCTCCAGTATTTAGAAGAGACCCTTCATGCTTGTTACTTGGAGAAAAAAATAGAGAAAGAAGAGAACTATCAACAGAAAAATGGAAACAAGAAAGTGGAAAGGAAGAAGGGAAGGGGTCTTACTTCAAACTCCAGAGGTAGGAAAAGAATTTTATCAACATTTTCTAGGTTTTAAGTACTCAAAAGTAGTTGAACTGTCACTCCTTCTGGTGGTGTTATGCAACCATGCAGCTGTCCCAAACCACCCAAACTGTTTTTCCTTTCAGGAGCAACAGTGGAGAATGGAACTCCTTGTCAGGAAACAACATATTTCCTCATGTTTCCCAAAGCTTGAGGCAGTAGATTATTCAGCTAGGCCTCATAGAAATCCTTTGTCCCTCTCTGTTTCATAGATTACGTGCCACAAGACTGCCTGTTTTCCAGTATATCTTATCTTTCTAGCTAGCTGAGATTCATGTTATGTCTACATGCCAGAACACTGATTGCACATGTGTAAAAAACAATCCATTGTTTTGAGAATATTTTTCTCTATTACCTGATTGGCTATGAATAACCCACCTGACTGCAAATTCTCCATTTTGGAGGGAAGTTAGTTAGTTCGATCTTGGATATCAATGGCTTAAGACCTCAGTTTGACTTGTAGGATTTTCTTTTCATTTCTTTTCAAAATGGTTACCTAATGAACCTGTGGACTGTTTGCTGGACTGACTTATGCTACTGACCTTTTATGCTTTATGAACCTGATCAATATACCTGATCAATAAATCTTCGTTTGCTTGAGCAACGTGTCTTCATTGGACTAAAAGGGTAAGAGAAGCATTGCATTCACACACAAAGCCTCTGAACACGCTACCTGTTTAAACCTCCTTGTGGATGAGAAGCAGCTAAGGGCTGTAAATCTGCTTTGCCAGCCAGCCTGCCCTCTGGGGGCTTTGGTATAGGAGGGCCAGAGCAGGCCCCCCCGGCTGGTCCATGACACTCCTGATCCCTGCCTTTGACCCAAAGAGCTACCCAGGCAGCTTACAAGATTTAATAATAATTGTCACAAAGTCAATTTTTATGGCAACCCTTTTCAGAGTTTTCTAGGTATAAAGTATTCAGAAGTCATTTACCAATTCTTCCTTTGGGGATGGGGTGGGGCAGAACTCAACACTGGCCCGTAAACCAAACAACAAAATCTACAGCATAATACCAGAGGCATGAAGTCGTGTTTATTGTTCCGAAGGAATACATTCAACCTCATTTTATAGACTAAAATTGTCCTGGTGCCATCAATGCAGGAAAACTGAACATTTCACACACACACAAATTCCAAAGGGAAGCAGCTATCAGGCTGCACCATCGGGTCAGGGCAGCGAAGCTAAAGAAAAGGCAAGAAAGCGAAGAGGCTATTACTTACAGGATGGAGAGTGAAGGTCAAGTGAAGAGGTCTACACCATTATGTTTAACAGAAGGAAAAAGAGGCCCTTAAAAAGTAACAGTATTGTAGAACATACAACCTGTAGCATTGACATGTATACAGGAGCTTCTGTTTGCAGTCAGGAAACAGACTCATTGAGAGTATTAAAGTAGGTTTCGGTCCATTTGCCAAGATGAGTGAAATGGAAGTCTTGACACCAGTAAAAAAATCTTAATAATAGGATCAGCAAGTGCCCTTATATAAAGAAGTAGAAAAGTAGTAGAAAAGACTGTGCTGGTTTGGCCAAACAATTTGCTCATTTGATCTATACCCCACCTTCCTCCCCAAACTGGGGCTCATCAAGATTTTAAATTGAATGAAAATAAAATAACAGCTCATATTAAAGTACAATAGAACAATTGTAACTAAAAGCAATTTAAAATTACATAAACTATGTACAAAACCATACCAACTGCCAATTAAGAGACCTTTTTGAGCAGCCTGTCAGGTGTCAAAATTCCACTAAAATACAAAACTCCACCTGTCAATGCAAGAACAACAGTGAAAGAAATTCAAGAGCCTGGAGGCAGTCATCAAGTTCTCCTTAGTGCTTGGAGTAAGAGAGTAGTTTCAGGCTTTAGAATTAATAGGGGCAGAAATCATAGCAGGAAAAATAATGCAAATAAATTGGGGGGAAATGGGGAAACCCCTCCCTAGCAGACAATTTCCGAGCTACTCTAATCTAATACAAAAGGCATTAGCTTCATCAAGCACATCTGAACCTTGGTCATATAGCAGGATGTTCATCTCTTACACTGCACAAAAACAATTTTGCTACTGGGAATAACACATGAGATTTACATGATACCAAGTGTGCTGATTCCAAATCTGAATTCAGAATTTGCCTATCACATACAGATTTTAAGTTATAGGTGTGTTATAGCTGTTCAAATGGTATCTAGAAAACCAAGATAGTGGCAACAGGCCCTATCAGTCCCTGGAGAATAGATGGGGAAGAGTTGAAGCAGTGACCGATTTTACTTTCCTAGGATCCAAGATCATTGCAGATGGTGATTGCAGCCATGAAATAAAAAGGCAACTGATTCTTGGGAGGCAAGCTATGAGAAACCTGGGGAACACAATTAAAAGTAGAGACATCACCTTGCAAACAAAAATTCGTCTAGTCAAAGCAATGGTATTCCCGGTGGCAATGTATGGTTGTGAGAGCTGGACCATTAGGAAAGCTGAGTGCAGAAGAATAGATGTCTTTGAGATGTGGTGTTGGAGGAGAGTTTTGAGAGTCCCCTGGACAGCAAGGACAACAAATAGGTAGGTCTTAGAAGAAATCTACTGCTCCCTAGAAGGTCAAGTAGTAAAGATGAAGATGAAGTACTTTGGACATCAAGTGAGAAGAGAGCAGTGGTGGGCATAGGCAGGTTCACCCCAGTTCTGTAGAACCGGTGGTAACAATCCCGGTTTTACTACAGCCGTAATATAGTCCACAGCTGTCGTAAATGTTTTTACGACAGCCATGGATGCATTTTATGGCCATGTTTACAGCAGAGGATAGTCTCTTCTCAAGGTCAGTAGACATTTCTGATGGCATGATATGAGGTGCCTCTTTGCATTTCTGAAGAAGCAACTTTCAGGTTGCACAGCTCTCACTTTATAGCTTAAAGATGTACAAAAATCAGATTTCACAAGAAGAAAAACTGCAGAAGCTCTAGAAAATGATTTTAAAGAACCAAAATACAGAGAAGAATAAATGTGTATTGAATTTTTTTTAAAAAAATAAGTGATTCTGGAGAAGGTGCTTAAAAAAGCAGGGAACCAACAGTGGGTGAGCCCTATTACTAGTACCTACCAGTCTGATAACTCGTTGTTGATCCAGAGAGAGAGAGAGAACAGTTTTCAACATTACTCTTAATGCTTAGAGAGAGAGAGATGCATACAAGCAGTCTTCAAGGCACTGTGATCCTCAACCTTTCTAGATTTAAAAGGCCAAAAGCAGCATCTTGAACTGCATTTAGCTCCCCAACCTGTGCCTCGTCATTTTCCTGGTGCCTACTCTATATTTCCATATTATGACCTCCTGTCTTCATCTCATCTTGCTCTTGTCAATATTTTTGGTATACGAAGCTGTTGTTCCTCTTATGTAAACTGACTACAACACATTTAAGTTCAAAGTCTATGCAAATAACCTTGACAGTAATGATTTTTGGGAATTAAATATTTCTGCCCCATCCCACACACCCATTGGCTTCTGCATGATGAAAGAAATCACATAAGAGCCTTGAGATGGGAGGGGGGGGGGCGTCAGAAAATTTTCATTTTCCAACAAATGCTGTGGCTGATGACATCAACAGCCTTACATATCATAAATTAAATTACTAGATTTTAGCCGGTAACATCAGAGGAAGAGGAGGATCTTGCTTGGATTATCCTTGACAGACTAGGCTGGCTTAATTTATTTTCTAAATGCTCACATGCTAATTCATCACCACATTATTTTCTAGAAGCTCTGAGATCAAATGCTTAGTAATCTTTCTTAGAATTTTGCCAACAGTTGTGTCACTTTGACCACTCTATAGTTTCTCAGATAACTTTATTTGAAGAAAGAGACAATATTTCTCAAAAATAGGCTATGTGCCATAATGCCCTCTATGTAGGCTGCCCTTGAAAATGGTACATAAACTTTAACAGTTCCAAAATGAAGTGGCCAAGGCTAATTTCTGGGACTAGCAAATTTGACCATATATTTCCAGTTCTGGCACATCTTAATTGGCTCCCTGTCAATTTCTGTGCTCAATTCAAAGTGCTGATTATGAACTAAAAATCTCTTAACAATTTAGGGCCTTGCTACTTATTAGAATATATTTCTCAGAAAATGGCAACCTTCTTTCAATTCATGCTGTTAAAATGGCCACATCTAGGGAGGCCAAAGAGGTGATAATAAGGAATCAGGCCTTCTCGGTGATGGCCCCTACTCTCTGGAACAAGTTACTTATGGAGATACGCCAGGGTCCTTCCCTCCTTATATTTAGGAAACTGCTGAAAACAGTTGTTCCTGTAGCTGTTTTTGTTGTTGTTTTTGTTGCTGTTGTTGTTTATTCCATTTATACCTCACCCATCTAGGAGGTATTCCTACTCTGGGCAGCTAACAAGACAAACTCGCATATTAAAAACATATTAAAAACACATATTAAAACTACAAAAATACAAAAACCCTATTGATGGCAGAGAGAGGCCAAATAAGAAACCTAGCGCTGAGCCATTGTCGACACCTTCTCAAAGGCCTCATTAAAAAGGAATGATTTGAGCTGCTTTCTGAATGTAGACAGGGATGGGGTCTGGCACAATTCAATTGGAGGGAGTTCCATAAAGTTGGTGCCGCCATCGAGAAGGCTCTCCTCCAAGTCATGGCCTTCCTTGCAAATTTCGGGATTGGCACTTGAAGCTCCGCAGTCTGGGAGGATCGAGTGATGTGGGCTGATGTCCTGAGGGAAAGATGCTCTGCCAGGTAGGCTGCCTTTAACAACTGATCCTACCCGATGTTGGCGCAGTGGGTAAACTTCTGTCCCACAACCAAAAAGGTTGGAAGTTCAATCCTGACCAGGGCTCAAGGTTGACTCAGCCTTCCATCCTTCCAAGGTTGGTAAAATGAGTACCCAACATGTTGGGGCAAAATGCTAATTAACTTGTGAACACCTCAGAGTGTACACTAAGCACTAGGAGGCAGTATATAAGTGTGATTGCTTTTGCTTTACGTTAATTTTTCCTTTTTTCCTTTTCTCCTTCTTCTCTGTTGATATGAATAACAATATTATGAAATGTATATTAGGTGGGGTATTGTGGGATTTTATTATTTAACTTGTGATCTGCCCAGAGTAATGCAAACAAACAAACAACTTTCCATATATCCAGCATTCTAGCGTCTCAGTTGTTCCCCATGAATTCTTAAAGATTACTGCCAGCAGCTCTGAAATAACACCTGTAAACTCTTTTGGCAACTTGGGGTGTTATTCATCTGGTGCTTAAGAATGCTCTAGTGGGAAAGTGGGTTAAAAAAAGTTTAAATACACAAATAAATAGTTGAGTAGCGCATACGGTAGAAGGGCAGCTGAGCAATGAACTCTACTGAGATTGCAGATGGTGTGTCAGAACCTATCATAGAGACAAGGCAATTTGGTCACGTACAGAAAGAAACATTACAAGCAAGATGGGGACCTGTTTAAATTCTATCCATTCATCCATAGCCACTTTTCTAGTTTCTAATTCTACTGGTATTAAATGGGATTGTTAAATGATCCTTCCAATCATTTCCATTTCTGCATAGTATAAGACATTAGCTTCATGTTAAAGTATCTTTAGAAACAATACTATTTTTTAAAAAATAAAAAGTCCTTCAGGAATGTGAGGAAGGAAAAAGGTGCAACAAAACCATTCAGAGTCTTTTTCCATTCTCAGAACTTATCTGTTATCTCAAATGCAAGCAGAAATTTCTTCTTATGCTGTTGATGACAGATGATAAGGTAAAGGTCATCCTTGCTTGAAAGCCAGTTGTATCCGACTCCAGGGTTCAGTGTTCATCTCTGTTTATAGCCAAAGAGCCAGCCCTGTCGGTGTCTGCAGACATTTCAGTGGACATGTGGCAGGCATGACTAGACACTGGAGTGCAGAGAACACTGTTTACCTTCCCACCAAAGTGGTATCTATTTATCTACTTGCAATTTCTTGCTTTCAAACTGCTAGGTTGACAGGAGCTGGGACAGAGATGGAAGTTCACTCTGTCATGCAGTACTCAGGTCTCAAACGGCTGACCTGCCCACCTTCCACTCATTAAGTTCAGCATCTTAACCACTAAGCCACTGCAGTCCCTAACAGATGGTAGACCCGGGTAAAATGCAAATAATATTTGATATTTTCCATAGAATTTGCTGTTTCAGAAAGGGAGTAGGGATTCAGCTTAGTTAGAGCCTTTCTTGGAGCTAACTAACACTCCATAGCCAGTACTTTTAAATCTAGTGCTGCAACTAACCTTGGCAGAGGCATTGTTTATAAATGAAACTTGTCCGATATGGGGTTGAGTTTTGGAAGGGTTTTCCTTCTGCCCTTCCCCACCAGCTCTGCAATGCCTAGCCTAATGAAGAGTCCCACTGGCATTGAAAACTGACCTGCACCTGACTTTAATAGCCTAATAAAGGTGTCACCCCCCTTGATTTTTCAAGCTAGTATAGTCCAGGTCCAATCAATCTTTCTTCAAATAAAACATCCACAACGTAAATACAGTGAATAATGTGCCTGGAATAGTGCAACAAAAATTGTTACAAGTATCCAGTGGAAACAACACCTTGTTATTGTTATTAACTGTGTGATTAAAAAAAATCATGGTGGGAATGTGTTTGTTTAGGAGATCTATTCTGGTGAGTCAATTTATCCATTATAGCAGTACATTATATTCTACCTCTCTGGATGTATAATGTTAAGTTACATTTTCCTTTCCAATTTGCAGCAATTTCCAAGTGTGCTGCCATACAGAGAAATATAATCATTTTTTGTGAGTTAGCTATCCACTCTTTCTCAGAAACAAGAAAAGAAATGCTAGTCCTAGTGACCTTAAAATCTTTTTGCCTCATAATTAATTCTGTTTCTGTGAAAATATTGGACCAGAACAAATGAGTAGGAAAAGAGGTGCGCAGCATAGAGTAGCAGGAACCACTAAGTCCACAAGGCCTCCCAACATCTCAAGTTAGTTTCTTTATGGATATAAATTAGGTTGAGCAGGATATATGGCTACATCCCACAGGGAGTTTTGAAAACTACCTATCCCACCTTTTGCCTTAAAGAATGGGATATAAATATCAAAATAAATAAATGATATATTTTATGATGGACCACTGTTAATAAATCCAGAAGCTTTATGGAGTGTTGTGTTGTGAAATCCATCCCAGTTATTACCAGACTCGAGGCAAGGTAAGCTTGGGTTATACTTCAATTTCGAAAAAAACAAGCAAACTAAAAACTCACCATTCTTCAGTGTCCCTAGGTTGGCAAATTTAGCTATTTCTTTTCTCCAACTCATAGTCAATGCAGCAGTAGAATGTGCACTGTGAAAACATTCTTTCATTCCAGTTGCACATGACTACAGTATTTCATTTTAATTTAATTTCATGTTTTTTCATTCTGGACGTTTGATTTCATATGACAGAGATGGCATCTTTCAGGTTCTTTTGGGTACTTTTTATTTGTGTTACCTGGTACAGTCGAACCCCGACATACAAACAGTTCTACAATAAAACCTCAGATAACACTAAAACTTGGTTCCACAAGTCTTGGTGTTATCCGATTTTTAGTGTTATCCGATGCATGTTAAAATCCTATGGGATGCATCAGATAACGTTAAAGCTCCATAGAGATACATTGTAACCGCACAGGCTTTAGCGGTTGTTATCCAATACATCCCATAGGATCTTAATGTTATTCGATGCAATTCTCCACCCCACCCCCCAGATTACTTAACGTTATGCGATTCTAGCGTTACCCGAGGTAAACGTTATCCGAGGTATTACTGTACTTATTAAAAAATCCAACACAGAAAAAAATACGGTGACATCTAGTACCCTCTTCTGGTAATGCAATGCGTTTTTGACATACATTTTTTTCGACATACAAATAACCTCAAGAGATGGAAAAAAATCATATGTACAGGTTTTACTGTACTAATTTTAATTAAGTATTACAGAACGCTTAACAGCTACTCCACTCGCCCACCCTATCTCTCAGAAAAAAGCAGAGAGGCAAGGCAACAGAGCATCAATCTATTTCAGGCCATTGCACACTATGCCCATGTCTACTGCAAAGAATCTTTAGTAGACCTTTACAGGCAACCAGCCTATGGACATTTGTTAAAAGTTGGGCTGCTGACTTTGTCCCACCTTGCATCTCCAACATTTCTGCACAGAGTTCCAGGTGGGAAGAGAAGTGTTTTATCAGTACAGTATTCCTTTTTGAGCAGACACTTCTTCAAACCCTTTCAGCCCTCCATGCTCAGAAGGTTGAAAACAGAGAAGACTGGGGTGTTCGATGACAGGTCTTTAATGCAAGTCCATCCCTTCCTCTCTTTCTGGTTCCACAGACACAGGCTGAATACTCAAATAAAGCTAGGACATACTCCACATACCTGACATGTCTTCCACTGGCATGTGTCAGAATAATACAGGCCTGCTTTGCTTTAAAGTTTAGAGATTAATTTAGACAACATATGCGGTATTGTTCTTGCTGCCTAATGATGCACCTATGCAAGGAATAAATATGATTGTAGGGTCCTGGATAGAATAGTCTATAGCCACTTTGAATACTCAGTGTGAGCTAATGGATAGAGTGATGGATTTGAAATCAGAAAGGCCTAACTTCGAATTCCCACTTAGCCATAGAAGCTCAATAGGGGAATGGAACTGGTAAAACTACTTCGTAATTATCTCACTTACCCAGAAAACCCTTTTAGGGTCACTATAAGTCAGTTCCAATTTGATGGCACATAACAGCAGCCACTGTGGCCTATATCTTGGCAACAGTCGCTGCTTCATACAGGTACAATATAAAATGCTTTACACGGTTGCAGTATAGATTTCCATTAATTGCACACAATGATGCTACACTTCAATAACATTGGGCTGAAGTTGCAGCGCTTTCCATGCTAATGCAGTGCACCATGCAAAATACCTGTGTAATTCTGTAGATTACATAACCTTCATTTTGCTAAGCAGCAGTTCAGATCCATGAAGGAGATTCATTTATTCTTGATGGCATCACATTGCTCTGCAGTATAATTTAACAACCTTTCAGTATGACTGAGTCTGGTTCCAAGGTAATATAGTTCTAGGAATTCGTGAAGTTTAGAATTGACAATACATTAACTCTGTAGTAGGTTTATTAAAGTCAGTGGACTTTCTCCAGAGTAAATGAACAGTTTATTTTCAGGAATATGTAATATCAGACTGATTTTATTGAAAACATAAAATCTTAAAAACTGAGGTATAGGAATATACCTGGATTTTTCAGAAGGGGAACCAGAGGCAAGGTGTGGAGTAGTATAACAAACTATATATGGAGAAGGGTACCTTCGACTCAGTGGCTGCTGCAGGTGAGGGGTCTTTGTCGCTCTGCCCCCCCTGGGGGGAGGAGGAGGTGCAGGACGGCGGCGTGGAAAGTTTTGATTGGTGGGAAGTTTTGGGGGGGTGTCATTCCAGTTCGTTAGTTCAGGGAGTTTTTAGAAGAGTCCTTGTGGGTTGGGAGTTTGTCGAGTGAAGACTTGCGGTTTTTATTCTAGTGCAGTCCCTGTATTGCATGACTGAGCCATAAGTCTTGTGTCAAACTAGATGGGATGAGACTGGTTTATTCACGTGCCTGCTTCATATAGTGAAGGTTACTGGCAAATGTAGTATTGGAGAATAGTGAGTGATAGTTACATCTGTGGCAGCCATTATTTGTGAGCGACTAGGGACCAAGTGAGTAATTTAAAAAGACTAGTTGCACATTCATTGGAAGAATGTAGAGTCTGATTGAGGGATGATTAATACAAAAGCACTGAGCCATTGACACTTTTTTTCAGATTACTCAGTGAGACAGTCGATAGCTAATGTTTTATCTGATATCTTTTTGGCCAAAATTCAGTGGCTTAGCAAAGTAAATCATGCTGGAGTAGGCCCACTGAACTAATGGAGAGTTGGTGAGTCAACTCCATAAGTTCAATTGATTCAAATGGATCTACTCTAGGTATAGGTTGCTCTTGCTTGAAAGCCGGTCATATCTGACTCTAGGGTTTAGTGCTCATCTTGGTTTATAGCCAAAGAACCAGCACCGTCTGCGTCCAGTGATGGGCAGGAGCCGGTTCGCACCGGTTCACCAGAACCAGTAGCAACTTTTCCTGGTATCTGCGTGAACTAGTAGCGGCTTTTGGTGGGAACCACCTCAGGGGCTTACCTATTCGCCAGTTTCCCCCACTGTGCATGTGCACCTACAGCATTTATTTATTTTTAATGGATATTTATTTTTAATGGGTATTTTTATGTGTTTTATGTGTATTTCATTTGTATTTTATGTGTTTTTATGTCTATTTAATGTCTATTTAATGTCTATTTATTTTAATGTGTTTTTTAATGTATTTTTATGTGTATTTTTAATGTCTATTTAATTTGTATTTTTATGTGTACTTATTTTTATAGGGTTTTTTCCTTGGCTCCACCCACAATGTTGGCTCCGCCCATGATGTCATGACATTGGCTCTGCCCATGATGTCATGATGTTGACTCCGCCCACGATGTTGGCTCTGCCCGCATTGTGGTAGTAAATTTTTTGGCTGCTCACCACTGTCTGCATCTGCAGACATTTCCATGGACATGTGGCAGGCATGACTAAACACTGGAGTGCACGGAATGCTGTTTACCTTCCCACCAAGGTGGTACCTATTTATCTACTTACAATTTCTTGCTTTTGAACTGCTGGGTTGGCAGGAGCTGGGACGCAGTTGTAAAACACAAACATCTCAAACTGCTGACCTGCCAACCTTCCAGTCATCAAGTTCAGCATCTTAACCACTAAGCCACCACAGTTTCTTTGGGTCTACTCTAGTTGCAACTTAATATGCTAAAGTAAGTTACAGTAGGACCCTCAATAGAATCTATGGAGGAGTTGACTCATAAAATCCAGGTTGGGTAAGTGGGTCTACTTTAGTTGGATTTATTCTGCTAAACCAAGGATTTTGGCCATGGTATACATGTATGATTATTTTGCTTTCCTGCTTGTGTTTGGAAAACCTGCTGTTGGAGTTTTGGTGTGAAAGCTGTTAGACAGGCAAAAGACATGCAGCTTGTTTGATCTGCTTTAGCAAAGAAAATAAATTCATTGTTTTGTGCTTTGTAAGCAACACGGTTGCTTTTCCCAGGGCATGGTGGAAATTTGTGTAGATTTGAATATAAGACACTGACTAAATGGGCATAGAGCTCCCTGTTTGGGGTGGGTTGGTCCAATTGCATCTACACTGGAATGAAGCCAATCCCATCCTACTCCTTTTTGAGACTCTGTAAGGCAGGGGTGGCCAAACTACTGCCTGTAGGCCAGATCAGGCCCACATCACTATTTCATGTGGCCTGCTGCTGCCCTTGCTGCTACCAGAGGTGGAAGTGGGTGCATTTACGACAGCCATAAAATGCACCTGCACATGTGTAAATGTGCCCATGCCTGCCAGAAACACAGCCATAAATGCACTCACGGTTGTCATAAACATGTGTATGACAGCAGCAGATGCTTTTTACAGTGGGAGGAACCACGTGACCAGCCCGCTCTACCCCATGACCAGCTCATGGTGTGAAATGTTTGGCCACTCCTGCTGTAAGGAGTGGAACTAAATTTTGTTGTTCAGTCGCAGTCAATGCCGACACTTTGCGACCTCATGGACCATGGCCCTCCAGGCACCCCCGTCCTCCACCATCATCCTCAACTCACCCAGCTCTGTGCCCATTGTGTCTACAATACCTGTTTTTAATTCCATCCCCAGTGTATGTTCATGCTGGAGAAAGAGTGAGAGTGGGTCCACTAAAACAACTCTTCCCTCCTGCACCTGTTACTGATGGGACTCAGATGTAAGCTCAGGGGTAATAGCTGAACAGCTACATTTGCAGAAAACAGGGTTTAAAGGCCTTCTTGCTTTCAGTAGCAAAATGTTTTAGGATGTGGTAGCAGTAGGAGGGAGTTGTGGGCAACAGCATGAGTCACTTACCCTGGGGAGCAGGCTATAAGGAGCGTCAGGCTAACAGCTTCTCTTCCTCCTCCCCACTTGGGAGGACAGCAAGGAGGCCATGCATACACGCCAAGCACTGTAGGCGTGCATGCACGCCAAGTGCTTGGCGCACATGCGCAGTGGGGGAACCAGTGAAAAGGTAAGCCCCGAAGATGGTTCCCCCCAAAAGCTGCTACCAGTTCTCCGGGATACTGGAGAAAGTTACTACCGGTTCTGGCGAACTGGTGCGAACCTGTTATATCCCATCACTGTGTGTATACCTGTGTGTTGATGCAATACCCCTGTAACTTTACACTGTGCAAGTTGTGATTGCTGTGCTGCTATGTGGCATAGTGGACCAGAGTTTCGCCTGGATGGAGGAGACCCATAGCCATACCTCTTCTGAGCCACAGAGCTCACTGGGTGATCCACTTGTTGTCTGGATAAATTGGAAATAAATTTAAAAGTATGCCACCTTGTGGTCCTTAGAAAAAAGACAGGCTGTGGATGTGAACAATAAATACCGGTAATTTGTTTTAGTTCAAAGCAATAGTAAAGGAATCCCAAATTACTCAGGTTGCTCCCCAACATTCCACTCTTTGAAACAGTGCTATATAAATAAACAGTTCTTTTACTGCAGTTGTACAACAGACTTCAACACTTAACAATATCTCTGATGGTGCCCGTCAAGTGAGCTGGTGCAAAATCAAACTTTTATCTTCCCATTAGGCACCATGTTTGGTGCTAGGGTAGTTTCCATCCTTTGAGGTCAGCAGATAATGAAAAGAAATGAAAATCAAATTTAATATCCAAACATGTGTTTGGCTCCAGAACCATTGTTTTTACATCTAGTAATTAAAAATTTGCAAGTCTATCTTGAAACTTCACAGTAAAAGAGCATGTACTGCTCTTCATCATCTTTCCTCGGTCACTTTTGCCACTATCCCCTTCACCCCCCTTTTTTTTCTTGCACTTGCCGTAGTCTTCCAAACTCCACTGATCTCCCTCTGGTTTCTGCTCTTAGTGATGTGAACGAACCAGGTGTAGTGGTGATGAAAATGAGTTTGTCATGCTTGTAGCAGGACACTGGCTAGTATTTGAATGGCCTCCGAATCAGAGGAGTCGTATGTCATGGGATTGTGGGTTGGGGGAATCTCCAGCAGTACCTGAGGTACCAGCTTGCCATTTTTCAATTTCTGGCAACCTGAAAGATATCTCAACAGTAACCACTGCCCTAATTCAGCATGACGGGTGATGGTTCTCCAGGTGGATTAAATCCCACTTGAATCCATCTTGATGGAAGGCAGCAGCTTCATCAATCCTGGCCTGGGGCTGAGGGGTGCCAAAAGGGTTCAGGACCAGAAGGTGACTCACAGAACTGGATCAGTGGTACTATGGGTGTCATGCTGTGATGCAGAAGGCAGATAAAAGGCCACTATATTATATACTCAGGACAGTCTTCATGGCTGATTGCCATGATGACTGCCAATATTTTAATTTGGATATGGCTGAAGAAGAAGAAGAAGAAGAAGAAGAAGAAGAAGAAGAAGAAGAAGAAGAAGAAGAAGACGAAGAAGAAGAAGAAGAAGAAGAAGAAGAAGAAGAAGAAGAAGAAGAAGAAGAAGAAGAAGAAGAAGAAGAAGAAGAAGAAGAAGAAGAAGAAGAAGAAGAAGAAGAAGAAGAAGAAGAAGAAGAAGAATTTCTGCTTGGAGTACAGTACTAGGATTCCACGGGTCATACCATCTCATTCTCTCTCTCTCTCCTATTGATGAAGGAATCAGGTGATATTGGTAAATCCTAGCTCAGTGATTTAGTTATCTGGCTGCAGTAGCGTAGCAGGGGGGGCTGGACAGCACTTTTTGGGCACATGAGTGTTCTTGGACAATTCCCAGAAGCCCTAGCAGGAGTGGGCACCACATCTTAGTCCCTGCCCAGGTGATGGCAAATTTGACTTATGCCCCGGGTGGCTGAAACTCATGCTATGCTACTGTCTGGCTGCAGAGCCAGAAGCTGGGAGTTCAATTACCCACCATGCCTCCTGTTGAAAAAGCCAGCCTATGAAGTTATGGGCAAGCTGCACAGACCCATGGCAGCCCCAGAAGAAAGGAATGGCAAATCACTTCTGGTTTTTCTATAACTAGAAAACCCTGGGAAGGGTCAGTATAAGTCAAAACTGACTTGACAGCATGCAATTATTAATTAAGATCCTCTGATCCTCATTGCCGTGATCTGCACAAGAAGTCATAGGGCAAGTACTTGCGTTACCAAGGTTGCTATGACAGAGACTATGGACACACAAGGGAATTCTAGGCACCGTGCCAGCACTTTGTTTGAGTGAGGGGATATGAGCTTCTGAGGCAAGAGATAAGTGGCTAAAGCCTTTGCTGTGCCCAACCACTAATTCTATTATGTCTTAGTGAATTAAGCAATTAATTAAAATAATTATATCCCAGTTTTCCCTTATAAAAGGGTTCAATGGCAGCCTTCAAAATCAGATCAAAATTCAGTAAATCGTATACAGATAACAGAGGCATATAATAAACCATAAAAACATAAAAAGCAACAGCAGTGCTGTATTAGCTCTTCATGTCGACCAGTTAGGTTGAGCAAGTACATCAGTAACATGGAGAACTTTCAGTGAATTGTCATACTAAATGTGCGTGTTTTGCACAACAGAGGGTAGGAGAGCTGGTCAGCAAGGGTGGATGGCAGTAGCTCAAAGTCTTGTGCAAAATCCTGAGCTAAGTAAAAACACATGTATCACATGTATCAACAGACCTAGGCAGGGTTGCAGCAATTTATTATTTATTATTATTTATTTAGATATATTATCCTGCCCCAATCAGGCGAACCTGACTCTAGGCAGCTAACAGAAAAGGAGAGACTATACACAATAAATGCAAAACAATTAAACAATCCCCCTACAAGTTCAGAAATTAAAACCTTAAGGTTCAAAATCACTTAAAAATCAATTAAAAAAATTAAACTATAAATTTGCAAAAATCTAAAAGAATTCTGACAAAAGCAATTGAGACTATATAAACATGTTTTTTTCCTGCTTTGTGCACAGACTCCACCACTTCCCAGGGCAGCAGGAGTCTTTGCTCAAATCAAATCACTTTATTACAGTCATTGACCAGCACGGTAGCATGTGTTCACTCTGGTTTGGTAATTTTCTGATGCTCCTCTGCTTTGCTTCAGCAGCTGGAGAGTGGTGGTGGAGGACTCCCAGTGCTGGGCAGAGTTTACGTCAGAGCCTGGGATCCCAGCATGGAACCAGGGAGTCCTCCACCACTGCTCCCCAGCTCCCAAAGTGAAGCGGAGGAGCCTTGGAAAATTACCAAACTAAAGCAAACATGGAAAGGCTTCCACTTCTCTGGGAAGCAGTGGAGGCTGTGCACAAAGCGGCAAAAATCACACTATTCCCACCACAGCCGATGATGATGAAAAATGACACTCCCAGTTTCCTATTTTTGCACTTGTATTCTTTGGGTTAATATCACAAGACAGGACTTTCCTTTTGTCATGCATGTGCAGAGACGATGCATTGTTTATGACCTGAAGCTACAATGGATTCAACATGAGCCAGAATTTGTACAATTAAATAGTAGTATGTTTCAGTTTTCCTGAATGAGGTAAAAAAGAAAATAAAAGCCAGCTGCAGTAGAAGCAGCCAAGTAAGATAACATGTGTTGCTAACCAGAGAGCATTATCTTGCCTGTCATGTTTTTCCCCCCTTTATAACTCCACAAGGCTGCAAATGGGGTTTTGCTCCACCATGCCAAGTTTAAAGGGCCTGGCAGCTGCCCTTTGGGTTATCTGCATTTGTAGCACCACAATCCACCTTGAGGCTGGGAGGTAAGTGCTCAAGGTCTACCACCTGGAGGAGAGAATGGCTGCTCCCCTGTTGTGTCAGAGCTGCTCAGTGTTGCATGTATATTACATGATCCAAAACTAACCCAGAGTATAAAGAGTAGGTGGGAGGCAGCAGTAGTTTTAAGACGGGAAACAAATCCCTTCATGTACACTGCTAGAGATGAGTCCAATGAGCATCTAATCCAAAATTGGTGTGGCTTATTGAATACAAATGATTTAATTAAAATAGCATTTTGAAGGTAATTTATTAGCTTCCTTATATAAGCTGTCCAATGTCACTGCTGCCTTCCTCTTTTTGGGATTTTCTGTGTCATTTTTGTTAATGTTTCTACTCCCACCGCTTTTAGTAAGGGGTATCTCCACAGCGCTAGAAAGAGAATTCTTTCTATGGAATACAGTTTGAATGGGTCTGAAAATGCAGGGGTTCAAAGCATACCTTGAAACTGCAGATTGACAACATAGTTGGAAATCCATAAAAGAGTAAAAACTCCCTAACATTAGCAGGATAGTTCCCCATCAACACAGTCTCATTAGACTTCTGAAAGAGATTCTGTGGATCCTGTATTAAAACTGTATAAAAACTAAAGACAGACTTGGTATACTTGGAGATAGCTTGAACAACCCCTTTGCATTACAAGCAGGTATTTAGAGTTTAAAAAAGAGAAGGGGGTTAATGTGGATTTAATTTACTGATCAGCAGAACTGGTGCCGCTGTTCAGTTGGATGATGTCAGTGATGGGCATCAGCAGGTTTGCACCAGTTTGCCAGAACCAGTAGCAGAAATTCTGGCTGGCCCCACCCATCCAAGTTTTGAAATAAAGTAGTCCTAATTTGGGTGCAATGCAGGGCTTCCCCCACCATACTGCACCTACAGTGTGGTAGTAATTTTTTTTGGAGCCCACCACTGGGTGATGTGCTTGCTTCTGGTAGTGTGGCAGTGTGAAATGCAAAAGAGCCACTCCCTCCATTTTCTCTCCCACCCTTTGAAGTCCCGTGCAGGTGTACATCTGTGGAGAAGGAAAACCCAAAAGAAACACTGCTGTCTCTGTCCTGTGACAAAGACAAAGAGAGGAAACAGAAGGCTCCTTTGCCTTGAGAACAAGAAGCAGTGGCAGCAGCACGGATGAGGAACAGCACAGCCAAGATGAAAGGGAGCAGGAGGAAGTAGCTCATATAAGTGGTAGCAGTGACAGTAGCGGCAGTCACCAAAGCCAGTGGTGCTTATCATTTTCCCCTGCCATGGGAGGAGAACAAGGTGGCCCCATCTTTCCCATCTTCTCTTTCTTTAGACTGGCAGTTTCCTGGGCCACGCTCTGCCTTCCTGCCTTAACTTCAAGGAGGCCCCTTGAATAAACACCTGGCAGGAGGCAAGTGGCTCTGAGGAAGGGAATTGCTTGCAATGGTGGGCTGGCCTATCGAGCACCCCCCAGGGCCCCAGTACCATGGTGCCCCCCTTGGGTGCCAATCCAAAGAGACGAGACAAGCTGTGATGCCCAGAATGATTGAGCAAAGGAGTGGGGCTCTGTGTTCCTTTGACTGCCTGCCCTTCCTCCTCCTGTGCTGCTAAAGATAAGATTACAAAAGCAGCTCCACTGACAGTGGAGCTACTGTGGCTTAGAGGTTGCAATTTTGCCTTGTAAGCAGGAGGTTGTTGGTTTGAATCCCCAGAGGGGGGGTGAAATTAGAAGGCAAGTTGAAACATATACAGTCATAGCTCGCATAATGAATTTAATTCGTTCTGCGAGGCTGTTCACTATGCGAGTTTTTCTCTATGTGAAACAAACTTGCATAGTGAAAATTCCTATGGAAAAACTTGCATAACGAGCTTTTTTAGGGAAAAAACTCGTTATGCGAGTTTTCCCCATAGAAATGCTCATTATGCGAGTTTTTAGCTAAGCAAGTCACTCGTTAAGCGAGTTTTGACTGTATATGCTTAGCCAGTATGCCCCATGTTGTTTGTCCTTCTTTATCACTGTTGATGCTACCCACCCCACAGAGTAAGCTTCCTTTTGTGCTTTCTTTTTAATCTCTGTCTTGGGGCCAACAGCACTGCTCTCTTCTCCCTTACCACATCCTGTGGAAAGAGCTGGAAAATACCTCTTTGTCCTGGTGTGCAGTGGTGGGCATCAGCAGGTTCGCACCAGTTTGCCAGAACTGGAAGCAGAAATTCTGGCTGGCCCTGTCCATCTAAGTTTTGAAATAAAGTACTGTATATACTGGAGTATAAGCCTAGTTTTTTTGTCCCAAAAACGAGCCCCCAAAAGGGGAAATGGCTTATACTCGGATTAATGACCACGAGGATCCCAAAACCACATTGGATTGCAACATGCCAACAATTTAATTAATTTTACCATATTTTCATGTATTTTGATATTGAGACTCACTAGCAGTTGCTGCATTCCCACCCTCGGCTTATATTCGGGCCAATATATTTTCCTGGGTTTTCAGGTAAACACCTCGGCTTATATTTGGATCGGCTTATACTCGATTATATACATTAGTTCTAATTCAGGTGCAACACAGGGCTTCCCCCTGGCCATGCCCACCATACCACGCCTATAGTGTGCTAGTAAAATTTTTGGAGCCCACCATTACTGGTGTGTGTGTGTGTGTTTGAGAGAGGGGTGGGAAGAAAGGGAGAGTAAGTGAGTAAGTATGTGGCTGGCTACATTATCAAACACTTTGGAATTTCCTCCAATTATAAGATGGGTGAATGTGAAGGGTTTTTTTTTTTTTTTTGGCTGCCTGTATTACATAAAGGTTGAAATGAATATATCTGCCACTGCTTTCCCCGCTTCTTCTGCTTGGGGGCTTCTGTTTTATTGCCAGAATGAAGGGCTTATTTCCATGCAGAGATTGATGGGGGTGTTGTGTGAAGGAGGAGGAGGTAGAAAAGAATAGAAGGGGAAGTACAAATTGTGAAAAAACAGAGGGAGCAATTCACTTTCTGTCCTTTCCACTGTTAATTCCTTTCAATAGGTTCACCACGACTGCTATAGATCAATATATCAATCAATCAATCGATAGATAGATAGATAGATAGAATGATAGAAGATTGTAAACATTTGAAAGGAATAGATGAAATGAGTTACTGTGAGTGTGTGTATTTCAAAACAAAGGAGGTTTACAAGAAAGCATAAAGTGATTGTCAGAGGCAGGACTGCAAGAAGGAAGGACAGAAAGGGGGACTATGAGTTGAAATGCTGATTGCATCAGCACTGAATGTGAACAGTGAGCTCCCAAAACATTCTGCAGCCCCTGTGCAAAAGATTATTTCTTGCCTTTGCATGTTCCTTTGGCCCTCTCAGGTATGCCCTCACAATTCCAGATCCTGCTTCTACTTGCCCCATTTCCCCCTAGATTCTGTTTCATCCCAGTTCCCGACCCCCCCATCCCTTCGTATCCTGTGTGTTCTCTGTTTTGTGTTGTTTCTTATGCTTCCTTAGTTCCACTAATTGTGTTGCCTCACAAAGCCTCCCCCTTCGTGCTCTTCCAGTCCAATACCTTCCCTACTGATTTCCCCCCTCTCCCACTATACTATTGTTCTCCCTTTTGCTTATCATTGTATGCTACTTCTCCCACTGGTGTCAGCTTTCTTTTGCCTCTTAACACTTCCATTACTACTGAGAGCTCTGTCAGGTTTTGCTGTTCTTTTGTACTCTTCACAAGGGCCCCATTGTGTATTCTAATTAGTGCTAGGAGAGATCAAAATAATGAACTGCCAGTATTTATTTTCAGTGCGAATGCTTGCTAGATTTTTTTTTTTTTTGCACAGAGGAGGGCATAATCTGCCGGGCAACTTGTCCCCTCATTTGTTCTCTTTTAATGATAAGATGCAGACTAAGGTTTTTCTTTTTCATTTTGCCTAGTAATATTTCTCATCCTTGCCTATCTTCTTTGTTGCTGCTTTTGTTTGCTTTTAATTAGCTAGCTGGATAACTCAGTGGTTGGGAGTTTGATTCCCCACTATGTCTCCAGAGAAGATAACCAATCTGTGTAGTAGTAGTAGTAGTGGTGGTGGTGGTGGTGGTAGTAGTGGTGGTGGTGGTGGTGGTGGTGGTGGTGGTGGTGGTGGTGGTGGTGTAGTAGTAGTAGTAGCAGTGGTGGTGGTGGTGGTAGTGGTAGTGGTAGTAGTAGTTGTTCTTCAGTTGCACACTCAAGTCCAACCCTTTGTGACCACATGGACCACTGCATGCCAGGCACCCCTGTCCTCCACAGCCCGCTCAGCTCCACGCCCATTGTGTCAACAATGCCATCTGACCACCTCATCCTCTGCTGCCCTCTTCTCCTTTTGCCTTTGATCATTCCCAGCATTAAGGCCTTCTTGAGTGAGTCCTCTCTTCTCATTTGGTGTCTGTTACCCAAAATTTTGAGTGCCCAGGTACGTTCTCTGGCTGAGGTGTAGAAAATCCCAAGAACTTACAACGAGACAGGTAGATCAATCAAAACAAAAGTGATTTATTGGGAGCAAAAGCAAAGGAAAGCTATAAGGGATATAGACTGGCCAGACCTATACTCTATAGCTACCTTTCCCTCAATCGTTTCGAAGAAATACCCACTCGTGATCTCAGCTCACAAAATTTGGTGAACCGAAGATAACCCCCACCCACCTCTAAGGCCATATATCTACTTTCCTAAACTAGCTTCTACGTGACAAGGGGAGGGGACTGAGATTGGGGAGCAAGAAGAGCAATTAACATATTTTAATTACATGCAAACACAAAATACAAAGCAGCCATGGGGTCAGAAACTTTAGTTACACAAAAGCGGCAGATTAAATCAAAAGCGGAGAAACTGGTTCAGCAGAGAAGCAACATTGTTGCAAGCTAGGATCGTAAAAATTCCTGTGGTTTCACAGCTATTTACAAAGGAAACGATGTATCTTCTGCTGGCTGAGTCAAAGGGGCAAGAGGCGGGAGCGGCCAGCGCGTCTCCTCCAATGGGAGACGGGCAAGCAGAACAGGCAGCCAATGGCTTGTAGCGGCGGGGAAACAGTGGATTCCGGCATGAATGGAGCCTCCGGACGCAATTGGTTTAGCGTCTAGCGTGTAAGCAAAGAAACAAAGAGAGATGTTAGAATCAATATGTCTTAATTGTTTAGTTAATGGGAGATCTTGGAGGAGAGAAGTCACCAGTTGTAACCTTTTGTTTTTCCCTTTTAATCTGCTGGCTGCGTACGTGCGGAACGGGATGTTTGCTGGCCTTTTTCCAGCCCTGCGCTGGCAATTCTGGGCTGCGCAAGGCTTTTCCTGGGTTTTTGCTTGTTCTCCCCTTTTTCCAATAATGATTGTGTTCTGCACCAAACATGGTCCCTGCTGATTTCTCACCTCCTTCACCCTATTTTATGGAGTCAGTGTGTGTATGCTATGACATGTTGTAGTTTAATAAACGTTTTGATTAATTATAATGCTTTATTCAAAATTTCAGGTATCAGTGTCCAAAGTACTTTGGCATCATCTTCAATGTTTGTCCTTCCAAGGAGCAGTCAGGGTTAATTTTCTTCAGGATCAATTTATTTGATCTCTTTGCTGTCCAGTGTACTCTCAAAATTCTCCTCCAGCACCACATTTCAAGGGTGTCTATTCTTCTGCGCTCAGTCTTCCTTATGGTAAAGTTCTCACAACCTTACGGTACTACTGGGAATACATTTGCTTTGACTATGCAAACTGTTGTTGGCAGGGTGATTTCTCTACTTTTTATTATGTTCCCCAGGTTCCTCATAGCTTGTCTCCCATGAATTAGCCATCTTTTTATTTCATGGCTGCAGTCACCATCTGCAGTGATCTTGGATTCTAAGAATATAAAGTCTGTCACTGCTTCCATTTCTTCCCCTTCTATCTGCCAGGAAGTGATAGGGCCAGTTGCCATTATCTTGGTAACAGTCTATGTAACCCTGGGCACAGTGGCGTCGTGTAGGGGGCCCCAGGGGGCGGCCAGCCCTGGGTGGCACTTTTTGGGCTATGGGTGTTCTTGGACTACAATTCCCAGAAGCCCTAGCAGGAGCGGGCACCGGCATCCACCAGGGGGCAGCAAATTTGACTTAAACCCCGGGCGGCTGAAATCCACTTGACGTTACTGCCTGGGCAAGCTGCACATCCCTAGATGAAAGGAAAGGTAAACCGTTTCTAAACAACTCTAGAAGAAGTCACCACAAGTCTGAATTGTCTTGATGGCACATGATTATTATTGTTGTATTTAATGAAGAATGTTGATGAATCCACAAACTTACTTGCTCACCAGTCCCCTTGGGCTTGGATTTGCAAGTTTCTGTTCAGATCCCTGATGTTCTAGTGTAATCATGTGCTTGATGTGTTAGTTTTCCGGTTTCAGGGGTTTGTTTATTCTTTGCATAAGAGAGTTTTCAAAAATGTGACTCCCCACCTGACATATTGCTAAAGGCAGTGCAGTCCAATTCTCAGCTTCACTATTCCATCCCTTTGTATCCACCTCATTTAGTCATACACACAAAAATGTTCTTGGCTTTCTAGCAAAATAAAGGAATAACATTAAAGGATATAGCTGAGGCACTCACTCTCCCCTACATCACTTAGAGGTCCCTGAATAGGCTCAATTGGGGATTGCTGTTGGACAATGCTGTATGCATGTGGAGAGATACAGAACCCAGCTCATTTACTGGTCTGCCAATTACTGCCAGAAACATGTACCATTGTGGACTTAGGTTTAGCCAACAACAAAGCCAAGAAAGTGGTTTCATTTTGGCAGTGCAAAGATTCATCTGGACACAAAAGAAGAAGCAAAATAAAAATTATTGAACAACTTATTTTTAAAAGCATGTGAATTAGCATAACCTGGCTGCCCCTCCTCCTGTGCCTACATCAACTGCCAGGGGAAGATGAAGCCAGGGCAGGTTGAGGACTTCACCGCCCCTTCCCCTGTGCTCACACCAGCATATTGTATTGTAATGTAATTTATTTATTTATTTAGATTTATTATCCCGCCCCAATCAGGCGAACCTGATGTAATGTACTTTTTGTAAGCCGCCCTGAGTTGCCATGGCGAGTGGGTGGCAATATAAATTTGAAATAATAATAATAATAATAATAATAATAATAATAATAATAATAATAATAATAATAATAATAATAATAATAATAATAATAATAATAATAATAATAATAATAATAATAAAGAAAGACTGAAGGTGTACACTTAGATTACTTCCATAACCGTTTTAAAACTAAGTTTTTTGGTCCTTCTGAGGTGCCAGTTTCTTCCACTTCACATTGCTGCAGAAACTGAAAGAAGCAGAGATCTCCGTTACAGGAGTTCAATTTCTGTGTCATTCAATCTTTTGGCTTTCTAATGTAAATGCCAGGTATAGTGTCAATTACTACTAATTGTGTGGATGTGTCATGTAATTTAGACACCTCTCCTCTAGGAACTGGGCTGACTCCAACTCATTAGGATTAGGCAAGTGGGGTTAATGGCTTTTGGTTACCTTTCAGAGGATAATAAAATAAAAAGAAAACGGTTCCAAAAGCAATCTAGAATATAAGCCTGTGGAGCTGTGCTGCAGTTTGATGTATATGGCTATGAAGAGTAAAGAGATGAGTAGCATTTCTCCTTCCAAAGCAGGCTCATAATTCCTCTTGTGCAGTTTAGGAATATATGGGACAATTTTACCATATTTTGAGGACTCCCAAGCATCCTGGGGCCTTGCATGCCCTTTATAAAGTTATGGCTTCCAAAAAGCATGAGTGTTTTTCTATTTTTTTAAAAAATTGCAGAAAAATGGGCGTGGGGGATTGTGGATAAGGTGTTCAAGGCAGTGGTGGGCATAAAAAATTCCTACCACACCGTGGGCGTGGCTATGTGACTGGGTGGGTGTGGCCTGTTGGCCATGTGAATGCTCTTTGCTATAGAGATATGAAAATAGAAGCCTATATTAGATGGTTTCTTAAAGCAGGATGGTGGGTGGTTGATAAATCTATGTTACTATGCACACATCCAGTTAAATCGTCATGATTTCTGTGTAGTCCTTTTCAGTATAATCTGTCGAGAGGACCCTTAAGAAAAATGTCACTTCCATATTGTCTGTGAGTCCTCTCAGCAACTAGGAGAAACACATTGCAAGAACCTTGGGTCAATGCTAATCAGTTCCTCTATGAGTTTCTTGGACACAAAGGACATCACATTCCTGTTTGTTGCAAAGTGAAGCTAAGATGAAGAAGTGCTGCTGCTTCCTGCCTGCCTCTGATGTTTTGGTTCAAAAAAAGCCCTTCTGACAATGACAGCAGCTTTCCCCCCACTACTGCTTGAGAGGCTAGGCAAACTAATCTGCTTCCCTTTCACCCTAAGGAGACCAGGTGCATTTGTATTCCTGCTTTGGAGGTGCCTCATGATTGATTAAGTAAAACTAATGATTAGGTATAATGATAATTTAATGGCAGCTGTTGAATTGAAACTATAAATGATAAGTTGAAATAATGAGGAGATGTAATGGATTTGGAATTATATGTAATTCTTTGCTCGACCAAATATGAATAAAACGGGAAATAAAAATTAAAAATAATAGTGCCAGCTGCACATAACATTCTGTTGGCAATAAAAGGCAAGTTCGAAATATGTCTACTTAACAAAAAGGAGAGGTTTTTGTGTTTTTTAAAACTATCCAACTTTTGTCCAACCGTTATAATGGAACACTGAATTCAAAATGGAGCACTATATATAACTTATAATTGAAAGGTGGTAGGATATGAGGGTAAAGCACTCAGTCTTAATGCCATTCAAATTAAAAAACATACAGATTGTTCTGTGGCAATGGGCACTGCACAATTAAAGAACCAAGGGGAGATATGGATGACAGGCTGGATGACACAAAGGCAACCACTTCCAATCCCTCCAGTTAAATGATGGTGGGCTGGGGTATTCTCCAAAGAGAGGGCTCTGGTGCAGAGATTTTTTCCAGCCTTTCCTGGACCCTGAGGGAGGGACCCTGAGGGAGGAAATAAAACCCAGAGGAAGGGGAGGGGAGGGGAGGGGAGGGGAGGAGTATCAACTATTCTATTTTTTCAATGCTACCACACACACAAACCTTCCACGGCTCATTGTTTGGAAATCGTGACAGGGAGGGGAGAGAGGCTGACCCAGGTGTAACACACTAGTTAGTTACAGGGATGGAGTGTGGAGCTGTGGGAGTCAAAATAGCCCTCATCCTGGGGGAAATAATTTTGGCAGGTGTTGACACAGTCTCACCGTCCCCGTTCTCCTTTCTCCCATTATGATAAGAGGGTCCTGACAAAGTGATTCCTTTCTGTTTTCTGATTCAGAACAAAGAACAGTAGAGTGGGTAAGAATATTCTTTGTGTTTTAGAGGCATAAAAGAGACAGACCCCCAAGGAGTGAACCCCATCCTTGCTTTGATCCAGCTATATTATGCCTCGTCTGCTTTTGTGGTCACCTGACTTCTGGCTGGCTAGTACTACATTTTGGTTATCCTATATCGCTGTCCGCTTGATTTTGGACTTGGAGTCTGGACTGAGATATGGTTACTATTTGGCCTGCTACCTAGTTGCCCTGGGTTCTGGCTTTTGTGTTACCTGCCATCTCCCCATGTTCTGGTCTCTGACAAAGTATAAATCAGGGATTCTCAACCTGCAGCCGGATGCAGCCCATGGTGCCATTTCATCTGGCCCACCACCACCTCCACCACACCAGGTAGTGCCATGTGGTGGAGGAAGGGCAAAATGGCCACCAAAGCTGTCTGAGGGAGCATGACCTGGTTGACAACTCCTGGTGTAAACTGTAGAAGTGTTAGAAGAGAAAGAGAAAGAATGGGAGGAGCAAGTGACCACAACTAAGGCTGTAAGAGAAGCTGGAAAAATATGTAGATAGAATTCTTGAGCAGCAGCTGCAACAGTCAAGGGAAGCACTGGAGGTGGAAAAACAGCAAGGTGAAGTGAAGGAGGAGAATGCTGATGAGAGAACAAACACAGTGGAGGAAGCACCATGGAAAAGTGTCACAGGCAGGACCAAAAGGAAAAGATACTCCTCACTAGTGGAACTGCAAACTACTTTCTGCTTCTTGAAGAAGAGTCTGATCTACGGCATGCAGGAAAAGACCAAACAGGCTATTCCATGGAAGGACATGAAAGAGAGTAAAGGTCAGCAAAACAGAATCTCTGAACCCCCACCCTACAATAAGAAGAGAAGAGTTAGTTGTATTGGTAGATTCACTTCTGTATGGGACTGAAACTGAAATATTCCAGGAAGATCCTTGGAACCACCAAGTAGTTTATGCTGTTTTCCTGGAGGCTGTATTAGGGATACTGTATAACAATAGGATTGCCATAACGAATAAAACCACAGATGCATAATCTTTTCTTCTCTTGCACATGGGAACAAATGACATAGCCAAGAGGAAGTACTGTACTGTATGAAGAAATTACATTAGACTTTGAAGCACTCTGAACGAAGCTCAAGAGGTTTTGGGGGCAAGATAGTCTCCTCGTCCATCCTACCAGTGCTCAGAAGAGGGATGAAAAGGAAAATACTGTACTCCTGGTGAACTTCTGGCTATGAAGCTAATGCTGATGTGAAGGATTTGGATTTTGGGACCATGCTTCCAGGAAGGCAGATAATTGGCAAAGGATGGGTTGTAATATCACAAGAACTGGGAATAATATTGGTTTTGGACACCGCGTGAATAACTTCATCGATAGGGCTTTAAACTGAATTAAAGGGGGAGGGGCACAAATTCAGAGGTAAAGAATTAGAAATCTTACTTAAGGAGAGGAAATATGAATTGGTAGGAAACTTGGCAGGATGACTCCCATCTCTGTGTTTACAGTCATGTATTGATGCAACAGCTGGATAGTAAAGCTGACAGGTGGAAAAGATTGATTCATTTGAAATACGGTGCTGGAGGAGAGCTCCATGGATACCCTGGACTGCCAGAAAGACAAATACTGTAAGTGGGTCCTAGAGCAAATCAAGCCTAAACTGTTTCTGGAGGCAAAAATGATGGAGCTGAGGCTATCCTACTTTGGGCACATCATGAGAAGAAAATGCTTAGAAAAAATGGAAGGCAGCAGGAGAAGAGGAAGACTAAATATGGGATGGATTGGTTCCCTAAAGGAAGCCACGAGAGCTGAAAGGGCTGCTGAGGACAGGCCATTTTGATGATATCTCAATCATAGGGCCACCCAAAGTCAAAGATGATTTGGTGGGAAGTAACAACAAATGAGGGGTGAATGTTGTCTGTGTTTCTAGCTCTGTATCTTAGAGCATAAACAAAAATGAGACCTATCAAACCTCAAAGTTACAAGCTATTTTGGGCAAGGCTGCTATTCTTGTCCTGGTCTCTAGTTTGGCCTCCTTTTTAAATCTGCTGTTTTTTTCTCACTGTCCTTCCTTGACTGTGTGTTGGACAGTAAAAAGCACAGTTATTTGCTGTCTGAATTGTGTTAGTGTTAGAAAGGGAATTGTTCTTATGTCTGCAGAGGTTGCTGGGCCACATCACATCAGATCATATGAAGGGCCATGCCAAGATAATACAGTCCCCTGGTGCTGTTGTAAGCCACAGCAACATTATTGAGCTGTTGTGTGCGGTAGTGAGTGTGTGTCTACATGGTCAAATACAGTGGGATTTGTTCTGTTTATCAAGCAGGTGAATTTGAAGAATTTCCCCCCTGACCACATGGTGCAAAGGCTGAATTGAATCTGTCCAGTTCTTTTGATTCCTAACCCGTCTTTTATTCTGTGCCTCTTGGGGTCTTCTACTTTTTCATTCCCAAACATTTCAAATGGACTTTTCCTATCCTGACAGCTGTGTCCTTGTTGTGTGTGTGCCTGTATTTCTGTCATGGGGACAGAAGTTGAAGTGTGATTTGCAAGGGAGTTGGAGACATGCGTGTGGGAAGGCTCTTTTGTTGTGAAGCAAAATTATGGTGCTGAAGAAAACGGTCCCGCCTCTGCAGAGCCTTTTATGGTACACTAAATAAATAAATTAATTTCATGTCAGAAATTAATCTGGGTTAAAAGGATTTTTGCTGGAGAAACTTGGCTCAGAGGATGCCCGAATGAGGCTCCTTTCATGCCCTCAAGATCCGTTGTATCAGATCTTGGGTATCGAAACCCAACCTTTCAGTCTCCAACCTTAGCCTCTTAACCACTAAGCCACTGCAGTGTTGCATTGTGAAGCTGCTTTCTCAGTTGAAACTTCAGAATGGTACAATTTTCAAAAACCTTTCTGTAGGAGGGGACTTGATCCATGAAAGCTAACAGTGAAAATATAACAGTTAGTCTTTAAAGTGCTACTGTGTTTTTTATTTTATTTTATTTTGTGTATTTTGTTTTGTTTTGTTTTCTGAGATGCCTGAACCACAGACTAACACGACTACTATTCCAAATAATATAGAAAGGTACTTCATGGTTTAAGTTTTAAACCATCAAATAATATCAAATAATATGGATAAGTGCTACATAGTTTACCTTTCAAATGGCAACAGTTTGAGTAGTAGTTTACCAAATTCCAACAGGATTCTCAGGTCAGAAGGACTGCATGTGGGATCACCACTTCCCATCACCCACCCAGTAACTCCTTTTCTTTAATTTTGAGTAACTCATGCTGGAATTATCTCATCTTTATGGTTTTTAACCTAGTTGCATGTTGCTTGTGATGGTTTTGTTGTACGTACGTATATTTCTATTGTTGCATGTGATGTTTTCGGCATGAATGCTAGGGGAATGTTTTCCAAAGTTGCAGAAAGGATCTATTGTCTGTAATTTTCTTTTTAAAACATTGTTGGTTGGGTGTGCAGACAATCTCTCCTAAACTCCATCAATGGCAAAGAGTTCCCAGTATTGCAGGTATATTTGATGTTGTATCAGTTGCTATCCCAAAGAGTTTTGCTAGAACTGCATAGTAATAGTCTAATTTATTCAGAAGCATGCCGAAAAAAGTCAGAGCACAGTCTTAAAAATCTTAAGAGCATTGTTGTTTTTAGAAAGCCATGTTTCACTTTATATGGGAAATATATAACCAGCTGTTCAGGATAAACTCCCAGCGTGGGAGAATAAGAAAATAAATCAGTACTAAAAAGAATCAACATAGAACAACTGATGCAAAATGACTGAAATCCTGCTAAATAGAAGTGGGTTGTAATGCCTCACAATCATAAGTCTCTGGGCTGTGCAAGCAGGGATTACTCATTTCAGATGAGAGGGCTTCTGATTGCACGGCAAGGTGGTAGATGATTCTTTATGTAGGCTCCCAAGATGCTGAACCTCTTGTGTGATGGAGTTATTCCACGAGTAGTTTGACTGGACTGGATTCTCTCCAGCAGCCTAAATCTAGATGATAGTCCCAGTTAAAGCAAACACATTGAATCAATTCAGTCAGTTTTTGGCAAGTTGACATCTACTTATATGTCATTGATTCAGTAAATCCAGTACTACACCAGGGCTATTTCCTCCCTCTTCAGCCCTCCAGCTGTCTGGTAAGGTAAAGGCAGTGGTGGGATGTCAAAATTTTTACTACCCCACCATGACGTTATCACAGTGTGGGCAGAGCTAACGTCATGATGTGGGCGGGGCCAAAGAAAATAATAATAAAATAATAATTAAAAAAATAAGCACACACACACACCTCAACCCACCCACGCACAACACAAACCAGTAAATAAAATAAATAAATAAAATAAAATAAAAAATACATGCATCTGCAGACATTTCCATGGACATGTGGAAGCCATGCCTCAACACTGGAGTGCATAGAACGCTATTTACCTTCCCACTGAAGTGCTCCCTGTTTATCTACTTGCAATTTCTTGCTTTCGAACTGCTAGGTTGGCAGGAACTGGGACAGAGACAGGAGCTCACTCTGTTGTGCAGTACCCAGGAATCAAAGTCCAACCTTCTAGCCAGCGAGTTCAGTGTCTTAATCACTTGAGCCACTGCAGTCCCTATCTGTCTGGTACCTATTTGTTAAAAAGAAAAGGAAAGGGGAAAAAATCACATGATCCTTCTATACTATTCAAACACAAGTGTTGGTGATACCTCTATTAGACCACTAATATCTCACAAACAGAGGCAAGTTTTAACTATGTATAAGGGTGCTTCTTGATTAGTAAATCCCCCCCTACATTTGCATTGGGTTTGCTGGGCTAAGATCAAGTGTAGCATACACAACATACAGCTGAATTTAGAATTTTATCATTCCAACATTTTAAACCAGCTCATTGGGGTAATGTGTTTTGCAGTGATTCTAGAATCACTGAGTTCTTCTTTGAATAAGGGTGTATGAACACATGTCTCAGTGTGTATTCTGTCTCTTGGATCTGCCACAGCAACAGTGGTGAGGGATGTGGTAAGAAAAGCTAGCCCAGGGAGAGGGAACTCATTACTCTGGAGTAGTAGCAGTGTCAGGGCTAATATTAAGGAAGAGAAAAACAAGGTTTGCCCCTTCCATAAAGCCATAGATGACATCAAGTAGTCCTCTCGATTCATCCTAGTATGATGGAGACTCAGAAGAAAAATAAAAGTACAGTATTTAGAAGCTTTGAAATACCAATACCCTTGGAAAAGCACTGAGTTGTTTGGTTCCTGTTTTTGGATAACCCTCCTTTGATTTGCTTATTTGAATAGTAAGTGACATTCCAGAAAGAAATATTTTTAGGCATTTATTAAAGCAGAGCAAAGCATTGACATGGCCATCTGTAGCATTCCTTTTCTTTTCACACATCTACAGTCTTCTAGGATTAGTAAAACATCTCATGAGAAAGAATAAATGTATGAAAGCATCTGAAATAAAAAACTCTATCATTTAACTTCAAAATGGTTAAAAAGAACCAGATTGAGGCACATCTTTGATTGTTCAAAGTTCAGATTTCAAGAGACGGGGGAAATCCTAAAAGGCATACTTTATAGCATAGCTGCTACTGTTTCCAGAGGTTATCGTTCTTATCAGTAATTTTAAGCATAACAAAGTGATACAGTGACGGCATAAGCCAGGGGTGCCCAAACGTTTTGGGTCGCAGGCCAGTCAGGTGGTTCAGGGGGCTGGTCACTATGGCCCAGAGGCCAGATCTGCCCCCTGATGCCAATTCATCTGGTCTACAAGGCCCTTGTCGCTCCTGGAAGCGGAAGTAAAATGTGCCTGTATGGAAGTAAAATGCGCCTGTATTACTTCTGCTTCCGGGAGCGACAAGGGCTTCGTGGGCCAGATGAATTGGTGTCAGGGGCTGTATCCAACCCTCGGGTCATAGTTTGGGCACCCCTGGCATAAGCAAAGCATGTTTACCTAAATGACATTCTGCTGCTCAGTGTTATCTGCAGCTGCATGTTCCTGTTTCTTCTCCTTTGTTTGTGTTTGAACAGCATGGTTTATATAACAATGGGATTTTGTTTATTTTTCAGCTGGTGATGAGTTTGGGGTCAGCTGATGAGTCTGGGGTCAGCTGATGGGCACAGATACCCAACTGGCCAGGTAAACATTCAAAGGCCCAGCCCAGCCCCAGCCCCCGCTAGCCAAACACTTCTTTGACTTGGCCAGGAGGTGACAGCATTATTACAAATAATAGTTTACAGCGTGAAAACAATTGCATGAAATTTTCCATGTCACTTTTTCAAATAGAAAAGACAGAAGAACCAGCTGCAAAGCAGTGAGGGGGGCATTACAGGTGGGTAAGAACAGACTGCTGAAAGGTTGGTGAAGATAGGAGTAAAAATGAAGTGAAGGAGATCAGTGTCCCCTTCAACAATAGCCAGGTAGGGAATCCTGCAGCCTGATATATATATTTTATTTTTATATATGTTACTATAATAGTGGTATAACATTTCAATTTTGAATACTACTGACAGATATATTACTGTTATACACTTAGAATATTTTTTAGACGTCCAATTATTCACAAAATATTTTAAAGTCCAATAATTTATAAATTAGATCAAGAATGACAATGTACCAAAATGCAGCAGACAAAACACAATTGTCATCTCAGTTTTAAAAGATATGATTGAGAGGCTAGTGTAGTGAAGAAGAATATATTGCACAGAAGAGAAAAATCAATTGAACAAGGTTTCACAGCGGTTACGCACACTGACTCAAACACCACATGACCTTACATCGATATTTTAAAAAAGCCCAATTGGAAACCCAATTTATTTGACAGCCAAGACACACCTTAAATCTTCATCGGACTGAACATTATAAAACTGGAAGTGATGCAAAAGAAATATAAAAGATGCAGTACAAATAAATAAAAAATAACATTTTTGTAGCATCTAAAAGCAAGAGCTGATGATAACTTTATTTAGACCACTCTTTTTTTTTAAAGCTAGCTTCTGACCTATACAAGTCTTCGTCAGACTGGACACCTGTATGTTGTGTATGTTGCAGAAAAAATACAAAAGTTCCAAAAGTCACGGAAATTGACAGATTTCTGTGCCAAGTCTGTTTCTTAAAGATGAATTTTAAAAAATGCAGTCTGCAAATGCAAGTCAGGAGTCCAGGTTTGAAATGCCACCCTTGGTGTTCACTGGTTGCATTATTCCTCCCAACTCGCCAAACAAAGGGCTACCAGAGAATCAGCGTAGCCTATAATGAACCCAGGGAGTCAATTCTCTGAATTTGATTAGAGAACTCTCTCTCCCCCTCCCCTTTATCCTTCCCCCTTTCTCCTGAAGCTAGCCTAAAACCCTTGCTGCTTCAAGATGTGTGGAAATTTAGGCTAGGGAAATTTCCTTTAGGTTTCTCCTGTCTCTTGTAGCTAGAGGCAAAATCCTTTCCTGATTGATATCTCACAACAGCCAGACCAGGTAGTCCAGATAGCTTTGTGCCAGCTGAGTCATACCAGTATAATTAGGCTATTCCATTTATATAGATCCCTCAAGATCACATAAAGATCTTTAGGTGCTGCCAGTACATAGGGCTTTACAGGTATCTTCTTCTCATCCAGGGAGTGTGCTGTCAGACCAGCAAGAAGAACCAATAGCAAGCCAATGATATGAATCCCTTTAATGCTTCTACTTTTTATTCAGGGTTTTATCTGCCTTTATCCATATTTTATTATCCTTTTATTTGAAGCCTATTAAAATTAAATGATAAAAACAACTAACGTAAAAGTCACATTGGTGCATAACTAAAAAAAATTGCAACAAAAATAATCACTAAGGGGATATTAGGAGTTTGCTTCCTATACCACATTCTCTAGGCATTTTAAATTAAATCATTTAAGTAAACGAAATGTTTTTAAAGTGTCACTTGGAAAAAATGTAATTAGAAGCTTAAACATCATCAGTATGACGATGTGAAACTTTTCAAATTACCCAACAAAATGAGAACAGATTCTTACTGGCATTCAGAAGCATCTTATTACATGGTTGGTCAATTAACTTTAACAGAACTCATCCTGCATTTAAAGATAAGCCTAAGCTTGTGTTTTCTGGTGAAATCACTTCCTAAGTGGTCCTCAGCATCTTTTAGAGCTCTATGCATTGAGTGTTCATCCTCAGAGGAGCTAGATCTCAGGTGAAAGTGGCAGCTCTTCATGGGTACACAGAAAAAGCCTACTCAAAGATTGTGGTATTTTTGAACTACAATCAGGTGTACCCGAATGCAACAACCACCTTGTGCTGGCTAATCTTTCTCACACCTGTTCAGTTGAACGGTACTACAGAATAAATTCGCCCAAAGGTGGCTTCGTTCTGGCAGTTTAAAGTCTGTCCTAGATGCAAAGGAAGAAGCATGGGGCAGTAAATGTTAGTGATACATGTTTGTTTCACAAGTTTTAGGAAATGTTGCTCAGTGTGGGGTGAAAATAGAAATACATTCAATGTTACTACTATTGAATGGTTCTCCTGCTACTACGTACCTTATCTTTAAATGTATTCTCTTGGGTACCTTTTAGATCTGTTTAAATCCTCATTCAACTGCATCTTCCCTCTTCCATAGAAAGAAGAGTTCACACGGCATGTTGCAAAAGTACAAGACTTTTATTAAGAAAATAACAATAAACTGTTAACAATTTGTAACAGCAAACAATTCTCAGTTTCTGCGGCTCAAGAAAGAACCTGAAATGAAAGCAAACCAAAAGTCCCCCCACCAGGTCTCTACTTGATACTCAGTGCATCTATAGGTTTACTATTTGGCCTGCCTCTTAACTTCACAGGATGAATCCAAGGGAAAAACAGCCACTAGCATGTTTGAATTCTGGTTACAAGTGCTTGCTACAAGTGTGTTGGCAGCCTGTTTTGCCTCCTGGGGTTGTCTTCTTTTTCACTGGTGTGAATTCCTTTTCATCTCTCTAAATATTAGCATTCCTTACAGAAAGCAGTCTTCTCCAATACTAAACTAATCTTGAAATGAAGAGTGTGATCCTGATTGCTCTTTCCCAAGACAGAGTGGCTTGATTAATTAAGTGAAGGATCCTCTCCCCTGAGCCCAATGACATTATTATTCAACCTGAATTTATGAATTGTCTGTCAATCTTCAAGCTGCTGATCCTAAATTACTTACAAAATCTTAGCACTGAAAGTAGAAGCAGTGTACCAAAGACTTTGGACAAAGACCTGCCCCAGGGAAGACACTCTAGGGAGGAATAACCAGAAATGCCAATGGAATCCAGAATTAACCAGAGTCTAGGACAGTGATGGCGAACCTTTTAGAGACTGAGTGCCCAAACTCAACAGGCTGCCATCCATGCTGCAGTGGAGCAGTACGAACTCTGTGCTGGGGGGAGGGAGGAAGCGCTCCCATTGGGCTGCTGGGCCGAGGGGTGCGGCGAACTCTTCGGTGGAGTGAGGAAGCACTCCCATTGAGCTGGGGTGGGATGAACTCTGTGCTGGGGAAATGGTGTGTGTGCCTACAGAGAGGGCTCATGCATGCCATAGGTTTGCCACCACTGGTCTAGGAGAAATTCTGTAGATCTTACAGTATCAAATGTTTCCTGTATTTCCTGGCATGTTAACAGAGTCTGAAAAATGTGGTGTTCCCCAGAACTTCATAACAACACTGGCAAAACCATTCGAGACATGAGAACAGATCCCACAAGGGAGGAAAGGAAACCTGTTGCAATTATGTTTGTCTACTTCCATAAAGGTCTGGATAATTTTCAGAAACTCAGAGTCTTCATCATACACAGTAGAACGATGACAGTAAAATAGAAATGCAAGATACATATTTTGAAACGATGCTGCAGTGTGTATTATAGGCATTGATTACGAGACAGGCAAGGTTATATAAATGATTTGGAAACATCTTTGAAATGTTCTGAGAATCATAAACACAAGTTAATAAATAATACTGTTTTCATTTTAGATGTGTGTCCTCCCCTCATCCTCAATCAGCCCTAGTGTATCTGCTTCTGCCTCTGATCTGGTGTTACTCTGACAGTCATAATGTTCAGCTATGACAAATATATGCTTTGAAATCAACCTAACAAAATATAAACAGTGAGAGATAAATTCCACTCTGCAATGCCTTTTGCTGAATTGAATGCTGAGATAAATCTGTAATTTAACTATACCTGACAGTCAGCACGCCATTCTTATTGCCTTAAGTCAACTCACCTCGAAATTGGGGTCATAGAGATGGAAAGAGGAGGGACAACCCAAAGTGACCAAGTGGGTGGACCACTTCCTCTACAGAGAAGTAGCACTTTTGGAGGTTCTTTAGGTTTTAAAAAAGGCACTTGTTCTAAAAAAGAAAGAAAGAAAAAGGGAAAGAAGGAAAGGATATGGGCATATAGACCTATATAGTGAAGAATATTGTCACATCATAATATACAGGTAAATGGATGAAATGGGGTCTAGATGGGAGCATTTCCTAAGAATACTGTAGTTCAATCAGAAAAGCACCACTTCCTGTTTTCCATCTTTATGTGAGCAGAAAGCTGCTAGGCTTCCCTCCACTCCTGTTCACGCCATTTTTGGAATAAGTGGAAGAGAGTCACTGACATGCATGTGCTCTTCATGGCAGAAGAAGTATTGGTGGTGGGTAACTCCTCTCTTCTTGGCTGATAAGAAGTAGCTGTAGTGGCGTAGTGTGGGGGGGGCAGGGGGGCGCCTGCCACAAGCGGCCGTTTCTAGGGGGCGGCAAACAAACTCCGTCCCGCCCCACTTCTTCCCCGGGTGGCGGCAACAGAAGGCACGGCCGTTTCTCTCTGGGTCTCCCTTTTCGTGGTTGCGCTTTTCCCCCTCGGCGCGTTTGGTCTCCAAAGTTTGAGCTGCCTGGGCTTAGGGAGCAGGACTTCCCAGGCAGAAGACAGCCCTTTTGCTGCGCCGGTGGCCAGGCCGCCCCCTCTTTGCCTCCTGCCGTCAGTGGCTGCCCTTGCTCTGCCTCCTCCGCCACCTCCCTCTGACAGGCGCCCCGCGCACGCTTGATGCTCACCTCCGTCTGTCCACCCACCCAGCTAGCCATCAGGGGCTCTCCCTGCCCTACTGGGACTTGCATAGAGTTGGGGAACTTAAGAGATGAGATCGCGGCGCAGGAAGGCGAGGAACCGTCCAGGAAGCAAGAGGGTGGGGGGAAGGCGAAGCTAGCTGCCTGCCTGCCTGCCCGCTTCCCCCGCCCCGCCCCCTTGGCTTCCCTCCCTCTCGTCCCTCCGGCCCATCACTTTGGCTCCAGAGTCACTCCGGATTCGTCTGCCAGCCTTGATGAGACCCAAAAATGCCCTCCTTCTCAGTCGCCGCCCAGGGGAATGGAGGGCAGGCGGGGCTCTACGAGAGGTCCAGCCCCGGGGGCCTTGGAAAAGGTAGTGAAGGGTTAACTGGGTGGGGGCGGCAGCAGCGAGCCTAGATGGAGGGGGCAGCGAGTTTGGTCTTCGGCCCAAGAGGCGGAAGCCCGCGCAACGCCACTGAGTAGCTGTGCACCAACTGCATTTCAACCAAAGAGATCCAAGACCACACACCTATACCAGAGGAAAGCAATTTGCAAGCATTGTAGCGCCACATGGTCCCAGCTTAGCTACGCTCTCAAGTTCCAGTGGCCAGCTGTTGTTTCCGTGGCACAGAGGAATCCCCACACCAAAGCACCATTTCCTTCTCATTCAGCATGTGTGAGATATCCCTGAACCTAGCACTAGCTCCTATGGGACCAAATAGAATGCCTCCTTTCTCCATGTTTGGTTGCTAGCCTTTCCAAAGAAGTTGTTGGTTGACATCAATGGCCTACACAGCCCACATATTCAGTGCTGTCATGGGAGTACCATTGCCTTCTTCCAGCAATCTTTTCTTGTATCCCAGTGTGAGTTTTTCATAATCTAATTCTTCCAGAGTCACATGCCCTGTCTAAGACCAGTCCCTTGAAGTCTGACTTCTCAAACATGAAAGATCATTTCTATAAATTTATGTACCTTTTTGCCCTCTAGTCTTCATCCTGGTGATGGTCAAGGGTGGGTGCATGAAGAAATAAAGCCAGGTAAGTTTTTTTCTTCATGACATAATAATGGAACCCAGAGATCTATCCAGTGGAGCTTAAAGGTAAGTGTCTTGACATGGTTCATGAACAATGGGGTTAAGTATCACAAGAGGTAGTGATAATGTCAACTTGGACTAATTTAAGAAGGGTTTAGATAAATTCACAGAGGATAAGTCTGCCAGCACCTACTAGTCAATGTTGATCTTACAGCAGCTAAACCTGTGTATTTGTTTTACATGCTAACATGGAGATGGGGGCATTTAACAAATGTAGTCATTGCCTGTTTTAAGTCTAAACTAGGAGTTTGCAACCTATGACCCATGGGCCAGATCTGGCCCACGGTTCCAAAAATCCAGCCCCAACCTCACTCCAGCTGTCGCCAACATCACTGCCACAATCGGCCACGGGCATGTTTTATGACACCAGTCTGGCCCACTCAGCTGTTTGAGGGGGCATGATCCAGCCGCAGGGCTGGAAAATGTTGAGAACCCCTGAACTAAAGGATTCCCTAGATCAGGGATTCTCAACTTATGGCCTGTGGGCCAGATCCAGCCTGTGGCACCATTCCATCCAGCCCACGCCCTCACTCCCACCGCCATCGTTGCTGCCATTCTTTTCCCTTCCACCTGGCTTGGTGTGTTCCTAACTGTGCTCCATAACAGGACCAATGTTATAAGAAGGCTTACAACATCTGCCCTGCTATGGAGTGACATTAGGGTATACACCAAGACAGGCGGAGGGGACAAGGACAGCAATGCTGGCAATGGAAGCGGAAGAGGCACGTGGCCACCCACATATTTCCTGGGTGCTGCTCTGGCCAAGCATGGGCAAGGACAAAATGGACCCCTCCTTCACCCACGGCATGCCGGTAAGCAGGGAAGTATCGGTGTCTGAGTGGGGAGGAGTGCTGGTGGGCTGGACTGGTGTTTCCCCATCTCTGGTGGTGGCAGCGGGGAAAGGGTGGGGGTTCAGGGTGGTCTCAGCAGCAGCAGGAGAGAGGACATCAGTCCAGCCCACCAACAGTATGAGGGGGTGTGATCCAGCCCCTGGCTTTAAAAAGTTGAGAACCAGTGGTGTAGCATGGGGTAAGCTGGGGCGGGGGCAAGGGCAGGGGCTGCCCTCGGTGGCACTTTTTTGGGACGGCCAAATTTCACAATAAATAGGACTTCGCTGTCCTGGGCCCTGCCTAGGGGGTGGCAAATTTGGCTTATGTCCCAGGCGGCTGAAACCCACACTACTCCACTATTGAGAACCTCTGGTCTAAACAGTCAATCAGCAGGCTAAATGTTTCTTCCCTCCAAAAGTAACTGCTTTCCATTTTATATATATACTCTTAGCTCTCTGTGTTGGTAGTGTCTCTGACTCAAAAATGTGTTAGACTCAGAAAGTCAGTAACTCAGTATAGTATTCTATTTGTAACCATCATTTGCTTGTGATATTTTTCTTCCTGACTTTTTGCAACTAAGATGAAATGAACTGCTGTATTATATTTTTGTCAACCGACAATTTTATTTTTACACAAAGTAAATCTATTTCTTTTCTGCTAAAGCTGTGCCTGAGCAATAGTCCAAGATTTGTAGAGGAGTTCCGTTTTGCAGAGGGAATTTAATGGATTCTATGTTCAGTACCTAATTTGTAATGTGACCTCACTAAGTTAGATTACATGTTACTGCACAGGTTGGGACCCTAGTGTGGAAAAATAGGGAAGCTTGAACCATTTTCCCATCTGCAGAACCCATAGAGCACATGACATGGTGGTCTCAAGAAAAAGACTATGAGGTTTGTGTTTTTAAGTACAGTTCTGAGAGATAGAGGGAGATCTTGAAGAAGAAAGAGATTGAGGAGACCACAGGCAATTCTGTGGATTTAAGCAAAGCAGAGAAGACAGTGGAAGAGAGAACTGTAGCAAACACTTCCCTCTCCATGCAGCATTCATACAGCAGGAGCTTTGAGGATGGAAGTTAACAAGCTGAGAGACACCTACAGATGCATTCTGGCCAGTGATGGGATGACAAAAATTTTACAACCACATCGTGATGTCATGGATGTCGTGGGTGTGGCCAATGTCATGAAATCATGATGTAATGGGCGGAGCAGACGTCATGACATCATGATGTCATGATGTTGTGGGTGGGGCCAATTTTTTTAAAATAAAAAATTAAATTAAATTAAATTAAATTAAAATACACACACACACACACACACACACACACACACACACACACACACACACACACACACACACACCCAACCAAGCAACCACAACACAAAACTGTAAATAAATAAAAGAAATAAAGAAATAAAATAAAATAAAATAAAAATACACCCAGCCAGCCAAACAGCCACCCACCCCAAACACAAATAAAACCCCCAAACACAAACCCTGGGGCGACTCGTCCGGGAGCAGAAGAGGTGGAGGTGGAGTGGCACAGCGGCAAACCATCACAGCAGCCTGGCAGTGCGCCGTGTCAAGGAAAAGCCATTGCCGCCGTTTGAAGTGGAGCCTGAGCTTCCTTTCCGGGCAGCCAAAATGGCTGCCCATAACTGCGCATGCATCAAACCTCTATTTGATGCATGAAGGGGTTCGGCCCGAACTGGGGAGGTGACTGAATTGGTCGCCCGGGGTTCTACGAACCCCCCCGGCGAACCCCTCATAATGGGCCCTACCGGTTCGGGTGAACCGGACCAAACCGATAACATCCCATCACTGATTCTGGCCCAAAGCTGTGGAACAGTGAAGCTCTTTCTACTTCATTTTGCTAAGAGATGTACTTTAATTTGTGTTATTTGAAATTTTCCTACTGTTTTGTTCCTGTTTCTTACCTCCTTATTAAGGAAATTATTGTCTTTTCTTGTTTTTTTTAAACTATTATTTATACTTTCATTCTGTTTTCAAAGCTTTGTTGGCCAATGTTTATTTTACTAATAAAACACAAAACTTGACTATTTATTGTAGGGGTTCCCAACCTTTTTATGCTGTGGGTCTAGCCACTCACCCCAGACAGCTGAGTGTGTCAGTCCATGCCCCCCTCCCCCCCGGAAGTGGAAGTAAATGCACCCACTTCCACATTTATAAGAGCTGTGGGTGCATTTTTGACGTATGTAGCTGTGTTTATGCATGCTCTGGCGCCTTCTACGGCTGTCATAAATGCGTCCGCTTCCACTTCTGGGGGTGGTGGCAATGGGCTGATGCCGGCCCATGGGCCGTTGGCTGGGAGCCCCTAATTTAGATGGTCTGTATAATATTTTGTTTGGAACTGGTACATTTGTGCAAGCATGGTAAAAACCTAAGATTTACCTCTCTGAGAACCCTTACAACCAATGAAATAAATAGAATAAATTAATAAAAATAGTCCATTGGCTTATGATACCATAATTCCTTATTTGTGCTGCCCACTAATAAAGAAATTTGAATACAGTATAAGAAGAACACATGGGTTTTGTTGTTGTTCAGTTGCACAGTTGAGTCTGAACCTTTGCGACTCCATGGACTTCTGCACACCAGGCACCCCTATCCTCCACCATCCTCCGCATCCAGCTGTGCATCTTTTCTTTTTCTTTTTGCATTTTCTTCCTGGGTGAAGGAATGACCTCTTATGAGCAAATGGATCCTGGGCTAATTTTCAGAAACCATTTATGAAAACTTGCACACACTGTCACATGGTGTAGAGGGGATTATAAATGTATATAGTAGATTCATAATCAGAACCCATTATAAAGGGAAGACAAGTTAGCAATATATTTCTTAGTATAATAGAAGCATGGGGCTCTAGAAATTTGGTCAATGACAGTAGCCATGAGTTCTGTAGCTGAATTCAGTTCAGGTGGTGTGGGGAAGTCAGAGGTGGTAGGTGTGCAAATTATAGCTCAGAATATTACCTTGTCATTGACTGGTGTGCACAATACAGTAATACCTTGGATAACGTTTACCTCGGATAATGCTAAAATCGCATAACGTTAAGTAATCTGGGGAGGAGAATTGGATCAATAACGTTAAGGTCCTATGGAATGCATCGGATAACAACCGCTAAAGCCTGTGCGGTTACAATGTATCTCTATGGAGCTTTAACGTTATCCGATCCATCCCATAGGATTTTAACATGCATCGGATAACACTAAAAATCGGATAACACCAAGACTTGTGGAATCAAGTTTTAGCGTTATCCGAGGTTTTACTGTATACTAAATTCCACCTGGCAGTGCATTGTGTGATGAAGGTCAATGTACTAAATGCAGATGTTCCTCCCCCTTTTTTCTTCTTCTCTACAATTTTTTAAAAAAAGGCATGAGTAATGAATGAAAGATGGATATATCTAAGCACAAAGAATGAAAGCACCTTGGGACAAAAATCTTTAAAGCTGCAACCCAATCACTGATACAGCCTACTGGTCTAGATTGCTTTAATTCAAGAACACACAAACGTAAAACTGGCTCCATTCTGTCAAAATAATTTTGTTCTGCATGGGGTGATTTCAAAGTTGATTCAGAGTGAGCCCATAACTTGAAATCAGCCCATGCAGAATTGAAGCAAAATTATATTGAAAGAATGAACCTAATTTGATGTTTTGTCATAGCTGTGGAAAGACTTTTGCATGGTCTTTGAACTTCAGTGAAATTCTGCAGGAAATTAGACTGTGGTGTAGCATCCAGGCTTCTATTTCTATATATATTCAGGTCACGATGTTCATCTGCATCTTTCCACAGTGATATATGGTGCTTTCTTTTTTTAATGTTCACAATGCTTAAAGTTTGCCACTAAAACTATGAGCAATATCAAATATTTTATTGTGGTTCACTTTTTTATAGTTTCTTTCCCAGAGTGCAGTAAATGGCATCATTTTGGTCTATTCATGCACAACTCTTTCCTTTCTGTTCTTTTATTCACAGCACAGCTCACACATTTTTCTGAGCCTGGAAAACAGATAGCTCAAGAAGTTACTTATTTCCCTAACCAGTACGAGTCTTTCAATAGGATGATATGATGATGATGATGATAAATGTCTACATTACTATTCTTAATTTAATGGTAGAAATGGCACTCTATTTAGTTACATTCAACATTTCAGTTAAGAAAGGTCAACTATCTAAATCATTTTGTTTCTTAAGATCAGATAGTAATTGTTTTAGTTAAATCAAGTAAAAACATTAAATAATAATTAATTTTACTTCGGTGTAATCCTAGTAAACTCTCAAACATACCTCTCCTGTAAAAAATGCTGTATTGGAGAGCTAGCTAAAACCAGCACCCAATTCCACCTTTTCTTCATCCATCTTCCTTTTCAAGAATTGTTTCATGTCTCATCTTGCATTTCTTAGGCTTCATATATATAGGTGAGACTTCCCATATTGGCTGTGAGACCCGAAGTTTTTCCAATTTTCTGTGAACCTAAGTTAAGAGGCTCATTCTTTAAACTGTTTTAACTTTGAAGGTTTAGTTTAATCCTAATTTAGCCAATTCATCTCCCCTGCATTCTTATATTGTACTGGAATATCCACTAGAGAAAGACATATGATGGATGAAGGAGGGCAAAATCTGAGATATCTGTTTCAAACATAAATTACCCAGGTTTTCTCCTAGTATCTGGAGGACAATTCTGGCTCCATCATTTTGATGGAACACTGACCAACCTTAATTATCTGAAAAATTCAAAATAGCACCAAGAATGCCAGTATTATTTTAATCTTCTTTTGTGTCCCAATCAAACCTTGGACTGCCAAAATGAAGCCACTTTCTTCGTTTTGTCATTGCCCAAACTTAAGTTCTCATCGGTGCATGTTTCTGGCAGTAATCAGATCAGTAAATGACCAGATTCTGTATCTCTCTGCATTCACACTGTGTGTTATTGTCCACCCCAGCCTCCATTTGAGCCTGTTGGTCTTGCATTTAGGGGAGGTTGAGTTCTTCAGCTATAGCCTCCTTTAATGCATCGATGTATTAAATGTTGTATTAACTGTTGTATTTTAATAAGATATAACCAACATTAAATAGTCAATACATAACCAGAACCATCATCCTCCCAATGGGCTTGGGAATCCCTTTTGAATTTTGCAACTATTTTTCCTATTTTGTGTATATCTTCAAAATAGATATAGTATTGATTTAGTATTGACTTAAATTTAGATCGGATAACCATTTCACCAAATGTAATAGGTATGCATGGTAGTAGGGTTTTAATTTATATAGCCATTAGTCTAGTTTCTAGATTTATGGAATTTTCAAGCTCATTCTTTTTCTTCTGCATAGAGGCTGAAGTAGAAAATGGAATTTTGTCCAAGCTGGTAGCAATACTATGAAGTTGACCATACAAGTCTCAGTATGAAACAAGGTTATCATACAGGCACTCCAGTTCAAAGATCTCCTCTGTGGGAAAGACAAGGCCCACAGTCTTCTCTCACCTGCTTGTATTTGTGCCCTGGGACTTCAGTCTATTCCTCAGCAATGGACAGATAGCCGATTAAAACAAAAGTCCATCTTGCACTGCAGCAGTCAGGGAATGTTGTAACTCTCATGTCTCTAGGGAGAAACAAGGATATGTTAAAAAATTTTCTCCTCTGCTGACAAAGAATGAGCTATGGCACCACACTGGCAAGAATGTTTTGTAGTGTACATTCTTCCTGTTGTGTAAAGCTGTCTCCTTTGTGTTTACCAACAGCCAGCCAGTTCTCTTCTGCTTACTTTGTGAGTGTGCATGCTTTTTGGATGGCTTGTGTGAACAAGAGAAGCAAAGGAGAAAGTGGAGTTTCCCTTATCCAGAGTTTTAAGAGAGAAGCTTGCTGTTATTGCTGCTATTTGATTTCTTGCATTCAAGCAGACAGAAAAGTGGAGGACGGCGAGGAAGTGTTTTTCTCCCTCTTCCCTTTGTAAAAAGCAAGTGGAGGACAGGGAATAAATGAGGAAGTGTTTTTCTCTCTCTTCCCTTCGGAAAAGCAAGTGGAGGACAGGGAATAAATGAGTGAGATGTTCTCCTGCTATTGTGTAAAATATTGTCCTTGGTTCCATGAACTATTAAGGATTAGGAGCATTCAACAGGCTGTTCATACACTTTTGAAAAATCAGCTTGTCCTTCTGTGTTTGTTGTGTATGCATCGGCAGTTTTGCCAAAGATACTTGGTGCAAATGGAAAATCTTGTCTTGTTTTTCCATTGGAAACACAAATCACATAGGCCTTAGCTTAGTCGTTAAAGTTGAAGTTGGTGTAAATGAGGAATTTAATGGATATTCTTGACATATATGATTGTCACATAATTTCAACTACAGTAATACCTCAGATAACGTTTACATTGGATAACGCTAAAATCGCATAATTTAAGTAATCGGGATGGGGGGGAGAATTGGATCGAATAACGTTAAGGTCCTATGGGATTTATCGGATAACAACCGCTAAAGCCTGTGCAGTTACAATGTATCTCTATGGAGCTTTAATGTTATTCGATCCATCCCATAGGATTTTAACATGCATTGGATAACACTAAAAATCAGATAACACCAAGACTTTTGGAACCAAGTTTTAGCATTATCCGAGGTTTTACTGTACAGTACTTGCCATGTACATAGGGGGGAAATGCATACCAAAAACAGCAATAATTCTGGTGCATTTTGCCATTGGGTTTTTTCATTATTGGTTTCCAACCAAAGTCTCATGCCAGCTCCCTGTATGGCTCATCTTAAAAATAATAATTGAAAAATAAAAATAAAGATTGGTTGAAAGCAGCCCTGGTTTAGTTTTAGAGAGCAAATCTTTGGGGAAAGGCTTGGTAAAGTGGAGTAGGGGTGGCTGTGTAACATTCAATTCAACATACAGTAGTAGTGTTGTGTAATGGAATTTGTTGCTCTCATCTAGCTGTTAGCCAGAACAGCTGATCCGACCAGCAGAGCCATGTGGCATTAACAAAGCTCCAAGTTCTGGTGCTGGGAAGCAGAAGTGACAAATTCTGTTTGACCATAGGTTAGCCCCATTCATAGAAATACTGGAATTCTTGCCAGGTTGCAGAACTATAATGCACCAAAACAAGTGCACATGCATTAAAACAGTAAATGTTAACTTCATCATATGGATAACCTCCATATGGGATTAAATTCCTATGGGGATCAGATAATGTGCCACTACTCAGTCAATGGGATTTTTTTTTCTAAATCCTGGTGGATGAGATTTTTTAAAAATAATAATAATAATAATATTATAGTGGGATAGGAAAGTATTTTCCTCCAACCATTGCTTCATAAAAGTTCTCTAGTGATCCCTCATCAACAGAAATTACATCACTTCATATGAAACTCCTCCTGTTGGACTGCCAGATCATAGTAACTTCATGATGTTACTGGGCAAGCTTCTGTGTTGTAACAGAGGGACTAAGGGTGAGTGAAGTACTTATTTGAGAGGTATGACTTAAGTCATCTGTTCCCTTGGAATGTCCCATATCAGTGGTGGCAAACCTATGGCATGCTTGCCAGAGGGCGCACTCAGAGCCCTCTCAGTGGGTGCACATGCTGTCACCCCAGCACAGAGTTCACCCCACCCCTCTGCCCAGCAGTCCAATGGGAACGCTTCCTCCCTCCCCTCATCATGTAGTTCACCCCACCTTGCTGCCCAGCAGCCCAATGGAAGCCCTTCCTCCCTTCCCCAGTACAGAGTTTGCCCCTCCCCTCTGCAGCACAGATGGCTGCCTTTTGAATTTGGGCACTCAGTCTCTAAAGGGTTCGCCATTGCTGTCCTATATTTTATCATATCAAGGCAAGAGAGACGTTTAGGAAGGAGAAGTTCAGGGATTAAGGCGATATGACAATGTATTTGTTCAATTAGTTTTCACCTTTCTTTAAAAAAAATTCCCCCCTAGCTCCGTATAAACATTTATTGAAGCAGGGCCCCATTCTGTTTCACATTACCACTGGCAATTTCCACAAATGAGGCCTTTCTTCTTACTGTTTATAAGCTTCTAAAAGTCACTTAAAGGAATGCTTAGGATCAAAGTACTGTGTATGCAGACAAGAAAAATATAAAAGTGTGTCGCAGTGGCAGATGCTATGTATGAAATTTATGTTCAAAATCTTCCTGAAGTGCACTGGCTTCCTAAAAAAATAATTAAAAAAATAAATAAATCCCAAGGATGTCCCATGCTAGTAGTATACATGCTATTTCTTGATGCTGTGACAAGGATTGTAGGAAGTCTCTCAGAGGATATCACTAAGATGACAACCACTTAACCTTTATTACAGACAGCTTTAGTTTCATGATGTGCATTTTTTCACATTAATGTAGTTTTGCTGAAGTTGAAGACTGGAAAGTCGGCAGGTGAGCAGTTTGAGACCCAAGTGATACATGACAGTGTGAGCTCCCTTCTCTGTCCAAGCTCCTGCTGACCTAGCTGCTTGAATGCAAGAAAATGCAAGTACAGTATATAAATAGATACCAGTTCAGTGGGTAGGTAAACAGTATTCTGTGTCTAGGTATGCTTGCCACATGACCACGGAAACTTCTGCAGACACAGACAGTGCTGGCTCTTTGGCTGTAAATGGAGAGGAACACTGAACCCTAGGATCGGATATGGCTGGCTTTCAAGCAAGGGTAATCTTTACCTAGTTTTGTGGGATTTTGTTGTTGAAAAATGAAGACATTTGGGATGAGGATAATTTTGCTCACCTTTAGTTTGCTCCCATTCTGACTCGCTCCCATTCTGCCTCATTTATACTGATGTTCTTAAGGCAGTAACTAAATGTATAGGACATGTGAAGTGACTTTACAGGGTCTTTGCTATGCATAATACAAGTTCTGTTGTGGTTTAAAAATGGCACCAATGCATACTGTTAAGAATGGCACCGGGGCTACTGTTGCGGGCCAGTGCTGGGTTTAGGGCTTAGCATGTGGCAAAACCAGAGTTGACTGAGCTGCCCCTCAGGCAAGAATAGCATTGCTGCCCAGCCACCTCAATTCTGGCCAACTGGCAGCATTGCTCTTGCCATGAAGGGCAGCTCCAGTGGCTCTGTTTTCACTGTATGCCAAGTGCACAAGGTGTTGCCCCAACCCTGCCAATGTTAGTGACAGCAGGAAGCCTTTCAGCAGTGGCTGTTCCATGTCCTGCTTTAACGTGAGGGACTGCATTCAATCAGAATCCCTAAAACACAGTTTTTACACTTGCCAGACAACCCACAGCAAAAACATTTAAAGGTAAAGGTCTCCCTTGCTTGAAACCCAATCGTATCTGACTCAAGGGTTCAATGCTCATCTCCATTTACAGCGAAAGAGCCAGAGCTTGTGTGTGCAGATGTTTCCATGGTCACGTGGTAGACATGACTAGACACCAGAGCAGATAGGCCAGGATACTTAAGAGACCACGTCACCTGAAGAACATTGGTCCATCCCACCAGGGCGGATCGGAGAGGCTCTCTTATTATTCCATCGGCTAGAGAGGCGCATCTCTCTAGCACCAGAAGGAGGGCCTTCTCTGTATCCGCTCCGGCCCTTTGGAACCTCCTGCCAACTGAGTTATGTCTACAGGCAGAGCTCCTGCCCTTTCGGAAGGGCCTAAAAACCTGGCTGGCAGGGCAGGTGTGGGGCTCCAGGAATGTGGGGTCCCATGTTGGGTGGCTGATCTGATGTGACAGCTACCCTTCTCGCTGTTTTAATCTTTGTAAACTTTTAAAGTTTTAAATTCCTTTTAGTATTCTGTATATTATAGTTTGAATTTTTAAATTAATTTTAAACTAAATTGTAGTATGTGTAGGGGTATAGTGGGATTGTTTAGTTTGTTTTACACTTATATGGGATTTTGTATTGTTTAATTGTGTGTGGGTTTTGTAAGCCGCCTAGAGTCGGGTTTGCCTTATTAGGGCGGGATAATAAATTTAAATAAATAAATAAATAAATAAAATAAAAGACCACCATGATATCTGATGTCTACTAGGTTAATCACTGAAGCTACTGAATCCCAGGAGTTGGTATTCTCAGAGCAGTGGCAGCAGAATCTCAGTACTTCTGTGGCAGGAATAAAGGCTACAGTTATCTAGGAATGGCAGTGAGACAAAGAAATGCTCCTTTCTTTGTCTTTTGCAATAGAGCCTACTTTGCAATGAAAAAGAGTCGTGCCATGATTTTGCATTTGATGAATCAATCCCTCAGATCATATGTACTTTAGTCTGAAGCCACATGAGGGAAAACTGGTGAAGATTTGACTACTGCAGCCTGCAGGCACCCCAGACTTCCTTTGAACTTCTTCTCAGTGCAAGAACATAAAAGAATCATGCTGGATTAGTCCAAAGCGTATCTAGTCCTGTGTTCTATTCATACAGTGGCCAATTAGTAGCCTATGGGGAACCAGCTAAGAGGTCATGAGTATTATTTGTGTCTTCTGTTTCATGTTCTCCAGCACATTATATACCAAGGCATGCTTCCAAGGATCCTGGAGGATGAAATATAGTCATCCTGACTGCTAGTCAGAAATGACCTAAAACTCCATGAATTTATTCAATCTTTTTTCAAAACTATCCACGTTGGCAGCCATAGTGTAGTGAATTCTACAGCTTAACTCTGCTCCCTGTAAGACCTTCCTTTCATATGTCCTGGATCTTCCTCCTTTCAGCTTCAGAGGATGACCCAAGGTCCTAGTATCAAGAGAGTGGGAGAGAAACCTCCATAATTTTATACACCTTGACCACGTCTTCCCTAATTCACTGTTTTTCTGAGCTAAGCAGCCAGAATGATCTGACCTTTCCTCCTATGAAAGTTGCTCCAGTCCCTTGATCATGAGCCAAAGAAGTAAATGATACTGTGAAAAGCTGGTTACTTCAGCCCAGAGTTAATCTTTCTGAAAAAGTGTTTTTCTTTAAAAATCTTGGCAGGAGGCACTCAGAATGTGTCGCCTCACAGATAAGGCATATGCCTACAATGGCTACCAATGCCATTCACCTCTGTCTGCTTGTATTGTTCTCTTCCTCCAGTACCTCAGTTCTGAACCAGTTTAAGTTGTTTGGGTTGTGCATTTCTTTAAAGTGAACCAGGAAGAGTTTTGTTGCTCTAACAAGGTGCCCCCAGAATATGACAGAAACTGTGGTCTCTGGAAAGGGAACTTCTTCTTTGTCAATCTACCTGCTCTATGTTTGCCTTTCCTACATACCGCTGATGACAATATGGGGACACAGGGCTTGATGAGTGTATCATTTCAAAGACCCTATTAGCATACTATGGTTCTCAATACAGTATAACTATACAGTAACTGCATCTTTGTGCAGCTTTCTCACACCTCTGCTACTTACATAGTTTGCCTCCTCACATTCTTACTGGGGATGAATGTACTCTCCTGGACCCCAGACCTATGTACCAGCACCCGTTCTTTACATTACACATACCACTGTGCCAGGATTGAATCTATGCATCTTTGATCATCTGGATCCTCATTTTTGGAATATAATGTTTTATTAAAATTCTGAAATTAGAAGTTGGATATCCTTCAGGGTAGTATAAAGTTTATTCTGTCCACCTTTAATCCATAGGATATATAGCCACTTTTTTAAAATGTTGCTTTTGTTTTAATCAGTATGCCATTCAGGATTCTTCCAACTCTGTCAAAAATATGTGAATGCAAACTCTTATTGTTTGAATTATGTTTGCCCTGCTTGGCAATTCTGGGACAAAGATCCAAGGAGCTACCAGCTGCAGGCTGTCTTAATGAGCTGTTTATTGTGTTCTCTGATATCTTCCTCCTATTTATTTCTAATCTTCTTCTTGTAAGACCCATATGTTCTTGTATACTGTAGTCTTCCTACGTAATGGTACCAGATACCAGTGGGAATATCATTATTTGCATAGTAATCCTAGAATCCAGAGGTCATTTGAACTTTACATTTATCATTTTTCAGAATGAATATTGAAACATATTGATACAAGAAGATTTAACTAGCTCAGAAGACTAGTTCTCCCCCACCCAAGTTATAGGGAAGTGTTTGGTGACAATAGTATGTTGAAAGTAAAATGTTAACACCTGTTGAATCAACAAGGAAGAGACCAACAAATAATCCAATCAGAAACAGTTGTGGTGCACAGATGGAAGAAAAGTACTGTATAATCTTTTGCTGTGGGATATAAAATAATGCCACATATCTACTGATCTTTAATCAGGAATAACAATTAATAGCAATAATAGTTGCTCTTCAGTTTTCAGCAACGCCTTCTTCTTCTTCTTCTTCTTCTTCTTCTTCTTCTTCTTCTTCTTCTTCTTCTTCTTCTTCTTCTTCTTCTTCTTCTTCTTCTTATTATTATTATTATTATTATTATTATTATTATTATTATTATTATTATTATTATTATTATTATTATTATTATTATTAAATGTCAGAAATTATTCTGGATTGAAAGGATTTTTGTGAGAGCTTCCCAATTGATACTGTCAAGAATAAGTTCTTTCCATGTTTGTCTTCAGTATATCCTTCAATTGCTTCTTTTGTCCACCATGCAATCAAATACCTGCCACAAGCTTTCCATAGGTAATATGTTTTGGGAGATGGCTGTCTGACATCCTGACAACCTCATGTTCCTATTGGGACTGCTGAAAGCATAGCTGGCCCGCTGAAGTTGTCGTTTCAAGGCTCTCAAAATGCTTGTAATATGTGTTTTCTCCAAGACATCAGTGTCAAGAAATTTATCTTGGTCATTTAATGTTGAGATATCTCTGAAGAAAGGTAAGATGAAAATGACTGAGTCTTCTTGGGTGGTGTTGTGCCGTAAAGAAAAGAGAATAGAACAATAGCCTTCTACAATCATGAGCTTAAGAGAAAGATTGATCCCACATCAATTTCACATGGAGCCTTGGAGTCTTCGGAAGACAGTGCTGGTTTCAGAAATTCATGACTTCATTGTCAATAACAAAACAGTGGGAGACAGCACTGCCAAGATGTGTGAACTTATCCACTGCAGCAAAGAAATGTCCATATACTTTCAGAACTGGTTCCTCATAAGAGCAAGCTGATACATTGTCACTGGCTTATGGGTACTGATGATTGTAGCGCAAGCATGGAAGTCATGTTTTTAGGGGAAATTATTTCTATTCAAAATTGGATTGCAAATATAGTGAAAGTTTTCTTTTAAGTAAGCAGGCTGTGGTGGCTTGGTGGTTGAGACACTGAGCTTGACAACCGAAAGGTTGGCAGGTCAGCAGTTCAAGACCTGTGCTGCATGACAGAGTGAGCTCCCATCGTCTGTCCCAGTTCCTGCCAACCTAGCAGTTCAAAAGCAAGAAATTGCAAGTAGATAAATAGGTACAGCTTTGGTGGGAAAGGTAACAATGTTCCATGTGTCTATTCATGTCTGCCACATGACCATGGAAATGTCTGCAGACACAACGCTGCTTCTTTGGCTGTAAATGGAGCACCATGCTGGCCGAGAGTTGGGCATGATTGGCTTTCAAGCAAGGGAGATTTTTACTAAGAAGGCCAAACAGCAAAGATTGATCAAACATTACTACAGTATATCAATAGTAATATGGAAACAACAAAGAAGACTTTTTTGTAGGTCTGATAAGTAAAAGAAGTTATCATCTATCTATACTGTAATTTGGATCACTGACAGAGGAGAATTTGCGTGAATTTTGTGGAACCTTCTAATTTATGTAAACCTTCTTAAAACATTTCTTTAAAAACTGATCTATACCAGAAAACAAGAGATGAGTTTTTTTTCTGGAAAGGAAGGAAGGAAGGAAGATCAGTTTTAAACTCTTTTAATTTGATAAAAACTGCTTCCTTTTATTAAAGGTTCTCATATTTCTAACATCCCATCTGGAAAAGTTTGCAAACAAACTTTGAGGGTGGGGGGAGAGAATATGTGAAAAGAAGAAAAAGAAGAAGAAGATTTCTCAGAGTAATACTGAGAGGCTGCCTACAATGGCAGTTTGGGTTGGGTTGGGGCATGCATTCTTTGATCTCTAGCACATGTTGATCAAGCCGATCCATCCCAAGCACACCCCATTCGGAAGCTCTGTCAGGGGGCTCAATTGAATTGCCCTGATCTATTTTATCCCATCACAAGCAGATGTGTTAATTGGGGGAGAGATAAAATAGAGTGGGGCTGCTTTACAACTGCTTGGCAATCAGGTGTAAAGTGGCTTTTACCTCCATGCCTGTCTCTGAGTCCAGATCAGTGGTTTGTTTTTAAAAAATACAACCATAAACCAGCTTTTACCCACCCACCCTGCCACTGATAAGATTTAGAAGTGGCTGCTTCACAGCTAATGGGGCTCCTGCAGCCCCATTGGAGAAGCAAGATGCTATCTGGTTGTGGGAGTTGTGCCAGACATCATTTTACTCTTCCCCTCTGATTTCAAGTGAGCTTTAGAAAACTGCTCTATGCTGGCCCAGTGCCTCTGATGCTCACTGGATCTGGAAAAGAAGCAAAAAGAAAAATAACTGCAATTTTTGGAGGAAGTGGTAAAGATCTGAAATCTTTAAACCCCTACAAACAGTTATTTTAGCAGGCAAATAGAAAAAGAAAAATGCAAAAGTCTGGCAGGTTCATGTAGCTTAAATCAGTTCTATGGTGATAAAGAAGTTGATTTGCATGGTGAATCGAAAATTGGTTTTTCAACATTTTCAGCATCAGGAATAGGAGCCAAACATCTGTTCTGGTGCTACAACCAAGGACATCATGTAGACACCATGCCTTAAAATGTGAAGTTCAGTCCATGAACTGCTGATGCTGAACAAACATTGATGACACCCCTTTATCTTACAGAAACAAACCTTGGCTCAATTAAGTTGTGCAGACAAACAACGGGTACTGTTCTCTTGAAGCTTTTCATCACAAATGAAGGATTACAACAGCCTTCACCACTCTCATGAATCGCTTAGGTTACAATGTTGTCTGTTGGCTACATCCCCAAAACAGATACTTCCCCAAAACAGATACTTTCTAGATGTGTTGAATCACACTGCTTACAAAAACTTCCCATATATCTATGTACACAGTAATGCCCATTGCCCCCAGTGCTGACTGAGGATGGTAGAAGTTGAAGCTCATCACAATTTCAAGTTGTCTAAGACTGGGTTACCTTGGTTTTTTCTCCTTTGAGGCAGACCTCTGAATACACACATTTATCCATTCTTTCCCCTTACTTCTTCTCTCCACACAGCCCTCTGATAAACACATTGTTGGAAGCAGCAATGGGATTGGTGGGTGAAGATGACGTTATTTATTTATTTATTTAGACTTATTTCACCACTCCCTCACCAAGGAGACTCCAGGCGGTTTACAATGCAGGAAACAATATTAACACAAAACACTCAAACACACAATACGCATAAATAAAACATCATAAAATTCTAAATTCTAAAAATCTAAAAATCTCAAATCTAAAATTCAGATGGCAGAATTGACCGATAATCATATGAGTCAGCGGGGTGGTGGTCCAGTAGCAGCACCCCACACCTACTGGGCCAACCTTGTTTTTATATCTCTTCTAAAGGCCAGCAATTGTCGTTGGAGGTCAGTTGGCAGGATGTTCCAAAGGGCTGGAGTGGATACCGAAAAGGCCCTCCGTCTAATGCTGGAGAGGTGAGCCTCTCCAGCTATTGATACCCATAGAGAGCCCCTCTGGTCCGCTCTAGTGGGATGGGCAGATGTTCTCAGAGTGATACGGTCTCTTAAGTAACCTGGCCCACTACCATGTATCACTACCAAAGATCAAAACCAGCACCTTGAATTGCACCCAGAGGCACACCAGCAACCAACGGAGCTCCTGCAACAAGGTTGTGGCATAGTTGTAACAACCACACCCCAAAACCGTGTGGGCTGCTGCATTTTGCACCGGTTGCAGCCTCTGGATGGTTATCAAGGGCAGCCCCATGTAGATTGTGTTACAGTAATCTAAACGGGAAGTAACCAATGCAAGTGTGACCATAAACAAAGAGTCCTAGGCCAGGAGCGGGTGTAACTGGTGAATCACTCGAACTTGAGCAAAAGCCCTCCTGGGCACAACTTCCACCTGCTCTTCGTGCAGGAGTCGTGAGTCCAGAAGGACTCCCAGATTATGCACTGGGTCTGTCTGGGACAAGACAGCCCCATCCAGTTCCAAAGATGGTAACTCCTTGGACAAAACAGAACCCCTTGTCCACAGCCACTCAGCCTTGCCGGGATTCAGCTGTAGCCTGTTGTCCCCCATCCAGACCCTCGCAGGCTCCAGGCACCTGGAAAGGACTTTGACTGCCTCGCTGGGATCACCAAAGGCAGAGATGTACAGCTGGGTATCATCAGGGTATCACTGATGATACCTCACCTCATGGGAACGGATGATCTCTCCCAGTGGCTTCATGTAGATGTTAAACAAGAGAGGCGAGAGCACCAAGCCCTGTGCTACCTCTCATAGGAGGGGCCTAGGGCTGGACCTCTTGTCTCCCAACAATGACTGGCTTCAAACTCTAAGGAAAGAGGAAAACCAGGACCACACCGTGCCCTGTATCCCCATCCCTCAGAGCACCGTGCCCTGTATCCCCATCCCTCAGAGCCTATCCAGAAGGATACCAGAAATGTTCTGATTGTGGCAGGATCATCACAAAGTTAGCCTACTTTTTTAAAACTACGGTACTACTTTTTCTTCCTATTATTGCTGTCAAGAAAACACAGTATACAACTAATTGATGATCAAAGCATGGGCATGGCACAATGTCCATCTCATCCTACACCACAGTAATCCTTAATGATAGTTGGATTGTCACAGGAGAAACATGTTGCATATTTGAGGTTATTATGTCTGCAGTTGTTAAAAGCTGCCTCTTTAATTCTGTTCTTTTACTGTGTGTATATATATTTAAAAAGTTTATAAACTGTTCTTTTCAGGCAAATTGCAAAACTGATACTAGGATTAACCAATAGTATCATACAATTATATCACCAGGTAAACTCCCCATCTAGCAGATGTGTTCCTATATACACAATGGAAAGAAAATAATTGCTGTTGGATTTTAAAAATAATCTGTTCACTGAGAAGCATTTGCAGAAAATGACAGTGTTCGAAATCTTACCTTTCACTGCAGGTACTGCCTGGAAAGGTCTTGATTTTGTGTCAGATTAGATTATGTATAACTGGTTTCCTTCCTCTGTGTAGAACTATGTGGGGATTTTTCTCTCAACATGGCTTTTATTCAAGATTCACTTGAGAAGAATAAGTGGATCCCACTGCCTTATACTGTGTAATTCCTCCTTTACTTTATGCAGTCTTCTGTGTTCTGCTAAACGTTGAGAAAGCAGATATTAACCCTAGAAATTACATGGTCTTCTTCTTCTTCTTCTTCTTCTTCTTCTTCTTCTTCTTCTTCTTCTTCTTCTTCTTCTTCTTCTTCTTCTTCTTCTTCTTCTTCTTCTTCTTCTTCTTCTTCTTCTTCTTCTTCTTCTTCTTCTTCTTCTTCTTCTTCTTCTTCTTCTTCTTCTTCTTCTTCTTCTTCTTCTTCTTCTTCTTCTTCTTCTTCTTCTTCTTCTTCTTCTTGCTGCTGCTGCTACTACTACTACTACATAATGTATAACACTGATGTAAGGAACTTCTTCACAACAGTTGAAGATGACCAAATCTTAGTCACCAGTGGAGACAGAAGACCTTATTTAGATTGATTATGGATGCCTCCAACTGAATTAATTTCATGAGGCACATTATTCTCTCCTTTCCACATCACTTGTGTTATTCCTTGTCTACTTGATTTCTATCTGTCCCTAGGAGCTCCTCCAGGCTGTCAGTACAGCAAGGTAACCCTGAGGAAAGAAATAGTAACTGCCACTGAAAGAGTCAGCACCCTTTCATCCCTCAGCACACTCCTCAGTACAATACATTCATCGTGACATAGTGTCATTCTTGGGTATGAGGAATGGGTGGAGGCCACTGTGTGATGGACATGGCAGGGAGCTTTCTGAAATTGCAGCAAAGAGCACCACAGGGCAATAACTGCAATGAGGAGCTAAGCAAATTAAGAAACTGCTGCTGCAAAATGCTAAGTATCATGGAGAAATGTTCAGAAATTGTTGGATCCCTCCCAACCCTTAAAATGCCACTTCCAAACTTTCTTGTTGCAGATAATTAACTATGTTCTGGCAAGCAATTTCACCTCTCTCAGGCATAAATGTACAATTGTTAAAATTCATCTACCTCGTCAAAGTTTTGAATCCATTTGAAGCATGTACCTAAATATTCTTTAGTCAATAGAAGAATGCGTGCAAAATGGCATATATTTCACACAGACATTTGCCTTGAAAAATATGCATGGAATTAGCTAATTAATCATCTACTGGGTATCATCAGAAGGGCTGAAATCACATTTTTTGTTATACAGTAATCTAACTGCATGATTAACCTGGTTAAATGACTGATTTTGATGCTTGTCAGATAAATGTTATAAGAAGAAGTTGTTTTTTTCTTTGGAGACCATGAATAATCCATCTGCTAAACAAAGACATTGTTTTCTTTTCTAGGAATGAATTGAAACTGTTTTAGGGATTTTTTTTAATTTAAAAAAGCCCTAAACTAAAGCACATAATAAAGACCAACATCCTTTAAATACAGTTGTACCTCGCTTAAAGAGCATAATGCGTTCCACAGGATTGCTCTTTAAGCGAGTTTGCTCTTTAAGCGAAACACCATTGTAAATGACCAATTGTGTGGGGGATTGCGAACCCCGATTTATTTGTTAAGCGAGTTTTTGGTTGGTTTTATTTGTTAAGCAAAGTGAACATTCAGAGAAAATTCTGCTCTTTAAGCAAGTTACTCTTTAAGCGAGGTGCTCTTTATGCGAGGTTTGACTAAACAATTGGCTGTTTTAGCAGCAACAAGAAGGTTTTTCCTTTCCAATCTTGTCCCCTGCTGATGGCCCTCTAACAAACATTAACCTTCATTTGACACAGTATTATTGCATGCACTTAACCCACAGAAACAAGGGCAAAATGTGAGCAGTTTTATGAGAGGGTTGAATAAGTACAGTATGTCATTAAAGTTTAGTTTTCACTATAGCTGCTATATGCTGTCAGTGTTTTAAAGATAAGAGATGCTCATCACAGGATTATTGTTGCCTTCCCCCAGGGGTGTGCTGGGCACCATGGGAGGGCGCTTGACAGGGGTGAAGGGTGGTGACCAAGGGATGGGGAGAAGGCTGCCCCTGGAAACTGCTTGGTCAGCACCCCTCGCTTGCTCCGCCTGGTGCTAGGCACTTTAGAATAAACCATTGCTCCAAGCTGAAGGAGGGAGCTTGGAGCAATGGATTAATCTAAAGTGCAGTGTGCTGGACAGATAAAATAATAATAACAGTAGATAATAAAATAATAATACAATTAATATTTATGCCCCAGGGCACCAGAGGTGAGGGAGCACTGGGATGAATCCCCCTGTCCCGGTGGCCCAGCCCATGCCTGCCATCCCCTCAGGGCCATAGCCAGGATTCTAGATGTGGGTGAGCAAATATTTTTTCAGGATGGGCAACAAAGCCTCTTATCAATGCATTCCTATGGGAAATCGCGCTTTGCCAGGGTGGGCAAACTGCTAACTAGGATGGGGCAAGCCCGCCCTGGCCACCCCCTGGCTATGGCCTTGCCTCTCCTCTGAGTTTTCATGACCAAGTGGGAATTTGAATCCAGGTCTTATCCACTGTCCTTAACTTGGATTCCTTGGGGTCGTTATTCAGTGAGCAATCCATGCATTGGTAGACATCTCCGCAATGACATTCTACACATGAAAATGGACTAATAATATCTTCTAGTGTTTGGGTGAACGTCCCCTCCCCTGTACATTGGTGGATCTTAGTTTTCTGCTGGATTTACTGTTTGGCACTGGATTAATGAAATCAAGTCCATTTACATGTGGTTTTTTTTTTTAGCTATTTGGATATCATGTCACCCACTGGCTAGGCAGACCATGATTTGTGCCCTCTGCTTTCACCTTGCCCAAGGGATCCATGCCTTTAGTTGTATCTACTGTAACTATACACAATAGCTTTTTAAAAAACCCTTCTTTACCAAAATTCTCTGATTTTGAATGTAAGAGGAAGTGAAAACAACATGCCCATTTTTTTAAATGAAAGGAGACTAGCTGCTGTCCAAGAAAAAAGGAAGCCGATTAATCATACGGCACTAATGCTATTATGATACTAATGCTACTACTAGGAACTTTCTATATTTATCTGTGCTTTGTCAACAATCCAGTTAGATGGCTTCAGAAAAGATGGCTATAAAAATCACATGGCAACCATACAACAAATTGTGATACACACTGCTGTAAATTGTACTTTGTTTTTAGTCTTTGATGGAATTCCAAGGGTTGGTTTATACCCACAAAACTCTTGAGGGCCTGGGACAGAAAACTGAAGGACAAGGCTGTAGCCAGGATTCTAGATGTGAGTGGGCAAATATTTTTTCAGGATGGAAGGTACCTCGGTGGTGGAAGGAGGCCAAGTATGTAACTTCACATTCGAACTCTGATTCCAATGGTCATGGAAGCAGAAGAGGCCATTGCAGATGAACTGGCTGTGAAGGCACACCTTGTCCATATCCTCAACATTATAGCAGTCCATTGCAGTTCCGGTGTTAAATCCAACATGTCTCATTTCATATGTGCCACAGTAGATGGCTCTGGATCATAGTGTGTGGGTCACTTCATCGCAAGCTGAGATCCACCTTAAACAAATTCACACCAGTGGCATTTTTCCTGATTGCCTTGGAGTGGCAATGCCCATCCTGACCACCCCCTGGCTTCGGCCCTGTTGAAAGACATTCCTTCTGCACCATAAGAATCTGCCTGTAGTTTAAATAATCTAAAGCTCTTTTCCAGATGTCCCCACCTTCTATGATTAGATGGCAGCTCTCAGGGACAGGGCCTTTTTAGTAGTAAATTGCCTGCTCTCCCCAACACTTCCTTATCATCATATAATATCTTCTAATGTTTGGATGAACACCCCCAACCCTCAAGACCTTAGTCTTCTGTTGGCTTTACTGTTTGGATTAATGAAAGCTTTCAGTTTATGAGTTTAGAAAGAAAGAAAATAAATTGATGTAGGTCACATTCATTTGGGAATTAATGTTAAGAACATTCATTTAAAGGAATGGTACAAGGCATAATTTAACATTAAAACTAATAATTTTTATATTCACATTGGCAGAGACTGGAATTCTCTTAAGGGCTGTGTTTTGTTAGTAACAGAACTAAACTTCAGTTGCCATGTGATTGCAGGAGTGGAGGTTAAGTAAAGCAGCTTTAGATTTCTATCGCTGAGTCATTACAGCATGGGCAGGGATATTGCACCTCTGGATTTACAGTTTGCTTAAAACAGTGAAGCAATTTAACTATAAATGTCCCACCATCATGAGAATAATGCTTTAAATAGTGGTGCCTGATAACATCAGCTACAATCAAATCCTTTACCATTAGTTTTTAGACTAATTTGTTCCTTTCTTTGGAGAAAATCTGAAGACGTGATTTACATTAATCTGGAAAGTTTTTAGTCCACTATTTTGTCAAGAGAGAATTTTAATTTAGAATACATGGCTGCACTTAGAAGAAGCTAGTTTCAGGTCATGTGTCTCAGGTCAAACAGCCAGGTTTCCAAACTCCTATTGGTAACATTCTCATCTTCATTCCTCAATGCTTTGCCTTTTATAGGTTGAAAAAGCACACCTAGAAATCGTTGTTGCCATTGGCTGCAACTCGATCTGAGCATACATTCCCCCGCCCCCGCCCCTGGGCACTGGGAGGCCTAGTCTTGGAGGCCAGCTGGTTCTGGGCAGCCTTCGCCCTTCAAGGCAATCAGGAAAAATACCACTGGTGTGAATTTGTTTAAGGTGGATCTCAGCTTGCGATGAAGTGACCCACACACTATGATCCAGAGCCATCTCCTGTGCCACATATGAAATGAGACATGTTGGATTTAACTGCAATGGACTTCTATAGTGTTGAGGATATGGACAAAGTGTGCCTTCACAGCCAGTCCATCTGGCATGGTCTCTTCTGCTTCCCATGACCATTGGAATCAGAGTTCCTCCTCTGTTCATTTTGCCATTGGACCCAATAAGATAGTTTCCAGTGGTATTTCCTCCATTGAGGGGGCCATTACCCCACCTAAAGAGGCTCATCCACCATAGCCATTTGCCCCTTTAAGAAGGGAGGTTATTTACCGCTGCCTGTTGTGATCCAGTCCTTGTCGGACTCTGAAGATGACCTGGATCAGGGGGCACTGCCTATGCCTAGCCCAGTTCTGCCTGCACCCTAACCTGAGAGTGTCTTGAGCCTAGGGTTGCTATATGTCCTGGAAAACCGGAATTGTCCTGGATTCGAGGTTGGGAAAATTGTCCCAGCTGGTTCAATAAAAATCCTGTTGAAGTCCCTGATTTTATCACGTGGTCCAGGAAAGGCAGAATCCTTCTCTCTTTTTCCAACCCAAGTGGGGCCGGTCTATTTGGAGGGGTGTGTGTTTGAGAGAGAGTGTGTGTCACTGCCTCCTCCTGCACTCTTGCTGTTCCCCCACTCATGCATTTGGCTCTGCAGAATGAGGCTGGTGAGACGAACGCAGAATTACATACTTGGCCTCCTTCCACTGTATCCCGATTGGACGGTACCTTGACAGGTGTTTCCCTCCACCACCAGGCCTCCAATGGCCCTTGGCCTCCGGCTCTCACTAGCCCGCCTTCCTTCCCTCCCTTCCTGAGAACTCATTAGAAGAACGGTTGTTCGCTTCTGCCTGGTGGTGACATGAAAAACACTCACCCACCCATGTACCTCTTCCACCCCAAAAGAAAGAGAAGAAGGAAGAAAAAGTGGAAGAGGGCAAGGGAGCTACAGTATTTGCATGTTCATTTCTTAGGAGCCAATGAGAGAGGAAAGCCAGAGGGGGCACCTGCAATGAAAGTATGCCATTCCAGACAGGTCAAAGATCCTGAAATCAGCACATGTCAAAGTAGTCTGTGGAGTTTCTCAAACAAAATTGTGTATGTGTGTGTGACACATACACACACAGAGGAGAGGGAAAAAAAGAAAAGGGGAGGAGGTGGCTGGAGAAGATGTATGGCTTCCTTTCTGGATAGGGTTGCCAAAAAAAGGCCGGGTTATATACAAAATAGCCTTTTTTTAAAAAAACATAATATAATGACAGCTATAAAACACTTTCACATTAAATATATCAATACATAAATGAATTTATTTACAACAGTTAATTTTTGCACCAACCATGTTTCACAGAAGACTGTACTTTAGGTACTTTGGCATTTTTTTCATTACACTGACACATAAGTTCCTAAAATTCAGCTGTCATTATATTATGTTTGTTTTTAAAAAGGCTATTTTGTAGATAACCCACCCATTTTTTGTCAAGTATACTTCTTTCCCAGTTTTGTGGAAGAGAATTATGGCAACACTACCTGAGTCAGGAATCTCAGCCTGCTTCTGCCCAAGTCTGTTGTCCCCAGCAGATGACCTGTCAGATCAGAGGTCTGACTTTGACAGTATTCAGCCCTCAGTTAGTGCAGAAGGCAGCTACATCTGAGGTGCAGGGAAACTAGAACTAAGTACCAGAGAAGGCTCCCAGGTGATAGCAATTAGCTGGGAGGCTTATAAGCAAGCTTGTTGCAGTCTTCCAGCATTGGTACAATTCTTCAGTGCAAAGACTGACACCCTGCTTGACTTCAGATAAGCTGCCTAGACTCTGACCTGCCTGCCATGACTGACTTCTCTGCCAACTCTGACAATGCTCCTGGACATCCTTTTGACTAGACACTTGCTTGAACTATCACTAACCAGACCTTGGCTTGCTCTTTGGACTTTGCTATCTGGACTCTTCTTGAATAGACTCTCTGTGTAGGGCTGCTGTGTGGCAACTGTGCCCATGGGGGAGGGTCAGCACACCGCCCAACACTCAGAATTGAGTCGCTAGCTGTACAGTCTACACCATTACCATTCTAAGGTGTCTGGCCAGACACTAGCACCTAGAAATAAAGCAGTTCTTATTAGTTCTAGAAAGCTCTGGTAATTATTGTACTGCCTATGTAGTCTTGGGCAAGCAGTATAGTCAGTGATGGGATGTTACCGGTTCGGACTGGTTCGCCTGAACCGGTAGCACCCCATCAGGAGGGGTCATGGGGTGGGGTGGGGTAAACCCCCGGGCAACCGGTTTGGTCGCCTCTCTGGCACCCCTCCAGAAATGTATTTCCAGGCAGCCAAAATGGTTGCCCGGAACTGCCCATGCATCAAACCTCCATTTGACGCATGCACAGTTCTATTTGTTAGTGTGCATGTGTCAAATAGAGGTTTAATGCATGCACACAAAAAAAGAACTGTGCTTGCGTCAAACCAAGGTTTGACGCACGCACAGACATTTTTTATTTTGCTCCACCCACGACATCATGACATCATGATGTCAGCTACACCCACGACGTAATGGGTGGGGTAGCGGAAAATTTAACAACCCACCACTGGGTATAGTTCCAGGGTGTCACCAGAATGAAAGACTAGTAATCTGAGGATTTTATACCTAGGAACCCCTACACACAATAATTATCATTAAAGGCATTTTATTGTTCATATTCAGCCAGGCTTCAGTCAAGTGCCCAGCAGTCAAGAAAGGGGTTGTTAAGAATTTGGTGCAGTACTTTAAAAAACCCACATGTACTTAAAAACATTGATTTCAGAATGTTTAATATTATAATAAAATTTAACTGTATTTAAATATGTTAGTTGTTTATTTGTCTTCATACCTGTTTCAAATCATCTTGTGAATCACCTTGAATCTCAGTTCTGGATGAAAGAAAGGATACAAATACAATACATCTATAAAATGCAGAGAATAAATATACTCATGAACAGCACAGCTGCCTAGCTGACTGAAATGTTGCACTTTACATGGCAGGATTTTGTTGTATCTCAGGTGTAGTATAGGACATCTGTCAACGGGGCATTCTCCCATAAGGGGAGGGGGAAACCAGCACCTTATATATCTATTTACACCATAGAGTAGGGTTGAGTGTTCAACCCCTCCCCCCCATCTCCTGGCGCTTGGTCTTAAACTAGCAAGATTGCACTGATGTCGAGGCGAACTGACCCTTCCTTGTCTTTGTAGTTAAGTGCTGCACCAGTTTAAAACTGATGAGGAAAGCATCTTTCTACTGTAAACTGTTCCCAGACTTTGTAAAACAGTAAAATTACTCAAGCACAAATACTTATCAGAGATCCAATAAGGTTTTATGTGCCTTGTAAGAGCAATATTACATGTTTTATGTTTTTTCAGGTTTTGGTTTAAAGTACATCTACTTTTCTCAACACATCTAACACAGATTATTTCACCATCACTGGAGATGTGTAAACAATTCTTTGTTGCAATCCCCCATGAATACTGGTGTCATTATTGCCTTTGTGGTCTGAATAAAACATTATTCTTTCTGAACACACATGGTTCTCATTTGAGAATGTCTGCTACCCGGAATATAATTATCCTTATTTTATTGCAATCAAGATATATACTGTATAGTTTTCAGTCCACTAGAGGTTAGCTGCTATTAGGCAAGTGAAACTACAGTCCTTATTTTTTAAAGCACTGGTCATTTTCTTCAAGTAGTTTCTTCAAGCTCAGTCTTATCAATGGAAACTGGGATAACCATTGAGAATTCTTGTATATGTGGGACTGAATAGTGGAATAATGGTATGTCCAAGAAATGCTGAGCTACAGATAAAAAAAATTGTGGAGATATAAAATTTATGATAATATTGCTTATTCTGGTTGCTGAAACTTATGCTATGCTATATCTTCTTTGGGAGAAAGTTTGTCCCAGGGAAGGTCTTTCAGCTTGTTTGCCTCCAGATGATGTAGATTCCAGCTGGACCATAGATGCCACTGGAGTTACAATTCCACCTTTCTGGTCCTTGAGATTTGCACATAGCAACAAATAATCTTGTCTCAGATCTGGCCTTAGTCAGCCCTAAAGAATGGTCATTATTAAGAATACAGTATAAACAAAATAGATATCCCTCTTTCCATCTCAAGGCCGTAGCCAGGGGGCCCTGGGGGGAGCTCTCCTGAGTAAACAGCTCCCCCACCCCACCCCGTGGTGTCAATATTATATATGTGAGTGTGGCATTGTTGCCCCTCCTGATTTTTTTTTGCTTTGCTCCCCATCTTGAATCCTGGCTACGGTCCTGTTCCATCTGATACTGACAGGAAGAGGAAACATCCATGATGCCCTACAAAAGGAGCACCTTTTGCTCAAAAACCATTTTTCTGAATAGCAGAGAAATTAGTGATTTGACCATGTTTAAATTCCTGTGTATCAGAAATATGATTTCTGGCCTTCTGATGACATTGGCTGGTTAGTTGAATTTATATCCTGCTGTATTCCTGAGCCACTCGATACAGTCCTGAGCCACCCAACACCCTTCAGGGATGGCTAATAGTGCCATCTGCTAAAAAATGGAGACAGACTATCAGCTCCTCTTACTGTTACCTCTGGTGTTCCTTTTGACGCTTCTGCCTCAAGTGCCTTCATTGAGTTGTGAAGAATGGGGACCCCACCTAATGCTGAGGTCTTCATGAGGTTGGTAGTGAGATTAGTGAGACTGATGGACTGGAGATCGGAGGCAATTCTCCTGCGTCCTCAACTTTTAGCTACAAAGACCTCCACTCAGTCCCCAGTCTCGGGGGTTCTATATGTACCTACAGTACACGTATCTAGTGCCATACAAGGGTATAACTCCTCTCTAGCTTTGCCACATTCCTCTCTACCTGAGACAGATGGATCCTTTAGGTAGTATCTTTCCTCATCTTCCCATCTTCCTTTACTCCTGCCTCCCCTCCTTGGGACCTGGGCTCTACCCCCTTGTCCACATGGGCAGCAGCATCTCCTTTCTTCCACTTGCCTGCTCGCCTCCCATGGCAGTGCTACCCAGTGGTGGGCATCAGCAGGTTCACACCAGTTCACCAAAATCGGTAGCAGAAATTCTGGCTGGTCCCACCCATCCAGGTTTTGCAATAAAGTAGTCCTAATATGGGTGCAATGCAGGGCTTTCCCCTTGGCCACGCCCACCATACCATGCCCACAGTATGGTAGTAACTTTTTTTGCAGCTCACCACTGGTGCTACCCCATGGCCTGGGAGCTGTGGTGGGTGGCACACTGGGGGTGCTCTTAGTGACCCCTTCACACTCTCAAACAAGGATGTTCTACACTTGACCAAGAAAGGTTGTAGCCCAAACAAGGGGCTGGAGGGAAGTCTGGATTGTCTGCTTCACACTCCTCAGGATCTTCACTTGAAAAGGCACTTCCCTCTGCCAAAAGCAGAGATAACCCCACCCCAAAAGAATGATTTCTCTCCCTGTCCCAAAAAGATGTTGCCTCAGCAATAAATCTCATGGCCCTGGGAGAGACGAGGAAAAGAAGAAATAATAATTGTTTCGCTCACGCTTAGAAGTCACTCCAGAGGAGGAGGTCAGACTGCGGCAGCATCAAGAAATGGACATGGGGTTGGGGGAGAATGGAAGGCACCTCCCTGAAAAATATGATCATATTTAGGCACCCCCAGAGTTGTGAGATAAAACTTTAAAAGCAAAAATAGAATCAGGATGTTTTGGCCAATGCTGCTTAAGCCTCATTGAGTTATTAAACTTGTGCTGGTTCAGTTTGTAGATAGAGCCTTGCATGACTGGATGCTTCCATAGTGTACCTTACACATATAGAAAGCCAACATGGCAGATAACAAGCTATATTAGACCTCCTTTATGGGCTCATTTTCATTTGGGAGGCAATTTTTTGTTACATGACCATTACCCTCATCTACAGGTTGAAATAATAAATCTGCCAGGAGGCAGATTTACTGCTTCAGTGAGAACCAGGGAAACCATGACTATTGCTTCTCAAATTGGCCAATATGCCCATTTCTAATTCATTGTCATTGCAGTTAATCCATAGCACACCGCAAAGCTGCCTATGCCACTCTGTGCACTCAATAAATAGATTTTCACCCACATGGACAGTAACAGCCCCACAAATTACTGAAACATTCACTTGTATCCTTACAAGTTTTATACAGACATCAAAAAGCAAAAGTACTGCATTATATACATTTATTTAACATTGGAAATTCACTCACGTCTAAGAATACAAAAAGAAAGAAAAACTTGGTAGAAAGATTTATACCACCCATACCCAGCTGAAATGAAGTTGCACAAAAATTGAATAGAAATTTGCTTGTCTGTGTTGAGCAAAATGGAATACTGAGAACAAGCAAGTGACAAGCCTGGTATAACTTGTTCTGTAAGGGCAGACCTAGGGTTAGCTCTAGGCCAGATGTGGGGAATATTGTTTCTAAGTTGCCATTTTATTTCCTATTGCTGAACTGTTAAGAGTCAGAAACATTTCCTGATCTCTCACAAATCCTGTACTGACAACAAGAACATAAAACCTAGACAGGAGTATGAATATGAGAAGAAATATATAGGTCAAACTGAAGACCTATCTAGTCCATCATCTAGGATTACTTGCTTCTGGGAGATCCATAAACAAGACCTGAGGGCAGTAACACCATCTCATTTGTGTTCTCCAGCAGCTGGTAGTCAAGGGGAACACTGCCCTGAGACTGCAGATAATCAACTCTAGTCGTCATCACTGAGAACCTTTTTCTCCATGAATTTGTCCATGTTGAAGTATTTCTTTTTATCTGTTCCTGAACCTCCCACTGTTCAGGTTCATTGAATGACTGGAGTTTCACATTAAATATATCAATATATAAATGAATTTATTTGCAACAGTTAATTCTTACTGTATGAGGATCTGTTGTACTTCTGAGAAGTCGTGTCACGGTCAACTCTTAACATCCTCAGCTCCAGGAAACACATGAGTCACACTGATTGGGCAGTGGTGTGAGGTGAGGACGTTAAGATTTGTCTCCAGGTATACTCCAACTCCAATGTAGCACAAAATCATTCATTTGATGGCGAGAGATCAAATTTATTTTAATGTTGTGTTATAATACACAATCAGTAAGCTTAATTTGTGGGCGAAGCCAATGTAAAAAACTCATAAAAATAAGTACACATAAAAATTCAAATTACATAGACATAAAAATACATAGAAATACACGTAAAACACATATAATACACATTAAAATAAATACACGTTAAATAGACATAAAAACACATAAAAATACAAATTAAATACACATAAAATGCATAAAAATACAAATTAAATACACATAAAACACATAAAAATACACATTAAAAATAAATTCACATTAAAATACACACCCACACCCCACACCACATCCAAAGGTGAGTCACTTACCCTGGGGAGCAGGCTATAGGAGTTTCAGGCTAGCAGCTTCTCTTCCTCCTCCCCGCTTGGGAAGACAGCAAGGAGGCCGTGCATGTGCGCTAAATGCTGTAGGCGTACATCCACACCAAGTGCTGCATGTGCAGTGGGGGAACCGGCCAAAAGGTAAGCCCCCCGAGGTGGTTCCCTACAAAAGCTGTTACCGGTTCTCCGGGACACTGGGAAAAGTTACTACCAGTTCTGGCGAACTGGTGCAAACCTGTAATATCCCATCACTGCTCAGAGCCTTCTCTATGGGCACCCATGCAGTCATCCCAGCACAGAGTTCGCCCTGCCATTCTGCCTAGCAGCCCAATGGAAGCACTTCCTCCTTCCCTCCAGCACAAAGTTCACCCCACCCTTCTGCCCAGCAGCCCAAAATGGGAGCGCTTCCTTCCTCCCCTGTTGCTGTGTTGGCACTTGGCAATAAATAAGTGGGGTTTGGGTGGCCATTTAGGCACTTGGTATCTAAAATGTTCACCATCACTGTTTATCCTATTAATGGAGTTCCTCTTTCTGCACCTTTACAAGTTCTACAATATCATTTCTCTTTTCTACTAAGCTACCTTCTGATCAACTTGCTTCTGATTTGCTTAGTGCTCTTAAAAAATTTCTCTTGGGACCTCAGATCAAACATTGCTAAATTTTCACAACTAGGTTGTCCTTTTAAATCATTTTGTGGTTCTATTATGTGCTGGTTCATTGTAGAACCAACAGAGATTGGAATTGCCTCATTGTTGGGGTAAGGAGGGCTTTTTTAAAACCAGATGCATGGATGTGTCATGCAACAAAACCTGATCTGCTCAGAGAATAACTTTCTTCTCCTTTAATTTGCATACCTATACTGAGATCTCAGAGAAAAAAGAAAAACAATTCTATTATCCTTCTATGGGTAAGTCTCGTGTGCAGAATGAGGAGAAAGAGCACAGAGAAAGGCAGAAGTGTCTCCCAGAATTCACTGCCAAGATGAGTGGCTGGTGTAGCTTGTTGAGATAAAACTATCAGGAATTGCATTAAAACTGGCAAGCTGCAAATGATTCACTTTTATCCCCTAATGGCAGCTTCAGTGAGCTCATCATCCTTTATGCCTGTAATGATACTCTCCTGGAATAGGGCAACTCTTGACTTGTGCTTTTGTGTTTGCAAACTAAAAATAAATATGTGAACTAAAGAGTAATTTTGCTAGGCTAGACTTTGGAGATTGTTCATTCCTAGGGTTGCCATAAAGTGGAGGTGACTTGATGGCACATAACAGGTTTATATAAAATAATCCAGGCTATACCATCTTTCTATGAGATGTTTTCAGAATGTGTAGACATACAGTTGTGCCTCGCTTAAAGTGCATAATGCGTTCCACAGGATTGCTCTTTAAGCGAGTTTGTTTAAGCGAAACACCATTGTAAATGACCAATTGTGGGAGGGATTGCAAACCCTGATTTATTTGCTAAGCGAGTTTTTGGTTGGTTTTTTTTTTGTTAAGCAAAGCGAACATTCAGAGAAAATTCTGCTCTTTAAGCGAAGCACTCTTTATGTGAGGTTTGACTGTACAGGCACAAGTAGAACCATTGCAACAGGATAGTTTTATTTTCCCGCTAATGAGTTACTTGGCAGCTTTTGGGAACCTAGCAGCAATTGTAAGATCTTGCAGCCCCTGATAAGTTTGAAGTGGCCTATGAGGTCATCAAGTCCAACCCTCTGCTCAATGCAGGATTCCAAATCAAAGCAGTTCTGACAGAGCATTGTCCATTTTCTTCTTGAATGCCTCCCATGTTTAAGTGCTCACCTCCTGCTGAGATAATTGGTTCCATTGCTGTACTGTTAAAAGGTTTTCCTGATATTCAGGGTGTATCTGGCTTTCTGTATTTTCATCCCATTATTATGTATCCTGCACTCTGTGCAGTGGTGGGATGTCAAAAATTTTACTACCCCATTGTGATGTCATCACAGCGTGGGCGGAGCTAACTAAGGCGTCCAACACCTTACAAAACTGAATCCGGGATAGTGGGGCGGGGCCAACGTCATGACGTCATGGGCGGGGCCAACGTCACGACGTCATGGGCGGGGCCAAAAAATAAAGGAGCAAAAAATGGCTCCAATAAACTGTGCATGCGCAGAAACTCAATCTGATGCATTGCGCATGCATCAGATTGAGTTTCTGCACATGCACAGTTTATTGGAAAATAAGCCATGTGCCGATTTTCGGGGGGCTCTAAAAATATAAGCCACCCCCCGAAAATAAGCCATCAGGCCATTTTTGGCCATTTTGGGGGGGGAAAAAGAATATAAGCCATGGCATGGCTTATATTCTTCCCCCCCCCCCCCAAAATGGCCAAAAATGGCCTTATGGCTTATTTTCGGGGGGTGGCTTATATTTCTATATACTCAGTATATAGAAATATAAGCCACCCCCCGAAAATAAGCAGGCAGCCTGCTCGGACACAGAGAATACACCCCCCAACTCTGCTTACCTTGAAGCTCTGCTTATTTTCTCTCCCGACTAACAGCTGATGAGACTAAAGAGGCTTTTTTTAAAACTCCGGTAGGGAAGGGGGAAAAATTCAGCGATTTGATTGGCTCTCTATGTCAGCTGACATAGAGATCCAATCACATCGCTGAATAGGTGTTTCCCCTATTCAGCGATGTGATTGGCTCTCTATGTCAGCTGACATAGAGAGCCAATCACATCGCTGAATAGGTGTTTCCCCTATTCAGCGATGTGATTGGCTCTCTATGTCAGCTGACATAGAGAGCCAATCACATCGCTGAATTTTTGGAGCCATTTTTTGCTCCTTTTTTTTTTAAAATGCCTGCTGCCGAAGAGAAATCGGGACAGCCGGGACGTCATGGGGGAATTCCGTGACCATTTTCCTAAAAATGGTAACTCGGGATTCCCCCTCTCAAATCGGGACTGTCCCGGAGAATCCGTGACGGTTGGCCGCTATAAGCTAACCTTATGATGTCATGATGTCATGGGTCAGGCCAAAGGAAAAAAAAAGAAAATAAAATAAAAATAAGCACACACACACACCCCTCAACCCACCCCCCACCCCAAACACAAACCCATCGCTTACCTGTTAGCAGAAGTGCCTGGGCAGCATCATGTTGCAAGATGGAAATGGTCATCGTACCAGTTCTCTAGGATAATACGCCTTAATGTAAATGTAAAACAGCTGTACTTCCTTAAGGGTTCTCCAAGTGGAACAGCACAGGTGTAGCTTATTGATGAGGTAACTTCAAGACTTTGCTTAAAAACCCCAAGGCAGGCTGCCAGGCTTTTTTAGGAACTGTGGTAGTATGTCAATACTGTATAGGTAAAGGTATTAAATACACATTAAAATACACACAGACACACCACATCCAAAGGTGAGTCACTTACCCTGGGGAGCAGGCAATAGGGAGCTTCAGGCTAGCAGCTTCTCTTCCTCTTCCCAACTTGGGAGGACAGCAAGGAGGCCGCTCATGCGCGGCAAGCGTTGTAGGCGTCCATGCACACCAAACGCTTGGTGCGCATGCACAGTGGGGGAACCGGTGAAAAGGTAAGCCCCTGAGGTGGTTCCCCCCAAAAGCCGCTACCGCTTATCCGGGACACCGGGAAAAGTTACTACCAGTTCTGGCGAACTGATGCGAACCTCTTGCTGCCCCTCACTGCACTAGCAGTATGGCCTACTCTATTACCATATCAGGATAATCTGGCCAGACTACACCCCACCCTTACCAGTATTTAATGAACCAAGAGGCACAATCTTACAGCATTTTTTCACATTAAAAAAATTACTGAATTTTAGCAAACTGAGGTGGTTCTTGTAACTGTAGCAGAGGCGTAGCTACCGCCGTATCTGCCGTATCAATTATACGGGGCCCCCGGGTCACGGGGGCCCCCAACGTGCGTAAACAAAACAAATCTTTACCCTTCCTAAGGGCCCCCAAAAGATTTTTATACGGGGCCCCGCCAAGGCACGCTACTCTTCTGAACTGTAGTCTGAAGGTCTCCTTGTGTCTGCTCTTTAATTAAGAATTCAGTAACACAAATGTAGTGATTCAACGTTGCGAAATGTCTGCAACTTGGAGTTTGACCTTTGAAACTCAATTAAACTATGTAAATACTGTATAAAGGAGATGTGTATTGTTCACAAATGGCATGCTAATGTCAACTCAAGGAGCACTTGCTAACTTGCTCTTCTCCCCTGAGCATATGCTGCTACCAGAGGAGCAAATATTCACACAGCTTGTTTATGGATTTGCATATGGCAGGTGTATTTATATCCCTTTGGCTTTACTTTTACTTATGGTAATAATGCCAGCTAACTTAAGGTAGACTTGCACATTGTTATCACAGAGGGGTATGTAGAAAGAATAGACTCATTTGTCAGTTTTGATTTCTCAGGTATCTGCACTTTTCAAATCTCAATGCTTTCCCTTTCTGTCTGTCTTATGAAGCAAGTGGGTGAAAAACACAGCACTTCCTTTGGTGCCAAAAATATATTTCCATGTATATAAATATATAATACAGAACATTATCTTCATGTTTCAGAGATACTGTGGTAATCCAGGACACTTGAATTCCAGTGTGGATGTTGCACGTCTGCTGTACACTTCAATTATCTTGAATCCTGCTTAAGTACATTTCCATCCAATTTTCTCTCTGTCAGAAAGAAGTATATTAGAATATGTAAAGTTCTGTATGAAATATCTGGATAACAGTAGCTGGCCTCAGAAATCCTGTGGTAGGTTGGCTTGGAGGAGGGTGTCATAAAATTGGAGTGCACCTCTCTATGTGGATTCCACACAAAAATCAATAAAACCTAAGGTTTGTAGGAGGAAAAAGCATGTCACATTCCCCAAAATATTTAGCAATTCCATGTCTGGGTCTCATGTTAACAATTGATTAGTGATCTCTTTGATCTTAATTTCCCCACCTGATGCACTAAATCAAGATAATGTTTTACACTCTCTTTAACATGGGTCTGAGCTGATTTTACAAGGCTAGGTCTCCATCTAATTCCTTCTTTGTAATGGCATTTCCCCTAGCATTGTGGAAAACAGGTCTAGCCTTTGCTTGGAGAATCGGTATAGATACGGAGATGGCAAGCCTTCGCACTCCAGGTGTTCTGGAACTTCAATTCCCAGAAGCCCTGATCAGCAGGAGTGCTGACTTGGGCTTCTGGCAATTGAAGTCCAAGAACACCTGCAGTGCCAAGGTTAGCCATCACTGGTATAGAAAGACCAGGGGTGAAATGCTGTTGGAAATACTGACCCAATGGGGAAAGCATGCTAGAAAGTAAATACCAATTGGAATTTTCAGGATGGCAAGGAATCGTTTGATGAGGCTTGCTAATCAAGATGGCAATACTTGGAAGTAGGTGAGCTATAGGAACAGTCCTCTGGATAAGGCTGAAAAAGAAATAGTAGATGAAATAAGCTACCCAACTAACTAACTTTGGATGAATGAGTCTGTTGATGGAAATTTTCCCACAAATATACTTTGCTTTTTTCCTGCAATAATTGCTGTTTTTGTTTCTTAACTGTTGGTGAATGTTGTCTCTCTTCTGTTTGGACTTGTTAAAAAATGACTGTACCGCATTGTCCACTTCATTAAAGCACAGGGAAAAAATAGGGCAATGAAATCTTAGTGACTAACAATGTGCTGGTCAATGATCATGATAAAGTGATTTATTTATTTAGTGACTAGTAATACAGGTGACTATCTTTTTTTTTTTTGGGGGGGGGGGAGATAAAAACAAGCCACCAGTCAGATATTAATCAAATGGCAGTGGGTGAGGAGCAACTAGAAAGGCAAGAAGATTGCAAGAGTAAGAAAGCTCCTGAAGATTTCAGATCCACAACTGGTAAGGTAAAGGTAAAAATTGCCGTTGCTCAAAAGCCAGTTGTATCTGACTCTAGGGTTCAGTGCTCATCTCTGTTTATAGCAAAAGAGCTAGTGCTGTTGGCATCTGCATACATTTCTGTGGACATGTGGCAGGCATGACTTGACATCAGAGTGCACAGAATGTTTTTACCTACCAAAGTGGTATCTATTTATCTACTTTTAATTCTTTTCTTTCAAACTGCTAGGTCGGCAGGGGGTGGAACAAAGATGGGAGCTCACTCTGTTGTACAGCACTCAGGGCTTGACCTGCTGACCTGTTGACTTTCCAGTCATCAAGTTCAGTGTCTTAACCACTAAACCACCCCAACTGTAAGAACACATAAATTTCTCAATCTTCATATTGTTGTATTTCTCCCAATTCCTTCTGTATTTTCTCCCCATCTTTGAAACAATATTTGTGATTAATAGAAATGCAGGCTTGTGTTTTTTGAATCAATAATGTAGATTTCTGAGAGATGTTCTCTGAAAAGTAGCAGTTATGTGGCATTCCGGGCTGTAGCTGGGAATAATTGAGTGGTAGACAAAACAATTTTGTGTTATGTGGGGAAACAAAACCTAAGTTTTGATGGACATGGAGTATTGTGTAGTGATTGGCTGGAGTCCTTCAGAGGAAGGGCCAAATTATCTGAGGGGATAAAAGAAGGGGAGAGAAAGGAGTGGTCTCTTTGTCTTTTTGCCATTCTTCGCAAGTTGTTCTTTGGGCTTCTTCAAACTCAGCAATCATATAGGGTTTCCAAACTTAGAAAAGTTTTCATCATTTTAATGTACTATCTGAATTGAAGATGCTTCATTTGCCTAGAATTATTTTGCTTCATGAAACTTTGAATTGAAACCTTCTTTTGCTGAAATATATATTTAAAATATATGAAGTGACTGGATTTGTTTAATTTTCTATCCACTACCTTTCTAACTGTCTGACTCAGCTCAGGATCTGTAAGAAGGCAAACTACCAGTAAATCCTGGATTGCTTAGCCTCAGGGCATCAATTCAGGTGCATTCCCACTCACTTGTAGGTAAAAAGGCTCTACTCAGGAGTAATAGGAATGTCACAATATTCTTCCTGCACTGAAATTCAAACACATTTTTGTTCATTTTTTAAAAAAATCTTACAATTGTTGGCCTCCTGTGACAGTATATATCTTCCCTCTTATGCACCTTTGTTTACACCAGGAGTTCATTTTATTCATTTAATTTATTCAATTTATATGCCACCCTATTTGGTGAAAACCAACTCAGGGTGGCTCACAACATATAATCAAATACCATGTAACAGTTCAATAGAGCAATACAATGTTGTAGTATAATCAAGTATCATACATCAATAATTCAGAACAATAAAATGTCATAAAATACAGTACAATAAAATAAAGTCCCAATATATGTTATAAAGTTCCAAAAATAATTACAAAAAACATAGGAACATTACACAAACTATTACAAAGGGAAAATGTTACCAAAAAGGCTGGGCAAGCAGAGGTGAGAGTCCAGAAGTGGTGGTGGTGGCAGCCTCTCTACCCCAGCCACAAATTAGTCCAGGGGCGCCTGTGGCAAAAAAACTTCTACGGCCTGATGCCAAGGCAGCCTTTAAAGCCGCCGGCCAGAAGCGGTGACCCGGGCACAGGTGGAGAAGATCCCTCAGGGCTGGTTGCCATGGCAGCTCCTTCACCCAGCCGCGGGAGGTTCCCAGGCAGTGGCGGTGAGGAAGTCCTGCCGCCACGGTGGCTTTTGAAGCCCCGGCCAGGGGCTGGGTCCCGGGTGCAGGTGGAAAGAGTCCCAGGACTGGTTGCCATGGCAGCCTCTCTGCCCAGCTGCCAATGGCTCCCAGGCAGTGGTGGAGGTGACCTTTTAAAGCTGGGGCTGAGTCATGCTCCCTCAGACAGCTTCAGGGGCCGGATGGTCATTTTGCCCTTCCTCCACTACATGACACTTTCTGGTGTGGTGGAGGCAGTGCGGGGCCACATGAAATGGTGCCGCAGGTTGCATCCAGCCCATGAACCGCTGGTTGAGAATCCCTGGTTTACATGGTTTAGTTAATATACACATTCTTCCACATTGAGTAAAATCGATCTTTGTTCATCTTCACATTTTAAAGCATGTGCATTGTTTTGTGTACAATTTATTTCCCCACAAAGAGTCTGTGCAATTGTGCAAATTCTCATAGCAAGGTACATTTCTTCTCACAAGAAGCTTTAGGGTGTGTTAAGTTTTGCAGAGCAACCTTCGGGTAGAAGGCAGCAGTAGGAGTCTGAGTACACACTGACAAACATGGTAGTCAAAGCAAGTGAGATAAGTTTTGGTGCTAATAGCTGTTTTGCTGTATGTGCAAAATAAAGTTTAAGTTTCCAAAGGTATTTACAGCAAAAGTCACAAAAGTAAATAGGACAACTTCTCTGTTGGTACTGTTCAGTTTGGTATCAGGTATTTACAGTTCAAGTATGCAAAAGTCCATTAGTCAAGTAAAACAAATATAGTTTGTAAGCTTGCAAAGGAACAGTTCTTAGCAGTTTAGCTTACAGGCTTCAGTTTGGAGTTTCCAGTAAGTAGTTCCTTGGCAGTCCTTTTTGGCAGTTTTCCAATGTAAGTGCCACCAGCTCTTCAAGCAGTTAAACATGCAGACAGTCCAACGACAGACCGCTTTCCTCTGTGCGATATCCTCCAAATGCAATGTCTTACTAAAGGGTGGCTAAAGCCTTGGTTTTAAATACATTGTACAAGGGCTGATGAGCTAATGCAGTAAAGTTGTTACAGCATACATACAGTCAGTGGTGGGCTCCAAAAAATTTTACTACCACACTGTGGGCGTGGTATGGCAAGTGTGGCCAGGGGGAAAGCCCTGCGTTGCACCCAAATTAGGACTAATTTATTTCAAAACTTGGATAGGTGGGGCCAGCCAGAATTTCTGCTATCGGTTCTGCTGAACTGGTGCAAACCTGCTGATGCCCACCACTACATACAGTGTTCTTAAAGAGAAAGTGAATAAGGTATATTATGCTACCCAATTGATTAGGCAGATACTTAGGACCTAACAGGATGTACAGAAAGCCAGTGATGCTCTTGAATCCAATAGATTGCTTTCCCATCTTTACATAATGGAAGCTGGAGGGTAATGGAAAAACTGAAATGATTGCCGCTCACGCCTACCAAATTTCTAGAGACCTTCTGCACATGTGATAAAGGGAACTCTGGAGCCAGGTACAGGCAGAGCTGAGAGCAGAGTGAGAGTGGAAGTCAGAGAACCTGAGGCAACAAACAGAGGCATGACTTAAGAAGCAGTTGGTGAGGAATTAATTGTACATCAAAGCATACAAGAACATATTCAGAGAGATGTTATCTAAGAGTTAAACTACATGTCACATCAAACACTGTTCATCTTGCTAAAATATGCACATGCAGCCTTAAGGTGTGCCAGCCCACCCGGAGAAGGTTTATAGCACAGCTTTGACAATACATAAAAATAGAAAAACCAGGAAAACAGGATGGAAACTAACCAACCAGGTTCCGCTTACTTGCTCAATTGTATTGAGACAACAACCACTAGATAGGTTTTTGACAGCTTTGGCCAATTTAACCCTCTAGGGATCACTGAGCTGGTTGGATAGCACAGTGCTGTAGTTTAGGTATCTTGCTGCAGAGCCAGGGAGTGTGGGTTTGATTTTCCTCTGTACCTCCAGGAAGAAGAGCCGCCCTGTAGCCTTGGACAAGCTGCACATTCACAGAAGAAGCAGAGATAAACCACTTTTGCATTATCTCTAGCTGAAGAGATTTGTCAGAAGTCAGAATTGACTTGATGGCATGTAATGACTATTAGGAACCTCTGAGAGCCCACAACCCCTTTTGCTCGGAATCATAGAAATTTGGCAGCAATTCATGCTAACAGATTTTGGCAGAAAAGTTGTAATGAAGTTGAAATGCACATCTTTGTGTGGATTCCACAGAAAACAATAAAGCCTCTTTATATATATCAGAAATACATTTTAACCCCCACCCACTCACATATGTTCAGTGTCAAACTATGAAACTGGATTTCAAGAGTGTTTCCAGCTTCCTACTTAATTTCAACAGTGTGGTTGGGGGGCTATGGACACTTCCAAAATGTCTGGGGAGGCTAATTGTGGTTTTTGAACCTGTTTGAGATCAGCTCTAAAAAATAATAATACAGAAAACAGGATTTCCCCCCTCTTCTGATGTTTCTGCATCTCAAGGCCTTTCTACTAGCTATCCACTGCTATCATGCAGATTTGAGAGTAGTTTGAACTCAAATGAGCAATAGAGTGCCATTAGCTTTATAAAAGATAAGCTCCTCAATTGTTAATGGGGATCAATCCACCTGCCTGCATTTTTGGACTCTTCTGGGCTATGTGTGTGCGTGCAAGCTTGTCTACCTATGGGGACTGTCATGATGGCCTCCTGCTTTTTAAAAAATCCATCATTACACCATTGCCTGATAGAGTGGACTGTCATACTTGCAGGAGTGATTTCTCCTGAGGCAGATAAGCTGAGAAGATTACTCCCTCAACCATTAAGAAGTGGTGGCTAAGCAGACCCCTCCTGCCCAGGAAGTATCTTTATGTGATTGAAACACAGTCCATCTTCCAGATTCCATCTGTTCAAGAAAAAGCACCTCTGCATGTTGGATTTTTGCCAAATTTCTTTCTCAGCAAATGATGTCCTGCAGATGGTGGAAAACTGTACTTATATTTTGTGGAGAAAAAAGAGGATTAGTTCTAAGAACCACATTATCCTGATGAAAAATGCAGCTGAGGACTGTAAGATAACATCCCAGTGTCTAAAACCCATCTGGTCAAAGGAATGTCCAATAAGAATACAGTTTTCAGTGTAAAAATCATGAGGGAACAAGAAGCGAAGTGTTGAAATGAAGAGGCCTTATCTTAAGTACTCAGTTGGAATGTCATGTGGGAAGCCTGACTCAACAGAGGAATAATTAATGCCATTATCATTAATAGCCTCTGAACCTGGTAATGACTGGAGAAGATTGCTGACCTAAAACTCTTAAGATTATTCTAGACAGTGATGCCTCAGTATACTGAAGTCCCTTTGGAAGATATATCTGAAAAAACTCGAGGCTCTGATATCTCACCATCCTGGAAGCTTGACTTTTGCTTCATGATTTAGAGAAGAATGAATGTTCAGACATATTGTTAGTGGAGCATCATCTCTATTTTTTAAAAATCATGTCAGAATCACACAAAGGTGCTTTCTGGGTTGAAAGGATTTTTGCTGGAGGAGCTCCACTCAGGGGATGTCCAAATAAGGCTCCTTTCATGTCCCCAAGATATTTTCCCACCAAAGTGGTCCCTATTTATCTACTTGCAATTTCTTGCTTTCTAACTGCTAGGTTGGCAGGAGCTGGGACAGAAACAGGTGCTCATTCCGTCATGCAGTATTCAGGTTTTGAATGGCTGACTTGCTGACCTTCCATCTAACACGACAAACTTCTTAACCACTGAGGCATCACAGGCCCATGCTTCATCTCCATGATAGCAGAATACCTGTATTCAGAACATGACCCCAAATTCCAGAGTAGCTGTGTGAATGTTTTTTAGCATTTGAATGATCACCTGGAATATTTCCAAGCAAGGATGAACATTAAGATCTGTGAAAGGAGGTCCATGCACCCACTGGAGCCATCAACCCTTTAGTACTAAAAGGTTCTTCTAGTCTAGGAACTATGGCAACCTGGGCCAATTGCAAATATCACCTCCACTGACATCAGCTGGACAAGAGGCAAATTTGTAGAATCAGAGAAGAGATGATTTACCCCCTTTTAAACTTTCATTTTGTGGACATAGCTAGATGGGTTCTCTTGAGGATGCATTTCCTCTGATCTGGCTCATGAGTTCATTAGAGTTATCTTGAGGGCCTTGAACACCAAGCGATTGATACACATCTGAAACACTCATGTTTGCAACCTCAGATAGACTATGAATCCCATTAGGCTGCCACACAGGTTGATTTTTGTCCTGACTGGCACATATCCAGGAGATTCGAGTAATTGGAAAGAGAGATTTGCAAGCCCACCTTGTTGAAGGTTAACAAAGTAGGAAAATCCCCAAGTACATTCAGGAAACCATTTAGTTCCACCAAATACATAGGACTTAGTTCCATTGTCATTGCTTTAACAGTTAAGAAGTTGTTCATGATATTCAGCCTATATCTGGCTTCAGTGGTGGGGTGTCAAAAATTTTACTACCACACTGTGGGTGGAGTCAATGTCGTGGACGGAACCAATGTCATGACATCATGACATTGTGGGTGGAGCCAAAGTAAAAAAAATAAAATATAATATAAATACAGTACACATAAAAATAGAAATAAAAAACACATAAAAATACAAATTAAAATAGACATTAAATAGAAATAAAAACATAAAAATACAAATTAAAATAGACATTAAATACACATAAAAACACACTACATAAAACACAGACACACCTCAACCCACCCACCCACCCACCCCAAACACAAACCCATCACTTACCCTGGGGTTGGGGAGCAGCAGGCAGGCAGGCAGGCAGGAACAGCAGCAGCAGCATGGCGGCACAGCAGCAAGGCAGTGCAGCAGACTGGCGGTATGGCCTAGCCCGGCCTGGCCTGGCCTGGCCTGGCAGCGCAGTGCAGCGCAGCCTAGCCCAGCAGCGCAGCGCAGCCCGGCCCGGCTGTGCACCGAGGAAAGACCGCTGCCGCCGCTCCTTCAGCTGCTGCACACTTTCTGGGCAGCCCAAAATGGCTGCTCGGAAGTGCGCATACGTCAAAACTCCATTTGACGCATACACACTTCTGTTTTTCAATGGAGTTTTGACGCATGCGCACTTCCGAGCAGCCATTTTGGGCTGCCTAGAGGAGAGATCTGGAGGGCGGCCGGAGAGGTGACCAAATCGGTCACCCAGAGGTTTACTACCACCACCCCGGTGATCCCCTCCAGATTGCTGCTACCGGTTTGGGTGAACCAGTCCAAACCGGGAGCAGCCCACCACTGGCTGGCTTCCTGTAACTTGAGCCCATTAAAATGTGTCCTACACTTTGAGATGATGGAGAACAGAACCTGCTCATCCTCTGTGTAACAATCTTTTAGGTATTTCAAAAATGCTATCATATCTTCCCTCAGTCTTCTTTTTTCAAAGAGAAAAAGACAATAATGCAGGGTAAGGTTGCTTTTTCTGTGGAAAAAGACAATAATGCCAGAAACTATTGAAGATACCAAAAAAAAAAAAAAAGACCAAATGCAAGAAGGAATGAGTCCCTAAAAAGGCAATGGCCATGTGTTTATAAGAGCTGAGCAGAGCTGTTGTGAATAGAACATTTCAGAAATCACTCATTCATAGGGTCCCCGGAAATCAGAGCTATCTTGATGACCTGTAAAAACTACAAAAATGCCCAGTTATTTCAGTCTTTCCTCATAGGACTTGCTTTCTGGTCCTCTGATCATCCTTGTTACCCTCCTCTAAACTTGTTCCAGTTTTGTTAATCTCCTTCTTAAAGTATGGTGTCCAGAATTGAACACAGTACTCTAGCTGATGCCTAATTAGTTCCTGGCAAATTTGTTGGCTTCTAGTTATTATTGCATTGCTTTCAAATTGTTTGTTCCAGAATATTCTCTGGGACTGATGCCAGACTGACTGGTCTATAGTTCCCCAGTTCCTCTTTTTTGCTCCTTGTCAAGATAAGGACACTGTTAGCCGTCCTCCAATAATCTGGCACTTTGCCCCAGGGCTGTAGCCAGGATTTTAGAGGGGGGTTCAGGAGGGGCAACAATGTCACACTTACATATATAACATTGGCATCATGGGGTGGATTGGTGGGCAGGGTTGTTAGCTCAGGAGGGTTTTTGCCCCCCCTCCCAGGCCCCCTCTGGCTACAGCCCTGCTTTGCCCCATCCTCCATGATTTCAAGAAAATAATGGACAGTGATTCTGGGATCTCTCCAGCAACTTCCTTCAATTTCCTTGGACACAATTCATCTGGCCCTGAGGATTTGAACTCATTCAAGGTAATAAGGTATTCCAGGACTATTTGTTTATCAGTCTTAAGATGCAATCCCCTTCTATTATCTTTGGAGGGTAATAAACTATCTGGGGGGGGGGATGGGCAGGATGGGCTAAAGTAAAAACTGAGTAAAGGTAAAGGTTTCCTTTGCTCGAAAGCCAGTTGTATCAGACTCTAGGGTTCAGTGCTCATCTATTTCAATGCCGAAGAGCCAGTGCTGTCTGCTTCTGCAGATGTTTCTGTGGCCATGCAGGCATGACTAGACACTGGAATGCACGGAACACTGTTTCTTTCCCACCAAAGCGGTCCCTATTTATCTACTTGCAATTTCTTGCTGAGTACTTCTGCCTTTTCTTTGACATCTTTCCGTTTCCATTGAATAATGGGTCCCACCACTGCAAAAACTCATATTAGCTGCTAGTCTAACCAGATGCTCATGACAATGGATTGAACAGCTTCAGACCCATCAGAAGTGAATAGTGAAGAATATTTATATGAAGCCAGCTACCAAGTGAGACTGCCCCACGGTTACTGTGCCACATGCCAAATCCTAAACCATTCCTGTTTGAGAAACCTTGGCATTATTCTTGAAGTTCCTCAGAACAAAACCTAGGGTAGTTCAACACCACACCCGAGATTACCCTGCCTGAGACTATTGGGCAGTGGGGTGAATGGTGAGCGGTAGACCAATGGCATCTGAACACTGTCCTGGTGACCCAGCTGCAACTGTATTTTCTGACTGAATTCTAATGAAGAGGCTGAGAAATACTGTGTTTGCTGGCATATATGACACACTCCCACCCACCACCCACTTAAAATGCAGTGTGTCTTGTGTGCTGGTAATCAAAAGTATCATGTTGGAAATTCAGTCAGCCTACCTCTCTCAGGTGTAAATGACACCATTCCCCAATTCCAGCCACTGCTGATCCCCACGAGCCAGGGAGAGAGGTATTTTTAAAGCTGTTCTCCCCTCTGGCTGGTGGGGATTGGCAGTGGCTGGAGATGGTGAAAGGGAGGCTTTAAAAAGATCCCTCTTTTTCCCTTTCCCTCTCTCCAGCTGCCACAGATCCCCACCAGCTGGGGGGGGGGGAGTGATCTTTTTGAAGATACCCTTTCCTGTCTCCAGCCAACCCTACCACCCCCCACCCCCACCCCCACACCATTTCCCATACAATAAACCATTTTGGAAATTTATGGAAAAAATGTAGAAAATTATTTCCCCCCTTAAACTCTTATACTCCAATGCATCTTATACACCGGCAAATATGGTATACATGGTCATTATACCATTACTAAAACAACAACTCTAATGATGGCCTAAGACCTTTGCACGGTACTGTAGCCAGTTTGGCAGTATAGAAATTAAATTAAATGACTTGATAGTATGCACAGTAAACCCATTCAAGTGGATTCACAGGGCCTTGACCTTCTGGGAATTGAAGTCCAAGAACATCTGGAGTGCCAAGGTTCACCATCACAGATCTAAGGAGTCTTTCAGGTATTGCTCCAAGGGCTCCGATCACTATCGGTACAGCAACAGTTTTCTTCCTCCATAGACGCTTGACTTCAATTTGCAAATCATGATATTTTGTGATTTTCTCAAGTTGTTTGTCTTCAATTCGTGCATCTCCTGGTATAGCAATGTCAATAAACCAAACTTTCTTCTTTTCCACAACAGTTATATCAGGTGTGTTGTGAGTCAGATGTCTATCTGATTGAATTTTAAAATTCAAACTGATCATCACCATCACCACCACCATCCATAATATAAAGTTAGACCACTATCTTAAGACAGCATTGTTAAATCAGGGAATAATGCAGTTGGAAAAGGGTTCTAAAAGGCCATTGAGTCCATCCCCCTCCTCCTCAAGTCCTGAGCAACTGCAGCTCTTCATACAACTGACGTGAGATGAAGAAGCTGGAAGGCCAACCTCTGCCATCATTCTTTGTTGTCATTCTTTTGTTAGACTGTGACTCAAAAGAAGTGAAGTACCACCAACAGCCTCTCCTCCTGTTTCTGTAATAGTCAGGTTGGAATCTCCTGCCATGTTTCCTTCTGCCAGTGATTATTTCATTAATGGCCCCCACACTCAACCTGCCATTTCCATACTCACAGACACATACCCCCTCTTCAGCTGGCTCAGTTAATAACAGAGGCAGTGTGGCCTGTGTAATAAGGAGAAATATTTCCAGCAGGGGGTGACTTTGTTCTCCAAAACTCTTTGGCAACGATCTGGCAAGACAAACACAACCTGTTTCCCCAGACCGCAATTCTCTTTATAACCCAAATGTGTCATTGCAACCGAGGGTGTTGGAACTTCGGTTGATCTGGAGGCAGGTTGTCTGTAGCAGCTGAAGCAGGAGGTGGCTGACAGGCAGGAGTCTGGATGGGTTGTTGGTAAAAGGCCACTCTCTTTGACAGTTTCTTCCCACTCATTGTTCTAGTAGCTGTTACTCTTCCAGTAGCTGCTGTTCCTCCCTATTCTTTCTGGAACTGAAACTTGGAGACATTCCGGCCCAAGGAATTACTCTGTGGTTTGTTAAAACTAAGAAATGCTCTCTCTCTTTTAGCACTGTGAAGGGTACAGATTCAGTCCTGGACATTGAGAGACAAGCAACCTGTCCCTGAGCCAAAAAAAATATTGTACTGTGGGGCTCTGAGAAAATGTTTCCTTAACTCACACATCTGAGAGTACTGGAGATCCTTTTCAGCATACGAAAGGAGATGACACCTTAATGTTTTAGATGGGGGGGGGGTCTAGTTTCAAATTGAGGGGGAACTCTTAGGAAAACTGGCAGACCTTGCATCACTGGAGGAGTATATGTGAGCTCCTTTTCCAACCTTGGATCTGATCAACCTAGTTTAAACTGTTCTCTGCTTCATAAGCTCCGTATGTGTGTGGCAAATCTAATGCATAGAAGATCATTTGCACTCTAGGCCAGTGATATGGTAAACCTATGCAGTGGCGTCGCGTGGGGGGGGGGCCGGGGGGGATGCCCCGGGCAGCGGATTTCAGGGGGCGGCAAAATGTCCCCACCAGTTTGGCCTCCCTCTGCCTGGGGCCGGGCTTAGGAAGCAGGACTTCCCAGGCGGAGGGCGGCCGTTTTGCTGGCGAGCGCTGCTCGCCTCCGTCCACCTGGCTGGCCGTCGGGGGCGAGGAGGAGAAAAAGGGTTTTTTTTTAAGGCGGACAATTCAAGGAGGGGGCCCGCCCGCCCGGCTAGCCGTCGGGAGCTCTCCTGGAGGGCGGCCCGCGTGCGCGTGCACGCTGCTCGCCTCCGCCCGCCCAGCCACCCACCCAGCTTGCCGTCAGATGGGGCGCTCGTCGGGGGTGGGTGGCGCCGTGGCGGGGAGCCCCTGGTGGCTGGCTGGGCAGGAGGAGGTGGGTAACGTGCGTGCGCACGCGGGCCACCCGCCAGGAGAGCCCCCGACGGCCAGCCGGGCGAGCGAGTTGCCAGAGGTGGAGGTGAGCTCGTTGGGGGTGGGTGACAGAGGGCCCCTGGAGGGCGAGCAGGGGGCGCCTTCTGCCTGGGTCGGGGGGGGGGGGCCCGGCGGCAGCGGGGAGCTGGGGGGCGGCGGCGATTTTCTTCTTCGCCCCAGGCGGCTGAACACTGCGCGATGCCACTGAACCTATGGCACGAGTGTCAGAGGTGCCACTTGGAACCCTCTTTGTGGGCACCCGTGCAGTCACCCCAGCACAGAGTTTGCCCCGCCCTTCTGCCCAGCAGCCCAATGGGAACACTTTCTCTCTTCCCCCTAGCACAGAGTTCTCCTGCCCCTCTGCCCAGCAGCCTAATAGGAGCCCTTCCTCCCTCTTCCCCAGCACAGAGTTCACCCCACCCCTCTGCCCAGCAGCCCAATAGGAGTGTTTCCTTCCTCTCCTGTTGCTATGTTGGCACTTTGCGATAAATAAGTGGGTTTTGAGTTGCAGTTTGGGCACTCGGTCTCTAAAACGTTTGCCATCACTGTTCTAGGCTTTCATCTCTCATCTCAATGAAAATGTCATGGGGCTCATCACAAAAGGTGGAATCAGGAGACATGTAACCTGTCTTGAAATCCAGATTCTTAAACATAGGCTGGCTGCCATGGCTGTCGTAGACGCCAACGGATGTCTGCTAGTAAAGCTGTTGGGAAAACAACATTCTTGAACTCATCTTTGACAACCTGGGAAGAGGACTCTACTTTGACACAGTCATCTGACTATTGACAAACTGCTCTGGCAAAATGGGATTTGACCCTGAGGTCCTGAAGGCTGCAGCAAAAGAATCTCAAACCCTCAGTGTAGGTTGGATTTAACCGTATATCATAGAAAACTCTGGTACCGCCACCCTTCTTCAGGATGAACGACAGCAGAGGAAGCCAGTGTTGCTGTTATGCAGAAACTAGGAGAATCTACATTCATTTCTGGCTTGTTTTAGGAAAATAGCAATATTGCCTGTGCTAACATTGAGAGTGTGTGAGACCTAATTTGATTGGTCTCTGCCACTAACTTGTTTGGTAGAAGGTTTTTCCCCTGGCATTGGGCCAGACCCTTCTTTTTGTTGACCTCCTCATTTGCCTCTTCTTCCTTGATCCCCTTCTGAGAAGAAAGCATAGAGCCCTTCTCCATGCCAAAGGCTTCTTGTTTACTCCCTTTCTTTGGATTCTAACTACAGCTGATGAGTGTGAGTAAACTTCTTCCTACTTAACATACATATAGGCCGACATTTTACTATGGAAAAGGCTAGATATGTTTGATATAGGAAGGCTGGTGATTTTTATGCCTTTTATGTGATTTTTATGCCTTTTGGCCTGCTAATTAAAGAAATAAGCAAATTCATCTTTTATGAGGAGCCCCCCAATAGCTTGTTCACAGCTTGCTCTTACCTGATATAAACAATTTTTGTATTATTTTTGTGTTATTTTCTGCTTTATGCTATATTTGTGTTATTTTTGCTTTATTTTATATTTGTTTTATTTTTGCTCCCAAGAGCCCACCTTATGAAGTCTGGAAAAAGACACAGGAAAGGAATGACAGCCAAAGCTGGCTTGTTCAAAGCTGAGAAGATGGCCTCTTGTCCCATGGATGGGATTAATTTAAAAAATCCTGGAGTCCCATTCCAAAGAACGGCACATCTGCAATTTACACTTTCCCATTTGGTTAAATTTTCAACAGATCCAACAAAGAAAAGATGGAGTAACCTGGCTTTTATTTTCACCAGCCCCGAGGATACAGACAAGGAGAGCAACAAGGGTTTACTGTCTGCCTAGTCCTTTTTGTACACCAAAATATCCCATGGAAGATGTGGTCAAGCTCTGTGACATTTTTGCTTCTAAAAGGTCAACACTCTTCTTTCAAGTAAAATCCAAATACTGTATTTTGCATTCAGAACTGTTCTTTGTGACACCTAGCAATACAGTAAATATTGCACGTTTCCAAATTGCACTCTGCTCCCATTTAAACATCTATGTGTGATCATTTGGCTCCAACAGAGTGTTTGTAAAATCAATACTAGGAGGACTATTCTAGCAGCTAACGAATGGTGCACACTCTCCTCCCCTGTTAGAGTTAATTCACTTTCCCTGCTGGAGGCATTCACAGGCCTGTCAGCTAGTCGATATCCCTGAAAGCAGTAGCATCTGCCTGAACATTTGCTCCTCCAGTTCATTGACTACCTTCACGTGAATTGTTATTTGGGCACCAGGCAATAGGTACTTGGTGTGTCTTCGATTTCTGGCATCATAGTTGTGGTGCTGTGGCAGAAGGTGTCTAACTTGCACCCCAAAAGGACTAAATCCAGGGCATATGAACATCACATTAAATTTACATTTGAAGCTACCATCCCAAGGTAAACCATTTGTGAAGTGCCCGGGACAGGAAGAAGTTGTGGAATGGTGGAGCTACTGCTAATCCATGTTTTCTAAACCTAGACTGGATTACCACAGTTTACCCTAGTGTGAGTCTTTCCCTGAAAATCACTTGGAAATGTTAAGTGGTGCATAATTTAACAATCAGAAGGGTATGTGGCATTTGGTATCTGGAATCTGAATAGTACCTGGTGTCCTGGGGTGAATCAGAGATTTACTGTCTCCAACTAGCAGGTGACATTTCTGGATATTCTTGGAGGGGAAAAACAAGCTTATTTATGTTGCTGTGTGGGATTCATCTTTAATATATTTGATCTTTTCCCTGATGATGCCACTTTACACCAAATCCCAGTTATTATTCCAAACAGAGTGAAATGGCCTTAGATGAGATAGCAGCTATTCTCAGTCACTCCCATAGTGACATTATCACAACCAAATTTGAGTGAGTACATTGCATACTTTTGTTTCTCTTTTTTTATATGGACACTTTATATAGTGAGGGGTTTCAATATGTTGGGAAGCTGAGTGCAATTTGTCGGAAGGCTAGACTACTAGGAGGATCATTGAAGGAAGAATGGTTAAAGCTTGGATACTAGACTAAGAAGCATCCATCCAGTTCAGTAATTAAGAGTCACATAACTGAAAAAGAATAGCTCCAAAGACAATGGGGGCAGAAAAGTCCTTGAAGAACAGCTATTGAATAGCAGCAGTTGTGGATGATGGCACTGGTGCAGGATCTTTCACAGACAGCACCAGTGACAATCAAACTGATTCTTGTTAGTACTATGCAGATAAAGGTAATCACGAACCATTTCTGAATATTTTATATTTTGATAGCTCTATGAGGAGACAATTCAAAATGAGAGAAGAGATAGTACTAGAAGATTAACCTCCAGGCTTTGAAAGAGTTCTGGTAGCTACCAGAGAAGAGCAAAGGATAATTACATATAGTAATGTTGCTAACAAAACAACTGAATAAAAACCTGAAAGAATGTCTAATTGATTATATGCACACATGCAAAAGAGAAGCTTGATGCAGCACCTTGCATATCATTAGAATGTAGAATATACCTAGTATGAAATCAAGGCAAGCTATTAAAAAAAGGTAAAACAAGAAATGGAACATTTAAACATTTAAAAGTTTGATGTGAGTGAATTAAAATGGGCTGGAATAGGATGTTTTCAATCAGTTTTATTTTGGAAATGACAAACTCAGAAGAAGTTCTGTAGCTGTTATAGTGGGATAGAGCACAAGTAGTTATAGGCTACAATGCAAAGTCTGACCAGCTAGTATCAGTCAGACCTCATGGAAAGAATATGAATGCTGAAAATGAAGAAGAAACTAGAAAGCTTTTGAATCAGTGTCCAGATGGAATTTGACTATACACCAAAACAGGATGCACTGATGATCATTGGTGAATGGAATGTAAAAGAAGGAAATAAAGCAGAACCAAATATCATTGGAAAATTTGGATTAGAGATCAGAAATGAAGTGGGAAATGCTCATACAGTTTTACATGTTTCAAGCAACCAAACAGATGATTGTACACTTGCCATTACCAGATAGCCAATATAGATATCTGTGCTTGTAGCTTAGAGATAAAGAGTTCAACTGTATGAATAATTAAAAGCTATGTATTGTTTCAAAAGAAATAGGGTGTCATAATATTTCATTGACTACTGTTATGAAGAATATGGAGAAAAAGAATGGTATCTCATTGGCAGAAATGTCAGACAAATCTGGATTTTATCTCATTCATTATGTATGCAGAAAATACCACGGAGAAGTTGGATTAGATTCAGATGAAGAAGTAATAAAAATTGGTGGAAAAAGCATCAGTAATTTCAGATGGGCAGGGGACACAAATAGTGATATATTGAAATGACTTATGAAGGTGAAATGAGAAAAGGGAAAAACAGAATTCATGTTGAATATTAAGATGACAAAACTGTGATTACAGAAGAATTGGGTAATGTTGAAGTTGGCAATAAATCAGAAGAGGGTTGAGAATCAGAAAGTTAGCAATGAAGGAATTAGAAAAGATCATCAAGTGTAAGGATGCTTCACTGGAGACCAAGACCATCCATTATATTTCCAATCACTATGTACAGGTATGAAAAATGGACAACAGAAAGGTGACAGGGGGAAAATTGAATTATTTGAAATATGGTGCTGGATGAGTGCTTTACAGATACCTTGGACTAACAGAAAGACAAACTACTGGGTTGTGGAGCAGACCAAACCTGAACTCTTCCTGGAGGCAAAAATGAGGATACTGAGGCTGTCATATTTTGGGCACATCATAAGAAGGCAAGATTCTATGGAAAAAACCCAATAATGCTGGCAAAAGTTGAACATAGCAGGAAGAGAAGAAGATGAAACATGAAGTGGATTGACTCCCCAAAGGAAGCTGCAGTCTTGAACTGAGCAGAGCTGTTGAGGACAGGACATTCTAGACATCATTCATTCATAGCGACACTGTAGATCCGAGGCAACTTGACAGCACATAGCAAAAGTTTCACAAAGGTTACCATGCTGGAAGTAACATTTAGATGATGCAGGAAATGTATTCAATGGACCAGATTTTTGGATATCCTTTCTGATCATCAGGCAATTAGCAGAGGAAGGTGGGCCATTATGTCAAATAGGGTACTGTCCGCTTGTGTATTTTATTAGATGGAGTAGTAAATGCTACACTTTCCCTAAGCAGCAGATAAAATGCAACAGTGCAGAAGGCCACTAGATCATTGTAGGAGACTTTCCTTCAGTTTATTTACAAGCTGAACTGAAAAATAATAAGGGTTATTAAAAAGGTTTTGGGGCACAGAGAGACAGTATTACTTATTCCAAACTGCTGATGACTGACTAACTTCCATTTTGGAGGCCTCTATGACTGCCCTACCAATCTCTCTGGGCGTAAAACACTCCTGGGTTTTGGGAATTAAGAATAAATTGCTTCACAGTTTCTACCATAGTCTGCATTTTAGTGACTGTTGAATAGTTCATAGCAGAGGGAGGCACTGTTGTCAGATCTCTTCTGAGTAATGACAGCTGACTGACTGTGTTGATACACCTTCCAATATTGTCTAAGCAAGACCCACTTAAAAGTAATTTCGTAGCACTCGGTCCTCTGATTGGAGAACAAGTAACAGCTCTGTATGATGTAAAGATTACTGACAGGCTGAATCCCCAGATCTGGTTTACATTCCAGAATGAAGCAGGTGCATGAGTAGTCTGACTCTTTCCCCCAAAGATTTCCTTAGGGAGTCAATAACCCAGCAATTCTTCTTTCTTTTTGTTGATGAGATTATTCTGTCACTGGTTCTTATTCTGCCTGGGTCTCCTCTCCTCTCATCCCTTTAGAAACAATCTGAGTCCAATTCCATTCAGCTAGTACTGTACCTTGAGAATTTCAGGCAGCAGTAGCAGCACTGATCTATAAGCGGTAAATGAAAAAAGAAATGGAACCCATTTCTGGCTGAAACTCAAGCAGAACTTGCATGGTTACGTTTGGGGGAAGTGTCTCCCTTAAGAAATGTTGACAACAATGAGAGAAAAGTAAGTGTGCTATTCCCATTTGCATGCACTTAATACATTCTTAATCCATGAAGAGTCATTTTGGTGCCTCTTTAGATCTTTTCAGTTGGATGAAAGATTCGGTCTGACCTCTAGTCAGAAGGGGGAACCTTGGATATGAACAGAAAACAGATATTGTTTTTAACAATTAGCTGTGATATACCCAACACATTGCTTATTGGTGCAATTAATCAGGTAACCGAGGCATGCCGTGACCCCAGGCCTTCCCTTGCCAGGGGTTGAAAAGCCACCGGCTGAGGGCAGCAGGAACATTGCAACGAACCCGGCCCCCACCCAACCGGGGGTTGAAAAGCCGCTGGCTGAGGGTGGCAGGAACATTGTCGCGAACCAGGGCCCCACCCTGCCAGGGATTGAAAAGCCATCAGCCGAGGGCAGCAGGAGTGTCACCGCGACCCCTGCCCCCACCCCACCGAGGGTTGAAAATCTGCCGGCCGAGGGCAGCTGGAATATCGCCGCGACCCCGGGCCCCCTTTCACAGCCAGGGGTTGTACTGTTTTAGTGCTGGGACTTGGATGTTGGGATGGGGGCTGGATATCACCCCCTGGACAGCCTAGGCACTAGACTTTTGTGGCTGACTTTTACTTTAGACGTTTTTATTGTAATTGTAGATTATGTGTATTTTTTGTTGTTTATTGTTGTGAGCCACCTGGAGTCGCATTTTGCATGAGGGGGCGGCATATAAATTGAATTTAATAATAATAATGCTCCAGAACAGTCAGCCTTTCTTGTCTTGCACCACAACAATGAATCTGTCAAATAGGATTGGTCCCTCCATGGTGATCACAAATTACTTTGTTTATTACCATATGTACATCAAGTTGCTTTTAACTTCAAAGTGACTCTTTGAATGTTGTTGTTGTTCAGCCTCACAGCTAATTCCAACCTTTCACAACCCCATGTACCACCACACGCCAGGCACCCCTATTGTCCACCATCCTCCTCAGCCTGCCCAGCTTTGTGCCCATTGCATCAACAGTGCCATCTAGCCATCTCATTCTCTGTCACCCCCTTCCTCTTTTGCCCTTGACCTTTCCCAGCATCAAGGCTTTCTCGAGTGAATCCTCTCTTCTCATTTGATGTCCAAAGTACTTTAACTTCATCTTCAATATTTTACCTTCTAAGGAGCAGTCGGGGTTGATTTCTTTTAAGATCGACTCTATTTGTTCTCTTTGCTGTCCAGGGTACTCTCAAAATTCTCCTCCAGCACCACATATCAAAGGCCCTTATTCTTCTGTGCTCAGCCTTCCTTATGGTCCAGCTCTCACAACCATACATTACTACTGGAAATACCGTTGTTTTAACTACGCAGGCTTTTGTTTGCAATGTGATGTCTCTGCTTTTAACTATGCTCCTTTAAAATGTCATTTCATTAACATTATCAGGGGAGGGGAAATCACACAAATTTTACCATGAGTAAGCAAGCAAGGAAGCACTAAGAGCAGCATGACAATGGAGCCAAATACTTTGGGAGGTTGTGAGGGCTCCAATGACATTCAAGACAAAATTGGATGACCATCTGACAGATCTGCTTTGATTTGGATTCATGCTTTGAGCAGGGAGTTGGACCCAATGGCCTAAACAGCCCCTTACAATTCAATTATTATATAGTTTTATCAAACAAACAAACACAAAATCTGTCTGCAATCCTTTACTGGTTACTGCTTACATGGCTTGGAATAGCAAAGGGCAAGAATCTCCCCGTTGGCCAGATTGCCTGCTGGCCAACTTTCCCCTCCTTGCCTGATGGTCAGAAGGGATATCCAAGTTGTGTGTGATTATTTACTGGTCTCACTGAGGCATGTGCCCATCCTGTGAGCTCTTCCCATCACCTGGGTGTGTGGCATGTACATATGACCCATCCAGTATGGCTGTAGTCATAGAGGCTGTCGTATCCATTCAACACTATTTAAATAATATTATCCATGAACACTTGTAATTCTGACACCTAGCCTCATCCTTGAAGAGCTCCTAGGGTCCATCAGCAGAGCACCATATCCCTCACCTGCTCCACCTTAATGTAGATCCTTCCCAAGGCCATGTCTGTAATGAGGTGGCAAGGAAAGAAGAGTTCCTAAAATATAGCCAACAGGGAACATATGAAAGGAAGAGTTTTCTGCATCTTCAAAAAGGAGAAGAAAAGGATCTGGTGATTACTAATAAGATAGCTTGTTATTAACACCAGCAAAGGTTCTACAACAGATAATTAAACAGTTGCTTTGTGAGCACTTAAAAAAGAATTGAGACTTTTAAAAGCCAGAATGGGTTTCTACAAAATAGGTCACCTCAGATTAATTTTATCTCTCTTTTAAAAGAGGCTCATGAGTCTGGTAGAACAGGGGAATGTTGTAGCTATAAGGTGGGGTGCCCAAACTACAGCCCATATGGGCATGTTTTACTTCCGCTTCCAAGAATGATGAGGGTGGCGTGGGCTGGATGAATTGGTGCTGCGGGCCGGATCTGGCCTATGGACCATAGTTTGGGCATCCTTGGTTTAAGCAGAGAAAATGGCAGTTTAAAATCTATCTCATCCTGTTGCAAAACAGATTGCAAGGCATGTTTTACTTCTGCTTCCAGTGGGAGGAACCACATGACTGGCCTGCTGAACCACATGACTGGCCTGCTGAACCATGTGACCAGCCCGTGGCCTGAAAAGTTTGGGCACCCCTACTGTAAAATATCTTGATTTCAGCAAGGTCTTTTTTAAAAAAGTCTCTATTAATATCTAATAGATAAGCTAGTTAATGTCCAGTTGACTTGTAGTTGGTTACAGACCAAGCCCAAAGAGTGCTCACCAATGATTTTAACTCATCCTGAAAAGTGAGCTGTTCTGGACTCAGTCATAATTCTGTTAGTATGACATTGTTGACTAGTAAATATTTAGAGTAGGACAAGTGCTTCATAAAGCCGTACTCCTTTAGTGTCTTTCTTGAGGCAAAGTTCTGTGGAGAAATTTGGAGTGGGCTCAGTAACAGCAATAGCAATTACACTTATAAACCACCCCATAGCATTTAGTGCATTCTATGGTTGGTTCTCAGGGTAATTAGCATCTTGCCCTAACATGCTGGATACTCATTTTACCAGCCTTGGAAGGATGGAAGACTGAGCCAACCTTGATCCATGTCAGGACTGAACTTAGTGCTGAGCATTCCCTAGTTTAGTTAGTTATGAAGTCAGAACCAATTTATAGAAATTTTAACAGGGTTTTCAAGTTAAGTGAGATATTTCCATTTCCACACCTCCAGTGGGGGTTTCCATGGCTGAGTTTAAGGTCTCAATCCAGGTCTCCAGAGTCCCAGTTGATCACTCTATCCACTATGCCACACCAGCTACCCAAAGCCACCTCTTTTTTAATGCTGCAATATCTGTCATGGCACAGAGGAATTCTCAGTTAGTTGCCTTGGGTTGAAAGACAGGAACCTTAGGTGAAGGTTTCCCACACCCAGCACTAGTGTAGGGTAGCAAAGTGTCAGGAGAAGTTGACACAGCACAGTCTCATTTGTTGAACTATAGAAGCTGCACACAATTGGATTAAGCATTCTTGAAGGCTGTGTGCAACTGACTGGGTGGGCTCCAGTGTTCGAGAGAGAATTAAAAGAAGATACGTTTGGAATGGGCAGGACCTAAAATATCATTAAAACAAAAGAAAGAGTAGTTATTAGATGGTGTTCCATCTCAGCATCTTGTCTGAAAAGAGAAAGCAGGCAGTAAGAAAGCAGAGGAACACCTTTTCCCCCTTGGGAGCAATCTGATGGGATGAAGTGGCAATCACTTTGAATGACAGAATAGGAACCAATGGTGTCTTAGCTTGCCAAAACTTTGATATGGAACCTACAGTGAATGTAGGTTGCTACTTGTACCAGATGAATGAAGATAATATAGTAGGAAAGCTTTTTAAAAAAATACTGTTTCAGGAAAGATTGCCCACCCATAATTTTAAATGAGACCTGAAGAAGGGTGGTGGTGTAATCACACCTTTGATGTTATTATTAGGGGCAGAATGTGAACACAACTGGGCACCCACCAGGCAGTGTCAGCACCTGTTGGCTGACCCTTCCATTCCAGAAGCACTAGGGAAATAGCAATGGATTCAGAGGCTGAGCATTCATTGGAAAACTCAGGTGTTGCTGTGGGTTGTGAGCCCCATGGGTGGAAACCGATGAATGCAAAGGAGAAATAAACAAACAAACCATGCATCAGTTATTATAATTACAGTTATGAGTAAGTAGAATGTCAAGGACTTCAAGAACAACAGTTATTACGAACTACTATGGGCAAATCTCTGCACCTTATCAGGGGCTGCACTACATCTGGGAAATTAATTTAAACCAATCCTATTCTAATTCCTTCAGAAACTTGCAGCAGCCATAAATATTTAAAACAGGAAATGCATGAGGAAGAAAGTTTCGAATGCTCCAGAGCCATCCATCCTGTCAAGTATATGATGCTGAAAAAGGAATAAACTGCCAATCCCCAAATGTAACCCCCCCCCTTTTCAATGTCAAAAATAGGGAAGGAAACTAAACATCTAGGAGAGTTGTTTACAATTCAATGTGGAATAGAGAGTCCTGGGAGATAGTACTGAGAGACAGATAACGAAATATAAAAAACAGGGGCATATTTATATATCCTATATCAGTGATGGCAATCCTTTTAGAGACCAAGTGTACAAAAAGGTGGACAGGGTGAACGTTGTGCTGGGGGATGGAAGAAGTGCTCCCATTGGGCTGCTGGGCAGATAGGCAGGATGAACTCTCTGTTGGAGCAACGGTGTGCGTGCCCCTTCTGGCACATGTACCATAGGTTTGCCACCACTGCCATATATCATCAAACATATGAGTAGGATGAAAAATATAATAATTTGAAGATTTTCTAGTAAACAGCAACAGTACCACCAACAACAATAACAACAAAATGAGGGGGGATTATTATGAAAGTAGCATCCTACAACAACAAGACACTGAAAGGAATTGAGATATTTTTCTTGACGCACAAGCAAATGTACAAAATTCTACAATACCACTACTTGGGGTTTTAATAGGAAAAATCCTTTTGATCAAAGGAAATAATTAAGGCGAGATACAGCTCTAATCTAGGTGGAAACAGAAATGAAAGCTCATCTTAACTGTGAGGAAACCAGATATCTAGTAGAGTTGTCTATATTTCATCGTGGGCTGTTGCTGAAGGTTGAGGAAGAAATGCTGACATTAATCCATAATTACATTAGATCTAATTTAAAAAGGGTTGCTAATCAGATCATCTTGAAACCTGAAGGAAGACAAAGTGAGGATTCTTCAGTTACCTCTATTGCATGAGAGCCTCGGGAATGTCTCCCTTTTCTGTTCAAGCAAGAAGACTCACATTTCATGCCGCATCTCCTGCTTAGCCTGATGGTGACCTTGGAAAAACAATGGTAATGATGGCATGAGGAAGAGCTACAGCTTGGTCTTCTGTATAGCCCTGGATTCTCTGTGTAGGCATCTCAGATAGGCTAGAGTAGCAATGTTTGAGTTCCCATAAAGCCACAATAGAATATGAACCTCATTTTTGAAGTGCAAGCAAGGATTGTGTCTTGCTCTGTACATGAAGAATCCATGAAAAAGGGTTTGTTCTTTCCATACCTAAAGTTGAATATCAAGTTTCCTTTCTGATTGTGCATAAGACAGCTATTTAGTTCATGCACTTCACCTAATTTTGGGGAGGCTATCGTGAAGAGGAGGGAATATATCCCACATTGAGTTTCTAAAGTGGAGAAATGTGGTTGTATATGTAATAGATAGGCAGGAAGATAAATAAATAGACAAACAGGCCAAACTTCTCATCTGTCTTTCTGATAAGTGGTTGTAGCCAGAATGGGGGGTAATGAGACACAGCCAGGCAGTAGGCAATGATATACTTTTGCTCCTGATTTGCTAGATAGGATACTCACAGCCAGGGAGGAACAAGAAGCTGTTATATAGTTAATTACATCACAGATCAACCTCTGCAATTAACAAATCTGTGGCTTTGTTTTATTCCCTGTTTTATTGTTTTATGCCTTTGTTTCCTGACAAACTAAAGTTGACATTAGATTTTCAGACTTTGCTGTTATATTCAGCTACATTTCCCCACAAGCCCTTCACATGTAGGATGTACAAAATGCCACTGCCAATGTGAATGACACCTTAATCTGCTCCGTTGGTGGCAAATAAGAGAGTCCCCCACAAGGGCAGTCTTGTTTGTTGAAAATGAGCATTTTTTCCAAGCACGTGTGACATTATTTCTACCCATCAATGTTGGGTCCTTTGCTTGGTTTTCTGCCTTTCCCCTTGTGTTTCCCCTTTACAAAGCCTATGTCCATTAAGATTGCAGAGTATTGTTGTTGTTGTTCAGTCGCACAGTCAATTCCAACCCTTTGTAACCCCATGGGCTACTGTTCGCCAGGCACTTCTGTCCTCCACCATCCTCCTCAACTCGCTCAGCTTTGTGCACATTGTGTCTACAATACCATCTAGCCATCTCATTTTTGGCCACCCCCTTCTTCTTTTGCCCTCCACCCTTCCCAGCATCAAGGCTTTCTCAAGCAAATTCTCTCTTCTCATTTGATGTCCAAAGTACTTTAGCTTCATCTTTACTATTTGACCTTCTAAGGAGCAGTCAGGGTTTATTTCTTCTAAGATTGACCTATTTGTTCTCCTTGCTGTCCAGGGGACTCTCAAAACTTTCCTCCAACACCACATCTCAAAGGCATCTATTTTTCTGCGCTCAACTTTCCTTATGATCCAGCTCTCACAACCATACATTGCCACTGGAAATACCATTGCTTTGACTAGACGAATTTTTGTTTGCAATGTGATGTCTCTACTTTTCACTATGTTCCCAGGTTTCTCATCGCTTGCCTCCCAAGAATCAGTCGCCTTTTGACTTTCTGCCTTTTCCCTTGTCTTTCCACTTTACAAAGCCTATGTCCATTAAGATTGCGGAGTAGGGTTGGGGAAACTTTTTACTGCCGGTTATCTGAAAACAGGAGCAAAATCACCCAATTTACATGCCTTGCTTTCATGCCCTCTCTTGAATTAAAGCCAAATGCGGAGCATCCCACAGCTACTGATAATACTAGGGTCAGGGCAGCCGCTTGCTTGCTTGACACATGATGAATAAGTAGCTTCTGGAGCAAGCCCAGCAAGAACAATGTTATCAGCTGGCCAGTGTTGAGGTAGCTGTGAAACCTCCCCACAACGGCTGGGCAGCAATGCTATTCTTGCCTAAGGAGGCAGCTCCAGCCACTCTGTTTTTGTCACAAATGCCGAGCAACTGACCCCAGGACTGTCAGAACCTAGGAAGCCTTCTGGCCGCTGGTTGGTCAATGACAGAAGCCCAAGTGCAGCCAAATAAAGTGCACATAGGTGCAAAGTCACTGCGAATTCTCTTCACAATTTCCCATGTGTGTACTTACAGCCTTGGTGGCTGTTTATTTCCAAGGAACAAAAGAACATATATCTACTTGCCCTGTTTGTTGTTTTGGTTTTTAATACAACTTCTTTGCTGTAAATATCCACCATTTCCCCTGCCCCCATATGATCTGAAAAGGCAGGAGTCAAGATTTCTGAGAATGAGCCGAATGATGCAAGGGAGGAATAGACTGGAAGATGGTAGGTTGTTTTTTCAGTTTTAATATTAGAAATTATGAAGAACCTGTTAAATTATTTGTAGCAGCAGCACAGCAAAGTGGAGCACATTTTAGGCAATTTTATGTTCAAATGCAAGTCTCCCAGTTCTCCTCCTTTTAGCCCAGCTAATAAACACCCTTGGACTAGATACTTGAGAGAAAGAAAAACATCATTTACTCACAAAATGAGGTCAAAAGATACATGTGCTCAGGAGTCTTGATGAAGCTGGTTTAGAAAGAAGGCCAGCCATTGTGGCCTGGAAGATGGTGGAGCTCAAAAGGACATATTTCCTTTTTCAAAGCATAAAGCAAGAGAGACAGGAGGGCAGAGTAAACAAAGACCTTGAGGTCAGGTGATCTCTGAGGCAGGAAAGAACCTTTCTAATTGTAATTAGAGGCAAACAATGCAAAACAACTTTCTTTAGGTCAAGTTATTCTTTCCTGTTTCTCTGGTCACTGCATGCTAGAGTTGCACTAGAATACAGTACTCAACTGAACCTAGCTTTAAATTTGCAATCTCAGTTAAGAATATTGATTAATATAGTTTATTGTATTGTGCTTGAATTTCTATTGTATATTGGTTGAGTTAGGCTAGAGTTTTTATTATTATTTGTAAGAATTTTTTTTAAAATTGTAAGCTGCTCAGACTGGGAAAATATCCAAGATGGGCAGGATATAAATGTAATAAATAAATAAATATAGAGTAATTTCCTTAATTTATCAATAGTTTTGAAAAGTTTTCCAAAATGAAACTCATTTGCTGATTATGTCATTTTAACCATTGAATTTCACATGGGAAAAAATCACTATGCTACATGAATAGTGTATATTCAAATAGACAACTTATATTTTTCACAAACTCCGTCATAATGTTCTTATTCTGCACAATTAATTCCTTCCTCAAATTAATGGAATTCATTGTGTCAACCTTGAAATAAAATGAGATTAATTATGCACTTAGAATTCACATTAACACTCTGTTGTGGGACAGAAAAGAAGACCCTTCTTGCATTATAAATTAAGTATTACCTTTTCTATCAGGAGAATAATATTTTTATGGTGATAAACTGTGACAAACAGATAATCAAGGCTGCTAAATCTTCCAACTAAGCAAATTTATTTACCAGCATTTACATATGGTACATGAGAGTAATAGTAGATAAGCTTCCCAGTCATTATTTTCTGTTTCTTGCTGTTTTTGCCAGTAGTGGTCCATCTGCATGTCCTGCTCATTTCTGAGAGTGCTGGGAGTCCCAAAAATGTAGCCAGTCTGAGATAAGAGCTAGAGGGACCAAAACAGGTGAAACAGAATGACTGTATTCTAAGGAGAGAGACAGTGTAAGGCCCCACAGAGGGTAGAAGTCTTATGCAATTTTCATGAAAGTTAGAGATTATTAATTTAATCAATCAATCAATCAATCAATCAATCAATCAATCAATCAATCCATCCATCCATCCATCCATCCATCCATCCATCCATCCATCCATCCATCCATCCATCCATCCATCGATCAATTAAATAGGTTTATATACCGCCCTATCCAATGGACTCTGGGTGGTGTACACAAATTTAAACCAATATAAAACAATTTTAAAAACCCTTAAAAACATAGCAACATTACCCCCCCCACACACACACACACACACACTGTGCCATTTACTATCTAAAAACAAATATAAAATCTACAAAACTGTAACATTTAAAAAATTAATTAAAGGAGAGGGGAGCCTCAGATGAGCCAGAAAGGGGAGCTGTTTGACAAGCTCAGCCCCAAGACCCATTTTGCCAACCATGTCTTCAATTCTTTCCTTCCTAAATGGTAGCAATTGGGCCTGGAGACATAGTTCCACCAGGAAGAGGTTTCATAGTGTGGGGTCGATGACTGAGAAGACTCTTTTCCTTGTGCTAGAGAGGCGAGCCTCCCCAACAGATGGTACCTGAAGGGTACCCTCTCGGTTTGCTCTTCTGGGATGGGTTGATGTCCTAGGGACAATGCGGTCCCTGAGGTATCCTGGTCCGCTACCATGAAGGGCTTTAAAGGTGACAATCAGCACCTTGAATTGCACTCTGAGACATATAGTGGTGAGGTGCAGGCAAAATGACTACACCACACCACTGCACGGGCCACCACATTCTGGACCAACTGCAGTCTCCGAATGGTCATCAAGTGCAGCCCCATGTAGAGTGCATTACAATAGTCCAAACGGGAGGTGGCCCCCTGGGTGACTGTGAGCAGGTCCTCCCAGTCCAGTAGTGGGTGCAATTGATTAATAACATGCACTTGTCCAAAGGCCCTCCTGGCCATGGCTGTAACCTGCTCCTGGAGCAGAAGACACAAGTCCAGGAGGACCCCCAGGTTGTGCACCGGGTTGGATTGGGGCAATGATGCCCCATCCCAAACCAGCGGTGATAACTCCTTATGAAGACCAGGTCCCCTCACCCACAGCCACTCAGTCTTGCCGGGATTCAGCTGTAGTTCCAGACCCTAACTGCTTCCAGTCAACTGGTCAGAACCTTGACTGCATCACTGGGATCACCACGGGCAGAGATATACAACTGAGTATCATCAGCATACTGATAATATCTCACCCTGTGTGATTGGATGATCTCAACCAGCGGTTTCATGTAGCTGTTAAAGAGTAAGGGTGAGAGGACTGACCCCTGTGGCACCCCACACATGAGATGCCTCAGACTTGACCCCCCACACACACACACACTGACTTGGTCCGACCACTCAGGAAGGAGGAGAACCAGGCCAACACAGTGCCCTGGATCTCCAACCCCTGTAGCCGCTCCAGAAGGATACTATGTTTGATGGTATCAAAAGCCACTGAGAGGTCAAGAAGAGCGAAAATGGAGGGGTACCCTCCATCTCGCTCTCGCCAGAAATCATCGAACAATGCGACCAATGCAGTCTCCAAACCATGACCCGGCCTGAAGCCTGACTGGAAAGGGTCCAGATGAACCCCTTCCTCCAGGACCCCCTGGAGCTACCGTGCCACCACATTCTCGACAACCTTCCCCAAAAAGGAGAGGTTCGAGACAGGACGGAAATTAGATAGTATATTTGGATCGAGCTATGGGGTTTTCTTAGGAAGGGGCACACCAGCGCATGTTTGAGTTGCGGTGAGAACACCACCACCTCTCAGCGAAGCATTGACCATTGCTCAAATCCAGCCACCCATCATGGTCCTGCCTGGTTTCACGAGAGAGGCCGGACATGGGTCTAACTCACAGACAGTGGTGTATACACTCCCCAGGATCCTGTCCATGTCATCAGGATTAATCGGACCAAACTGATCCCAGATAACCTGACAAGACTGGCTCCTGGCAAACTCCCGTGACATGATGTTAAACCTGGAGTTAAATCCTGAGCGAACCGTTCCGCCGCCTGTATCACCACGAGGTAGGCTCTAATAGAGGCTCTAGCTCGTGTTCAGTCCAAGATGCTCTGGGATCTCCTCCAGAGGCGCTCTAGGTGTCTCTTTACATGTTTAAGCAACCTTAGCTCCTTGGAGAACCAAGGGGTGTCCCGAGACCCACGTGTGTGGAGAGTCCGTAGTGGTGCGATGACGTCCAAGGCTGTAACACCCCCCTCATTCCAGAGGGTGAGCAAGGCCTCAGTAGTATTGTGCAGCCGATCCATAGGAAACTCCCCCAGCTCCCTCTGGAATCCTTCTGGCTCCATCAGGTGCCAAGGGCAGGCCAGAATAATAGGCCTCACCTCCCTGCGGTTAGGAGTTACTCCTGGGAGCTCCAAGGTCACCAGATAGTGGTCTGACTGGCACAGGAATAATGTTTGGATGTTGTAATCCCGGACCACTTTGCAATGGCTCTGAGAGAAAAATTAAGTCAGGTGTGTGGGCAGTGCTCCTGGTCAGCCCCTGAACTACTTGATCCAGGTCCATGGATGCCATGGAAGCCATGAACTCCCTCGTCACCTCGGACCCCAGTCCCAGGGATGGCAGGTTGAAGTCCCCCAGCACAATAAGTCTAGGGAACACCACCGCCAATCCTGACACAGCGACTAAGAGCTTGGGCAGGAAATCAGCTACCCTACCGGGGGGCAGGTATAGGAGAAGGATCCCCAACTGACCCGTAGGGCCCAGGCACAGTAAAATGGTCTCACAACCCGCTATCTGCGGTGCCATTGCCCTGGTGCCTCTCAGAGATTCCCTTGCCAAACAGGAACTCCCCCACCCTTCCCCTCCCATCTGGGCTGGTACCAAACCTCAAACCTGGCCGGACACATCTCGGACAAGGGAACCCCATCCTCACTGGTCAGCCAGGTCTCAGTAATGCACACTGAGGGGCCAGAACAGGGGACCATTAACAAAAAGTGGTCCCCAGTTCTCAGAATGTGGCCCACCCCTCAACATCCACCATTATGTCCCTTGTCCATCACCACTCTAGTAGCAGCCCCTGGAACCTCCCTACTCCCCCTCAATAGCTCATTTCCCCCTCTCGGCATAGCCTGGGTTGAAAAACACTCCAGCCAGTGGTGGGCATCAGCAGGTTCGCACCAGTTCACCAGAACTAGTAGCAGAAATTCTGGCTGGTCCCGCCCATCCAAGTTTTGAAATAGAGTAGTCTTAATTCGGGTGCAACGCAGGGCTCTTCCCCTGGCCACGCCCACCATACCATGCCCACAGTGGGGTAGTAATTTTTTTTGAGCCCACCCCAACCCTCCCCAACCCCAACTCATGTTTTGTACCAACCCATGTAAGGCCAGCACAGCCAGATGTTCAGGGATGGAGTAAAAGCACAGAGCATCCCCTGAAGAAGGACAGAAGAGTACCGATAATGCTAATTTCCTGTCAGTGCCTGATATGCCAAGGGAAAGCATTGGCAAATAGTTGTGCATAAGACTGAACCAGAACAGCAAAAACAGGACAGGCTAACCTTTGCCAATCCCTAAGCTGACCAGGTCAACAAAATCCCATTACTTGAGATTTCAGGGCCAAAACCTTCGATGGTGGTGGAAGAAAGCCCTTGTGATGCCACAGAGTGGGGCAGTTATGGATAAATGGGCAGAACTGCTTCTGGGCCAAATGAACACAGAAAAAGGATCCATATAAGCTAGGTCAGAATCCAGTTAAAATTGGCTGACTAGATATGGCAGTCCAGAGCATTGGGGAAAAATGCATTTTGAGGGTGTTTGGGTAGCTAGCAAAATGCCAGTACTCTGAGATTTGGCAACTGTACCAGCAGAGAACACAACAGAGACAGAAGGGGGGGATGAGACTAGGTAAAGGTAAAGGTCACCCTTGCTCAAAAGCGAGTCATATCCAACTCTAGAGTTCAGTGGTCATCTCTGTTTCATAGCCAAAGAGCCAGCGCTGTCTGCTTCTGCAGACGTTTCCATGGTCATGTGGCAGGCATGACTAGAAACCGGAGTGCACAGAACGCTGTTTACCTTTCCACCAAAGTGGTCCCTATTTATCTACTTGCAATTTCTTTATCTACTTGATTTCGGACTGCTAGGTTGGCAGGAGCTGGGATAAAGATGGGAGCTCATTCTGTCCTGTGTATTGAACTGCTGACCTGCCACCTTCCAGTCAGCATCTTAGCCACTTGAACCACTGCATATGTACAAACGAGGATAGGACTCTTATCTATGCTGCAACAGTAGTCACATATATTCTTCAAAAATTCAAGAGAATAATTGGAGTTTCCCTCCTGGATTCTTCCATTACTTCCTTAAGCCTTGTGAACCTTTTTAAAAAAAATAAGCCTTGACTAGAATATGCCTGCTGGACCATGACTATATAAAAGCTTCCACCATTTGAAAGTTCTTGTGTTTTTTAATAACCAAAACCGAAAGACAGTTTTTAAAAACTAATTACCGTACTAGAACACTTTTTTGAAAAAACCAGGGCGTCACAAATACAGTCTGTCAGTCAAATATAGAAACTGAGGCTCAGAAAAACATCTGAAGAGGCAGCATGCCTATTGATGCTCACAGTTTTATTCGTTATTGATTTTCTACTATTTTTTCTGTTACATTATGCTGCCCTTTTGTATTAGGCGCCAAACAATAAAATGAACTGCAACTCAAAACACCCCACAGAGGCTAATGAATTCTGTTAGAGTCTGGAGAACTGTGAGAGGCTGACCTGTTAGGTGGTCAGTTTTTATGTAAATGTCCTCATCACAACTGCAGCTGAGCATCTTCCCTCACCCTGCAAGCCCTCTATATACTTTTGCACTGATGACAATTATAGAAGTGTTATTAAATTAAAATCTAGTCATCTCAATCTTTTCTATACAACAAGGTTTAACATGTGAGCAAAAAAAGTGTCTCTAGTTAGATTATCCTGATTGTGTGTACTCTGAACAGGAGGGCCTTAGCAGATCGTGCTGTTTTTCCACATTAATGAGAACCTTGGAAATGCTCTCCTCAACCAAACCAATGCTGCAATGCTTGGAGTGCCAGTTTGGTTGCGGGGGGAGTCACTCTCTGGTCCTGAGCCCTTTTGGTACACTAAGCCCCAGGCCAGTATTGATGAAGCTGTTGCCCTCCATCAAAATGGATTCAAGTGGGATTTAATCCACTTGGGGACTATCACCTTTCCCTGTGGACTTCAGCACCCAAGGCTGTAGTCCTCAGGGTAGTCAGGTTATTTAACCACTGCCTGACACTCGACATTGAGTCTCTGGTAGAATGGTCTGCTCTATTACCATAGCAGGATAACCTTGCCAGACAGGTGGGAAATACTCAGAACCTTAAATCTGGCACCACTAACACAACTCCAGCAAGTTTATGTGGCACAAAGGACATTTCAAAGAAAAATGCCTAAGAAGGGGGAAACAAGCCAGATAAACAAGTGCAGCACTTTGAAATATATTGGTGTGTTCTCTGCTATCATTGTCTCTTTCATAACCTAGGAGACAGAAGAGTCAATAAAGAGGCAAGCCTGAAAAAGAAGATTTAAGTAGAGCCACATTTTTACAAACGTTTATATTGGAGGGAGGTGTGCAGGAATATATCATCTAAGACTGCTTATCACCTCTCAGTTGTGCATACCTGGTCATCTCTGTTGCTATAGGGAAACCTTCACAAATCACACACACACCAATCTGTGGCCTTTGAGTGGGTGATTGGAGTTAGACCCAAAAATGGTCCTTGTCTTGATGCTGTGACCCACAGCCCTGAGTTGCACTCTCCAAACCCACCAATCACCACAAGAGGCCGAAGGATGCTTACCAACCACAATCTTTGGCAAATTTCCTGCACAAACCTGTTTGCAAAAAACTGGTGGGTAATGCAGTGGTTTAGATATTGGCTGTGGAGCTAGAGGTTGGGAGTTCAATTCCCTACTGTACCTCCTTGACATGGGATGGACTCAATATTTTACAGCAGGACTTCTCAGCATTTTTATCCATGAGGCAGACTCAGCCTCAGACAGCTGAGCGGGCTAGACTGGTGGTTCCCACCACCATAAATGCTGCTGTAAAAAAATGTCCACGGCTGTCATTTATGATGGCCGTGCACTCATTTACGGCTGTTGTAAACGCGTTTACTAGTTGTAAATGAGTCCATGGCTGATTCCAGCAGTGCTGGCTGGAGTGAGGTCAGGGCCGGATTATTTGGTGCCATGGGCCAGATCTGGCCCCTGGGCCATAGGTTTTGAACCCCTGATCTACAGGGTCCTTTCCAGCTCTGTGGTTTTAGGATGCTAATGATGAATACAATTGCATTAATCTAAAAGCAAAGTAAGAACTCATCAAACGATTAAGACCAAATTAACCTATACAATATAAATTCAACTAGAGATTAAACAAATATGACCAAATTAATTTACTTTACTAATCAGGAGTGGAAATGTTGTAGGAGCTTGAACACTAAATTTTGTACATTTTCACATTGTTATCAGTAATTTCTAAATAAGCCACTAACTTTCTTAGCCTCTGAATTTTGAACTGCACAAACGTCCTATTAAAGCAGTTCTCAACCTTTTAAAGCCGGGGGCCGGGTCATGCTCCCTCGGACACCATTGGGGGCCGGATGGCCATTTCCCCTTCCTCAACCACATGGCACTTCCTGATGTGGTGGAAGCGGTGGGGGGCCACATGAATTTTCTCAAACACAAGTACAGTTAAAACCCCTACTTATGTAAAAATTCTGTTCTGTCGGCTTTTATGTAAATCGGTTTTTTACTTAACTTGAAGCAAACCCATGGGAAAAATGAATTTTTACATAACTCGAAGCAAACCCATAGGAAAAATGAAATTTTTACATAATTTGAAGCAAACCCATAGGAAATTATGTTATGTAAATTCGGGACATGGTTTTAGTGCAAAAATCATTATGTAAGTCGAATTTTATGTAACTTGAGGCATATATGTCAGGGTTTTACTGTACAATAAATTCCTAAAAAAGCTTCTTTTAAATGGGAATTAATTCATACCTGGGAAGTAAAACAAAGAGTGGTGGGATTGTCTTTGGAAATAGCCAGGCCCTTTTCCAAAGACAAGGATGGGTCAGAAATTCCCATGATTTAACTCACTGTCTATAAACAGTGATACATTAAAGAAAATACAGTTAGTTGCTTATAAAACAAACAGGCAGAATCATATTCACACATTTTGCCTCCTATCTTGGCTTCTACATCTATCTTGCTTTGAAAAAATTAAGCTAGAATCCTATGAGTTTGCATAATTTGCTAATTGACAAGTTTCAGGGCCTATTTTCAGTTGCACAGTGAGATACTGTACATGATCAGACACAAGAAGAGAGCCATTCTGTGGCACTTTGTCAATTGGGCGTAAGGGGATGTGGAACATCGTGGAAAACTTATGTGAATACCAATAGGATTCTGGCCAGAGACTTATGCTGCTGTCGTTTATTCGGGATCAACTGCTCTTTTCCCTTCCCCCCTTCAGATGCTCCTGCTCCTGTGATAACCATGTTCAGGAAACATAGTGGCTAATGTGCTAACGGGTATATCCTGCTGTTTCCAGATTTTAGAAATGAGAATATACTGCTGCATGAAAAACCTGGAGGTTATTACAAGTAGGACCATTACTATGAAAGCCATACCAACACTAAAATCCTGTTCATGTAAACTGATATCCCACAGGTTTTATGTTATCATTTTATTTCTGGGGCATCCAAATCTTGCAAGATTTGCAGAAGCCACATCATTAGATCTGAGCAAACAACATTTATTTGATCTGCCTGTTGTCCCAGCGATGCCCTCCTCCAGAACAGAACAGAGACTCTGTAGTATGACAGCTGTGATCTCAATTAGGGCGGTCTCGACAATCCCTATAAACTTCATATTTTATTTCTTCATGCACCAACAGGACATTCTTCAATATGTCAAATAAATCACACATAATAACAGGCAACATCAATAATATTTTCGGTAGATAACAACAGATTTTTCCATGGGTACATGTCGAGGGGCACAGAGTACACTGGCATGGATGTGTGTGAGGTTCATTAGGTTCACTACAGTCTGTGTGACCAAGACTAGACATTCTGGGGCTCCATCCATTTAAAACAGTGGGCAGTTCTTGCTTTTCACATTATAGTTCTAGCATTCTCTGCTATTCCTTCAGGATATAAAGATCTTCTGATAGAAAAACCTTTTCTTGATTTTAATCTGCAGTGTGTGGATGTTGTTGTTGTTCAGTCGCACAGTTGATTTTGACCCTTTGTGACCCCATGGACCTCTGTCCGCCAGGCACTTCTGTCCTCCACCACCCTCCTCAACTCGCTCAGTTCTGTGCCCATTGGCTCTACAATACCATCTAGCCATTTCACTTGCTAATTAGATGTGTGGATGCCTTTGTTAACTGGACTGCGGTGGCTTAGTAGTTAAGATGCTGAACTAGACAGGAAGGTTGGCATGTTAGCAGTTCAAGGCCCAAGCTCTGCATGACGGCATGAGTTCCCATCTCTGTCCCAGATCCTGCCAACCTAGCAGTTCAAAAGCAAGAAATTGCAAGTAGATAAATAGGCGCCACTTCAGCAGGAAAGGTAACAGCATTTTGTACACCCTGGTGTCTAGTCATGCCTGCTACATGACCACAGAAACATCTGCAGATGTACACAGCACTGGTTCTTTGGCTGTAAACAGAGACGAGCACTGTACCCTGGAGTCAGCTTTCGAGCAAGGGCAACTTTTACCTATGCCTTTGTGACAAACTAATTAATAAATTTTCCTCCTCCACAGACACCTGTGCCACATCTCTTTCTCTGGCCCAGCTTGCTGAAAAGGCTGCTAGCTTTGACATGGAGGGGGCTTTTGGCAGGGCTGGCAAATCGCCCAACATGATGTTACATCTCCATCTGCTACAGGCTGCTGGAATCAAGCTGCTCAAACAAATGGTTGCTCATCAATTCCATGCACTCTTGGGTGAAATTGATTTTCTACATTCAGTTCAGTCTAGCTTTAGATCACCTTTTGAAACACAAACTGCTTGGTCACCCTAGGGGGATAAACTATGCTGAGAAAGCCATTGTCTGTGTTTGGGCCAGACTTAGCTTCTCCAGGCCTTCCTTTGACCCTGTAATCATACAGTTTCCTTTCTCTCCCTTTGTGCTCTTTCAGTGGAAAATTCAGTAGGTTCTAACTTCTAATTATGCTTCTTGAAAAACGTTTTCGATACATTGGACAGTTTGCTGTTGACCCAGGTGCTGTATCGTTTAGCCACTAATATCCATCTATTCTTGTATCCTCTGGCGCTTGCCTCTTGAGTCTTTGAGACATTAAACCCTGTCTTCATTTGGGCTCAGCTGTTGCAGATCTATCCACGGATTTACAAAATTTATACAGATAAATGTGATCACCCACCGGAATCTCCTGCCCAAAAATAAAGCTTCAGGATGCAAAAAATAGGTATTTTGCCCATAAAAACCAGAGACAAATTCAGTATGACCAAATGATTTTTCCGCTTAACAAAGAGCAACATGGCACTTTGCAGGGGGTGGCAATATTTCACAGTAAATGGGACTTCGCTGCTGCCCTGGACTTCCTGGCAGCCAGGGCAGGGAGGCCGCTGGGGGGACGGCTGAAACCCACTCTACACCACTGCATATTGTGAAGAGACTGGTTCTGTGAGTGTTAACATCTTCCTTGGAAGGAGCAAAAGGGAAACCCACTGGTTTTTAGGTGTGAGGAGCCAGCTGAAAGGAGTTAGGATAGTGTGTACAATTACTCTTATCTAGTGCCTGCGGTGGCTTAGTGGTTAAGATGTTGAACTTGATGACTGGAAAGTCGGCAGGTCAGCAGTTTGAGACCCAAGTACTACACTACAGAGTCAGCTCCCATCTCTGTCCCAGCTCCTGCTATTTATTTATTTATTTGATCAAACTTTTATGCCGCCCTCCTCACAAGGACTCAGAGTGGCTAACAGACTTTAAAAATGCTTAAAACACAATAAAAACACAGTATAAAAATCAAGATTAAAAATTACAGATATTAAAAAGATAAAAAAACACAGAGAGTTTGAAAGCAAGAAATTGCAAGTAGATAAATAGGGACCTCTTCAATGGGAAGGTAAACAATGTCCCATGCACTTAGATGCCTAGTCTTGCATGCACATGTCCATGAAAATGTCTGCAGACACTGACACCACTGGCTCCTTGGCTATAAACAGGGATGAGCACTGAATCCTAGAGTTGGATACGACTAGCTTTTGGGCAAGGGTGACCTTTACCTTTACTCTTATCTCTTTCTGCTCCAAGACCAAATTCCAGGGATGGGTTGACAGAGGATGAATGATAGAGGGGCAACAGTTTACACCTGGGCCAGGGTTTAGTGGGTAGGCTGTGTGCTGTTTCTGGGGGAATGTCACCTTGAGTCTTCAACCCAAATCCCTGATTGGCCATGTAAGGACACGCAAGGGGAGAATGGGTATAAGAGTAGCTGTTAGCCAACTGGTCTTCCTGCAGAGCGGCTCTATGCAGGTTGGTAGGGTTGGGGAGGTCTTTCAGTGAGGAAAATGGTCATGCTGGCAATCAGCCATAGAGGTTTGTAGACTTCATTCTTTTGCTCTCTTCTTCTTTTTCCTCTCAGGCAGATTTTGGTTTGTTTTCATCTCTATTTGGTTTAAATGGCAATTTCAGTTTTCCACCCTGAGTCCTGAAGTTTGTAGGTGTCAGTGTTTTTTGTGGGGGGGTTTACCCCATTTCTCCCTTTGTTGTTCCACCTCATTTCTTTTCTTTTAATAAAATGAAACTTTTAAAGATGATTCTGAGTCAGTGGGTTCAGCAAGATGTCTGAGGTACCTAAATCCAGAACCTTAGCTTGAAAGTTTCACCTGAGTGCCAGGGAGCAGATGATGGCATGGAACCGTTCCCAATAAAGAGAGGAAGGTGTGCAAAGGGTGCTGGACCTTACAAAAGCACATTTCCCCTCAAGTAGACTCCAGTGTGAGAGTGGGGATACAGGTTGGCCAGGGCAGGTAGGTAGCCTGAGAACTAGATAAGGCTTGGGGAGTCTTGTAGTTGGGAGGCCAGGGTGGATCCAGCCCTTGTCAGACTCTGAAGATGGCCTGGATCAGGAGGCACTTCCTATGCCCAGCCCAGTTCTGCCTGCACCTGAACCTGAGAATGTCTTGAATCAGGAACCTCGGCCTGCTTCTGGCCCAACTCTAACTCCCCAGGCAGATGACCTGTGAGACCAGCCCTTAGCCAGGGAATGGTGCAGAAAGGATCTGCAGCTGAAATGCAAGAAAGTTAGAGCTTGTTATCTGAGAAGGCTCCCAGCTGATACTTATTAGCTGGGAGGCTCTTAAGCAAGCTTGTTCCAGAAGTCAAGCACTGGTATAATTCCTCTGTACAAAGGCTGACATCCTGCTTGACTTCTAATACCTCTTGTGATAGTCTGCTGTATCCCTGACTTCTCTGCCAAACCTGATGTTGCCCCTGGACATCCTTTGGACTACATGCTCACTTGAACTATTGGTAACCAGAGCTTGCCTTGCTCTTTGGACTTTGCTGTTTGGATTCAACTTGAATAGACTGCTGCCCAGGACTCTCTATGTAGTGCTGCTGTGTGGCGACCCTGCCTGCTGGGGTAGGTCAGCACACCTGTGGAGATTTTTGAGACAGATCACAATATTTAGCCCACTCAGCAGACATCCAGAATTCACTCTGATAAAAGCTGATCTGAAGTACTACACAACTGGAGAAATACAACCCAACATAATTATAAGTGCCTAGGCAAATTACTATGTTTTGATCTGGTACTAATAAAATTACAGGATTGCTGTCAGTAAAGCTTCAGTGGAGAGGGGATTCTTAAAAAAAAGGTTAATATGGCAAAGAAGGCAGTCTGCCTAGACCCTGGCCAAATACTTTTCCCAGAGGTTGCTCCATGAGGAGCTTGTTTGATAGTTCTCACAGTTTAATTCTGTTGTTGATATTTGGAAACTTTTGATTTATTGGACTTGAACATCATAACTCTATAAAAACCAACTTTACTGGGCACTGCTTTTATACTTAGATGTTACCTTAAAATTTCTTAGATCTTTGGTTAGGTCCTGAACTGTTAATTTTATACCAGTTGTTTTTACTGGCGACCCTGTCCAGGGTTTTCTAGGTAGAGAGTACACAAAAGTGGCTTACCATTCCCTTCTCTTGAGGTCACCCTAGAATTGTGCTGCTTGCCCAAAGTTACATAGACTAGCTCTTCTCTCGGTAGTCCCAGTGGGGAATCGAACTCCCAGCCTCTGGTTCTGCAGCCAGGTATCTAAACAACTGAGCTAGCCATCCGACTAAAAGAGACTTAGGTGATGGTTAAAAAGAGCTGAGGAATCATGAGGATTTTGCAGTGACAGTAATAAAAAATAAGGACATGATGCTGAAAAGTCTAGATGTACTCGAAGGTTTTTCAGTTACAAGTTTTAAAGATAAGCTTTAGTAATCTGCCTTGGGCTCAGGAGGGAGCAGGCAGCCAGTGTTGAGATTCACTTAAGAATCTTTAAGAATCATTGTGATATGATGCCATCTAGCTGTTCCAGTTAAAAATCTGGGAGCTGCATTATGTACTATCCGAAGCTTCTTAGTTGACTTCAAGGTCACTGCCATTTACCATGTGTTACAGATGAGAAGCTGCTGGAGCGTAGATTACTGTCAGTCTATAGCCGTGATGGCGAACCTTGGCACTCCAGATGTTCTTGGACTTCAATTCCCAGAAGTCCAAGCACCCTGTGAATCCACATGAATGAGTTTACTGCAATTCATCTGGCCCGCGCTGCCCTCATTGCTCCAAGAAGTTGAAGTTAAACACTTCCAGGAGTTATGAGGGTAGCACAGGCCAGATGAATCGCAGTAAACCCATTTGTGTGGATTCACAGGGTGCTTGGGCTTCTGGGAATTGAAGTCCAAGAACATCTGGAGTGCCAAGGTTCACCATCAAGGGTCTATAGGGATACTCACGGATGGTTGTAGATGCTGAACCAGCAGAGTACTTAGAAGCACTGCATGCCACTATGTCCACCAGAGCCTCAGGTGACAGTGATGGATACAGGTATACTCTCCCCGACAAGCTACCTATATGTTCTTTCAGGGGGGATGGTACTCATCCTGAACTGGATACATCACTGGACATAAGAGCCCGTTAACACCCCCCCCCCCCGGCCTATATCATGTTAAGAGTACCAGTCTTCAGAAAGCTTGCTATTAACTATCCCCCAAAACTGGTTCTGATATCAGGGAAAACAGAGATCTATCACATCAGTTTGATGATGATACCACACTGCAAACTGTCAAATGGCCTCTCATTGTCTCAGTCCATGCCATCCACATGCACATGAAGTCCTAGAATAAACTGTTTAGTAAGCTAACTATGCCAGGTAAGAAGGAAAGAAAAACCTAGAACATGAAGCCTAGCTAGCAATGATAACACAAGTATTCCACTTTGTCCTACACCAGGGGTGCCCAAACTTTTTGGGCTGTGAACTTGTCATGTGACTCAGGGGACTGGTCATGTGGTTCCTCCCAACAGAAGTGGAAGTAAAATGCGCCCTGCAATCTGTTTTGCAACAGATAGCACCACCCTCATCACTCCCGGAATAGGAAGTAAAATGTGCCCGTATGACCCATGTCTGAGGGCGGTATGGGCCAGATGAATTGGCATTGGGGGCCAGATCCAGCCCATGGGATGTAGTTTGAGCACCCCTGTCCTACACTATGCACAAGGGCTGATGGTGAAGCTTCATGGACAAACACAACACACAATGCCTTAGTGCCTCAGTGTCCAGAGAAGATCTTGGACTTCATCGGGGAGGAGGGCTTTCAACTTTCATATGTCTTCTTCTTTAGTGTTGGTGCCTCAGTATTTGCAATTTCTACCCCAAGGGGAATCTTTGGTCTTTTAAACCCCATACTTGTTAGATGAAACATAAAGGATCAATGGAGGTGCTGTTCCACCCCACAGGTAGCCTGCAGCTTTTTTGCCCTATCCTGTTGTCACATGGGAATTGTACATATACCACTGGTTGTCAACTTTTGTACATTTGTTTCAAGGCATTGCACACCCCATGGAAAAGCTGCATTGGAAAGAGGGGATGTTGTTATCTGGTCCATGTTATCTGTCATCTTCCCTCACACATAGTGATGGTTCTGGAAGGATGTATTCATTTGGAAATGGGCAGATGACAAGGGTAGCCTTCTTGTGACGGGAGAATAGGGAAGGGAAACATTAACGAAATATCTGTGTGAGGTGGCACCTTTTCTGGTCCACAAACTATCCTTGATAACAAATAAAATAGTTGTGTCTGTTTCTCCTCCTGGGCTAATTGGAGATTTTAAAAGCTCCAGAAAGAACGTCTAAATTGCAACCTATCTATACCATTTTGGAGTACATTTCAGTTGTTCAGGTACAGCATAATGTTGGCTTCCAAGTGTTAACAATGCTTCAGTGCCTTGGAAAGAAAACTCAGCGGCTGTTGTCTATCACCACTACTGTAGCCAAAATGGGACTCCTGGGAGCCCAGTGAGGGATATCAACAAGCTCAAGGGAGTTTAAAGGTTTGCAAAAAATACAATAAAATAAAAATAAAATAATGCTTAAGTGGGCAGCCCAGGGAGGGCTAATGTACCTACTAGAAAAGACAAATGGAGTTATGCTGAGGAAGGAGAGCTGAATACTCTCATTAGAAGGAACCCTGAACTGAAAGGAGACAAGATAAATGGCAAGATTTTCTTGCAGGGCTCACTTTTATGTATGTATTTCAAACATATTTCCAGTTGGGGGCTAAACCTGAGAGAATAGCAGCTTACTTAGGATACTTAGTTCATAGGAGAAGTAAAGGTTCTCCTGGCTTGTAGTTTACACACATTATCATTAGGCTACCCATATTTACAGGAGGGTGGGGTAGGGGCAGATAAGCAAATACCCACACATACAGATATACAAAGGTAGCCATGCATTCACTCTCTCAGACACTACATCACATCATACCAAAGAGCCTCATGGCACAGTGGTTAAGCTGCAGTATTGAAGCTAAAACCTTGCACACAATCTGAGTTTGATCCAAACAGGTTCAAGGTTTAACTCAGCCTTCCTTCTAAGGTCGGTAAATTAGTATCCAGGGTTTTTTTTGGGCCCAAAAAGATCTAACTACAGCAAAACCTCACATTTATTTATTTATTTATTTATTTATTTATTTATTTAGATTGGCGAACGTGACCCTAGGCGGCTATAAAGAGCACTTTGCTTAGAGACTAACTCACTTAAAGAGCTGAATTTTCTCTGAATGGTTGCCTCGCTTAACAACTAAAACCAACCAAAAACTCACTTAACAACTAAATTGGGGTTCACAATCTCCCCCACCAGAAGTCACAATTGGTCATTTACAATGGTGTTTCACTTAAAGAGCAATCCCATGGAATGCATTATGCTCTTTAAGCGAGGTACAACTGTATTTGTTGAACTGCCCAAACTCTAAGGGATATGGTTCAGTTCATAAGTGTAATTGCTATGGCATCTCCCACCCTATTTATTCAATTCCCCCAAGAGCTGAGAAACAGAAAAATACACCTTACCCCCAAAGAGGAAATGTTCCTTTTTGCTGCTGCTTCCCACGGTGTCAAAGATTCCTACTTCATTTATTCACTCCCCCCCCCCCAATTTTTGCTCCCCTCTTTCATATGTGCACTCAGAGAAAGTAGAATGATGCCAGTAGTTTAGCAGGAGGGGAATACATACCTTTAGTATGAAAGCAAAGACTGACTGGCTATAAAAGCTTGAACCTAAATTTTGGGCAGTGGCCTATTTTTTCCTAATGCGCCAGTTTTACCCAAGGCACTAGTTTACTATCACTGCCTTGACTGAAAAATAGATATAAATTTTCGTATCAACCTCTTCATCCTTCCATGGGGGGTATAAGAGTTCTCTGTGTTTCATAAATGGATTGTATCCAGATTATAAAAGGCAAGGTAATGATTAAATATTGGCTGAAATCCAATAGTACATCACAGTTAGAGTAGTCCTGTTGAATCAATAGAACTCTTGAGAACTTGACTCACCAATCCCCGCTGAATCAACGGGCCTACATTGCAGCTCGCTGTGGGATTTCTGCCATTAAAAAATGTATAGAAAGTTACCTTACTGCTTCAAAATAAAACTCATTCCTCTTTGCATCAAGGAAACAGGTAGGTTGTATCCCCTTTTATCCCAACAGCCTTTAAGAACAACGGAAAGAAACATGTGGGATGTAACTCCTGCAAAATCCACTCTAAATGGTCCCCAGCTGAAACATCTTTATAATATCCATTCTAACTTGGTCAAGTAAGCACTTCCCATGAAAGCCCAGGAAAAGGTCAAAACAAATATGAACTTTGGAATAAATCCATTTTTGAGTTATTCAATCTTAAATAAGACATTTCAGTATTAGAAAATGAGAAAAACAACTCTGTTTCCATTGTGTAATAGTGAGTGGGCCGATTTTGTTACACTTTAATTCCACATAATCTTTCAAGGTATAAATTGTGTATCAAAGTCTGAGGAGGCAGGACTGAGGCTTTGGAGTCATGGGTTCATTAATTTTCTGAAATGATATTCAGTAATTGTTCATGGTCTTTCTCTCATTACTTTCTAACTCCAATTATTGGGGCTGAGATGACAAAAGACTTCCTCAGGTCTCCATACTGGAAGACTTGCTTTATAGCAACTTCCAAAAAAGTAATTAGTCTGTTTTTGAATATTGACAACAGTGACAAAGAACAAAGGGGTAGGGAGGCAAAAATATTGTTGCCCTTTGATTTATTTAAGTATGAGCTTTGTTATCAAAATCTATGTTTCTTGTGTCTGAAGAATTTGTTATTTTGATCCATGAAAGCTCACACTGAGATAAGCTAATCTTTAAATATTTTGCCTTTTTTCTTTTCTACCTCTAACAGCCAACAGACCATGAAAAATTGGATACTTCTGCTTGAGGTGATTTAAAGTTTGGGCATTCATCTCTATCCATGCCCAGTTGGAGCCAATCCCATAAATTGATCATGAAAAAGTTTGCACGTGGATTGCACTTGCATTTGCACAACACCAGCTAAAATAGCCACCACCTCACTCACCACCCAGCCAACAATGGGGGGGGGGAAAGGATTGGGGAGACAGAAGGTGGGTGCCTGCACTGAGCACCACCTTGCCATTGGGAGCGAGGCAAAGAGTGGCATACCAGCACTGTGATTTGTGAGGCTATATGTTGCACATGCCCTGGCAGGGGTAGAGGGTTAGCAGTGAGTCTTTCATAAGCACCATCACAATGGAGAAGTCAAAGAATTTTAGAGTATAAAGAGACGTCAAGGGTCATTGACTCCGGCTTTTTACAGAAAGAAGAAAACCACCACTACAGCATCCTTGACAGGTGGACATCCTTTGCTGGAAAGCCTCCAGTGAAGGCTACTAGCTCTGCTCCATTGTCAGACAGCTCCTATTATCAGGAAATTCTTCCCAATGTCAAAAACCTAAATATTTGGTTTCCATCCATGTTATGATCATGGTTACCCACTCTGGACACATTCCACCTTCTCAATTTCCTTCTTCAACTGTTGCCCTATTTTTAAAAATCCAAGAATAATATATTTTGTAATTGTAGATATGGCCACATGGGATATGAATCCATATGGGAGAAGAAACAACCACTGCACACTTTGAATGCATTTTGTCACTTGTCAAGCTCATTTTCCCACCTTCTGGCACCTGGATATAACAGTATCTGGCTTTCTCGGTTTAACTTGGATTTTGACCTCCCTTATCCAGATTCCACTTTGATTGTTTCCACTGTCTGCTGTCCCAGAAATAATTCTTGTCTGCCCTACCTTTGTGACACCCAAGGATCTATCTTGACCTTCAGGTCAACTAAAGTTCTAAGGAATATGAGAGAGTGGTATCTTGCTTCTTAGCCAACTGATCCACTGCTACCACAGTGTGTTCACTCTGGGTAAGTGACAGAATAATGAAAATCTGCTGGCAATTTATTCAGTTTTGTGCCATCAAGAAAGGGAAGAAGTAGTAGTATACCATTAGGGAAGTGACCATTAGTGAGGGGGAGGAGACTGAAGTAGAGAAGATAAAAGATATGTGGATCAATGCTGAGAGTATCTCTGCCACCTGGAGGCACTCTCTTAGTATGGCTACAACACTGTAACACAAGGATGTCCCACTAAGAGTTCAAACAAATCTTCCATGGCTGGGCCATGGGACTTTCAGGCCAGCCTGATGTTGAGTTCCCTGTAGGGAGAACTAGTTCCCCAATGATGTCTTCTCCAAAAGTCTGCAACAGCTTGAGACTTCCATGTTAAGGAGCAGCATGAGAGGGAACAATGACATTCAAGGACCAGTGGTGAGAACCATCCAGAGTACTTGGACTGAACAAAAAGGTGATGAATTTTAACACTGTACCATATAGGACTTGAACTTGAATGTCCAAAAATGAAATAAAAATGCAAGTGAAGTCAACTGGTCTGCTGTTAACAGATTAGCAATATGTTTTGTGCTTATTGCATCAACCTCTCTGCTGTGTTGCGATAAGTAGCCTCAAAAACCCACTTGATGTCCCCCTGCCCATGGAATCCCCCCCCCCAATGGCAACCCCATATAAGTGTCCATGGCTGAAAGGGGATTGAAACCCAGGTCTCGTGAATCCTCAGATGTCATCCTGTTAATTACACCATACAGTTGTACCTCGCTTAAAGAGCATAATGTGTTCCACAGGATTACTCTTTAAGCAAGTTTGCTCTTTAAGTGAAACACCATTGTAAGTGACCAGTTGTGATGGGGGGGGGGGAGTGTGAACCCTGATTTATCTGCTAAGCGAGTTTTTGGTTGGTTTTATTTGTTAAGTGAAGCGAACATTCAGAGAAAATTTTGCTCTTTAAGCGAGTTACTCTTTAAGCGAGGCACTCTTTATCCGAGGTTTGACTGTATTTCAAGCATTCACAAACCATGTATACAGTATGTACAATGGAACCTCTATTAACAAATGGCTCAGTTAACATAAAAATCGCATAACAAAAGGGAACACCAAAAGTACAGGGTATAAATGTAAATAAATAAATAAAAATCCTTAGGAAATAGTGGCTCAGTTTACAGAATTTTTTTCAGAATGGATTGATTGGTTTTCAGTACATTTCTATGGAAAACCATGTTTTGTACTGTATAATGTATTTTGGTTTTCAATACATTCCTATTGGAAATTGCATGATGCATTCCTATAGGAAATTTAGTTAAAGTAATTTTTGCTGTAAGAAATGTTCCAGAGAATACATTAATTATGTTAATTGAGGTATCACTGTACTAGCACAAAACAAGTACAGTACTGTACCATTTTAAGAATGTTTTTATTAATGCAAATGAAACAACATTTTCAGTGAAGGTTCTATATCTGTAGATTTGGCTCCTTCCCAGTTTGCTTTTAAGTGGGATTTAAAGACTTTCTAAATGTCCATATCTGTATTTAAATAAATGAAGTTATAGTGCTGCTCTTCTGTTAACAGATTTGACCCCTATAAACATAGGTGCAAAGATATTAGAGTACTGAGGCGAAAAGTCTAAAATGTCTTAAAAAACAAAAGCCTAACATTAGAACATTTTCAACATGAAATCAGGCAAGCTTCTCTGGGGAAGATCAGAAAACAAAACAAAACAAAATAAAATAAAATAAACTGTAGCACTTTAAAGACTAACTGCTATATTTTTATTGTTAGCTTTTGTGGATCAAGTCCACTTCATGTTCTATAACAGGGATTCTCAACCTGCGGTCCGTGGGCTGAATGAGACCCATGGCACCATTTCATGTGCACACTCACTGCCTCCACCACACCAGGAAAAGCCATGTGGTGAAAGAAGGGCAAAATGTCCGTCCAGCCCCTAAAGCTGTCTGAGGGAGCGTGACCTGGGCCCCAGCTCAAAAAGGTTGAGAACTCCTCTTCTATAAGCTGCTACTAAAAAGGCCTTGTCTCTTGGAACCATATTTTTTTGTCTCATTTGGCAAGGGCACTTTGAGAAGGGATTATTTTTACCATGATTTAGCAGGTACAGGGCGTTCTCCTCTTTCTGCAGGGAATATGTTCCAAGACCTACTACAGATACCTAAAACTGCAGATAACAGTAGACCCTATATTTACAACACAGACAGTGCCTTCTAGAGCCAGATCTGACAATGTACTATAGAAATTTATATTATTTATTGCTTGGATTTTCTATTGAATATTTTTATACCAGTAGATTACTGAACGTGTAGCTACTCACCCCATGGATATGGGGGTCTACTTCTATCATGCTCTGCTTCAATCAGTATTGTTCTTAGGATTGTCATATCCTAATGCTCTATGTCCTGAGGCTTAATTCACATGCTATGCTTCACTCATTGGCTAAACACACTAAAAGTCAGCAACAGGCTTGTTTCTCAAAATTCATTTGGACATGTATGTTGTGACTATATGTTGTGTTTCATTTCTTTGCTTCTACTAGGATTTCAGGCTTGATTTTAAAAGAAAAGAAAAAGGAAGTTGGAATCCAAGGCAGCTAATTGCCAGCACCAATACCCAGAGGGGAAAATGAAGCAGACAATATGGTGACCCTACTCTCTGCCTCAAAGTAACTATGCTAGGTCCCCATCCTAATTTACCATTCCTTAGCCTCCAGGTGCTGTCTTTCTCATTTCAATGTCTATGCCTCAGGAAACTTGCCAATCAAGAAGCAAAACAATGTATGCTTCTGTGGAATTTCTGGAATAGATCCATCTAATACTGGTTGTGACCTTCCCTTAGTTTTTCAAGTCCTCCTTTACAGCATCAGGGTGGGTCAGTAATGCAGTCACTCAATGGGAATTACAATGTAGGCATAAAACCTTGCCGTTTCCATCATCTGAGGAAGGTCACAAGATGCACATCGGTATAGCAACTTAGTATAATTAATATATACACTTTCCTCCCTTTTTGTGATTGAGCAATTCATCATGCTTCCTGAGAAGCTTCAGGAAGAAATCAGACTAGACAGAATGGCACCATGACTACTATTCACTGGTTTCATGTTTGTAGCCAAATGCAGTAAAAAACATCTAAAATATGTGACTTACACTAGCTGTTGCAGTGAGACAATAAGAAAGGTTTATCGGAGTATGGAAAACATATGCTTTTAACAGTAGTAAACTTTAGATGTTTCATCCTGTTCCACTCCAAATGGGTCTCAGGAAAACACAGCAACCGAGATATGGACCAGGGATTCTCAACCTGTGGCCCATGGGCCAGATATGGCCTGCAGTGCCATTTCATGTGGGGGGCCCACTGCCTCCTCCACACCAGGAAAGTGACATGTGGTAAAGGAAGGGCAAAATGGCCATCCAGCCCCCAAAGCTGTCTGAGAGAGCATGACCCAGGCCCCGGCTTAAAACGGTTGAGAACTCCTGGTATAGACAATGTAGAAAGTGTCAAAGGCCAATCAGATTCAATCCAGCATAGTCCTAACAAGAAGCAGGTAACTTAGGCTAGGGTCCAAAAGCAGAGTCCACAGCAATCTAGGTTTCAGGAAGGCAATGTCCAACAAAATGCAACCAAATCAGGCAAAGGCATGGCAGAAATGAAGCCAAATGCAGTCTAGTCTTGATCACAGCAGCCACCAAAGGGTCCAGGAAGGGTCTGACAACAAGCTATAGAGGCCATGGCAGAGATTGTTTCCTACCGCCTTCCTTGTGCAGAGCTCCCTGGATTCTTCTTCAAGTGCCGTATCCATTCCTGATATTGGCTATCATCATGGCGATAGTCTTCCTGTTCTTAACTCCTCGGAACAGTTCTTCTGAGGACATGCTACACCAGTCTTTCATGAAGTCCGTCTACGTCCAGGGCCTCTTTGCCCAAGGATCTTCCCTTGCATAATGAGTTGGAGTATTCTATACTTCATGTCATTCCTTCTAAGAAATCTCCTAGGTTCATTCATGCCATTGTGTAACCATCAGCCTCCTTCATGTTTTTATCTGTCAACCTTTCCCGAAGCTGGGAAAGAGATCTTTCTTCATCTCTGGAGCAGTTCAGCTTCTCACTTCTTGGGACACAGATCCCTTTGGAACCTACATCAGTGGTGGGATGTCAAAAAATTTACTACCCCACCATGATGTCATCACAGTGTGGGCGGAGCTAGCATCATGACATCATGATGTCATGGGTGGGGCCAAATAAAAAAATACAAAATAATAAAAATAAAATAAAAATAAGCACACACACACACATACCCCTCAACCCACCCACAACACAAACCCATTAAATAAATAAATAAATAAATAAATAAATAAATAAATAAAAATACACCCACCCACCCCAAACACAAATCAACCAGAGCTTTTAAACCAGAGTTTAAATCTTATTCTGGCTAATCTTTCTCACACTAGGTCAGATGGAAAGAACTACAGAATGAACTCACCACAAGATGGCTTCATTTTGGCACTTTTCAACTTTTCAACAGTTAAAGAAGTTAGTACTAAGTCTTTGCCTAACCAGTTCTCTAGGATAATAGGCCTTAATGTAAATGTAAAACAGCTGTGCCTCCTTAAGGGTTCTCCAATTGGAACAGCACTTGGAACAGCACAGGTGTAACTTATTGATGAGGTAACTCCAAGACTTTGCTTAAAAACCCCAAGCCAGGCTCCCAGGCCTTTTTAGGAACTGTGGTAGTACATCAATATAGGTAAAGGTGTTAAATACACATTAAAATACACACAGACACACCACATCCAAAGGTGAGTCACTTACCCTGGGGATCAGGCTATAGGGAGTTTCAGGTTAACAGCTTCTCTTCCTCCTCCCTGCTTGGGAGGACAGCAAGGAGGCCGTGCATACGCACCAAGCACTGTAGGCATGCATGCACACCAAGTGCTTGGCGTGCATGCGCAGTGGGGGAACCAGTGAAAAGGTAAGCCCTGAAGGTAGTTCCCCCCAAAAGATGCTACCGGTTCTCCAGGACACTGGGGAAAGTTACTACTGGTTCTGGCGAACTGGTGAGAACCTGTTACATCCCATCTGTGACCTACATATGTTGCCAGTTCTTTGGCATACCCTAGCCTAGGGGCTTAGATCTGTCCTTGTGGGAGAAGATTTCCATTAGAAATATGACATGCTTACAATTTGCACCTGGTTTGATCAATTAAGTCTCATAGGAATCTTTTCTATTAATTCCTAAATTATGCTCACCTGGGGAATGGCTGGGCTAGAAGTTGCCTTGGATAGGGCAAGCTCTTGCCTAGCTGTTTGTTAGAAAAGGCAGCTGCCTCCATGCTTCCTGTGAATTCTTTTTCTTACAGTCTAGACCTGAATTTGGCTTATTCCAGGTCACGAAGCCTCTCAGACCAGCCTTTCTCAAGAGAGCAAAAATTCAGTGTGGATCCGGCAGGTGGAATTCCTGAGAAGAAAAAACATCCTAGCCTTTTGGACTTGGAGTCCAAAAGCAAAACAATCACACAAACAAAAACATAATGAATCCTTTAGAGAAACTGATTCTGAAGTAGTTTTGTTTTGTTTATAATAAAGAGTAATCTTTATAGTATGGTATGTGTATAAGTGTGGCGATGAATATAAAATTAAATATTTTCCTCCTGTTCTTTCTTTATTCATATCAGAGCATTGCACAATTTAATCAGTCAATCAAATCTTTATTTGCACTAGCTAAATGCCTTAGAACTGCACAATTTAAAACTATGGGAGTATATGAAATATAGGTAAAATTCAAAACAAATTGAAATGTTAAAATAATTACACTATTTTTGACCAGAGCAAGATGCTTCATTAGCATTATATCAGCCAATTACTACATTTTATTTTATTTATTTTTTGGTATATGTGGTGGGACATAAAATTGTATGCACATAAAAGCTATCTTGGTTGACTTCCTCCACTTTCATTGGAAATTTGTTCTGAATCCAAGGAGCCCCGTTTTATGTGGTTATTCTTTGATCTTCATACTTCACTTCAAAGTCAATTGACTTCCAAATGGTCCCACCAGAAATATCTCCTATGAGAGATATTCTTCAGTAGTCATCCATTTAGCAAAGTACGGTATTTGCCAGAGTATAAGATGCATCGGAGGATAAGATGCACCCTGTTATTATCAAAATAGCCCACTATAGCCCACAATATCCAATACAAGATGTACTCCATTTTTCCAGTGTATTTTAAAGGGGGGGAGTGGGTCTTATACGGCAGCAGATATGGTAAGTTGTTTTTGCTCTCCATAGATTTAGCCTTAGCATCTTCTGGTTTAACATTAGAGTTTAAGAGGTGTGCAGAACAATAAAAAAAGTGGTGCATTTGTTCATGTATCTAGAGCCATGGTTCCCACAGGGGGGCAATTTGATTGTTAAGGGGGGCAATTTGAGAATGAGTTAGGCCAAGTGAATGGCCTTGTAGGCTCCGCATGAATAAGAGTTCCATTTTTGGATAATAAGAATTATATGTCACAGGGAGGTCATCAGGATTTTAGAGATGCTTTGGTGTGGCATGGCCAAAAAAAGGTTGGAACCACTGATCCAGAGTCTTAAGTTTTCCTCCTCCCTGGCTATCCCCCCCCCCCCAATAAATTCCTTTTGTGATGACCATCATAAACCCTCTCTCATCCTTATTCTTTACTTATTTTTAATAAGTTTTATGTAGCAGCCAAAGTCTTTCTATCTATGTTCCAGCAGACTTTGCAGTAGTTTCATAAAGTTGGTTCTTTACACATAAGATCAATACATCAGATAGACTAATGGTCATGGAGTTTATCTTATTTTAAATAAAACTGGCAAGGTCAAGGTCGTCCTGGCTGGAAGGCATATTCAACAGAGGCAATGCCAAGTACTGTGGGAAGTTTGGGGTGTATGTGTGTGTGTGGTAAAAAACAACAACAGAACCAGCAGTACAAGGGTGCTGAGTTGTGCAGAGTGCAGTTGAAAAATGAGAAGTGTGAATCTCACTAAAGTACTATAGTGATCCAGAGCGCCTCCCTGGGTTGTTGCAACACTCTTGTCTCTCTGCACAGCTCAACCTCTTATGACAGCAGGGAGTTTGGGTGCTTTTCGTTGCCCAGGCGTTCAAAATGCCTCCTGTGGTATTATTAGAGCAATGATTTGTTTGGTGTTTACAGAGCAGAGTGGAGTAAATTATCCCCTAATTATGAAATCTGTTTTCTTCATTTCAAAACCATTCAATGCATTTGGGGGATAAGCAAATGTTAAATTTAAACTAAGCCCCAGCTGTTGTGCCTTAAACTGCTTTTAAACATCACAGCCTGGCTCTCTTAATGTACCGGCACTTGCTATGCAAGTTCTAGAATCAACTTGGAACAGCCTCATTGGTTTGTTACTTTAGGGCTCTCTTCTACCTTAGACGTAAAAGGATAAAATAAACATTACCCAACTTTATGTTTGCTACCTATGTGACCAGTCTTCATACAAGAAAGACCATATTTGTGGAATTAGGTTAGTATGGTACGATCAATTAACAATTAAAGAATAGAGTAGCAGTAGTTACATATTAAAATTGTTTAGTTATCTCTGAAGTGCAGAAATCAAACATTTTAACAAAGGAAGAGGGGTAAGGTATTATGAAGGATCCTCCATTCTAGTGCTCATCAAACTAATAATTATTATTTTCTTTAAAGTTCTGTGTGACTGAATATCAACTTACTACCTGCTTTTGAAATCTATTGTATCAATAATAACTGTAAGTCCAAAGCCCTACTATTAATTAAAACCTCAAAAGGTAGAAATGGCTGTTAAACAGTGAAGTAAACAAATCACTCCTATAAAAGTATTTAAATATTCAAATCTTGTTCTGAGCAATGAGAGGACACAACTGATTGTATTAATCACAGGCGATAGGGCATCCAATGGTACCTTTTAGTTTTGGGCAAGTTAATGTTTCTTGTTTTGTTTACTTATTTGCTAACTTAAAGGCATGTGTTTGGTTCACCTAATTTTTGCCACTGACTTTGGCACTCAACTGGAAAGAGCCAATCTGTTTTCCTATCAAAGTTTCAAGGTTTGCAACTTGAGTGGGGAAGACACTATCTGGAAGCACATATATGATGAGTTGCATATAACATTTGGATAGCTAACATGAAACATCATTTCTCCTGTTGCATTTTCCCCACTGTTCTTACTTTACTAAGAGGACGTTATGCTAGAAAAGAAAAATGCTTCAAGTGCAGAGATGAGCAACTACACACACTGCAACATTTCAAAGGCAGCTAAAGAGAATGGAGAGCAAGTCAGATACTTAAACAATTTTTCCAAGTGGTCCCAGTCTCTCTTTTAGTATAGGTGTATCATGCTGGGGAGGCAGACTGTCAGAATTGATGTCCTATTGCTGGTATTTGAGGTTAAAAAACTCTTCTTAATCTGCATGACCTGTTAAAGGTGTATATTTAGATATAGTTAGGAGAGAAAATTAGACACAACGATAGTGAGATGAGAGCCAGTCACAGGAGGCTAAATATAGAGTTGCCTGTCCCAGCAACCTTGGAATATCTCCAATAAAGCTGACAGACAAGTTACTTAACTTCAACCCAACAGGTGGCTTTACTGCATAATTTGGTGTTCACATATTATCAGGTTTCATATAACATCAAACAGGACTTGTGCTTGGTTTAAGTGATCCAGTTTGAATGTACAATAGAACAGTGGAACACAGATTCTGTCAATATATCTTGAGAACTTTAAAATACTCGTGAAACAGGACTTGTAACAGTTCTGGCTTAAGTAACAGGAAGGAAAAAGAACTAGCTCCCTGACTGATTATTTTGAAGTACACCCACCTTTGTCATTTTGAGCCCTTGGATTAACCCTTAATTTGGCAGTCTGGTTTGTACTACATTATTCAACAGATGGATGGGCAGGGCTCTTATAATTTATGTCCTCTGCCACAAACTGAAGTCAGTCAAGATCATCCAAGAACAGAGCCCAAGAACCCAACCAGAGTCAAGAAACAAAAGGAGTTTTACCAGAAGGTAACATAAGCCAAGGTAAAAGGAGATTAAATCCAACATCACTTCCCACACCCCCTCTGGCAAACAGTTTGGGATCTAGCAAGTCCAGTTCTACACAGCAAATAGGCAAGGAGATTCTGAGGAGGCAGAATCAAAAAACAAACCAAGGTCCAGCACCAGTAAATTGGTCACAGCAATTGTCAAGGATACAAGAAACAGTAAGCAGGGTTTGGATCTTAGGGTAAATATTATTTTCAACTCACCCTTCCTGGAGGAGTGTTTTGGTGGGGCAATAACAGAGGGAGACAGACAGGTTGGAAGAAATGGTTGCAGGCAGAAGAAGATGAGAACTGTAGTGAATGGCAGAAGAGCATCACAGATTCAAGGGTGGCCGACCTTGATGCTCCAGATGTTCTTGAACTTCAATTCCCAGAAGCCCTTATCAGCAGTAGTGCTGACTTGGGCTTCTGGTAATTGAAGTCCAAGAGCACCTGGAGCACCAAGGTTGTCCACCCCTGGAACTCCTTGGTCCTTAGGCACATAATTCCAGTATTGTTTCATAAGACTATGCCATGGTAGCAGAATGCCATTGGCCATCAATGCAAATTTAAAATATTGCACAGGCAGAGTAGCAATAGCCAGACAAGGCAGGAGGATGGCAACAAATTAAGTTGTGAGTGCACACAAGCTGCATATTAGTCTGGAAGTGTAATGCTAGAGCAGCTTAGAGTGTTCAGAGCCCAGAGATGAAGTGATACAATAAATAGCAAATTGGGCAGGTGGTGGAGGCAGCATTCACTGCCTATAGTGTATGAGATGCAAATACTCTTTCATAAGTCTTTGGCTTTTCACATCACAATTTGGAAATCACCAAACAGTGCCACTTTGTCATGGCAGTAGACAGGCATAAAATATAGCAGTTTACTTGATAAACACACTCGCAGAAGAGATACACTCCTCTGTTTTATGAGGCATATCCAAAGTTCAGAACAGAATTAATTGAAGCCTCAAAACACTTCCTCATCAATACTTCCTCCACTACAACTGTAGTGGTCTAGACTCTCAGTCTGTGAGGAGAAATAAAAGTGGGCACCACAGCAGCATTTCATGGCATTGGTGGCTGAATCTGTTTTTCTCTGGAGCTCACCATAGAAACACTGCTGTCTCCCTCAGATACAGAGTTCCCTGCCAGAGTTCCCTGCCCACAAGCAACTAAAATAGCCAATACTTCAGATATCTCATATAATATGCCAAGAGGATACTGACCTTACTGCCTTCTTCTTCTAATGAGGTTGCCAACGCTACAGACCTAATGCCTTCTTCCTCATCCTGAGCAAAATGCCTCATGTTTACTGTAAGAATGGGCTGTTGCCACTAGCAGTCAACTCACATCACTAATGGTAACACTAACCAACCTGCTAGAGCTGGCCCACCTGAAAACTGAAGTGTAACTTCTTCCTTGTTGAAGACAAGAATAACTACAGGTTTCAACCTGCAGTCTTTCTTGCCTTCAACAATGAAGAAGTTACACTTCAGTTTGGTGCTGATGGATGGATCAGCCAGCCAGCTCTAGCAGCTCTGCTCTTGGGGGCAATTTCACGAGTCGCTTTGCTTTGAGATGAATATCCACACTCTTAAAAGATGAAATCTTATTTGTGGAAGAATGGAAAATAAACGTCAATCTACAATTTTGGTTGACTGCAATATTATTCCTCATATGAATTTCTCTGTAACCTGTATAGAGGTGAAAGGCACTCAGAAACATAAAAAAGGAAGCAGAAGATCACAATAATACACGACCTTTGGGGAAAATGTTTGCTTTCATCAGATGAGATATTAAAAGTGAGCAGTCTTGGGGTTGGGGTGGGTGTGGGGGATTAAATACAGTAGAAGGCTGATCTTAAGTGCTTGTTTTCTTTTTGTTGTTCTAGAATGAAGTGGAGGTGTTTTGTGGCACACAAATGGATAAAGAATGTGGTGTTGTTAGGTTTTTACTCAGGATAATCTATTGACTCAGTGAAGACTGGGAAGTTAGAAATGTTAGGCACTCCACCTCAGGCAATGCAAGTCTTCCGTAGAAAATTCCAAAATGAATGCAACTAGTCTGTGCTCTTAGCCGCCCTACTTGGTAGACAAGGAATAGTCACTACGTTATCCATAGTGGGAGTAATTTTAAGTGGTGGATTTGATAAAGAGAGTCAATATAGCCAAATTATGTAGTCTGAGCCCCATTGTCTTTGGTGGGAGATCTCTTCTTCTCCTCTGTATTCTTTCTGTATCTTTTTGGTTGGTCTATAAATATGTCATTTCAATATGGAGTTTAGAATTCATTTTGTGCCAACATGGTTACCACTTCTTTTGTTTGTCTGTCAATTCTTTTCTTTATAAACAAACATTCAAAACAGAAGATTCCATATCGAATATCTAATCTTAATCCTAAAACCCACATCTATATTTGATCCTAGTCCCAAATCTGATAACTGATTTTCTAGTCAACTCCCAATTCCTACTGCTCCCTCCCTAAACTTCCATCTCTGGGAGACCCATATTCTCTCTAACATTAATGTTCTACCCCCACAATCTAATTCCAATTTGGTCTAGTTAATTGCCAGAATAGAGTTTCATTTACCCTGAGTCCTGATTTGTTGCTTGCTTTTCAATCCTACTTCTTGGTTTGTTGTGTGCTTTTTGATAGGAGGCCAATACCTACAGTAGATATGCTTCTCTGTACAATCAGGAACTCCAGCATTTGAGATACTGTGATCATAACGAAAGCTTCCAAAGACTGACATTGCTATTTTCCTTAGATTTACTTCTCCACATGCCAGGGGATAGAGGGTATATCTTGCTCCCACTGTTCATGAGTTAAAGTTAACCCTGTTTTGAATGTCTGAATGGGATTTTAATCTTGTGTCCTAATTGAACTATACTGGCCATTTACTCTGCAGTTTGCTTCTGTTTTAGTACAGATGAAATTGAATTGAAAATCAGCAGTTATACAATGTAAGATAAACACAGGTGAGCCTGATGTTTTTCATTGGGGAATCATATCATTTTATTCAGCCAGCAGATATTATTTTGTTCCAATTAGGTTGCCATTGCTTTTCTCCCATTTCTGCCCTGTGTGATTGAATGATCAGATAGAAAGGGATGGTTGCAAGGGTGTAATTTCTGCTGAAATGAACACCTTTTGTTTCCAAACAATGTTTCTTATGTTTTAATGCTTTCTAAAGTTAGCACTGATTAGCGCTATGTCACTTACTAGATCAATGATTCTCAACTTGCGGCCCATGCGCCAGATGTAGCCCTTGGCACCATTTCATGTGACCTCCTCACCACCTCTGCCACACCAGGAAGTGCCATGTGGTGGAGAAAGGGCAAAATGACTGCCCGGCCCCCAAAGTTGTCTGAGGGAGCGTGACCCAGTCCCCGGCTTTAAAAGGTTGAAAATTATTGTACTAGATTATCACTATGTCATTTTATTCCATTTTAGATAAATTTTAAAGAATAACAGAGGTGAAAGGAAGAGATGGTCCTGCCAATCTCATTTCACGGCTTTCTGCCTCTGCCCTGCTAACTTCTCCAGCATGGTAGTTGTTTTGTTTGTCATCATTTGGCCAACTACAACAGGAACCCAGTTTTAAAAAGTGTTAATCAAACTGGGTTCCCTCCCATGCAGTCAGATACTGAATTGTTCCACATCCCCTTGTTTCGGGCTCCTGCATGATCCCAGACTGCTCCTCATGGCTCAGTCCCAACCAGCAAAACATTTTATTCAGACAAGCCCTTGTAAATTGAGAGGAGGCTTGCCTATTGCTAATAACCTGCTCTTTGGACAGATTTCTGGCTGCCAAATCGTGAGAGTTCTATTCTTGTGAAAAGTCTGGATAAGTATGTGCATTAAACACCACTCGAGTGAAATATTCTCACTTGGATGATTGGCCATGGCACGGCGTTCCTAAGCCATGAATGCTTATCTCTGCTTGCAGAGCCATTTCCTGCAACAGAAGCAAAGAATGTCATTAGTGTAGCCAGCCTTCTTATATAACCCACAGCACATCATTAAATAATCTAATGACTCTATGGCCCATTGACCTCCATCTTTCATTGGTTAACAATGTTTGTTATCTAGCGAAATTGCTGCTAGGTTATCATCCCTCCTCTTGCCCAACTCCAGGCTCAGCTTTTGTACAATGTACAAAAGACATACAAATTGCTTCTAATGATATAATCTGATGTACAAACAAATTAGTCCCCCATTCTGTTGTTGGTATAGCAATCTTCTCATCAAAACAATCTTTTCCATGGGCCAACTTTTTGTCCTTATGATTCAGCTTCCCACATACTGGTTTTGCTTTACAAAGCTCTGAAGCTACATGAATGCCAGGCTGTGGAAATTAGATGAAAGAAATGCCTTTGTATGTATTGAAACTCCAAGTCTCTCTCAGCTGGGTTAACATCAATGTCCAATAAGATAAATGCCAATATTTAAAGACATTTGAAGTATTTATTATCCCCTTTGTCCTATTATCTCAAATGTTTGCATGGACACACTGCTAAAATGGTAAATGTGTTGTATTTGTATTTTAAGTAGTTATTGATATTATTTTCTTTTTAAAAAAGCCTTTTTCAGCTCAGGATACAAGTGAAGAAAGGCACTAGTAATACAAAACACCACACAACCAATATTTTCAACCTTTTTTGTGAACATGCTTACTTGGCGTTCAATTTTTTTTGCATATCTGTATTTATTCGGTGTAATTTCCTGTTGTTGTTGTTCAGTCGCACAGTCGATTCCGACTCTCTGCGACCCCATGGACCATTACCTGCCAGGCACTCCTGTTCTCCACCATCCCCCTCAACTCACTGAGCTCTGTGCCCATTGTCTCCACAATACCATCTAACCATCTCATCTTGGGCCGTCCCCTTCTTCTTTTGCCCTCGACCCTTCCAAGCATCAAGGCTTTCTCAAGTGAATCCTCTCTTCTCATTTGATGTCCAAAGTACTTTAGCTTCATCTTTACAATTTGACTTTCTAAGGAGCATTCTGGGTTTATTTCTTCTAAGATTGACCTATTAGAAGAAATAAACCCAGAATGCTCCTTAGAATATAAAAATGATGTTTCACATATTTGTTTGGTAGACTTGAGTTGGAAAGAGAGGCATATTTTTGTGCTCTTGATCAGAATTGTAAGATATCATTCCCCTTCTCTCCACCCTCTCTCTTAGTGTGTGTGTTTAGTTTAACAAGGCAAAATCTCTCATGTCCACAACAAACTATGCTCCCCATCTGTTGCTAACATCATAGAGTTATTGAGGGCACTGTCTGGTCTTAGGCTGTAGAATCAACTGCAGTTCCTGAAGGATGAAGATTTGGTTATGTGGACGCTTAGTCCCTGCTCTTCTTGATTTATGAAATCCAGCTGCAGTGAGTTAACTTGGTAGATGTCAGAAATCCACCAGGGGCAGCAACATAGTGCTAAAAAATATCTCACTAAAATTTAGCTCTCAGTTAGAAATATCTCATTCATAGGCAAGGTAACTGAGAGGGCAGTTTGGCCAATGCCAGATTTTCCTTGTTTAAGTGGAGCCTGGATAGCTCGGTGGTTTATGTATCTGGCAGTGGAGCATAGGTTGGGAGTCTGATTCCCTAGGGAGAAGAGCCAGCCTGTGTGTTCATGGGCAAACTGCACAATCCGAGCATACCCCCTGAAGGAGGGAATGGTAAACCATTTCCGTGTATTCTCTACCTAGAAAACCATGGAAAGGATGCCATAAGCTAGAACTGATTTGACAACATGCAAGTATTAATAATTATATAAGTCGCTTAATGATTAAGACATTGAACTTGATGACTGGAAGGTCAGCAGGTCAACAGTTTGAGACTTGAGTGCTCCATGACGGAGTGAACTCCTGTCTCTGTCTGAGCTCCTGCCAACCTTAGCCGTTTGAAAGCAAGAAATTGCAAGTAGATAAATAGGTAGGAAGGTAAGCAGTGTTCTGTGCACTCTGGTGTCTATTCATGCTTGCCACATGACCACAGAGACATCTGCAGACACAGGCAGTACTGGCTCTTTGGCTAGAAACAGAAATGAGCACCAAACCCTAGAGTTAGATTTGACTGGCTTTCAAGAAAGTGCAGCCCTTTACATTTATCTAGACTCACTTTAATATGGTTTTCCAGCCTCAATGTAACTTTAGTGGTCTATATTGAAGATGTTTTTGAAAGGGGGTGGGTGGGCAGGGTGGTAGCCTGTTTGTTTTCTTGAACTCTCAATTATTTTAATACTATTTGTTTCCTAGAATCTTTAGTTGATTGGGTGTATAGACATCATTTTTCAGTGACAGATGAGCTGGAGGAAGCAAGAGCAAACAACTTCATTTCATCAGGTATTATAATGAGAACAGAACATACCCTGGAAGGAAATGGGAAGAATATGTGGGCCAAAACCTTGGCATTCACTCAAAAATAGCAAGATTTAACAAGACACTTTCCTTTTGTAAGGTGGGTAGCCACCAACCCAAACACCCACAAACACAAATAAAAATGGCTGCCGGGAACTGCACATGCGTCAAACTTTCATTTGATGCATGCGCAGTAAAAAAAATAGAACTGTGCATGCGTCAAATGAAGGTTTGACGCATGCACAGTACCTGGGAGCCATTTTGGCTCCAAATTTAAATTTTTTTTCCTGGTGAGGCATCCGAACCAGACACCTCAAACAAACAAACAATCCTGGGTGGTTGCTACCGGTTCGGCAAACCACCCGGGAATGTTGATACCGGTTCGGGTGAACCAGTGCAAACTGGGAACATATCATCACTGCTTAGTTGGCATCAGTAACAAGGAATGTTTATGGTTCCTAATGGCTCATTTGCCTGCATGGCTTTTCATAAACCAAAATAGCCTAATGATGTTAGTCTATAATGATAGGATAATTATAATGCTTCCTATATGGGACTTTCTTTGAAGACAGTCCAGAAGTTGTAGCAGGTTCATTTAACAATGAAAGGAGAACATCTTATTTGTTATTGTTGTCCCCTGCAAAGATAAGCCCTAACTAGAAAATAAGCCCTAGCATGATTTTTCAGAATGCTCGTAATATAAACCCTACCCCAAAAATAATTCCCAGTTAAGATCATCAGCCAGATCTTAACCGGAGCGCCAGAGAGGGGTTGGTGGGTAGATGGGTCCCCCAAACAGTTCTAGGCCAGGAAATAACTTTTCTTAAAAGCAGGAATTGAGTGGAATTATGGGATTTGTTGCCACTTACATTTTCAGCAGAATATAACTTCCAGCAGAAAGAAGGGTTTCTGGAGTCTGCTTCTACTATATTTTTCTTTTTAATTTGGCAATATGATTTAGGAAGGCATCATGCAAGTCTTCAGACTGACCCAGAGCTCTGTAATAGTGATATCACAGTTGTTTCCCTCTACTTTAATTTATACCAAGATTTTTACCAACCTTCCATGCTCCAGTTTATGAATCTTATACTAGATGTATATGTCTGTCTGCATGTGCACACAGACACACACACACCATCTTCTGTTGAAAAGAGAGAAATGAAATCATAGTGAAAGACAGAAGAGACTATGACTCCCATAAAGATATGCAACTTAATTTTTCTTTCAAGGCATATCACCTATCTATGTTACCCAATTTTTTTTAAATTCAGTTGATTAATCAGATTGCTTATGTGTACACTATAAAATCGGCTTCAAAGAAAAGCATACTTTGTTCTGAGATGTCACATGTGTCATTGAAGTTTCATCATACTCAAGATAACTGAGCATCTCCGCAGCTGAGTATGCTGCATACACGCATGCAAAAGAAGTTGACATCACCGTTAATGAAGTTATGTGTATAGTGACAGGATGCCTGAAACTTACGGCAGTTGAGAAAATATACCCTCTTGTTGGTATCCCTCCACCTAAGATAAGGAGAAAAGTAACAACGGACACGGAGAGAACTAAGCAAGAGAATGACCCTTGACATCCTCTGAATTGATAGGTGCCTCAACTCCTCTGGCTCAGATCCAGGAAGAGCTTTATGGCAAGAACAAGCATTCTTGAGGGTACCCAAAAGCAAAAACAAATTAGAAGATTGAGGAAGGATCTTACTGGACAAAAATTATCATTAAAAGAGGTTACAGCTGAGGACCCCTGCTAGGTGAGAGCCTTGTTGGGGTGCAGGGGTTTGAGCAGTCTAACTATGCAGTGTTGCCCATCTCTTGCCAATGATGTTAGGCTGGGACTAAAACTCACCAAAGCATCCTCTGTCAGATCCTTTGGTTAAGGTGAAAGCAGAGGGCACATGCCAAGCCAACAGGTGATGTGATATCCAAATGGCTAAAAAAGTGCATGCAAATGGACTTGATGTCTCAAATCTATTTTGCATGTGGAATGTCATTGTGGAGATGTATTCCAATGTGTGGACTCCTCACTGAATAACAACTCCAAGGTACCCAAGGTATAGCTGAGGAACTCAACCTCCTCTATGTTACTTGGAGGACTCTGAATAGGCAGAGAGATGGAGTGCCTAAATGTAAGACCAATATGCTCAAGTGGAGTCTCCTGACAGACAACAACACACTGTGTGAATGTGGAGAGATACAGAAACTGGCTCATTTACTGGTCTGCTGATTGCTGCCAAAAACATGCACCAATTAATAATTAAGTTTGGCCAACAACAAAGCCCTCAAAGTGGCTTCATTTTGGCAATCCAAAGTTTGATCAGGACTTGAAAGAAAAAGACTCAGTAATCTTACATCTTGCCAGCTATCTCTCATTTTCCACCATCACTATATTGAACACCATCCCATTTCAGGCAGTTTCCCCCTCCTACTGCAGCTTTCTCTAATACCAAAAAGAATGTTTCCAGCTCTTTGGAGGCTACATGAATTGGGATGAGGACTTCAAGGAGAAATGGTTCAATACTGTTTTTGGTCAAAGCAGCTGCATTTAGTGGGAAGTCGCCACTGACTTCTGGCTGTACAGAAAATAAGTATTTTGCCTAGTAACTGGGGAATCATTTTGATTGAGTAGTGATAAAATGATATGAGTTGATAGATGGCATGGACTGATTGTCATAAATATTGCAGTCACACTATCAATTTATTGTTCATAAGGTGAAAAAAAATTAAAAGGATCTATAACACTGCATCACAAAAAGAATTGTCTGCTCCTTGGTCTAATCCATGTGTCCTATACCAAATCAAGTGTGCTGAATCCAAATCTGAAGTCCAATTCTGCCTAGGATGTCAGGATCTTAAGTTAGCAAATCTCACCTTCTTGGTTAGTTTCTTGCTTTGATCGTGCGGGGGTATGTTTGCCACGAATGTAGCAAAAATTGTCCGGTTTATTAACACAGCTGGGCCTACTCATCTTTAGCTCAAAACAGACTCATTATGGCCTAGCTGTACTATCCAATAAAATGGTTTTGCACTAGAGACAAACCCTTGATCTGTCTCACCTTATATACCTATTTCTGACATCAGCTCACTGACTTGCCCAGACATGCCTGGCCGCAGCTGGAACGTCCAGGCCACCAGGGGACATGATTCAGCTCAGGCAGCAGCAGGCTTAGTGGTAGCTGCAACTGTTACAATGTTCCCATGTAAAAATACATTACCCAATTACCAACCCTTTGAAAAGCTATAGCACTCCTTAAAATCTGTATGTGACAGGCAAATTTTGAGTTCAGATTTGGAATCAGCACACTAGATATCATGTAAATCACATGTGTTATTCCCAGGGCAACGCAGTGTAACCAACGCAGATCAATTATTTCTCACCCAAAGATGAGAGCCACTGTTACTCTCCCAAAGTTTAGAATATCTGAAAGCTTCACTGTTGAAATGATTTGCTTTACATTGGCTTTGATCTCTCTTTTTTTAACCTGAGGAAAATGACAAATCAGGATAAAGATTCCACAGACAGACCAAGGAGCTCCAGACAGACTGCTCTGTGTGTGCCAGCTAAATGTACAAAGAGGCTTTTAGGTTAACTACAGTTCAACTACTTTTCAGTCCAATTGATTTTTTTATGCAAGCAAACAGAGCAACAAGAATGGATCTGATTCACTCTTTTGAAAAATGATTCTGGAAAATGGGAGAGCCTACTTTTGTCTACTTTCTCTTTTTGAATAAACCATACTGCAACGTTTAAATTGTATTGCAGTTTGAAATATTCTAGTATCATCCATGATGTGTCAATAGCATAGTTCAAAATTAGAAGGCAGACAGGGCAAAGCCCGGGGCAAGAAAAAAGCCCTGCCCTTTATCAATCAAATATGTGCTTGGCAGACAAATGATGTTCACGGTAGTTTATTCTTGTCTCCAAAAGCATGACTTAATTTCAGATTGGAATATGTACTTTTCATTTATCTTTACATAATGCTTGCATCAAAGATGAACACAATTAACTTGTAGGCATGGAAATCTTTCTTCTCCCATTGCAGATTGCACTTTAAGATTTCCTGTGGATAAGATCCTAATCCGAAAAGAAGCACTGAGTTGGGCTTGCAGAACTGTGAAACTGAAGAGCTGAAGGACAGTTCAGGTCATACGTCTCCCTTAAGCATCTGAAATCTACTGTTCTTCAGTCAGGTAATAACCCTTTCCAACCACAAATGACCAAGAAGAGGATTTAACTCCAGTGCAAAGCTTTGAACTTTACTTTTAAAAAGTAACTTCTTCTGTTATTCACATTTTGGGCTCAGCAAGATTTTGAAATATAGATGAAAAGGCTGACTAGTTCCCTCAAGAGATGAATTCTGTTTATTGCACAAACTACTTTAAAGAAACAGATTAAAAAGTAAATATTTCCCTTACATTTTGTTCCCTGGTATCTTGAACCAAACAGGGACTGCATGGCTTAGTGGCTAAGACACTGAAATTGATGACTGGAAATTCAGCAGGTCAACAGTTCAAGACCTGAGTGCGGCATGACGGAGTGATATTCCATCTTTGTTCCAGCTCCTGCCAACCTAGCAGTTTGATAGCAAGAAATTGCAAGTAGATAAATAGGTACCACTTTGGTGGGAAGGTAAGCAGCATTCATGCCTGCCACATGTCCATGGAAACATCTGTAGATGCAGATATCACTGGCTATTTGGCTATGAACAAAGATGAGCACTGAACCCTAGAGTCAGATATGACTGGCTTTCAAGCAAGAGCAACCTTTACCTTTATCTTGCCTTGAACAAAAGGCCCCTGCCCTTTCTTGAGAGTTATGCACTGTAGATACTGATCTGTCATTATGTTTATATAGACTTTTCTGACTCCACATGTCAAAAAAAGAAAATGTCCAATATTCGGCCTCAGCAGTCACCTCCAACAAACCTTCTTATAGGAGAAATCAAATTTCTATAAGAGATGAGGCCAGAAAAAGGAAAGGAAATAAAGACTTTTTGAGAAAATAAAATAGTTAGCAATAAAATTGTGAAGCTTCTTTCAAGAAAGATGAGAAGAAACATAAGACTCAAGAGTGGATGTCTTGCCTCACGTTGCTGCATCGTTTTCCAGAAAGAGACAGGCTCGTGCTGGGTATCTTGAGAGGGTGAGGGACAGAGAGTGATGAGGGTTTTTTCCCAATCCATTGGTGCCATTTTATATTATAAGTAGGGGTGCACTGGGACATGTCCCGGTGTCCCACTGGGCCAGCACGGACCTGGAGAGAGAAATGATCTCTGGCAAGTGGAAGAACTCAGTGTCCCAAAACTCAATGTAACAGAGCTCTCTCAGAAGGTAGATGCCAGTCTTGCCAGCAAGGTCTTACAGGATGAAGGCAGGCAGGCAGATGTGAGGGCTATTTGCTTGAGAGAGGATGAAAAAAATTCTCCACTTGGAGCTAGAGCATAAACAAAGTCAGCAAACAGAGGCAAATGATAACTAACTAGACATGGCTGGATGCCTGGGAGCGGCACAAAGGGAGCTAAGAATTCTGCTCATTCAGGCAGCCCTCTCATTTGGCTCTGGTTCTGCCTTCCATGACTACTTGCAACTCCCTAAGATCTGCACTGACTGACGAACATCCTTCTGCCTGCTGCCTGCTGATAAGGTTTATTAGGCTGAACGTTCAGCTTGACCCACAGACTTTGAATGACAGCCCCATAATTGGAAGTGGACTTGCTATGACAATGCGATCCATGCATTGTTGCCTGCCAAAATTGCAGTGCTCATGCTTCAACGTTCAGGGAGGAAAAGAGCATGCTGAAATGCTGGAAGGTGGAGAAGCAGAAACACTCAAAGAAAAAAAATGAGATTAGGGCAGTGGACAAACAAAGACAGTTCATCGATATCCTTCCTTGCTGAGTCAGTAAAATGTGGGATTGTCAAGGACTAAATTGAGTTTCAGAGACATTCTTAGGGGATACATGCCACTAATGGGTCAAAGGCAAAAGTGGAGCCCAAAATGCCAGCTTAAAACTCTTCCTAGTAATACTGAAGTCTCTAAGGAGGGCATTTCTATCATTTAGAATGGGGGGGGGGAGAGAATCTCACACAAAAGTAATGATATTATGGAGAAAGGGGCATGGCAGTTTGGGGAACCTTAGGAGGATAGACTGGACCACAAGGAGGACTGTATTTGGCCACAGCACCTAAGGGTACCCCTACCTACCCAAGAAGGCAGTGGGCTAGTCTCAGAGTGGTTCAGGTTTTTGAGCCCACTGTAATGACTTATTTTCCTCCATCCATAACTGTTGCAAACCTTCTGACATAGAAAATTGATTCACAGCTCAATTGTATCCTGTACTCTGGAAGCAAGAATACTAAGTCTCTTTACACTGGCAGATTCTGAAGGTGGGCAAGTATTTGAGAATCTGTGACAGTATCATGGTTTTCATGGTGCACCATTGTGCTGAAGAACCTGGCATAACTTCATAGGTATGACATGTTCCCAAAGCGTGGAGTGTGAGAACAATGAGTGAATGCATTGGATTCTGATAATTCCTCAGATGTCTTCCACCTAGTTCATCAGCAGTGATACTAGTGTGCCAGTGGAAGAGACAGTATTGGTCTAAGTATTCTTTTTGAACACTATTGACAACCAGTAACTAATGTCCTTCTACCTCCCAATTCACCTCTACAGGTTTTACAGTACATATGAAGCAGTGAAGGTAACAAAAGGAAGCATATATATTAACTTCAGTGGCTTAGCTGAATTTTTGCAGGAGATAAGGATGACGATAATGTGCCAAAGGCTTAATGGGAAAGAATGATGTGAGCAGTATTATCCGGCAAAGATCACTGACATTGCAGCAACCACATTGTGTGTGACATTGACATTAGTCTGGGTTGCTTGCTAACTGAAGGAAGAACTGCATTGCGGACATAAAATAATCCAAAACTTGGTTTTGAAAAAACACGCGCAGCATATTTGTAAACTTAAGAAAAGGCTGTGGGAATCAAATGACACATTTACTACACACCATGAAATTCTCTTCGGTAGTAAATGCATAGGTTTGTCACTGCAGCAATAGCTGCCAACAACGTGTCAATACACACTGTGATGCTACTGATCAAGCTTTTTACATCTTTAGGCCTGTCAGTTTGTTTTCCTCTTGGCATCTGAATAGCAACAGGTTCCAGCTGCTGAAAAAAGAAGTAGAGCAGCTCCTTTATGTGAAAAGCTGTTTCCTGCAAAACAGGAAGCAATAGCTTTTTGGTCATGTGTTATGTATGCTGTTGTCCACCAGTGTGAACTTAGGTAGGACGTTACCTGGTGGTAAGAATGTGGTGCAGATACATACGGATCCCAGATGCAAAAAGAAAAATTTGAGTACTGTATTAGAAAATGAGCCAGACCCATTTGAAGGGGCTTACTGACATTGGCTTTTATGTGAGAGACTCCAAAGGGAGGCAGATCAGAAAAAGATGTCGTGGTCTTGCCGGGCACATAAAATCTTGAATAAATGCTCTTACTTAGACAAGCTTGTAAGCAATATGACTCTATAGGACTGTCACTTTTCCACTTCTGCCAACACAGATCAGCAAGGGAGCTGCAAATTACCTGGTTCATTTTAAGATTCTCAGAGCTTTCTCTAAGAATTAGCTCAAATAAAGCTGTTCTTTCCCCCATTCCTTTGATAATTTTGTTTGGGTACATAAAAGAAGTCTGCCAGCTCCCCCACTTGTCTCTCAAAACACCTATCCTATCTAAAGTGAGTAACAAGCTTAGAAAACAGGATTTTTAGAGCTTTGCAGAAATTTGATTCAGAAACACATCTTGTCCGCTGAGTTTTATTCACTAACATAATTATTAATATGTGATAGCTTCTGAAGACTTTTTGGAGCTAATTTACATGATAACTTACTATGTAGCATGTAGTTACCTTACTGCCCTATTCAGGCATTACTTAATGAGTTGGATTCAATACACACAAAAATACATTCTTCCTTCCACTGGAAGAACCTCAATTGTTCTGATGATATTTTTAATCTTTCACCCTCAATCTGGACACAGATGTGCATAGACTGTTAACCACCATCCCACCTGCCATATATAGCTTTATATTAGCCAACCATGTATGAGATACAGTACTACACAACCACTTGAAACTGACCAGTATGAGAGTCTGAAATTAACAGGAACAAGGAAAGATATTCAGGCAAGAACAGTGTATGTCTGTCAAACTGAATCTTGAACAGGAAATCAGGGCAACAATGATTCTGTAAAACCCCAGAGGGCAGGCAAATAGGTATCAGAATCACAAAATTCTGTGTAATAATACAGTATAAGAACATACTGAATCCCAAATTGTAAGGAGAATCAGAAAAAAAGACCTATAATTGTAATTTGGATGGAATAGCCTCTGCAAAATGAAGGTCATCATAGCCTTCATTATTTACTCTTCTGTTTATAATGGCTAACTAATGGCCCACAATGACTGATGTTAAGAAGCAATCTGGTTAACTCTCACTGTTTGCTTGCACAGCAGTACATATAATTTATCTATGTGCTGGCAAGAAATCCTACCAGAGAATGCTGTCCATTCCTGCATAATCTCTAATGAATTATGTCCAGGATTTTGTGGGAAGAAACTGAGGACATTTTGTTGGAAAGGAAATCCTGGGGGAAGAAAGAAAGAAAATCCTTTAGAACAGGGGTCCCTAACCTTTCCTGCATCATGGAATGCCTTCATGCCAGCAACCTTTCCACAGACTGGCAAGTGGGGGGAGGGGGGGACAACCAGATGGCACAAGTGCACAACAAAATACAACAAACTGTGCACAGGCCAGGGGAGGAGTCCCATTGCAGCCCAAAAACAAGGAGAAGGGACTCCCTGCTCTAGAAGGTTGTAGAACTGAGAAACATCTAGCTTTGCAATACCAGTGTACATACATGACTCTTCTCTTATTTTATCCATCTCAAAACGTTGTGTGTGATGTATTATTGGCCCATAGTCATCCTGATAGCTTCACAGAAGCCTATTGGGTCTGATGGCTCTATCCTGGAAATTGTTGTTTGCTGTTGTATTTCGAATTAAGAACACCAGATCACAGCATAAGACATGCTGAATTAGAACAAAGACTGATGTGGTCCATCATTCTGTTTACACAGGGGACAATCAGTTGCAAGTTGAGAATCTTTGCTGCACATCTCTTGGCTAAGCAGGAGTTTGAACCTAAATTACCACAGTCCTAATCTGTTACTCTACCATCTATACCACATTAAATCTACTGGAAGCCTACACAGTTAGAAAAGCCTCCCTGCCTGGTGCAGACATTTGCAATCAGCAAGTGATAATTTTTACTCTGAGCCACATGTATGACTGGATCTCAAATCCATCTGATATGTGTTAAGACCCTTCCACTTTTCAGAATGTCTCTTACGTTTTAAAATGCAATTAGAAAGATGTACTGTATATGCTTTCAAATATGAAACAAGCAAGCAAGCAAACAAAAGTTCCTCCTTCTCTTGGGTTGAAGGACATAAAAGTAAAAAATCTTTTTTCCTTCAAAGCAGATTTACCTCCAGTTCCTATGACATATCTTAGGTATTCAAAATACTTTGCACTCATGGCTATGTGTACAAAAACACATACACTTATTTCACTGTGCAGTGTTTCTATTACTCTATGGGATATTTCGGACATACATTATATTGAGTCTGTGGTTATGAATGTTTTATGGATATTTCGTGAATGGCTTGGTTAATAGATAGTTCAGCAAAGTTTAGTTATGTGTTAATAAATGTTCTGTAAATATTTAATTGTAATGGTTTTTATAAATTGAAGGCCATAGAAACTTTTAGTCTCCTCTTTGTAATAAACAGTGATTCGTTCTTCTGTTATAACTCACTAGCACATTTGCATTTATACGGTTGCAGGCAGCTGCACAGAGTAATGATGAGTTAGCAACGACTTTTAAGACATCACTTAAAAAATTGATAAGATGTGTTCCACAACAGTATTAATCTCATGAGTTTATTCTCCAGTGCAATCTAGCTGGATCAAAACATGACTGCAAATTTTCTTTTGTACAACATTACCCATCCAGGTATGCCAATGTTTCAGGGTTACCTGCTGTAAAACTCAGTCATGCAAAAGAAGCCATGCTATTGCTCAACTAGTCAATTATGAAACAAAAACAGGCCAATTTGTTAAATGCAGAAGTTCACATTAGAAAAGGTAGACAGTCTTTTCCTGCTAAGGCACATCTGTTTATAATGCTATATTAACCATATCATTTAGCTTGACCCTCTTTCACACACATTAGTGTGCTGAACATGATTAGGATTGCCAGAAGGATGAAAGACACAGTCTTCCTCTCTGTCTTTCATCCCACAGGACTACAACAGTACATAGGCCATCACAAGACTTAAATCTGAACTGGAATGAGTCCTTGTAACAAGTGTATAATTATAAGAAATCCATTACTATGATTTTCTTCTTTTATGTCTAGGTCAGACTTTAAACTGCCAAAATGGAGCCACCTTTTGTGAATTCATTCTATAGTTCCTTTCACCTGACGTAGTGTGGGAACAATTAGCCAGTACAACAAGGTTGCCTTTGCTTGGGGTACTTCCGAATGTGGTTTTAAAAGTACCACAATCTTCAAGGAGGCTCTTTCTGGGTACCCCATTACTATGACTGCAGTGATTCAATCAAGTGGCTAAGACACTGACTGGAAGGCAGGAGGTCAACAGTTTGATTCCCGAGTACTTCAGGACAGAATAAGCTCCCTTCTTTGTCCCAGCTCCTGCCAACCTAGCAGTTCAAAAGCAAGAAATTGCAAGTAGATAAATAGGGACCACTTTGGTGGGAAGGTAAACAGCGTTTCATGTCTAGTCATGCCTGTCACATGACCATGGAAACATCTGCAGAAGCAGACAGTGCTGGCTCTTCAGCTTTGAAACAGAGATGAGCACTGAATCCCAGAGTTGGATACGACTGGCTTTGAGCAAGGAAAACCTTTACTTTTTAATATTACTAAGCCTTTGTGTTCTTTGCATGTGTGGCCATTCTGTATTTACAACTGGAACTGAAACATCTCACAATTAATAAACCTGTTGCTCTCTTTGTTATTCAGCCACACTCCTTTGTTTCTGCTTTTGCCTCCTCCATTTCCTAACAACCGACTTTGTGATTCTGGCTGGGCCAGCTGGAAGTCACTAAATTGACTTTGAAGTAAAGTAGGAAGATCAAAGAATAATTAAGTAAAATGGAGATCCTGAGTACAAGACAAATTTTCTGTGACTGTGGAGAAATTCAATCGGTGTAGTATTTATGTGCATGCAATTCATGCCCCACCATGTGTACAAAAGAAGAACTAGTAAAAGGCAGAGATACTGCCATAAAAGTAGCCTGCTTCTCATCAAAAATAATCTAATCTTTTTAATATAGGAATGTGTATGAACTTTACTTATATTTTACATCTGTCCATAATTTTAAACTCTGCAATGCTCTGACATGAATCAATAAATTAAGACTGAGTGCTTCATCCAAGAACTTTAGTTCTTCCCGTGAAAACTGTGGGTGCTTCATTTTCCCGCCTTCTGTGTATAACACAGGGGTTCTCAACCTTTAAAAGCTGGGTGTAGGATTACGCCCCCTCAGACTGTTTGGGGGCTGGACTGATGTACCCCCTGCTGCCACTGCCACCACCACCACCAAAGGCAGAGGCTGCAGAAGCAGTAGGCCACCACGAACCCCCACCATTCCCACCCCCACACCGCTGTCACTTCCCTGCTTACCGGTCTGCCATAGGTGAAGGAGGGGTCCTGCCTGTCTTTGCCCATCCTTGGCAAAACAGCACCTGTGAAACATGCGGCCAGCTGTGTGAGTTTGCCACGTCTGCTTTTGCTTCCACTTTCCGTTGGCGCCAGCGCAAGCGGCGCCCTTGTCCCCTCCACCTGTCTTGGTATGTCCCTAATGCTGCTATGTAGCAGAGCGAATGTTGTAAGCCTTCTTACAACATCCACCCTGCTATGGAGTGGTGTTAGGGACATGGCAAGACAGGTGAAGGGGGAAAGGACGGCAGTAATGGTGGCAGGAGCAAGGGTGTGGGCCAGAATGAATGGTGCCATGGGCCAGATCCAGCCCACGGGCTGTAGGCTGAGAACCCCTGGTATAGCAGAACAAGAGAGCATTGTAGGCAAGGGTTTGAAAGAGCTACTGGGGACAGGAAATAAAGTTTAATTGCTAATCAATGATCAAAGCTAGCAGGGACTTATTTTATAGGTAGGAGGAGTGGGGCTTCTAGAACGTGGATTCTTGGTGTGCCAGATCCAGATTCTTGGCAGACTGGATTGACTTAAGATCTTGTGGAGTCAAGAGTGGCCCTCCACTCTACCTTGGTATCTTTTGAGCAAGAGTGACCTTTACATTTACCTTACTTTTCCTTTTATAAAATGTTGAGAAGGAAAGTCACAGAACTCCCTAACATGTGCATTTAAAGCCCTTGTTGCTTGATCTGATACTCTCAGGTACTCTTGGCGCAACCATGGGACTTCTATGAGACATTTAAGAGAATACTCCAGTAACTGCATATGTACTTAGCTTTATTTATTTATGGGGAAATGATACCTGTGTCCACACTTTTAACCCTCTCCCCAAACCTGCTTACAATTAATAGAACTTAGAAATATAGCTGTCTGGAGTTTAGATCCCAGAAGCCCTCTCTCATTATGAGGATTCTGGAATCTCTAATCCTAAAAAGACTTTTTCCACACTGTCCACAATGCAAAGACAATGTAACAACAGAAGTTAATAAAACAATTACAAGCACCAGCAGAATCGTATAAAATCTAATAGCATGTATAAAAACAGCTGGGAAGAAATCACAGACCGGTTGGTAGAGCTGAAAAAGTGATACACTAGTAGAAATTAACAACATCTGTTGTCAAATTCCTCAAGGTTCTTCTGAGCATGGTGATTTATAACATATACAACTTTTTATTATTGTCATTATATAGCGAATGATGGGATAAAGCAAATCATTTCTATAAAAAATAATCCTATGATGGGATCCCAAACCACATTGGTATTCTTGTCTCTAGTTGCTGAGACAAACCATTTTTCCTCAAACTCAGCTAGCATACTAACGCCACATTTTAGTGCTGCCAGTTCACAAAGCTCTGACCTTATCAAATAATTATTTTTGTTTAATCTTATCAGTTCTTGGATCTTCATTAACGTCTCCAGCTCTAAAACCAGTCAGCTTTCTTTTCTCCTGTGGTTATGTTTCACCTTCACACAATTCTTTTTGATGCCGTCAGTTGGCACTTAATCCCCCTCCGCCCCACTCTACTTAATAGAGACTCCTTTGCAGATTTTTCAACAAGGGCTCGTAGGCACAGCAAAGAAGGAATTTCATTTATTTATTTGTAAGTTTGTAATAGAATGAAACTGACTGCAAAGATGTTAGAGCATGGATACAGAGAGCTGGAGGCCCCATAGTTTATCACTGTGTAGAACTTTCTGTCTCTCTGATATGAGCCCATTTTACCTGAGGAACCTACAGACACCCTTGTTTCTTTGGCTGCCTCATTTTCCTGACAGCATTGAGGCCTACCAAGCCACATCCATTTCCTTGGTATCTGTGGCATTACCATGGAAGACAGTTGAGGTCGCTGGAGAACACGCGCTACCCAATGTGCTCTGCACAGGAGCTAAATAAAGAAATAATATATATAAATATATATCCCCTTGTAGTTTCTCTATCAGCCATTTCAGAGGGTGCAGTGAAAGATTTCCATTGCTGTTTAGATAGCCTTTTAGTGTTATGGAATATTAGTTTTTGTCTTTCTGGGGTTAGTTCCCTCGACACCCAACAGGGTAAAAGAGAAAGCAAAGAAGAAGAGTCGGGTTAATAAAGTAAGATTACATTATTTTAATCTGTACATAAGGGTACACAGAAAGAGCCTCCTCAAAGATTGTAGTATTTTGAACCACAATGAGGCATCCAGTGGTGGGCATCAGCAGGTTCGCACCAGTTTGCCAGAACCGGTAGCAGAAATTCTGGCTGACCCCACCCATCCAAAATTTTGAAGTAAAGTACAGTAATACCTCATATAACATTAGTATCGAATAACACTAAAATCGCATAACATTAAGGAATCTGGGGGGAAGAATTGCATCAGATAACATTAAGATCCTATGGGATGCTTCAGATAACAACCGCTAAAGCCTGTGTGGTTACAATGTATCTCTATGGATCCCATAGGATTTTAACATGCATCAGATAACACTAAAAATCATATAACACCAAGACTTGTGGAACCAGGTTTTAGTGTTATATGAGGTTTTACTGTACAGTCAAACTTTGCATAACGAGCATTTCACTTAGCAAAAAAACTTGCATAATGAGCAAATTTTTTCGCTAAGCGGTCTGACTTTCATAACGAATTTTTCGCTATGTGAGTCGGACTTTTCCCTATGAAAAACTCGCATAACGAGCGTTTCTATGGGGAAAACTCGCACAGCGAAAATTTTTTGCTATGCGAGTTTTCCCCCTTGAAACGCTCGTTATGCAAGTTTTTCCATAGGGAAAGTCCAACTCGCATAGCGAAAAATTCGTTATGTGAATCTGAAAATCATAGCGAAAAACTCGAATAGCGAGCAGCCTCGCAGAACGAATTAAAATTGTTATGCGAGGTATGACTGTAGTCCTAATTCAGGTGCAATGCAGGGCTTTCCCCTGGCCATGCCCACCATACCATGCCCACAGAGTAGGTAGTAAAAATTTTTTGAATCCCACCACTGGGCATACCCCAGTAATGGCAACCTTGTGTTGAAGGCTAATCTTTCTCACACTAGGTCAGGTGAAAGGAACTGCAGAAAGAACTCACCAAATTATGCCTTCATTTTGGCAGTTTCACGTCTGACCTAGACACAGAAGAAGTCTGTATGTATATCTTCTGGCTTGCTATATAATTTAATAAACTCTTTAGTCTTCATCCCACTGGTGTATTCATCTGTCTCCTCAGATCCTCCAAGCCTGTTGGCAATGCAGCATAGCGGCAATCTTTATTTGCTAGCACATGACTAAAGAAGTCATACACACAGTGGTGCCATTTGCACTGCTACCTCTCTAAGATATGATCTGACGTGATCTGACATAACCAGTTCTCCATTGATGCAAATGAATAGTTTGTAATATAACAATCTGGGGCTGTTCATAGTTTGCAGATCTCTTCCCAAGCCTATTCAGTAGATGTACAACTTTCCCTGATATAATTTAGGATTCCAGAAAAACAGCCTTAGCATTTAATGGCATTTTACAGGAAACTTGTCATTAAGGTTCCTCTCTCCAGGATATGGTTTGTAGTTTTATCTGACTTGTTGTGTGGGTTTAAAGGTATTAATGATTGTAATGTTTATATTACTTTTTTAAAAACTGCCTTGGGGACTGTGTAATAGAAAGAATAAGAATAAATCATGAACACATCTGTTTCCTGTTGAGTCTATCTTTTGTGTGGTGTTTTTTTAAACCACCTAATTCAGTGTAAATGTCTGAACAAGACAGTCTTACACTGAGGTTGAAGGCTATGATGTATGCAGAGGCAGGAGAAAACATTGTTTGAAAATTAAAGTGAAAAGCAATTTCTATACCATTGTGTAGATTTGCATAGGGATGAATTTAGGACACATCTTGGATCTGGTCTATTTTCAACCTGGTTGGTTTCAAAGTTGAGTTTTAGGAGAGTTTAGGAGTAGATAACATGTGGCTCATGGGCTGCATGTGGACTGTTCCCCAGTGTCCTCCAATACTCTTAAATCCCCAGTGCATGTACAACATCTATTAGAAAAAGAGGGTGGGGTTTTTTTGTTTTTTTGTAAAACATTCCTCAAAAAGTCCACTTGTGCCCTCTAGAAGGAATAGTGGTAATTTATTTTATTTATTTTATTTGTCCAATTTGTTATCTCACCCCAATTAGGTAAACCCAACTCTGGGCGGCTTACAACACAAACCAGAAAAGACATGGTTTAAAACAACAGTACATAGTAAATACACGGCCAATATGACACTCCAACGTGTCTCATACATATTAAAATTCACTTCATCTGTTAAAAATTGCAACTACAGTTAAGTAAATATTAAAAAATAAGTTAAATTAGGTTAAAATTAAACTTAAGAATTACACTTACACAAGTTACAAAACAACAATAGGCCAGAGCGGGGAGGCTTGCTGATTCGATTAGATCAGCCACCCGGCATGAGATCCAACATTCTTAGATCCCCACACTTGCCCTGCCAGCCAGGTTTTAAGACCTCTCCGAAAGGGCAGGAGCTCTGTTTGTATGCGTAGCTCGATTGGCAGGAGGTTCCACAGGGCTGGGGCGGCCGTAGAGAAGGCCTTCCTCCTAGTGCTAGAGAGGTGAGCCTCTCTAGCCAATGGAATCCTAAGCGAGCCTCTCCGGTCTGCCCTGGTGGGACGGGCAGAATTTAGCCTCCTCCTCCCTTAATTTAATTTTTTTAATTTAATTTAATTTAATTTAATTTAATTTAATTTAATTTAATTTTCACACTTGTATGCCGCCCAGTCAGGGAATCTGACTCAGGGTTGCTCACATTAAACAACATGCACAATAAATATACAGTAATACCTCGGATAATGTTTACCTCGGATAACGCTAAAATCGTATAATGTTTAGTAATCTGGGGAGGAGAATTGGATCGAATAACGTTAAGGTCCTATGGAATGGATCGGATAACAACCGCTAAAGCCTGTGCGGTTACAATGTATCTCTATGGAGCTTTAACGTTATCCGTTCCATCCCATAGGATATTAACATGCATCGGATAACACTAAAAATCGGATAACACCAAGACTTGTGGAACCAAGTCTTAGCGTTATCCGCGGTATTACTGTACAGTAATACAACATACAAAATTCAATCTACAAAAACAGCATATAATAATATACAACAGCACAATACAATTCTTCTTCTTCTTCTTCTTCTTCTTCTTCTTCTTCTTCTTCTTCTTCTTCTTCTTCTTCTTCTTCTTCTTCTTCTTCTTCTTCTTCTTCTTCTTCTTCTTCTTCTTGTGCCATGTCTGGTCCAAATACAGTATAGGTTATCATCATGGTCATGGTGATAGTTTTCCTGTTCTTAACTCCTCAAACAGTTCTTCTGAGGACATTCCACACCAGTCTCTCAGGTTCTTTAACCTTGAAGTCCATCTACATCCAGGGCCTCTCTTCGTAGGGATCTTTCATTGCATAATGAATTGGAGTTTCTATACTTCATGTCATTCCTCATGATATGTCCAAGGTATTGGAGCTTTTTTTTGTTTAATGGTTTTAAAAGGTTCTTGTTCTTTATCCATCCAGTGCAACATTTCTACATTAGTCACATAGTCAACCCATTATATCCTTAGCAGCTGTCTGGATCTGCATTTCAAAAACATCAATTTTATTTTCAGATGCTTTGGTCAATGTCCAAGCTTTGACTCCAGATAGGAACACTGGGAATATGTAACATCTCACTATTCGTAACTTTATAGTGAGAGTTAGATTTCCACTGCATAACAAATGTCGCATTAATAACAGGCTCCCCCCACATCTGGTGTAGGGAGCACACAATAGTAGGTTTTTTTTCTTTCTGTTTAGTTACATATACTTTTGTTTAATATATGATTACTTTCCCCCCTTTTCTGATTGTTTTGCTACTGTTTTCTTTACTGTATATCTTTTTCCATCTTTCAAAAATTTAATTAAAATTTAATTAAAAAGAAACAAAGGTTGCATTAAAAAAAAAGCGTACGCCTCCAAAATTTAAAAAGGGAATGTTTTTGTCATTAGTGGGCACAAGCGTGCTTTTTCATAAAAAGGAATGATCATGGCCTTCCAATGTCCAGGGATGGGCAAGTAAAGTTATTGGACCACTGAAAATGTCTCACCCTCATTTCGATCCTGGAAATCCAGAGGCCCTTCTTCTCCATGCATAACACATCCCAAGGCCTTCTTCATACCTTCCTTCTGATGTAAGAGAGGTAGAGGTGTAAATATTCCCAGGGGGTCACAGAATTGGGGGCTAAGATGAAATGAGACTGCAATTTCAAAGGGGAATTTATCATCTATTTGATGTCGCCTGTGAGTGGCAGCCTCTCAAGAACAATACAATTGTATTTGACAGGGCACTCTTTCCAGAGGACTACCGGTAATTCTTCCTTGAAAGTTCCTGCTGTTCCACAGAAATAAAAAAAGCTATCTCTGAACAACTCATTACTTCAAAAACCTACACTAATGTGTATCGTAGTAATTTACATTTACAGCTCATATCAGCTCTTGATTACTTGTAGTTTCCAGTTATACTACATCCAATTTAATTTTTTTTATTTTAGCTTGTAGATAAGATGCAAAGGCTGCATATTTATAATAGAGCCTCTACTTTTAAAAATAAAAATGCCTGTTGACATCATAGCCATCTGTGAATTTGGGTAAATAAAAGTCATATAAAACTAAGAAAAGTGTACAAACCAGTAGTAATTTCTTTCAACTCTGAATTAAATCAGATAGTTTAGACTGTAACCCCCTGAGGATGAAACACTGTAAGACTTTGATTTGTCCTTGAGTCTGTAAGATGCAATCACAATTTGACGCTGGAGTAAAAAAAAAAAACCTCGTTAGAAAATGGAAGCAATTTGGAAACAGCACCAGGTTCCCAAGGAGTGGAAGGGCACATTGTTTGCTTTCATTAATACCAAGTAGACTCTTCATTTTTAAAAACAGCTCCATTTCCCCATCTTACTATGTTTATTTTTCCTTTGACTTTTTAAAAGCACCTTAAATCCTTTTTAGTGTGCTTGCAATTCTTCTATCTGCTGCAATTGTAAGTCTTTTATATATATTCTAGTTGCTGTGCTAATGATGTATTGGTGATGCTACCTGTAGCCTTTTGAGAACACCACACTCAAAATGTAATGTTTCCATGTTCTGTTGGAGGACAGGTTGACACTCACAGAGGAACAGTTATGGTTCAGTGGTATCCTACTGCTTTGCTGACAGATGGTCCCATGTTCAACCTGTGGCATCTCCTAGTACTGCTTGGCAAAATGCCTACACAGTTGATATGGTCCTAGTGCCACATTAAGGGGCAGCACATGTCCATAAGGAAGAGGAAGTCCACAGCCAAGCCCTTCAAGATTGGGCCATTCCACATTATGAGCTTCCCTCATTTTTTGGAAAGTAGGGTAAAAATATTTTACTTCAAAGGATGGTATGTACATTTTTTTTTATTCTTAGAATGAATCACAGTCACATATCTTTGGTCGTGAGAGGTCTCCCTGAGGTGAGACCTAGGGCCAAAATGTCTTGCTGCCCCTCGCCCCAATATGGCCTGTCCATAACCAACCTGGGTTACCAATTAGTCAGAGTTAAGTTTCAAGGACTGTGAAAGACAGCTCTGAACAGGATAGTCATCATGTAAATCATGTTTCTCCCCTTTTAAAAGGCAGCAGGGCCAAGAGGAAGCAAATATAAGGAAGATGAACAAAAGACCAGATCAACAAGTATGAGTTCAGGCTGACATGATGCAAGAAGGGCTAGAGCAGAATACTATGTGATTAAATTTATTGTTTCCAACAGTCTCTAGGAGAAGGGGGGCTTTAATATGCTTGTGCTACATTTCTCATTTTTCAAACTTCTTCATCCATCAAGCTGTCATTTGTCTCCTGGAGAGGTTGGGCGCTCTGTAGCTGGTCATACATTGTCTCCACCTTTTGTGCATTTGAACGAGGGCTGCCATCTTGGGGCTCAAATTCTTTCTCTGGTTTCATCCTGCTGAGGTAGATGTTCATCACCTTGGCTTCATCCTCTGAAGAGGACTTGGCCAAGAAAAACATAAAAACTAGGTTGTATGGACCAAGGGCTTGATTCAATATGAAGTAGCTTCCTACATTTCCATATTGGATGCTTACCAATATGTTTGCTTCAACTGCATTGCCCAGCCATTTCAGAGCTTTAATAACTTGCTAAGAAATGTTCAGAGAAAGAAGATGGATGAAGTCAGAGGAAGAAAATAATATCTAAAAAAATAAAAATGGATGTTTTATTTGTTTAAAAAAAGGTGAAAATCATGTGGCACCTTTAGTTTTTAAAGTATAACCTACTGTTTCTAATGCTTCAGTATTTTTGTTGTTCAGTCGCACAGTCGATTCCGACCCTTTGTGACCCTATGGACCATTGCCCGCCAGGCACCTCTGTCTTCCACCATCCTCCTCAGCCTGCCTAGCTTTGTGCCCATTGTGTCTACAATACTATCTAGCCATCTCATTTTTGGCTGCCCCCTTCTTCTTTTGCCCTCCACCCTTCCCAGCATCAAGGCTTTTTCAAGTGAATCCTCTCTTCTCATTTGATGTCCAAAGAACTTTAGCATCATCTTTACTATTTGACCTTTTAAGGAGCAGTCAGGGTTGATTTCTTCTATAATCGACCTATTTGTTCTCCTCGCTGTCCAGGGGACTCTCAAAACTCTCCTCCAACACCACATCTCAAAGGCATCTATTCTTCTGTGCTCAGCTTTCCTTATGGTCCAGCTCTCACAACCATACATTGCCACCGGGAATACCATTGCTTTGACTATGCGAATTTTGGGTTGCAAGGTGATGTCTCTGCTTTTAACTATGTTCCCCAGATTTCTCATAGCTTGTCTCCCAAGCATCAGTCGCTTTTTTATTTCATGGCTGCAATCACCATCTGCAGTGATCTTGGATCTTAAGAAAGTAAAATCTGTCTACTTCTTCCCCACCTATTTTCCAGGGACAGATAGGGCTGTTGCCATTATCTTAGTTTTCTTGATGTTGCATCTCAAGCCAACTTTTGCACTCTCTTCTTTCAACCTAAGCAGAAGCTTCTTTAGGTCTTCCTCACTTTCTGCTATTAGGGTAGTATAATCTGCATATATCAAGTTGTTGATGTTTCTCCTAGCAATCTTGATCCCAACTTGTGATTCATCCAACCCTGCATTGTACATTATGTGCTCTGTGTATAAGTTGAATAAGCAGGGTGATAAAATTCAGCCTTGTTTTACTCCTTTTCCTATTCCAAACCACTCTGTCATTCCGTATTCTGTCCTAACTGTTGCTTCTTGACTCATGTACAGATTTCTCATGAGGCATATAAGGTGTTCTGGTATTCCCATCTCTTTAATTACTTGCCACATTTTGTTGCGGTCCACACAGTCAAAGGCCTTGGTGTAGTCAATGAAACAAGAAGACTTGTTTCTGATATTCCTTTGTTTTCTCTATTATCCAACAGATGTTGGTAATGTGGTCTCTAGTTCCTCTGCCTCTTCGGAACCCAGCCTACACTTCTGGTAATGCTCTCTCCGCGTGCTACTGAAGTCTATCCTGTATTATCTTGAGCATCACCTTGCTAGCGTGTGGGATGATATCAATTGTTCTATAATTTGAACATTCTTTGGCATTACTCTTTTTTTGGGATTGGAACATATACTGATATTTTCCAATCCAGCATACAGATGATCATAGTTTTAATAAAATGTGTTAGTCTTTAAGGTACCACAAGACTTTTAATAGTTTTTATTGCCCTGTCAGAAATTTTGATTAATAACTTTTGTAATTTGTTTAAAGGAAATGAGCCCTATTCAGTCATGTTTTGATGCATGTGAAGACCAAACCCACTGAGGGAAACATACTACAACTGCTCCCTTCATTATTACTTGATAACTGCCTCTTCCATCTTAATTAGGGATGCCACTGGCAACAGGATATCTCCATTTGCCTTCATGACCTCAAGTCACAGCCCAGCCTTCTAATCCAGCCTAAAGGTTGACTAAAAAAAAGTTTCCTTCTGTATATGATTTTGTAACCAATGGTGTATCCAGCTGGTGATTGTTCTATCCTATGGCCTATATTCTCACTCTACTTTGTTCTGAATCCCTGAATGGGCAGTTGATTGGATCAGGTCCATCCTAGTCAACCACAAAGGTTTTAGTTGCACACCTAATTTCTATCTCTGTATTTGAGATATAACTGAAATATATCAGGTCAACTCCCTCCTTGTATTGACCCAAGTCAAACCAGTGTATGGTATTTATAGTATTTATATGGGTTTCATAACATTTGCTTTTTTACTAACACTAAGTATGACTTTCAATAAATATCATGCAGCTGAGCAATAACTCTTGTTATATCTAACTATTCAATAATGCCAGGTTTTGAACCTACATGCATACTGCTCATCAATAAAAAGAGGAAGGTTCTACAGTATTCCATATTACTTGAGGTCAGTTTTAAACTTAAACTCAGTACATAACTATCGATAAATGGACATTTAGTTATCATTTTTAATGGCCACCAATTAAAAAATTATGAGAGTGAAATGCCCAGATTTGGAAATGTACTTGAGCTAAATTTTATTGTAAGCACCTCTGGAATGATATAAAGTCATTGAAAGGCCTCCTTCAATGCATGGTTCCTACTTAACAAACAGTAAGAAATTGGGCAGGGTGGAGTACAATTGTTGAACTGCATAGTTCTTTTACTACCAAATTTAATAGAAACTCGGCAATAGGTTAAAAGAGGGGGGGGGACTTTTCCTGTCCCCTTTTTAAATTCTGCAGGGAATATCTGCTTGTTTTAAAGCATATTCCCACTTCTAAAAGCTTTCTAAAAGAATAAATTGGCTTTAAAGGCAAATGTTCAGACAATAAGCTTTTTTTAAAACCCACAAGAAAATGCCTCAGTCTCCAATCTCCTGACTTTTCAAAGTGTGAGTGAATTTATAAGGGCATATATTCTTGTCTTAAATCAAAGGTTTCTTTTGAAATTATGAAATATGCATAACATAATTTTCTTAAAATGTTGAGTTCCTCTCTAATCAAAGACATCTTTAACTGTAGAATTTATTCTTACATGCTACTGTACTTTGCGGAAACACATATCCGTTTCCACTGTTGTGCTGTCAGCTCTGATCAGCCTGAGGAATAAATATATAGGGTGCTCTTATTCCAGCATGGATTAGTTGAATAGATAAATTAGTGATCAGAGACCCCATTGTTTTTACATGCTGAATCAAGACATATTTTAATACAGAAATGTAATGAGATGTAGTAGATAAAGTGTTGGATCTGAAGCCCTGGGTTCAAAGCCCTGGTCTACCATGGAAATTCACTAGGGTAATGGCAATGGTTATCCACTGACTTTGCACAAATCCAGGGCATCTACAGGGTATGGGAAGGAACAACTCTTCACCAGTGGTGGGCTCCCAAAATATTTACTACCACATTGTGGACATGGTATGGTGCACGTGGCCAGGAGAAAAGCCCTGTGTTGCACCCAAATTAGGACTACTTTATTTCAAAACTTGGATGGGCAGGGACAGCCAGAATTTCTGCTAACAGTTCTGGTGAACTGATGCGAACCTGCTGATGCCCATCACTGCTCTTCACCCTTGGAGTGGAGAAACACCCCAACATATCCTTCAGTATCTGTATGTTTAAAAGGATGGTCAACAATTTGAACTGAGGTAGGGAAATCAAAATTGACTGAGCTACTGGCATATAAGTGGAAAACAAGTGACAGCTGAACACTGAACAAAGCAGAAGATGTTATATGGACACTCCAACTAAGAAGATAACTAAGTCCTACCATTGGCAGTGGCTGCTACTAGTATCCAAGCATGCATTTTTCCTGGAAGTCATTTTCTCAGTTGATGGCTGTATCTCAAACCAATCCTGGCATGAAACATGCAACCACACACATTACATTGAGTAGATGGTGCAGGGTGTAGTTGAGTCTGATGAAGCTTCCATGTTTGTCGCTTAGCCTCTTCGTGTCTGCGGCATTCTTCTTCAAAGTGATCAGTAGCACCAGAAATGGATTGGTGTCAAAGTGGGCAATCTATGGCTGCTGCCTTCCAAGTTTGTGGGCTTATACCTGACACCTTCATGGTTTGTTTCAGCTGGTCCTTATAACACTTCAAAGGAGCTCTACGAGGTCTTGTACTGGAGCTAAGTTTCCCATAAAGAATTTGACGAGGAAACCTGGAACCATCCATACAGCTGACATGCTCTATCCATCTAAGCCAGTGGTACCCAAACTAAGGCCCGGGAGCTGGGTGCGGCCCCTGATGCCAATTCATCTGGCCCACAAAGCCCTCGTCACTCCTGGAAGCGGAAGTAAAATGTGCCCATAAAACACGCTTTCAGGAGCAATTAGGGCTTCACGGGCCGGATGAATAGGCGTTGGGGCCGCACCCGGGCTTTGGGCCCTGGGCTTTAGTGACGGGCTCCTTGAACCACATGATCAGCCCATGGCCCAAAAAGTTTGGGCACCCCTGATCTAAGCCTGTGACGGAAGCTTCAATGCTATTTACTTGTGCCTTCTTGAGAACTGCAATGTTGGTGACATAGTCATCCCACTTGATGTTCAAGATGTACCTTAGCTTCTATTGGTGAAAGTGCTCTAACTTTTTGATGTCTTGATGATAGAGGGTCTATGTTTCACAGCAATACAATAATAATGAGGTAACAACAGCTTGGTATACCATGAGCTTTGTATGAACTATTAAATCTTTGTTCATGAAGACCTGGTGTGATAGATGACCAAAGACAGAATGGACAACATCAATTATCTTCATCACATCCTGTTCACCGGTGTAGTTTTTAGACAGGATGCTACCAACCTGTTGAATCTGAGATGGTAATTATGAACTCTGGAAAAGCTGTCCTTGGGGCAGGTTGTGCAAGTACCTTGGGTTTTTTTTTAGTAATGGTGAGGCCAAAACGATCACATGCATTCTTGAAGCAGTTGACTTTAAGAGTTTGGCATTGATGAGGCACAAGATTTCATCATTGTTGTCATCAAACCAGTCTTGCCTCTTCTTTTTCACAAAACCAATGGTTTCCTCAGCAGATTCTATGATAATATTTTGCAGTGAGGCCCATTTTTGTTCGACATCATGACTGCTGACTGGGTTATTCAATGGTCAGAGATCTTATTCTGAAAGTCCACAGCAGTGGACTCATCCCAGAGTTTAGAAATATCGAACTTCTGTTTGGGCAGTTTAGGCAGGTACCTAGATGGTCTTTGGCAAAGAGAAATCCTGAGTCTATAGATCAGAAGCTTATGGTCTGTCCAACAGTCATCGACATTTTTAGCTGTCCTGGTGACATTTCTCTTATCACACTGCAGGGTGATGATGTAGTCAAGGATGTGCCAGTGTTGGGAGCGTGGATGCATCCATGTGGTCTTAAAAGGTTGGGTAGTTGAAACTGAATGTTGGTGAAGAAAAGTTGATGTTCTGCACATAGACCAAGAAGCAGCAGTCCATTGGAATCGCAGTTACCAAGTCCTTGCTTACCCATCTCCTTTTCCCAAAGTTGATAATCCCTTCCAACTCAGGCACTGAATTCCCCAAGCAGTAAAAGCTTATTCTTAGCTGGTACCTTAGTGATGGTAGAGCTCAGCTGATTGTAGAACTGGTTTTTATCATCTTCATTAGCCTCTAAAGTGGGGGCATAGGTGGAGATGAGTGTGATGGAGGTATCTCCTGAGAGAGGTACAGTATATAGAGAATCATAAGCCTTTCACTAATTGTGGTAGAGGTGAGTTGATAGTCATTTACTAACTTTGTCCTCACAGCAAAACCTACACCATGCATGTGATGCTCTCCTTCCTCTTTCCCCTTCCAAAAGATGGTACATCCCAAGCCAGACTTGATGATTTTTCCCTCGCCAGACAATCTGGTTTCACTCAAGCAGCAACACCAGTGTTCAGCCTAGCAAGCTCATGGGTCACAAGAGCTGCTCTTCTCTCAGGTCTGTCACTGTTGTCAAGGTCAAGTAGTGTCCTAACATTTCAGATGCCAATAGTCATCATCATTTGCTTGTTCTTTTTTTGACCACATATAAGGGTGTGGCCTCCCTCCTGGACATAGTGTGTGACTTCCGATGTTTAGCCCACATTTTCCAGGGCCTTCCCTGTGAGAGGTGAGCAGTGGTGCTCCTAAATATGCCTGCCCAAACACAGATGCAAGTCCTATCAGGTCATATCTATTTGTACCCCTCACCAATTCATGAGAGTTTTTTAGAAGAGAAATCTGGAAGTGTACAAATAATGTCACAGATCCAGGGATGGAAAAGACTGGAATGTTTTCTAAAGGATAGAGGGTGGGTTAGACCTGATCTCTTTGCCATTTATTAAGCTACAAACTGGGCCAAGGAGTCATCCACACACCTCAATATTTTATGTACAGACACTAGTTTGAGACATGATTCCTGTTTATTAACTGCTTTTTGAAAATTAAAGAATGAAATGATGATCCAGAAATTCTCCCAAGCAATTCTAGCATTCATTTTTAAAAGACAAGTGTCATAATTAAATCTGTATAAAAAGTACTCTTTTTATACAGCTACTGTATAAAACAGCTACTAGTTATACAGCTACTAGTTAAAACAGTTTTTACTAGTGATTCTGGATTTATAACAAGCAGATAGCTAAAAGTTAAGGGGTTTACAGTGCAGCCAATTAAGATTAAGAGGTTTCCTTGTGAGCATAATTCTGTCATTGTTTTTGTTTTAGCTTTCATATAACCCATAGCCTCTAAATATCTGGATTGAGTTAGCACAACAATATGTGCCAGAAGGTAAGCAGGTTATCTTGGTTTCAAAGAAACAACTGTGGTTGATGTATAGGAGTAATTTGTTAATTACTTTGCTAAATATTTTGTTGTTGTTTTGCCCAAAAAAGATCTTCAAAGCAAAAGACAAGTTGTTTGTTGTTGCTGCTGTTATATACCTTGTATCAACCCTGATAGGACTTTCCAGTTAAATGAGTTATTTAAGGAACAGTTTTACCAGTTGGCTATAAACAGAAATGAGCACTGAAGCCTAGAGTTGGATATGACTGGCTTTCGAGCATGGGTGACCTTTACCTATACCTTTACCAGTTCCATACCCCCAGTTACTTTCCATGAGTAGTGGAGATTTGAACATCTCTCCTGAACCTTAGTCCATCAGTCTATCCACTATAGATGAGTTAAAAACAGTAATAAACAAATAAATAAACCAACAGTCAAGGAAAACCCATCTTTTGAAAGAGGAAACAGAGGCAAAACATGCCAATGGCTGTTGGAGCCAAAACTCAAGGAGAGTAAGCAGGCATGCTGTGGCCGTCACAGTTGTTAGGTTTTCTCATTTTGTTTTGTTTTAAATGATGGTGTTGCCAAATATTACATATTGTCAAAAATACAAGTTCTTCATAGGGCAATGTACCTTTTTATATTCTCTGAACTCTTATTCAAAGAGTCACATTGTTAAATGCAAACAAGAAGCTCCATGTTGGTTGCGTTCAGTGCGCTGACTGCTCATTGGAGGGACAAATACTGAAGATGAAGCTCAAGTACTTTGACCACCAAATGAGAAGAGAGGACTCACTAGAGAAGGCCTTGATGCTGGGAAAGATAGAAGGCAAAAGGAGAAAGGGTGGCAGAGGATGAGATGGCTAGATGGCATTATTGATGCAATGGGCGTAGATCTGACTGGGCTGAGAAGGATGGTGGAGGACAGAGGAGCCTGGCGCATGATGGTCCATAGAGTCACAAAGGGTTGGACTTGACTGTGTGACTGAACAACAACAACAACAAACAACAATGTTGCTTGTTGAATCGTCTGTATTTTTTCATGAACTTTCCTGGGCTTTCAGGACTTTCAGGAAGCCCAATCTCTGTCCCACCACCACTACCAAAAATATGTTTGGTAGGAAACGAAAGATTTATAAATCAAATTATTATTAAAAACAATTTAAATGAGAATTAAACAAAGAAGTCATTCAGTTCTTCAAACACTATTCAATGACTAAAAACAAGGATTCATTACACAAAAGTACACATTGGATTATGGGCATTGAGGCAGAAGCATTTTAGCGGCGGGAGGGCTGTGAATGAACTGTATCTTTAGAGAGAGGGATGTGCTCTGTTGATATGTTTATGTTTATGTTTATGTTTATGTTTATGTTTATGTTTATGTTTATGTTTATGTTTATGTTTATGTTTATGTTTATGTTTATGTTTATGTTTATGTTTATGTTTATGTTTATGTTTATTCGATTTGTATACCGCCCCACTCGGTAAAAACCGACTCAGGGCGGTTCACAGAGCCATACATATAACACAATCAAAAGTAATATAACATAACGAAAAATAATACAATATACTACAATAAATAAATAATATAATACAGCAGTGCAATCTGACAAACCCACCCCGCAAAACAAAATTACAAAAAATACAATTCCAATTACATATACATGATACAATCTCAATAATACAATATAATATAAAATACATAATCCTACAATATCAGGCTTCTCACCCTAACCACAAGCAGGTTCCAGAAGCCACGGCAGTGGCTTGCCGCAATGGTCTTTTTGAAGCCCAGCATGGGGGTGGGGCTCGGGAGCACTAGCAGGTGAAGTTAGTCCAGCGCTCCTGGCAGAGTCCTCCTCGCCCGGCTGGGTGAACATCCAAGGGTGACAGGGAAGCCCCCTCCCCCCCGCTGCCTCAGTATTTTTGAAGCCCAGCATGGGGGCGAGGCTCAGGAGCGCTAGCAATGAAGTCAGTCCAGTGCTCTCTGCCCATGAATTTTGGGTTAGAATATATGACATCCCACGTTGGGATTTTGCATTTGTTATGAAAAACAATGGCAAATTTAATTGTATGCACCACTGATACAGGTTCCTACTGCAACAATCATAAAATGCAATTGACAGGGAGAAGAGAATTTTAAAACACCTAGTAATGAATCACTCTTATGCCACCTTGAAAAATTGCTAAACGCATTTTGCAATCCTGTGGGGAATTCTTCAATCTCACTGCAGTTTCCATGTCTTTAGTCTCTGTGACAATTAACTTAGCATAGTCATGTTCTGCTTTTGGAGACTATTAGGGAGGCTTTGGTGGGCTCTGTTGAAGTTGGCAGAATTCTACCACTCCTGAAGCATTGTGTTATAGAAACACCCCAGAAGCTATTGTCTCTTAGAATGCAGCTACAGTGTGCAGATCTCAAAGAAGACATCCACACTAGTGCACCATGGAAAGTGCACCACTTTTCACGCCCAGTGAAAGGAGTTCTTCAGAAAAATGTCCTTCAATTTCCAGAAATGCTTCTTTTCCTCTAAAAGAAGCTTCTGTTTCAGTGTCGCCTTCTCAGATCATATTCTCAAGGGGCTTAAAATGGATTTATTTCTGTTGGCAGTGGTTTTGAGATTACTCTATTGCTGGGAAAATGTGTGTATGTGTCTCTTGCAATTCTCTTCATTGCTTTGCAACCTAACAACACACCTTGATCTGAGAGTATCTTTGGGGAGTGGGAGTTATTCTGTGGCATCGTCCCCTGAGGGTTTTTTAAAATATGGAAGGCATAGACCACCAAGAGATATGATTGTACAATTAAAGATCCCTCAGACATTTAGAACTGAACCAACACTCCCTAAACAGGAATTTCACCATAATTTTAACCTTGTTAAAACCTGTTCATTTTTTATTAAGGCTGCAGCTAGACTTTGCAGCTATCTAGGTCACATTTAGAAGGCTCTTATCTTTGATTTGATCTCTTTCATCTCACTCTTGAGTGACCCTTTCATTCACATGGGAGAGATTTCTTCTCTCAATTGAAGGATCCAGACAGCACTGCAGATCACTCTAACATTTCCTTCTTCCAATTATTGACATTGCTTCCTTTTTTCTTTTCTTGCTTTTTGTAGCAGCTGTCATTTTGTATACCAAGGAATCCCAACTCCCTTTTTTGTTTAAATTAGTATGTGGCATAGTGCTACAGGAATACATCAACCTAGCATGGATGCTCCCTTAATATCTGAAATAATGCTTCATCACTTGAATAGTTTTATTCAAGTCATCACAGAATAGTTATAAAAGTATGTCTCAAACCACTGTATATGTCACATAGCTGTGTCAAAGAAAATACCATCCACAGCAATATTTGAGAGTGAATTAAGTAACCACAGAGATGACAGAACAAGATAATCAGATGTGCTTCCGGTCACACCAAATAAGCTTCAGCTGTAGCCCTGTGCCAGTAAGGAGGAGACCTTGCAAAAGAGGCAGGATGGGTGGCTCTTACTTAAAACCAGGGCCATAGCCAGGATTCTAGATGTAGGTGAGCAAATATTTTTTCAGGATGGGCAACAATGTCATATATATAAGCAGCCGAGAGTTTGTGGGTGGGCAAACTGTTAACTCAATGTCCACCCTGACCACCCCCTGGCTATGGCCCTGCTTAAAACACACGTGGTCACTGGATAATAGGGTGAACCAAACCAAATAGTGAGCTATATGCTTGTCTGATTACCCCCTAATTTAAAGGAAAATAGTAAACAACAAAATTAATGGAATAAATGTAGAGCATCATACCGAGCAGCAATATCAAGGCATTTAGAGTGGGGGGGGGGGGGAATAAACACTTAAGAACTTTTAAATAATGTTGTAAAATTCAATTTTATATCATAGGATGCTGCTGGAAATTCTTTGATCTATAGTTTAGTGTTATTAATTATAGTATTAAATTGACACTTTGCTACTTATTCATTCATTCATACTTGCTTGCTTACTTACTTAATTTATATATCCCTCTTCAGGGCAGCTAAAAAATGGAAGAACAAACAAAACTAGCAACGTTCTGCAATAATGGAGCAGACATAAAATCACAGCTATAAGAGGCGACTGAATCAAATGCCATCCCAGTGAGAAGGGTGGTATAAAAATGTGAATAAATAAATAAATAAATGTTTAAGAAGCCCAAGAAAATAGAAGGAAAGCTTGCAAAAAGAAAGTGAAAGATGGAGAAAGATTTGTTCTTACTCCCTTGTGTCTTGAGATTAGGGACCTGCTATCATGTTAAAAAATGGACCATCTCAGAGGAATTGAGTCCCAGAGCAACTAAGCAAAAAGCAATTCTTCATAAATAAATAAATGAATGAATTCCTGGACAGAGTAATGCCACAATGAAGCCTTGGTATCCCATTCAGTATTTGTACTGGGGTGCCCAAACTACAGCCAATTCATCCAGCTGACAAAGCCTTCATTGCTCCCACGGCCCAAAAAGTTTGGGCACCCCTGATTTAAAAGATTGTCAGTGACTAGAACTGAAGAAAGGGGAAATTAAAAGTCATACAGTAAGTGGAGCAGCTGGTACCAAAGGAGAAGGGGAGTAGCATCTGAACCCACCCAATGAAGCTTAGGTTGTCCTCTGGACCCTGGATTCTTCAGCCAATGAGGTACTACGGAGGTTATCATCTTACAGTGGCTCTACCCATTTCATAGAGACAGAAGGTAAAGAGAAAAACTTGTGTCAACGTTAGGTTGTGACTTGCTTAAGTGGGAACACAGCCCTTTCTAGATCAGGTTGAGTCAGTCTCTGGTGTGGCTTTCTACTGACCAGCAGTATCTCCTTTAATCAGAGGCCTCCTTTAATCAGATAAAAAGAAATGGGATTGAGGAGGGCTAGTCTGAAGACCTCTACTCTCCAGATATAGAATGTTGTCATGTCTCAGAAAGTTATGTCTCAAGCACTTATGTCTCAAGGCTTTCTTGTTTGAAGTACAGTATCTGGAAAAGTCTGTAATGCTAGTCAAGTTTCCAGGGCAAATCCATCACTATTATCATCTTCATCAGAAACTTTTTCTAATACTTGAGCAGGAGATTTTGCTCTGCCAGCTCTACCCTTGAAATTTTATTTTAAAGAATGCTTTTATATAATCCCTTTGTATTTTCAAAAGAGATGTGTTTGTGTGATTCTTCCCTGCACAGATATTCACATGCTCTCTGCCTAAAACAGCATTCAGCTCTAGGGAACTGGAAGAAATTGCTCCCTTGTGAAAGGACTTAATTACAGCATTCTGAAAGCACATTCCTTGATTTACATTTCCTTTCTTTTCATAATAAAACATTCTGTTTTTATTCAAAACCATCTTTCTGAAATTTTAAAATTTCATATATTCTTAGAAGTATAAAATCCTCTCAGGTAATGGACTCACATTTGATTTATTTACACAAGCTATACCTCTACTGGGGTGAAAAAATACCTCAAATATGTATTTGCTGACAAAATTCATCTGAAAAATTAAGGAAAGGTATTCTAGATCAGACTAGATCCCTGTCTAGTCAGCCCCATATTTCTCTAGAGGCCAACCAGCAACTCCCATAAAAAGCACAATCAAGATATGAAGGCAATATGTATTTACAAATCTTATATCACCGCCACTATCCTCCAAGCAACAATGGATAAGCTCTCTGATGTATAGACAACAGTAGCAATACTTGCATTGAAATAAATATAAATGTACATATGCAGTGCCACATTTTACTCCCTTACTCTTTCTATAAGCAATATATTTTCTCTTTGTGCTTTTTGCTACTAACGGTGTATGCTTGGTATGCTATTCTGGAAAGCTATGAGTTTTATTCCCCTAAAGGCCAAGATATCTGAGCTCAATTAGCAAAAATCAGCCACATGTCCCATAAGTAAAATCAAACAAATGCAGGAGGAAGGTGATACCTTTTATGCTCAATTAGTCTTCTGTTATCAAAAATCAGGATCTTTCTTTCTTTCTTTCTTTAGCTATACAGTATAACATTAGCTATAACACAGTATAAAGAGATTTTAAAAGCCAGATTAAAAACAAGCAAAAGATATTATTAAAAGTTCACTTTTCAGTTTCAGTTCAGGTTTCTTTATGTCTCAGTTTATTTTTATAATGTTCTTCTACAAAATGCCTTTCTGAAATTTCTGACGTTCTCTTTGTAATCTATGTCTGCTCTGAGGAAGTCATAAAAATCTATAAAAGGGTACAATGTCTGGCAGAAGTCATCTATATGTCACATTCTTGTCATTCTTCTTTCCTAGGTCGATTTCTCTAAAGTTACTGTTTCGCAGTCTCTTCTCACCCCCACCCCCAAATGTTGAAATATTCACCAGTGTTTTTTAATCTTATGCTATAGTCATTCTAGTTACTGCTAACATTAAATGATTATGGAACAGGTTTTCATTTGGACCAATGAATACAGAGAACAGTTAGAAGCACTGGTGGGGTGTCAAAAATTTTACTACCACACTGTGGCCGGAGCCTAATTTGTGGGCGACGCCAACAATGTGGGTGGAGCCAATGTCATGGGTGGAGCCAATGTCATGGGTGGGACCATGTGACCTGGTGGGCAGGGCCAAAGTTGGTCATGTACACATAAAAATACAAATCACATAGACATAAAAATACATAAAAATAAAGTACATGTAAAACACATATAATACACATTAAAATAAATACACATTAAATAGACATAAAAACACATAAAATACAAATTAAATAGACATAGGTTCCCTCTAAACGCCGCTACCGGTTCTCCGGGCCAGTGGGGGAAAGTTACTACCGGTTCTGGTGAACTGGTGCGAACCTGTAGCATCCCATCACTGGTTAGAAGGCAGCATTATATTCAGTTTTTGGCATGGAATGAGCTCCCATCTTTGTCCCAACTCCTGCCAACCTAGCAGTTTGAAAGCAAGAAATTGCAAATAGATAAATCGGGACCACTTTGGTGGGAATGTAAACAGCGTTCCTTGCACTCCGGTGTTTAATCATGCCTGCCACATGAACACAGAAACGTCTGCAGAAGCAGACAGTGCTAGCTCTTTGGCTTTGAAACAGAGATGAGCACTGAACCCTAGAGACAGATATGACTGGCTTTTGAGTAGGGGAAACTTTTACCTTTACATATGTTATATCAGATTACGAATACTCTCATATTTTTTTTTCAACTTGGGGCATTCTAGCAGACTCTGAAAAACTTCAATAATACTGTTATTTGGTATTTTGACATTCTTTTACTTGTGCGAGATGCCACACATGTATTATTCTGAGTGCTACTTCTGTGATTTTAATAATTTATTGCCCTATTCATTACTCAAAATTTTGCATCTCCCATCCAAGCACATAATTTGGATATTTGTCCTTCTATTCTGCTTGTGTGATTGTTGCATATTTCCTCAAATTGTGCTATTGATCTAAGTGGTTTGTCGATGTTAATTACTTTTATAATAACAATTGCATGTGTATTTGGATCAATTACCTTTTCTTCTTTTAGTTTAATTTTCAGGAGCTTAGGAATTCACATTTTCCCAGGGTTGGTAAGATCTTTTAGTCTGTGTTTACCTTTGTCTTCCTTTCTTCAAAATTTCAAGCTGGGGCTTGAAAAGGCTGCCATGACAGCAGGACTTTGCCAACCCCGATGCCTGAGGACCACCTGCAGCTGGGGGTGGTAGGCCGCCATGGCAACCATGCCGGGAGCTCCTCCACCACCTGGCTCTCGGGACCCCACCCCCAGCCGGGTGGTAGGATTTCACTGCAGCCGCAACTGGACTTAATGGCGGTAGAGAGGCTGTTGATCAACACTGCAATGGCATTTTGTTTGTATTGTATATTGTTGAATTGATTGTTGTATATTTTTGTATTGAGTATTGTTTATTGATTATATTGTGACTATATTGTTTATTGGGTATTGATTATTCAGTATTGGGTATTGATTATATTGTGATTATACAGTAAAACACCGTATAACGATTGGATCGGATAACGCTAAAATCGCATAACGTTAAGTAATCTGGGGAGGAGAACTGGATCGAATAACGTTAAGGTCCTATGGGATGGATCGGATAACAACCACTAAAGCCTGTGTGGTTACAATGTATCTCTATGGAGCTTTAAAGTTATCCGATCCATCCCATAGGATTTTAACATGGATCGGATAACACTAAAAATCGGATAACACCAAGACTTGTGGAACCAAGTTTTAGCGTTATCCGGTGTTTTACTGTATATGTATATTGTGTGATTGTGAGCCGCCCTGAGTCAGGTTTCCCCAGATTAGGCTGCATATAAATGGAAAAATTAAATTAAATTAAATTAAAATTGCTGAATTTTATCTGCATGGCAAAATTTTATGTAGTTTAGGTTTGGAACATACACTTTCCCCCCTTACATAAGGGTATTACTAGGAGGGATCTGATACTCACAAACCTACCAGTATTGCATCTGTTCTCCATCTTGGGATTGAGTTCTGGAGAACTTGAAAGCGTCTTCTATACTATTGTGGAACTGTAGCTTATGAGTATTATTCACCTGTATATTCTTTTCTTTTATACACCATTATTTTGTTATTCTTTTAATGTTTTTTCTATTTTTTACTGTTGCATTAATGTATTTGTTTTTCATATTGTTGTCAGAAAGCTGTGACGAGGCATCTGTTCCCCACTTAAGAGTCATAGTGTAATGTTGACAAGTAGAAAGTTGAAGAGGCTGCATCATGAAAACCAGCCCATTTTCAAGTGTTTAGCCGTCATCCAGAATGTCAAAGGTCAAGCTGAGAACCATTCATCTTGTCAAAGAGAGAGAAGGCAGAGGCATGGCCATCAGTCAGTCCACCAATCAAGGCAGGCAGAAACTCCATCAGACCCAAATCAATTACATCTGTTTTCTTTGGCACTCATGCCACCTGTGAGAGCAGGATTTATATGTCACAGAATGCTTCTCCCAGTCATCCAGCAGTTCCCACGTTGTTATCAGAGGCCTGTTAGATCTTGGCATACCACGTGTATTTCTATTCCAAAGACTGGAGCTGGTCAGTAGCGTAGCATGCGGGGCAAGGGGGTGGCTCGCCCAGGTGGCACTTTTTGGGTATATGGGTGTTTTTGGACTACAATTCCCAGAAGCCCGAGCAGGAGCGGACACCAGTGTCCTAGGCCACTGCCAGGGGGCAGCAAATTTGGTTTATGCCCCAGGCAGCTGAATCCCACGCTACACTACTTGAGCTAGTGCTGTTCATTTGGGCAAATAGCCAAACTCCCTGCATCTTCTGAGTCCTCCCTGGAAAGGCTGATAATACTGACCTATGAAGTGGTAATGTTCAAGATTGACTATTGCAATGCTCTTTATGTGGGGCTACCCTTGAGGCTGGTATGGACAGTTCAGAGGGAATAGAACATGGCTGCCAAACTAATCATAGATTTAGGTCTTTATGACCATATTACCCTGGCTCTGACTAGTCTGCATTGGTTATCCATTGTCTTCCATGTCAGATTCAAAGTGTTGGTTATGCCTTACAAAGCCTTAAATGCTTTAGGACTATGTTATCTACAGGACCACCTTTCCCTAAGACATGCTACCCAGAGCACTCATCTGCTTAAGTTACAAGTAGTCATTCCTAAAGAAGTAAAGAAATCTGTGACTAATGGAAGAGCATTTTCTGATATAGCCCCCACATTATGGAATAGTCTACCATATGAAATAAGATCAGCTCCATCTTTAATTGCCTTTGGGAAATAACTAAAAATGTATCCTTTTCACTTATTTACTCTCATTTATAAATAAAATAAATAATTTTGGTTTTGACCTGAACTACTAGGCCCATTAAGTAGATGTTTTATAAGATTTTAAGATAGAGGAGTAATTTGAATTTATAGTGGTCATCAGGGTGGGTATATTTATTTAATTACTTGTATTTGTTATATTGTAATTTTTGTATTTTTGTACAGTTTTATTTGTTATGTTTTTTAATTTAATCTTTATTGATTTTTTCCCCTTACACTTTTGTTGATTTTTGTAACGGTGTGAACCATCCAGAGAATTGCAGTTGCACTGATTCTAGTGGCATAAAAAAAATCAATCAATCAATCAATCAGGCTACCCTCTGCACTCTTTTCCTAATCCCCTGAGAGATTGGTAGTAGCCAGACCATTGAACTCTCCTTCTGCCTTTGTTTGGATGAGACAGATCATCTTCTTCCAAAGATGACTGGTTGGGTAAGGGATAACATACAATGGAAGATGTGACTGGCCTAGGTGATGGCAACGGCAACAGAGGAGGAGGAGGAGGAGGAGGAGGAGGAGAAGAAGAAGAAGAAGAAGAAGAAGAAGAAGAAGAAGAAGAAGAAGAAGAAGAAGAAGAAGAAGAAGAAGAAGAAGAAGAAGAAGAAGAAGAAGAAGAAGAAGAAGAAGAAGAAGAAGAAGAAGAAGAGATCTAGCTGGTTTTATTTCAGGTTTGAAAAGACCAGCCATATTGATTTTATGAAGTTTTGATTTGATCTATTAACTTCTAAAAATTACCTTTATGCAGTTTCACATACTGTACAGTAATAATTGTCCTCTTAAGAGTGGTAAACAACTGCAAGAACTATCTTAGGTCTCCTTTAATGATTCTGCTGGGAAATAACAGCCTCACCTGCATTGAATAATAATAGTGAAGAAATAGTCATTATTTTCTCCCTAGATTGTATTAGGCAAGATTGCCAATGGGATTTTGCTAGCGTATGCCATGCCTTACTCTGGCAGAGTGTTAATGAACATTTTGTGTTGCAAAATCATGGATTCTTTTTTTTTAACCACCAAACAACCACACAATTGTAATTAGTCATTGCTTAAACAATTCTATGGAGAGAGGGAAAAAGAGACAGGTCTAAGAAAATATTAACTGGAATTCAAAGTGAATACACAGGGTAACAATGGGTTCTTGTCCTTTGCCACTAACTTAATTGCTAAAGTTCTCTTCCCACCTCTGGCATTTGAGACAAGCCCCCACCCCTTCTCCCTGTTTGTTTTCGCTTCCATTATTTTATTCATAGTCTCAATTCTTCTTCTGACCAAGCAACAGGTATAGAGATTTTATTTTCTCTATGTCTCTTCTAACTGTAGCTAGTAATTGTAAGTAAAGATACCTTTTCCTACTTTAAACGCTTCTAGAGTGATTTTATCAGGCAAATTACTACTTTGCAAGGAGGGAACAAGCAGGAGTTTAAGGAAGCAAAGCTAATTTCTATGTTACTGTCACCTGCCCGCCCGCCCCGCCCCCCATTATCCTCTGCTAACTAAAAAGAATACAATTCCTCAACACATCACACAACAGGCAGGCAGTAATTTTCTATTTCAGATGGCACTTATTTCATAGGCTTTATTTGAAGGCTACGTTAAGATTACCTTCCTGGTTCTATTCTAAGCCTACCTGTTTCATGTTTCTTTTTGAAAGTGCAACTAGAGCTCTGATACATGTTCAGGATGAGAATGTTTGAACCCTTCAAGTAAACACCAATAAGGGCTCTTTCAAATACCACGTGACCTAAAATAGGCCACTTTTTGACCCCCTACCCCCTCTGTGACTTTCCATGACCTTTGACCGACCTCCCCCCAAATCACGTGGTTTGAAGATAGATCTATGGCCAGCTGGATGCAAAAAACAATGATAATTTTGACTTCATGCCAACCCCCCCTTGTGACTTTCCATGACTTTTGGTCAACCCCCTCCCCCCTAAAATGATCACATGGTATTTGAACGACCCCTAAATAGATCCATGCCCTCCAGTAGAAGATGTTTGTGTCCTCTGAATTTTAGGGCCCTGCTCAAAGTTCCAATTGTACTCATGCTACAGTTCTGCTGTATCTGATGGAAGGGTGTACATAATATTGGTTTCCATTCATACAGTCATTGCTTTTGACTCTTTCTAGTTGCAGGAAAGTGTATTTTAATTTGGCAGAAGAAATGTACTGAGAAGGAATTCACAGAAGGATGGAATAACACCCAGGCAAGCATATAGAAGGATCAATAAGGAGAGTAGCTGGGTTCTGAGCAGAGATTAGTACCAATGAAATGTCAGGCTTTATTGACATTTATTTTATCTAATTCCTTCAAAAAAAATTTTTTTTAAATGGCACAGTTAACTAGCTGGGTTTCTGTCTACAAAGCTCTTTTGATCCCGATTGAGGACTCCGTGAAGAGAGGTTTCCCTCTCATTGTGCCTTAATAATCCTATTGTAGCTGATCTAGATTGACGACGCTAATAGGGCTCTTGACTTTTCTACAAGGCTGTCCAGACTGGGTAAGTTAGAGTGGTCTGGTTTGACTTAAAGGGTTCTTTTATTTAGCATGATCTATTTTATCTCTCTATTCTAACTGATTGATTTTTTTTCCCCATGAGAAGGGTTCAGACAGGTTTTTTTTTATCACTCCAGTTTATCTCCATTTTGATTAATGACACTTTTCTAATTGATACTTTAAAGCCAGGAAATCCAATTTATTTAGGCTAAATAGCCCTCTAAACTCAAGAAAAAATGCCTTTGCCCCAGTTCCCTTGGAAGGACATTGAGAAGAAGTGTAATCGTTTGTAACAGCTATTCATTTATTGAAAAGAGAAGTCAATAAATAAAACTTGTAACAAATGGGCCCTCCTAAAAGTGGAGAGCCCCTGACAACAGGCAAGACTGATATTTATACAGCTGAGATGGTATACATGGTAATCTACACGAAAGTACAGAGCCATGTCTGAGCCATGTGCAAAACAGAGTTGATTCTAGCCTAATGCAGCTTCCTAGCCTAGAAATTGAGAGTTGTCTTCTGAGCTCTGTCATCAAGGGATTCGTAGAAAAAAATGGCTCATTAATGGTTGCAAGACACAAAAGGCTGCCTCCAGCTGCATCTGGATTGAAATGGGAAATAATTAAGTGATAGAGTTATCTGCTCTTTGCATTAAACTTAGAGTGACTTCTCAGCTCTTAGTGGTGAGAATTAAACATTAACCAGGGAAGTACAGACAGACAGACAAAATCTCACCCTCCTACTTTGTGTTAGAGGCTAAATCAAGTGGGATTTTCCTCTAGTTCATTTTAAAACTTTATACATAATTAAAGCTAAAATTCATATATTTTGCTTACACCTCCACCCCTTCCCTACAAATGTCATTCAGCAGATAGGAGTGACCTTTACATTCTTAGGATCCAAGATCACTGCAGAGGGTGATTGCAGCCATGAAATAAAAAGGCAACTGATGCTTGTGAGGCAAACTATGAGAAATATTGGGAACATAGTGAAAAGTAGAGACATCAACTAGCAAACAAAAGTCTGCATAGTCAAAGCAATGGTATTTCTGGTAGTAATGTAAGGCTGTGAGAGTTGGACCATGAGAAAAGCTGAGTGCAGAAGAATAGATGCCTTTGAGATGTGGTGTTGAAGGAGAATTTTGAGGGTACCCTGGACAGTGATGGCAGCAAATTGGTTGATCCTAAAAGAAATCAACCCTGACTGCTCCTTGGTAGGTCAAATAGTGAAGATGAAGCTAAAGTACTTTGGTCATCAAATGAGAAGAGAGGATTCGCTTGAGAAAGCCTTGATGGTGGGAAAGGTGGAGGGCAAGAAAAGAAGGGGGTGGCCAAAAATGAGATGGGTGGATGGTATTGCAGATGCAATGGGCACAGAGTTGGGCAGGTTGAGAGGGATGGTGGAGGACAGATGTGCCTGGTGGACAATGGTGCCTGGGATTGCAAAGAGTCGAAATCAACTGTGTGACTGAACAGCAACAAGTAAGAAAATATTTTTAAAATTTAAAATAGTAGAGTCAATGAAAGCAGAGGAGGCAGGTTCTCTATCCCTTCCAGTTCCACAGCACACCACATATATCACAGGTTTGTCACCACCTATAGCAATCTTTTCATGCAAACTAGCCATCCACTCAGTCTACAGATAATTAGGAGCCCTCCAAATTGCACCACAAAAACCTCCAGCCCTAGTGCTGTGTAAAAAAAGGAGTGGGGCAGCTTTAAAAGGGGGCCGTATGAAGTGCTCTAAGTCAAAATACATGTGGATGCTGTAATTTGATTCCAACCAAACTGCACAGAAAGTGATAAAAGTAGGAAACTATAGACCAAGGGTTCTCAATGTTTTCCCATCAGGGGATGGACCACACCCTCTCTGAAAACTGAGTGGGCCAGAAACGTAGTCCCCCCCCCCCTTAAATGCTGCCATAAAATGTGTCCGTGGCTGTCAAAAATGCATTTTCGACATCCACAGGTGCATTTACAGCCCATTTTCAGCTGTTTTTGCTGCTTCTGGCGGTGGCAGCAGCAGGTGCATTTACAGTGCATTTTTGGCTGTTTTCACTGTTTCCGGTGGCATGAGGAGTTAAGGTGGTGAGCCACATGGAATGGTGCCGCAGGCTTGGTCTGGCCTGCAGGCTATAGTTTGTGAACCACTGCTATAGACCCATCTGGACAGACTCACTCACAGCATGCTGTGGGAAGCATTAGTTTACCACTTAATGAAATGCAGCCTGAGAGAAAGACCACTTCTAATAAATGTTCCATATCTTCAAATCACATGTAACTGGCTGGATCCCCAAGTTAAAGGCAGAAGAATACAGAAGCTAGGAGGGACATAGCAATCTTCAGAGATGGAGAAAAAGTCACATGCTGCTTTCCCTTTGGGATAAACACCTGAAGATAAATCTCTTATAATGAGGTGCCATGCTGGCTTATTAGAGCTATGAATGTAAATCCTGAAGAATGAGTCAAAGGCAGCAATCTGTTGGGGAAAGTTCTCTTTTTCACATAAACAAGCATGCCAGGTGGCACTTAACATTGCTTAGAGCCGGCACACGACCATCTTTGTAATTAACAGCACTAATGACTATTCATGCTATTTGCTGCGTCCACCCCCTTTTCTTTTTGGAAATTGGCAATGTAAGAGTTTGAGACTCAAAGCCTAATATATGCTAAGGTCTTGGGTGAACCACTTTAGTTGTAGATGCAGCACACATAATGGAGATGATTCTGGACGGGGGGGGGGGGCAATATCTGAGTATGAGCTCTTAGGGTTGGAAGCTCCAACAGCTTAATCAGAGTAAGTAACTGATTCAACACTTTAGATGTTAAAGATCTGAACCTGTTTCCCAAAGTACCTGTGCTTGGGAAGTGAGTTTGTCACCTGATCAAGATAACAGCTCAAACTGAGATGAAACACAGCATTGGGAGCATTATCAGCAAACAATGCCCATCACTCCACACCAGATGTGGTCAGCAACTGAAAAAATGTAAATTTAATGGCTAAAGAAAGAGAGCAGCTCTTCCCTGGGAATGGAAAATTAGAGCAAACTCGATTTCAATTATTACAGTGCTTAAATGGATTAGAGAAGATGATCAGTGATTCAGTTGCTTGTATTTTTAAATTTAAGCAAATAGCTAGTGGGAGGCGATTATAATTGGGACCACAGCAAGGAAGGAAATGAGAATTAATCTCCTTTCTACTACTATTTACCTGCTGAAAATCACAAGCTGCTATTTGCATTGTTTACAGGCAGCCTGGCATGTAATAGTTGAGAACTCTGCCAACTTTGCACATTTGACGAAAATAATACAAGACCAAATGGTGTAATACTTCAGGACAATGAGAATAGAATAGAATAGAATACTAAAAGATCTGTTAAAAAAACTTTTTGGAAGCATTTGCAATATGTAAATCTATGCAAGTTTAATCAATTGATTAATTGGCAAAAAGCCAGAGAGTTAATCAACTAAAAGCTCTTTAATCAGTGGAGAGAGTCTTAGAAAATATACTTCATAAAGGGCCTGGTGAATGCAATTTTAAAGTTTGCCTACTCCCATCCCTGAGCACAATTGTTAATGGGAAGTAGATGATTCTTACTAATTAAAGCCATAACACTTGAAAACAAGGAATTTTATTGTCTTCTTTTGCCAAGCAGGTTGTGACCTTTTCAGAAACAGAGTGGACATGTAATTGATTTACAGTGACATTTCAATAAACGTGTGATACTTTCAGATTGTAGCACAGCAAAGTCATTCTATACCCTGGATTTTGAGAGCTGCCTCCTAACAGAATCCCAAATTTACTTAATTTTAGATGGCCAATGTGTATTCTGCTATAAAGCAAAGGACCAATATTTAATTTCACTTACATCCACACAGTTTCCCCATGCTTTGCAGAAGTTCCCACATTCCTGGTATGTCAGAAGAAGAAAGTTTGCCATTTCTGATTTCCAAAATTAAAATAACTCGGAATGCATGCAGATTGGCATTTTAAACATTTACAGCAAAGCACCATCATGATTATAAGAAAAAATAGGCTTGCCTTCTGCTGCCCAAGGCTAAAGATGATCATTTAAAACTAACACAGAGGAAAGGATACATGAATATTTTGAAAGCAAAAATTAGTTGAAAAACACCTACAGTATAAACATTTAAAGACCTAGCAGGTGGCTGCTGCCTTTAAAAGAAGAAAGAATGCTATGATAAATAGAGTCAGGTTATCATCCCTTCCACCATTTGCTTTTCAAACAATGTTATAGAGCCAGTGATGGGATGTCCCCGGTTCCAGACGGTTCCCCGGAACCGGTAAGAACAATCTCGGAGGGTTCTCCGAGAGGGTAGCCCATTTTTAAGGCGTCTGGTTCCGGACGCCTCACCGAAAGAATTTTTTTTTAAATTGTAGCCAAAATGGCTCCAATTTAGTGTGCATGCGCAGAAACTCAATCTGATGCATTGTGCATGCGTCAGATTGAGTTTCTGCGCATGCGCATTAAATTGGAGCCATTTTGGCTCCAATTTAAAATGTTTTTCTTTCAGAGCCGGAACTGCACCTTCTCGGAGCGGCTCCGGCGGCAGCGGTGGCACCAGCCAGCCCTTAGAGGAGGGTACCTACCCCGGGGCCGCTGAGCCCCCACCGAAATGGGGGTGATGGGAGGTTGGTCCCACCACAGTTCCCCTGCCAGCACCCCTTCCGAAGGCCCCGCACTAGCCTGCCTGCCCCCCTCGGGCGGCCCTGCCTGGGCGCAGCATCGTCGTCGCTCACCACAGTAGCGCTCCACCCCCACGGAGCTCACGGCCTGGGGCAGATCGGCCAGCTTGGAGATCAGCCAGTTTGGAGATCCCCATAGCTGGACTGGGCTAGCTAGCTGGACCGGGCGCCCGTCGGGAGGAAGGACGGAGCGGAAAGACTGGCTGGGCAGCAGCCGGGAGCGCACCTGCAAACGCGCGCCCACCCACACCCAGGCAGAGCCTCGCAGCCGCTCCCCTGCGGGGAGGCACAGGTAGGCAAGGCTGCCTCTGACCCTGTGCAAAATGCCGATCGCTCCCAGGGCCAGGACTGGACCGGGCGCCGGTTGGGAGGAAGGACGGAGCAGAAGGACTGACTGGGCAGGAGCCGGGAGCACGCCCGCACGCGCACGCCCACCCACATCCAGGCAGAGCCTCGCAGCCACTCCCCTGTGGGGAAGCGGAGGCAGGCAAGGCTGCCTCTGAGCCTGTGCAAAGTGCCGATCGCTCCCAGGGCCAGGATTGGACCGGGCGCCCGTTGGGAGGAAAGACAGCGCGGAAGGGCTGGCTGGGGCCGCAGCCTTCGGAGGAGGAGGCAAGTAAGTGAGGGTTTTGTATTTGGGGTGGGTGGGTGAGTGATTTATTTGTGTTTTGGGTGCGTGGTTGTATTTTCATTTAATTTTTATTTATTTCTTTATTTAAGTTATTTAAATTAATAACGGGTTTGTGTTGTCGCTGTCTGGTTGGGTGGGTGGGTTGAGTGTGTGTGTGTGTGTGTGTTTGTTTTTATTTTATTATTTTATTATTTTTTATTTTTGGCCCCGCCCACGACATCATGACGTCATGACATTGGCCACACCCATGACATCCGTGACGTCATGGCGTGGTAGTAGAATTTTTGTCATCCCATCACTGTATAGAGCCACAAAATTCCAGTGCTGAAAGGTATCCTAAAGGTCACAGTGTTCAGCTCTCTGCCAGTGCAGAAAATCCACAGTTGAAGCATGCCTGACAAGTGGCCACCCACCCTCAGGTTAGAAACTGCCTATGAAGGAGACTCCATCATGTTCTGGGCCCTGGGGGAATCCCTTCCACTGTCAAAAGCAACTCTTACAATCAAGATGTTCTAAGGTTAGGTTGAAATGCTATATTTTCTACTCTGTATCTTTTACAGCAGGGATGAAGAATCATTTCTAGGCTGATGGCCATATTCCAGGAGTGGAAAGGGTTAAGAGGCAGAGTGAAGCCAAAGCTAGATGGTAGGACTGGGTAGAAATCTTACCAATGTACAAAATAATAAAGTTGTAATATTGTGGTTAAAGAGGAGAGTGGATATAAAGGTGAAATTATACAGTATAGTAAATGTATAGAAAATAACCAAAGTAATGTCCGACTACATTATATTATATTGATATGTATTTTTTTTCTCTTCCTCCTCTTATCTTTTAACGCTGTAGGTTGTATGTGGGAACTACTTTTTTTTCCTTTTTTTTTTGTATGTAATTGTTTCTTTTATGTTTTGTAGATTGTTTTGTTAGTTTGTTTTAATATTGTAAAAACTTAATAAAAAAAGAAAATAAATCTTACCAATGTGTCCCAAGGCAACAGCTTTCAGGGGTACATTCAATATTTTGGTCATCGGCAAATGTAAGCTCCTCTTCCATGCAAAACCTAATTCCTCTTGCAAACAAGCGCTTTCAGAGCAAAGGCCCATTCCATTGCAAAGCCTTCCCTGGTGTTCAGTGGCTCCTACCCTCTGCTATCTTATCCCTGGTCAGAGATAAGAATAGAATATGGGAAACCTCTGAGGGCAGAATTAGGCTCACAAGTTTAAGGCTTCCCTCTCTTGTTTGGCAGTATTATTGTCTGATACAGAATGGCTAGCCAATCACTATTGCAAGTATGGGCAACTTCAACAGATATAGGGAGACAATTTGCTGCCACCCCCACCCCCCACCCCCCACTGACTGAGGACCAAAACTTTCCGAAGCTCATACATGCACATATTAAAGCAAGATCCTGTATCTTACTTTAGAGAAGAATCACCACTTCTGGAAGTTTTCCAGAACATAGGTTCTCTATTTTGAATGAAAACCATTCTGTTCTCAAGAGGGATTCAAGGTGGATGAGGACTACCAGAGTGAATGGAGACCCATGTACCTTTTAGCCCACCTCTGCTCTCATAGGTTAAAGATGGTGGTAACAATCTGTGGTTGCTAACTTTATCTCGCTGGTAGTAGCATTATTTTGTAAACATTTGCAACTAAACTCTTCCTGGTCAACACTGATAGAAAGAAGAAAGGAGATAAAACCACCTAATAAATTTCTTATGGAAAAGAACTCCATACAAGTTGTACCTCGCATAAAGAGCATAATGTGTTCCACAGGATTGCTCTTTAAGTGAGTATGCTCTTTAAGTAAAACACCATTGAAAGTGACCAATTGTGACTTCTGGTGGGGGGGATCGCAAACCCCGATTTATTTGTTAAGTGAGTTTTTGGTGGGTTCTATTTGTTAAGCAAAGTGAACATTCAGAGAAAATTCTGCTATTTAAGTGAGTTACTCTTTAAGCAAGACACTCGTTATGTGAGGTTGAACTTGTATTATCAGAGAATCAGAATGGAGCAATTTCCATCAACAGGACTGGCTAGAAACATCAGTTTTGCCAAAAACTCTGATAAATGGAATCAATTCCATGGAAATGTATTTAATAATCAATCACACCAAAGAAATTCCCAGCCCGTATGCTCTTGTTGGCGGCAGCTGCAACTCGTATCTGAGAATGTATTTTTTTTCCTGGAGCAGGAAAAATGCCATCAGCATGAATTTGTTTAAGGTGGATCCCAGCTTGCCATGAAGTGACCCACACACTATGATCATGGAACCATCTCCTGCAGCACATATGAAATGAGACATGTGGGATTTAACACCAGGACTGCACTGGACTGCCACAGCCTTTAGGATATTATCAAGGTGTGCCTTCACAGCCAGTCCATCTGGCATGGCCTTTTCCACCTTCATGACTGTTGGGAATCAGAATTCCTCTTCCTTTCGTTTTGCCGTTGGGCCCAATACGATGGTTTTCAGTGACATTTCCTCCAGTGTGGGGAACATTACCCGACCTAAAGGAGCTCATCCACCCGTAGCTGTTGGCTTCTTTAAGGAGTCAGGTTATTTACCGGCGCCCAACACTCGGCATTGAGTTGCTGGTTGTATGGTCTACTCCATTACCATAGTGGGATGTCCGGCCAGACATGCCATATGCGCTGTCTACTAGCAAAATAAGGCAAGACAAATAAGGAAATGAAAGGCAGCAGCAGCTTTGTCTGTTTGCCTCAGCTTTTCAATATCTATAAAAAAGGTTTCCTTCTCCACAAAACTAAAGCCATTGAACAAAATCATCCTAAACAATGCCAAAGCTTTGATTTTGGAAAAATGGGCGGGTGCCAAAAATAGAAATCATTTCATGGAACCTGGCAGAGAAGGTTTGAAAATTTGACAACGAATCTCATCTTTTGGGCACATTTATGATGAGATATCCAAGAGAGCCTAGATATAGCAGAGTTACTTGGAATATATTACCTTTTAGGGTAACAACATATTCTTCTGCATGTTAACACTTTTTTAAAAAAAAATCTTTTGTTCATTATATCCCAAAGTTTTTTAAAAAATAGTTTGGAACTTGAGATTTGAAAGTTCATTGAGATTTGGACTGGTCCAAAACCAGCAGTTAACACAGTAGCAGCAGCTAGACTGCAGTAAGATGGGCAAGAAATGACAATAACTAAGGTATGGATCACTGTTGCCAAGTGATGTTGACTCATCCCTGGAACACTAAGAGAAGTTGTACAAAAGCACTTCTTGACAATGTGATACAGTGCCCTCAAGGCCAATACCAGCCAGATAGTCCAAAACCATGTCAGGGCAGAAATCAACAAGATAAAGTTAATCAGGCCATGAACACCCCATCAGGTATGATGCAGGACATGTATTGAGATGGCCATAACAGTTTCAGTTCCATCGTTCCTTTTGTGATGCCTAAATGAAATTGTCTGAGATAATCACTATTATCCAAAAGCATCTGGAATCGCACCACCGTTACCTCACCTAATATCTTAGTCAAAAATGGTAAATTCAAAACTGGACTATTGGTCAAAAACCCTAGGTCATAAGCAATTTTTAAGTTCTTATTGTTCTCTCCTTCAAGAAAGAAGGGACGACCTCTTTCTAAAGAGACATTCATCATCTTGCTTAACCAGTCCTGTCCTGGCAGATTTGATCAGCTAGGAAGTGCAAGGGCAAGGGCAAAGGGCAATTAAACAGGTGGTTGCTTTCATCATTCCAGACACACTGCCTGTGTTCTCAAGAGCTACACGCTGGGAGGGAGGAGAGAATCTGTCCTTTAGTTGCTGTGTTCCGGGAACAAATCCGTCAATCTGTTAGACAAATAAGTGGACAAGCTGTACACAGTAGGGGAGTTTTATTAATACTGCCTATATCTGAGGCACAGAATGCAAACCTAATGCATAAGATGCTAATTAAACTGCCTTTGGCTGCAGCTCAGTTAGCAATGGCCTTGTAGGAAAAGTCTCCTGAGGGGAAAAATATATTTTGTGTCAGAAATTACTCTGGGTTGAAAGGATTCTTGCTGGAGAAACTCTGCTCAGAGGACACCCGAATGAGGCTCCTTTCATTTCCCAAAGATCCGTTGTGCACTACTCATGTATCAAACCCCAACCTTCCAGCCTCCAAGCTCAGCATCTTAACCACTAAGCCACCGCAGTGCTGCTCTTGAGGGGGAAGCAGGCTCCCAGTGAGATCTGTAAGTCTGGAAGCCTATATTTCCAGAGAAGCTGACTCACACTTACTTTCAAATGACCTCTCTGAGACACCAGAGGCAGATGTGTTTGCACATACTTGGTGTCCTTTTTCACCCCCCATCCAAACAAAACACTTTCCCCATACAGCCCTCTTGCTGATCAACATCAGCTGTGAAAACTGGATAAGTGTTTCCAGAAAAGGAAACAACTGACGGAATTTGTTTCCTCTTCCTTGCTCTGTAGCTGTTGAATCTAGTATAGCAGTGGCTGTAAGGTACCACTTAAGATATATTGTACAGTCAAATCTTGCTTAAAGAGCAGAATTTTCTCTAAATGTTCGCTTCGCTTAACAAATAAAACCAACCAAAAACTCACTTAACAAATAAATCGGGATTTGCAATCCCCCCACAATTGTTAATTTACAATGGTGTTTCACTTAAAAGAGCAAACTCTCTTAAAGAGCAGTCCTGTGGAACGCATTATGATCTTTAAGCAAGGTACAACTGTTCATTCATTTTACTGGTTATTGTCTTCATATGAGATTACATTGCTTTAAAAAATACTTTTCACAATATATTGCTGAGTACCTAAGTGCTGTGTACCTTTGGAGCATTTCAGTAAAAAAAGGGGGATGTAGTATATCCCCACCCACCCAATATCTTTCCAATCGGTTGCCTTTATTGACTTTAACAATACCAACCTAAAACATGTTCATTCTTTTTAATCTTTTTGTAAGGTGCCATTGCATGACTGCAGTTCGTTAGAATGCCACAGAGCCAGTCGTCATCAGCTGCTACTTGTATCCGAGCATACATTTTTCCTGGAAGTCATTTTCTCAGTTGATGGATGTGTCTCTGGTGACTCAATAAACCGATTCTGGCATGAAACATGTGCCCACTGAACAGATGGTGGAGGGTGTAGTTGAGTTTGACGAAGTCTTCATGTTTGTCATTTAGCTTCTTCATGTCTGTGGCATTCTCCTTCGAAGTGATCAGTAGCAGTAGAGATGATTTGGCACCAAAGTGGGTGACATATGGTTACTGCTTCCCAAGAGCCAGTAGAGTTGAGATAAGGTGGCATCAGGATGGACTCTTGAGGTCAAAAATACCAATGTTGTAGACTCATTCACTATCTTAAAAAGTTCCAGTTGGGTTTTTTAAGTATTATTTATCCCCCACTCCTGTACCTGTCCTGGAAAATGCCAACTTTCTTCTCTGGAAATGCCTTTAAAGTTTTTCATAGATGTTGGCTGCAAAAACACAGGAAAGGAAGGGAAATGAATTCATCCCCTCGGCAAGACTTGAATGCTTCCTTTCCACATGAAATACTGACATACTCTTCTCCAAACATTCAAATTTTCTTCCTTAGATTCACCTCTGTTGTTTGCCATTTTCGGAATATGAATCCACAGAGTGTTGTTGTTGTTCAGTTCATAGTAGAGTCCAACTGTTTGTGACCCCATAAACCACTGCATACCAGGCACCCCTATCCTCCACCATCCTCCTCAGCCCGCTCAGCTCTGCACCCATTGCATCAACAATCCACAGAGTACCAAAAGATAAATGCAAATTTACTCCTGCCTCCCTATTTGTTTCCCTTCCAAACTTGGTAGTTTTGATTTTCTCAGAAGCAGTGCCAGTTCTGTTAAGAAATTAATACTTAATTATTGGTGGCTCATCAAATTCTTCTTGGTGTTTATGTAAGGTATGTGCAATTTGCTGTTGCTAATTGTAGCAAACTGACAAGGTGTCGCAAGTTACACCAACCTTATATCAGGCACTCTCATCCTATGGCCCGCAGGCCAAACCAGCCCCCAACACCAATTCATCCAGCCCCCGATGCCCTCGCCGATCCTGGAAGTGGAATTAAAATGCATTCTGTGCATGCATATCATGCATTTTACTTCCACTTCTGGATAGGAGAAACCATGTGACCGGCCCGATCAACAGTCCAGGAGGCATGGTCAGGCCCACGACCCAAAAACCTCATGCAGTAGTTTGGCAGCCAAGGGAGCTATTTCAAACCATCCTCCCAACTCAGAGCCTTATGCCTTTGCAAATGAATCCCTGATAGAAATCCACAGTCTTACTAAAGAGACCCTTATAATTGGAGGAGACTTCAACATGACAAGTAATCCCATTATGGATAAATAAAGACATGGTTCATCTCCTCAATACAAGGATGGAACAGCCTTACCCAATCTATTACCAAAACACATTCTAACTGGTGCTGTGTTATTTTTTTCCCCATCCAGTAGTGAGAAATTTCACTTTTTATTTCTCACAGCATACTGTGCGCTCGTATTGATTATTTTCAATTTCCTGACAACTTCCATCCCATTTATGAAAAAGGTTAATATAGAACCTCATACAGTCTTCAACCATTCTGCAATTAAATTAGTCATACACCTAAATAGTGAGAGATTAAATGATTTTTAAATGGTGGGTTGACCCTTACATCTGACAACAGCAAGATATAGTAGATCAAATCATAAATGATTTAAATGATTATTTTGAAATAAATACATTTCCAGAAATTACACAAGCATCTTTAGAGGATGCTATGGCAACTATTATTCAAGATACATGTATTAGCACTTCTATCACCCTTTTAATAAAAGAGGATTCTAAAAACATATACAATGCAAAACTCTTGGATAACCATATATGAAATTAAAAAGCCATAGACATGAAACTTGTTAGAAGGTCAGCAGAAGAGAAACAGACATGGTACACCAAGGAGATAAGTAATGGATTCAAAATGTTTTATTCAAGACTGTGCATAAAAGAAGATCAGCTATTAGGGGGCAAACAATCAATATTTTAGTAAAATTCCAATCAAACAATTATCAGTAGAGCATATGGATGAATTAAATGTGAAATCACAGCACATGAAATTTTCAAAGTTTAATAATAATAAAAGACCAGCTCCAGATGAATTTTCTATTGAATTCTAGAAAATACTTACAGATATCCTAGCTTCCAATCTAGCTCTGGTATTTTGTGAAATTACAGTGGGTGACACCATACCAAACTTATGGGACTTTATAAATATACTTATACATGCACAAACCTAAAGTAGCACATTTCCTTAAATAACCAAGATGCTAAATTACTTCTCTTTTGGCATCCTGCCTAAATAAAATTTTAGAATGTATAAAAGAATGTTGAGACTGTTAGTGAATATGTATATGTTTTGACGGCGCCTGCTATTTAAAAACCAACCAAGAACATTTACTGTTTTGACGGGACATTTGGCAGGAAAATGTGTCTCTCTATCTGTATACTGTCATTTTTCACAAGACTTCTAATAATTCTGTGTAGATTGGTGTTTCTTCTAGAAAAAAAGGATGAGGAACATCTAAGAAGTTCTGTGAGGATTTCTGTGAGATTTCTCAATGCAAACAAAAAAGACAGAGCTGTGAAAACAACAGCAACTTTATTTGTATCAGAGTGTCACATAATTTAAAATTATGGACATTTATGAATAAAGGTAACATTCAAAATAAATTAAAATGATAAAATAATTACACTATTTTTGGCCATTTACTAGATTTTCTTTGGTACACATGGTAGGGTATAAACTGCATGAACATAAATGGTGCATTGATTGTATTTCTCCATATTTATAGAAAATTTGTCCTGTACCAAAGTAGCAACGTTTCATGTTATTATTTTTTTGAACTTTCTGCATTTTGGGGCAAATAAATGGCTCAGCTACAGTATTTTCCTGTTGGGAGATGCTCCTTCACAGTACTCCAGGTTTAAAATTGGGTGCTTAATAGGTAGAGAGAAAACATTTCATTGATTTTAGCCATTGTCATATGGGGGTAAAGTGAATAAGTTTGGTGCTATATTGACTCTCAGCATTGGTGGTCCAGTATTGCCATTTATGACAGGCTGTTCACCTCTTTCCCCACTAAACAGCTCTCCTATGTATTATTTCCATACATTGATCTTATCCCTTATTTCCACTTCAAGATTCCCTTTCTTGTCCTTTAACAATGCACTGACATAAATCTCCACTAGCATTCTTACTGTAGTTTGCATAAAAATTGTTCCACGGATGAATGTATTATTAAATGATAGTCTGGTCCCAAGAAAAAGCTACCAGAATTCAGTACTTTCTCATTTAAAACTAGAAAAGAACACCAGGGGTAAAGGAATAGTTAGAAACAGCAGCATATGGACATCATTTAAAATCATGTACAAGGATATGGAGGTTGTGAAAGAATTTATAAAGAAAGATTAAAGGAGCTCAGTGCCCTGCCATGTCTTATCCATGGAATTTCTTACCTCCTTTCATGAAGGATTACTTAGCTTTGTCCATTTGCTTGCTGTGATGTGCACAAAGCCTGTTGTGGTGCAAAAAAAGCCAGTAATGGGGTATCTTCAGTTACATTCTTAGCTTACACAAAATGGGCTTTTTGGAGTGTATAAGAGAATATTTGTTATTCCTTACTAGACCCAAGGATCAGAATGGTAATCCTGGTCAACAGTGAGGCTTATGGTAGAGGAAGTGTACAGCTTGGTGAAGGTCCTTCTTTATTTATATTTATATTTATATTTATATTTATATTTATATTTATATTTATATTTATATTTATATTTATATTTATATTTATATAGTGAGGGGGATTCTCTCTAGTCCCCTTGCACAGACAACAGAGGGACTAGTGAGAATCCATTTAGCTAAAAGTGCAGGGGGGCCTTGGGCTGGAGAAGTGCTTTCCAAGGGGTAAAGCGCTTCCCTGGCCCAAGCCCCCCCCCCCCGCTCTGTGAGTGAAGGGGATTCCCAGTGGTCCCCCTGCTGTTTCCACAAGGGGACTAGTGAGAATCCCTTTCGCTAACAGTGGTGGGCTGCTTTCCCCCTGGGAACGCACTTCCCAGGAGGAAAGCAGCCCAGTGCTGCCAGTTCACAAAGGGGCCTGGGGGGCAGGGGAAGGCTCCCCCATGCCACCCCAAAGCCATCTGGCTTTTGCCTTTTTAAAAATTGTATTGTACAACAATGAAAATCGTTGTATAATACAATTTTTTAAAAGGCACTCGTACGATTCCATCGCTGTACGATGCAATTGTTATACAGGGTTCCACCGTAACTGAATAAGCTTCATGACAAGTCTCTTTGGTCACATAAGAAGACAAGCACTTGTAGTAGTTAGAACTTTGGATAACAAAGTCCAAGTCCAAGTCCCTTCTGATACATGAAATTAACAGTTTGGTCCTGGGCCAGTCCATCAAAGCAGGAGGTCACAGCACATAGCACAGCCTAGATGGGCTAATCTGAGTCAGGTCATACACAAAGTACACATTCACAATGGAAGCTGCCTTACCGCTTCTTTTATTTAGTACTACTCTTCTTAATTTATTCTCTTTTTTATTACTTATCTACAGAGCCTATAATCTCTCCAGAACCACTTGCTAGCAGAACCTTAAATGCCACCTCCATGACTACATTTGTCCATCTCTGAGATATGCCTAGACTACAATCCTGTTTTGCAAATTACATGGCCATTTGGGCACTTTAAGAGCTTCCTTTCCCTGAAATCCCAGCTCCACTGCTTTAGGACTAGGTGGACTGTCATTAGAGATACTGAAGTGAAAAATGGATGTGGATCTGTTGGAGATGTTGCAGCTGTCACTTTCAACTTAGATCGTGCACTGAGAAAGACCAGATGATCTGGAAGATCCTTTCTAGCTCTAACATCATCTGGTTCTATTCTGTTTCACTTAGGTATCCTGAAGCTGCTACAGATTCAGATGTCATTTTGAAGCCTTATGAAGAATACATTTTACATTTGGTAATTATATAGGTCAGCAGTAGGGATGAACAAGAAGCAGCCACCTCACATAGCCAGATTTTTACAGCCCCAAGCCCTTCCCCCGATTCTTCTTATTCCAGAAAAAGAAGAAGGTGAAAAGAGATGATTCATGCCTCCTGGAAAACTTGTAAGAGTGGCGATTCATCTTTTAAGTAGGTCATAGTGCCTATCTGCTCTATTTAACACCCCAACTTATTCATTTTTACCCATTTCTAAATACTGTTTTCTTTTTCCCCTGTTTGCTTTCCCTTCCTTAATGTGGTGAAAGGGTTTGAGTGCACCAGAGAAGCAAGGAGGAATGCCATCAGGGGACCAGACTCCATTACAAGCCTGAACGCCTAGCTGAGACAATCAAGACAGAACGGTTGCTGTTGAGGCACCAGACTAAGATGCACCCACCTTCTTCAAGATAATAGCCACATCAGCAGGAGAAAATGGATAATTCCATTGGTGATGGGGATGGCACCTGCAGGGCAGTAGTTGAAGATGACATTGGTAGAGAAGGCAATGACAATAGCATTCAAGCTAATTTTTGGTAGAACTGCACAGAAAGTAGCAATCATAAACCACTGCTGAACTTTTCTTATCTTGAAAGCAGGAGGTAATGATAAACCACAGCGGAATCTTTCTTACCTTGAAAACCTTGATGAGGCAATCCAAAATGAAACACTGCCACTAATGATGTACCTAGGTGAAGAGCTAGATAAAAGAACAAACTTCTTTGAAGAGGAGTCCTATGAAGAAAAACTTGCAGTTCTAGAAAGTGAGGTGAAAACTGCTCAGAAAGCACTGGGAAGAAATTGATGGGACACCAACAGGACTATTTCAAACCACAGAAACTGAACCTAACAATAGCAATTACACTTATACACTGACCCATAGCACTTAGTGGGCGATTCACAATTTAATTAGCATTTTTCCCCCAACATACTGGGTATCCATTTTACCAACCTTGTAAGGATGAGTCAGCCCTGAATCCTAGTCAGGATTGAACTCACAACCTTCTGGCTTTTGTTCACAAAGTGAAAAAGTACATTCTAGTCCTTCACCATCTTCACTGTGAACCCAAACATATGGGTAGTTGTACACTTGCTTGAAACACATTGGAATATTCCAGAGCTCAAGGACTGTTAGATAGATCATGCTCTGAACTCCTAACAATTATACCTCAATTCCTCCTATCCACTGCAGAATACAGAGTAAATACAGTTGTGGGATATCAAAAATTTTACTACCCCACTGTGATGTCATCACAGTGTGGGCAGAGCTAACACCATGACATCATGATGTTGTGGGTGGGGCCAAAGAAAAAATAAAAAAATACAAAATAATAAATAAATAAATAAATAAATAAATAAATAAATAAAAATAAGCACACACACACACCTCAACCTACCCACCCATCCACAACACAAACCCGTAAATAAATTCAATAAATAAAATAAAAAATACATTAAAATACACCCACCCACCCAAACGTCCACCCACCCACCCCAAACACAAATCAAACAGAGCTTTTAACCCAGAGCTTAACGCTTATTCTTGCTAATCTTTCTCACACTAGGTCAGATGGAAAGAACTACAGAATTAACTCAACACAAGATGGCTTCATTTTGGCACTTTTCAACTTTTCAACAGTTAAAGAAGTTAGTACTAAGTCTTTGCCTAACCAGGTCTCTAGGATAATAGGCCTTAATGTAAATGTAAAACAGCTGTACCTCCTTAAGGGTTCTCCAATTGGAACAGCACTTGGAACAGCACAGGTGTAGCTTATTGATGAGGTAACTCCAAGACTTTGCTTAAAAACCCCAAGCCAGGCTGCCAGGCCTTTTTAGGAACTGTGGTAGTAAAGGTGTTAAATACACATTAAAATACACACAGACACACCACATCCAAAGGTGAGTCACTTACCCTGGGGAGCAGGCTATAGGGAGCTTCAGGCCATCAGCTTCTCTTCCTCCTCCCTGTTTGGGAGGATAGCAAGGAGGCTATGCATACACGCCAAGCACTGTAGGCGTGCATGCACACCAAGTGCTTGGTGTGCATGCACAGTGGGGGAACCAGTGAGAAGGTAATCCCCGAAGGTGTTTCCCCCCCAAAAGCTGCTACCAGTTCTCTGGGACACTGAGGAGAGCTACTGCCGGTTCTGGCGAACTGGTGAGAACCTGTTACATCCCATCCCTGAGTAAATATATGTGTCATGTTGAGGCGATGATGGGCTGGTTGTGCTGTAACTACAGTTACAGGTAAGAAACCTTCATCATGGTCTCTGTGGCTCCACAAGTATGGTGGACTTGCAACCTTGTTATGGCAGGACAGATGAAAGCACTGATCTTTCTAGGGAAGTATTCTGTTTAGTTCAAACTTCATGTCTATATTATTTGATAAACACAGATGGGAACCCCATCTTTTAGCTACGTTTTATGCAGGTCATCAAGCATCTCAGTTCTTATAGCTGAAAAATCCCTCTTCATTAAAGATGTCTTTGATATGTGTTTTAGAATCTTCTAGAATTCCTGCAGAACAGACCCAGGCATACAGGCAAAGGGTTATTAATATATAAATTATAAACAAATATATTTTATATTTCTTTAAATATTGGCATTTGAGGGATTTGGATAATGTAGTCTGATTAATTTTATCAAAAAGTCATTTAAAAATTCCTAAGGTTTGAAGGAGCAACTAGGTTCTTGTTTAACTCTTTTTATTGGACATACATGCCCAACATGAAAATTGGCTGATAAAAAAAGATAATAATATGGTTGGTTATGTGATAATTTTAGGATCATTGTTTGATCTTTGAAAAAAAGTTGCTGAAGGGGACAAGACTGATAATAATCATTTCTTACTAATCACTTCTACCACATATCTAGTTCTATATCAGTACTTCTATAATTACATTTTTTAAAGGAATAAAAAGGGGTCCCAAACTGGAAGAATAAATGTTAGTGCTACTTTATTCTTCTGACTCAGAATATGTACTGCTGCTTTTTAAAATAACAGGTTCCGGGGGATGGGGCGGGATGCATATTGCATGATATAATTGTTGGAGACATATGGTAAATTTGTGATGTGGGAGAATGGAGGAAGAAAATGGAGAGATGAAAAACAAGGGTGTGGGGTGGGAAAGTCCAATTAAATTCTCTTCCTGGGAAGAATATGGCTGTTGATAGGGCATAGTAAAAGAAGAGCTTAGAATTTCAGTTTATCATTGATTTGTTTAGAAATGCACTGGAGTGGAGTTATAATACAAATAAAATGTTAGCATAAGAAAAGAATACTAGATCTTTGCTATTTCCTTCTCTCAATTGAAGAACTAATACCTATTTCTCAGCAGTTATGAAAAAGTAACATCCAAACAAACAGATGAAACAGGAATCATGAAAGCTATCGATCTCTGCATCTTTTAGGAAATAAAGCAAAATGTTCTGGCAGATGGTTTTGTATGGCCAGAGATTCTCATCTGAAATTCTAGATTCTTATATCTCTTCACATGTTGGGAACAAGGCTGATGTTAAGCTCTTTAACAATACCAACAGTCATCTGATTGATCAAAGACTACAAAATATTTTCGAGTTCCCAAAATAGGCTCCAGTTATTACCCAGCAAGTTAGAGCTTTGATCTTGCATTTGAACTTTGAAAAAGCACCTGGTTCTGATATTATCCCAGCCGCAACCCAAGCATTCATTAAATAACTGCTTCAGAGGTACCTCTTGCAGATTTGCAAAAGCCTTTTGAAATTCCACTGGTAAGCCATCTGTCTGTGGTGGTTTTTAGGACAGAGACTGACCAAGTCTGAGAGCTGCTGCCCTTCTTCATCTTAAGCTGACCCCCAACGAGTGTAATGAATCTCTGGTCTCTGAGGACTTTAAAAAATCAACCAGAGGAGCCTGTTTACCTACCTATGTGTCCCTCCTTTTGTTTCTGTGACCATGCAGCTTGCTCAAGGCCACACTGGAGGCAAGACACTAAATCCTATCAGGCACACATGTTACGGGTGATCCTGGCTGCCCCCTCATGAAATAAAGTAGGGATTCAAACTGGTGAACCCTGGCTGTGCAGCCAGGTGCGCAAAGCCATTGATGTAACCCAGCTCTCATGATGCAACTAGGTAAAGGTAAAGGTTGCCCTTGCTTGAAAGCCAGCCATATCTGACTCTAGGGTTCAGTGCTCATCTCTGTTTATAGCCTGTCTGCATCTGCAGATGTTTCCGTGGCCACATGGCAGGCATGCCTAGACACTGGAGTCACACAACTAGATCAGGGGTTCCCAAACTTTTTATGCCACGGGCTGAGTGGGCCGGACTGGTGGTTTCCCCTGGTGTAAACATTGCTGTAAAACATGTCCACGGCTGTGGGTGCATTTACGGCTATTGTAAATGCCGCAGCAATGACGATGTGGGCCACATGAAATGGTGCTATGGGCCATAGGTTGGGAACTCCTGAACTAGACCAATCAATATTCATTTCTTAAATAGGTGGTATGAAGGAAGTGAAAAGGATGAATCCAGATGCCAAACATGAAAAGCACCCTGATTTGGTTTAATAAATGGAGGATCAGGTGAATCCCTGTTAGTGCTCAGGGATGTTGGGCAGGAAGCTGTTTAAAGGCTCTGTGGAGGACAGAGTGCACTTAAAAAGCCTTGCCCCCACCATATGTGACACACTGACAGATTGTGTAACTGCTACATGTCTCATTTACTAATTAAAGAAAGAGGAAACTCTTCCCCTAGGTATCTGCCAGTAGCATAGCTCTACTGGCTGAAGTTAATGATAATGTGTTTCTTAACTAATAGGTCAGACATGCTTTGTGCCACAGTGTGACACTGTGGTATATATTAAGGGATGAGTTAGTCCAGGTATTAGGTCTGCTGTTCACATACACCTGGAATAAATAATGTAGTATATTCTTCTTCTGTTCCCTTAGAAGGATGGCAGATTCGCAGTGATATACCCATTTCTTCCAGTCTCCTGTTGAGCTTTTTTGGTATTCATTACCATGAAACACAGCTTTGCAAAGACCACCTGTGGGGGGATGATGAACTCTGCAGATAGTGCTTAATCTCAAAGGGTTCTTTAAGCCACCTTATTCATGCACTGAATTTTGAACATCGCATTCCTGCTACTACTGCATCCTTTGTGCAGCTGTATGGAAACTTTCTGTTTAGCTTCCACTTAGAGTAGTTGTCAAGGTCCTTACAATTTTAAGGCAGGGCAGAAAGGTCCAAAAATACAATAAATATTTATTATGCTTCTATTCTGCATTCCTGCTGAAGGGTAACAGGTCCAAGCAATTGACAACCATTTTGAAAACAAATTAATAAAACCATGCAGTCCCTCATAATAATCAAAAGCAATAAACAGTGAAAGCAGCCCAATTTGAAAAGACACCTCTTCACAACACCTTTCCTAAAAGCAGCAAAACTGGGAAGGGATTGCTGTTTTGCACCATCTGTGAGCAAAACAGGAGGTAATCCTTTCCCACATGTCCAACAAGCAAGCCTGGTATTTTATGAGAGCCTCTCCTAAATATATTAACATCTGGACAAATTCATAACACCACAGGTCATCCTTTGATAGCCTGGTTTCCTGCCATTTAGGAATTTGAAACTTAAAACCAGTATCTTGAACTGAGCCCAAAAGCAATTGCCTTCCAAATTTGGTTTGTACTAATGTAAGACCTTGACTAATGCAGTGTCTCACATTAGAGTAAGTAACATGATCTTAGTCTTGGCCACCAATTAACAACCTAGCTGCCACATTTATACCACCTAAGCTTCTGGATCATATTAAAGCATGTCGCTGTTGTCAATATGTTCTCAAACCAAATCATGAATGACTGTTGACCAATGCAATGGGCCCAAGACTGTGCCAGAGCCAAGGAGCATCCTTATACTTTTAACCCAAATTTCCAGAGAAGTGTGAGCCCTTCTAGAACAGGTTGACTCAATTCCTGAGTGAAGATGTCTACTGTTCAGAAGCACATCTGTGCTATCAGTATTTAATTTCAGTTTCTTCATCACCATCCAAATAACTGTTGAACTTAGGCAATGTTAAATGGTACTGACAGCTGCAGGGTTCCACAATTTAAAAGATTCGATTTGACACTGCAGTACTTAATCTGAATGTACAGACTGACCCTTGATGTTAGGTAAAAGGAGTAACAGTTGGTTGTCAACAGCACATAGATGACTACTTATCCCAGAGCTCTCGATAACTTTCTCCACTAGCTTCATATAGATATTGAATAAGAAAAGAACAGAATCCTGTAGGACAGTGGTAGCGAACCTATGGCACGTGTGCCAGAGGTGGCATTCAGAGCCCATGTAGTCAACCCAGCAAAGTTTGCCCTGCCCTTCTGCCCAGCAGCCCAATGGGAGCACTTCCTCCCTCCCCCAACACAGAGTTCACCCCACCCCTCTGCCCAGCAGCCCAATGGGAGCATTTCCTTCCTCCTCTGTTGCTGTGTTGGCACTTTGTGATAAATAAGTGGGTTTTGGGTTGCAGTTTGGGCACTCGGTCTCTAAAAGGTTCTCCAGGTGAGCTCCTGTAGGAGCTCACCTGCTACTGCATGGCATGATGTCAAATAGAAAACCTCAGCAACCTCTTCTAAGTAAGATCCTGACAGGAGGGATCCAAACTACTGCAGTATTGCTTACCCAGTCCAAGCCAATGGACTAGAAAATTGCCATCTTTGATGGTATTGAAAGTTGAGAGGTCCAGGATGACTAAGAAGGCTGTACTTCTTCTCCCCTCCATCTCCTAGCAACAAATACCCAGTATGCTGACCAAAGCAGTATGTGTCCCATATCCCAGTTGAAAACCTAACTGAAATGGGTCAGGATTATGAGCGTCATCCATAATTGACTGAAGCTTAAAGCACCCGCAGCTTCTGAGTTGCCTTAGTCAGGAATGGTGTGTTCAAGGCTTCAATGAGCCTAAGGTCAGTAGTTTGCTTAAAACCTACTGGTAACTATGTGAAAGGGGCAATATTTGAACCAGAGCCTTACACATTCCTAAGACACATTAACTTTAGGCTGAAAAGCTGCAGTCAGCTATGATTTGACTATGTATGTTTGTTTAGAGGATATTCCTTAATTATCCCTGAATTATTCCACTGAACTTTTTCTGTGACAAATATCTAACAAACTTTAAACTGTAGTCCCGACAGCAGTCCCATTATTAAACATTAATGCATCATTTAAAGGAGAAAGTAATTATTCACAGCTGTAGCTCCTCTCATTTGATCATTTATCTTATATCATGATGAGATTTTCATTTCTGCGTCAAGAGCTGCTACAAAGGAAGGATGTGTCACAGTCATAGTTAATTATTCAGTACATCTTCCTGGTTCTGTGTCATGTAACATACTCAATACTGCATTGCTTACTTTGAATATGCAGACTTTTCTAGCTGCAAATAGGTTATCACTCCAATAATGGATGCAGCCCACACTTGTCTCAGGCCATATAAGTGACTGGATCTTTCTCTTTGAAGTCAAAGAGAACTCTGAAATGGGAAAGAAAAATCAAACTCTCACTTCCTGAAAGCTCAGCAGCCTTTCCTCTCTGGCATCACAGCTCTAGCACTGGGAGAGTTGAAAAAGGCATGCCATGGTTAGACTGGCAACACCCTTGTGGATGTCCACCCCTTGACACAAGGTAATAACATTTAGAGTAGGGGTTCTCAACCTTTTCAAGCCGAGGGCTGAGTCATGCTCTCTCAGTCCGCTTCAAGGGCCAGATGGCCATTTTCCCCTGCCTGCATGATGGGGTCAGCCACAGTGATGGGATGATGCTGGTTCTGACCGGTTCCCCAGAACTGGTAAGAACAATCCTGGAGGGTTCTCTGGGAGGGTAGTTCTTTTTTTGAGGTGTCTGGTTCCGATGCCTCAAAAAAAGATGTTTTTTTTTAATTGGAGCCAAAATGGCTCCAATTTAGTGCACATGCACAGAAATCAATTGTGAAGCATGCATGCATCAGAATGAATTTCTGTGCATGTGCAGTAAGCTTCGGTGAGGCAAACGGGGGCTTTGGAAGCAAGCCATGCGCGTGCACGGCTTGGTCCCGAAGCCCCCGTTCGCCTCACCCAAGCATCGGTGAGGCAGATGGAGGGGGAGGGTTAGGAGGCAAGCCGCCATGCTGACTGCCTAGTGCCTCCTCCCCAACCGCAGGCCAAGTAAGTTATGGGTTTGTGTTTGGGGTGGGTGGGCAGGTTGATTTGTGTTTGGGGTGGGCAGGCGGGTTGATTTATGTTTTGGGCAGCGAAGGGTTGAATTTTTTTTAATTTTTTAATTTTTTTTATTATTTTTCTTTGGCCCCGCCTATGACATCATGACATCATGACGTCGGCCCCACCCATGACATTCATGACATCAGGGTGGGGTAGTAAAAATTTGACATCCCACCACTGGTCAGCCATTATGTCCCAACAGCTTCAATGGGGCAGCCATTTTGTTTCTCAAATACCTTGGAGGGGGGCACATGAAATGGTGCCAGGGGCCAGATTGGGAACCCATTATTTAGAGCAAAACACCATATTTTATATAGAATTAAACAAGAAAATGACCATTGACATCCTCTTAATGGATATGAGCCTCAAGTCCTCCAGCTCAAATCCAGGAAGAGCTTTATGGCAAGAACAAACATTCTTGAGGGTTTGCATGAGCAATACCAAATCAGAAGATGAAGGAAAAAGCTCACTGGACAAAAAAATACCATTAAAGGAGGATCTGACTGAAGAACTCGACCTCTTCTATATCAGTTGGAGAACCCTGAACAGGTTGAGGGGCAGAGTCCTTAAATGTAAGACCAACATGCTCAAGGAGGGCCTGCTGGCAGATAACATGTGCTGTGAATGTGGAGAGAGACAGAATCTGGCTCATTTACTGGTCTGCCAAGGAGTACCAGAAACATGTACCGATGAAGATTTAATTATGGCCAATGAAAAGCCAAGAAAGTGGATTCATTTTGACAGTCCAAAGTTAAATATGGACATGAAAGAAGAACTATATCATATATTTAGTATCCCCTTCCTTTTCATTCTTTTAACTTACCTGGGCTTCTACAAGATGCTACTTACTACCCTCTCGCTTTCCATAGCCAAACGCCTCACTAAGCTTTGTTTGGGCCCCAGAGTGGCTACTGGTAGTTTTCAATGGAAGTCCTGTTTATCCATGGGAAGTGCCAGGGCTAGTTCAAAATGGACCAATTTTTGATGCTGCAGCAGAGTTTGGAAAAGTTTCTGGGGTTTCTTGAACTATAACTCTCAGTCAACATGGCCACAAAGCATGCTGCATGGCGGACTCCGTGAGTTATAGCACCCCCAGTTACATTTTTAAGCTTTGTGCATTAGTTTCATTCTTCATTCTGGCTGATTTCTAGAGAAGGAAGAGGCCAAAGAAAATATCAATATATAAATAATCTCATTCTTATGAGTAAAAATAAGGATAAAGCTAGATAGCTGAACATTGATCAAATTCAGCAATGATTGTTTATTTTTCAAAATTATAACAAAACAAATAATCAATTACATTATGAAGCTAAAGTACTTTGGACATCAAAAGAGAAGAGAGGATTCGCTTGACAAGGCCTTGATGCTGGGAAGGGTGGAGGGCAAAAAAAGAAGGGGGCGGCCAAAAATGAGATGGCTAGATGGTATTGTAGACACAATGGGCACAAAGCTGAGCGAGTTGAGGAGGATGGTGGAGGACAGAAGTGCCTGGTTGACCGTGGTCCATGGGGTCGCAAAGGGTCGGAATCGACTGTGCGACTGAACAACAACAACCACTGCTCAATCATGGATTGCTTCTTAAAAATACATTCAAGCTCAGCATTTATATTCTGACTTTTTCAGAGATTAAAAGCAACCAATTAGAAATAACATGTTACTTGTATTTAATTTCTTTTTGCTGTAATTAAAGCATAAACAATTTAACAATACAGTACTGTAGTAAGAAAAATAGAGATAATTTAAGTCTAGTTTTAGGGTAACCATAAGTTGTTTTTAGTTTATCTTATTATATACAAAGGTGTGGCATCATCTTTTAAATCACTTTTGTACATAGACCAGTAGCTTCTAGAATTCTTTTGTGAACAAACTATTTTAGTTATTATTCAATAAAAATTTACTTTTACATCAAAATTATTTTGAAAGGTAACTGTAGTTAACTACTTTTTAAACATAACTTTTAAAGCAGTAACAGTTGTGGAAGCTACCTTACCAAAAGCAAACAGCAAATATTATGATGAGAACAATTCCAAATAGATTGATCCTGATATGCTTGGTTTTGAGTTTTATGATCCATAAACTATTGCCAGCTTCAGAATGCATATATGCAGAATAAAACTCTTGGTATTCACGTTCTTCATCTTCTGATCAAGAGTGGTGGTTCACTAGAGTTGTGTTCCTTGCCAATATATCCTCTGAACCTATGGTTCTTTCATGGTATCTTATAATTGTACTAATTCCTTTAATTCTTGAAGACTAGAAACACAACAAAAACCTAGCCAATGACTCAGAATTCCTTTTGTGAGACAGGTCACAAGAAGAACCAGTGTTTGTGTTTGTTCAAAGATGAACACATAGACATAGACACAAGGTTTAGCAGGGCTATAATGAAGGAAGTTGTGTGTCCCACCAAGAAATATCTAATCCACATTTTCTCATTAATTTTTTGTGAAACAATGTTGCCTTAACTTCCCTGAGTTTTTAAAACTCAAGGTATATAGAATATAGATCCCATGCAAGCATCTCATAAAAAAAGAAATCACACTTTTACAACAAACAACACGTTGTTAAAGGTTTTCATTAAATTTCTTGTCTGAGTCTTGGATTTAAAAAAAATCCAGTGCTCTATAGGTTTATTAGGTAATTGGTATCCTTTCCAAGCCATAGTGCTGTTTATCAGTTTTGTCAGGTCACATATTTACCACATCTTTTCTAAAGAGGTTTAGAACATAAGAGTAATACCCTTACTTTGACTGGGTGCCAAATCAGTCCCAGCAACACACACAAAAAGATTTACAAGAAATGCAATGTCACAGATTCCAGCCTTTACTGTAAGAACACAAAGAAGTATTTTTTTTGTCTGATCTAGAGGATGTACATTGTTTGCTTGTTTTTCTTATTGTTTTATTTTTATTGAAAATTCATAAATAAAGAATTAAAATAGAAACTCACTAGCAGTTGCTGCATTTCTTACCTTTGGCTTATACTTGGGTCAATCTATTTTCCTGGATTTTCAGGTCAAAATTAGGTACCTCGGCTTATATTTGGGTTGTCTTATACTCGAGTATATACGCTATATGTTCTCAGTGTTATCTATGATCAATGAGGAAAGATAAGCACAGGGAATATTTCATATACTACACTGTACTGTGTTTTTCCCAAAGAGCAGAGCTGAAAATAGCCATTTGGGGACCTGGATAAAGTGGTACTATCTCACTTATCCTGACCACTGTCCATTCTACTCTGTAATGTGGGTGCAAGATATCAGTGATGGACATAAAAAAGGAGAATGTGGTTTGAAACCCAAATGAAATGTTTATTTACATTCCACTCCCCTCCACCTCCCTTGGGCAGGAAGGCATGTTTATTTCTCCAATACTGCTCCATCTATAAAATCTGATGCTCTCTAAATTCGGGCACCCTGGTTGCTGCCCCAGGAAAATGGCATTGCATTGGTAGAACTGCCAAGCTGTTTACTTCAAGGTATGCTGTGATAATCATGTTAGTCTCTCCAGGCATATCAGAAAAGAAGCTAAACAAAACAAATGTAAAAAAACCCATATAAAAACACCAAATAAGGGGCCACAATGTTTTTGTTTTCTTTACTAATATTATTTTTTGTTTTTACTTTTGTTTTACTCCTTGCCTGATACACCACACCTCAAAGTATGTTTCCAGAATCCAAGTGCAGGAAAAGTCTGACTGGGCACTACAGATTCTGACATAAAAAAGGACGGAATCTAAGGTTTTCTGAGATGCATAGATACCAGGCACTCTGTACTAACCAATTCCTCCATTGCTGTCACAAAAAGATTTACTATCCCAGTTTGAAGGCATCTGTTTGCATAAGCATGATATTCAACCTTTCGGGGCAGAACCTTGAACTGTGTCTGACATCTTTCAGAATAACCTTTTCTATTTTGCAGCCATTATCAGGGAAAGCTGTGCTTTTCCCCCAACAATACTTCACCTGATTAACCTCAGGCATCTGATTTTTTTTCTTTCAACCTATCATTTTAATTTATGCTTTCTATCACCTTTTCAATCCCATTTTCACTGCTGTCCTTACAGCTGGCGGTAAACTACAATGCAAATGTTGACTCTTCCACTGTGCTGACACGCTGTTAAATACCTGTCTTCTTCTGGCAGGTTTTCCTCCCATAACGGAAACATTTTAGGCAGAAATTCAAGACAAGCAGCCAGGGACTTTAAAATATTTGGAACCCAGTTCGGTATGCTGCAAATGGCTTAAGAATTATGAGGACATTCTGCTGGAAAGGGGAGTTAATGTTAAAATCTCAAATAAGTACATGCAAAGAGATGCAAACACATGTACACACACAAACACACAAAGAGAAAGAAAAGGAATTTTCTCAGTGTACAATAGAAAATTATTAGGAATGATTACTACTCTTAATGTTTATTTATACATTTCAATGCTAAATTTCTAGTTTATTGTTCTTCTTAGAGATCCAATCAGTTCTCTCCTCTATTATAAACACAGACCTCTTTCTCTTTAGATGGACATTACTGACCCAAAATGACTTTTTTTCTGCACCCAGTTATTCATGAAACTATGGCACAAGTTCCCAGCCATTCATCAACAGATGATGACTGTTGGAGGATGACTTTAGCCACAGCAGACAAGCAAAGCTATCTATGTGTGCTGTTTTCATGTTTTACATGATTGAGGATAATGAATATTTGCAATGCATCTGTATTGAAATATATTATACCCTTTACATATGTGTTTATTTCTTCTTCAAAGATAGCTCCAAAACTGTACTCCTTGGCTGTGGAGCCAGAGGTTTAATTCCCCACTATGCCTCCTGTGAGAAGAGCCAGCCTGTAGGTAGTCATGGGCCAACTGCACAGTCCCAGGAAGCTCCCAGAAGAAGGGGACGGCAAATCACTTCTGTGCACTTTCTACCTAGAAAACTCTGAAAAGGGTTGTTATAAGTCAGAATTGACTTGTCAGAACACAATTATTATCATGGAGTGCTTAAATTCTTTATGGTTTGGTTAGAAATGGGCAAAAATCTCTGATTTATTTATTTATTTATTTATTTATTTATTTATTAGTTCAAATTTATATTGCCGCCCACTCGCCATGGCGACTTAGTTTGATAATCAAGCCAAACGCCAGCAAATGGCAAGCTAATGGCAGGAACACAAGACATCGAAAGAGTCGACAAAACTGTCTATTTGGGGAGTATGTTAAATGACAATTGGGACCCCTGGGTAAAGATTAAAATATGAATAGGAAAAGCAAGATAAAAAGATCAGTGAATAAACAAAACAAAAACAAAAACACTATAGCACTTTGAAGACTAACTATTATATTTTAATGTTAGCTTTCGTGGATCAAGTCCACACGAAAGCTAACATTAAAATATAACAGTTATTCTTCACAGTGCTACAGCATTTTTGTTTTTGCTTTGTTTATTCTCTGATATGCTTGGAACACAGACTAACATGGCTACTATTGCAAAAAAAAAAATCATAAAATGCGACGTTTGTTATGCAGTAGATCTAACTCTCAGTACAAAGATCCAAATAGTGAGATGTTATGTATTCCCAGTGTTGCTATATGGAGTTGAAGCTTGGGCATTGACTAAAGCATCTGAAAAGAGAATCAACGCTTTTGAAATGTGGATTTACAGACGGCTGCTAAGGATATCATGGGCTGACCATGTGAATAACATAGAAGTGTTGCACCAAATGGATAAAGAACAAGAACTATTAAAGACCATTAAGCTCCAATACCTTGGTCATATCATGAGGAACAACATAAAGTACAGAATCCTCTGATTTGCTCTGCAAGGAAAGATCCCTGGAAAGAGAGGCATTGGACGTAGATGGACTTTATGACTGAAGAACCTAAGAGACTGGTGTAGCCACTTTTCTCAACCGGCTTCTTTCATGAAATCTGTCCCCAAAAAATCACATTCTGCATCGCTCTTCCTAACAATACAATCTTGATCCAACACTGTCTATTCCTACATAGAACAATGGAGTGTGGACCCCAACCTTCCGATTCTCCTCCACAGATCCCTGTGTACTCTCTGCCTTTTCCAAACACCACGTGATTCCCATCTCCATTGAGTATCCAACACCAGGAGCACATTTGCAGCTGTTTCTAGTGGCTGTGGAGGCAGCTGGAACAAGGGTGTGGGTTGGATGATTTGGTAGGTTGAGAATCCCTGGTCTAGATGGGTTTTTTCCCTTTTCATTTTTATTATAGCTGTCTATTTAAGAGAATGCAGCCGCATTTGGGCTGTAGACAGCATGGGACATTCCTCATATTCCTTAAATCAGAGATTCTCAACTTGCAGCCCACTGACCAGATGCAGCCACTGGCACCATTTCATGTGGCCCCACCCACCACCTCCACCACACCTGGAAGTGCCATGTAGTGGAGGAAAAGCAAAATGGCTGTCCGGGCCCCGAAGCTGTCTGAGGGAGTGTGACCCGGCCCCTGGCTTTAAAATGTTGAGAACTCCTGCCTTAAACCATGGAACTGGGTAAAAACTACAATTAGGGGAATACGTGATTCTCAAGGTGTTGCTGGACTCCCACCGCCACTCCTCCACTGTCTACGTTGCCTAGAGTTGATGGGATTTGCCTTTCAATTCCTCTTCTTACTGTGAGGGAGAAAGGGTTTGGAGCAAGGACATTCCAAGGATGGAGCAGCAGATGCAGATGGTGTGATTTGCAACTACACTGTTGACAAAGTTATTTCTAAAACATAAGCAGGAGTCAGTATATAATGATAGCTGTTCAAAGGGGGACATAACCTCCATCAAATTTTAATTGTAAGCATTGAATTGTACTCAATTTTTTCCCTTCATCCCCCTCCTTCCACTTTTTTCCAAGCACACTAAAGCTTACTTCAGGGTTGTCAAGGGGCAGCTAAAGGCTGGAGCGAGATTTGTATGGCGCAAAGGGGAGCTGTGGAGAGATTTCAAGCAGCTAATTGATGCAATCAGTTTTAGTGAGAAATAACTAGACATGCACCATTAATATTTAATACAGAGAAAAATGTATTGTGAGAGCCTTCTTTTAAAAAGCAAATAAATGAGTTTCCTATTAAAATAATACTCATAGTAGATCAATGGAGCCTGAGAAATAAATAAATTGTGCAACATTATTAATTGCATAGCTTTTAAGAACAATAGCTTTGTCCCTGTGCTAATTCACAGCAAAACATGCTAGTACCACATGGTATAAATCAGTGCATGTCAAACAAAAGGATATAGCTCTTAATGAACCAAGCAGGATTATTACTGGCTGCCTGAAACCTACCCCAACCCCAGTCAAAAGTCTTTTATTTGGCTGCTGTTGCCCTTCTAGATGTATGTCAAGGGGTGCCAGCAAATAATGAATGAAATAAAGTAATACACCACCAAACCAATCCACGTCATGGACATCAACCACCTAGATGATGGCTAAAACCAAGGAAAGGTTTTCTGCACTCCTCTGGAGCTCTAAATATGAGACCAGAGGGGCTAGGCTAAATCCATGGAGATCAAATCTATGGAGATCAAAAACAAAATGGATGACTGCTAAAGAATGTCTCCCACCAGGACCAGATTCTGGCTGGAATATCTGGAAGTCATTTAATAGACTTTACAGCAAAGTAGAAAGATTAAAGAATAATCAAGTAAAATGGGGCTACTTGGATACAGGACAAATTTTCTGTGAATGTGGATAAATTCAATCAACACAGCATTTCTGTATATGCAATTTATGCCCCTCCATGTGTACGAAAGAAAATCTAATAAATGGCCAAGATAATGCTATTGAAGTAGCCCACTTCAGGTCAAAAATAATCTAATTGTGCAACACTCTGGTACAAACAAAGAAGAAAATTGCACAGTGTTTGCAAGAAATGAACACACATCACTGCCAAAAAGCCTGCTGCACAATTGTAAGCTAAGTGTGAAATGCAAATATGGGGAAACTGCTGCTGCTACTGTGACAAGATGGCAAGGTGACAACAAGGGGCCTGAAGACTCACTTGTTTGCATGGAGAGGGAACAGACATATGCTCTGGTTTGCACGCACCTACTTACCCATTCTAGATGGATAAAATTTAAGGCGGCTGATGTCGCTTCCTTCTCACATGTTTTCCTTGAAGAGGAAACATTTGGGATTTCTGTGAAAAAGCTCTGGGGCAAAGGTGCCTTCTTGCCTCTCTGCCTTATTTAACTGGAACGAAGACTTCTATCATCTTTCTTTTCTCAGTGTGTTTGTCCTAATGATCATCTGTTTGTTTCTGTTTTTCTTAACCCAACTATCAAGTGTGATTATATTCTAGAGTGAGCGTGCTTTTGTAAGAAATGCTGATATTTCAGAGGGCTAAATTGCTTAACAAGCCTGCCAGCTCCCTCTGCTCACAATGACAAGGTCTCTAAATTATATCGCAGTTGAGTATGTCATCAAAGCAGACTCTAGGCACAACATGTTTTATTTCTTCCAAAAGGCAGCAGAAAATAACCCTCCGGTGTCTTGTATATATCTTCTGTGACAATCATTGTCACAAATGAATAATACAGTGTATTTTAACCAGAAGGGTTTCCCCATTAGGGTTTTAGTGTTCCATAGAAAGTCTCATTTACACAAACATCACAAAAACAGGGAAGCTTCTCTCTCTCTCTCTCTCTCTCTCTCACACACACACACACACACACACACACACACACACACACACACACACACACACACACACACACACACACACACACACACACTAGTTTCATATGTGAATGTCACCTACCTACAGTGATGGGATGTTACCGGTTCGGACCGGTTTGCCTGAAACGGTAGCGTCCCATCAGGAGGGGTTGCTGGGGGGGGTGGTAAAACCCCAGGCAACCGGTTCGGTCGCCTCTCCGCCCCTCTCCAAAAATGTTTTTCTGGGCAGCCAAAATGGCTGCCCGGAACTGCGCATGCGTCAAATGGAGGTTTGACGCATGTGCATTTCTATTTTTTAGTGTGCATGCATCAAATAGAGGTTTTATGCATGCACACTAAAAAAAAGAACCCCGCATCACATGCGCAGACATTTTTATTTTTATTTTTTGTTCCGCCCATGACATCATGATGTCATGATGCCGGCTACGCCCACGATGTCGATGACGTCATGGTGGGGTAGCAAAGATTTTGATAACCCACCACTGCTTACCTACCTATCTATGTTTCTATTTACTTAGAGTCTTTAGAATTTTTGTATAGGAATATATCAATGTAACATTGTTACCTTGTTCATTAGCACAGTCGAGTCGACCCTTTGCGACCCCATGGACCACTGCATGCCAGGCTCCTCTAAATACTTTTAATTCAGAAATGTTGTATTAGCAACCAACCATCACATATTAACCACTTGCCCAGTCATTCACCAATGACAGCAAAATCTGAACTGCAATAAACATCGCTGTTTCTGTAGGATTGGAACTGACAGGAATTCACAGGGAAAGATACTGTACAGTTGTGCCTCACTTAAAGAGCATAATGTGTTCCACAGGATTGCTCTTTAAGCAAGTTTGCTCTTTAAGCGAAACAACATTGTAAGTCACCAATTGTGACTTCTAGTGGGGGGTATTGTGAAAGAAAGAAAGAAAGAAAGAAAGAAAGAAAGAAAGAAAGAAAGAAAGAAAGAAAGAAAGAAAGAAAGAAAGAAAGAAAGAAAGAAAGAATGAATGAATGAATGAATTTTGGAAATGGGAGAGAAGAGAAAGGGCTCTGGGATCCTGGTGTTTAAACTTGCATGAAGGAAATCCCCTTTTGGTCTACTGATATCCCTTTTAATGCAGAAAGCCCATCTTTCCCCTTAATCAATGGTAACCTGTGATGAACTGCTCTTAAACAGTTTTTTTCCAGGAATTTGAACACCACAAGATGCCAAAATGCAGTGCCTCTGAGCAGGTGCAGAACTGCCACTCTAACAGCCCCTCTGACCCTGCAATACACATTTGGGTGAACTGTTTTTTGGATACTTCTGACACATTTCCTTTCCCCCTTCCAGTCAAGGCCCACCACATATTTTTTGTGAGTTACAGTGATGGGCAGCCAAAAATTTTACTACCACACTGTGGGCAGAGCCAACATCATTATGTTATGGGTGGAGCCAATGACATGATGTCACAGGCTGAGTCAACAACATGGGTGGAGCCAAAGTTAAAAAAACACATAAAAATACAGTACACATAAAAATACAAATTAAATAGACATTAAAAACACATAAAAATACAAATTAAATACACATAAAAACATATAAAACTACACAAAATACACATTAAATAGACATAAAAACACATAAAACATTAAAATACACATTAAAGAGACATAAAACACATAAAAAGTACACATTACATACACATTCTACCCCCCACCCCAAACCCAGGTCACTTACCCTGGGGTGCAGGCGACAAGAACAATGGCACGGCGTGCGCAGTCTGGCATGGTGGTGTGGCCTGCCCTGCCCTGGTATGGTGGCACGGCCTGGCCTGCACCAGCTTTGTGTCATTGGCCTGCACCAGCTTTGTATCATGGCCTGGCACAACGGCAGCATGCGGCTGTGGCGTACGGGGGCGTACGGCGGCAGTGTGCGGCAGCAGCGTGCGCTGGCATTTGACAGCGGCCTGCAACAGCGGCCTGTGGTGGCAGCACAGCAGGGCAGGGCAGCAGCGAGTGGCAACAGCATGGCGGTGCAGGGCGACAGCACAGCGGCATGTGGGGCAGCGCGGGCAACTCGAGTGAAGGTCGCCACACCTCCAAGAAGGCCACTGAGGGGCTCAACAGCTGCCCGACACTGCAGCCCAAAACGGCTGCTTCGTCCATGTGCATGCATTAAAATATCAATTGATGCATGCGCACTGAGCACTGAAGGTGTGCATGCATCAACTGGCATTTGAACGCATGCACATTGACGAAGCAGCTGGAGAGGCAGCCGGACCAGCCACCTTTTTTTAAAAAAAGGAACAGCCCCGGGTGGTCTCCCAGGAAAGTTATTCCCCCCGCCCCCCGGGAGACCACCTGGAATTGTTACTACCAGTTCTCCTGAACTGGTGCGAACCGGTCTATGCCTGCCACTTGTGAGTAACAATGTCAGGTCAAAAGGTTCAGACTCAAAAACAAGTGAACTGGAGGGTTGACCCTCTGCTTTATAAAGGAGGTAAGTTAGTTGAGCTAGGAAATTTTGAAAAGGAAAGATCTCTTGGATTACTTTTAACATATCCCAGTTTAGGATTGTTGATTTCACTTACAGTGGTACCTCGGGTTACGAACGCCTCAAGTTACATAATTTTCATGATACAAAAGTAAATCCAATGAAAATAAAATCTTGCGATACAAAATTTTTTGAGGTACAAAAACCCCACCCTACCCCAGACTCCTCTGTTATCCACCATCCTTTGGAGTCTGCATTAATGATACCATCTAACCATCTCAGCCTCCACTGCCCCTTTCTCCTTTTGCCTTTGATCTTTTTCAGCATCAAGGCCTTCTCCAGTGAGTCTCTCTCCTCATTTGGTGGCCAAAGTACTTGAGCTTCAGCTTCAGAATTTGTCCTTCCAAAGAGCTTTCACGGTCGATTTCCTTTCGGATGGACTGATTTGATCTCCTTGCAGTCTAGGGGAATCTCAAGCATCTTCTCCAGCACCACAGTTCAAAGGACTCTGTTCTTCTGTGCTCTGCCTTCTTTATGGTCCAGCTCCCACCTCCATACATTACTACTGGTTGTTGAGGTTTCTCCCAGCAATCTTAATTCCAGTTTATGCTTCATCCAGCCCTGCATTACACATGATGTACCCTGCATATAAATTAACTAAGCAGGTTGACAATATACATCCTTGTCGTACTCCTTTTCTTATTCAAAACCAATCAGTTGTTTTGTATCCTGTCCTAACTATTGCTTCTTGACCCCCATACAGATTTCTCAGAAGACTGTTGAGGTGGTCTGGTACTCCCATCTCTTTAAAAACTTGCCACAGTTTATTGTGATCCACAAAAATCAAAGGTTGTGGTGCAGTCAATGAAAGGTTGTGGTGCAGTCAACTCCTTAGTTTTCTCCATGATCCAGTGAAACATTGGCAATTTAGTCTCTAGTTTCCCGGCTTCTTTGGAATCCAGCCTGTACTTCTGAAAGTTCTCGATCCACATATTGCTGAAGCCTAGTTTGTAAGATCTTGAGCATGACCTTGCTATATGTGAGAAGATCGCAATTCTATGATAATGTGAACATTCTTTGCCATTGCCCTTCTTTGGAATTGGAATGTAGACTGACCTTTTCCAATCCTGTGTTTTCCAAATCTGCTAACATATTGAGTGCAATACTTTAACGGCATCTTCTTTCAGGGCTTTAAATAGCTCAACTGGAATACCATCATCTCCACTAGCTTCATTGTTAGTAATACTTTCTGGGACCTATTTGACTTCACTCTCCAGGACGCCTGGCTCAAGGTAAATGATCATACCATTGTGATTATCAGGGACATTAAGGTCCTTTTTGTAGTTCTTCTGTGTATTTTTGCCATCTTTTCTTAATCTCTTCTGCATCTGTTAGGTTCCTACCATTTTTGTCCTTTATGATTGCCATTTTTGTTTGATACATTCCCTCAATTTCCCCATTTTTTTGAAGAGAGCTCTAGTTCTTCCTCTTCTGTTGTTTTCCTCTATTACATTGCACTGTTAATTTAAGAAGACCTCCAGCTCATAAGCAGATATAAATAAAAATAAAGAGCACTGGTGGTGCAGTGATTAAACTGCTGTACTGTAGACAGAATGTTGTAAATTCAATCCTCAAATGGATCAAGGTTGACTCAGCCTACCAAGGTTGGTAAAAGGAGTACCTATTATGCTGGGGACAGAATGCTAATTAGCTTGTGAACTGTCCAAAGAATTCACTAAGTGCTATGGGGCGGTATATAAGTATAATTGCTTTGCTATATAAATAAAAATATTTCTTAAAAGCAACCATGTTCAAATATTGAAAGTTTTTTTTATCTTCTTTCATGTCTTGATTAAACTTAAAACTACCAAAATGAAATCACCTTTGTGATTTGGCAGACGAGCAAATGAGCCCGATTAGATCAAACTAGATCAAACCAAATATTGAAAGGTTATGTGTAAATGCAGTCTTTGCCCCTAAATCAGTCAATTCACTAAGAACTGTGAAAATTGTGTCTGAATCAGCTATTCTCCATCTCTCCCTCCACCCCAGACTCCTCAACTCTTCTCATTCTCTGCCCTCCCCTCCTTTCTTCTTCCTCCCCCCCCCCAGAGAGAGAGTGAGCGCTTCCCTAAGTCCTTTCTTGCCTTTTCTCCTCCTTCCAGAGCAAGTAAACAGCTAGAATGGAAAGAAGGAATAAGCAACTGTTTTTGTCTGTTTACACCTGCCAGTGAGGATACAAGCTCTCCCACCATCTGGGCAGGAAGACCAATGAACAAAGACTGTTTGTGTTCCTGTGTGTTTTCATTTCCTGGCTGTCTTTTGCCCCAAAGCTGTTTTTTGTTCTTCCTTAATTCACGCCTTCCTAATATACCTCTGCCTTGGGGGCGGAGGGGGGGGGAACAGTAGAAGGTAGTAGTTCAAACTAAACTACCGTGTGAGCCTAGCTCACTATTCCAATCCCTCCCACCCACAAATAACAAGTAATACTGAAAAGTAATACATTACATCCAAGGCTGTTACATAAAGAAAAGTAACTCTGACACTCTGCATTTTATGGGCCAATAGGTTTACAGCCCAGGTTTCTACCTATTGGCAGAAGAACAGTTAATAAATGTACGTTTGGACTATGCTAGTCTTGGATTTCATCAACTGTTGTCGTTTGTATAGTTCTGGTTTTAAAAGTTGTACACTGCCCAGAATTGGAAAATCTCTGAGATGGCAGTACGGATGGATGGATGGATGGATGGACAGATAAGGACAAGCTGCCTTGGGTGGGTACTCCAGGGTCTCAGTGAAGCCAAATAAAAGGCTTTGTGTGGGTGCATCTTGGTTGTGAAAATAATTGGGGTTCCAGTCTTTCTTTTTTTATTGAGTTAAGGTCACATAGTGCTTGTCCCAGTTTCCATGTTCTTGGAAGTAATCTTGCCCAAACAAGTTGCCACTGTTCCATGCCAGACATATGATAACATTCATTTTAAAAATACACGTATATACTTGACTATAAGTCATCCCGAATATAAGTCAAGGTACCTAATTTGGACTTCTAAAACTAGGAAAATAGATTGACCTGAGTATAAGTTGGGAGTGGAAAATGCAGCAGCTGCTAGTGAGTTTCAGTAATTAAAATACATGAAAATACGATAAAAATTAATTTATTTAAACATTTGTGTGGGTATGTTTTTGAGTGTTTACACTGACCCGAGTATAAGTCGAGTCCCATTTTTGGACCTCGTTTTGGAGGCCAAAAAACCTGACTTATACTTGCATACCGTATATATGGTGTACAGTAATACCTCGGATAACGCTAAGACTTGGTTCCACAAGTCTTGGTGTTATCCGATTTTTAGTGTTATCCGATGCATGTTAAAATCCTATGGGATGGCTCAGATGTTAAAGCTCCATAGAGATACATTGTAACCACACAGGCTTTAGCGGTTGTTATCCGATCCATCCCATAGGACCTTAACGTTATTCGATCCAATTCTCCTCCCCAGATTACTTAACGTTATGCGATTTTAGCGTTATCCGAGGTAAACATCTGAGGTATTACTGTATATATATTACTGTTATAGCATTACAATATTATATGGGGGACCCCTATTGTTTGCTCTTTGTTGTATACTTCCTGTAACTGGCCTGGTCAACAGACTCACTGGCATGTTGAAGTTTTGAAATACTTTTCTAAAGCGGCCCCATAGAGAGTAGGTTACCAGTAATTAAAATAGGATATAACTAGGGGACTGATTTTCAACATATTGTATATTTATTATGCCTTCCTTAATGGTTATCGCTTAGTCAGCCTGTCCTATAGGAAGAGAGAGAGAAACATGAAGGGTATGTGGGCAATCTTTAGGAGAGAAAAGGGATGGATATGTACGGTCCTGACATCTTGCTCCTAACCTGACAGCATAATTCATGTGTAAAGGAGGAATAACCCCAGAAATATTTGATCAAATCCTGCAGCCTGGCAATCTACCAAGGAGTGATGATAGACAGCAGCTGCTTCTCTTCCACTTATTAAAGCTTCCCCAATAAGATATAATTAGAGGCAAATACCTTCCCTTCTGAGACTGTGGTTCAGAGATTTAAAATGCAGCCTGGTGGATTTACAGATGTGAATTGTAATCCCAGAATAGATGAACTTCTATCATCTCTTCTTTTGAACTCTAAGCCTTCACACAGTCACACACACACACACAAGTTGGATCATACCAAACCTACTAGAATATAATTGAAATATGAGCTTTTTAGTCCTACAGCCTTTATCAGGCTGGGCATTGTGAAGCTGGGAAGTGAAAGGGGAGAAATAAGAAAAATTCATCTTGACTAGATGTTAGAGGTGAAAAATTTGTACAGACCCAAAGTGGCTGGAATGTAACTAGAGAGATTATCAACGATAACAGTTGACGGCATCCAAGCAGTGATGGGCAGCAACAGGTGCGCACCAGTAACTTTCCCCAGTGTCCCAGAGAACTGGTAGCGGCTTTGGGGGGGAACCACCTCGGGGGCTTACCATTTCGCTGGTTCCCCCACTGCACATGCATGCCAAGTGCTTGATGTGCATGCATGCCTACAGCGCTTGGTGCACATGTGCGGCCTCCTTGCTGTCCTCCCAAGCAGGGACGAGGAAGAGAAGCTGCTAGCCTGAAGCTCCCTATAGCCTGCTCCCCAGGGTAAGTGACTCACCTTTGGGTGTGGAGTGTGGGTGTGTATTTTAATGTGTATTTATTTTAATGTGTATTTTATTTGTTTTATGTGTATTTGATTTGTATTTTTACATGTTTTTATATCTATTTAATGTGTATTTATTTTAATGTGTATTTTATGTGTTTTATGTGTATTTTTATGTATTTTTATCTGTACTTATTTTATGGGTTTTTTACATTGGCTCCACCCACATCATTGGCTCTGCCCATGACATCATGACATTCGCTCCATCCATGACATCATGATGTTGGCTCCACCCATTATGTTGGCTCCGCCCACAGTGTGATAGTAAAAATTTAGGCTGCCCACCACTGCATCCAAGGGTGGCATAGTCCAAATGTACATTTATTAACTGTCCTTTTGCCAATAGGTAGAAGCCTTACCTGTAATCCTATTGGCCCATAAAATGAGAGACCACATGATCAGTATGGGAATGCAATTTTTGCAAGATGGCTCATCCAGCTCCCTCCATTTTTCTTATTTCAAAATAGAAGGATCACCTTTAGGTATGGCAGCACTATGTTTCACCTCAAAGGGGGGGGGGATTATTTTTCTTTGTCTCTATAGAAGAATTGCCACAAATTTGTCTGTGAATTTTTCAAATGTCTTTTCTCAAAGTGCATAGAAGCACCCAGAAATAAGACAATTGCCACATTAGAAAAGCTGGTGATAGGTCTAAAATGGTGTGGTAGAACTACCTGCACCTAACATTTTTTCACCCAAATACATGTAAAACAGTAGACCCAAGTGACAAAGGCAGTTGTTCCAGTGAACATGATCCCCTTTCTGCCTTCCCATGTGATGAAGAATGAATATCTTGTTAGGGCTTCAATTTCACAGCATGCTGACAGGATAGCTGGATAGCTTAGTGATCTAGATTTCTGGCTGGGGAGCCACCTTGGGAGTTCAGTTCCTCACGGAAATTGTGGTAGACTCAGTTTTGAAGTATAGTATAAGCAACCCAGTTATTTAAGTTGGGGCCTCAGCAGTACCATCTGGGAGACATTTTTAAAAAGGAATGTAAGTAAGGGAAAAGAATGGAGGAAGCAGTCTGAAGATATAAGCAAAACAAGAGCCTGGGCTGCAACCTTGTCTGCTGAACTTTATAACACCTGATTGAACCAAAGGAACTGAAGAATGAATCCACCAGGAAGGTATTTGTGAAGACCAACCTTAACAATGATCTCAATAAGTATTGAGGGACTTTACAGTAATAAGAGCACTCTACTGGCGGACATGTGCATGAAATACAAATGTGACAATCTTCTAATCCAGGAAACAGATCAGAGAACAGCAAGGTATGGAACAAAAGTGGCTGGAATGGAACTAGCGATTGAGAGGCTGCATGATCAGTATGGGAGCACAATTTTTGTTAGACATGGCTCCTGCAATTAATGAACAAGTGCATGGATCAAAGGTTTCCCAACCTAAGGCCTGCAGGCCAGATCCAACCCATGGCACCATTTCATGTGGCCCCCACCAATCCAAGGGCATTCAAGAAACAAAATGGCCATACCCTTTGAAGCTGTTGGGAAAACATTTTGCCCCCATCATGCAGGCAAGGCAAAATGGCTGTCCAGCCCTTGAAGTTGACTGTGAGAGCATGACCAGGCCCCCTGTTTGAAAAGGTTGGGAACCCCTGGCATAGATGAACATGAGTTTCCTAAATTGTGGAGACAGAGTAGAGTTGTTGCTTTATTGAAACCCAGCAAAGAATCAGATGACCCAATAAGCTACCGACCAGTGCCACTCCTTTGCCACTTTTATAAGGCACTGGAATGGATGATTTACAATTGCATTTCTGAATTTATTGATGGAAAGATCATGAAGGAACAAGTAGGTATCAGGCCGGGCAGGTCATGTTGCTGTCAAATTCTTAACCTTACACAATACATTGAGGATGTCTTCGAAAGAAAGTAATTACAGGAATGGCTTTCATTGACCTAACAGCATCATACAATATTGTCAATCATACTATTCTGCTCCATAAAATAATTAATCTTACCAAAGCTATCAAGCTTATTAGGGTCATTGGCAGCTTCCTCCAGAATCAGATATTCTATTTGATGATGAATGGAAAGAACAGCAGATGGAGTTTGCAGAAGAATGGGCTGCCACAAGGAAGTGTATTGTCTATAACATTGTATAGCCATACAAGGTTCAAGTTTTGTGAGATAGCTGGAAATTTTATTGGAGCACTTGAAGAATTAGGACAGTATTAAAACATCAACCATTTGAAGTCTAATCCAAGCAAGACTCAAGTGTATGCTTTCCACCATTGAAACCAAGAGGCAAAGGTAGAGTTGGATGCTACATGGCAAGGGAACAGAATACTTTCTTTTAAGCAGCACTGCCTGAATACCAAATCCAAAGTTAGTACAAGGAACAACATCTTCAGGAATCTCACAAAACTTAAATGGGGAACTCAACCATTCATGTTGTGTATGTCAGAGTGCAGAATGTCTCTGTAGCAAAGTATGCTGCTCAAGTATGGAGCGCATCCACACATGCAAAACAAGTTGACATTGCTGTTAATGAAACCATGCATATAGTGACAAGATGCCTCAAACCTACACCAGTTGAGAAAATATACCCTCTTGTTGGTATCACTCCACTTAAGAGCAGGAGAGAAATAGGAGTGGACGCTGAGAGAAGTAAACAAGAGAATGACCCTTGACTTCCTCTAAATGGATATGAGCCTCAAGGCTACTGTCTCAGATGCAGGAAGAGCTTTATAGCAAGAACAAACATTCTTGAGGGTACGCAAGATCAAAACCAAATTATAAAATGGAAGAAGGAGCACCATTAACAGGAACAACATTAAAGGAGAATATAGCTGAAGAACTCAACCTCCCCTACATCACTTGGAGGACTCTGAGTAGAGTGAGGGCTGGCGTGCCTAAATGTAAGACCAACATGCTCAAGTGTGGACTGCTGGCAGACAACAACACTTTGTGTGAATATGGCAAGATACAGAATCCAACTCATCTACTGGTCTGCCAGTTACTGCCAAAAACATGCACTGATGAGGGCTTAAGTTAACAACAAAGCCAAGAAAGTGGCTTCATTTTGGCAGACCAGGGTTTGATCAGAACACAAAAAAAGAAGCAAAACATTATATTGAGTTGGAACTGGGGAAAATTTATTTATTTAATGTTTTTGGAGGTTTTTAGAGACAAACATTTGGATAGCTCAATGGCTTAGGTAGAGCTTAAGAGTTTGATTCCCCACTGTATCTCCTTGATAGAGGCAGGACTTGATGAGCCATAGTGTCACTTCCAACTCTGCAGTTGTAAGATGATGATGATTAAAATGGGGCTGCTAAAGAAACAGATTTCAAACTCTAGCCAATCCAATAGGCAACCAATAGTATCCACTTTAAATGTTATGTTGCCAGATGTTTTCATGTTGTAGCTCTTAGGAGAAAACAAACAAGAGGGGCTCTGGGGGATTATGTAATTTGGAAATCATTAGGATCCGTGCCAAATTCTAATTTTTAAAAGCTTATACCAGTTGAAATCCTGTTCATAGCAGAAGCCAAGTGGTAACTCAGTCCATTCCTCCATGGTAAACAAAGTATCTCTACTAATTCTCAGGGGGCAGATGTGCACACGCCAAGCCAAGCATGTGTTTGCATCCCTGAGAATCATAGCAGGTGCACTTTGTTTACCAAATAGGAATAACTTGAAAATTATGATTTGGCTCATGCTGCAAACAGTATTTCAGCCACCATTTCAAAAACCTCTCAGGACAAAGTAAGAAAGAAACATGACCTGATTTTGAGATATAACTCATGCAACTGTTTAAGACAAGAACTCAGCAGAATCCATGCCAAAGTTTGGATTTTTGCTTTTCACAATTTCAGGGATCTCTTAAATTACTAAAACACAATAAATCAACAAATGCAAAGAAATATTCAGTTTTTTTCGGGTAATGTTTGGATTCAGTTCAAGCTAAATTAGTTGAATTTGCATCAGTTGGATTTAGCTGTACATTACTTTCATTCATTTCAATGAAGAATCTGCTCTTCTACCTTAATTTTGATTTCCAATCCTGTTTCACCCCCCTACAAAAGGTACTACGGAGGTATGTCAGGACAGTTTTTCAACTACCCGATGTGTTTATAGCTCTTGTCTGTCTCTAGAATCAGTTTTGACCACTGTTCATCCCAGGGTAAGCATGATTTCTATCACTTTGTGGCTCAAGTTATATTACTGCACTCAAGCTGGACATACCTGATTCTATAGGACTGTTTCTGAACCTAGTTAAAGGTGATCTATCAAAAGCTGACAATGATTGATATCTCCTCTTCAGCACTACTGTCAGTAAAGTTAGATTGGGCAACCCTAACCATCAAACTGAAGGTTGTAGACACTGAATGACAAAAGACCATCAGCAAATCACCCAATTTTTGGCCACCAAGAATTTAAGGTACAGTAATACCCGGGTAACGATTGTACTGTATAGCGCTAAAACCACATAAAATTACAAGATTTTTGGAAAAATCTTGCATCGAATAACGCGATTTTTAGCGTTATCCGGAACAATCTTGTGGGGAGGAGGGGTTGGATTGGGTAGAACATCTACCCAATCCAACCCCCCCAGGTCCCGCCCGCCCGATGTTTGGAAAGGGTATGGGCCCCCATACCCTTTCCAAACATCGTGCAGGCGCGCGCCTGTCAAACGCGGCTTGGGGAGCATACGGAGAAAATCTCTGTATGCTCCCCAAACCGTGTTTCACACGTGCGCGCCAACGTGCCCGATGTTTGGAAAGGGTATGGTCCCCCATACCCTTTCCAAACATCGTGCAAGCACGCGCCTGTCAAACGCGGTTTGGGGAGGATACGGAAACCGCGTTTGACACGTGCATGCCAACGCACCCGATGTTTGGAAAGGGTATGGTCCCCCATACCCTTTCCAAACATCGTGCAAGCGTGCGCCTATCAAACGGGGTTTGGGGAGGATATGGAGAAAATCTCCGTATGCTCCCCAAACTGCGTTTGACACGCGCGCGCCAATACGCCCGATGTTTTTTAGCGTTGTTCGGTGTATACCCAGGACAACACTAAAAACCGGATAACAACATGACTTGTGGAACCAAGTCATAACGTTATCCGGGGTACTAGTGTACTTAACAACTAGTGCAGTTTATCTTTCCCTCTTAGATTCCTCAATGCAATGTAGGGTGGGTTTTTTTTAAAAAAAACCAGGCCAGATGGTGAATACTCCCATCAGCAGTAACTGAAGGGAGATATAATAAGACTCCTATGACCAAGAAGGTGTGCCCAGTGGCTGGGGCCTAGTGGAAATATGTACTAAGGACATATGTACTAAGTTTATTTTCCCCCAAACTGAAAAGCTCCCTAGACACTTTGAGAAAGAGATATAGAAATTTCTTGTAGGCCAGAATAAACATAACACAATGTCATGTACTAAGATTTTTTGCTGCAGCTGACAAAATTTGCAAATATTTTTTACAAAATGACAAATGATATATTATCTTTTAATTGTAAACTTAACATTGTAATAATTAATTTTAAATCTCAGATAGGCAATGTTCCTTTTAAGTAATTGTTATACAGTGGAACCTCCCTTAACAAATGGCTCAGTTAACACAAAAATTGCATAACAAAAGGAAATCCATAGAAAATAGTGGCTAGGTTAACAATCCCCCCCCCCCCCGGATTATTGGTTTTCAATACATTCCTATTGGGAAATGCATTTCAATTAAGAAATTTGGGTTTTCAATGTACTCATATGGGAAATTTGCTTTACAATTTTTTTTTGTAGTATAAACGGTCCTGGAGAATGCTATAAATTTATTAACCGAGGTTCAACTGTGCTCTGTTTTAACAAGGGAAAATGCTAAATGTGCATAGTGATTTGCTGGTCATTGACCATATTAATAAATTTGATTTGATTTGAAATGAGGGATGTGATAAATGTTTTCTCATTCTTGGGGTCTGTCATGCCAAGACTCAGTAAACCATTGAGATTTCCTGGCTTTCTGCAAATGAGCAATCCAGGTTTCATTCCCCAACTCTACAATAATAATAATAATAATAATAATAATAATAATAATAATAATAATAATAATAATAATAATAATAATAATAATAATAATAATAATAATAATAATAATAATAATAATAATAATAATAATAATAATAACCTGTTCTGTACAAAAAGATGTGAAATCTTGTGCATTCTGATGCCTTTTCTTGCAAATCCTACACAGGAAAGATGGCATCCTGCACAGGGATTCTAAAAATGTTGTATAGCTTGGTATTTCTTCTATGGGGGAAATGACCGTAAAACTTCTAATGTATGTACAAGTTTTTTGACTATGTATATTCTTTTCCTTTATCTTTTGCTATGGTTTGTCTGTTTTCTTTATAAAACCTATAAATAAAAATTTGAAAAAAAAATTCTAAGAAATCCCATGAGTGTCTTTGGCAAAAAACATAACAATAAATCCCCACCCCCACCCCAAAAACCCAACAGCCAACTCACTATTGTTGTAAGGCAGGGATTCTCAACCTGTGGCCTGTGAGCTGGATGCAGCCCACAGCACCATTTCATGTGCCCCCCCCCCCTCCACTGCCTCCACTACACAAGGAAGTTCCATGTGGTGGAGGAAAGGCAAAATGGCCATCCAGCCCCTCAAAGCTGTCTGAGGGAGCGTGACCAGGCCCCCAGCTTAAACAGGTTGAGAACTCCTGTTGTAAGAGGACTAGAGGGCCCCTTTTCCTCTGTTTGTCTTGGGGGGAGGGAGAGTATTCAAAATTCCTATTCATAAATGTCAATGAGAGTCAGTTTGCATTGCTTTGCATAGCACTGTGTAGATGAATAGAAAGGCCTGCAGACTGCCGATTGCAGCAAGATGATCCATTTGATAAGACTCACTGAAATGGTTGCACACTTGTAAAGATCATAACAGCTCAATGGCAAAAACGTATAAAAATTGCATCCCAGTACTAGTGCACCTTTCAGTGGGATACAGTTTTATTGAAAGCAACCTCACAATGGAAAACATAGTTGTACATTCTACTCTAGCTTTATTAAATAAATACATGTTTTACTTTATTTTGATTCTTATTCCAGCCAAGGTCAAACTGATGACATACCTGAGTGAGTTTAAATGCAGATTTAAAAGCCCACATTTTCAGTGATGAATATCCACATTTGAGTGTTGTTGGGAGTAATTTGCAGTAGTACTACCAGGAAACGTGATAAACTTGACTTTATTGTGGTATAAAATAAATGATACAAAATGCATATATTTTCTATTCTAAAAACAAAAACAAAGTAAAACCACAGTTCTTGATGAACTTCTTTAACAAGACAACTTCATTCCTTTTATTACATCACTTTTATTCCATATTGATGGAGCAAATGAAACAACATTACAGTAATTTTGTTCTCAGAATTTTCCCTTTTTTATTGGAGTGTGTGAAAACTATTAAAAGGCTGAAAGTCCTGTGCAGGCAGACAAACCATCTAAAACTCCTAGAGCCCATCCATCAATACTGCAAATAACTCAAGTGTCACCCTAGATCTGATTTTTTTTCCTGCTTAAATGTAGAATTCTTCTTTTCAGTTGGTCCATCTCTCCAACATGATAAGGTCATCTTGAATCATGATTTTGAGCAAAATCTTATCAAGTGAAGATGGCCAAAGGCTGGTAGAAATGACACTAACTCAGCTGAGGTTGTGCTGAATTGAATCCTCTCCCAGTCTATCAATGCTGAAAATTACTTAGAACTTTATTCTAATTTTGTGCAAGCATGGTAGCTGTGTATGTTGGATGTGGGATTAGCAATAGCAATTATACTTATATACCACCCCGTACACTTAGTGCGCTCTCTGGGCAGTTTACAGATAATTAGCATTTTGCTGGGTACTCATTTTACCAACACTTAATTCCCTCTTTCCCCTCTCCATTTTATTTAATTCCCATTAACTTTGAAAAACAGCATTCTATAAAGAACTCCAAAGAATTCCAAGGTCAATTACGTAAGTAATCATGGCTGGTAGAACATTTGGATTCCACAAGGAATATCTACATACAGGACAGAATCAAAATACAATTTTTGAATCCAAATGTTCTATCAGCCGTGAGGAGTAGTATTTAATTGTAAACAGAATAAAGGTGGTACCATATTTCTACCACTTCACTCTGCCCATCCATGTATGTATGAACAGCCTAGTAGGAGACATTCAGTGTGAGGCAACATCATTTTCTTAAGCTTATGAAATGAGTTTTCTTAAAGTCTAGGCAGCCTGTCTTCAGGTATGTTCAACTTTTTCTACCTTCAGTATTAGAAATTGAAATTGAGGAGAAACCATCTCAAAGCTCCCATTACTTACACCTCATTAAGCAGTTATACCCTGCTAGTGATGATTGCGTTCAAGACAGTTGGTTCTCCTCGTCAATTTTTACCTTTTTGAAGAATAAATTGTCAGCAAGATGAATGAGGAATTGTTGAACCTTCCACTTTTGACAGAGTTTGACTTCCAACAGATATCAGGGTGGCTGAGGTGCCCTATTACTATTGTATCTCATTGAATGCTTGATGTGGTATAGGAAGGCATCATCTAAATCAGGGGTGTCCAAACTTTTCAGGCCATGGTCTGGTTATTTGGTCTCTCCCACCAGAAGTGGAAGTAAAACATGCATGTTTATGTGCAGATCATAATTGACCTGTGGCTGTTGTAAATGGGTCATTTATGGCAACGTTCTACGCATGCCACATTGTGCGCATGCACATGCATGTTTTACATCCACTTCCGGATGCAGCACAGGCAGCATGGGCTGGATTAATTGGTGACATGGGCCAGATCCAGCCTGTGGGTCATAGTTTGGGCACCCCTGATCTAAATCTTCAGTATGGCTTGGTGGTCTATAGAAGACCTCCATGGTGACATAACTTTTTTTCACAGTTAATTTGTGCTCTCTTTTCCCAAATCCCCTTAGTCAGTTTTTATCCTGCAAGTTATCAACCTCCTTTGCAGGTGTACACATCTCTTACATATAATGCTACTTCTTCTACCTTCCTGTTTAGTTTATTCCACTTGAAGAAACTATACTTCTCCATTTATGAGTTCTATCCCACCAAGTTTTGATAATAGCTGTTAAATCACATTTGCTTTCCTGTGTCCAAAGTCCAAATGCATCCTGAATATTTATCACAATCTGTGTATAGCTACAAAAGCATCTGCAACTGTGAATTGTTCTCTTCAGCCATTTCTTTATTATTTTTCCTTATAATTAGCAAGTTTCCATAGCACACAGTTTCCTATGCAATAATAATGCTCTGGTCCCCAGTATTTCATGTTCCCCTACCTTGTGAAATGCTATTTCTCTTTCTTGCAGAATTCGTTTTTAATCCCTCCTGATCAGCATTATGATCAAATACACAACACAATTTTATTTCCTGCCAAAAAAATCCTTAATTATGGAAGTCTAGGCCAAGTCAGAGGACTAACCTTTCCCAGTGTAATCACCTGCACTTCCAGAAGTCTCCCCCAGCCATGACCTTAAAAATCAAATTCCTCAAGAAGCATAGAAACATTTGAACATGGATTTTCTGCATGCATTTTCCACAGAGGCCTTTTGAAAGGCTATCACTTTTTGCCATATGCTTTTAGACTGGAAAGATTTTTTTAATCTTCCCTTAGGGATGATAGAAACAAATGATTTCCACATCCCATTGACTTCACCATAGCATTCAGTTTAAAAGCTTCTAGCCCACATCCCTCTTCTAGGCACCAGAAGTCTGATTCTGGTTCAAGTGGCATCTGATCTTTTTGCACAGACCCAGTTCATTCTGAAATCTCAGCCAGTGCCAACCTAATGTTGAACTTTCTGCACCACATTTCACACATGCATTATGATTTCACAGCTTTCCTTCTCTAGCTGGCCCTGCAAATAAAACAGCATGTTTTCAAGGATGTCCTGGATTCCAGCCTCCTGCCTAGCAACCTAGATTTAGCTTCTTGGGTCTCCTACAACTATGTTTCCTTGCATGGTTGGAGAAAAAAGGCACCACAATCGATGATTCCGCCCTAAGCTAGGAAAGGACATTTTTAAAAAAACATTACTTTTCAAATGAGTTACACTGTGCAGTAACCAACTTGAACAACATTGCTTCTCTACCTGTATCAACCATGGTTGTAGTTTCCAACTTTACAGAATCAACAAGGTCTACCTGATGGTTCATATTGGTATCAACAGTAAGAACCAACTACTCTTACTTCCAGGTGGGTGGGAGCACTCTGAGCAGTGAAAGAGGAAGAAGAATGACCACATGGGTTCCTTTTCCACTGTCATTCCCATTGCCTTTCTTTGTGGAAGAAGTGTTACTGGGAGGTAGGAATGAAGGGGAAACAAATAGTGGTGCTACAGAGATAACAAAACTGGATGCTACAGTTTGTACACCCTGAATTCTTTTCACCAGCAGTGGGAATTTCTTGAAGAAATAAAGAAAAATTCAAATGCCTCTCTGAAGCAAAATGTGAACAAAGCCTCAGGTATATTTTGTTGAGTATTCTAGTGCAACCCTAGCATGTAATGAATACTAACATACTAACCAGAGAGACAGTCTGACCTAAAGGAATTTGTTTGCATTGTTTATCTCTAAGTAGCCAATTGAAAGTGTTCCTGTCTTCCCACCTCAGGGGTTCGCTGGCCCTATTTGCCTCTGTTTGTTCTGGCCTTTTTCTCTTGTTTCTGCCTTTGGAAGAAGAGAATGTCTTTTTGAGCGCCTCCATTTTCCCAGCCACATACCTAAAAGAGAAGTCATCTTTACTTACCATATATACTTGAGTATAAGTTGGGTTTTTTAGCCCCCAAAATGAGGTCCAAAAATGGGACTCAACTTATACTCGGGTCAGTGTAAAGACTCAAAAAAATACCCACACAAATGTCTAAATTAATTAATTTTACCGTATTTTCATGTATTTTAATTATTGAAACTTACTACATTTTCCACCCCCAACTTATACTCGGGTCAGTCTATTTTCCTAGTTTTAGAGGCCCAAATTAGATAACTCAACTTATATTTGGGATGACTTATAGTCTAGTATATATGTTTTAAAAAAAATACACCTACCTAATGTGAATGTCTCTCCTTCATTATTGACCTAATGCTAAATTACCAAGACTTTTGAGCAGTGATAGGATTCAGCAGGTATGCTCCAGTTCACCAGAACCAGTAGCAGAAATTCCAGCTGGCCCTACCCATCCAAGTTTTGAAATAAAGTAGTCCTAATTTGGGTGCAACACAGGGCTTTTCCCCGGTCATGCCCACCATCCCACACCCACAAAGTAAGTAGTAAAAAAAATGAATCTGACAACTGCTTTTGAACAAATGGATCTTTTGACCTCATTTAGTGAGTAATTTTCCCCCTTTTCTCTCAAGCATCTAGTCAAACTGTGTTTAACCACTTGGCTAAAAAGAGGGGGAACTGAGGAGACATGCATTCAAACACAAAAAGGCCTAAAACCTGCCTGCTTTGCTGTTCAGCTGCTATAAATAACATGTTTATCAACCAATTCAAGACATCTACAATATAAAGGAATCAGCTCCACAAATACAGCTTTGAAACCCTAAAAGCAAAACCAAACACATAGTGATGTGGATATGCAGAAACATATTGAAAATGTACTATCTATTCTAAACCATGGCTTGGGCCTCCTCTGAGTGAATAGCAGTTCCTGACTCTCCAGCTATTCCACTCTTTCTAACTCAAATTCTGAATCAGATCCCTTTCATTGGATCTGAAACTATTGGTACATAAGTACACCTACACTTCTGCTCTCCTGCATCTCTGTTTCCTCTTCCTGAGCTGTGCTCATGTGAGAGAGGCAGAGCGAGCACACAGGACAGACAGCACATGGGTGAAATAAGAGAAAATGAGAGAAGATTAATTTTTAAGGTCTATAACTGGCAGACAGTGGATTAGTGGTGCATTAAGAAAATTCATAAGCTAAGCCCATGGAAGTTTGATTGCGCAGATCAAGTCCCTTATGAGGAATTTATCTCCCTTTTCAACAGCCATCCCATCCATCTTCAAAATCCTTATTTTCCACAAGTGCAAAGGAGCCCTTTCTCTGCAAATGAATGCCTGTGGATTCTTCACCGTACTACTGCTGCCATTCCATCAGCCTCTGTCCCTTTCTCAGCTTTCCAAGAGAACCATAGAGTTGGAAGGTGCATTTTAGGTCATTGAGTACAACCCCCTGATCAATGCAGGAATCTGAATCAAAGCAGATATGACAGGTGGCTGTCCAATTTTCTCTTGAATGCTTCCCGTGTTGGAATGCTCACCACCTCTCGAAGCAATTGGTTCCACTGTCCTACTGCTCTAACTGTTGAGATGTCTTCCTAATATTCAGCCTATATCTGGCTCCCTGTAGTTTCAGCCTGTTATTACACATCCTGCACTCCTGGATGACTGAGAACAGATCTTTCCCTTCCTCTTTATGGTTATCCTCCAGGTATTTAAAGAGTGCTATCATATCGCCTCTCAAGTCTCTTTTTCTCAAGGCTAAACTTGCCCAGTTCCTTCAATCTTTCCTCATATGGCTTGGTTTCTAGTCTTCTGATCATCCATTTTGCCCTCCTCTGTACCTGCTCTGATTGGTTCACGTCTTTCTTGAGGCTGTCCACACAAACAGTTAGTTTGCAATTTGGATCACTTTTGGTGTAATTTGGTTCAAACTTAATTACATTGTCTGCACATGTTTTGACTTAGAGCTCTCCATCCTGCTCCCTTTTTAAAGCTGTTCTGCTCCTTTCTAGAACAGAGCTAGGACAATCCCTTTTTGTTTATTTCTGAGCGTGCCTAATTCCCAACTCCTTCCAACCTAGCAATATGAATGCAAGAAATTGCAAGTAGATAAATAGGTACCATTTTGGTGGGAAACTAAGCAAGGCAAATTGTGTTTTGGGAAAGGGATTCTGATGTGCTACAGTGCTTTTTTAAAAGGTAAATTTTCCAATTTTTCTGGACCAAACCAACTTTTAAAAGGGTACTGTTAATAAGTAATACCCAATTCTACACTGACCACCCAGTGGGAAATTTGTGCATAAATAGAAGGTGGTGACTTACTGGTAGGTTCAAGATAGCCTTTTGGTCTTCAACCACAGGTCCCATGCTAAGGGTTAGACCATAGCCCAAATTAAGACCAGCTTTTTGTACCATTTTAAAGTCCAAGTGAAGAGCAACCTTTTAACTGTTTTTTACAACCCTTCTGCACGTGCACTTTGGGCCAGGCCCTGTGGGATTTTTTCCGGCCCTTTGGACCCTGCAAGGAAATCAGACTGCAGCTTTATATTCCTACCTTTGGTTTTATTTTTATTTATTTTTTTGAAAAATTGCTAATGAAATGGCAAAAGGAAAGGACAAAAGCTTAGTAACTTTGATGCTTGATATTAAGTCTTCAATCAACAGATTTGTCCTCCCTCCTCTGAGGCTGGTTGTCCAAAAAGACGTGACAATATAATGAATCTTTCCCAGGTTTCTGAAAATATTGAGCTCAATTTTATCTTCCACAGCATCCGTGTAATTTTTGCAGCTTCTCAGTCAGAACAGAAAATAGATCCAGGCTTCTGCTAGCTCTAGCACTTTCTCAACTAAGAAGTAATCAATACTTAGATAAACAAGTAGGCTGAATGTGTGTATGGATGAACAAATACAGACCCCTGATCTTTAAAGGAGTTGGGAAGAGAGAATGAAAGACAGTTGCACTCTCTTGAAAGCTAATGGCTGATATCAAGGAGGCCAACTGAATCAGTAGGGATTTTGTGAGTCAGGTCTTCCATAAATTCCATTGATCCAATACATCTACTCTAGTAACAACTTAGTACTTTATTTCAGCCACTGCATGACGCTACGAGGAGAATCATCTCTGATAATGACTTAATGCTAGCAAAATCATCCATAAGTGGTTTCACAAACTATAGAATCAAAGCCTCAGCCAAATATATCTGCTCAACAACTTCTACATATTTATGTAACACCCTCAACATAGTATTCTCATCATGGCTCTCATACATGGGCGTGCTCAGCGATGGGTTGATACCAGTTCGGACTGGTTCGCCCAAACCAGTAGCACCCATCAGGAGGGGGTTGCCGGGTGGGGTGATGCCGCGCTGCCATGGTTCCTGCCTGCCTGCTGCCTCCCTGCCTAGCTAGGTAAGTAAGTTAATGGATTTTTTGTTTAGGGTGGGTGGGTGGGTGGGTTGAGGGGTGTGTGTGTGTGTGTGTGTGTGTTTATTTTATTTATTATTATTATTATTATTATTATTATTATTATTATTATTATTATTATTATTATTATTATTATTATTATTATTATTATTATTATTATTATTATTATTATTATTATTATTATTATTATTTTCTTTGGCTCCGCCCACAACATCATGATGTCATGATGTCAGCTCCGCCCATGACATCATGATGTTATGATGTCGTGACATTGGCCCCACCCACAACGCCCATGAAATCACGGTGGGGTAGTAAAATTTTTGACAACCCACCACTGGGCGTGCTGGCTATGCTAAAAGGGCACTACCCACCGCTGCCGCCGCTGCCACCGCTGCTGCTGCTGCTACTGCTGCTGCTGCTGCCTGGCTGCCAAGACTGAGTGAAATGGACCCAGGCTAAGCCACAAGCAGAGGTGGTGGTGGAGAGCAGGGGTGAGTGAGGGGAGAAAACTCGCACCTGCTGAGCCTCCGTTGAAGATGATGTTTGACTCCCACCTTCTCCCTCCGCCCACCATAGTCTGTCCCACCAGAGGGCTTGTGTGGGCTTCTCCCTTTCCTGCCTCGCAGGTAGGGGCAGGCTGTTAGTTCAGGGGGTGAGGACAGAGGTGGGATGTCAAAAATTTGACTACACACACACACACACACAACACAAACCCATAAATAAATTACGCACTGTGCATGCGCAGTGGGGGAAACAGTGAAAAGGTAAGCCCCGAAGGCGGTTTCCCCAAAAAAGCTGCTACCGGTTCTCCAGGACACTGGGGAAAGTTACTCCCGGTTCTGGCGAACTGGTGAGAACCTGTTACATCCCATCTCTGGGTGAGGATGGTTCCCCACCACCACCTCCTGGCTATGGCCCTGACAGGAGGAGGAAGACAGGCAGATGAACACAGAGCTCTGCTTGTTTGCTCGATCATACCGGGAATCACAGCTTTTGGCACCTTTGCTTTGGATTGGCACCCAGGGGGAGCACCACGGTACTGGGGGCCTAGGGGTGCCCTGGGCTGAGTCCTGGTAGCTCGGTGTGCCAGCCCACCATTGGTCTCATAGACTTGTGACCACAGCATAATCAGTCTAAATAGGCATGATTTCCTAGCCAAGCTACCAGTGGAAAGATCCCTGGAGGAATCTGATTATTCAAGCCCTTTGATCATTTTTAGCTTTTGATGTTAAGCTCTGAGCTGTGTTAGAGGTTTTTCTTACATTAGAAAGGCCAGGTTAGAGGTGTTACCACTTTGACACTTAATTTCTCACTGTGCCATCATTTCTCATGGGGTAGATTCAGGCGTCAGAACTTAAAGTCAGCCTCCTTATTCCTCTTGAATCCAACAGTCTGTCTCTGCCGCTCTAAACATATGCAATAAGCATCATATGATTACATAAAGGATAGACCCAGGAGATGTAATTTGAGAGTAGTATTACGCATTTTGTGTAATGATCAGAAGGCTTCATGGCATTCTGAGGGCATGGGAATAAGTGCACAGTTAGTACTAGAAAGCTTTCTTCTCTGGACTACTGAGGAAAAAACTGCACTGCTGTGAGTCGGTTTGCCAAACAAGCCATTTGCAGCAGGAAGCCATCACTGAATGGATCTTGGGTTTGCTTTTTAAATGTTGCTGTTCTCCATAATATTATCTTGCAGTTGTTGAAGGAGGGAGGATTAGCAATTGCACCTTTATTCTGCCCCATAGTGCTTAGTGTAATCTCTGGATGGTTCACAAGTTAATTTTATTTATTTATTTATTTATTTATTTATTTATTTATTTATTACACTTCTATCCCACCCCTCTAGGGGAAAAATCATCCCTACTCAGCAAGTTGCCCCAAACATGCTGGGTACTCATTTTACTGACCTCAGAAGGAGGGAAGGCTGAGTCAACCATGAGTCCTGGTCATGACTGAACTCACAACCTTCTGGCTGCAGTACAGCAGTTTAACCACTGTGCCACCAGGGCTCTTCAAGTTATCTTCTTGATCCAAAAATGAGAGTTTCCCAGATTTTGACAATATTCTGGCCAGGTTGGGGGCCCTCAAAACAGAAAAGGGGGAGTCAGTTGACCTATGTCTAGGACCTATGACAACACTATGGATAAGAGATCTCAAAAATGTCCCGTGCTTCCTTCATAGAGCCAATTTATCTCATTTTTTGCTCTTCCTCTTTCCTGCTGCCTTCCTCCTTTCCCAGCATTATTTTCTTTTCAAAGAGTCTTGCCTTCTCATGATATGCCCAAAGTAGAACACCTTCATCTTCATCATTTTTGCCTCCAAAGACGGTTCAGGGTTGATTTGCTCTAGGGCCCACTTATTTGTCTTTTAGTCCAGGGTATCTGCTGAGCTCTCCTACAGCACCATATTCAAATGAATCTTTCCCCCCTGTCAGATTTCTTTCCTGTTCAGCTTTCAAATCCATACGTGGTGATTTGGAACATAATAGCCTGAACGATCTTAGTTGTGGTCTCCAGTGACACATCCTTACACTTATTGATGTTTTCTAATTTCTTCATTGCTACTCTTCCAATTATCAGTCTTCTGATTTCTTGGCTGTAGTCCCCATTTGGACTGATTATTGTACTAAAGCACGGGTGGCCTGCCTCAGATGCAACTGTGGCTGCAATTGCCAGAAGCCCAAGTAAGCATACCTGCTGATCAGGGCTGCTGGGAATGGAAGTCTAAGAATATCCACGGCACCAGGGTTAGCCACCCCAGTACTAAAGTATACAGTACATTAGAGAGCACCTAGGTAGACCAAGAGGGTGGGGTTTGAGTGCATGGTAAAAACAGATGACTTCTTAATGGCTCACTTGTTTGCTTTAGAACAATGACAGGAGAAAGGAACATCATAGTTCCTGTTAGCATTGGTTGAAGAAGAGAAAGTTCATGACCTGGAGCAAAGTGCAAGCCAACTTTGGAAGGTGTGGAGCCTAGCTTTTCAGGTGGCACCATGGCAGAGGATGCCAATAGTGATGAGTGTTTCACACTTACACCAGATGCAACATCAATAGAATGGCCATGGAATCCTTGGTCTCTCTATATATGGCTAGCATGATAGGCTCAAGTGGTGCATGTATGGGCTGGACTGTCTCTACTTGCTCAACAGGAAGTTTTCAAGTTAGGTTATTAATATCAAGGTCTGCAGGGCAGGTGAGTAGTAAATGAGAATGTGGCGTTATCCAAGGTATCCACATAACAAGGTTTCCTATATCATATAACATCATACAATCTCCTTTGGAAACAATGGCATTCCAATGTTGGAAAAGTGAGTTTGTGGATGTTTATTTTTATTTTTATTTTATTATTTTTTTTGGGGGGAGGCAGATAAGAAGGACAAGAAGGAGAAAGACAAGGATCGGGTTAGACACAAAAAGCTAGCTATGCCTGGGAGCAATTGGCTTTTCGCAATGGTTATTTTATTTATGCAGCTGTTATAGTTTGACTTTGCTTTAAACAGCTTTATCTTTGCTCCAGTGTGGCAATACAATATATGTTCACTTTTCCAGGTTCAGCTTGGCTTCTTTACAATGAGGCTTTTCTCATGAGGGCACCCATTCACCTTACAATGCAGTAGAACAGTGGTGGCAAACCTATGGGCACATGTGCCAGAGGTGACACTCAGAGCCCTCTCTGTGGGCACTGGTGCGGTCATCCCAGCACAGAATTTGCCCCGCCCCTTTGCCCAGCTGCCCAATGGGAGTGCTTCCTCCCTCCCCCAGCACAAAGTTCACCCCAGCACTCTGCCCAACAGCCCAATGGGAGTGTTTCCTTCCTCCCCTGTTGCTGTGTTAGTACTTTGAGATAAATAAGTGGTTTTTGGGTTGCAGTTTGGACACTCGGTCTCTAAAGGGTTTGCCATCACTGCAGCAGGATGAGCCTCAGATGCAACTGTGGCTACAATTTAAGTCCCTCTCCCTTCAAGACCAGTGCAAGATGATAGTGCTCTGTGTGTACTAGTCCATATTTATTCACTAGATGTACTAGAGAGCCAGAGGTGGTAAGCTGCAAGGTTACAGAGAGGCTTGTGGCAAGAAGCTACAAGGAGAAGTTCCTACTGCAAATGGGCCCTAGTCCTACCTTAATAGATAGGTAGGATGGTTAACAGACTACCCAAGGTGGAAAGAAGTGGGTTTGTCGCCTGGTTTTCAGTTTAGGTTTCAAATTCCTTATATTGGGAGCATAGAGCCTTCTTAGTCAAGAATTTGCATTCAGCTCAGTGTTCGGAAGATATGGTTAGGGCTAAGAGCAAGAAATAACTTGATGAGAGATGCATCATAGGCTGTTTAACAAGTTTCTTATACCAAGACTATGGATTTTCACCACCAATGTTTGTGCCCAAGAAGATAGTGGGGGAGTATGGGCTCATGCATCTTACCCAACTGAACACTCAGTGAACAACATTAGCCCTCGTGTGTTAGGTACAGTGAAATATATTTTGGAAGGAGCTGTGGAAATGGTTAAGGAGTAGAGGCTGGGTGCAGAATTGGCTCAATGTGACACGAAGTCAGTTTGCTGGCTCCTGCCAGTACAGCTAAAGGATTTTGACTTGATGAGATTTAGATCTCATGGACAGTTTTTCATAGCATGCCCTACCCATCCTGTTGAGTTTTTGAAACATCCTTTTAGAATGGGGTCTCAGAGTTCATAAAGGATTAATGTGCACTATTCATTGTTTAGAATATTTATATTCTCTGGGAAAACTGGTCAGGGGAATTTCAGGCTTTGTTAGAGAGTTTTTTCTTTTATTTTGACCAGGGGCATCTAGATCCATTTAGCTGAGGAAAAGACTGAGGGCTCAAAGATAGTGTTAACCTTTTCAGGAACCAAATTAGATAAAGTAGATCAGAGTTATAGTCTACCATTTGATACACTGGAAATGTTAGACAGAGGGCTGCTAGTTTTGGGTTTGTAAGAAAATTACCTTATTGGAGTCACAAGAGTTAATGAGCCATTTGATCTTTGCTTACAAGATGGTTACCCCAGGTATGGCATTTCTAAAGAAATTGCATAAGGCTAGAAAGAGTCTGCAGTTCCCACATCATAAGATTGCAAGTCACAGCAGGTATTAGAGTTGACCTGGAAAGGTTATTGCTAGAATATAATGATGTTTCCTTTTGGAAAGCAGACCTCTCCAAATACAAGGGTGATCTGCAGGGTTTAGTATATATTTTACAGGCAGATGGCATACAGTTATGGCTGACCAAATAAAAGAACATAGGGATTATTAAGAATCTCACATTCCTAGGAAAGTGGTTTGTTTTTAGGCAGGTCATCTGGCCAATGTGGCAGAGCTCCTTTGGTGTGACAACATAGATACTGTGCACATCATAAACTTCTTGACAGCCAAATCACCAACGGTTATGGATCTAGTGAGGTCCTTTAGATGGTACTGTCTACCGAACAATCTACTGTTTTGGCCACTTCACATGGTATTGCAGGTACCGTGCTAGTTCACTCCATTGCTGTAAAGAGACACCCCTTTTCAAACATAATGATTTTTAAGCATATCTTTCCCAGCTCTGTGTAGAGCCTGTAAAAAGACTCCTTCATATATTGGATATGGTGTCAATAATAATAATAATAATAATAATAATAATAATAATAATAATAATAATAATAATAATAATAATAATAATAATAATAATAATAATAATAATAATAATAATAATAATACTGTTATTTGAAAGCCCAGCTACATTGTAAACTGCAGGTTCCAATTACTAGTAATACATAGCTTGCACGAAGCTATAAACTGGCCCTGGTTATAGATTGTGGCTATGGAGTACGCTGTTTCTAAACGTGGAGGGTCTATCCAGCCATTGTGAACCTGGTAGACTTTTCTTCTCTTAAAGTGATCTAAATGAAAGGCACTGAATAGAGGTTTGATTATTCACAGATATGTCACTTCTGAAGGAGGAGGTTTTGGAAAATATGCCCAGACCAACTGGGACTTCATAAAAGTATTGGCTCTTGCTCAGTTTCTCACTTCTTAGCTGTTCACTAACCTTGAAATTAGTTTGAGAAACCTGCCCTAAGATACTGGCGTATGTTTTTATTTTCACTTCATGTGTAGTTTTTAAACAGACAGGTTAGTATGTTGCGGGGGAGGGTGGTATTCATCTTCATTTCCTACATTTCTCATGTGGCATTGCTAATACAGTACTTCATTCCTTCTCCCTTTCATTGCTGGATACACTAAATCAGACCATCTGTTACCTTGACATCAGGGGCATCTTCCAATGTTAACGCCTCCCCCACACCCTGCCACAGGTCTGGGAGAATTAGCAATATATTGTACTCTGCTATACAGTTAGAATGATGAAGTGAATCAGTAGGATAAAAGAGGCTTCCCAATTCTGAAGATGCCATCTTCAATGTTCTGGTCATCATAAGACCATGAGAAGAGCTTTACTGGGTTTGGTTTACAAGAACTACCAGTGCTTTCCACCTCTGGAGAAGTCTCACAAGCAGGGCATTGGCAGGGATGGCTTTTTGCTGCTGTTTGTCTCAGTCATACTGTAAAAGAAAGGGAAAGCATGTAAGCAAGAGACCAGGCAAGCACAGAAGCACTATAGTATTCATGTTGTGCAAACATAGCCTTACTTTCATTCTCCATAAATGGCAATATATGAAAGCCTTACAGTTTCGAATTGCAAACAAATCATCTTAACTGAACACAATTTTCATTTGAAAACAAGCTGTGAAGTTTACTGCTGAAATCTTCCCAGGGAAAATGGCCCTGTGATTTATAAGTACTGTAGGAAGGAGAAGCAATTTGCAAGGTTCCCCATGAATAATGCAGGCTGACAATGGCACTCAATGAAATCATGGTGAAAATGAAGTCCCCTAAAGCCTCTTCATGAGTATATATAATATACACGCGTGGATATATGAATGTGTTTTAATTTAAATAATTTATCAGGAGCATGGAAATTGCAGAAAGAGTCACTGATCAATGATTATTGTTACCATTAACTCCACAAGAAATCTCCTTAATGAATAAAACACATTAACGCTCATGAATATGGAAGATGATTTTGAAGAGTGTCTGTAAAAACCAGAATTAGGCTGGACTGATCCTATGGAAATGTGTCCTACTCACAGATTCACATGACCCAACTGAGGAAAATGTAGAACGTTAGTCAATTTGCAGGATTTGTACTATATGCCCACATTTTATATTGTGAGCAGTAACAAAGATGAAGACCAGAAGGAAGAGAAAGCAATTTCTCTACCAAAAAACCCTCTACATTATAGTGCTGACCCAATGTTTCCCCTGATTTATTTTAATTAATCACTTATATATAGGCAACAAAGGAACAAAATTCAATGAAACAATGACAGGAGTGTTACACGTAGAACAGCATTATACCCTCAACTAATAATAACCAATAGCGCCTCTATTGCGCTTAACAAACATCTGCATCAAGAGAGTGTTGTATCTGGGTCATATCTCCTTCCAAAAATCTGTGTGACACATAGATAGCTTCTGAGCTTACTTGTTGCTTGTATATTCTGTAAAGAGAAACCATATTCCAAAAAACCTTTCTTGCCCCTAGTCACCTTACAACACAAATCTTATATTTTGTCTTACAACACAAATCTCCTGTTCTACATTTTATTTGCTCATGTTTTGGTATTCCTTCTGAGGTTCTCTATCTTAAGTTACAAAGTAGGGATAGTTGAGTTGGCAAAAAATAAACTCCAAGTTCTATTTGTGATGCTTTTATGAGGGTAATGAAAAAGCACTCAGAGATGCACACACTTGGGAGAAATTTTCATTTTACCAGGTGAGATGTTAAATGTGAGCAGCAGGGAGAACTGGAAGATGGAGGAGGTCAAGCTAAATCTGCTTGTTATCCAGGATGTAATGGAGGAGATTGTAGTAGGAAAAGGAATGGATTTCATCACCTTATCTAGTGTTGCAGGGCTTCAACTGAGATAAGCCAAAGACTCATTGGGGACTGGAAACTTAGAAAAACATTGGCTGGAATCCAGTCAGCACAAGTTACTCCATGCAACTCCAATTATATCATCAATTGTGGCTTTTTTTTTGGGGGGGGGGAGGGAATTACAACCTTCCTATCCTCCATCTGAAGAAGGACTGCAGTGGTTCAAGTGGCTAAGACATTGATTGGAAGGCGGTAGGTCAGCAGTTCAAGACCCAAATACTGCAGGACGGAATGAGCTCCTGTCTCTGTCCCAGCTTCTGCCAACCTAGCAGTTTGAAAGCAAGAAAATCCAAGTAGATAAGTAGGGACCACTTTGGTGGGAAGGTAAACAGCATTCTGTGTGCTCCAGTATCTAGTCATGCCTGCCACATAACCACAGAAACGTCTGCAGAAGCAAACAACGCTGGCTCTTCGGCGATGAAACAGAGATGAGCACTAAACCCTAGAGTCAGATATGACTGGCTTTTGAGCAAGAGTGACTTTTACCATTACCCCCCATCTGACTCTGTGGATCATGAGAAATGGGAGTGCCTCAGCAGTTGACTATCCTGATGCATAACCTATATTGTAGACAACAAGCAATTATTACGACAGAATATGGAGAAACAGAAAGGTTTCCTAAAGGCAAAGGTGTCAAACAAAGGATGCATTCTATCCCCCTAACTTTTCAATCTGTACGCAGAACATACCATATCAAGGAGGAGTGGAAATTGGAGGAAGTAAAATCAATAATTTAAATTATGCAGATGACACCATCTTACTGGCAGAAAACAGCAATGGCTTGAAATGACTTTTACTGAAAGGAAAGAAGAAAGTGCCAAAGAAGGAGCTCTGCTGAACATTAAAAAGACAGAAATAGTGTCCACAGAACTACGCAGCTTTAATGTTGAGTTGAAGAAATTGAAATAATTTTTTATACCTTGATTCAATCATTGATCCAAATGGAGACTGCAACCAAGAAATTAGAAGACTGAGACTGAAAAACAACGAAGAAATTAGAAAAGATTATCAAGTACTTTATAAGGACAAGTCGGTATAAATCAAGGCCAAGATTATATTGTATTCACTATTATATTCCAGATCATTATTTAGGAGAGTGATAACTGCACAGTAAAGATAACTATCATGAAAAATGAATCATATTAAATATGGTATTGGATGAGAGCTTTGCAGACAACCCTGGACTACCAGAAGAATGGTAGTAAATGCAGTGGATTGTGACAGTAGAAACAATGGCAGAGAAACCATCTCCTCTACTTTCCTCTTCTCGCTTTTTTCATATTATTCTAGCACATAGCACTGGAGAGTATCCATGCTGCAGAACTATGTCACATAATAAATTAAACAACAACAAAAGGAGAGTTGAGTTGTTTTTGACCACAGAATGACAGAAAGGCAGGCAAAAAGAGAGGAGCATCAATAATCAAAAAGGGGAGAAACTGAAGTGATCTGAAGCTCCATGAAGATCCTTCTCATGGGAGAAGAAATGTTCCCCATGTGAATGGAAAGAGTGCTCACACGTGAGATAATATAGATTGCACTGAAAAGAAGAGTCTTTTTAAATGTGATCTAGATCATTCCAGATTCCCCCGTCTAGTCATGCCCTGAGGGTTTCATATTTTGGGCACATCATGAAAGATAAGATTATCCTCATCTTCCACAAAAATGTATTGAGTAAGCAAAGCTAAGCCTTACTTAGTACTTAGCATTTTGCCCACAACATGCTAGGTCCTCATTTTACTGACCTGGGAAGGATGGAAGGCTGAGTCAATCTTGAGCCCTCATCAGGGTCAAGCTCACAACCCTTTGGTTGCAGAACAGCAGTTTAACCACTTCGCTACCAGGGCTCATTAGCCATGAACTAAATCAGGGGTTCCCAACCTAAGGCCGGTGGGCCAGATCTGGCCCATGGCACCATTTCATGTGGGCCACTACCCCTCCAAGGGCATTTGAGAAACAAAATGGCTGCTCCCTTTGAAGCTGTTGGGACAAAATGGCCACCTCCACCATGCAGGCAGGGAAAAATGGCAGTCCAGCCCCGAAAGCTGACTGAGAGAGTGTGACCCTTGAAAAGATTGGGAGCCCCCGAACTAAACAGTCAGCAGAATAAGCAGGAAACACAATGGCCTAAATCCATGATGGTGAACCTTGGCACTCCAGATGTTCTTGGACTTCAATTCCCAGAAGCCCAAGCACCCTGTGAATCCACACGAATGGGTCTACTGCAATTCATCCGGCCCGTGCTGCCCTTGTCGCTCCCAGAAGCGGAAGTAAAATGCACCTGTACAGTTGAAGGGTTAACCCAGAAGAGCCTTAACTGTATGGGCACATTTTACTTCTGCTTCTGGGAGCGACGCGGGCAGCATGGGCCAGATGAATCACAGTAAACCCATTCATGTGGATTCACAGGGTGCTCGGGCTTCTAAGAATTGAAGTCCAAGAACATCTGGAGTGCCAAAGTTTGCCATCACAGGCCTAAATTGTGTTGTGCAATGGCTATGATAGCAGCAGCAGCAAACTGCCACTAATTAAAGGCTTCCTTTGGCAGTTTTGAGTTGCCCATGGCTTTACTGCATTATGTGCTCCTGTAAAGCACTTTTTATCAGCCATGATTTACCTTTCATCAGAGACAATTTGCCACTGGTGATTACATCTTCCCCATTGCACACGCAGAGCTGTGCATCAGGATTTTACCCAGTACTGTATTTTTAAGGAGATAAACTTCTGGAACTGTTCCACAGTACCTGCATGCATCTGCTCACGATTCCAAAAAGGAGTATCACTCAAAACCCACAGTTTTGTGAGGAATGCACTATGTCCTAAACTATATCAGTACCTCTTATCTATCTTTTCAGCCATCACCAGCAGGAAAAACAAAAGCATAACAGACTGCTAAGACTTACTCTCAACCCAGAGCAGGAAACTGCAGTGAAATGCAGCCAATAGCCTTACTTTCAGTGTTTCAGGTTCTCAGCCCATCATCATTGGGGTGAGTGATGATGGATAGTGGCAAAAGGGTGTTTGTAAAGGCTTCAGCACTGATAAGCCATCAACTGTGAAGAAATTGAAACTGACTTCAGACACCCTATAATTCTGTTCGCTATGCATGGCAAATGGAAACATTTCAGCATATCTGTGTCTTCGATAAACACCAATATTAGTATGATTCAGACATGCCAAAGCTAAATGTACACCTAAAGGACAGAACTACTAAACTGGAAAGGAAAACTGCACCACCTGTAATTTTCATTCTCACCAAGTATAAACAGTAAATTCCCTATGCTTGTAATTTAAATAGTAATCTGATAGTTTAAATAGTCTTCTTTGGAATATCAGCTAAATTGGACCAATAAAATTGTCTGTAAAGTACAAAACCACTATGGTGCTAAGCTGCAGGTATAAACCATGTAGAAACCTCTGCATGAGGATCCATTAGCTATGCATAGTTACCTTTGCCTCAAGGTAAAGTAGAAATGGAGGAGAGAAAGCCAGAATGGCACAGCTATATATTTTGTAGAGAAACACTGAAGGTCAGAACACGACTGTCTGAATGGAGAAGACTAGGTGGAAAGAGAAAATGAGGCAATTATTGAAGGGGAAAAAAGTTTTAGGTCAGAAGCCAACAGGAGACGATGAGAGATGGAAGTCCTGAATGTGAATGAGCTGGTGTATAAACAAAGAACAAAGTATACCTGAAAAAGAGTTCCATACATTTTAATTTCAAAGGCCTTTACCTGGCAGGAATGTTCATGCCATGATTAGAATGATGACAGCTTCAGTGCATTGAATTTTCAACATGACAGTCCTGCGTTATCCAGTTTTCCATTTCTGACATGGATACAGTCTTCTTTATTCTAATCAGCAGTGCTTTGTGTTCATTCAGTGTACCAAGGTTATTGCTGTGCACGGAGTAGCACTCAGTCAAGGTAATTTCAGTTCCATTATTACTCATTTTTTTGTATGTTTTCTTTCCAAATGTTTAATTTTTTCCCCCAAAGTCCAGTGGGCTGCAAATTACTATGCTAAAAACCATTAGAAAGCCTCTTTAAGTTGTCAGATAATTTCATAAACCCTATGTATCCCATGGGACATATCCAAATGAATTACAAAGCCCTTGGTGCAGAGAGGCCATGAAAAGTTTTTGTTTGAATGATAATATTACTGACAGAGTATAGACAGTCATCTGATAAACATGGAATTTTAGAAAATAAAGTTGAAAGCTGCTCTGAAAGCAGCTGAAACAAATAAATCACTTGGAGCAGATAGGATGATGTTAGTTCAAGCAACAGAGGTTGAATCTATCAAAATCCTAACAAGAATATATGAACAAATGTGCAAAGCAAAACAGCATCACTTTGGGTCCAATTCTCTTGAGCTCAAAGGGCCAATCAAATATACATTTCAATCCCACAGAAAGGAGACCACAAAGACTGCAGTTACCACAGGACTGTCACAATAAGTTTATTACAAGGAAGTGATGCTTAGGATTTTATAACAAAACATTTTGGCTTGACTAGATAGTCAAATTGGAATTGGCAGGGCCATGCTAAATAGTGTTGGTTGATTCAGGTCTCATAGAGGTGTGTGGTACAATCCTTGCTGCCACGTGCAAGGATCAGATGATTTCAACTCAAAAAACCACACATTAACTCAGTCCTTAACAATATTGTTTTCCTTCAAACGGAAAGATTTCTAAATATTATTGAGCAGCTGGCTTAATGATTTTAAGAAATGGAAATCTTCTCATTGGGCTGGGGAGAGAAGAAGATTTGCATTTCTATTTGGGTGTTGCTAATGTATCAGAAATTCTCTGGAAGTTTATTTAAGCCATGTCAAATGATCGTTGATACCTTGTGTCCTGTTAGCAACCATAACAAGAAATGCTTAACAATCTTGATTTTTTTTTTCTTTTAAAGGGCAACAATATTTCCTTTACAAGAGAAGGGAGGGACAGCTAGGCAACCTCTTAAATTTCATGCCAGTGAGCACACCCTCCTGAATTGAACCAAAATAGAGTGATCCTTCATGCAACTAAAAAAATCAGTAACTCCTGACAAGGACACAAATAGATATGGATAGGTTCATGCTGGCACTTATGGTGTCTGGTTACAAAAAAGGAGGAGCCAATTAGCCATTCCCAAGTGTGTGTGCATGTGTGTGTGTGGGGGGGAGAGCTAGGAAAATACCTGTGTAGTCACCCTCTTTGTTACTATACATGCCATGAGAAATGACTGGTGTTCAAGATGGATTCAGAAAAAGAAGAGGCATTAGATATCATATTGCAGACACTAGAATGTTCCAAATAATTCCTGGGAAAACCCATCTGGCTTTTACTGATTGTAGAAAGCTTATGACTTTATGAAATCATAGATTCTTCTTTTAAAAATGACTGTGTCACAACATTTGGTTGTCCTAATACATAACCCATGGCCAACTTTGGTGCTTCAAGTGTTCTTGAACTTCAATTCCCAGAAGCCCTGATCAGCAGGTATGTTGACTTGGGCTTCTGATTGAAGTCCAGGAACACCTGGGACACCAAGATTGACCACTCCTGGAATAACCCGTAGCAGTGATGGCCAACCTTGGCACTCCAGGCATTCTTGGACTTCAATTTCCAGAAGCCTTGATCAGCAGGAGTGCTGACTTGCCAACACTGACCTATACTCTGGATAAGAAACTATGATTTGATAGCTGTGGGGAAACAGAATGGGTTTTAACTGGTAAGTGTGTCAGAGATAGGGGGATTTTATTTCTGTGTTGTCAATCTATGTTAGATGTGTTGAGAACATATTGTACAGAACTGAATGTAGATTTAATTCAAATGAATAAAAACCAAAAATTAGTAGAAGCATCAATAATCTAAGATACTCTGGTGATATTATATTATTGACAGAAAATACCAATGACTTGAAATGACTTCTTGAAATCTCCTGGGAAACTCTTGGAACAGGACAGTTTGAGAGCATGAATGGGCCTGGATCTGGCAAGACAACTCCAGTTTAGATGATGTTTCTGCACAGTTTGAATTATCAGTGCAGCACCTCATATTATGTTAGGTGAACATTCCTATTTGACTCGGAGGTCTTGCAGACCCTCACATATTCTGTACCAAAGTCTCCCTAAACTCTGCAAATGCATTCAGCTACATGTACTCATGGTGTCCCTGTGACTAGCAACCCACTGAACTATACCTGCTCTCCTTATAAAACATAACTTTCCAACATTCTCTTGGAGGCCGAAGTGGGAGCTGTCTCGTTGAAACCAAAGGGATTTAATTATGTTTATCATTAATGAGATGCCAACAACTTGGGTGTGCAATATAGAAATATACATAAAACTGCCCTAGTTCCCACAATTATTTTTGATAGTGTATAGCTGTTAAAATCTTATTTTATGCCATATTTCACATGAATAAAATGTCTGAGAAAGTGCATTCTTCCTCAGGGAATGCTAACAGCACAGCAAGATGAAAAGTTTTAGAATCCCAAATATTAATTTCAAAGATTTAACAACTACATAGCATTTTATTAACGTGCACCCGCTACCATGCATAAATGAATGAGAAACCTGTGGAGCTTTGCTGTGCTTGGTTGTGGAAAGAGTCACCAGGAGCATGAATATTATGCCTTGGGAGAGGGGCCAACCTATATCACCCAGAATTGCTTAGCTGATGTGGTTGCATACCATGCGACTTGACCAGCTTTGGGCATTGTGCATGGTTCCAGAATGGCAACAGAATGAGTGACAGATTAAACATTTCTGAATGCTTTACACCTACTAATCCCTGGAAGGGTCATCATAAACTGGAAGTGACTTAATGGTACACAGTGAAATAAATGAATGACAAAAAGCCTGAGCAAGGATAGGGCATTAGTCCTCTAGAGAAGGGGTTCCCAAACTTTTTAGGCCAGTCACGTGGTTCCGCACAAATGGGTACAAGTATTAAAACACAATTAGGATTAGCAGTCAGAATGAAACTAAAGAAGCAGCTTTGCAAAAGGGGAAAAAACCAGAAGACTTCTACTGATCTTTGCTATTTTTGTTTCTATGACAAACATCAGGTCTGTGACAAACATCACAGAAGTGGAAGTAAAATGCACCCATGTATGTGCAAAATGCTGCCGTAAATGCACCCGTGGCTGACATAAACGTTGGTGCATTTACAGCAGCATTTTGCACACGCACAGGCATATTTTACTTCCACTTCCAAGAGCACCGAGGGTGATGTGGGCTGGATGATTTGGCATTGCAGGCTGGATCTGGGCCACGGGCTGTAATTTGGGAACCCCTGCTCTAGAGGAGCGTCATATCATCATGGAATGTTAGTTACTGAGATTTACAGCTGCAGCTCATTTTCATACCCACAAGGTTTTAAACTGGGGAAAACTGCACCCCAAATGATAGCTGCAAAGCAGCTTAGAAATTTGGGATGTTTTCCCCACTCCAAGGCAAAAAAGAGGCTAGCCCACAAAGTGACATTTTGCCATCAGCTTCTGTTGGGGGGTAGGCATAGCACAGAGTTGATTTAACCATGCTCAGTTTCTCAAACAGCCTCTTTGATCATTTTGGATCTGACAACCCACCCACTCACCTCTTGTTCCAGAGTACTCATGTGGGTTGCCGTTGAGGGGCCGGATAGGAATTTTTTAACCCAATTCCCAGATTGGCATTGAGCAGTGATGGGATGTTACAGGTCCGCATCAGTTCGCCAGAACCGGTAGTAACTTTTTCTAGTGTCCCCGAGAACCGGTAGCGGCTTTTGGAGGGAACTACCTCAGGGGCTTACGCTTTCGTCAGTTCCCCCACTGCGCATGCACGCCAAGCGCTTGGTGTGCATGCATGCCTACAGCGCTTGGCGTGCATGTGTGGCCTCCTTGCTGTCTTCCCAAGCAGGGAGGAGGAAGAGAAGCTGCTAGCTGCTATTTATTTAATATTTATTATTTTGATTTTTTTTAAAAAAAAAAGTCACATGACCAACTTTGGCCCTGCCCACCAGGACACATAGTCCCGCTCATGGCATTGGCTCCACCCACAAATTAGGCTCCACCCACAAATTAGGCTCCACCCACAGTGTGGCAGTAAAAAAAATTGACACCCCACCACTGGCATTGAGGGAACTGGGTAGTTTTTTGCCTATCCTACTCTGGCTTGTCAGCTACCGATTTGAGGTAGGTGGTGATAAATAGGTTACAATTAGTTGGTGGGTAGTGCTGGGTGGATGGGGTTAGCAGTAAATCCTCAGGGCGTCTATTGATAAGGTGGCACTGATTGCCTGGCAGGATCTGTGCAAATTCATTGGGTATTCAGGGCATACCATGAAATAGCTTTGGGGGACATCCAACTTATGTTTGTGCAAACAGAGTTGGAAATGAACCCAAGATTGTTTCCCAGAATAACAGTCAGCCTGGACAAGAAACATGCTGACAAGAAATGCCCTGCACAGGGGCAAGGATTCACCTGTCCGGTACAGAGAGGGGTAGACTAGCTTCTCCTGCTCTGGTTTCAGGTATAGCACTACCAGTCGCCACCACCACCACCACCACACAAGTTAGGAGTTAATAAATTTAAATAAAATTGTGGCCCAAGCCTTTTGACCATATTGAATGTGTCTCATCTCTCTATTTTGTAGAGTGGTAGGAAGACCTCGGTTGCAGAGGAAAAAAGCAGACGTCAAAACAGGCAGATTTGGGACGGTTTTGAAAATTCCTCACACATTTAAACTGGCACGGATCCCTCCAACAGAAGTTAACCTCAGGGTTATTCACTACTTTGAATTTAATTTAAATAAACAAACTGTGTTGCAGAATTACAGCATTTTTTTAAAAAGCCCTGAAGATAAACTCATGACAATGCAAAAACCTGATGTTTGTCATAGAAACAAAAATAGCAAAGATCAGTAGAAGAATTCCTCTGAGTGTCTTTTTTTTTCCTTTTGCAAAGCTGCTTCTTCAGTTTCATTCTGACTGCTAATCCTAACTGTGTTTTAATATTTGTACGCCAAAAATGGCAGATAACATTCTGTTAGCAAAGGAACGCCTGCTATACTCTTACATTGTTAACGAGTCCAAGGAAGTAGCTGTCAAATGTTCAATCTCTAAATCAGCTATGGCCAGACTTGACTAGGCCCCAGATGTTGTAACACTATGATTCCGAGAATCTGTGCTAGCTAAGGTTCCTGGGATTTATAGTCCAGCAACATCTGGGATTCCTTAAATTGTGGTAGTTTCCTGGTACTTTTTTGTTGTTGTTCAGTCGCAGAGTTGATTCCAACCCCCATGAACCCATGGACCATTGCACGCCAGGCACCCCTATCCTCCACCCACCCAGCTCTGTGCCCATTGCATCAACAATACCATCTAGCCATCTCATTTTCTGCCTCCCCCTTCTTCTTTGCCCTTGACCTTTCCCAGCATCAAAGCTTTCTCAAGTGACTCCTCTCTTCTCATTTGATGTCCAAAGTACTTTAGCTTCATCTTTACTATTTCACCTTTCCAAACAGCAGTCAGGGTTGATTTCTTCTAAGATCAACCTATTTGTTCTCTTTGCTGTCCAGAGTCCTCTCAAGTAGATTGAAAGGATAGAAGGTTTATATAGAACTGAGTCCATATTGGAACACCGTTAATGTTTACTTGTTCCAAGCTTAAGCTTGCAAGACAATAAATGTGCCTGGCAGATTTGCCTGTAGCTGTTGGAGACAGAAGGACGACGAACATGATAAAATGAACCTGCTCGACTGCAGAAGCAGCCAGCAGTGTGATTTATTTATGAAGTCACAACCAAATCATCAGGCTTTACAGCAACCCGCAAAAGTTGATATCAGGAGGCCTCTGCATGACTAACTCTCCTGAGAATCTTAGATGGATAAAATGCTAGCAAAGCTGAATTTATATTTGCTAATTAAGTGAGCAGTTAGGCAAATTAATGCCAAGAGAGGCAGCAGACCCTGCAACATGGCAACCCACCAACTGTCTTCACTGCTTCCACAACCCAGTTTGCTTCGGAGACAGTAAAGTTGTCCTCTTTTTTTTTGTCATGTAAACAAGCCAGGGTATCCTGCTATGGTAATAGAGTAGACCATACTGCCAGCAACTCAATGCTGACAATCAGGCGGTGATTAACTAACCTAACAATCCTGAGGACTAGTGGCCTTGGGTGGCAAATTCCACAGGAAAGGGTGATGGTCCCCAAGTGGATTAAATCCCACCTGGGTACATCTTGATGGAGGGCAGCAGCCTCATCAATACTGGCCTGGGTCAGAGGAGGACGTTGCATGCAAAAAGGGCTCAGGATCAGAAAGTGAGTCACAGAACTGGATCAGTGGTACGGGTGTCACACTGTGATGTGGAGGGCAAATGAAAGGCCACCACATTATATTCTCAAAACAATCTTCATGGCTGATTGCCATGATGATTGCCAATATTCAGAATCAGATATGGCACAAAAAGAGGAAGAAACAAGACACGTGTGGGATAACATGTGAAAACCACATTCCTGGAAGGAAAAAAAACCCACTTTGTTCATGTGGGAATGTAGTAGTGAAAGAATTTGCCCCTTTTGTACCTGAGCAAATTGAAAGAGAGTCATGAACCTTGTTTTTAAGTATTATAGTTTCCTAATGCTGGGAAAAGAGCAAGACAAACATGAGATAGACCAGTGATGGCAAACTTTGGCACTCCAGCTGTTCTTGAATTTCAATTCCCAGAAGCCCAAGTAATCACTCCTGCGGATCAAGGCTTCTGGTAATTGAAGTCCAAGAACACCTGGAGTGCCAAGGTTCGCCATCACAGAGATAGACAGACTCTGTGAGGGAAGCTACAGGCTCAAATATACGAACGCTGAGCAGGGTTGTTGAGGACAAAATGTTTTGGAGAGCTCTCACCCATACGGTCACCATAAGTCAGAAACAACTTGATGGTACGTAACAGCAGCAAATGCTCCTCACAGACTTCCAGGCTACTGAGTCTCCTCATAAATGATGTCTTTCCCTATATGTTGTTTACCAGTAAAGAAGCAGAACTTTTGCTACTACAAAAGTGGGAATTTCTCAGTAGGGAGTGCAGTGTGGCTCCCAAAGACCTAATAGTATCAACTAACCCTGGAGCAAGCAACAAAAACTATACTGCCCATGATGTTCAGTGAAGTTGAACTTGCTTTTCCATGTAATTCAGGTATGTTGTCTGATTGAGAAGTCAATTCACTCTACAATCTAAATACAGTATTCCTATTTAATCCCATTTTGGGCTATGCAGAAAACCATGGGAAGCCTCCAGTTTGGAAATGAATCCACGGGTTCTTCCAGCTTTTGAATTGTCAGATTCGAGCTGATGAAGCCTCTTTTGTATACTAGGATAATTATTTGTTTGTGGCATCAATGATTTGATGGCACCCCTGCCATTTATCTTGGAAGAAGCACAAAAGCTTTCCAGCTTTCTTCTTTCTAAAAAATCAACTAATAGTGCAGTCCTATACATGTCAGATATGTACAGTACCTTTAACTTAATGGCGCTCACTCCTAAGTAATTGGTAATAAGATGTAGGATAGCCTGGAAGATAAAATGACTGTGGACAACTCTTTTAGAGAAAAACAGGATTCCATGTGCAAACAGGATTCACAAGGTCAATGGGTCACTTTATAACTGTAACAGTTATTTTCTTTGCCATCCTTGGTGTTGGCACCTGAAAATGCATGTTCTGGTAATGAGGACTGTAGAGCTTTAGGAAACACACTCAGCTAGGTAATGAGGTCCTAAACCAGTGGTGGTGAACCTATGGCACACGTGCCAGAGGTAGCAGTCAGAGCCCTCTCTGTGGACACTCATCCAGTCACCCCAGTACATAATTTGTCCCATCCCTCTGCCCAGCAGCCCAGTAGGAGCACTTCTTCCCTTCCCCCAGCACAGAGTTCACCCAGCAGCCCAATGGGGACATTTTCTTACTCCTCTGTTGCTATATTGGGACTTTGCGATAAATGTGTGGGTTTTGGTTGCAGTTTAGGCACTTGGTCTCTAAAAGGTTTGCCATCACTGTCCCAAACTGTTTAGGGCTATGTATGTTAAAACTAACACCACATGGCAAGCAAAATGGAGCCAGTGTAGCTAGTTGAGGATTAGAGTGATACATTCAAACCTACTCACCCTACATATCATCCTGGCCACGGCGTTCTGGACCTGTTGCAGCTTCCGTATCAATTACAAGGGCAGGCCCACATAGACAGAATTGCAGTAGTCAATTCCTAAAACATTTTGGGAACCTCTGTGGTGAGTTAATAACAAGCTGTTCTGTACTATTTCTCCCCTGCCCTCTGTACTAGTGTTTCATCCAATTAGATCCCCTTCCTCATTGGAGATTCATGGCCACAGTAGGAGCTGTGACCCTGTGAGACTGGCAACAGAAGCTTGTTTGAACCTGAGGGGTAAACCATGTCATTCTTCACAGTGAGGACACCGTCAGGCCCTATGACTCTATAGTCAGAGCTGGTTATTATTCATGTTTTGTTGCTGTTGTCACTCATGAAAAGAGCTATTATGCACTGCGAATTATTAAACTGATCTTAGGGATGTTGACATTCATTTTGTTTATACAGTCTACTAGATTCAGTATGCAAAACAATGAGGGAAGTATGATATTCTAACAGCTTATGCCGTGCTCCCCCCCTTGCTCCACAGATTTTGTTTTTAAAGTCATTTTTATAATCTGTGTGAGATGCATGCTTTCAAGAATAAGGTGGATGAGATTTATAAATCAGACACATTCAGTGATTGTCTTTTGTATCAAACTAAATCTGGCCACATACAAAATAAATATTTATGAAGATGAAAATCCTTTGCCTGAATCTTAAATGGCAGTAAAAATATTCTGTGCACACTTTTCCCCCTCCTCTTTGATTGCCTTCAGCGAAAGATATTCTCCACGCTCTTTCCCTAGCTGTGCCTCCTCCCCCACCATCACTGACTCTGTGTAACATGTGCAGTGGGAAAAGCTCTGTGATTCAGGCATCTCCTACTCAGATGCAGTCTTCTTTCAACTCTGACCAAATGTTGGCCTTCAGTCTCATGAAAGGCACCCATTTCCTCTGTCCTTTCTGCACTTATCTTCCATTGCGCCTTCCATTGTAGGCTTGGAACAGGGAGGTAAAGGTTGCCCTTACTCGAAAGCCAGTCGTATCCGACTCTAGAGTTCAGTGCTCATCTCTGTTTATAACCAAAGAGCCAGCATGTGTGGATCTGCAGAAGTTTCCGTGGACATGTGGCAGGCATGACTAGACACTGGAATGCTGTTTACCAAAGTGGTACCTATTTATCTACTTGCAATTTCTTGCTTTCAAACTGCTAGGTTGGGAGGAGCTAGGGCATAGATGGGAGCTCACTCTATCATGTAGCACTTTGGTCTCAAACTGCTGACCTACCAACCTTCCAGTCAACAAGTTCATCTTCTCAATCACTAAGCCATTGCAGTCCGAACCCCAGATGCCTTACAAAGCCTACTAGTGTCTTTGGACCTGTAAGTGTCAGCCAAACCCATGCTGGGTTGGTTTCAGGGAAAAGGACAGACAGGCATGAACATTAATGAGGCTTATGAATACATTTTTTAAAATGGAGTTTACTCTCATAAAGTGCCTCAGACAGCTGTTATGTAAAACAAACTCCCCTAAATATCCATGAGAAAGTCACAGAAGTCAGTCACCCTAAGTATCGTTTTGCCCTCTGATTTGCAGGGGGAAATGGAGAAAAAGGTGAGAGTAACATGAAGGAATTGTGTTTGGAGGGGATAATATGAGATGTTCTGCAGAAATATAGATTGAATGTTTCCCACTTCCCAAAATAAATCTTTCCTACCCCCCCCCCCCAGCTGAAATAGCTGTTTGTTTCAGTTTCAATGGGCTACCCTCTAGTATGGGATAAAATTCATAGCTAAGACTTCTCTTCCCCATGTTGCTGTATAGACCTTACTATACAATTTTGATTGTGATTCTATGTTTCTGGAAAAAATGCCTGGAAATTTCAATCAGTGCAAAATGTAGCAGCCAGATTAATAACCTGGGCTATCGTGTTAAGAAAAATAAGTACATTTGTCTTGAAATTTGTTGTTAGTGCTAAACTTTACTGTCATTTAATTTGAGACTAAAACAACCTTCTTTTCCTATACAAACTCCATTCCTTCAAGGTCAGGGATGGGAAACTTTGGACCTCCAAATGTTTTAGTTTACATCTCACATTTACGACAGTCACAGATGCATTTTATGGCAGCATTTACGGTGGGGGCAGTGATGGGATGTTACCGGTTTGGACCAGTTCACCTGAATCGGTAGCGCCCATCAGGAGATGGTTGCTGGGGGGTGGTAAACCCCCAGGCGTCCGGTTCGGTCGCCTCTCTAGCCCCCCTCCGGATGTGTATTTCCAGGCAGCCAAAATGGCTACCCGGAACTGTGCATGCATCAAACCTTTATTTGATGCATGCAAATTAAAAAATAGAAGTGTGCATGCGTCAAATGGAGGTTTGACGCATGTGCAGTTCTGGGCAGCCATTTTGGCTACCCAGAAATGAAGTGCCTCTAGAAGTGGCAGCTGCGGTGGCGGCCTTTCCTTGCCATACCGTGCCGCCAGGCCGCTGCGCCACTGTGGCGGTTTGCCGCAGCACTGCCGTGGTTCCTGCCTGCCTGCCTGCCACCTGCCTAGGTAAGTGACAGGTTTGTGTTTGGGGTGGGTGGGTTGGTGGGTTGATTATGTTAATGTGTATTTTTATTTACTTTTTATTTAATTTTTTATTTTATTTTATTTGGCTCTGCCCATGACATCATGACATCGTGTTAGCTCCACCCATGATGTCATGATGTTGGGTCCGCCCATGACATTGGCTCCACCCACGGTAGGGTACCAAAAATTTTGACAGCCCACCACTGGGTGGGGGAGCACATGTCTGGCCCACTCAGCTGTCTGAGGGGGCGTGGTCCGACTCATGGTGGGAAACATTGAGAACCCCTGGATTATACCATACTTCTACTGCTTTGATTTATGTCATTTTTCTCTTCTGCATTTTATAACACTTCTGCTCTAATGCCTGTTGCTTTAGATTATTGCTTTCACATGTTGCAATCATTGTAAGTGACCTAGCTTACAGCACAATAAACCAAAAACTATGGCTCATCTCAGATAAGAGGTCATAAGATGCCAGATCATCCCTACTTGTGGCAGGAATGGCTAAACAAACTGTTGATACTTAGTCTGTGGTGTCTTTATTTTTTGGACAAACCTGACTCTCTGCCTTTTCCCTCTCAATAAACCAAAGGATTAATGCCAAAACAATAACAACACCCAACTCTTCAGTCATTTCTCTGACATACCAGGGAAAAGACAAGCCAGAGGTTACCAGTATTGTGTCACACAACTACTATCATTGCATACTGTGACTGGAGAATCTTGGCCACAAGTTACGTAGTCTGTGTAGTTCAGTGATTCTCAAACTTACCGTAGATTTCCAGATGCTCTTGAACCACAGCTCCTGGAAATTGTGGTTGGCACAGCCAACAATGATGGCTTCTGGGAGTTTTAGCCCAAGAACATCTGGGGGACCAAGCCTGAGAACCAATGATTAAGCTGATTCAACTAAACAGGATTAATTAGCTAGCATGCATGAGCATATTAGCTTGTCCTCAATAAACTGGATTTTTCTCTAATATGCCATGTTTTATTTGTTGTCAGCAGTGGTGAGTAAATACCAGCCATTTCCATTTGATCCAAATTATTTGTCTGACAGATCACAGTGTATTAACTTCAGGCTGGTTTGTAGCCTATCCAGTTCTATTTGTATCAGAATATTTTAATCTATTGGAACATACAGTCAAACCTTGCATAAAGAGCGCCTCGCATAAAGAGTAACTCGCTTAAAGAGCAGAATTTTCTCTGAATGTTCGCTTCGCTTAACAAATAAAACCAACCAAAAACTCGCTTAACAAATAAATTGGGTTCACAATCCCCACACACACACACAACTGGTCATTTACAATGTTGTTTCGCTTAAAGAGCAAACTTGTTTAAAGAGCAATCCTGTGGAACACCTTATGCTCTTTAAGAGAGGTACAACTGCATTTGGTTTTGCCCAAATAATTGTGTGTGTGTGTGGGGGGGGGAGAATGGGATAATGAGCTTTGACCTGGGATTGAGTGTACAGTATATAAATCTCAGTGCCATCAGCTGTTACTTGCCCTCCAGGCAAAACTTCTACCAATCTCCTTCTTTTCCTTCTGACATCCAATATTTTCTAGCATGACAGTCTGTGTTCTCACAATATAACCAAAGCCCAATAGCCTCAGTTTACTTTCTAGGGAGAATTCAGACCTGATTCCATCTGTTAGCCTTCTTCATTTTATGCTTTCTCATTTGAACATAAACTAGTATTTTATTGCTAGTCACAAGTGTTAGACCCATTGACTCAATGAGATCAACACTGAAGGTTGATTTATGCTTAGCAGTTGGTTCAGTTGGTCTTCTTGTAATTGACACAATAAAATATTGGCCACATCATAATATGGATAGGTTACTGGCATGATCCGTCAATGATAGACCCATTTGATTTCAATGGAATAGTTACTATTCTCACCTACAAGAAAATATTAGAAGTCTATTTTTTTTTAAGGAGAGCAGATATAGCTCAGTAGGTTGTTAGTCACAGAGACCTTGTGAACATGTCCATCTAAATGCACTAATAAGAGTTTGTGGAGGCCTTGGTACAGAACATCTGACGGTCTGCAGGACTTCCCAGGTAAGTAGGACTGTTCACTTAACATAATATGGGGAGCTGCACAGATAACTGAAACTGTGCCAGAACATCTTCTCAACTAGAGTGTCTTGCCAGCTCCATGCCTGTTTGTACTCTCCAACTGTCCTGTTGTGTTCAAGAGTTTCCCAGAAGATATTTTGTGTCACAATACTCCCCCTCCCCATGGATTCCCAAGCTCTCAGTTTTGTAAATAAAGTACATCTCTAACTCTTTTAGAAGCCACATCATGAGGTAAGACATTTAGTCCGTGATTGTCCTCTTCAACTGTTTTACAAAAATCAAATCTGTTATTTAGCCAATAGTTAGATAAAAGGATAAAGGTTACTGAGGATGTATTTTTTAAGCTACAGTGCCCATGGAATGGGGTAAAAATACAAATTGACAGAGCCAGACTGATCCCCAGGAATAGTTTGCTACCACAAAAGTCCAAAAGACTTGTTGTTAAGTTTATTTGATGATATCCTCTTTTTACTTCTCCATAAGGTGGTTTGTATTTTGTTCCCATCCAATGGAAATCTCACTGAAACATTGGAACACCTTTGGAATTTTCATAGACATTTTCCCCCTGAAAGAAAAGTCAATCTGCACAGAATTATTACATTTTCTACAGCAAGTGATATATTTTCTCTATAAGATTCCCAACTTCAACCCATGAAGAATTGCTACTGCAAATGCAAATGGCCCTGAGTGGTGCAAAATTTGCAGCTGCTTGTAGAAAAGACTATGAGGAAAGGGGGGGGGGGGATGGAAAGGTTAGAGGACACAGTCTTGATTTCTGTGGAACCAAGCTGTTGCAGATCCAGGGAATGTATTTCTGGGAGACTGGAGACCTGGAGAATGAGCCAGACCAGGAACATTTCCTAGCAAATGACATTTCTTATTTACATGTGTGCCTCTATTCTAGAGTCTGGCCAAGTTATCCTGGTGTGGTAATAGAGTAGACCATACTGCCAGCAACTCAATGACAAGTGTCAGGTGGTGGTTAGCTAACCATTACCACCCTGAGGACAAACGGCCTTAGTGGTGAAGTCCACAGGGAAGGGTGATGGTCCCCAAGTGGATTAAATCCCACTTGGGTCCATCTTCCTCAATACTGACCTGGAGTTGATGTGGACTTTGTGTGCCAAAAGGGCTCAGGACCAGAAAGTAACTGAATCAGTAGTATGGGTGTCATGCTGCAATGCAGAAGGCAGATGGAAAGCCACTGCATTATAGTCTCAGGACAGTCTCCATCAGGGCCGTAGCCAGGATTCTAGATGGGGGGGGGAGGGGTTTGAAAATTTTTCACGGAGGGGCAAATAATTTTTAGGAGGGGCAACAATGTCACACTCATATATATAACATTGGCATCCTGTGGGGGTTGGGGTGGCGGGCTGTTAGCTCAGGTGGCGGGCTGTTAGCTCTGCCCACCCACCCCCCGGCTACGGCCCTGATGATTACCATAATGATTGCTAATATTCAGATTCAGATACAGCAGCAGCAAAAGAAGCCTCTATTCTTATTACTGTGGTGCCTTAGTGGTTAAGAAGCTCACCTTGTTAGCTGGAAGGCTGGCAAGTCAGCAGTTTGAGACCCGGGTACTGCATGATGGATTGAGCACCTGTCCCTGTCCCAGCTCTTGGGGACAGGAAAGGAGCCTCATTTGGACATTCCCTGAGCAGAGTTTCTTCCAGAAAAAAAAACATTTCAACCCAGAATAATTTCTGAGACAAAATTATTATTATTATTACTGGTGTTGCGGTGTGATGTCAAGTTGCCCCTGACCTATTGGCAACACTATGACTGAGCAATTAACAAGAAGTTCTGTTCTCAAATAGCACAGACAAGAGGTCCCTTCTTGAATGCACACCTTAACATGGTGAAGGGCTGAGAGCAATCAGGCTGAGAGCAATGCAGTCAGAAGGTCAGACTCCAAGATGAGCCCAGACTTCTAGCAACAGCACCCAAGACAGAATAGTCAAAACTGAGGCACCAGACTAACCCTATTCAGCAGCAACATCCATGTCAGCATTTCCAGCAGTAGTTGAAGGTGACACTTACTATTTCATCGTGTACACTCCTTCAAAGTGAAATATCTGGGTGCTTTACAACACACATTGAATAAAACAATAAAAGGAAAGGTCTTCCTTGCTCAAAAAACAGGCATGTCCAACTCTAGTGGGTGATGCACATCTCTGTTTGCAGCCAAATATCCAGTGCTTTCTGTACCTGCAGAAATTTCTGTGGTCATGTGGTAGGCATGACTAGATACCAGAGTGCATGGAATGCTATTACCTTTCCAATGAAGTGGTACCTATTTATCTAGTTTGTTGTTGAGGCTGACGTATTGTGAATCGCCCTGGGTCCCTTCGGGGAGGAGGGCGATAAACAAATTTAAATAAATAAATAAATAGTTGTAATTTCTTGCTTTCAAACTGCTAGGTTGGCAAGAGGAATAAAACAATAGATAAAGGTAAACGTCACCCTTGCTCAAAAACCAGTTGTATCCAACTGTACTCATCTCCTTTTACAGCCAAAGAGCCAGTGCTGTCTGTGTCTGCAGACATTTCTATGGCCATGTGGCAGGCATACTAGACGCCAGAGCACAAAGGAAGCTATTACCTTCCTACCAAAGCAGTACTTATTTATCTACTTGTAATTTCTTGCTTTTGAACTGCTAGGTTGGCATGAGTTCACGCCATTGTTAAGCAGTCTTGAATTGCTGACTTTCCGTCCTTCCAGTTGTCAAGTTCAGCCTCTTAACCACTAAGTCACCGCAGTCCCCCAATAAAACAGGAGCAAATACCTACTCTATATAAGGACTCCTTTGATCCTAAGTCAAAAATCTGCTGCTGATCCAGGACTCCATATTCTGCCTAATGTGTGGCACAACATACTGTATGAAATGAGGTTTCCTCTTTTTACATGTCTCCCTTTATAGTCATCAGTGAGAAGTCCTACTGGAAGATGGGACCTCTATTATTTATTTATTTTTAAAATCTAGTTCCACTATTTTAGTTCCCTATAAATACAAAATGGTTCGTATAAGTATAATTATGCTCAGCCTAGTGGGCTGTAGATTCAAATGAGAGATGGGGAAAAATTAAAAGTTAGTCCAACATTACAGACCTCCTAGTGGAAGAAGTGACTTTGCAATATTCTAGATTTTTTTTTTTGGAACATGGTAATTGTTTGCTGATACCTCCTGGGGAATCTTTGCCCTACTTTCTGAATGATTTCATAATTTATATAAAATTCTTCATATTCCATGCTTAGCAGCAAGCACTGTGAAACTGCAAAGAGGAAACGAGCATAAACTAATGGCACACAGCAGGCAAAATAGGTTTCATCTCCAGAATATTAATGACAGTGGAACAATAGAAACATTTAGAAGTTTAGACACATCAAATGAGAATTTAGTAGATTGCAGAATATGGCAATCCTGGTCTTTTTCCTAGTTACTTCATTCATTAAAATGTTACAATTGTTTCACTGTTAGCAAAATCAAAAGGAAGAAAAACGGAGGGGGAGAAGGGGGAAAGGACAAAATATTGTGGCACTTTAAAGCCTGACAAATTCATTTCAGCGTGAGCTTTCATGGATCAAAATCTACTTCATGTCCTCTTTCTCTCTCTCTCTGGTGACAGGAAACAAGATCAGGCAAAGATATAGACAGGAGACAAAGTGGCAGTTTATCACTAACACAGAAGTGGAACCATTAAAATATTAATTACTCAAAACTGAAAACCATAACCATAATGATAAGTAATTTGCCATGTAGATTATGCGGCTGCAGAAAAATGTTCTGCCTTTACAAGTTCTGTGTCTTTGTCTTGTGGTTCAGAGTAAATCTGGTTAGATCAGAAGGCTTGGCTGTTCATGAATAGACTTGGTAGCATGTTTTGGATAAAAGTCAGAGATGTGTAAGCAGGTGTGTGCAATGCTTGATGGGTTTCTGATATATACCATATTTGCTGGCATATAAAACCCACCTTCCCCCCCTTAAAATACACTGGGGAAACAGAGTGTGTCTTGTACTGTATAGTGGGCTATTTTGGTAATAACAGGTTGCATCTTATACTCTGTTGCAGCATATAAAAGAGCTAAGGCCCCCTTGCCATATGAGGAAAGATTGAATGAACTGGGCAGGTTTAACCTTAAGAAAAGCAGACGGAGAAGAGATCTTCAAATTTATTTATTTATTTATTCTTCGAATTTCTATTGCCACCCAACTCGGCAACGACTCTGGGCAGCTAACAACAATCTAAAGCAGGGATGTCCAAACTTTTTGAGCTGTGGGCCGATCATGTGGTTCAGGGAGCCGGTCACTAAGGCCCAGGGGCTGGGTGTGGTCCCCGGGCCTTAGTATGCGCACCACTGAGCTAAAGCAGCATCAAAACTAACTAAAAACCCTTAAACGATAGGATAAAGAAAGTGATAAAAAGTGCAAGAGAGGGATATAAGAAATAAAACCCTGGAAATGTGGGGCCTTTATCATAAAAGTGAGTTTTGAACAACAATGAACTAAATGCCAATTAAAAGTTAATCCAGAGCAAAGAGTTTGTTATTCTGGATTGGCAAAAATATGTATAAAAGGATATTGGCTCCTCAAGATCACACCATCATATAATGCAGACCTTTGTGTCTGGCCGGATATCCTGCTACGGTACTGGAGTAGACCATACAGCCAGTGACTCAACACCAAGTGTTAGGTGGTGGCAAATAACCTGACTCCCTAAAGAGGCCAATGACTACAGGTGGATGGTGCTGGTCTCCCTCAGCGCAGGAAAATTCCACTGGAAACCATCATATTGGGCCCAACAGCAAAATGAGTGGAACACTTCAATATTCTGATTCTCAACTGTCATGGAGACAGAAGAGGCCATGCCAGATGGATTAGCTGTGAAAGCGTACCTTGTCAATATCCTCAAGGCTGCAGCTATCCATTGCAGTCCCGGTGTCAAATCCTGCATGTCTCATTTCATATGCGCCACAGGACAAGACTTCATGACCATAGTGTGTGGGTCACTTCATGGCAAGCTGAGATCCACCTTAAACAAATTCATACCAATGGCATTTTTCCTGAGGGGAAATGTATACTCGAACACGAGTAGCCGCCACCGATAATACAGACCTGTAACCCAGCGGAACCAATAGAAAATGTGTATGTTTCTCTACTAGAGTGAGGCCTCAAAGTAAACCCTGTACTCCTGCTTCAGTGACCAAACCAGTGTCTTTCCCCCTTCCCCGCAAACCAAGTTCATCAACATTTTCTGCAGAACAGACCAATCCATTGGAATTTCCATTTGATCCACAATTGTGACTGCCAGCTAATTGTGCAGATGTCTACTTCTTTACCTTAGTGGGTCAAAACATTGAGAAAAATATAAATATATGCACTAAAACTGTTATCAAGAAGCAACCAGTCTGGCCAGGTTACCCTGCTATGGCAATAGAGTAGACCATACTGCCAGTGACTCAACAGGTGGTGGTTAACTAACCTTACAACCCTGAGGACTAATGGCTTGGATGCCGAAGTCCATAGGGAAAAGGATGGTCCCCAAGTGGATTACATCCTGCTTGAATCCATCTTGATGGAAGGCAGCAGCTTCATCATTACTGGCCTGGGGCCAAAAGGGTTGAGGACCAGAAAGTGACTCACAGAACTGGATCAGTTCACCATGATGATCGGAAGAGGAAGAGGAGGAGGAGGAGGAGGAGGAGGAGGAGGAGGAGGAGGAGGAAGAAGAAGAAGAAGAAGAAGAAGAAGAAGAAGAAGAAGAAGAAGAAGAAGAAGAAGAAGAAGAAGAAGAAGAAGAAGAAGAAGAAGAAGAAGAAGAAGAAGAAGAAGAAGAAGAAGAAGAAGAAGAAGAAGAAGAAGAAGAAGAAGAAGAAGAAGAAGAAGAAAATACAACACTGTTAGCAAGAAGCAAGCAGGAGGCTACACAGCAGCAGGGGTTATTCCCAGAAGCCATCAATAAACTCAGGCAAGGAGATCATGGGTTTCCTTCCATAGATTCAAACTGAGTGAAGAAACTTCATATATTTCATCTGTGTGATATGCTACAGGCTATAATGCTTAAAACCAAAACTTTTTGGAAATGTAATTTTTATCTAAGAGGTTTACTCCTCGGTATTTTCTGTTCGTGCCTTTTAAGGCTCTAAGCATATATATTTTTGAAGTGAAATAAGATTTAAGTTCTTCTCTGTAACTTTTATAGCTACAAGCATATAATTGAAATATACTTTCTGACTTCAGCACTTGCCTGCAACTGAAGTTCAATTTTCATATATTTTTAAGCATTGGCACCCACAGGTTCTTTCCTCCCCTCATAACTGTAAGAGTGATTTCTGCAAGGTGCAGTATGCTTGCTAGTTTATGTGTTTTCAATAATTAAGTTTTTAATTTTAGGGATTCGTTTATGCGTAGGAGATATTAGATGAATAAAACTTGTAAATTAGACAAGCTTATGTTGCCTAGAATCCTTTTTTCTCTGCCTGAGAAATTAGAATAAGATGTGGATGTCACCACAACTGTAACAATAGCTTGTTCTCATCAATTCTGAAAAGAGATGAAGCATTTAAACAATGAACTAATTTATACTGTGATACCCAGATGAACATTGATACGATTGTCAGAGTGTCTGTTGTAGAATAAAGAAACATAAAGGGAGAATCAAGAGGAACACAGGATAAATAGAGTACATAAAATAATTTCCAGTGTATCTCTAAGGACACACATTAATCATTGCTTCTTAGTGGACTACAGTGTTACCAAACCAGGGACATGCTGGCTTCCCTAAAAAGGCACTGGACAGGGAGTGTTTAGGGGGTCTAACCCTAAAAAATTATATATGTTCCCACTCGCCTTCTAATTCCAACTCACCTCTGGAGATTCAAACCAACAAGCTCCTGCTTACAAGGTAAAATTGCAACCTCTAGGCCACAGTGGCTCCACTACTAACAAAACTGCTTTTAGTAATTTTATAACAGAGGATTCTGTGTTAACTAGAGAGGATATCATTGCTTTAAAAAAAATAAGGTTTAAAGAGAAATGCTTAGTGGATAAGTGGTTAGTGTTTATAACAATGCCCAAAAGGTACCGAGTTTGGTTCCCACTTAGGACTTAAATTTTTTAAAATAATTACCGGTATATTATTATAAATATAATTACAATTATAAATAATAATAATTTTTAAAAAATTACTGTTCTGTGTTGCATTCTTTCTTCAAACAAAGGGTCTCTCCTGAGGCAAAGTTTGATTCCCATTTAGGGCTTCTACAGCCCAGATTTTAAAAGCAATGATATCCTCTCTGGTTAACATAGAGTTCTCTGTTATAAGATTGCCAAAAACAGTTCCATTAGTTGTGAAGCCACAGTGGCTTAGAGGTTGGAATTTTGCCTTGTAAGCAGGAGGTCGGGGTTCGATTCCCCAGGAAGGATGGTGGGAACATGTATAATGGCCAGAGTCAAGGCGGGAGGGAGGCGCCCATCCTGCTGGTGTCACCTCTCCACCCCTGCTTCCCCTTGAGTTAAGCCCTGTGCAGGGGGGGGGGAATTGCTGGGGTGGAGTGGGACATTGCCCAGTTGCCCGATACCCCAGCATGCCGCTGTACCAAACTGGCAGGTTTTGCACAACTTCCTTGTGGAATCTCATTCTTGTCAACATACGTATGGCACACCACAGACTGTTTTAATTAGAAAACTTGTCAGGCCAAGGACAAATAAAGGTCAATAATAGTTACTGAGAAGAAATAGCCCTGGATCACAAAGATGAACCAAGCTACTTCAAAAATACATGAGACATGAATACCTCAGCCAAAGATGTCAAGACGCACTATTTTCCATAGTTCAAAGATCCCTTAGGGGTGTTCTTTCAACACGTCTGAGTTCTTACATGTGCTCTGAGAGCATACCTGAAAACAACATATATTAACCTAGCTTTCTGTAATATGGCTTTGAAATAATTGACTCCTTCAGCATACTCTGACTTCTACTGCAGAAACAACCCTAAGCATTTCTATGACAGAGAAATGAATCTGCTATATAGCTTTTTACCTTGACTTTGGCTTGTAGTTTCAAGTAATTAATGCCTTGATAGCCTCAATCCTGTGTTAATGATGTACTGGCTGAAACCCTGCTTGTACAACTACACTGCGTAAAACGGATGATGACATCAGTTGGGGCAATTTTTCAGAAATAAAATATTTCCAGTTCTTCCCCATCTACCTCCAAAATCTCAAAGCTCAAGTGCAGGGGTTCACAACCTTTTCAATCCGGGGGCTGGGTCACACTCTCTCAGTCAGCTTTGAGGGCCGGATGGTCATTTTGGCCTGCCTGCAAGATGGGGGTGGCCATTTTGTCCCAACAGCTTCAAAGGGGTGGCCATTTTGTTTCTCAAATGCCTTTGGATGTGTGGGGGGGCACATGAAATGACACTGTGAGCCACATCTGACCCACAGGCCTTAGGTTGGGAACCTCTGCTCTAATGGGATCCCTTTCAATGTGAAAAAGCCATTTGGGACCATGAGAGGGAGCAGTTTGCAGAAATCACCACAATCAGGATAACCTTAGCAGTGGCTGCACTTTTTTGTAAATTAAAAACTTTTCCCGATTCCATGACCAGTAATGATTTTCTCATGTTAAAAGAGACTCCATGGGAATCTTGGGATCTAGAGAAAATAGAGATGGTTTTATTTTCTAAATCAGGGGTGCCCAAACTCCGGTCCATGGGCCTAATTGGCCCCCTGCATATAATGAATTGGCCCACGGTGAGCACCCAGGCTTCACCACGGACCGCCCCCCACCTGACATCAGCAGTGGTGGCAACAGAGGCAGCGACTGTGCTTTCTCCAGGTTGCTCTGAGCAGCCTCTCACTCAATCCTTTCCCCTCAGCAGCCTGTGCTGAAGCCGATTGCTGCCTCGGGGGAAATTTTGGAGACTCCTGCAAGTCAAAATTCACGGCGCTAAGAGAGCCCCCTGGCGAATTTGGGATGATGTCATCAGTGGGAGCAGCCCACCTCTGGCCCCCACAGCTGTGTGTCGGGGGCGGGACTGCCCCACAAGAAAAAGGGTTGGGCACCACTGTTCTAAACAATCACTGTGGCTGATATCATTAGTCTAATTAACGTAACTTATACAATGTAACTTATAGCAACAAGATTTCAGCCGCTGCCACTTTCTCTATTGTCTCCAGGCACAAACATTGTGGAGATCTGTATACATAGAGATAACATAATACAGTATTTGCAATCTTTGCACCTGAAGTAGATTTTAAACTGTTAATGCTCATACTGTCAATCTTTGAAGTGGCACAATTTTTTGTCTTCTTTTTCTCCCTCCTCCCTATCTTTGATTTTGCGACTATTTTGGAAATGTTTTCTATTTCCTAAAGAAGATGAATAGCTACTCTGACTTTTCCACAGTAAAGCAAACATATCTTTCTCTTCCACCATCTTGTAGACAGCCCCAGTATCAAGACTACATGACTTCCTCTGTGCCCACCACAGAGGGAAACATGCTGCTTGGGATTGGCCAAAAAAGCCATCAGACTGCTACTCCACCTCTTTTCACATCTCATGTGTGAATCCTGTCTCCGAAAGGTATAGTGAACATCAATTGGTGGTTGGTTTTTACTATGTGCATTTCATTTTTATTTCTAATTTTATTTTTAATTGCTGCTTCTTGCAGTAAGCATTAGGGAAAGACTTAAATAAAAATGAAGTTAAATAGACAAGTAGATTTAATTGATGAGACAGGAAACCTTCAGATTTCTATTCTGTCATGAATTGACAGTACCCTTAGGCCCATGATGGTGAACCTCGGCATTCCAGGTGTTCTTGGACTTCAATTACCAGAAGCCCAAGTCATCATTCCTGGTGATCAGGGCTTCTGGGAATTGAAGATCAAGAACAGCTGGAGTGCCAAGGTTCGCCATCACTGCCTTAGGCAAATAACTGTTCAGTTTTTTAGGAAAGACTGTGGTCTGGAGCACTCACAACAATGACAGAAGGCTGGCATCCTGTCTTGTCAAGGTAGGAGGTTGCATTATCCTTAGGATGATCAGAGTATGACAAAGCAGAGCTCTTTAGGATTATCAGGTGGAGGCCACATGGCTGAAGTGGATCCTAATGAATTCCACTGTTGTCTAAACAAGAGACTCTTAGCAAACGAGAGCTTATGTATCTAAAATTTCAGAACTTCAGCAATTCTTGTCCACACAGATTACTTATCTTCTTGTCTTAAAGCATCCATAAAACTCATTAATGTGGCCTGAAGCCTTCAAGTCTGGGAAGATTTGAGAGCCTTATTTATGGATCACATATGGTTGGGACACATGAGAGGGTACCAAGAGCTCCTCAGGGACAGGAGGATAGAATGATGCCCCATCTGGCTTGATGTGTTCTCTCAGATTTCTCAGTTTATGCTGAGGCTAAGCTATGCTTGCTACTGGGACTGTAGCTTTTTCAGGTGATTTCTGTGCAGTAAATGGTCCACAGTTAGTTCAGATCTACCACACCTAATCTCTTGTTCAGGTCCGTGCTGTATCGCCAGGATACCAGGATGGGTTGCCACACACCTCTACTTAGAACTCATAACTTAAAGGGCCATGCCACCTCAGCAGTTTGTGCTTCAGCTCTTCTCGCCGGGCTTGCCTCTGCCCTGTGAGAGAAAGTCCAAAGCGCTTCAGCAGCAGCACAGAGATAAGATGTAAAGGAGGAATAGTGAACCTCTGACCAAATGTGGACCAATGGAAGGCTTCCATCAAGCCTGAAAGTTTCTTTACTGTCTTAGTGACCAAAGTAGGGTGTGGGGAAGCATCCAGACAGCATTTTGCTCCCCCAATCAACCTGCAGAACCCCCATCAGCAACAGTTGCAGCAGCCACCTCACGGCTGACTGGAGGAGTGCTTCTCCCATCAACTGCTAAGTGGTTGCTATGGACCTGCCTCTGACTGGGCTGCAGCAATTCGATCAAAGGTGGGTGCAGGGCTAAAAGCCACTTTCTAGCTGATCCCTCATCAAGTGGGTGGTGATTCATTTTAACCATTCCCCAGCTTGCACATACACTGGTGACAGGATAAAATACAGCAGGGTGATTTAGTTGATGGGACTGCAGTGGTTTAGTGGTTAAGACACCGAACTTGATGACTGGAAGGTCAGCAGTTTGAAACCCGAATGCTGTGTGATACAGAGAGCTCTCATTTCTGTCCCAGCTCCTGCCAACCTAGCAGTTTGAAAGCAAGAAATTGCAAGTAGATAAATAGGTACCACTTCGGTGGGAAGGTAACAGCATTCCATGCACTCCAGTGTCTAGTCATGCCTGCCACATGTCCACAGAAATGTCTGCAGACGCAGACAGTGTTGGCTCTTTGACTATAAACAGAGATGAGCACTGACCCCTAGAGTCCGACACATTGGCTTTTGAGCAAAAGTGACCTTTATCTTTAATTTACTTGAACTCCTGATGGGATCTCAAAATGGGTAGAGTTCCAGAAGACTGGCCTGATTGACATATATTTACATTACAACACACCCCAATCCCACCCCAAAGAATAGACTGTATGGCTGTGTTTACCTGCTGACACTAAACTTCTCCTTTGGCATTCATCTGAATATCAAGCACCAGCCTAGACTAGAGATAACTGGATTTTTAAAGCTGTTGCATGGAACTCTGGATTTATTTATATCCTAGGAAGCTGTTACACAGAGCTGCGCTCCAATTTGCAGCTCCAGAAGCACACAGAGAGAGACACACACACACAGTGCAGCCAGTGAGCCTTACATATCAGAACATTGGTAGAGTGCCAATTCTGTCATGAAATTTGAGGATATCCATCTATTGCTTTTCTGCACTGTACACAAGGTATTGGTGCATAGCCTAAAGAAGTGGTATTTCAACCACCAAAGCTTGCTTAATAATGGTGGTGTGTTTTGGGTTGTTTTTTTTTAGCAATCTGATTAAGGTATCAACTGCTCCTTCATTTGTATTGTCTGAGGATCACACACCTTTGATGTTTTGTCTTGGTGGGAAATGTCCACATTAGTCAGAATTATGTCTGTCTACCAACGTGTCGGTTTAGATATCCTCTGCTTGTACTGATGAGGCTCCTTGAGAATCTTCCTACATTTGATTTCAACCATGGGGCCAAAAAGAGAGAGATACATTCTTTTGATACATATATTTAAATTTTTGTTACTTCTTACTCTCCTGCTTAAAACAGTTGTTCCTTCACATGGTGCAGTACCTGAAGCTCTGGTATTAGGCTGCAGAAGCAATGTTAAGCAGCTTAACAAAGCTGTCAGAATATGAAGTTAGCAAGTCAAGTCTGCATTCACCTTGTTTAAACTTTCAGTTATCAGACACCATCAATCTTTTGGCAGCTGTTATTTTCACAGCTTGCAGGAATTTGCAAACCACAGTTTGGAGCTGTTCCCCAGGACTTGCTCCCAGATCCCAGCAAGGCCCTTTTCCCAGAAAAAAGCAACCACCTGTGCAATCTCTCCTAGAACTACAGCCAGCTTTCTCAGTCCATGAAAATCATGAACCTAATGGTGCACTCTAGGCACTAATAGCTTGTTATTAGTTAGGTAGTTATGTGCCATTATATAAGAACTGACTCATGGTGACCCTAACAGGGCTTTGAAGGTAAGAGAGATATTTAAGAAGTGGGTTTACCAGTTCCACTCCCCTAGGGAGTTTCTGAGGCTGAGCATGGATTCAAACTCTGATCTCCAGAGTCCCAGTCCACCACTCTATCTACTACACCATGGGTGTCATAGTTTGGGCACCCCTGCACTACACTATGAGGACCTAGCTTATTATTTGCCAGGTCCCATATAATCATCAGGGGTTTCTAGGTATGGAGTACTCAGAAGTGGTTTCCCATCCCCTTCTTCTGGAGATGTTCTGGGGATGTGCAGTTTGCCCAAGGCTGCACAGGTTGGTGCTTTTATGGGGACACACAATAGGGAACTGCACTCTCAGTCTCTGGCTTTGCAGCCAGCTCAATGAGGTATCCAGCCTTGTGCTGCAACAAATCTGTATATCTTTAAGGTGGCAGAATGTTTTTCAGATTGTTCAAACATTCATCAAATTTCTAACAATCATCAAAATACATAGGCATAAATTAAACCTTAACAGGCAAGGTAAGATGCTGACTAAAATGTATTTCTGTTTCTTTATTACAGATTGAAGGAGAGAAACTAATTTGACTAAAATCTTTTATTGTACCAAGCAGGTCTAATCTTTCAACCTTGTTTGCATTTTGCCATATTAAGCCATTCTTGAGCGCAGGGATGTTTTGCTCTACAGAAAAAACTTAACAAGTCATTATTTTCAATGCTGCCTCTTTGATCTTTTCAAAACAATTATGAGTGCTTGAAATTAATAGTTAACTATCTCTTTCTATGTGAGCGCTGAGACCTCAGAAAATAAGCAGAGTCCCACTAGATTAAACTAAGTCTTATGGGGCTGTTTGCCTCACCTCAGGTTAGGTGATCATCCTGACTAGACCTTCGGAACAACACATCACTTAAATAGCATGTTCATCTTCACAGTATTGAATACTGAAGTGGAACAGAGTTGCAGTACTCTGGGGTGTGTAATAAACATGGCTGCAGTTTGAAGTACTTTTTAAAATGTAGCACAAATGTGTCTCTGTTACTTGCTACTTCTCTGAGCACTAAAGGGAAGGAAGAAGAGTCACCTAAGGAAGTTGGTCTGCTACATGTCACCATCTTTCTTTGTAGAGGAGGAGGTGGAGGAAGAGAGGAAGCATATGGGACATGTGGCTTAGGTGTGCCCTGCCTAGGGCTGATAATGAAAGTGGAGACAAGATGATCTGGTTTATGTGAGCAGCCACAGAACTAGTGGCTCCAAGGCAACCTGGCACTCAGCACCACAAAGTGAATGCATGTTGTCATTTCAGATGCTTTACCTGGGGAATAGCAACAGCAATTACACTTCTATAGCACTTTAGTGCACTCTCTGGAAGGTTCACAAGTTAATTCGCATTTTGCTCCCAACAGGCTGGGTACTCATTTTACCGATCTTGGAAGGATGGAAGGCTGAGTCAACCTTGATCTGCTCAGGATCAAATTTACAACATTTAGGCTGCAGGACAGCAGTTTAACCACGGTGCTACCAGGGCTCTTCAGGAATACATTCAGGAATACAACGGGTGGGAAAGCCACTTCACAGAGCTGCACAGGGAGAGAGGCAAAGTTCTGCAAAAGTCTATGAGAAGGAGAGTCCAGAGAAGTGTAATTAAGGGAAGGCAGAGTTTGTTTTCCAAGAGAGACTTTTGAGTCCAAAGGGGTGTCCAAGAGGCAAAGTCTAGACCAGAAATGAGTCCAGGGTCTGGCAGGGAGTTCCATCAGAGTTCCAGGGAGAGGTAGACAAGGATTAGGGTTGCTCTGCACGAATGTTGAACTGACAATTCGAGCTGCCATCACATGCTGTTAAAAAAAAGGCAGAGAACACTCACAGCTAAGGGCTTGCAGGTGGTAATTTCCTTTGGAGTAGACCTTGTGCTGATTTCCCACGCAGCTGTAGCTCTTCATGGAGGTGTTCCCTGCAGCGCCTGCTGGGTCAAAATTTCAGGCTCAGTGTTGTCAGGTGAAGAGCCAGAGATTGCTGGCTCAGGAGGTGTTATTTTTGACAGCTAGGAGTCAGAAGGAGGCTGATCGAGGTTCTAGGCGGAAGAAATCTGGAGCAGCCTCTTCATCAGAGCTGTCCAAGTCTGAGGAGGGGGCCTTGACACTAGGCACTGGGTGGGGTTTGGTGAAGTTTCAATTTCTCCACAAAACTTGACACTCAGTTTTTTCCACAGAATTTCAGCATTTGATGTGATAAGACTACAATCCTGGATCACATCTCTGGCGGGGGGGGGGGGCACTTTGGTACAGGTCATCTGGGAAACAAACCAATCAGCTGTGTGATCCATATGCAAAACAAATGTAGAAAAAGGAAGAGATACCTATTTTGGATCACTAAAATAAAAAAGTAGTTGCAAGCTTTTGTAATTCAAGATTGCTTCTCCGGGCAAGAGTAGGGAAAGTCCAAATCTTCATGGCATGTTGGTGTTTGCCTGGCATCGTTCTTAAACATAAATGCAAAGTAGCAGTCCACTTTATATCCCTTCCCCATCCAACAGAGACAGGAAACCAGGGGAGTGCCATCTTCTGGGGAGTGCCAGTGATTATACATAGTGGGGAGGAATGTCTCCCTCTGACCAAATGCAGCCCCATCTCCTGTTTCCCTTTTCTTTGTGTGTGTGTCTGTGTGTGTGTAGGGGGCATCTATAGTAGTCTTGGAGGAACTGGAGCAAATGTAATAAAGCCATCTTCCTGACCCAGCTTCCAGCCTTAGCCTTTCTCTCTCTCTCTCTCTCTCTCTCTCTCTCTCTCTCTCACACACACACACACACACACACACACACACACACACACACACACACACACACACACACACATCCCTGCTACAGAAGTGAAGAAAAGCAGTTTTTCTCCTGTCGGACTGCCTGTCTTCTTCTTCTCATCAATTTTCTCCAGACTGCAAGTAGGAAGAAAATAAAATGCCATCTGCCCCTTCAGAATATCAGCCTGTGGAGATTAAACATGCTCGGGTGTGAATGACTTATTGCTCACTGCCGAACAGGTGTGTTACACTGGTACATTTATGACCATGCTCTTAGGGTGCTCTCCTGCTCTGCTGTTAGATCACTTTTATAATTGCATTATACTAAATCCTGCTGACTTAGATTGAATGCTCGAGATCCCATTTCATCTGATCATCCGCATGGCCCATGTTTCACTTAGAGAAAGCTTTTATAATTTGCCTCTGAATTTTTCCTCTTACACTGAGATCATCCATAATTAATGTTCTTCTTTCAAAAAGTGAATTGCTTCCTCGGTGCCTGCTGAACCTATCTTAATTTTAAAAGGCAAATATTATACTTGGAGCCATTTTTATATTCTAAATAGGGATTACTGATTCCAGGCACTGGTCAAATAGTATATAGGAATAATCTTTTCTGGAACAATGTTCTGAATTTCTTCTATTTTAAATCTCTGGACAGGTTGGGGTAGTGTTACAGCTAGAGTAGGGGTTCTCAACTTTTTCAAGCCAGGGGCCGGATCACGCTCTCTCAGTCACTTTCAAGGGCCAGATGGCCATTTTGCCCTGCCTGCATGATGGGGACAGCTATTTTGCCCCAACAGTTTCAAATGGATTGCCATTTTGTTTCTCAAATGCCCTTGGAGGGGTGGGGGCCACATGAAATGGTACCAGGGGCCAGATCTGGCCCACAGGCCTTAGGTTGGGAACCCCTGAGCTAGAGAGTATTTTTTTGAAAACACAAAAGATATTGAATGACATCCAATAATTTCTGATGTCCTTAGAAGAGAGGAGGAAAAGAATTATGATAATATGTGTACTTGAGCACTGATTACAGATGTTGATTAACTGGGTTGTGCATTTTAAAAAACTGTAAAGTATTCCAAATAGTGGATCGCCTCTGTTCAGAGAACGAGCCTGATATTTCATTTTACCTCAGAAATGAAAAGCCTAACCTCATTTTCTGAAGTCTTGGCTATCATCCCAACTTACAACAATGGAAACATCAACACACACATGTTATTTTGATAAAACTGAATAAAATTTGCAGGCAAAGTAGTCCTTCTGGGGAGATAAAACCTGTCAAATGTCAAACTAATAGCTGCTGGCTTTTGTCTGTTAAGTGACTTGGCAGTATTGAGTGTTTTTCAATATGCATATAAAGAGGTGTCCGTGTTAGAAATGGAGCAACAACCCAAACAGCAAAGGACCTGAATGAGGCGGGGGCAGGGGAATATGTGGGAGATTGTCTCTTTGGATTTCTATGTGCTTTGGAAGGCTTACTTCCTAAGGTCATCTCCTGCTCCTTTCTCCTCCTATCTAGAGAAAGGCAGGCGCACCTGGGTTTGCCACAATAGCTGAGCAGATCTGCACACTCAGATAAGCTAGCTGTAAACAAGTTTAACTCTCTGTCTACTGCATCACACTGGAATTGATTTCCTAAAAAAAAAGAAAAAACTTCATTGCCAATGTGCATTGCACTCTTCTGGTATAAGTACTAATCAGATTTGGAGCCTGTATATCCCTTCTGTTTTAATATTTTTCTTGGTGACTGAAAAGTTTGAAAGACATGTCATTATCAAGGCATGAGCTTTCCTCACCTCTGGATCTTGAATTAGGCATGTGTTTTTTCTCAGCGGTTGGCCACTCAAAGGTAAATAAAAGCTTACCTCGAAAGTCAGATTGCTAAAAGCACACATTCCTAAGGAAATCATGCTGTGACATGTTTGTTAGGCAGACTATCCATTTCCTTTGTCATCTGATTCTCACTGAATGTTATACCTGTCAGTCACAGAACTACAACCCTTTGCTGGCATTTTACATTTAGAAACACATTGTGAAGACATTTGTGAGAGGTTTATTTAAATGTCAGGTTTGTACTTCCGAATTTCTAGGCATTTTAAAAGCCTTAAGACCAGCATGCTGAGGCTTGGATTTCCCCAGGGCAGGATTGCCAAACGTTCAGGGGTAATCCAAAGAGTGAGTCAGCTTGTACTCATCCAAGCTTTTGGCACACATCAATTTAGTGAACAGATAGCTGTTGTAGCAGTTAACCTTGTCCAAGTTTAATAGGCTGGCCTATTCCTATAGTTTCCTGGACCACCATGTTCAATGGTACAGATACATAAGGCAAGCATTCGCCCGTGCAAATTGCACCAGCAGAATGCCATTTGCTACTCTCTCCTCTTCAAATGGAATCAGACCACCAGACTAGGGCTAATCAGGTTCACATGGGGTGTTTGGGTGTGATTTCCAGTTAACATAAATACTTACTTCATGCCTCCTCTTCTATCTTACAGTGTAGGGGATTCCACAAAGGATCTTTCCTTAGATAGCCCCATGTCTCACCTCAGGTCACTCCTGTGAACATGGAGGGTCTCCTTCATGTTGTCAATCCATGTGATATAGGTCCTGCCTCGGAATCTTGCAGCCTGGACTTGGGCCTCCCATGCCTGCCATGGAATCCTGGTATCAGCCATTCATTTGACGTGACCAAAGCAGCATAGCTGACCGTTCTCGATTGTACTCCTCAGGTTCTGTCTGGTGGCCACATTTCACACTCAATCACGCCTTCTTCTCAGCCTTCTGCAGATATTTCATCTCCATTGCTTGCTGTTGCCTGTAATGCCTGGAGGTGAGCAACCATGAGCATAGGAACAAAGGCCGAAATGACGGTGTCCACCAACCCACCCCGGATGAGGACCTGTCTGCTGAGATTTGTCTGGGTGCAAAGAACAGCCATTAACATAAATACCTGTTGTTTTCTCCATAGCCTTGTACATCTTGTTCAGGTTTCACAGTGGCCCTCTCACCCACCCTGAAGTGCATGACAAGAGCTAGCTGGTCACTTTGGGGCTGGACAGAATTTTTTGGCTCACACCTAGATTGGCCAGTGGTGTGGTTGTTGCTGGTGTGGTTGTTGCTGGTGTTGTTGTTTTTGCCTGTGCTGTTATGCACAGAAGGGAATTTGGGTATTTTGCTGGGAGATATTGCTTTAGGTCACTGTGGTGGGTAGAGTGGTCAATAGGATCCCCTAAGGGCCCAGGATTATTCACTGGAGTTCTTTTATACTGATTGTTGTTGTTGTCATTGCTGTTGTTCAACTTTTATGCTGCCCCACTCACTTATAGCGACTCTGGGCGGCTCACAGCAAAACAATGTTTCATATACTACAAATATTACATCACAAAAATCACATATCAAAAGCATAACAAAGCATCACACATCAAAAACATTACAAGAAATCCCCCATCCCGATTACAAAATTAAGAATTCATAAACATTTCAAAAACATATCGAAACACTTTGAACAGTTCACAAAAATCTCGAACTCTACCCCACTCACTAAGCCCACTGAGTCCATTTCCCTGCTACTTCTTTCCCCTTAGCCGAACTTGACTGAGAGAGCAGCCAAATTTGTGGTGGAGGGGAAAAGACCCACATAGCTCTCCCCAGTCCGAAGCCAGGGGAGAGCGGCATCAAAGTCCGGTGGGGGGCAGCGGTTCTTCTTAAAGCCGCCAGCCCCAGACGCAGCTGTCCTCACTCTCCCTGGTCCAAGGCTGGGAGAGAGCAGTGTCAAAGTCCAGTGGGGCAGTGGCAGTTCTTCTTAAAACCGCCAGCCCCAGACACAGCTGTCCTCGCTCTCCCTGGTCCGAAACCGGGTGAGAGCGGTGTCAAAGTCCGTCTTAAAAAGTTGTCTCAGGGTGGGGTGTTACACCTAGGGACAGTGGCTGCCTCTTCCAGGCTATGCATTGGCTGGATGGTCAGCAGCAACAAGGAAGTGGAGTCTAATGCAGGACTTGGCCCTCCAGGCCCATGGGAGGGATATACAGGTATTGTTCAAAATAAGAACCCAGACTGCACTTCAAAGACTCCTGCAGAAGCTCTATAGAGTTTCAGAGTTATATTTCAATAAAGGTGGCCCTAGTTTTCAACCACACTGGTGTCTGAGTCTTCTTTGGAGTGGAGGGGCAAAGATTATTTGCAAAGACCTCTTCAGTTGTGGCAGCTTTCTTTATGAAACTGGTCTGATACACCACATTTAAATACTGTTTGAATAAATATCCACAAAGCAGATAGCTAATCCTCATGGGATGGGGATGATGAGACAGTGCTACTTTGCATCTCAAGCAGAGAAGTAATTAGCTATTCTGCTACCCAAAGCAAGCAGCATGTTCTTGGACCCACTCTGCCCTTAGGCATGGGGGCAAGCTTCCAATGAAAAGGGAAGAAGAAAGAGAAAGAAAAGCTCATATTCTCACCCCCACCCCACAAAAAAGAGAGAAGGTGAATTGGAGCGATTTTGGTGCTCTTTAGATTTCTATACCCTTGTTGTTCCACTCTAGTTACAGCCCTGACTGCAAACTAGATGGAGCAACACACAAATGCATCCTGGACCAGACACATAGTGTAGCTCTACTTTTGCCTTCTTCCAACCAACACAACCTTGATTTCTTGATAAAGTTGTGACAGGGTCATCTCTTGCCCCTCTCCCCTAGGTTCAAGTAGCCCAAGATAGACAAGCAGGCCAGACCTGACATCCGTGTGGGGAAGCATCCCACATTCCATTTGTCTAAGCAGTTATGAGAACCCATTCTGGGTCAAACATTTTATCATCCTCCAAATGATGCTGAAGCTTGGCAACTGACAGAGGGATTCTTCCTCCCATTATCTATCATAAAGAAAAAATCTAACTTATGACTCCTGACTGTAGATTGGCAGCATTTGGCAAAATGGATACTTCAAAAGGCCCTTTCTCTGCAACCTAAGGAGTCTAAACCAGTGATGGGATGTAACAGGTTCTCACCAGTTCTCCAGAACCGGTAATAACTTTTCCCAGTGTCCTGGAGAACCGGTTTCAGCTTTTGGGGGGGAACCACCTTCGGGGCTTACCTTTTCACTGGTTCCTCCACTGCACATGCGCGCCAAGTACTTGGTGTACATGCACGCCTACAGTGCTTGGCGCGTATGCACAGCCTCCTAGCTGTCCTCCCAAGTGGGGAGGAGGAAGAGAAGCTGCTAACCTGAAGCTCCCTATAGCCTGCTCTCCTAAATATCCTAGAGAACTGGTTAGGCAAAGACTTAGTACCTAACTTCTTTAACTATTGAAAAGTTGAAAAGTGCCAAAATGAAGCCATCTTGTGGTGAGTTCATTCTGTAGTTCCTTCCATCTGACCTAGTGTGAGAAAGATTAGCCAGAATAAGCTTTAAGCTCTGGTTTAAAAGCTCTGGTTGATTTGTGTTGTGGGTGGGTGGGTGTTTGGGTGGGTGGATGTATTTTAATGTATTTTTTATTTATTTAATTTATTTACAGGTTTGTGTTGTGGGTGGGTGGGTGGGTTGAGGTGTGTGTGTGTGTGTGCGCGCTTATTTTTATTTTATTATTTATTATTTTTAATTTGTTTTCTTTGGCCCTGCCCACAACATCATGATGTCATGACATTGGCTCCGCCCATGATGTTAGCTCCGCCCACACTGTGATAATGTCATGGTGGGGTAGTAAAAATTTTGACATCCCACCACTGGTCTAAACATTACTGTATGAGTTAGAGCCACTTCATGCAACAGGAAAAAGAAGTTATATCATGTGGTAGGAGTTTACACTGTGTAAACCACTAACAACAACATCAAATGGTTTTAGAGGGTATCAACAGGCCATATTTGATTTAGGAAAGGCAACCATGTTGATAATAATTTTGTGTCAGAAATTATGCTGGGTTGAAAGGATTTTTGCTAAAGAACCTCTGCTCAGGGGATGCCTGAATGAGGCTCCTTTCATTTCTCCAAGATCTTTTCCCACCAAAGTGGTCCCTATTTATCTACTTGCAATTTCTTGCTTTTGATCTGCTAGGTTAGCAATACCTTGGGCAGAGACGAGGGCTCATTCCGTCATGTAGTACTCAGGTCTTGAACTGTCAACTTGCTTACCTTCCAGTTAGCAAGGTATGCTTCTTTACCACGGAACCACCACAGTCCCCTGGTTTTAATCAACCATGTTGATTAAAATAATGGAAAATACTATGTGATTGGGACAGGCTATTTCACAATTATTAATTTTTTTGCTTTTGACCCCACATAACACACAAGAAAATGAGAATTAACCCAGAGCTTTTCCTTCTCCAAGCCATAATTTTACAATTGCCACAGGGACTATTACTTTTCAAAAACTTTTCACATAACAGGTAAGTGATCGCTTGAAGGAGTACAAAGAAAACCACTCACACAAACACACACACTTACAGTTTCTCCTTTCTCTGTCTTTTTTACAGCTTCTCCTCTATCCATGGGCAGGACTCCTCCTCCCCCTAGCTTAGTAATGGGGCTTCTCTCAGTTGGCAAGGCTTTCCTTTTTATATAAAAAAAGATAACAAGATGTGGAAACAGGAAGAAAAATCTTGTTTACAACTTATTTGTTTCTTCTTTTGTAAGGGTATCACCCACTGGTTATAAATAAAACTGCAAGCAAGCTGCAAACAAGGCTTTCCTCTTCTTTGCCTGGATGGCCAGCCAATGTAAAAAGACAGGGGAAATCTGAATTTGCTTTTCCCTGATTGTGTTTTCACAACTTTAGATAGATAATCTGCCCATCAGAGAAGTAGGAAAAGGCTTTGAAACTGATTGAAAAGATGGAATGTATATATATATTAATGCAGTACAGAATATAAGTGTTATTCTGATGAAAGAAGATTGTGGGAGAAACAATCACCCAAATATCTCTTACTGCCAAGTTAGGACAAAAATCATATCTTAAATTAGCTACTCAAAAGAATGTCAAGGGAAGAGATTGCAGGGTTTCAAATTAGTACTATCTGTAATCTGCAGTTTTACTGAACAAAACCTCATATCTGTTCCTATATAGTTTCTTTAGAATTTTACCTTCTGCCTCCTTACTTTCACATGAACTAACATTCTCCTTTCATACTGAAAACAGCACCCCTGTTTGTTGGCCTTGCGATTTTATTGTTCTTGTTCACATTCAACTGAAATACTTAAAGCAGCCCAGCAACACAGAAAGCTTCAGTACAATGTCAACCATGAGACATGATACAAATACTTAACGCATACACTTCTTGTGCAGTTTTATTAGAAACTTTCTCTTTTAAATCTCCACTGCAATTGTGATTAATGGAGCAAAAGCACAAACTATCACATACTCAGTGGTGGGTTGTTAAAATCTTCGCTACCCCACCATGACGTCATTGACATCGTGGGCATAGCCGACGTCATGACATCGAGGGTGGAGCAAAAAAATAAAAATAAATAAAAATGTCTGCACATGCGTCAAACCTCCATTTGACACATGCACAGTTCCTTTTTTTAGTGTGCATGCGTCAAACTGCTATTTGACGCATACACACTAAAAAAAACTGTGCATGCGTCAAACGGAGGTTTGACACATGCTGCCCGGAAAAAATTTTTTGGAGGGTGCCTGAGAGGCGACCGAACCAGTCACCTGGGGTTCCCCCCCCCCCCCGGTGACCCCTCCTGATGGGGCGCTACCGGTTTGGGCGAACCGGTCTGAACCAGTAACATCCCATCACTGCATGTACTCCTTCTCTACCAACTATAGCAGAGGTTCTCTACCATTTTGTGTCATAGGACAGACAAGTCCTCTTCAGACAGTTGAGTGGGCTGGACACGTGGTTTCCTCCTGCCATAAATGCTGCTGTAAACCAGGTGGGGGCATGTCTGCGCATGTGTGTGTGTGTGTTTACGGCTGTTGTAAACATATCCACTTCCACTTCTGGGGTCATTGCCATGGGCCGTACGATTTGCTGTTGCTGGCTGGGTCTGGCCCATGGGCTGTAGGTTGCGAACCCCTGAACTATAGCTAAGGGGGGAAACATACAAGAAGGTAGCTTTGCAATTAGAAGCACAGATGTCTTAGGAAAACAACAACATTTTGTTGTCCTCCAAGGAAGTTTCATGCTGTGAGAGTTACATATGACCCTGGGGTTGGGGGTTTGGTTTTTGTTTTGTTTTGTGGTATTGAAACATCAAGAGAAACTAGCAACTTGAATGGAGGATACTTTCAATTAACTTCCAAAGTAGAAATACAGCACTGCCCTAACGATGAACAATGCTAGATAACACCATTTCCTTCCAGCTAATTGATGGAAAACATTGCCTTATTTAAGGATTGTAATGTGAATAGAAGAAAACCAGGGATGAAATTGTTTTAATTAAATCGCTAAATTATATTATTTTACATTCCATGTATTTGTTGTTGGCTGAGGTTTTTTTAATAATACTGTACATGTTTTTGCTTAGCCTAAAATATTTCTGCGCACTCCAGCATTCTGGAAATAGTCAGGATAGAAATTGAATTAACTTCACTAAACAAATAATTTGTTGCAGTATGGGAATGATACAATAATGTATTTAGGAATACTTGTTGCATCACTTCTGAAATTCAGTCAAGGGTGGATCTCTATCAAAGGCATGACCAGACTTGCATTTACTGCAGGAAATGCTTAGTTTCCAGTGACATGCCTAGTTTCTTTCAGCCATTTCTGAAAACAAAGCCCATTTGTCCAAAATATCAAAACAAAGGTGAAAGTTTTAATTTTACTACTACAACCTCTTTTATTTACAGAATCTCAAATCTGTGGTAATGCTAAGGATAGTAAAAAGGACCATATCTTGCCTTGAGGAAATTAAATGTATGTGACCACCAGAGAATAAATAGATAATAAATAGATAAATAATGAATTGATGGCGAGTGAAATTAAGAAATCAGAGGAAGAATTAGAGAAGATAATCAAGTACAGTATAAGGATATGGTCAGTGGAGACCAAGACCAAGATAATCCACACTCTTTTATTTATAATCACCACATACAGGTATGAAAGCTAGATAATAAAGAAAGCTGCCATGAAATTTTGATTTATCAATGTTGGAGGAGAGCTTTGCAGATACCCTGGACTGCCAGAAAGTCAAACAAGTGGATCCTAGAGCAAATCAACCCTGAATTATCTCAGTAGGCAAAAATTGATGATACTGCAGATTTCCTAATATTGGGCACATCATGAGAATGTAGGATTCTCTGGAAAATACAATAATGTTCAGAAAGAGTGAGGTGGCAGAACAGGGGGATTGTAAATATGAATTGGATTGTCTCCCTGAAGGAAATCATGAGTTTGAGTTTACAGGAACTGAGCAGGATTGTTGAAGACAGGACATTTTGGAGATTCATAGGGTCGCCATAAGCTGCAGGCAACTTGATGGCACATAACCATCTCCACCACCAGAATTTGAATTTTCTTACAAAACGCCTAATTTATAAAAGTTTCAGAGGAACCACTGTCCTCATTCAGTTTATATTAACATTAGCTGGGTGAAGTTTTTTGTTTGTTAAATTAGACATTAAAGATTAAGGCTAGTAAATGACTGCAAGTCCCAACTAGAGAAGACCCATTAATTCAATAGGATTTACAAAAATGTTGAGTCACCATTCAATAATTGGGTGAGTAAGATATTCAATTACTACCTTGGATACATTGGAATCGTTATTCAGCAAGGAGTCTGCACATTGGTAGACATCTCCACAACGATATTCCACACATGTAAATGAGAAAACAAGTCCATCTGCATGCAATTTTTTTAGCCATTTGGATATCATGTCACCAGCTGGCTAGGCAGACCATGATATGTGCCCTGCGCTTTCACCTTGCCCAAAGGATCCTATGGAGGACACTTTGGTGAGGTTTAGTCCCAGCCTAACATCATTGACATGAGATGGGCAACACTGCCTAGTTCGACTGCTCAAGCATTTTTAAAAAACTAAGATAAATGGCATACTTCACTGTGTTTGACCCAGTTCCCTCTCTGTGGCACTTTGCTGTTTAATCCTTCAAAAGGACTCTTTCTATAGCTTAAATTAGATTCCCAAATTTTTTCTTGTCCCGATGTCTTGAACTACAGATCCCTTGGTTGAATTGCTGGCTAGTGATGCTCAGTTTTGTACTCCAATACAAGTGGATGGACTATTCTAAGCAGGTCCTAACAACCTGTTCAACTTGCTAATCTGCACCTATTTCCCTTTCTCTGCCTCCCAACCCCAGAGACACTTTTGTAGCTCACCCATGGACCTTGAAACTGGTTGCCCAGATCAGACATTGGAAATACTTTCAATGGCAACTCTCTCAATTCCACAGAGTTGCTCAAGGAAAATTCTCAATGTATTCATCCAAAAACGTAATGATTATCAACTATGGCCTGGATTGAAGAGGGTTAATAAACAATGATATTTTTATTCTGGTAAAAGGACACAAATCCACCCAAGGGCAATACTGGAATTTTGTCCTGAAGATCGGTCAACAAATCAAGGATAGATGATTCAAAATCTCAGAAATATTTTGAATGCCTCTTCCAAGACACAGCATTTTTCTGCTTAACTGAATAGCTACATCCTTTGTTCTTCTTCCCACTTAGTATTAAAAGCATGTTTAAAAGTTGAAATCCAATGTCATCACACAAAGCAAGCAAGAAAGAAAGAGAGCAGGAGGTAGAAAGATATACATTTACATCCTTTATATTGTCATGACTCAGTCTGCCAAAGCAGAGTGATGACTTCTTCAACCCCTCCCTTTATTCTATTTTTCCTGCCCCCATCATCTCAGTGAAGGCAGCTAAAAAGGACAAAGAGTACATAATACCCAGAGGTACAGGAGCAGCAGACACCCATCTTGGATTTCATGGTCTCCACTCCTTGCCATTTCAAAAAATGGGAGTGGGGCAGTTTCTCCCTACGAAAAAGCCCCTTTCTACGTTATATGGGCCCAAGGTTTTCGACCCGTCTTACAAGAGAGGGGCTCCCTAGTGGTCCCATCAGCCAAGGAGGCACATCTCACAGGGACCAGGAGGAGAGCCTTCTCAGTATCTGCTCCTGCCCAATGGAACCTCCTGCCACTTGAATTGTGCCTCCAGGCAGAGTTGTTTCCCGTCAGGAAGGCCTTAAAAACGTGATTATGCCAGCAAGTGTGGGGTACAACTGGGACCACAACCCAGCCCCACTGGCGTAATTAGCCCCGCCCGGGGTTCATATTTACTCCTACCTGCATGTCCTTCTTTTTCAAGGGGTTTGGGGAGGTTTTATGGATGTTTTTAGATAGTTTTATAGTATTTGGTTTTAATTGGTATTGGGCATGGGTTTTGGCTGATGTCATGAGCTGCCCTGGGTCACTTAGGCGAAAAAGGTGGTTATATAAATACAACAAATAAATAAATAAATAAACTTGGAAAAAGGTTTTAAAGTTGGGGTACCATGAATGCTGGGAACCCTCAGAGCAGGACAAAATTGACCCCATGCCCCTAGAGCTGGGGTCCCCAATCACTGGGCCACGGACTAGTGCTGGGTCGGGGCAGTCCTGAAACAGGCCACTGGGGGTGGGGTGGCAGTGGGAGCCCTGGTGGGAGCCTTCTGCCCTTGGCATGCTCTACTGGATCTCCCTGGTGGGAGGGTAGGGGCCACAGGCATCAGACACAGTGAATGGGTGAGTAGGCAGGCCCTCCTCTACTTTGCTTAATTGTGGTGGGGCTCTGCCCTCCTCCACATGTGTGCAGTGTGATGCCTTGCTGCCTGAGTCGTACAATGTGACTGGTAGGCAGATGGCCCCCTCTTCCTTGTTTATGGGCTGCAGTGGGGCTCCTTCCCCTGCCTGTCCACAATGTGCACTTTGCTGTATTTTGTTGTGCGCTTGTGCCATCCAGTCCCACTACCCCCACTTGCCAGTCCATAGAAAGGTTGTTTGCCATGAAGCCAGCCCATGGTGTGGGAAAGGTTGAGGACCCCTTCCCTAGAGGACAATGGTAAACTTTTGAGCTCTCATTTGCCCAGTGAGGGGCAGTAAAGGGAGATACAAGTAGCTTTTATCTCTTTTCATGTTTGTGATTGTGTCACACTACTTACAACTAGTTTTCTCTATAACTGTAATTTTAATTGTTATGTTACTTACCAGTATTTTGGTTTTTTAATGTTTATTAGTATCACATAACTATAATTGTATTATGCTGACATTTTACCAATTTATTTGTAAGTATATTGGGAAGGTAAATCTGAGGAATTTTACACTGGCAGGAGGAGAAGCTGCTACAGCTCCATTAAACATTGCTTTGCTATGGTTCATTTCTTCTACTGACCTGTCCTACATCACTTTTGACATACAATCTGTGATACCAGCAAAGGGCTACATTGTAGGGTTACTGCAGACTTTTTACTTTATCCTTTATAGTTTTTGTTGCCCGTGATCTAAAGAACTCAAGAACATTGAGCTGAATGGTACACTGCAGCAGAACTATTGGACAATCCATAAAAGCTAGAATAACATGGAGAAAAATTGACTAATTTCAAGAGGAGAGCTTTGTGGCTACCCTGAAGAAAGAGAAAGATGAACAACTGGGTCCTAGATCAAATCATACTTGAACCTCCTCTAGATGCAAAAAGGATGAAACTGAGAATGTGCCTTGACTAGTGAATGAATCAGGTTTCAATTAGAGTTTTTCTAGTATTGATTTAAGATCACATAGTGTTTGAGTTAGTTTGTGCATGCATTGTGAAACCTTGTCTGATCATCTTTTTTTGTGTAGTATATCAGCACATGGAACTACACTGGCTTCTCAATTGTTTCCTTTTAAACCAAGATGGCAATTGTGTGTTATGTGCTGCATTTCAGTGTGTTGTCAACACTTCTGGTTGAAAGTATGAATTTCCAGACATTAAAAAATATTTTAACTTTTATAGTGCTATTATGATATAGCAGTAAACAAACAGAAATAGATCTGTTCACGATATTCAGCACTGAAGCTTTTTAGCACTATAATTGTAACATAAAAATGCAGAAGCCTGTTATCTTTACAGGATAAACCCAAGAGAGACTATATACAACAACATGTGCATTCACATATTGTTTGTTGAAGAATTCAGAAATTCAAGAATTGGTGCAAGATAAATAACCCACAGTGTGTGGTTTAAAATAATCTGTATTTTGACAAGATAATCACACGTCAGCTGTGCATCATATTGCTTTAAACTTTGAATCAATTTCAAACTTGGCAAAACCAATGCAGGTATAGGATTTTTTTAAACTAACATAGACATGCCATGAGGATGTCATACCTTTCAGTACATCATAAGAAGGAAAAACTCAGTGGTGAAGACAATAATACCAGCAGAGGTAGAAGACAACAGGAAAAAGGGGGAGACCAAATACAAGATGATTGGTCCCATAAAAGAAGCCAAGAGCCTGGAGTTTCTATGAGCTGAGCAGGAGTATTTATGAGGAGCTACTTTGTAGGTCCTTGACTGATCAGGTCACCATAAGTTAGAGATGACTTGAGGGCACATAGTAACTTTATTCCCATTTTCTGAGTAAGACTTGGGGTGTCAAGTGTTTTTTTTAAACCATTGTTAAAAACCAAATGGCAAAAGCAACAGTCAGTACTTTCAAGACCCTTGGTTCAATTCATTTCAGAGCAAAGTGCAGAGGAAATTGACAAACACTCCTACTTTGCTTCAGGTGCCAAGGAATTTCCAAACCCCAAGAACTGTCCTGTCAAAATATAGTAACCCAATTCTGTAAAGGGGGGGGGAGGGAAAGGAGTTTGGCATGTCACCTCCTCATCTTGGCTATGGTATTCTCTTAAATATGTTTTGTGTTACTATCTCTGATCAATCATGATTCAAAAACTCAAATAGTTACAAAAATAAATAAGCTCACCTACCATTTTGAAGAGATTTGATAATGGTCTGAGTATATGAAGACCAAGTTATAGTATTTCTTGTGTGTATATGTGCATGCTCACACACTGTCAAGTCAATTCCAATGTATAGCAACTCTTTTCAAGGGTTTCTAGGTAGAGAATACACAGATGTGGTTTACACCATTCCTTTCTCCTGGGGACATCCTGAGACTTTGAAGTTTGTCCATGAGTACGCAGGCTGGCTCTTCTCACAGGAGGTGCAGTAGCAGTGGTGGGCTTCAGCAGGTTCGCACCCAGTCACATGGCCATACCCACAGAGTAGGCCACACCCACAGAGTAGGCTACACCCACAGTGTGGTAGTAAAATATTTTGGATCCCACCACTGTGCAGTAGGGAATCAAGATCAATCCAGGTATTCACTATCATCAATGCTTGTAAACTATCTATTCTATGAACTCAAATATTTCATCACATCTGGGCATGATTAAAACAATTCCTGTAATAATAGTGGGACTTCTTTTTGTTAGATTTACATTTTCTTTGTTAAAAGGTTATTAGCATTGTGCCAGAATAAAAGCAGATAAATGTCAAAATGGCTGTTTCATCCATGATGAATAAACTTTACCAATTTACTATCCTATTTATTACTCTTTTCAATGCAGTACATCCCATTATAAACATTTTCTGTAAACTCTTGTAAATAATTCAGTAGTGCTAGAAGGTTCATGGAACCCTTTTTCCCATCAGATCCTTGTGTGTGTATATATCTATTGCCATGAGCTAAAAATAAAAGGAAGGATCCAGAAAATATTAAGTCAACACAGGAAAGTCAAAATGCAATGAAACAAAATAAGTGAAATTAAATGGAGATTGAGTGGAATCAAGTGGCATTATGGGAGAGATAGTGCCTTTATCAGATTTATTGGCTTCATGTTGTATGTGTTTTATAATGATGTTTTTATAAAATTTCTGTGAAAGCCAAACCTTTTCCAAGAATAAATTCTATACTTTAGATTCCACACCCTGCTACGATATGGCTGAAACCCTGCTGTGTCTGCATAACTCAAGATATATCTCTGCCAGACATCCTGCCAAGATGGCAATGTGGAAACTCCAGATCTTATGTATAGACTTTATATATAGTGTGAGGGCAAGTTCCAAACTTTGTCTATATCAATCTGGCCAGTGTACAGTATTAGCATTGCTGACCCTGCAGGAGAGAACACTATTTTCTTTTCTTGTTCATCTGGATTACAGTACATTTTTCTGCTGGTTTTGGTGTATTTGTTCATTTTTCTCTGCCATGGGCTTTGTTTTAAATTGATCCTTTTTTGCTCTGCCTCTGCACCTGCTTGCAACGTTTGGAGAGAAATACACAAGATGCCTTTGAAACCAACAGTGCTACAACCTAATGTAACGACAATACATCATTAACACCAGGGGAGATATTGGAGAATTTACCACGTCATGTTGGAGTGCTATGGACCAAGACTGCTTTTTCTTCTTTTGTGTCCAGATCAAACTTTGAACTGCCAAACTGAAGCCACATTCCTGGCTTTGTCATTGGCCAAACAAGTCCTCATCAGTACATGTTTCCGGCAGTAATTGAGCTCATTTACTGGTCTGCCGATTATTGCCAGAAGCATGCACTGATGAGGACTTGAGTTTGGCCAATGACAAAGTCAAGAACGTGTTTGATCAGGGTTTGATCAGGACATGAAAGAAGAATCAGAAGATCAGCAAATGAGTTGGATTCTGTATCTCTCCACAATCACATAGTGTGTTGTTGTCTGCCAGCAGATCCCAGTTGAGATGTTGGTCTTACATTTAGGCATTCCAGCCCTCAACCTATTCAGAGTCCTCCAAGTGACATAAAAGAGGTTTTGTTCCTCAGCTATATCCTCCTTTCATGTTATTCTTTGTCCAGTGAGCTCCTTTCTCCATATTCTAATTTTATTTTGCTCTTGCGTACCCTCAAGAGTGTTTGTTCTTGTCATAAAGCTCTTCCTGGATCTGAGTGGGTGGGTAATGGACTATGCCTGCTGCTGCTGCATCCATTAACATGGCACTGCCATTGTGCACAGACAAGAGGACCAGTGTTATAAAAAATTATAATAAATCGCAACGAGGATGGGATGCATGGATCGCTAATGGCATACCAGAACTCTACCTGAATTTAAGTGACCCCTTTTAGCCTGATTCAGCCTACTCAAATTGACAATCCCTGCAGACAAGCCCTTAGTCTGGAGTTCATTACATTTCAGAATAGTTCCAGTGTTTCCAAGCCTTTGGTTTTTGGACTTCAATTCCCAGAAGCCTAAGTCAATCCCCCAAAGCACTGATCAGCCACTGTACTGACTTAGGCTTCTGGGAACTGAAGTCCCCCTGTGGGGTATGGGCCCCACATTGGGAAACACTGAGTTAAATACACCTTTCTGTTTGGTACCTCACAACATTAAAACTTTGTCCCTTTAGGGGAAAGGAGGTATTCAGCAGTCTGTTCCAATTTATGCCCTGCGGAGTAAGATCACACTTTTCCTTACAAGAGAACATGCCTGTGACGTTGCTATTTTCAGTGTTATTTACACAGTAAGCAGTAACTTGCAATATTCTGTGAAGCAGGGGAACAGCTGGGACAGATGCTACCTTGCTGACTACTAGAAATCAAAGTGCAGAAAAAAATGAGAGTGCTTTGGCAAAAGGAAGGGGAAGAGAAGGGTGTCGGAAAGTAAGGGGAGACCCACAGCCATGTTGTCACATTGTGAATTACCATAACCTTCTGTAACCATGTTCTGTATGCCAATTTCTTTGTAACTTGAAAAAAAATCAGGAAACTGAGATACGTTATGCATCATGTGTATATCTAAAAGTAATGTGAAAACAATAAAATGCCTTGTTAATTATCTCTGTCTTCTGCTTCCATTGTGTCTAATTGCCACCCACAGCTCCTTTTCATCATAAAACAGTCAGAAGATGAAATTACAGTAATACCTCATATAACATTAGTATCGAATAACACTAAAATCGCATAACATTAAGGAATCTGGGGGGAAGAATTGCATCAGATAACATTAAGATCCTATGGGATGCTTCAGATAACAACCGTTAAAGCCTGTGTGGTTACAATGTATCTCTATGGATCCCATAGAGGATCAGATAACACTAAAAATCATATAACACCAAGACTTGTGGAACCAGGTTTTAGTGTTATATGAGGTTTTACTGTAGTATGTCTTCATGACACCTCCTTTTCCCTCTTCCTTCTCTTTCACTTTCAATCTTCTTTTTAAAGCACCACCCTTTGTCTTGCTCAGGGCCATAGCCAAGATTCTAGATTAAATTTTTTTTTTTGGGGGGGGGGTCAGGAGGGGCAACAATGTCACACACACACACATATGATATTGGCAGGTGGGAACGGGCTGTTAGTTCAGGAGGGTCCCCCCCCCCCCGGCTACAGCCCTGGACTTGCTTATTAGTTTGTTTTGGGTGACACACAAATGCAGGGACAAAAACTAGTGGCCAATATCTTTGTGAGTTTTCTTTTAATTTATTCTGTCCTTTTCCAAGACACAGCCTTGTATCAGGTTTTAGGGGGAGTGATTGAGTGGTCTATTTTTTTTCCAGACATGAAGTAGAGGGAAGACTAGAATTAATATGCTCAGTCCTGGACTCCCTGCCTCTTCTCCTTTCTGTCTTTCTTATTTATTATTATTTCCTCCATGTAACCTCCCTTTTTGTAAATACCATCCTTCATTCTGTGCTCTGGCCAGGCACAAGACTGTATATATATGAATCTTCCTTCTTTGTCCTTTCTTACTTTATTCTTCTCACCAGCTTTTACATCTTCCCAGTTACTTTTCCTTCATTCTCTTTTCTTCCTCTCTTTGTTTCACTTCTGCTGTCAATTTCTGGTATCATGAAGTGATTTAATATATAAGCCACTTCAGGATATTGAGAAATTGAAAACTTCCATTGCTTTTTTGAAGAGGTGCAAGAGAAGTGAGATTTTCTTTTGGCCAGTGCTAGACCACCTCTGTTGCACTCAATCGCTTAGATTATTATTTTTCCTTTGTGTGAAGTGTGAAAACGTGGCTGTGGGCAGTTTCTCGATTGACATTACACACAAGACAACTATATACATTGTCTCCACCAAAATGTAAAGATTCGATATTTTGACCATATTTCCAAAGAGGAGGTGCTTCGAAGGAGTGGTGTGTGCAAATTACAAAACATTGTTGGACGAAAAAGACTCCAAATGGCAGGACATATTTTTCATATGGAGAAAAGCAGGATCCCTACAGTGGCAATAAGTTGGACCCATCCTAATGCTAAACAACAATGAGAACACCCTTGAAATACATGGCATAAAGCTTTCATGACAGATTTAAAGACCCTAAAAATGACATGGGCAGATGCCAAAGTACTTGCTCAAGACTGGAACTGTTGGATATCCCTCTAAGTTAAGATATTCACTACTGTAGCCAGACTACAAATACACAAAGCACATCAAAGTATAAAGCATAATGAAGTAAAATAAATGTAAATAAACTATACAGAGGTGGTGACAAAAAGCCATGAAATGGCTATGTCAGTGGATCAGCTGAAGGGGCAAAAGTAACTCTAAAGGCTTCTTATAAAAGATTAATGTTGAAAGTTTCTTAAAAATCCAAAGGACTGGTACTTGGTGGACCGCCAATGCAGCATTACTCCACAGAGATGGAGCAATTACCGAGAACGCCCAGTTCCTAGTAACAGCCTTCTTTGCCTCTCCTGTCTTAGGCACTCATAGACACAAGTCCTGGGAAGATCAGGTGACCTGGGTAGAAAATTCATGTAGTTGAACCTTCTGGGAATGACCATTGAGGAAAGTTGATCCAGAAGGATACCATGCTCAATGGTATTGAAAGCCCCTGAGAGATCCAGAAGTAACAGGAAGGTTATACTCCAATCTCATCAGCCTCCATTAAATAGTCATCATGAGTGTGACTGGTACAGTATTAGCCCCCTTCTGGAATGACCTAGGCTAGGCAATTATTTCCCAACCTTTGGTTTTTGGACTTCAATTCCCAGAAGCCTAAGTCAATTCCCCAAAGCACTGATCAGCCAATGTACTGACTTATGCTTCTTGCAATTGAAGTCCACCAGTGGGGCATGGGCCCCACATTGGGAACCACTGGTCTCTAGGCTATCTGTTTCCTCCAAGAACACCTGCAGCTGGTCTGCCACAACTTTTCAATCAACTTACCCATAAATGGAATATTTGTGACAGGTCTATAGTTGTTTAAATCATCTGTTGCCAGATTAGATTTTCAAAGAAGGGGCTGAACAATTGTTTCCTTCAGGCAAGAGGGTATTAGCCATTCCTCCAATAACGAATTAATGATGTGTGTAGCCCATTCCACTGTTAGATCCTTGGCAGATTTTAAAAGCCAGGACAGGCAATGATCAAATAGAGAGGTTGTGGCTTTACAGCTTGCAAACACTTTGTCAACCTCAACAGATGGTACAGGTCAAAACCTCATCTAATACCACAGGACAAGATGGTGCATCAGATATTAAGTGTAGTACTAAAAGAGTCAAGGTCCCATGAGATGGCCTCAACATTAGATTTGAAGTATGGTACAATCTGATTGCAAGAGATCACATCCAAGTGAAGCCCCATTGTCTGTTCAGTATCAGAGAGGCCAGTTCTGCTTGTTGGTTTGTGGCCTTATTAATTTGCCTGATGTTATAAGCTTTGTTTTATAGTGTTAGTGTATTCATTCATTCACATTTTGGTGCCAGCACCACTCAAATCATCTGCACATCCCTTGGGAAAGACAAAAGGCCATTCTGAAACTTTCTAAAACTCTTGGAAGTGTGCAGGATGCTCTGGGGAGCCTCAGGGTCCTCAATGACTCTATTTGGAGCTATGTTTGCCTCATTGAGGCCATAGAGAGCAGTGGCAATATAAAAACACATCATGATGGCACCCAAATGTGCTCTAAATGTTTTGCAAGATAGGTGGAGCCGAAATCTGCCACATACCACATCAGACAACCAGTCAGTGAGAAACTAATTGAATTCTAACTGTCCTGTTTATGTAGACCAGTAGTTCACAACCTTGGGACCTCAGATGTTTTTGAACTACAGCTCCCAGAAGCCTTCATCATTGGCTGTGTTGGCCAAATAGTCCAAGAACATCACACACACCCCAAGGTGGGGAATTTAATCTGATAAGAGATAAAGAGGTAATAGAGTAGACCATACTGCCAGTGACTCAATGCCGAGTGTCAGGCAGCATTTAACTAACCTGACCACCCTAAGGACTAACAGCCTGAAGTCTACAGGGAAAGGTGACGTTCCCTAAGTGAATTAAATCCTTCTTGAATCCATCTTGATGGAAGGGCACCACTTCATCAATAATGGCCTGGGGCTGAGGAGGAGTTTGCATGACAAAAGGGCTCAGGACTCATGGAACTGGATCAATGGTATGGGTGTCATGCTGTGGAAGAGATGAATAACATTTCAAAGACTAATAGGATAGAATAGAATGCAGTCATCTGCAGAAAGACCCCATGCTTTATTTGATAATTTTGCTGAGATACTAACTTTACAGGAACCATTGGACCTTATCTTAGCAGCCTGAAAGAGTGCCACAGGAGAGCTCAGGTATAATACAGTAATAATTTCACGTCAGAAATTATTCTGGGTTGAAAGGATTTTTGCTGGAGAAACTCCATTCAGGGGATGCCCAAATGAAGCTCCTTTCATGTCCCCAAGATCTTTTCCCACCAAAGTGTTCCCTAATTATCTGCTTGCAATTTCTTGCTTTCGATCTGCTAGGTTGGCAGGAGCTGGGACAGATGATGATTGCTCAATCCGTCATGCAGTACCCAGTTATCAAACTGCCAACTTGCCAGCCTTCCAGCTAACAAGGCGAGCTTCTTAACCACTGAGCCACCTCAGCCCTTGGCTCAGGTGAACTTGCAGATCATTATGACCATTTTAATGGCTAAGTGTTTAAGACGCTGAGCTGGAGATGGAAGGTCAAGTGTTGATACCTGAGAGCTGCACTTGGGGACATGAAAGGAGCCTCATTCGGGTGTCCTTTCAACCCAGTGTAATCTCTGACATGAAATTATTATTATTATTATTATTATTATTATTATTATTATTATTATTATTATTATTATTATTATTATTATTATTATTATTATGTCTAAATGCCTTATCTTGCAAAGATGGATACCCAAATCATTTCTGCTAAGTGCTCAAAGGTCAGAAAAAACTAATTCTATTTGCATCTTTTGAACAGATTGTATGCTAATTTATTCCAAGACTTGTTTTTCTAACAAGGAAACAATGTCTAAACTTTCAGAGCCATACATAGGAAGGTACAGACCTAAATAAGATAGGATTTCAGGACCAAACCAAGAGTCAGGAGAAAATACCAAATCAGAGATAAGTAACAAGAGGCTGGGGTATGGCACACACCAAAACCCACAGCAACTCAGATAAATCCAACTGACCAATCTGAAGTCATTAAAGTCAGTACTTTCTAGTATTTTGGTATGCAAGCTGGTTTGTTTACAAATAAATCCTACTGCAAATAATTAACTCTAATGAATAGACCTTTTTTGTTGATCTTGAGAAACCAAAATAAAAGCACTGCAGCTCCAATTCCTCCGCTCAAACTCTCAGTCAATTAAAACTGTTCAGAACACAGAAGAAGAACATGACTTCTTCAAACACATTGTCTTCTCAACAATCAAGATTTTGTTTTATACTACTTTTTCTTCAAGTCAAGCCATCTGGAGCCAGAAGAATTCCAAACTTTACAGGATTCTGCGATACATAATAATTGCAATATCATGGAGTAGACAACAAACCTAACTGAAGATTGGACTGTTAATTGACTTTCAAATGGGAGATTAACATGGGTATCTGGTTGGTTTTTTTTTTAGGGATTTTGTATTTGCTAATAATTCTTAATGTTTATTAACTGAAGTTGGCTTTGTCTATTCAAACACACACACACAGAGAGAGAGAGAAAACAGGAAGTTTAGCATTCACTGACATCACTATTAAGCATGAATGTTGTTGCTGGAAAAACCCAAAACAAATCAGCTGAGTTCTTGCCTTCGCACATTATGGCCCTGACCCAGAAGCACCTTCTTTAATACATAGAAATGCAAGGAACTCATAATGCACTGGTGAACAATAAAGCTGAACTCAAAATAGGCCTGCATAACCTTCCATTAGTTCAGCTCCACTTATTGAGCTTTTCTGTATTTGTGTGCCGCTCGGAGATGCATTGCCCACTGAGTCCTGGTGACATCATTCTTATATTCCTGTTTCTGTGGCGTTCACATAGTTGCTATAGTAATAAATGTAAATAGCATCAACAAACTCAAATATATTTCAAGAAGTATTCTTCACTCAGAAGAGAGAGAGAGACAGTGTGTGTGTGTGTGTGTGTGTGTGTGTGTGTGTGTGTGTGTGTGTGTGTTGGGGAGGTTGTTGTTGCTTTACGAATTTGAAATGCATTTTCCCCATAGATGCTACATTTCATCATTTTTGTTTGCAACTGTTTTGATTCTTTTTCTCATTCTCTAATAACCTCTTTCTTTAATAGAATAAAAGCATGTTGCAATTATTGTTGCATGAGATCCTGAAATTTTTATTCTTCAAGTCTGGGCTTTTGTTCCAGTCCCCAATAGCTGTCATTCAACGAAAAGCTGAAGGGGTGATGTTTTAATAATGCATAGATTTCCTCTCATACAATTTACTTCATTCTTTGGTTTAATCATTCCTAACATTTCACCTGCCTAAGTATCATCCCTTTCAAAAAAACAATTGGGAATTGCCCATTTGAAAGAGGAGAGCTGACATACAGCAATGTATTAAAAGCTTTCTATGGATATTCGGCTGGGTCATTGCAGTTGCTATGGAGACTTGATAAATTGTGTTGAAAATATTTCAGTCCCTGCAGAATTAGTCTCACCATTTCATTGATGCATGAAGCCTTTTCTTTATACCTGAAGAAATATTTTTCTTCTAATTAATAATTCTTAAATATTATAATCTAATTTGGAATACGTATGCCTTCTGTGGATTAGTTACAAAGGGTTACTCTTACTTAACATTTGAAGTTGCATGACAGAAGGGAGAACTCATTCACTTGCACAGTTTTCCAGCTCCTAGGCCACAACTCAGTCAAATAAGACAATTTATCTTCACCACCCACAATTTTCGGAATCACTTTACTATGAAGAAGCTGAGATTTATGGTACCATTAAGCTGCTGTCTTAACAGCATGCATTCTAGAATAGATCATAGAACAGAATAGATCAGGTTCTGTCAGTGCATTTAGACCAGGGGTTCTCAACATTTTAAAGCCGCGGGCCGCACCACACCCCCTCAGACAGCTGAGCAGGCCAGATTGGCGGTTCCCCCTGCCATAAACACTACCGCAAAACCCATCCATGGCTATTGTAAACACATTTATGACAGTCACAGGTGGATTTATGGCTGGCCTAAACACATCCACTTCTGCTTCCAGTTGCGGTGGCAGCACAGGCCACGTGAAATGGAACCTCTAATTTAGGTGAATCTGGGTATTTACCTTATCGTTGTGTGGTTTTTGCTTTCTGTGGGACAGGATTACTGAGACTAAAATCTCCTTACAACAAATGCTAACAAAAATTTAAAAAATATGTTAATCACCAAAAATTACTTGGAATGAGAAATAGGTTATGACCAAAAGATGAAAAGAAAGAAAGCCACAGCTACACAGATCAAGCACTCACAACACACACACAGATAATAATACAGAAAACAATGGCTGAAATCTTGTTGCTTAGCCTAAGTCGCAACTAGAGTACACCTGTTAAATCAATGGAATGTAGGGATATGCTGATTCACCAAATCCCCACTGATTGAAGTGGACTTACTCTAATTACGACTTTACTATGTTAAATAAATATGCTAATGTTAAATAAATTTTCTAAGTTAGTCTTAGGTGTAACAATCTTTCTGCCACTTTTTTCAACAAATCCCCCCCCCCCCCCAAATCAGAGCTGCCTCTTGTTAGAAAGTACACACACAGCAGTACTGGAGTGACATTAATTTATGCATTCAGCCCTTTGAAACTTGGACTGATCTTCCTCAACACACTTCCTCCTTTGCCCATGTTTTTTCCCTAAGAAAATGAGAAATATTGTGTTTATTAAAGAAGCACACATGGGATAAGAAAGATGATTGAAGTTCTGGTTCTAGTTAACAACGCTGGAGATGTCAAGAACAGCCCCTTTAATCTATAGAGAACACAGTATTGTATTGAAGTTGAAGATGTTCTGTTAAATCCCTCAATGTTCTGCAGCAGGGCAATTATTACTTCTGTAGAATACTGGTACAGTATATGCTTTTCCTCCTCTTAGATGATTTATGGATTACTGGCAATACACTATAGCAAAATATCACATGCGTAAGGAAAATTGCACTAATAGTTTTTGCAATTTTCGAGCAACCAGGGTGCATAATTGAGTGCATGACTCTAGTATGGCAGAGTACACAATTGACAGACAGAACAATTGCACACATCAGTTATATAATTTGGAGTTTATGCTGCACAAATCCAATAAGATTCTGGCCAGTTATTCCAATGGAACATGCATGTGTGCATACATGTGTATAGAATCCTGCACCTCACTTGTCATTTTTGTTCATTTCCACTATTTAAAACTACTGTACTGTATATAATTACCATTGGCTGATGTGTTTGGCTGCTTCTTCATATGTAACCATATTAGGAGTTTCAAAGTGGATGCTTCGCTTTAACCACAACACTGTTTGGAGAACAAGCAAAAGAACTCGACTGAGGCCTAGTGCACGTTCATCAGCCTAGTCCAGTGATGGCCAATCTTGGCACTCCAGGTGTTCTTGAACTTCCAATTCCCAGAAGCCCTGATCAGCAAGAGTGCTAACTTGGGCTTCTGGGAATTGAAGTCCAAGAACACCTGGAGTGCCGAGGTTCACCATCACTGGCCTAATCTGATGGTTAGGTTCTCAAGATACAATGCACTTGCAGGCTAGCTTCTGCTGGCTAGAAACCTTCCTGCTGTGTTCCCTGTATCTTAACAAGAAAAACGTACTTTTCTAGAGGCCTCAGACTTGAATAATTTACAGAAATTATAGAAATAATTTGGTCCACAGAGAGAAGGGATTGTAGACACCAGATGTACCGACAGTGCCCATAAGAAAATGAATAAAGTGTGAGGATTCCTTTCTTCATTTTCACATCTTGCAGCTGCTGTACTGAAGCACTTGGAAACACATCTGATTGGTACAGGGTGGGGAATGGGTAATTTTTCATTAAACGTCTGCAGTGGAGCCTGCAGGATTTGTTTGAGGAGGTTGGGATGAGAGGCAACAAGCAAAGGGGGTCTTTTTCTGTGATGAGGTCCATGTAAGTTTGCTGATGTGAGTAAACATGCCAAGCATGACTTGGAAAATGACTCAATGTTTCTCCACACCTGTTGGACAAGACCAAGCAGATAATGGGACAAAGCAGGAACTGCCTCCAAGCCTTGTCTCCCCCTGTTTACCAAATCATCGGCTTCTCTTCTGAGGCACCATTAAAAATAGCATTACAGGATTTCTTTAATTTGTAGCAAACAAAATTGTTCCATAAAATTATACAATTCTTTATTTACATATTTACAGTACTGATACCTAAGCAAACTCTATCTAAGGATTCAAAATAGTCTTTAGAGTGCTTTCCCGCCCGTTCCCATCTTCTTTTAAACTTCATTTCATAAATGTCTCACATCCTTAAGGCAAAAGAAAAAAATGTGATACCGATTATACAGCAATGGCTAAGCCCTGCACTCAGCAAAATTATTTAAATTACTCATGTCAAGGCATTTGTAGTCATTGGCATGGCTTAATTAATTGTCTTGTAACAGTTCCTGCAAGGTGCCACCCTTCCCTATAAACAAAGCAACTTAAATTGCTGGTGTCAACGTAATGCACTAGACAAATTAGTTACTGAACTCTGACAGCTAATAAATGGGTCCTCCTCAAGATACACATTTAATTTGCAAATATCGTAGATAGTTGGTAATGCAGTCTTAGAAATGTTTTATTACTATGAAAAATATTGGCTAGAACACCTTGTACTTTGGTTCACTTCCTGAAATTATGGACCATCATCATTCTCACCATCAACATCCTATACAGGAATGGAATTATGACCTACATGATGGTTTGGATGTCAATCTCCAGCAAACAAGCCTATGTTAAGGAACTGTAGAAGATGTAGTCCAAAATGTTACTCAGGGTGGCTAAATATTCTTAATATGTAGTTTCCTGCCTTTCAGGAACAGAAGTGAGGTCCTGGGGTGGCCGTATGTTTTGCAATTTCCCACTGGCAGAGCTATTTATTCAGTTTAAAAATTGCTACCAGCACTGGGACAGGAGAGGGAAATGAATGTTAACTTCATTGTGCAAAAACTGCTTGCTACGGAGGTAATATTGTGATGATTCTGGGCAAGAGGTAAAAAAGAAAGGAAATTAATCAGAACATGTGGGAGAAGTTATCCACTCAGCTCCATATAAAGGTAAAGGTCACCCTTGCTAGAAAGCCAGTCGTATCTGACTCTAGGGTTCAGTAGTCATCTCTGTTTCATAGCCAAAGAGCCAACGCTGTCTGTTTCTGCAGATGTTTCCGTGGTCATGTAGCAGGCATGACTAGACACCGGAGCGCACGGAATGCTGTTTACCTTTCCACCAAAGTGGTCCCTATTTATCTACTTGCAATTTCTTGTTTTCAAACTGCTAGGTCGGCAGGAGCTGGGACAAAGACAGGAGCAAATTCCATCCTGCAGTATTTGGGTATCGAACTGCTGACCTCCCAGGTTCCAGTCAGCATCTTAGCTTCTTAGCCACTTGAGCCACTGTAGTCCCTCAGCCCCATATACGTAGAAATAAAATTTGTCAGTGCAGATGCTCATCCTGCCAGCCACCCCCAAACAACAAATCTAAACCCTACAAGCTGCTAAATGAGTACAGTTAAACCTCGCATAAAGAGCGCCTCGCTTAAAGAGTAACTCACTTAAAGAGCAGAATTTTCTCTCAATGTTCGCTTCGCTTAACAAATAAAACCAACCAAAAATAAATCGGGGTTCGCAATCACACACACACACACCGCCACCACTGCTGCCTCCAGAAGTCACAATTGGTCACTTACAATGGTGTTTTGCTTAAAGAGCAAACTCGCTTAAAGAGCAATCCTATGGAACACATTATGCTCTTTAAGTGGGGTACAATTGTATACATATAATAATTGGGGCAGAGGCCTTATATAGAGGAAATGGTTCTCAATTGCCCATTCAAGACCAAACTTCCCTCAAACAGCTTGCATTACAACAGGGAGAATATGCAACAATATACTCTTCCAGGGGAAATTTGTTTTTCTCCCAGCTACTATGAGGACTGCAGGCCAGCTAGCATTGAACAGAAGTAGCTCATGGCATCACAGGTTCTGCTTCTTGGAGCTTTGCCCCCACAAATTCTGATTCCAAAGCCCCACTACATATATGGTATGATGATGCTATAAGATCTCAATCAGAATAGTTACAAATGCTTTGTCACGACTCTATTAAGTCTATGGAGCATGTTATTTCTACTCTACCTGGCTTTCACCATCTCATCATGTTGGCGAAAGGAAAAAAAGTCACTGAAAACATTAATAGTTTTCTTTCAAGGGACTACAGTGGCTCAAGTGGCTAAGATGCTGACTGGGAGACAGAAGGTCAGCAGTTTGATTCCCGAGTATTGCAGGATGGAATGAGCTCCTGTCTTTGTCCCAGCTCCTGCCAACAGAGCAGTTTGAAAGCAAGAAATTGCGAATAGATAAATAGGGACCACTTCAGTGGGAAGGTAACAGTGTTCTGTGTGCTCCGGTGTCTAGTCATGCCTGTCACATGACTACAGAAACGTCTGCAGAAGCAGACAGCGCTGGCTCTTCGGCTTTGAAACAGAGATGAGCACTGAACCCTACAGTTGGATACAACTGGCTTTCAAGCAAGGGAAACCTTTACCTTTACTAAGTTTCTTTTGATCAGATTTTACTTCTTCATTTACTTCTTCAGACACAGGAGTCCAAATACATCTGCCCTATATTTATGTCCGCAAGAAGAAACAGATAACACAGCAATGTAACTATAACTGAGGAAGAACGTGTCATCCTCTTCAAACAATCACATTTCCATGAAAATTGACTGTAGTAGGAGAGGGAGAAACTTAGATGTTCCCGTCAGTGTGCATGGACTTACAAGCTTTAAGGTAACAACTGCTTGGGGCTTCCATCGCTTCACTTCTGTGGATTAGTTTTTGCCTTCTTAATTTGAGTTGCCCTGAGCCTAATCTTCCTTTAATTGACCGAATGAAGTCATTATCTGATTATACCATTTAGATTTTGCCTCTGTGGTCTGTATTGTTTGAAGAACACCAGCGGGGGGGGGGGAGTGTGTGTGTGTGTGTGTGTGACAAGAAAGACTACTTAACTATCCAATTTTGCCTCAACTGATTTTTACAACAATGTAGGATAGAAAGTTTTCCCCCTTCCTTATTCTCAGCCAGCACAATGGTATCATCATAGAATCACTGAGTTGGAAGGGTCCTTTTAGGCCATTGAGTACAACCCCCTACTCAATCCAGGAATCTGAATCAAAGCAGATATGACAGATGGTTGTCCAATTCTCACTTGAATGCTTCCAGCATTGGAGTGCTCAACATCTCTCATGGCAGTTGTTTCCATTGTCGTATTGCTCTAATATAAAGGACATAAAGACCCATAGCCTTCCCTTTCCCCACCACCCTTTCCCCCTCTGCCTTTTGCAACACTAGCCTAAGAAGACCATATCTCCTCTCTCTCACACCCCAACACATGTATTTTTTTTTCATGTCCGAAAAGAGATTTTGAATTGTGAGTCAAATAATGAAAATGTTCTTTCTCAGCCTAGAATGGAAGCTGCTACCATGATGATTATCTAACAAAGATATCACCAAAATATAGGCCAGCATGTTGTTCAGTGTTTACATGTGAGGTGCCCCAGCTCCTGAAGCTGCTGTTGCAGTCTGACATGACCTGCATTTCATCAGATCTCTACAGCAGCCCCTCCAGTTGGAGTCTGTGCACGTAGCTGTTGGACAGGACGCTAGCCATAGATTTTGGATTTTAGGCCTTGCTGAATGGTCAAGGTGGCTGCTTCTGCATTTAATCATTCAGTTACTGAGTGAAACATTGCTTTATTGCTTTCCATCATCCAATATTTGAGTGAATACTTCTTAATCAGCTTTAAGAAATTGACTGGAAGTTGAAAAAGCAGGAAAATCATGTTTCTGCCTCGGTCTATGAATACAAATGATGGCAGAGTCTGGAAGATGAGATCGAGGAGATGTAAGGACATTGTACATTTATTTACTGTTGAAATATAAAGTAAAAGTTAAAAAAACTCAATTTTTTTAAAAGTACGGGCAGCATGGTGGATTCCAGCTGATCTAAGGCTTTGACTTTGGGGTGTTCCATCTACGAGCAACCATCATCTGTAGCTCTATGGCTCCCCAGTGCTACTTCTATCTGCTATCTCTGTACTCCCTTGGGGAGCTAATCCAGGGATAATACCTATGTAAAACATCTTGATATCCACAGACTGACAAGTGGCTGCTATCGCAGCAGGTATGAATATTTTTAGTACAGTCATCAGCCAGCAAGGCTGCAATAGCAAGTTGTGAAACATTCATGAAACATTAGATTTAGCTTAATAAATTAAGTCCTATTACATCTATGCGAGTGCTTTACATCTATTCCTAATGTACTGCAGGAGACTAGTATATTAGGTACTACTATTTCTTAAAATAATAAAAAGGAAGTTATATTTAAACCATTATACAAAACCAGTCTTGTAAGTGCCTACCTTTCCTCTACAACCAGATCCATGGATACTGTTGCTGTTGCATCAGCTTGCTACTGCTGCTTGTAAAAGTAAAGGTTGCCCCTGCTTGAAAGCCAGTCATATACGACTCTAGGGTTTGGTGCTCATCTCTGTTTATAGCCAAAGAGCCCCACTCTCAAAGAGCCCTCCTTATTTCCAGATAAACCTCTTATTTTGGAGTAGAGTAGACCAGAGTCTGCCTTCTAGTGCTTAATGTGGTGCTATCAGCTACAGACATTAAGACTGATCCACTTTCTTCAAATAATTGTTTGAATCCCTGGCAAGTTTTGTATGTCTTAGGGCAGTGATGGTGAAGCTTTTAGAGACTGAGTGCCCAAACAAAGGGGCAGGGCAAACTGTGTGCTGGGGGGGGGGGAGAAAGGAAACACTCCCATTGGCCTGCTGGCCAGAGGGGTGGGTTGAACTCTGTGCTGGAGGGAGGGAGGGAGGAAGCACTCCCATTGGCCTGCTGGGCAGAGGGGCAGGGCAAAATCTGTGCTGGGGCGACATGATGTGTGCCAACAGAGAGGGCTCTGAGTGCCCCCTCTGATGCGCATGGCATAGGTTTACCACCACTGTCTTAGAGTATGATCACACAGTGTGATCTATTTTCCTGCAGTCACATAATATCCAGGGAAATATGGTTCAGCCTGACACCAATCTATGCCAAAGCTGGATCTTTTGGGAGGGCTGGGCTGTAGCAATCGCCCCACCAGACAGAAGAATCCCTATAGGAGAAATTGCTCCCACTAAAGCAACTGTTCCCAAAGCAATCAGGAGTGCACTCTTGTGGAGCCTTGGCAGAAACAGAAGTAAGTCTCTTACTATTACAGGTTACAAAATAAGTCACCAAAGTGAAGTAAATTGTTTTTGACCAACATACCTCACTAAAATCTCCCAAACCTTGCTGAACCATTAAGTGGTTAAATAACAGACAATTCAAGCAATAGGTTTATGTCAAATTTCATATTCTGTATTGAAGCTGGAGGTTATTATCTTCTTCATAAATGATCTTCAGCTAGGGGGATAGCAGTGTGAAAAGTTGTGGGATACTACTGTGCAAATGCCTAATGGATATATGCCACCTAACGGATATATGCCAGCATCAAAGAGAACCAGGTCTCTGTGGGTAAGCCTAAAGCAGGGGTGCCCAAAGTACAACCCAGGGGCCAGATCCAGCCCCCAATGCCAATTCATCCAGCCCGCGCCACCCTCTTCACTCCCAGAAGCAGAAGTAAAATGTGGCTGTATGGGTGTTTTTTTACTTCCACTTCTGGGAGCGATGAGGGTGGTGTGGGCCGGATGAATTGGCATCGGGGCCCAGATCAGGGCCTCGGCCCATACTTTGGGTGCCCCTGTTCTATGTGGAGAATATGGAGCGAACCAGAAAATGAACTAGCCAGTTTTTATTGGGGGGAAATACATGGTGCAAATGGTCTCATCATATTTACTGCTTATGCTAGGGGTTCACCCTACGAGGACTCAGTTGGCCATCTGGCCCCACCAGAGACAGGAAGGGAGCAAGGCTTACGAGCCTATAGCTGGCAGGTAGCGGAAATAACACCGATTAATGTAAGACAGTTGGAGGAGTGTGTGATGGCAGGGAGAAGAGGGTGTGAGCTGCAGGGCTCATGGCCATCATTAAACCCACCAGGACAAGGAGGAAACATGGGGAGAAACAGCAGAGGATAGTGACAGCAGTACCCAGCTTGGTCAGTTGCAGAAGGCAGCTTTGATGTTGCCACCACCACTTGATTTTGCTCTGCCCCAGCTTCAGACTTCACACAACCCAGCAGGAGTATTGCCTCCCAGCCCTCCTGGCTTCAATGCTGGAGATGCCAACAGCCACAGGCAAGTCAGGAGATTCCCAGGAAGGAGAAGAAGCATGGAGGCCAGTCCCCCTCACTTGCCTTTACAAGCTCTCTCCTAAAGGACTAAGTCAAGGAGCTGGACATTCTTCATGCTTCCCTGGATCAGGACTAGCACAGTTAACTGGGACCCCAGCTGAAGGGCCTATAACCAGAGGATTAGGGTCAGAAACCAACCCTCTGAGGATATAGAAGAAAGGGTGGCTGGGGCTCATGTTAGTATTTTAATGACAGCTGCTCTGAATAATGAAACCAATCCCATGGAGTTATTGCATGAAGACTCCAGTGCTGCCAGCTCCCCAATCAGAAATAGCTGGAGAGTTTACTGATTGATTGATTGATTGATTGATTGATTGATTGATTGATTGATTGATTGATTGACAAACTGACTGTATCTTTTGGACTTATTGAGCAGTCAGAGAGAGTTTCTAATATGCAGAATTCAGGCTGAATAAATAATAACTGAGTGCTACTAGCTAATTCATCCAACTGATTAAAAGAATACTGTGTTCCAGTATTTATTTGACCCAAGTGTGTACTATCTTCCTAAGTACTGGGGAGGGGGGTTTCTTCTGTCTCAACAGCTGGTGGTTTAAAGGGGTCCAGTAAAACAGGACTTAATTTTGTTTCTGCCTTTTTGGAGAAATGCTTTACATTCTTTCTCAGGAATAAAATAATCTACTGTGTGAACAAACCATCCATTCTGTTTTTAAAAAGTATTCCCTACCAACACCTATCTCAATATTCAACACCTGTTTGCCATAATGCCAAGATGAGGGGCAGCAGAGAATGGCAGAAGGCAGGCCAGCTATTTTCATTTCCCCCCAGTTGCAGCAACCTAAATAGTGGCTGCCAGCCAGCTAGAGTTCTGTTTCTTGCCCTTTTAAATTAAATTCTTCAGCACAAGAGGTCCAAAATGTTGCTGTGAAAAGAAATGTTAGAATCTGCCTTTATCTCTGGGAACCAGTGATACTGGTTTGGGGAAAACAGGCAAAAACACGATCTCCAGATTGTTATCTAAAAGCCCAAAGGTTGAAGATTTTGCTGAATTTCCTCTTATGACTTGTTCAGTCTCATTAACTAAAGTGATTTGCTAACCCTTCATGAAAAGTATGTTACGCATTTTACACACTACTAATAAAATGTTAAAAGATTTTAAAGATGATGAGCCATAAATTTCAAACAATCCTATAAACCAGCAACACTTTGTGTAAACAAAACATGTGGGCTTTTTAAAAAGGAGATCGCCTTTTCAATAGGAAAACAGTTGCACTTTGATTTATTAAAATTAAATATAGCATTCATAAATAATCAATAATGCAATAATGCTTCTGGGTAGGAAGAATTAGTTAGATGCATGTCATTGTCTGTGGACACTCAATTTGTACTAGCAATGTTTTCCACTTTGGGAGGAGGCCCTTCTATGTCCTCCACTACAAAACAAACAAACAAACAAACAAAAATTCAGAGAGGAACAGATCTACATTGATGAAAAGTTCCTGGAATGTTTCTACTGGCCAAGAGGCCCCACAATCAATACAGAAGTGCTGTTTTTGTAAGACAAGGTATTACCTTCCTCTCAATAGACTGAAGAGAACAACATAGAAATGTTGTCTCATGTATAGTAATGTTGATTTCTAAGCCACATAATACACCATTCTGCTTTGAGAAGCTGTTTTCTTTAGAAAACCAAAACAATCACTTTCTTGTTGGAAATTTCAGAAGAGAAACCAACATTCAGTGCTGAGAACATGAAAATGAAAATGGCCAAGCCATTATAAAATGGGCAGAATGCCATTCAATATGCCTTGCACATGATCCTAAGTGACCCAGTTCATTTAACAGTGGATGGTGGCAGAGAGACCACAATTCAGATCTATTTTTTCACAGTGAGCCTATACTATGACAGTGCATTAAGTGATCCAGTCCCAAATACTCACCACGGATCCATTCTATGTCAGATCTATTCAGCATCCCAATCTCAATCTATACTAGTGTGCCCCAACCTTTGGTTTTTGGACTTCAATTCCCAGAAGCCTAAGTCAATTCCTCAAAGCACTGATCAGCCAATGTACTGACTTAGGCTTCTGGGAACTGAAGTCCCCCTCTGGGGCATGTGCCTCACTTTGGGAAACACTGAAATTCTATACCTTTCTGGAGGAAAATAATTTCAAAAAAGTCAACTAGGAAAAGTTTACAACTGCCCCTCAGCCAGAAAACTAAGCTCAAGTTGTAACTTCCATTTTTGGAATGTTCTCATGCCTCAAAACTGAGAAGGTAACAGACCAACTACATCCTAGCAGTGGCGTAGCATGGGTTTCAGCTGCCCAGGGCACAGGCCAAACTCACCGCCCCCATCTAGGCTCACCGCCCCCCATATAGGCTCATCGCCCCCCCAGCACCCGTCCCTATTCCACCCGATCTGCCCTCGCTCCTCCCTCTCCACTTTCTCTCACAGCATGCCTCACCCTTCCCACAGTTTTGCTGCAGCTGCAGTGAGCCAAACCCCGGCTTCCCCACCCTGTGTGCGACCAGCAGGCTGGCGAGCCGAAGCCTGGGTGCTCTCCAGACTGGACCATTGTCTGCAGCCAAGGCACGGGCGAGAAATGCCTGAGGAGCAAAGGCGTTAGGTCCTGACTTTATCCTATACCCCATCTCCAGAGGCCGGGCTGTTCCACCCGCCTGCCTGTCTTCCCATGCAAGTCAACACCAGGCAAAGACAGGCAAACCAGCCCGCCTGGACCGAGGGAGAGGCGCCCAGGCACAATGCAGGACATGGGGGCTGGCGAACTCCCATTTATTGCGAATTTTTGCTGCCCCAAAAAAATTCCGACCAGGGCAGGCTGCCCCCTGCCCCACCCATGCTACGCCACTGCATCCTAGATCTGATTCCAGAAACACACACTCAATATTTAGACCTTGTTTCACACTTCAGCGAAAATATTTTTTAGTGAACTTACAATAAAAGCTGGGATAATGTTGATCTCATCTCTTGCAGAAACAAAAAGAACTCAATAGATAGACTCTATAATACAGCCTGTCATGGCAAGACACAGCCAGAAAGCTTAGAGACTACTGAACTGAACGATGATCCACACAAAAGGACAAGGTATGCAAATATAATCCTCCCACAAGAGTATACCAACTGCTCCCGCCAAATAAGACAAACTAATGCATAATAAAAGTAATACATCAAAGGGATATTCAGAGTGAATCCAATTAACTTTCTGCTGCCTCCATATTGACAGAAATTGAGGATATTACAAGATGTAGGAATGGTGAAGTGGTGGGAATCGATAATATCTGGATCAAACAAATTAAATATTTTGGGCAAAATACAAAAGAATGGCTCCTTCAACTCTTTAATAACTGCTGGACAACCAAACAATGTCCACAAATATGGCAGAAGATGAAAGTAATATTTATACTGAAACCTCGCAAAGGACCATCAGAGCTACAAGCCAATCTCACTAATATGCCACTCAGACAAAGTGTTTGATAGAGTGCCTCCCACTTAAGAACAGAGAAGCAGAGAGAAAGGTCTAAGTTAGCTGGGAAAGCTAGATTTTTGAACATTGTACTATCCCAAAGTATGTGTGTCCTTCTGGATCAAACCCTGACCTACAAAACACACAATGATGGGATGTAACAGGTTCACACCAGTTCACCAGAACCGGTAGTAACTTTTCCCAGTGTCCCGGAGAACCGGTAGCAGCTTTTGGAGGGAAGCACCTTCGGGGCTTACTTTTTCACTGGTTCCCCCACTGTGCATGCGCGCCAAGCACTTGGTGTGCATGCATGCCTACAGTGCTTGGCGTGCATGCATGGCCTCCTTGCTGTCCACCAAAGTGGGGAGGAGGAAGAGAAGCTGCTAGCCTGAAGCTGCCTATAGCCTGCTCCCCACGGTAAGTGACTCACCTTTGGATGTGGTGTGTCTGTGTGTATTTTAATGTGTATTTAATACCTTTACCTATATTGATGTACTACCACAGTTCCTAAAAAGGCCTGGCAGCTGGCAGGCCTGGCGGCCTGGCTTGGGGTTTTTAAGCAAAGTTTTGGAGTTACCTCATCAATAAGCTATACCTGTGCTGTTCCAATTGGAGAACGTTTAAGGAGGTACAGCTGTTTTACATTTACATTAAGGCATATTATCCTAGAGAACTGGTATGATGACCATATCCATCTTGCAACATGGTGCTACCCAGGCACTTATACTAACAGATAAGTGACGGGTTTGTGTTTGTGGTGGGTGGGTTGATTTGTGTTTGTGGTGGGTGGGTTGTTGTTTGGGTGGGTGGGTGTATTTTAATGTAATTTTTATTTTATTTATTTAATTTATTTATGTAGTTTATTTACAGGTTTGTGTTGTTTGTGGGTGGGTGGGTGGGTTGAGGGGTGTGTGCGCGTGCTTATTTTTATTTTATTATTTTATTATTTTTTAATTTTTTTCTTTGGCCCCGCCCATGACATCATGATGTCATGATGTCAGCTCTGCCCACACTGTGATGACATCACGGTGGGGTAGTAAAATTTTTGACATCCCACCACTGGAAGTGGATTATAGTCACCGAAGATGTAAATGCTGCTGGTGTTGCTATTCTACTGTGGGTTTTGACGTGGAAAATGATGTATCAGACAAGAGATTCTATTGCAATTCAGAAGACATTCTTTGCTTTGGGCACCATGTTGTGAACTTTCAAAAAATCAATCTGGTAATTATCACAAAAAGATTTTCTCACTACGTTTTTCAAAATGAAAGGGCGATAGATGACTAGTATTATAACATTGATGTTCTTTTTGAAAAAAGAAATCTTTCTCTCATCACTGACATTTTTTTAAAAAAAACCCAGGACTATTATACTATTCAGACAAGGTACCATAATACTAAAATTAATATTAGAGTTACAGTCTTAATATTATACCTGTCTTTCATTTAAGGCAAGGTATAAAGAGGTGATTGAAATTTGCTTTTCATAAGTGACATAATTACATTATAATAGTCACACAATTTCGCTTTTTAAAAATCTAACCAAAAATATTTCAATGTCAATTACAAGGGGAAAATGTTTTTAAAAGCCTATTATCCCTGTTGGTGCACACATTTGTATACTTCATTGTAGCTAATTGCAGCTGACTGATGAGATGTCAGGCCATATGTTGGTCATTTGACTGGTCATGGGTCTGACTGTGCAACCATGATGTGCTTGGGCAACTCCTTAGTTGATTGCAGTTAACCATGGCAAGCTACACAAACCTTATGGCAACACCAATAGGATTCAGCCTCAAATTATAAAATGGCACTCATAAAAAAGATAACAATGAAGGAATGCTGAACTTCACAGTGTTTTGCAGATAATACATAATGCTTCCAATACTATGAAAAATCCTGCCAGTTGTAGCCGCAAAGAGGGATAATGTATACAGGCATCCAAGTGGGTCTTGTGAGATAATCATGAGAGACCCACTGACCTTGACCTCATGCACACCTCCCCCCCCCCAATTCTCACAATGGTCAGGTGCCCCTAGCTATCAAGAGCTAAATCTGACCCAACTGCTAGCCCCACTGGGCCTTGAGGGGACAGCTACACTATTGTGAGGCCATACCCCTTCCTACTACAAGGGGAGTCAAATGAGTGATTCCACTGATTGTTGACAACAGAAAATAAATTTAAGGTCCCAGCCTGAACTACGGTATTAAATTTGGAGTCAAGGTCCTCTTGGATGGCCTCAACCAGTGGTGGGCACCAGTAGGTTCACACCAGTTCACCAGAACCAGTAGCAGAAATTCTTGCTGGCCCTGCCCATCCATGTTTTGAAATAAAGTAGTCCTAATTTGGATGCAACGCAGAGCTTTCTCCCTGGCCACACACACTATGCCACACCCACAGTATGGTAGTAAATTTTTTTGGAGCCCACCACTGGCCTCAACATTCAACTTGAAATGTTTAGCAAAACATTCACAAGTTAGTTGGTTCTGGAGAGGCACACTCAGCCGACCTCCCAGAGTGAGACCATAGAACTCCTCTTGTTGGTTTGATGCCTCAAGAATTCATAGTGTTGTAGATCTTTCTTACTCTCTTTCTTTGCTTCTGTTATTCAGAGGTTGCGTGTATTACTAAGTCCAAGTTCTTACCTAAGTTCTTATCCGAGGGAGCTTGTCTCCACTGGTTCTTTAGCCTTATCCTTCACTGCTTCATCGCTGAAATTTCCTCCATGAACCATGGGCATGGACGAACTCTGCAGTGAGGAGGAATCATGACTTTCTAAATCATGAGCTTTAAATTAAGAAAATGTTCTGTGAGGAAATTTCTCTCTTCTCATCACCAAAATTATTAGCATCTGGTGACCAGAATTGTGGGCTGAGGTTAGAACTCCCTTCTAAATCTAAGCAGAATGAATCCCTCAAATCTTGCTACATCTCCCTCCCTCTCTCTTGGCCTGATTCTAAATTCACCTTGTAAGTACATCCTAGCAAATTTCAGACATCAAGTCATTAATGGGCTTCAATTCATTGTTCATAGTTTAAACTACCATTTGTTGAAAGCTGACCCTATTTGCATATCTAAGATTTAAGTCACTTTTTACATTTCAGGTTCCGCACACCTCTGGTGTACCAGACACAATGTTTAAAGGTCATATATGATTAAATATAATTATCATGTAATGCTAAAAGAAAATGGCATTACATTTTGGCCACTCATTTGGGTGGTAGGTTAGCCAAAAGAGCAGCAGCTGCAAGGGATTTTCAGTAGTCAGTATGAAAAATTGATCTGGCCTCTGTAGTTATGAAAGAAATTCAGTAGTATTTGTTACCAATTAATATGTACATTGTACTGCCAGCTTGCATATTAATCAAACTCTATTAGCTAGGCCAAGACAGACTTTCCAAACTAATTATGTTTCCAGGGGGAAGGAACCTTTTTCTATTTAATTATGCAAGAAGGTAATTGCTGTTAGATATCATTTGTTTTCTGTCCAAAAGCAGAAGGGACAGAGCATTTCTGCTGAAAACATTTGTACTTCAATGTCGTCAACTGCTACTTATGTCCGAGTATACATTTTTTCTGGAAATCATTTTCAGGAAAAATGCCATTGACGTGAATTTGTTTAAGGTGGATCCCAGATTGCCATGAAGTGACCCACACACTATGATCACAAAGCCATCTCCTGTGGCACATATGAAATGAGACGTGCAGGATTTGACACTGGGCCAGCAATGAACTGCCACAGCCTTGAGAATATTGACAAGGTGCGCCTTCACAGCCAGTCCATCTGGCATGGGCTCTTCCGCCTCCATGACCGTTGGAAATCAGAATAGTGAAGTGTTCCTTCCCTACTCATTTCACTGTTGGGCCCAATGTACTTCAATGATCTCTGGTTCAAAAAGTATATACAAAAAACTAAAGGGAAAGGGGGTTTGTGAGAAACAATAAGACCACACGTGTGCAAAAATTAGACTACGGTATCTTTACTCTTGTAATATGGGGTAATTCAAAACACTATTAATTTTAAAACAATAACAATGTAAAATAACATTGAAGTTGTCCATAGAGAAAGAATTTTCAGAATTCTAGGGGTTACAGTTCTAGAAGTCATCTAGAAACCCACAGGCAGACTTCTGGGACTAGGAGGAGAGAGAAAAGAAAGAAAAAGAGATGTTTTTCAACCTCCATGAGGAACAGTGCTATAGTGCAAAACTACCCTTAAAGAGTTTAATAGGTAGTAAGACTACCTTTCCAATCCTGCACTAAAGCCATTCAGTGTAGTATAATGCCTCTTGAGTGGCAGTAATTAAGACTCACATCCTTGTCTTAGGCACCATCTTCAAAAGTCATGCATACATTTACCAGACATCTTAGGGTGATTTACATGGTTTTGCAGTCTGACCTCATTCCCCAGACTTTGTATATGAATAGCCTGTCCAGAATGGCCAAGAAATTACTATCAGCTTCACAGGAAACAGCAGAAGTCTATTTTTTCATGTAAAGTGCAACAAGAGGCACCAGGAACTCTAGAGAGAAGGGGGAAGTAACTGACCTATTGTTGTTCACTATTGTGCTGATGTGTACCTTCCATAAACTTCGAGGATCCTAAGGGCAGCTCTTCCCTTCCCAATGACCATTTCTACTTTGGATAACAATTTAGTTGCTGGACAGAAAATGTGGCATGACCTCATTTCTTGTTCAGAGGTCCACTCAAGGATTAGCTCCCATAAATAGCTGGTTCCCATGGTCATTTGACAACCAACAGACTGAATGAATATTTCACAGCAGGCATGATGACGCTATTGTCAACCTCTCAATGGCCTATGAATCAGTTGTTCTATCAATCAATTAATCATGTAACTCAAAGCACCCACATTGATATTAATATTCTGCCATTGAGTCATAGTTTAATGACCCTCTCAACCTCTTCTTAAAAGTAAACAGCAAACTGACTTAATCAAACAACATTCTGTACTTCCTTATGGTCGGTTACAAAAGTGATCCCTCAAGCTAAGCCCAGACGTTGTGCATGATTAAAAGGCTTGAAATATTTCTAAACCTGTGCTGCCAAATGGGGAAAAGGAGAACAGGTGTTGTTCCCATGAGGAGGTTCTAAGCCTCAAGCCACAATTAATTGGTAAATGGAAAGAATAACTACTTCCCTTTAGCTGAGAAGTCCAGGATCACATGGGGATGAGATCACTAACTGGCATAATAATGGAGTGATCCTGTGGATTCTTATACACATATGAGACAAACTGGTGTATCTGTAACTCCAAAAATGCAATGCAGCAAAATCTGTAAGGTGATGTGTGGATCTCCAAGCCCTCCATGGGAAGGGCTAGTCATCACCACACAGAACAGTTGATGTTGTAAGCTAAGATTGGAGAACTATGCCCAACAGATTGGTTGACTTCTTTGCCTCACCCCCTCTTAAACCCACAGGTCTTAAACCCCTGACCCACCCACAGAGTGTTTCTTGGGTACTAGTGTTTATAGAAGGACATTCTTGGACAAGTCCAGTGAACTCATAATAGGAGAGGACATCTAAATCTTCTTTGGAAGTGCTTTGTGAGGGGTGCAATCATCTTGTAGGCTAATATTCAAAGGGGCAATTCTTGCATTGGCTAATAGCCTCCTACTCATGACTCTTCAGAGTTAACATTGCTGCTTTTAATAAGTCTTGTCCTTACACATTTATGGAAAAGTTCTAGTCCCCTTGGCCAGAAACATATTTTCAGTTAGCACATTTAGGTCTCCTTTGCTCGAAACCCAGTCGTGTCTGACTCTTTGCGGGAAGGGGGCTTATTGCTGTTTACAGCCACAGACACTGTCTGTGTCTGCATACATTATCATGGTCATGTGGCAGCCATGACTAGATGCCAGAGTGCACAGAATGCTGTTACCTTTCCTGCTGAAGCGGTACCTGTTTGTATACTTGCAATTTCTTGATTTCGAACTGCTAGGTTGGCAGGAGTACCACATTTAGGATAAGACCAAATTCTCTACTAGGTACAGTACTGACAGACACACGAACTCCCAGTTTGCTGTTCAGAAGAATTAGTAAAGAACCAAGCAGAGAAAGTGGGCAAAATAACCATTAACGAACTCATCGGCTTTTGGTAAGAAAGGACAGCCCTGGATATTCCTGGAATAGCTTTTCTGTCAGATGTTACCTCACATGGCTACCTAAGCAAGAGTAAAAGAAATGTATTTTGTAGCCAAAGCAGTTGACAGCTGCCCGAAAGTGAAATTCAGACTGAGAGATCAGTTGGATGAGGATGTAGAAAGCCCAACAATTTCAGTGGTAATGAGGGTGAAAATGAGCCAGGCTGGAATGTGAATAGAATGCAAATTGGATCTACACATACCTACCCATATTTCCAGAAGGAAGAAAGGGAGAGATTTAGATGTAGCACAAATTGCTAAAAAAAAAAATCTTCTCAAAACTGCCTGTGGTGAAAAGGAGTTCCTGGAGGTGAGGAGTGCAATGGCTTAAACAAGAAAATTTATTTATTTTATTTATTTATTTATTCAGATTTATATTGCCGCCCACTTGCTGAGGCGACTCAGGGCGGCTTACAGTCAAAACAGCAACAGTACAGTAAAAATTATAAAATACAACCTCACAAAACAACCAAAGCAGAAAACAAACTAACTCCCCTCAGGCCGTTGTTGTGAGCCCGGAGGGGGCAAGGTCCACAGCCGCCTGCTAGGCCTTGGAATCTTCTCCCTCAGGCCATTGTTGTGGGCCCAGAGGAGGGGGCGATGTTCTCAGCCACTTGCTAGGCCTTGGAATCTTCTCCTTCAGCCCATAGTTGTGGGCCCAGAGGAGGGGGCAATGTTCTCAGCCACCTGCTAGGCCTTGGAATCTTCTCCCTCAGGCCGTTGTTGTGGGCCCAGATCAATACATCCATGTATTCGAAACAGGGAGTTTAACCAGAGAATTTAAGGGGAGGGGCAGAAGATATGACACACACCAAAAAGAAAACCAGGGAGAAAAAATAGTGTGATGTTAAAACAGCTGGGTATTTTCAAAAGCCTGTGGTTGTGCTGCTGCATCAAGAAGAATGAAAATATTTAAAGCAGAGAAAGGAAAAACAATGAGTTCCTCAATAGAAATTAGATGTTAAATTCTAGAAGAAAGTACTTAGCTGCCCAAATCATGTTGATTAGCATAGTAAATCCTACTAGAATAGGCCCATTGAATCAATGAGGATTTGGTGAGACAAGTCTTTATATGTTCCAATGATTCAAATGGGCCTATTCTAAATGCAAGTTCCTTTAGTAGACTCAATTGAATCAATGGAACTTACAGAGGAGTTGACTCACTAAATCCCCATTGATTCAGTGCAATTTACTTTGCTAAGCAACAATATTTTGGCCAGTATATTTCCTTGCTAAGGAACATTTCCACACCAAATGCAAGTAGTGTTAATACTGGTCAAAATGAAGCTGTAGTTATTCTCCAGAAAGAATCTACACAGAGACAACTGGACTGTGAATATTGTCTTCTACAGGTGTTTCCCAAGGTTTTTGTAATTTAGCTTATGGGTAGTTTGTCAGAAGGGCATTTAATTCAATACACCACAAAAGTGCTGCTATAGCTGGTAAATTGTTTCAGTTTATATTCCTTGTGGTCAGCAAGGCTGAATGAAGAATAGATCTTGGCAGTGAAGTTCCAATTGCCTACAGTGATTGCAGGAATGAACCGTGGAGCAGTGCCTACAAGTGAGTTCAAGGGCACTTGGTAGAGCTGATTGGCTACTTAATTAGTTGTAATATTCCATATGAAGTCGTGTGCTCCATCTTTTCTGAAGAAAATAATTTAACACCCACATGACAGAAAACCTGAGCTGTTATGGATTTCACAACCATATTCAACACACATTGGGCATTTTTTAGTACCCCTTCCGTAATGATGTGATTTCAGAAACTTGTTTCAAAGGCAGAAATATTTGTTTGGATTTGATCTTATCTCTAATTACCATGAGAAAGTGTGACTGCTGCAGCCCTTTGCATTCCTATTCTCCTTGGAAGAAAAAAGTAGTTATTGTAGTAGAATTTGGAACGGTATCCTTGGCAACTCCAGCAAATAGATCTTTTTTTCCTAAAGAAAGGAAACAGGGGAATGGAAAATCGAATGAAGAGACAGAAACCACAGAAATACAAATACTGTAGAGCTATACTCTATGTAAAAAGCAACTGCATTCATCAAAGTCCTTGAAAAGAAAATCAATACCTCGTACCTTTCCAAAAGTTTAAACTGAGGGCATGGGATAGATTGTTGTTTGTTTTTAAAAAATATGTTTTATCATTTAGATCTACTAGAACTGCATGATGAAATTACCATTGGACTGTTAATTTTAATGTGGGAGATTAATGCTTGTCAAAATAATTTATTTTTTTCCTATGGAACTCCCTCTTTAGTATACATCTTTACATGACTTCTTCAGCAGCATCGCAATGCAAGTACAAATATATAGGCTCATGGAAAGAAGGTTAAATTGTAATTGATTTCTTAAAATCAGCACTTGAATAAAATGTTTCCGAGTGGGGGAACATAGTCTTTCATTTAGTTGGTGCAGGCACTTGCTGGGTGTGTTTAAAGATTTGTCTGCAATCTGTGGGAACAGAAGGAATGACCCTTCTAATATGTAGATTATATAGATTTTTGTGATTACTAAATCATTTGCATTTATTTTTAAAATGCTGACTACTTCTTAGAAAACAAAATTTATTTATTTATTTATTTATTGGATTTCTATACCGCCCTACTTGGTGTAACCAACTCAGGGCGGTGTACAACATAATTAATATACAGTCGATCAATAGAGTCCAACAATAAAGGCAGAAACATACAATATATAAAAAATGTAACAGTATTAGCAAGATAATATTCCAATCAGCATTACAAATATGATTCAGTGTCATAAAAACAAATATCAAATCACAAATACAAATACAAATATCATCAACTTTCACAAGTATAACGTACGCCCGCCAATAGCTGTTCCTAATCAGCTGTCGGGGAATAGCTGTTCCTAATCAGCTCTCCTCACCCCCGCCGCCAGTCTTTTATCGGCCTCCGGGCAGAGATGGAAAGAGGTCCCGGAGGGAGGGCGGGGGGGGGGGAAACGCCTCACCGGCCACAGCTGCGGCAGCTTGTTCCATCCCCGGGCGAGGTGGAAAGACCCAGGGAGAAGCGGGAGCGTCCTCTCGTCGCCCCCCGCCGCCAGTCTTTTATCGGCCTCCGGGCCGAGGTGGAAAGAGGTCCCGGAGGGAGGGGGTGAAACGCCTCACCGGCCACAGCTGCGGCAGCTTGTTCCATCCCCGGGCGAGGTGGAAAGACCCGGGGAGAAGCGGGAGCGTCCTCTCGTCGCCCCCCCTGCCAGTCTTTTATCGGCCTCCGGGCTGAGGTGGAAAGAGGTCCCGGAGGGAGGGCGGGGGGGGGAACGCCTCACCGGCCACAGCTGCGGCAGCTTGTTCCATCCCCGGGCGAGGTGGAAAGACCCAGGGAGAAGCGGGAGCGTCCTCTCGTCGCCCCCCGCCGCCAGTCTTTTATCGGCCTCCGGGCCGAGGTGGAAAGAGGTCCCGGAGGGAGGGGGGGAAACGCCTCACTGGCCACAGCTGCGGCAGCTTGTTCCATCCCCGGGCGAGGTGGAAAGACCCGGGGAGAAGCGGGAGTGTCCTCACAGCCGGTTGGCCGAGGGAGAGTCCAGTGAGGGCGACAACGAGATCTTTAATGCCGCCCGGGTCCCGCAGCTGTTGCTCCCTCAAGACCAGCCGGCTGAGGGAGAGTTGGCTGAGGACGGTGGCAGTGAGATCTTTAATACCGCCCGGGTCCCGCAGCTGTTGCTCCCTCAAGGCCGGCTGGCCGAATATATATATACTGTAGTTTGTTCCAAATGCTAAATAAATTGACAAGTTTTCTTCTCAGGTTATTGGGTATATAATTCAAATTTAACTGGTTGATTTATTAAGCCTTACAGCAGGAGTCCTCAACCTTTTTAAGCCAGGGGCCACATCACACTCCCTCAGACAGCTTTGGGGGTCGGATGGCCATTTTGCCCTTCCTCCACCACATGGCACTTCCTGGTTTGATGCAAGGAGTTTGTGGGGGCACATGAAATGGCACTAGAGTCTGCATTCGACCCACAGGCTGCAGGTTGAGAATCTCTGGTTTACAGCTTAAAATTTGTTTGGAGCTTTTGTTTCCAGGGGCATGGGTGTCCTATTCAGCATGTATAACAATACATAATAGCATACTGTGAAATCAATCCTGCTTTAAGGTGAGCCTTTCCTGGGTTTTCTAGGTAAAGAATACATAGAAATGGTTTATTATTCCCTTCTTCTGGGGACAACCTGGGACTGTGCAGCTTCTTCTTGACTACATGGGCTGGCTCTTTCCCCAGGAGGCACCATGTGGAATTAATCTCCCAACCATGCCTAAACTACTGAGCTGTCCAGCCAGCATTCAGCATGTTCAACAAAGAACCAAAAAAAACAACAACCCTGTGTCATCTTAAAGACTAAAACATCATGGATATGGTCCACAAAAACTCACATACAAGCATTAGTCTTTAAGGTGCCACAACATTTTTGTCCCCTTTTTTTTTTTGCTGTTTTGTTTTGTTTACTCTCTGATATCTATACTCCTGTGAGCTTTTGTGACTTAGAAACTACTGATTCAGATGCACAGAGCAGGTTGTTGTTGTTGTTTCAAATTTGTACCCCACCTGGCACAGGTGAACCTGACTCAAGGTGGCTTACAGAGTATTAAAAAATAACAGCATAACAGTCACAAATTCCATATTATCATAATCACAATCATCACAGTATCAGAAATATTTCTCAAGGCCGGCTGACTGAGGGAGAATCCAGTGAGGGCGGCAGCAGCGAGATCTTTAATTTCACCCGGGTCCCGCAGCTGTTGCTCCCTCATGGCTGGCCAGGGGAGAGTCTGGCGAGGGCGGTGGCAGTGAGATCTTTAACACCACCCAAGTCCCCCAGCTGTTGCTCCCTAAGGCCAGCCAGCCGAGGGAGAGTCCGGTGAGGGTGGTGGCATCGGCGAGATCTTTAATGCTGCCCAGGTCCCACAGCTGTTGCTTCCTCACAGCCAGTTGGCCAAGGGAGAGTCCAGTGAGGGCGACGGCAAGATCTTTAATGCCGCCCGGGTCCCGCAGCTGTTGCTCCCTCAAGGCCAGCTGGCCGAGGGAGAGTCCAGTGAGGGTGGCGGCATCGGCGAGATCTTTAATGCTGCCCAGGTCCCGCAGCTGTTGCTTCCTCACAGCCGGTTGGCCGAGGGAGAGTCCAGTGAGGGCGACAGCGAGATCTTTAATGCCGCCCGGGTCCCGCAGCTGTTGCTCCCTCAAGACCAGCCGGCTGAGGGAGAGTTGGCTGAGGACGGTGGCAGTGAGATCTTTAATACTGCCCGGGTCCCGCAGCTGTTGCTCCCTCAAGGCCGGCTGGCCGAATATATATATACTGTAGTTTGTTCCAAATGCTAAATAAATTGACAAGTTTTCTTCTCAGGTTATTGGGTATATAAATGCAACCTAAATGTCCCTATTGATAAGCCATATAAACATTAGGTGAATTTTCTTTCTTTAGGTTGTTGAATTTTAGTTCCTTTTTGGAACTACACCTGTTGGCAGCTGCTAAGTCAAAGAACATTAGAACTTTAACTGTTCTTTGCCTTCTCAAGTTTTAACCTGAGTCTAAATTTGAATTGAAGTCCTTTAAGGTGATTAAATGTTTATGTTAATAATGGGTTACTGTGTCCTCCTCCCCCCAAAAAATAAATAACACCACTGAAACTGGTTTAAAGAACAAAACATTCATTGAGAGCACCCTGTAATAAAAGCTTTTTGGTTGGTTCTGATTGTGATTCTTACTAAATTAATTCCTGTTCAATGCTATCTAAATCTATGGTAGCACGCCAAGGCTTCTCAGATCTTTTAAAGCATTGTTTTAGTGTAATAAGTAACATTCAATCAAGTAATTAATCTCTTGATTATTTAAAGAGGAATTTGCAAAATGTATCCTGTAAAGAGAACTACAGTAAGCAATAAATTATTTATGCAGTTAGGATTACGTACAACCTAGTAACTTGATTAATGATATACTTAAAATGACTGAACAATATAGCACTTCTTTGTAAGAAAAGGGCCAAGTGCAAAGGAAAACTAATAAGTGTAGTAAAAGGGAACTCAGCACACAGGGAACTTAAACAAATTAAATTATAATTTAATGGGCATGGCTAAGCAGAAGAATGGGGTCTTTAAAGGTTGATAGCATGTTGCTGTGATTTTGATGCACAGATTGCTTGATTTTTAACCCAAGGAAAAATCTCTTTCTCTTTATATTTCATCCCATTCTTTTGTTTTTTAATTTAGGAAGAATGTGACATTTGTAATTTTCCTCTTAGCTCAAGAAACATCAGTAGAGGCCTGCAATTGCCTGACTCCTCCTGCTCTATTGCTCTTGCAGTAGAATAAAGCTTCTCTATCTAATGTGGCAATTATAGTCTATTTGATTTCTATATTTTTCATATGGCAAAGTCCAGGTGTACAATCATTTGTTAAGTTCCCTGAGCCATGTATTTGCAGTACAAAAAAAATCTGAGTTGCTCCCCTGCTTCATTACTCACTCCTTGGGCAAATTCTTCACCTACATTTACTAATGCCTTATTTTCTCATTTTGATCATCAGCAAATCTGTCTTGATGTGTAATCAATTTCCTCCCAGGCACTTGCATAAAAGCAGCCCATGTTTTGTTTATCATTTGTAGTCATAAGGCAGGCATTAGTCCGTGTAATTTGCGCCAGCAGAATGCCATTTGCCAATCCTAACCCTGAGAAGGAAATCAGACCACCAAAAGGGGCCATCAGAGGAGTATGGGGTGTTTGGGTGTGGTTCAATCTTAACATAAATAACTGTTGTTTCTCCACAGCTTCATGAGTCCCAACAGAGTTTGGATCCAGAGACCTTTCAGTTTCAATTGTTCCTTGCTGTTTGGCCTGTTATGACTCCGAAAAAGAGGGGAGGTTGTTGTAATGCAGTGGTGCCCAAACTAAGGTCCGGGTGCCGAGTGCGTTGGCAGGGGGCAGAAGACATGAGCCCTTTTTGCACAACATGCCCACAATCATAGCGATTTGCAGAGAAAGGGAGTGTGGGGGTCAATGATAACAACATGCCAGGCACATCCCAATGTGCATCTGGTTGCAAAGCCTCTTGCATGCGAAAAGATTCGTCATACAAAAGCCACTCGGGACCCAGGAAATCCTGGTGTGCCCTGTAAATGATATCGACATATCTCAACAGTGGCAAAGCTTTGTGTGGCTATTCTGATATGATAACACCCATGTATATAAAATAAGCCAGGAGCTAGTTTGCCCACATGCCTGCTGGGTGTTTTTTTAAAGTAAAATGGCCTTGACCTGTTCATCCAATTTGTCTCTATCCATAACGCCCAAATCTCTGTTCAGAAAGCTAAAAATATCAACATATTTTCCCTCTGACAATCTTAGCCCTAGTGCCCTGTAACAAGTGTTTCCAAAATGGAACTAATGGGCCTACCAGTAGCAAAGATGAAATTGGGACCACCTCAGTATGGTTGGTCTCCCCACCATCCTTATTAGCACATGAATATTAGGTGGCACCCTCCTCCCCTCCCTCTGTAGCCATCAGGATCAATTCCAATACCACAGAAGGAGGGAAAATGCTACCTACCACTGTTGCTGCCCTCTGGGTGGTCGGTAACACCCTGGCCAGTGCCCCTGCTACCCCTGAGGTCACCCCTGCTTGGAAAGCCTCCCTAATGAGTCTTGAAAGGACTACCAACCCCCACAATGAATCTGCCTCCCCTTCCCTCCATGAATGAACACTCAGAGAAGAGAGGACTGAGGAAAGGGAAGAAAAAACCCTTACCATTACCATGTCCTAGGGTGGGGTTTACACCTGAGGATGTGGGCTGCATCTTCCAGGCCATGTGTTGGCTGGATGGTCAGCAGCAGAAGGGAGGGGAGTCCAGGAGAGGGGGTACAATGTGCAGAAGGACAACCCAGACCGCATTGTGATGAATCCTGCCAAACATCCGAATGACTGGAACAGTTGTTTGGTTCTAGAGTTATATTTTAAATAAAGGTGGCCCTAGTTTTCAACCAACACTGGTGTCTGAGTCTTCTTTGGAGTGGAGGGGCAACATTGATTTGAATGTGGTTCTGACAATAGGCTTTCCATGAAAACTGACTGACGTTATTACTAGCCCCTAATTGTTTGTGTTTTATGTCACCAAACTGTTTGAACAACACTATTTCTTCTGGATCCGTCATTTCCAGAGGACAAACCTTTGTAACTATTTAATTGAAAGTATTCTGTCCCTCAGCACTTTAGTTTAATCATGGCAATTATTATAAATGTTTAAATGTTCCTTTTGTTTTGCAATTTCTGAACTAACCTTGATTCATACCTCTCACAACCCTCTTTTCAATCACACACATTGTGCAACACTGGGCGTTTCTTTTGCTTCTGTGCATTAGGTGTCCTAGATACCTGTGCACAATGCCTCTGTGAACTGGAAGACCTTCCAGCTTTAATACAGTTGCTTCATTAATGACAACACTATTCATTCTTATTATTTGGTCTTCCCGAGTAGCTGATTGGCTACTTTCTACTTGGGGGTGTCATTATCCCCTACTACATCTCTTGTTTTATCTTGAATTGTCTCATCATAGGAATTTCAAAGTGTAAAATACTTAGCTGTGGTTTAAGCTAAAGGTTGTCCTTGCTTGAAAGCCAGTCATATCTGACTCTAGGGTTCAGTGCTCATCTCTGTTTATAGCCAAAGAGCCATGCTGTCTGCATCTGCAGATGTTTCCATGGGCATGTGGCAAGTATGACTAGACACCGAAGTGCACGGAACATTGTTTACCTTCCCACTGAAGTGGTACCTATTTATCTACTTGCTATTTCTTGCTTTCAGAGTGCTAGGTTGGCAGGAGATGGGACAGAGACGGACGCTCACTCCGTCCTGCAGCACTCAAGTCTTGAACTGCTGACCTGCCAACCTTCCAGTTGTCTCGTTCAGCATCTTAACCACTAAGTCACTGCAGTCCCAGCTGTGGTTTACCACTGTCTTTTTCTGTGCAGTATCGCTGCCAATGTCTACAAAGGATCTTCCAACAGGGTCACTTTCAGTAGCTGTCAATCAAGAATTTCCCCACCTCTCACACTATGGGAACTATGATTTGTCTTCTGTTGACATGACTGCTAATTCCTGAAGAGGAAAAGGATGGATACATCTCCGTCTGTGATCCAACTCAGTCTGTGATTCCACCTTGCTTGATCCTGCTAGGAGCTGGATCTTTCGAGAGATGAAAGTCACCACATGTGAGCCAGACTCTTGACTTTTCTGGCTTTAGAAAGCAGCTACGGCGGGAGCCGTCTGAGTGATAAGGCAAGCAGTAAATGTCTCTTTGCTGCAGGTCAGGGCACCAGTATGCCTAAAGGAAGCAGTTTTAAGACCCCGTAGTGTCAGGAATTCACTTATCTGAATTCCAACTATCAGGGGACTTATTCCATTTCTAGTGAACCCAATAGTCTCTTAGGAAGCCATCTTAAGCCTTCTGCTGCTCCCAGGTACAAGAGACACCTTCCAAAGAGGAATTAAAAGGATTGGATGACATCCACCCAATATCAGGCCACCTCTTGCCAACATAAGGTCCTCCTCAGTGCACGTTGAAGGGCATTGTGTGCATTCCATCATATGGGCAATTGTTTGCTCTTCTCTGCATTCACACAGGCGACCATCTACAGGGAAACCCTACTTTCTCAGATTAGTCCTTGATCTTCCTACCCCGGCTCACAATTTCTTTAAAGCTTTTCATCCAGGCTATGGTTGTTTGTGGCCAGGGAGTAGAGAATCATGCAGTTCTGCCAAAATCCCTGATAGATTTCCAATTGCTGATTGATTCTGCTTCAACACCAACCAGGTCAGAAAGAATAAAATAAAAATGATCTTTCTATTCAAAGACACTGGAGGTTCTCCCACCAACTCATGCTTCTAAAAAAATGGTGAGTCTTCTTTTAAAAGTTCAAAATATTTATTATCAAAAGAAAGTAAAACTAAAATTTAAGAATACAAAAATAGAAAACATTTTAAAAGAAAAGGAATGATATTCTGTTTCTTTCTTTTCTCCCATTTTAAAACAAAAATGATCTATCTAAATAAGCATTTCTTGGCCTTAGCCAGCAACTACATAGTGGCTAAATTTCTACATGGCATAGCATACATTCTTACATGCGGGGTGCCACAGAGATAAAACTCTCCCTTTCTCCAACCTTCTTGCCATCTAAATAAACAAAACTTAAATGAGCTTCACACCACATCCCAGTTGATTAACAGCACAACCCAAATTTCCCAGTCTGGACATGCTCCTGGAGGTCTAGTTTTACAGTGACTCCAGACTTCCTGGAGGCAAGATTTCAGAAGGTAGAACGAGACACCTGTTTGATAGCCTGGTCACTGTGTTGCCCATGTTATAGAAATGTCTGGTCCAAATGTGACTCCATCTTGTAGTTCTGTGCTGTAACTTCAAAGTATCCAGACCCTTAGTTAAAATGTAAAATTGGATGTCTACTCGAAGGTTATTTGATTTGATGAGAAATTTGCAAAGGCAGAGGATGCTATGAAAGTGTGATATTGTAAGCTCTTTCACATTACCTCTTATAAATTGACATTTACATGTTGTAATTAGTTTAATAACTTAGTGAGACAGGATGTCAGAACAGGACTTGTCTTGGGTTTTTTTCCTATGGTTAATCAAGGTACAGTACTGTATAATATATAGATGACACAAAAAGTATAGTCCAATGGTGGTGAACCTATGGCATACATGCCAGAAGTGACACACAGAAGCCTTTCTCCTGGCATGTGCAGGAGGCTGTAGCTGGGAGCGGTAAGGTGGGAAGCACTAGGGGGCGGGGGGAAGACCCAACAGGAGTTAGGAAGCCCCTTTGGGGCTGGGAAGGCCCACTGGGGGTGGGGGTGGGAAGGCCACACAAGGTTTCTCTGGAGCCTGGGAGGTCTTTCCAGCAGCTGGTATGGCCATGCAGCACATGTCAGGGGCAGCTGTGGTGGGGCCTGGCATGACAGGGGTGTCCAGGTGGGGCGCTTGGTGAAAAGATATGAAGCTTGGTGGTGCAGGGATGATGCTCATGTGCACATGTGTGTGTGCAGTTGAAGCATGCCAGTGACATCATTTAGGGCACATACCCACATGCCATCATGTGACAGGCACATGATGCCTACCACCCAACTCCCCTGCCTCCTTGGGCACTCGGTCTCCAAAAGGTTCACCATCACTGGTATAGTCTGTAATTTTAAGGCAATGAATAAAGTAACATAAATGCCTCTTAGGCGAGAGCAACATTGTGTACTTCATCCTGCAGAATGAAATATAGAAAGGTCCTTGCTCCTCCCTTGCCCTGTCTCTCTCCCATCCCTCAGAATGTTTGCCTTTGACCTGCCGAGGTGTTTGAACCACATTTTGTGTGACACCCTCAAAGGAGAAGAACTAAAGGCAGGAGATCAATTCACCCCCACACCCCAAATCAATTCCAAAGATAGCTTCTACAAAAACCCTGTCTGTCTGAAATCCGACCAATTCCATGTTTTTATTACTGAAGGACTGAAGCTGTCCTGACAACACATTTATTCCCAATTTGCCAAAAGAACAGAAAAGGGGGAGGGGTTTGTCTGATACAGTCCGAAGCAAATTATCCAAAGGAGGAGGTACTGTAGTGATTTCTTTCCCCTGTGAACACCCTATTAACTCATTCAAATAAATGCACTGCCCCCTTTTCTGCCAAAAAAAACAACCCTTTTAAAAATTGTAATCTGTATTTCGTGTATCGCTAATGACCTTTCTGCCAAAAAAGGAGATCAGCTAAAAACAAAATACAGATTTAAAAGGGGGGAAACATGTTTGAAACATAGTATTAAAACAAATTAATGAAAATCACAGCTAAAGAAGGCACGTCTACCAACCAATTGTTTATGCCTAACTGGTTAGCTCCAATTATGTGGCTGCTTGCATTAAAATGTGTTTGCCTCTTAGACGCACAAGAGGGGGGGGGGGAATGCAGCCAAATTGGCAAATCTACCAAAGGGAAGGGAGGGATATGTGCAGCATCACCAGATATTCCATCTACTTGTCTCTCTGTCATCAATTATCTCAAAGGCTGTTATGTTTCCTAGTTGATTTTTTTTTACCCAGTATCTGTTTACAATATGACTTGGCCTGGATTTCTAGCTTTCATTAAAATAAAAATGCATGTCTAGGTCTTGTAGGATGTGTGAAGCGATGCAAAACACGCAGCCATTCTTCTACCCAATTGGTTTATAAGAAATGAGCCTGCAAGTGCCTTTTTATGTGCTCGGCTAAGGAGTGAAATCTCACAGTTCTGGTTTTCATTTTTCAGGTTGTTACAGATTATAATTGCAGCGAGATGCGTTCTCTCACAATTCCCTGGGTAAATGCTGCGATTCTGGGGAAAGGCCTAGCCTCTTTGCTAGCCCCCTAGCAAACAAAACAATAAACCCACGGAAAGGAATGGGAGGGGGAAGCTACGGATACGATTAGGCAAAATCTACTTATACTGTGAGAAAATTATTCATGTTTTGGGGCAATAGATTCTGCCAGAGTTCTTGGAAAGGTTGTCAAGTGCCAGGTTGCAGGGAGGGAATCGTCACCTTCAGGCTTCCCAGTTGAAGAGAAGGGGAATGGAAGCTAGAGCCAGCCGTGTAAGACTCCTAAGTGCACCCTTAGCCATTGTGAGAGTCACTCCGGAGTGGATGGGGATGCGCTTCAGGGTGAAACGGAGCCCTGGGAAACCCTTGGACAAAGGGGAAATGGCTTCAGAGGTTCGCTATATAGAGCAGTGATGGCCAACCTTGGCACTCCAGCTGTTCTTGGACTTCAATTCCCAAAAGACCAAGTCAGCACTCCTGCTGATCAGGGCTTCTGGGAATTGAAGTCCATGAACAGCTGGAGTGCCAAGATTCGCCATCATTGCTATAGAGTGATGAAAATAGAAGAAGCTTCTATTTTCATAGCTCTATAGAAAAGAGCTATGAGAGTCCCCTGGACAGCGAGAACAAATAGGTCAATCTTAGAAGAAATCAACCCTGACTGCTCCTTAGAAGGTCAAATAATAAAGATGAAGCTAAAGTACTTTGGACATCAGATGAGAAGAGAGGATTCACTTGAGAAAGCCTTGATGCTTGGAAAGGTCGAGGGCAAAAGAGGAAGGGGCCGGCCCAAGATGAGATGGCTAGATGGTATTGTGGAGACAATGGGCACAGAGCTGAGCGAGTTGAGGGGGATGGTGGAGGACAGGAGTGCCTGACGGACAGTGGTCCATGGGGTCGCAGAGGGTCGGAATCGACTGTGCGACTGAACAACAAATAGAAAAGAGCAGTCACATCACATGGCCAACAGGCTATGCCCACAGTGTGGTAGGGAAATTTTTTGATGCCCACCACTGTGTACAACCCTCCAAATCATTGAACTTTGCTTCAGGATTTTAAGGGTTGGAAACATAGAGATCTGGGTACCAATTTCTGTAGCAAAAGAAGAAAGTGCTAAAATGGGAAAGAGAGAGAGAGAATGTAGAGTCCAAGTAGCACAAGTCACTATTTCCATATAGCCACTTAGAGTACATCCTTTTTTGTTGTTTTTGTTTTGTACTTTTGTTTGTTTTTACTGCATGATGCTACAAGATTTAGGATGCACTCATAGAAAGGAAGGAGCTGGACAATCTTCTTTTGCGTGTGTCCAGGTCAGACTTTGAACTGCCAAAATGAAGCCACCTTCTTGGCTTTGTTGTTGGTCAATATTAAAACCTCATCAGTACATGTTTCTGGCAGTAATCAGCAGACCAACAAATGAGCCATGTTCTGTATCTCCACATTCACACCGTGTGTTGTTGTCCACCAGCACCCCCCATTTAAGCATGCTGGGCTTCTATTTAGGGACTCGGCCCTCAGCCTATTCAGGGTGCTCTCCAATGAAATAGGGGAGATCAAGCTTCTCGGCCATATCCTCCTTTAACATTATTCCTTGTTCAGTTAGCTACTTCCTCCATCTTCTACTTTGATTTTGCTCTAGTGTACCCTCAAGAAAGTTTGTTGTTGCCATAAAGCTCTTCCTGAAACTGAGTCAGCAGCCTTGAGGCAGGTATCCATTCAGATGGTGTTGAGGGTCATTCTCTTACTTAGGTTTCACAGTGGCTGCAGCTACTTCTCTCCTTATCTTAGGAGGAGCGATACCAACAAAAGGATAGAGCTGGACAATGAGAAGACTGCATCATTCCTGAGGGATGGAGGAAGGAAGAAGGAAGTTATGTTGCTCATATATTGAAGGTCCACCATATTCCCAGTACAGTATTAATGTTGGTGTGTAGTACACCCTACCTGACTATTTGAGTTAGCAGCACAATGTGATGGAGTAATGCAAGCTTTTATATTCAAGCAGGGTTTGGGTCACTATCAGGCTGATAACGCAGGGGCATTTAATGACAAGAGTAGTTTGTATATTGTTTTTTATGATCTACTTTTATAACTGATTTTGTCAAACTGTTGTTTTAAATATGATAATCTGTTATCTTATTTTAATATATAATGTACTATTTAATCTTAATCTTATATACAATGTTTGAATCAGTTTCATTTTATTTATAATGTTAAATCACTTTTTAAAGAAACATGAAGACAAAACCCATGTGATCTAGACCGTGAACAACTCAGAGTTTAAGCAGGCTCTCTGACTTCCAAACAGAGCTTGAAAGTTAGGTAAAGGTAAAGGTTGCCCTTGCTCGAAAGCCAGTCATATCTGACTCTAGGATTCTGTGCTCATCTCCGTTTACAGCCAAACATCTGCAGACATTTCTGTGGTCATGTGGTAGACATGATTAGACACTGGAGTGCACAGAATGCTGTTACCTCCCCACTGAAGTGGTACCTGTTTATCTACCTGCAATTTCTTGTTTTTGAGCTGCTAGTTTGACAAGAGTTGGGACAAATGACAGGAGCTCACTCCGTCTTGCAGCACTCGGGTCAGCAAGGAGTTTATTTGCCTGCATCCCATTATTATTATTATTTTGTTATAAGGGGTCAGTCAAATTACAGATCAGAAGTAAATTATAAAAATAAAACAAGTACTGTATAGGGATTGGGGGCTAAGAAACAAAGAAAAAACTGTACAGAAGTACAGTACTGTACTGTAATTCTGAGTAGCGGAAGGGAATACATTCTCAATCAGGATGTCCACCACCAGAAAAAAGGCACAAATCAGGTGAGACGTCTGTTATCCTCCAAACAAGAATTTCCCTCCCTTTGTCCCAAGCTAGCCACTCTTCTTGCCAACTTCTTTCAAGGTGAAATATCCTGCCTTGAAAGAATACAGGGCAATAAGCTGCCTGAAATGCATACGTTTGACTGGCTATTTCAGTTGTTAAGAAGGGAAGGTACATCTCCATGCTGCCAGGGAAGCCATTAACTGTCAATTTAAAATGGCATTGAACTAGGGGAAAAAAACTATGTAGAAATACATTTCCCCCTCAAATGTAAGATAAATTTACAGGAAACCTTAAGTTGTGACTGACAACTCCCCCCTCCCACACCAGAAATTCACCTTGCTGATTCTGCTCTGCCACTGGACCTGAATCAGCTATAATACTGCATTTTCTTTTCAATTTTCTATGGCATCAAAGTCACGTGAGGTTTAAAGTGACATCAAAGATCTAGAGCATGTCTTATGGGATGGTCTGGGCAAATTCATTTTTTGATTGCTAGAGGATAGGGGAAGGGCTAAATCCCTAAGTCCAAATACCCTTAGTAACCCTTTTCCCATATGATGAAGTAGCTGACAAGCCACTTCAATATGCAGGTGAATTAAACATTTTCCTTACTTCTCTCTGCAGAGGGGCAGGGAAAATGTAATTCCATCTCCCTAGCTGATCGTTGTAGCACTAAATAAGTAAAGGGGGTATCCCCCCCCCCCATTTCCCCCTTTGATTGCCAAATGAAGCCATGGTTTTGAATTGTGGTTAAAGGGGGAAACAGGAAAAAATGTATTCCTCCTGCCTTATCAATCCAGCGCTACAAGTCAGCAATTACACTTTCCTTGCCCTTCTGCAAAGGAGCAGGGAAAGTATAAAATAAAAACATCATATGCTGATGGAACTCATTAGCCCTGTCAGCATACCAGATGTTGTTGTTGTTGTTGTTGTTGTTTACAGAAGCAGCCCTTGAAGGCTGCTTCCTCTCTTAAATGGTGTCCTAAGTGTCCAGAAGCACCTGGGACACTGTATTATTCATCAACATAAAAAAGTAGAACCCTGTGATGGAAGTCCTAAAAGAATAATTCGGGGGACCTTGGGGTGCTCCACCATCTATGAAATGTGGACATGTGGTGCCTAGAAGGGCCCCCTTCCCCAAAGCTGGAAAGAGCATGCTAAATGCTTGTTTAGGCATACTCCAAATAACATCCCTAATAACATTTCCTGCAGGCACATATACATTAACATTCAAAATCCACATTTAACATGTCCTTTAGCACAAAATGAAGAGTTTAAAGGTATGTTAGAAAGTTATTGGCCTTACTTTAGAAGCAGATGAGGAGTGAGGGAAGTTATAAGAACAAAGCAAAAAATGAACTTCATGTTTCATTAATTCTGATAACTAATTTTATTACTTTAGAAAATTATGATGGCATTCTGTTATAAATGCTTAACTTAATTTAAATTTGAGAATACTTTTTTTTCCCTGGCAAATCACTGTAAGCAATATTTTTAATCAGTAGAGTGGAGCTGATTTATGTTTCAGATGGTTAAAGACAGAAGCTTCCTAAGCCAAATTAGTTGTGGAAGTGCCACTGACTTTTTTAAACGTTGGCAAAAAAGCTAATTTCCATATAAAATATAAACAACAAGTGTAATTGTTGCTATTGCTGGTAATCACTGAGGCTGTAATCCTAGCCATATTTACTGGAATGCAAGCTTTTCTAAGTAAACCCTATCTTACATGAAATGCAATATGCAGGTAGGAAACAGCTACAAAAAGACATGATTTAAAAACAATAATGAGGCAGGAGTTGGTATTCTTTGGCCTTTTTCATTAAAGCTGTCTTTTGTTTACAACAACAAAAACAACAATCATCATCATCATCATCCCTCCATGGAACAGTACCTTCTCATGGTGGAGGGGCTTACTTGTTTTTGTGATGCTAGAAGCTATGCTGAACAGGTGCAAACATAGAAAACAGGTTTTCGCTGAAGAACCAGACTAAATCTGTTCCACAACCCATTTAATATGGTGGGAACACATAATACTAATCCCATGTCAGCTCAGTCATCCCCCAGGTTAATAAGGATTGTGATGAATCTACTGGGATGAACTAATCCAAGAAGAGATTGGAAGAGAAAATGGACATGAGTGAGGTGATCCCCCTATTCCTCATTAAAATCTGCCACATAGCTATGCTTCAATGATCTGGTATCTGGAAGATTTAATAAGGAAGCTCCCCATGTTGTTGTCCCCAACAAATACAAAGTCTTGGAATCACTGGCTGATATCCTCTTGGTGGAGCTGGATTGTGCAACATGGATTATACACAATTAAGAGCAACAGGAAGTTTCCAGGATTCTTCCCTTTAGGTTTGGGGGATCCCTAGATATCTCATTTGCCCCAGGACCCCTTGTTTCAGGAGCTATAGAATGGGATGGGAACCTCTGGCTCCATAGCCAGATACCTAGAACACTTCAGCATGATACCCCATTGCTCAACACACTAGATCCATGACAGTGAACCTTAGAACTCCAGGTGTTCTTGAACTTCAATTACCAGAAGCCCAAGTCAGCACTCCTGCTGATCAGGGCTTTTGGGAAGTGAGGCTCAAGAACATCTGGAGTGCCAAGGTTGGCCATCACTGCACTAGATGTTTCCCCAAGACATCTACTAAATGAAAAACTATTGCTCTCTAGATTGACTATTGGGTGTCATGGTACCATAAAACTCTGTACATGGAATATGGCAGATTAGTCATCCAAGAGGTCTGGTATATTTTTCACAGATTATAGAATTCTGCATGATAGTATTTTGTTTCAAGAATCATTAGGAATCGTTACTAGTAAACAGTTTTATTACATGTGAGCTTTCAGCTTCTACTGTGGAGAAAAGGAGTCAAGGAAAAGGTGGTCTGATCCCAAACTAAATCAGTTGTCCAGGAACACAGATAAACAAAGTTTTGATTTCCCTAGTTCAAACAAAGCTGCTCAACTTTGTAGCTAGCTGATTCCTGCCAAATCATTCATGACAATTCAGTTGTGCCTGCAATGGCAAGAGGCATCGATAAAAGATTTGTGCCTTATCCCTCCTTTCTAAGGAAGGCACAGTTTGAAATCTTGGTTTAACCATGCGTCTAACAGTAAAGAACCATCTATATCCCAATTCAAACAATCCAGGTTCAATAGTGTCAGTCCCTCATGTACTGCAACTTCAAAATCAATATAAAATGCTAATTAACAATGAAGAAAGAAAGAAAGATTTCTGTTTTTTAAATAACTTGAGGACAAGGGACTATGTTTACCCTGCTTCTCCTGTCCAAACTGTATGAGCGATTTTGCCTATATCGTGAAGTGACTGATGAGCCATTTAATGATACAAGCAAACTGAACACTCTTCTGTCTCGCGATAGAGAAGCAGGGAAAGTGTAATTCTTTTCCCTCCTATCTGATTGTTGCAGCACTGCATCTTTTAGGAGGAGGGGAAAACAATTATTTTGTTCATTTTTCTTTGTGGTACTGATCGAGAAACTGCTCACAGCCACGGTTTTGATTGGCATTAGAGAGAGAAATGGGGAAATGTTTTTATTTATCTCCTAACTGATGCAGTCCTACAATGATCAGATAAGGAGGAGAAATAATTACATATTCCCTTCTCCACACAGAAGCAAGTGTTTAATTTCAATATCCAATATGCCAAAGAGGCTTATTGGCCCCTAATGTTTATACTGGAAGCAGCCTTTGATGGCTGCAAGTGTCCCATATATGTTGTTTACAATGTCCACAGGTGCTGGGAACAGCATATAAGGCGGCACACTCACATGGACTCTAAAAATAAAAGTGACTTCCCAAGAGCTTCAAAGCATAGGCTATGTACCCCATCTGGACATGCTCAGGGCACCACTAAGGGAAGCCTGTTCCAAGTTGGTTCAGGCTGCTAAAATTAATAACTCTTCTCTTCTCTTCTCTTCTCTTCTCTTCTCTTCTCTTGCTTCTGTCATCTCTTATGAGATTCTGGGTGTGATCAGACAAAAATATAAAGATCACACCAGATTGCACCATAATAGGTCACTTCCAGGATGCAATTTTAAAAGGAACCCTTTAAAGGAACCCTACCATCCCGTCCTAGCATATCAGCCCATTAAAAGCAAAACAACTGTCTTGTTTGACCAAACAGGTCTGGATAGAAGACACAGCAGGGTTGGGCTGGTTGGCTGGCTGCAGTATATCATCTTGTTGCTTACAAATAGAGTGAACCAGACTGTGCTGTCAGCACTCCAAAATGTGATCTAAATCCCCATCTGATCACATCTTCAGTCTTGTGCACTCTATTCAGCCAGGCAATAATATGCTGGCTCCTAAGACATCAATTTAGGAAACCTCCTTACTAGGCTTTCAATTAATAACCACAGAAGTTAAAAGGCTAATAAATAACTAAAGCTCAGGAAAGTTCCTGTGATCAACATGATCCCACCAAAGCTGATTAAAACCAATATTGATTAGCATGCTCTAGGACTGCCAATGTTCTTCATATTCATCAGCCACATAGCACAGATCCCTAAGGACTAAGATCTGGTTATTATTATACTAATACAGTAAAGCCTTGCATAAAGAGTGCCTTGCTTAGAGACTAACTCACTTAAAGAGCATAATTTTCTCTGAATGGTCGCCCTTGCTTAACAAATAAAACCAACCAAAAACTTGCTTAACAACTAAATCAGGGTTTGCAAACCCCCACAACTACCAGAAGTCACAATTGGTCACTTACAATGGTGTTTTGCTTAAAGAGCAAACTCGCTTAAAGAGCAATCCCGTGGAATGTATTATGCTCTTTAAGCGAGGTACCACTGTAAGTCAAACCTCGCATAAAGAGCACCTCACTTAAAGAGCACCTCGCTTAAAGAGCAGAATTTTCTCTGATTGTTCACTTCACTTAACAAATAAAACCAACCAAAAACTTGCTTAACAAATAAATCAGGGTTTGCAATTCCCCCACACCAGAAGTCACAATTGGTCACTTTCAATGGTGTTTTGCTTAAAGAGCAAACTCGCTTAAAGAGCAATCCTGTGGAACACATTATGCTCTTTAAGCGAGGTACCACTTGTACTGATACTGATACTGATACTGATGAAGAAGAAGAAGAAGTGTTTTGCTTAAAGAGCAAACTCACTTAAAGAGCATACCTGTGGAACACATTATGCTCTTTAAACAAGGTACAACTGTATGTTAAAAGGGGACACAATCCTATCCTGTTACTTATCACCAAATAAGTTTTGTCAGTACAGTATACTGAAGTAGCTTCTGGGATACTTAGACTAGGAGAACATTCTGATGGAGGAGCAAGCAGGTTTTTGGGCTAGCCACTGCACCACTGGGACCACATCTAAGTCTTCATCGCCTAATAGAGAACTAGAGGTGTAATTCCTATGGGGTTCTTTATGCTGTTTTTGTTGATTACGAATTGATTCTTCATAACATTATCTGGGATAAGCTATAGGAGAGACTTCGTCAATAGACCATATCACTAGTAAGAGGTTCGTGCTTGTGTTTTTCATTCTGTGCTGACTCATGTGTCTGGTGCACTGACTAGGAATATGAGCACCAACTTCTTAAATAGCAAAAGTTCTAAGATGATAATAATGATAATGATGATGCCACTTAACTTATACTGATATATATGCAAATAAGGGAATTTTAGCCAGAATATCAAAGTACTGTAGAGCTGAAAGGTATTTCCAATGATGAGGATGTGCCATCATAACCAACTTATGGTCACCCTTTCCATTGTATCTAATGGGGGGCACCTTGTATGCCCCCATCAGACCATTTGGTCCTGTCTCACAAGCCCATGGGGGATCGGAGAGGGTAAGCCCTAGCAGAGATGTACCACCTCAGAAGAAAAGGGGTTGCTTCCTGATGCAGAACAGCTGGAAGAGAGCATAACAGTGGGGATAAAAGGGCTTGAAGTCATTGTCAACCACATTGGAGGAAGGAGGGTGTGGGGAGATGTTTCTGAGAGGTGGAAACAGGAGTAGAGGTAACCTGTCTCCTCCTCCCTCTGCCCAGCCTCTTTGGCTGCTGAAGGTATCAGTAGCAGCCAGATAATCTAGCAGAACCCCAGCCTTGGATTCTGCAGGCGGCAGCAGTTACTGCAAGTGAGGCTCGAAGGGAAGCACTTCCAAGGAGCCTAGCCCCAATCACCAGCTATCTGTAAACAGACTACATCCTGGGCCCATAGTCTCTGTGTGCCTTTCTGGACATAGACTCTTGGGAACTCCAGTAAAGTCAACTGGGCCCTTAGTGAGTTGGACTGCACACAAGTGGGTTATTGATGGAAATTCAGCCTTCTGGGAATGCAGGCAAAGGGGTAGTTGGACTGAGTCTGTGCTTTTAATAAAAGCTGCCCTAAGTTAGTGAACCAAACTCATGGAGTTACTGCTGGGAGACTCCGCTGTCACCAGGCCTCCAAGAAGGGAGAAAGCAGGACTCACACTAGTGAGTACTATGGCTGTTCAAAAGTGGTTTACTACTCCATTCTTTTGGAGATGCTTTAGGAATATATAATCTATCCTAGACCACACAGGCTGGTTCTTCTTCTACAAGGCATAATGAGGACTCAAACTCCCATCTTTTGCCCCTTAAAAGCGACGTAGTCTAAATTCTTGTTAGCCATACCTGTGTGCTATGTTGCCTTCTTAAAATCCTCCTTGGAACAGAATCTAGGATGGTTTCACTTGACACATGTCTCATTCTCAGTCATCAGCAACTGTCTCAAAAAAAAAACCCTCAACCAACTCCAATTGCCCTATCATTCAATTAGAGAATTTCCATTTAAGCTGTGTGTGAGATGTTTGGGAGAAACTTTTTTAAAAAAATAACATAAATTGGCTCTCACAGTTTTCAGGTAAATTATTGTTACTATTTTAATTGAGGCTGGCCTTGCAGTTCTTCTTCCAACAGCCGAAACATTTACATTTCGACAGGGCCTTTGAATAGTGTATGCTATATTTCTTTACTGCTATGTAGTTTTAATGGCTTTTAAATCATGATGAGTCAGAGTAGTGTTAATGTGGTCACACTTTTAATAGTATTATAATATTGCAATGTATTGTGTGTTTAAGCTGCATTACTTTTTTAAAAATGATGTAGAAAGAAAGAAAGAAAGAAAGAAAGAAAGAAAGAAAGAAAGAAAGAAAGAAAGAAAGAAAGAAAGAAAGAAAGAACGCTAAGTGAGAACTGATGGCACACGATTATTATTACGGTAACTAAGTACTTATGAAAACTGTGAAACTGGTGTTCCCCCACTTCTGTTTTATGAATCTCTTCATCAGTTCTACAATTCAATTATTATGCGACCTTGGCTTTCACTTGCCTATACTAACAAGCAGACCAGACCCTACTCTAGTCCTTTCCAGTAATTTCATCCACTTCCATAGTAGGACTCTGGTGAGCCATTCAGGCTGTTGCTGCATCCTGCCATGAGCAGCAACCTAAACACAAATTAAGCTTAAAAGAGCTTCAAATGGATTAAATAAAACAACCCTCTTTGCCATAGGTGTTGTTAACAACTACAAACATCTCTGTAGCTAAGATATAACGCTGGCTGCAGAAAGTAATCACATATATTCTAATCATTTAACTTAACCGATCCCATGCTAGTTTTCAGTTAGAACAGGGCGGTAAAACAATAAGAGTAAAGGAAAGCAGATATAATATGATTTCAATCTTGGGAATGAGATGGATCTGACTCCTTACTGGACTTCACTAAAATACATAATCAGATACTTTTTCATGTTAGAGCCAAAGTAAGTGTGATATGACATGAGCATCTCTTCTCATTTTGAAGCGTGAGAATGTGAAATGGAAGCATCTTTTCTAAGTAACCTTTGTTAGTAGCAGTTTCATTTTGCTTTACAATTTTGAACTCATTTTAATGTTATGATTGTTCTAATGGAATGCTTTATTTTGGGAACTTTTAGAAGACATATTTAACACAGACCTTTCCTATTCTCAATTCAAAAGTTGTAGAGTATGTAGATGTTTGGCCTTTATAGAATCTAAAACAGAGATACAAAAGGTGTGGGGTTTTTTAGGATATCTTGATGAAACTTCTTTTTCATCTGATCAAGGTATTTTTCTAATTTATCTTTTTCCAATTGACACTCAGGTGGATTCATTACTCATGGTTTCTTTTACATCCTACTGATGAAGACTTTGCAAAATATCTTTTCTTTGACTGTGAAATACAGTATACTATACAAGTCTATATTTTTATTGTATTAGTTTTGAATGATTAAATCACTATGTATAAGTTTATTGTATCAGTCTTTGTAATTTTAAGTGATTGTTGCATTCTTTATTGTTTATCTTTAATGATTAAATCACTGGACTTTTAAAACTAGGGGGACATGGTGGTTTAGTGGTTAAGATGCTGAGCTTGATGACCAGAAGGTCAGCGGTTCAAGACCCAAGTGCCATGTGACTGAGTGAGCTTCTGTCGTCTGTTCCAGTTCCTGCCAACCTAGCAGTTTGAAAGCAGGAAATTGCAATTACAGTAGATAAATAGGTACAGCTTCGACAGAAAAGGTAACAGCATTCTATGTGCTCCAGCATCTAGTCATGTGTGCCTCATGGCCAGAGAAATGTCTACAGACGCAGACAGTGCTGGCTCTTTGGCTGAAAACAGAGATGAGCACCAGCCACTAGAGTTGACATAACTGGCTTTTGAGCAAAGTAGACCTTACTTTTAAAATTAAGGTTTAAGTATTTTTCTGACAGCTATATCGGTGTTGACTAAGATATGTGGTTCTTGCTTGCTGCCTGCAGCAAACTGATTGCCTGCCTCCAGCCAGCCTTCATAGGTGCACTAAACCAATGAAAAAGTCCTTTTCCCAAACTCTGCTATGGATAGCAAAGGAATTCATTTCCACAATTTTCCCCCTATCTGTTTCCATTCTGTGTTACAATCCCAGAAATCTCCATGACATTTCTTATCCCTGTAAATAATGCAGAACCACGATCAAAGGAAATGGGTATCTTTGGAAGGGAGCTTTATGCATTCAACTGCGTATCTTGCCATAAACCAGCAAATTTGCATAAAATAACACATTCTTCTTTAAACTGAGGCTTGAAAAATAATATTTTATGAAAACTTGTAATAAAAATACAAAATATTTCTTAAACATAGCCTTGTATGGAAGATAGTCTTAGTGTTTGATGGAGGGAGAGATGGAGGAGTCTGGCCCTTTCCTCAAACAGAGTCACCTTTCTAATATGGAGCCACCTTTATGTTTATCCTGAAATGTATAAAATGCTTAATAGCAATAGCAATTATGCTTATATGCCATCCCATAGCATGTAGAGCACAAGTAGCATTTTGCCCCCAACACTCTAGGCACCCATTTTATTGACCTCAGAAGGCTAGTAGGCTGAGCCGACCTTGAGCCCATCATGATCCAACTCAGATTGTGAGCAGAGTTTCTGCAGCTTAACCATGGTGTCTCCTTAATAATCCATTATGAGGAGTATAAATTATTGTAATAAATATTCATATTTATTATAATTGTGATAATTAGTAAAAAGAATATTAACATTTATATCTGCTTGCATTAGACTGTACAGTGGTTCACAGCAATAAAGAAATGCTTTATTTGAATTTTACTTGATGTGACACAGTATCAAAGAGGTGACTAGAGTGGACCAGCTTATTAGACACAGCATCCTTTAGCACCAATACCTTCCTGTCATCTTTCAGTGCCTTCAGGATATTTCTCCACCTCACCACTTGTCAATTCGCCGAGACGAAAATGACTTGTTGTCAGATAAGCTTCAGCATGCCAGATCAGTTAGAAAGTTTTGAAAAAGATCAGGGCCAATTTCCTCAGGCATTCTGGAGAAACGAGATGAATCCAGACTTATCAAAATAAAGTGAGAAGTGGGGTTGATAATCCCAGGACTCCAGACAAGGCATGCGGGAAAGGGGGTAGAAATATGAGCATCAAACTAGATGTTAAGACAAATCTATCTTCCCTAGAATTAGCCCCTTTCCCCCATTTTTTTTCTTTCCACACTTCATTCCTCACTGAAAAGAACCTGGGCAATTATATTTGCAAATCAAGCCCGTGTCTACCATCCAATGACCAATTATAAAATGAAGCAATCTAGAATGCTAGCTACAGAAGCAAGAAGTTCATTTGATGCAAAAGAGACAGCTTTCACTTCTTGAAGGAGCACTGTTGCTATATATGAGCTGAATGTTTCATTTACTTTGACTCTGAAATAGGCTATATTTGCTGGTTACTAGAGAGTAATTATTACCACAGTATGACCTGTTCTACAGTAACTGTTCCGCAGGGACTGCAGTGGCTCAAGTGGCTAAGACACTGACTGGAAGGTCAGGACTGCAGGATGGAATGAGCTCCGGTCTCTGTCCCAGCTCCTGCCAACCTAGCAGTTCAAAAGCAAGAAATTTGCAAGTAAATAAATAGGGACCACTTCAGTGGGAAGGTAAACAGCGTTCCATGCACTTTGGTGTCTAGTCATGCTTGCCACATGACCATGGAAACCTCTGCAGAAGTAGAAAGCACTGAACCCTAGAATCGGATATGACTGTCTTTTGAGCAAAGGAAACCTTTACTATTACCTGTTCCACACTAAACCTCTAAAAAGAGAAGATGTTTCTCTTGCATCAGAGTCCTTTAGGAAGGAACTAAAACAAGAGGCTACATAATGTTGATTGCAATAGGAAGCAGCTAACTGAGGATAATGCCGTCCCATTGGTTGTTCACTGGAGATAAAACAAAGACACAGAGAAGCATAGAGGTTCTTCTTCTGAGCATAAGCATGAGCCTGATGAAGTCCAACCTCTGACAGAAGAGAACCTGTGACAAGAACAATAATAATGGAATCTCTCAATTAAAATAAAATCCCAGGGAAAACAAAGAATGATGTCCTTCATAATTGTAGCTGCATGCCAACTATTAACTAAGAACAACTGAGATAGATAATCTGTCACTGCATGTAGGGTATGCTTACGTGTATGGAATAGCATTTGAGCTGAAAAGCTTAACAAAGCTGATAAGGGCATGAAGACAAATGGAAAAGTCAGATATATTTTTTTTCCAGGTTTGGTATTATTTCTGACAAATATGTCAAAGAGACTTGGTATGAAAAGCTGTTGATCGATACCTTCAGAGGCCCAAGAACAACTCTTGATGAATTCTCATAGTTGAAAGACTCATTTTTGTTACACTGGGTCCCAGCCATATTTTATGTTTCCGGTTTTTATAGTATGCAAAATGTTCTATAAATACAATTATTATACCAGGACACAATACTATGGGCTTAAATTAAGATGGAAATACTAATGTGTGTAGGGGTGGAGTGAGCTAAAGCCTTATATATCAGCACTATGTACATATGAGTAACAATTGCTTTCTTGTTTACTTGTTTGTTCGTTTGTTTGCACTCCTTTAATGCAGATATAACAGGGATAGGCAACCTATGGCCCACAGGCCAGATCCAGCCCGTGTTGCCAAATCAACCAGTATGCGCGCTTGCTCCAGCCACTGCCGCCGGATACTGCCGCAGACTCGCTTATGACTGTCATACAGTGGTGGGCAGCCAAAAAAATTGCTACCACACCGTGGGCGGAACCTACATAGTGGGAGGAGCTTACATCATGGGTGGAGCCTGCATCATGGGCGGACCCTATGGCATGGGCAATCTAGTCATGCCTGCCATTTGGCCATGTATACATCTGCAAACACAGGCAACACTTGCTCTTTGACTATAAATGGAGATGAGCACTGCACCCTAGAGTCAGATATGACTGGCTTTTGAGCAAAGGAGACCTTGAACTACTTGCAGGGACAAAACCTGATGTCAAATTTGAATACCAATCAGGGATCTTCTGTAAAGGTAAAGGCTGCCCTTGCTCAAAAGCCAGTCGTTACCAACTCTAGGGTTCAGTGCTCATTTCTGTTTATAGCCAAAGAGCCAGTGGACTTGATCCACAAAAGCACACATTAAAATACAGCAGTTAGTCTTTAAGGTGCCACAATGGTTTTGTCTTTTTGTTTTGTTTACTCTCTGATATGATTGCACAGAATAAAACTTTTTAAATGGTAGCTGTGTTAGTCTGGGCAGGACAGGAAGGTGGGCGTGGCCACTCAATTTCGCTAAAAAAAAAATACATGCCCAAAGGCCACCCAATTTTGCCACCCTCCTGCCCGAAGGCCACCCAATTTTGCTACCCGCTCTCACTGGGCAGTGCAAACCTGTTACTGCCCACCACTGCTGTCATAAATGCATTTACGGCTGTCATAAACAGTGGAGGGACCACCAGTCCAGCCCCCTCAACTGTCTGAGGGAGCATGACCAGGTCTCCAACTTAAAAAGGTTGGCAACCCCTGAAAAATAGGATTATAAAATGGTGCATATACCAAGTTGTGCAAGTTTGTCTATCTCACTCAGCAATTTGTAATGGGCAGTAGCATTTTCTCACAAATGAAGTTTTTGTTTTCCTTGCTTTTACTGAGATCCGTCAATTGAACTTCAAACGATGTTTTAAACTGAATGCACATTCCTGACAGCTGATACAGTTTCCGTCCCACAGTGATAAATATGACTTGACAATCAGCGCTATGCATCTCAACCGTCAGGCAAATTTAACATTTTTGTAAACCTTCCTATGAGAAGCCACAAAATAAAAGACACCAGATACATAACTGCAAAGGTAAGAAAAAATATATGCTATGACAGAATGGTATCATTCACCACTTGAGAGAACAGAAGAAGAAGAAGAAGAAGAAGAAGAAGAAGAAGAAGAAGAAGAAGAAGAAGAAGAAGAAGAAGAAGAAGAAGAAGAAATAAATAAATAAATAAATAAATAAATAAATAAATAAATAATCTGGTTTAATGTTCAATGATGAGGAGACCTGTAGCTTGTATGGAAAATTTTGCTCCTCCAGAAATTTCTGGTATTTTTTTAATGTTCATATTTCATTTGTAAAATAAATTTCATTATTATTATATTTATAATAATAATTTTAGAGTTGCAAAGCTGGAAAGGATGCTATAGAACAGTGAGGGTGAACCTTGGCACTCCAGGTGTTCTTGAATAGCAAGAGTGCTGACTTTGGCCTCTGGGAATTGAAATCCAAGAACACCTGGAGTGCCAAGGTTCAGCATCACTGCTATAGAATATAGATAATCAAATCCAGCTCCTGTCAAGGCCGCTTCTTGGAATTTTGGCTAAGATCAAGTGTAGGCAGCATTTTTATTTCCAAAATCTAGATATTTGATTAGATTTAATGGTATTTCAGAGCTAAAATCTCGAGCTTTGATCTGTGTAACATGTAGACCACAAGAAGGAAGACCTATGGTGTTTTTGATGTAAACCCAGCCCCCTAAAATATTCTTCTTGTGGTTCAAGGCAAACACAGAGGGCTGTTCTGGCCTCCAGAGAGACGTTAGAGGACATTTTAGTCGGAGGAAAAACCTCTTCTCTCTACCCAGACCTTCAGCAGCTGCCTTTTATTTTCATGGAGACTGTAAGCCTCAAACCTGAGCACTTGGTATCATTAGGAGGGGCGTATAGTTTTCAATAGTGTTCTTTTTCTTCCATTCGTCAACACATCCAGAACACCCCTAGATAGTACAGCTGGAGAAATCATGCCAACACTAATCCCTTTCCCTCCACTTCCCCTGTGCTGACAGGAGCTTATCGAGTATTCTGAACCATGGAATTTAATTGACAGACCTATAAAACCTGCATAACTTCTTTAGCCCTCCCCATTTCTAGACCTGATATCATTCTGTAAGTTCACTTTTTGGGATTTTAATAAGAAAAGGCCTATTGTGGCTTCAGTGGTAAGAATGCATTTGATTTTTCAATAAATAATCATTTGTTTTTATTTAGTTTTAATTTCTACCTTAAAGTTTAGGACCAAATTAGGTGCTTCCTGAAGATGTTTTTGTTTCATTAATGTCCTTCCCCTTGAAGGCACTGATAGTAGGTATAACTAAGGAATTATAGCAACATCTCACGTCCATGAACCAAGAATGCAAGATAAATAATATGAGAATCAATAAAGAGAAGACTAAGGTAATGGCAATTGGAAGGAAACAGCATACTTGAAATACTGAAATAGAGGGAACAAGAGTAAAACGTGGCAGCATTCAAATACCTAGGAACAACATTTACTGACGATAACAAAATGGATGAAGAGATTAATATACAGTACAGTAAGGCAAACCAAATATTGGGAAAGTTAGGTCCGCTCTTACACCATAAGGCAATACTGACTAGCACAAAGAAACGGCTCATACAAAGCATATTGATTCCTACTTTATGTTGCCAGTTACAAATATGGACACTTACAACAAAACATAAATGAAAGTTGGCCACCACAGAAATGAAATGTCTGAGCATTCTCTTCGCCACATTCTGTTCACAGGTGCAGTTTTTAGACAAGATGCTACCAAGGTAGGAAAAGTGGTCTACCTGTTCAAGTGTCAATTTGAGGTGGTAATACTGAATTCTGGAAAGGCTGTCCTTGGGGCAGGTTGTGCAAGTACTTTGGTTTTCTGAGCATTTGTGGTGAGGCCAAAATGATCACATTAATTCTTGAAACAGTTGACTGACTGTTTCAGGTCCTCAGGTGCGAGATCAGGCAATGCAGTACCATCGGCATATTGCATTTCCATTATCCAGTTAACACTGGTTAGTCTTTCGGAGCATAGTCTAGCTAAATTAAAGAGTCCTCCATCGAAGCGGTATTTAATCTCTATGCCTGTGTTGTTATACTGCATGGCCTCCTGCCAACCTAGCAGTTTGAAAGCAAGAAATTGCAAGTACAGTCAAACCTTGCTTAGCGAGCGTTTCGCTTTGCGAAAAACTTGCATAATGAGCGGGCTTTTCAAAAAGCGATCCAACTCGCATAATGAATATTTTCGCTATGGAAGTAGGACTCGCATAGCGAAAATTTTTGCTATGTGAGTCAGACTTCCCCTATGGAAACACTTGCATAGCGAGCATTTGTATGGGGGAAAACTCGTATAACGAAAAAAAAATTCGCTATGCAAGTCCGACTTGCATAGCGAAAATATTCGCTATGCAAGTTGGACTTTCCCTATAGAAAACTCACATAACGAGCGTTTCTATGGGGAAAACTTGCATAATGAAAAAATTGCAATGCGAGTTCCCCCCCCCCAAAAAAAAAGCTTGTTATGTGAGCTTTTCCATTTGAATTTTCGCTATGCGAGTCTGACTCGCATAGCGAGCAGCCTTGCAGGATGAATTAAATTCATTATGCAAGGTATTACTGTAGATAAATAGGGACCACTTCGGTGGGAAGGTAAACAGCATTCCATGCACTTTGGTGTCTAGGCATGCCTGCCACATGTCCATGGAAATGTCTGCAGACACAGCATTAGCTCTTTGGCTATAAACAGAGATGAGCACTGAACCCTAGAGTCAGATACGACTGGCTTTCGAGCAAGGGTGACCTTTACCTGACTGCATGGCAGCCAAGTAAAGGGCTGCTTCAATCTGTGGGTGATTGGGAAGGCGTCTGATATGCTGTTTTGATGGAGAACCCTCCCAGACATGCCACCATGAAGCACCTGGACCAGATCTATAAAACACTCAGGGCAACCGAAGTGTCTCAGCACAACCCAAATAGCAGACCTTTTCCAGGTCATAAAATACTAGAAAGAGTGGGTTCTGATGTTCTCTGCATTTTTCCTGAATTTGTCTTGCACAAAAAATCATGTCAGTTGTGCCTCGGGAAATAAGGAAACCACACTGAGGTTCTGGAAAGACCCTTCAAAGATAATTTGCAAGCGACTGAGCAGGATTCTTGCAAAAATCTTTCCAGTAATGGATAGCAATTATATGCCACAATAGTTGCCACAAATACTATGATCACCTTTCTTAAAGATGATGATAATAGTGACATTCTTAAGGTCTTTATCAGTTTCCCAAATCAAGAGAATGAGTGTGAAGAGCCTTGTCTTTAGAGGCACTCCTTCCTTCTGAATTAACTCCATAGGGTTGTCATCTGGCCCAGGAGCCTTTCAGGTCCTTCAAAGTCCTTATCCCATTGCTGTTGGACTTTGAAAGAAGAATGACAGACAGGAAATATGCCACTGGTGTGAATTTGTTTCAGGTGGATCACAGCTTGCCAAGAAGTGACCCACACACTATGATCATGGAACCATCTCCTGCGGCACATATGAAATGAGATACACAGTGTTTGAAAATGGGATTGCAATGGACTGCCACAGCCTTGAGGATATTGACAAGGTGCACCTTCACAGCCAGTCCACCTGGCATGGACTCTTCCACCTCCATGACCTTTGGGAATTAGAATAGTGTAATGGTTCCACCTCTGCTCATTTTGCAGTTGGGCCCACTATGATGATTTCCAGTGGTATTTCCTCCACTGAGAGGGTCATCACCCCACCCAAAGGAGCTCATCTGCCTATAGCCATTGGCCCCTTAGGGGCGTCAGTTTATTTACTGCTACCCAGCACTCTGTGTTGAGTCACTAGCTATATGGTCTACTCCATTACCACAGCAGAATATCAGCAGCTGTAAAAAAGGGGGGGTTGAAGCACAAAAAGTAAGCTAACCACAGAATATCTTATGTTCTTAGTTTTCCTTTCTCACCTCTATCAGCATAGCAATTGACGAGAAGAAAAACACAAGCAGAGCAACATAAAAGAAAAATGCACAGGCAGAATAATAAACTTATAAATGTACTACTAACATAACTTCTATAAGTTTGTCCACTAAGAAATGTATCATTTCCATTACAATGAGAATCAGCAGCATAAACAGCAAGATTGCTGTTTAATTGGCTCATGGACAGTTGTATTTATTTAATTAAATAGTTGTTGGAACAAATTATTTCATGTTTTTAGAATTCATTTTGCTGAGTAAAGTAACAATACATATTGTCCTTGGGGATTTATTAACTGTAAACGCTCCATGGCAGAGCCATCTCTGACACCATCTCTGAGCTACTATCTAGGGTCAAGTAGTAGCACAGAGGTTACAAAAAATGGACGTGGAGGACAAGAAAGAGGCCATGCACCTGATAATTAATGTATGCTTAAGTCAAGAAAAAAAATTAAGTGTTGTAGTAGCAACAGCAATAACAATAACAATTATACTTAGTGCACTCTCTGGACAGTTCACAAGTTAGTTAGCATACCCCAACATGCTGGGTGCTCATTTTACCAACCTCATAAGGATGGAAGGCTGAGTAAACCTTTGTTCCCATCAGTATCGAATTCACAATATTTTGGCTGCAGTACAGCAGTTTAAACACTGCACCACAAGGCACATCATTCTATTTGTAATAGAAATAGAAATGCATTGCAACTCACAGTGATTGGATGACTTGTGACTGGATAGTCTATGACAGGGGTTCCCAAACTTTTCACGCCATGGGCTGGTCACGTGGTTGAGCGGGCCAGTCACATGGTTCCTCCCGCCATAAAACACACCCGTGGCTGTCATAAACGTGTTTACGACAGCTGCGGGTGCATTTATGACAGTGTTTACAGCAGGCACAGGCATCTTTACACATGTGTGGGTGCGTTTTATTGCTGTCATAAACACACCCACTTCTGCTTCTAATAGCGGTGAGGGCAGCAGCGGGCCACATGAAATAGTGCTACAGGCCAGATCCAGCCCACAGGACATAGTTTGGCCACTCCTGGTCTATGTCGTCAGACTGCTGCTCAAGTGTTGCTGAGGGCAAAGTGCTAGGCCCATCCTTTTCCTTCCTTTGGTTATTGACTTCTAAACTGGTTCCTCTCTGTAACAGGAGGGCACCGGTTACAAAGACAATGCCAATCTCCCATAGAAGGCTGCCCCTCGCAAACCTTAGTTCAAACAGAAGACTAAATGTGGGACACAACAGTCTCCCAAGATACTACCGTATGCAGCATCGCTAACCCCACCCCAGCAGCCAAATCTAGGGTGCCACCTTACTTGGGGAGAATGAGTTGCAGGAAAGACCAGCCCACTCAGGTTTCCCATTGCTTCTTCTCTGCTAAGCTTAGCTGTCACACTGGGGCTTTGAAGGTGGGTTGCTCCTCTTTATCTCATTCTGCCCCCCAAAATTCTTTATTTCTAATGACCAGCATCAGAGGTTTTCAAAATGCAAATGTCAGAACAACATAACTGGCACACTCATTTACCTGGAAAGGATTGCCTAGGCATGATTCAATCACAGATAAATATAAGGAACAGCTGGAATGTGAAAGCAAAATGAGATTTGGGTGATATAAACTCTGGCATGGCCTCTACTCTAATTATGCACTGAAGCACAGTACCAAAAAAAAAAAAAAAAAAGATTTTCTAGCATCTTGCTGCTGGCCTTTTCTTTGTTATTCTGGGGTCCAAATGTCTCCAAAAGGAGATGTTCAAAAGGCATGCAGTGTGTTTGAGGATGCCTAAAGACAATAGTGGCAATAAAATATTGATTCAACTGTCTTTCACATTAGCATGCAAGACAGTAGAGGAAAGCACAGCAGAACTACACATCCAGACAAAACAAATGAATATAGCTAAGTCTCAAAAAATATATTATACAGATGTATTGCATGATTTTAACTAACAAATGGCCAGTATAGTCTACGCATCAGAGGGCTCAATAACTCAGATGATTTTCAGCCTGAAGCTTTTTTTTTTTTTTTTTTTTTTGCACATGTGATAAAAATGATAGCATGCCAGGCTGCATGCAAGAATTCAAATGCAAGAGCTTTTTGGGATTTAAACAGATTGATCACCAAGTGACTTTTTTTCCTGTACTTTAATTCTGAAAAAATTAAAAAGATGCTTGAAGGAGATGGAGGCTCTGATTGAACAGCCAAAATTATATTGCACAACTAAAAACTCACCAATCAAGGTTGTGTCCATGGTTCTTGTGCTAAAGATCAAGTCAGAACTGATATCGTGAAAACATTTGAACCTGTGCATTGCACTACTGGTCATACACAACAATTGTGCAATTGTCCAGCAACAATTCCTTGAACATGGGCAGAATGCCTAATACAGTTGTGTTGGACAGAATACCAGATACCAGTCAATTTGTTTTTCCATAAACATTCATGGGTCCTGCTAGAGTTCAGAACAATGTCTAACATGGCTGTAAATTATATTCTGCAGCAGTTCTTGATGAATGAGGCTCTATTTATGCCTGTGGCAAAATTAACAGGGGGCCAGCAAACATTTCTGCCTAGTAAGGTAAAGGTCACCCTTTCTAGAAAGCCAGTCATATCCGACTCTAGGGTTCAGGGTTCATCTCTCTTTATAGCCAACGAGCCAGCACTATCTGCATCTGCAGACATTTCCGTGGTCATGCGGCCAGAGGTTCCCATCCTTGGGTCGCCAGATGATCTTGGACTAAACTTTCCAGAAGCCTTCAGCACTGGCTGTGCTGGCTAAGATATATATATCTTTTGGGGGGAAAGCCATCTGAGGTTGTGTGGACCACTAGGATTGTCTAAGAGTAAGGTGAAGACCAACAATGAAATTCTAGCCAAAGAAAAGCCATTTTGAACTCTAAGTAAACTAAGAGCAGTAGCAGGTTTCAGTCGCCTGGGGCCGCAGGCCAAATTTGGTGGGGGGGCAGTCTTGACCCCCCCAGGTAGGAAAGTCCTACCTTCAGGCTAGGAGGCGGGGACAGCCTGTGCCATCTGGGTCCCAGGTGCGCGCCCGCCACACCTCCTAGCCCAGTGGCACCCAGGAAGGTGGCAAGCAAGGCCAGCGGTCGTTGCAGCCCAGCAGCCAGAGCAAGGTCGGGGTTGCAGGGGTAGTGGTCCTCTGCCTGGCCGGCGCTGGGCCGCGTCGAACGCCAGCCTCGCTTCCTGCCTTCCTGGGCACTGCTGCCACCGCCGGGCTAGGAGGTGGTGCGGCCACGCGCCTGGGACACCGACAGTGGGCTCTCCACTGAGACCGCACTGCCCCAGCCTGGCAGGTGGTAAAGAATGGGCACCTGGGGAGGAGGAGAATGGAGAAGAGGGAGTGGTGCCCCCTGGCCTCCACCATACCATTGGGCCCGCACCCTCCAGCCTGGGGCGGGGCCCAGGGCGCCAGTGGTGACAGAGAGTCCCGGCACCCACCCTGGTTGCCAGAAAGTCTGGGGCAGCAGCATCGCCGCCCCCGCAAACTGCCAACTGGGGCAGGCTGCCCCCATCGCGCGCCCCTCGCTACGGCTCTGACTAAGAGTAAAAAGTCCCCCTGCCCATGCCTCTGTGTATGTGCCAGAAAGCTGGCAAAGGAACTGATTTGTTATGCAACAGAACTTGGTGCAAGAAAAAGGAGATCTGACCAAACCAGTCTTGGCCTATTGTGAATTTTGTGTACTGGGATGTCTGATGTCTGTCTCCGCCTTCTTTATAAAAAGACTGCTGTCTCTTTCTTTCATTGCTCTTTGCTGCCCATATGCATACATAAGAATAAAAGCTTTTCTCTCTACTACTACTTTTTGGTGCATGGATTCCTTTTGTTACCCACAGCGCCCTGAGATGTGAATTGCCCCATTTTTGGCAACATTACTATTTGCTTGCTTTCCTGGCTTTGCGTAGCAAAAACCAAAATAATAGAGTTGTAGCACCTTAAAGATTAACCAGACTCTTTCAGTTTGAGCTTTCATGGAGCTTTTGGCTTTCACAGCAACAAACTGAATAGTCTTCTCAGTAGCTCAGCTCTTTGGTTTCTGGTATAGATGCTGAAACAAACTAATGTGGCAACCACGTTGAACACTGCCAGGTTTCATTTTTTACAATTACTGTACTTGCTTTCTGCTAATGGAAGAATGTGCTTCCAAGAGAGAGAGGGTGAAGCATGGAGTTGCTGCCAAAATCATAGAAAGTGAAAGGAGTTACGGGGTGGATATTGAGATAGTTATGGCATTATGGGAAAGAAGAAAGGGAGTGGGTGCTAGTTTACCTTCAGCCTGGCCTCCATAGGCTCAGGTAGCCTTGGTAACATGCTGCTGCTGAAAGTCTGATCAGCAATGAGGAAAACAAAAAACATCCTGGATGAGCATTTTGGTCTGACTTACCATGTTTGTATAGGGACTGCAGTGGCTCAAGTGGCTAAGACGCTGACTAGGAGTCACAAGGTCAGCAGTTCGATTCCCGAGTACTGCAGGATGGAATGAGCTCCCGTCTTTGTCCCAGCTCCTGCCAACCTAGCAGTTCGAAAGCAAGAAATTGCAAGTAGATAAATAGGAACCACTTCGGTGGGAAGGTAACAGCATTCCGTGCACTCTGGTGTCTAGTCATACCTGCCACATGACCACGGAAACATCTGCAGACGCACACAGTGCTGGCTCTTCAGCTTTGAAACAGAGATGAGCACTGAACCTTAGAGTCAGATATGACTGGCTTTCAAGCAAGGAAAACATTTACCTTTACTTTCCCATATTTACTGGCATGTAAGACCCACTTCCCCCCTTAAAATACACTGGGAAAATGGAGTGTGTCTTGTGCTGTATATGGTGTCCTATAGTGGGCTATTTTGGTGATGAAGGGGTGCATTTTATACTCCAATGTGTCTTATACACTGGCAAATTCAGTAATATTACAGAGAAAGCTGAGAGAAGAATCAATCTGTCCCAGCTCTGCAGAGCTGGTTTCTTTAAATGCTCTATTTTGCAAACTATTCCTTAGACAAGAAATAAATATTAGAGGTAGCCTATGACTAGAAGAAGAAAACCCTTAACTAACAAAAGCATGTGAATAGACACTCTAGAATACAATCTGCATACTCTCACTTCTGGGAGTATGCAGACCAGCTTGCTTTGTTTAGTGACTGATCTTTGTTACTTAAGCACCAGTTTCCTTTGATGTCTGATTTCACAAATCCCAAAGGGCTACCTCTGGCATCTCTCTGCAACATTAATGTGCTTCTAATTACAGGCTCCATCTAATGTCTGTTTCCTGCTTCAGTCACAAACAAACAAAAGCAGCGAAGCCATGTTGCCACAAAACAAACTGCCACCATCCATGCTGGGAGCATGTTGCTTTAAGAATTTAAGCCAACTAAAGGGGATACAAAGAGACAATTTTGGTGTGTCAATTTGAAAATAAGAAAACCTAGTGTACTCAAGAGAAAGCATGGGCAGCACAGACAGCAGCCACAATCTACAAATAATGGTGATAAACCATCAAGAAAACAACATCCTTGTATCTCCCTTGACATCCGAAGAAGAAGATGATGATCCATCAAGTCACACAAAAACACTCCTGTGAGGCCACATTCCTGTGTTCCACTAACGTGCAATACTGTACGGTGAAGGAAAGTGTATCAAGTGAATCTAACTTTGTGAATGTAAAACAATCACTCCAGACAGAAAACCTATGCTTCCACAGTCACTCATCCATTCTCCGGGGGAAATATAGACGTCCACCCTCTTCAATATAGGCACATATATCCCAGGCAGTGATGGGATGTAACAGGTTCTCACCAGTTCTCCAGAACCGGTAGTAACTTTTCCTAGCGTCCCGGAGAACCGGTTGTGTCTTTTGGGGGGAACCACCTTCGGGGCTTACCTTTTCACTGGTTCCCCCACTGCACATGCGCCCCAAGCACTTGGTGTGCATGCAAGCCTACAGTTCTTGGTGCGTATGCATGGCCTCCTTGCTGTCCTCCCAAGCGGGGAGGAGGAAGTGAAGCTGCTAGCCTGAAGCTCCCTATAGCCTGCTCCCCTAGATATCCTAGAGAACTTGTTAGGCAAAGACTTAGTACCTAACTTCTTTAACTGTTGAAAAGTGCCAAAATGAAGCCATCTTGTGGTGAGTTCATTCTGTAGTTCCTTCCATCTGACCTAGTGTGAGAAAGATTAGCCAGAATAAGCTTTAAGCTCTGGTTTAAAAGCTCTGGTTGATTTGTGTTGTGGGTGGGTGGGTGTTTGGGTGTATTTTAATGTATTTTTATTTATTTATTTAATTTATTTACAGGTTTGTGTTGTGGGTGGGTGGGTGGGTTGAGGGGGCGTGTGTGCACGCGCATGCTTATTTTTATTTTATTTTTTATTTTTTTCTTTGGCCCCACCCACAATGTCATGATAGCATGATGTTGGCTCCGCCCATTATGTCATGATGCTAGCTCCGACCATACTTTGATGACGTCATGGTGGGGTAGTAAATTTTTTGACATCCCACCACTGATCCCAGGCCACCCCACCCACCTCCTAAAAGAAATATGAAAAACAAATACAAATGCATCTATCCCCAAGAAAAACAGGAGAAAATGCTACCCAGACCAGGCACAGGGGTGGGTAAAAATGTATTATTTTCTTGTGTTGTGGCTTGAACACCTTGTCAGGATTATCTGTTGGCTGGCTAATTCGCAAAGGACAATTCTGGGGTCTGGACAGCTACAGAAGACCCCACCCCATATATCCAGCAAGAAAGCCAGTCCTTCCCAACATCCTGCTTTCCCTGTCTTCATCTCTGCCTTCTAGACTTGTCAGCTGAGTTGGAAGAATATTGGAGCAGTTCAGCCACCAGACGTTTTCAATAGTCCCCTAGCCAGTAATACAGAGAACAAGAAGAAAGCAAGTACAGTACATACACTTTTCTCTTCTACACTGGGTTCCACTGGTAAGCTGCCCCTGCCCCAGTCCCTATTCCTTCACCTTCTAGCTTAGTCACTTCCTGAATTCTTCATTGCTAGCCTTTTCATGATGTCTTGAGCGCAGCTTCCAGAACTGCCTTAAGAAAATATTCTGACAGCAGCTAAAGAGACACATGTCATGGGTTTCCTGAAACTGAAGCCAAAGGTTGGCTTCATTTTGTTTCTTGTGAGACTAATGTTCAGAGATTCAGGTTGCTGTACCAAAGCGATTTTCATCTTGTACCATAATGTCTCACTACTGTGGTCGTCTGGTTCTCCAGAGACATTTGTGGCAACCCATTTTGCCATTGCTTCATTTTCTATTTTCTACATTATACTTTGGGGTATGTATGTCTAATATGACATCAGAACCAAGAAGTCTAACATTGTATAACGAATACATGGCATCCTTTGGAAAATTTATATTTATTAATGAGAAGTGATAATCTTCTGGAAAGTGAAGTGCCTAGGTATAATCTCAGTACAGTATTTGGTAAATTACAATTTATTATTTAATTTTAATGAGCTTAAAGTAGTTGGTGATACTAATAAAAAGAGCCCAAAATTACTTATTTAAGAATGCAGAATTAAAGTAAATTTAACTTTGAGAGGCTGTCTTTCTCTTGCTCTTGTTTTCAATTTACCTCTGTTATTTATAGTTTAACATTTGATATAAATAATGTTGGTTATAGTGATGATTCTGTAAAAAGATGTTCTTTACCCTGTGGATTCATTAGCTAATGCGGGTCTGAAAGTTGTCCAGCAGACATACCAAAAGAGGCAATAATTTAAATTGCTTTGGATATGTACTTTCCAATTTGTTTTCCATAGCTAATCAGCTTGTCACCCAATTTCATATGTAAAGATGTCACTTTAAAAAAGTAACTAGTAATTATTTTAGTTCATATTACATGATAAATTGGTCACCTTAGTTATTAGCTAAATTATGTTTTTGCTTTCCTTACAATTAATTCATTTGTCATATTATTATTTAATCTTTCACATATACATTCACAGCAGTTTTGTGTCTTTATTATACAATGTCAGATTTCTTGGCTCCAACATAGCAAGACCCTCCCCTGCAAGAAAATAAAGGATGACCTTGAATACATGAACTATTTGAATATATGTATCCAAATATGATGACAATTCTATACACCCAGTGAGACCTCTAGCTTTCCCCCTTTGAACAGCAACTCATATTTGTTCTCCATCATCGTTTCTAAGTTGTAAATGTGACTTGCTTCATAAGAAACCTAATCATACGGAGAGAAAATACAAATAGCAAGCCTATATATTCTTCTGTTGCATTCTGCACAACAACTTTATGAGCTGAGTACAATTATTCCTAGATTGGTATGTGGGGGTATTATCTAAGCCAATGTAATGAGCCACTGAGAAAGGTATGAGATGAGAACAGTGGGTTTCTGTGACGCATTGTGTAGTTCCTTAGCTAGTATACTACTAATATTTATATGCCATCAAGTCAAGTCAAATTTATTATGATCCTTTTCAGAGTTCTCTAGGTAGACGGTGCTCAGAAATGGTATACCATTCCCTTCTTCTGGGGGCTTCTTGGGACTGTGCAGCTTGCTCAAGGACACATAAGCTAGCTTTTCTCCCAGGAGGCACAGTGGGGAATTGAACTTCCAAACTCCAGCTCCAGGGTGAGACACCAAACTCATTGAGCTAGCCAGCCAGCTAGCTAGCACAGTAATACCTTGGATAATGTTTGCATCAGATAACGCTAAAGCTGCATAACATTAAGCAATCTGGAAAACAATTGCATCACATAACGTTAAAGTCCTATGGGATGCATCGGATAACATTTGCTAAAGCCAGTGCTGGTTACAATGTACAGTGATACCTCAGATAACGTTTACCTCGGATAACGCTAAAATTGCATAACGTTTAGTAATCTGGGGAGGAGAATTGGATTGAATAATGTTAAGGTCCTATGGGATGGATCAGATAACAACCGCTAAAGCCTGTGAGGTTACAATGTATTTCTATGGAGCTTTAACGTTATCCGATCCATCCCATAGGATTTTAACATGGATTGGATAACACTAAAAATCGGATAACACCAACACTTGTGGAACCAAGTCTTAGTGTTATCCGAGGTATTAATGTATCTCTATGGAGTTTTAACGTTATCCGATGCATCCCATAGGATTTTAATGTTATCCGATGCATGCATCAGATAACATTAAAAATCGGATAACACTAAGACTTGTAGAACCAAGTTTTAGTGTTATCCGAGGTTTTACTGTATATTACACAAACAGTAATGTTACAGCAGAGGAACATGCCAGGCGAAATTGAAAGACATTTAAAACAAAGCAGAATCAAACAGCTCATGCAGTTTCTGACATGGATATGGATATGCAACTGGTTATATAAAATAGTTGGTTTTATTCAACTACCCAACCTCTTTTCTGCTGTATGTTGTTTTCTAAAAAGTGCCAAACACATGCTGGCAAAGAATGGGGTAAAGTCTGGAGCGGGCAGCCAGATCCAAAAGTTAAGAGCTCTGCTTTTTGTTGTTGTTGTTGTTTTGTTGCCTCCCTTTGTCTTTCTCACTCTGTTTAGTTGCTGACAGTGGGACAGATTGTTCTTGTTGAAGGTCTGCAATGGATTACTTGTATAATGTTTTCTGTAAGGGGAGGAATTACAAGTTCAACAGCAACAACTTTATTTATTTACAGTAAAACCTTGAGTTATGAATAAACTCAGTCCCAGGGCTTTGTTCGTAAATCGAACCTGTTTGTAACTTGAGGCATCTCCATTCAGATAAAGCAAAAGCCCCACCCAATCCTCCAACAATTACAAACAGGCCACCCCCGCCCACCAAAAATCAATCAAACCACCGAAAACAGCAGCAGCATTGAAAGGAAAGCTTACATAAGCAAAAACGCTCTTCCTTACCTTAAAGAAGCTTTGAAAATGGACAGAAAACTCTAACAATAAACTGCAACCGGCAGCCATTTTGGCGCTGAAACTCCAGACAAAGAACTCCCCTCTAAGCACTCTTCTGTCACCTACAGAGCTCTGAAAGGCTGCATGTATATAAAATATAAACCATAGGGGAAATGGCCTTTTTTGCTTCACTGGAGGCAACACCGGGGGGGGGGGAGCTATTCGTAAATCAAGGCATGTTCATAACTCGAGGCATGGATTTCAGTGCAGAACCAATTCGTAAGTTGAATTATTCATAAGTAGGGGCATTCGTAAGTAGGTGGGTTTTACTGTATTTATTTATTGAATTTCTATACTGCCCAGCTGGGTATTATCCCACTCTGGGCAATGAACAAACAGAAAACAATTAACAATAATCCCCAGGTGCGTGCTGGTATATCGGACAGTCGGGCTTCGTCCCACCCTGCCCTCACTTCTGGTGCCCTGGGGCACCAATAGCGATGTATGGGATTCCCCCAACCCCTCCCAAATAGGCGCCCCACCACTTCCTGTCCAGCACCTTCCCATGGTGCCTTGCACAACCCTGACAATACCCACAGCAAATCAAAGCCCAACAACAACAAATACATCATAGACTAAAATAAAATAAAGTAAAATTAGAACAATGGAGAGAAAAGAAATACAGTAATACCTCGGATAACGCTAAGACTTGGTTCCACAAGTCTTGGTGTTATCCGATTTTTAGTGTTATCCAATGCATGTTAAAATCCTATGGGATCGATTGGATAATGTTAAAGCTCCATAGAGATACATTGTAACCACACAGGCTTTAGCGGTTGTTATCCGATCCATCCCATAGGACCTTAACTTTATTCAATCCAATTCTCCTCCCCAGATTACTTAACGTTATACGATTTTAGCGTTATTTGAGGTAAACGTTATCTGAGGTATTACTGTATAAGCACTAGTTATGATTATTTTCAAAACATCAGCAAAGCATAACAATATAGGAAGGGTTGAAGGAAAGTTGATGTGTTTGTTCTCAGGCCCACAGATTCTGAGATCACAGAGGTTTGTGTGTTTTGTGGCATTGTTGTCTCCTCTGTTAAATTTTGTCATCACCTTGGGATCAGTATCGAAGAAAGGAAGCAGTATACATTATAAGAATGGAATATGTATTTATATATATTAAATCTAGATACATACCTCAATCAAATCCATGTAGAACTATGTTTGCACCATCCATTTCATCCGGTGTGCTATACAATTTCCAAGGGCCAAAACACACATTTAGAGAAGTCTGAACAGTTCCTTAACTGGGAGGAATGTATAAGTCTGAGAACACATTAAAAGGAAAAGCCTATGTACCATTGGAATTATCAACAGAATGTAGACATGTCTCATTCAGGAGTCAAGCATAACAAACAAGATCACATTGCTGGGAAGAAACTGTTGTAACAGGAAGTAAGATGCCTTTCTCTGAATGTCTGTTGGTCCTTAGATTCAGTCCTTGGTTCAGCTAAAAAGGATTACAAGTACCACACATCCTGACTTTCCCAGCTCTGTCACTTTAACCATTTCTGTGGAGCTGCAAATAAGCCCAGCATTTTAATATTCCCTTTTATTCCCCCAAAATCATGTTTAGTGTCATGATAGAACTTTTGTTATTGGGGTTATCCTTTCAACAAACTTCAAAACAGACCAGCAATATAGCAGCAGGGGTAGAATAACTTGCTTTAGAATACAGTAATACCCCGGATAACGATTGCATCAGATAATGCTAAAACCGCATAATGACGACAAATTTGGGGGGAAGATTTGCACCAGATAACGTTCTTTTTAGAGTTATCCGATACAGTCGTTCTTAGCAGCAGGGTGGCTGGAAAGCTGAACGGGGTTCTCTGTTCAGCTTCCCAGCCACCCTACAGCTACAGACGCAGGGGTGGGGTGGCTGGAAAGCTGATGAGGGGGCTCCCCCGTCAGCTTCCCCAGCCACCCCACAGCTGCGGTGGCAAGGGCGGGTGGCTAGGGAAGCCGACAGGGAGTCCCCTCAGCTTCCCCAGCCACCCTGCAGTTGTAGATCGGGTCCTCTGATCTCTCTGGAGCAGGCAGGGGACCCAATCTACAGCTGTTACTGGGCTTCCCCGACGTCCCCAGCCAGTGGAGCAAGCCAAAACATCAGAGTTCGAACCCTTGCTTAGATCGGGTCTTCCCACCTCCCTGGACCCGGCAGGAGGGTCAGGGACCCCAAAATTGGTTAAAAATTGATCTAGGGGTGCCTGGGCCAGATTAATGAGATGCATGGGCCACATTAGACCTGTGTGCCGGAGCCTACAAAGCCCTGAGTTATGTGTTCCATTTCTCTAGCTAATTGAATATTGGGTTGGAGCAGGGAAGAGAACATTGCTCTCAGATTTGAGTGCTTTGCAATTTACGTCTGCCTCAACATGTCTCAATTGTGATACTCTGAAGGAGAAAGAAGCTCACTGCAAAAGAGTAACATTAAAGGAGGAGGTGGCTGAGGAACTCAACCTCTACATCACTTGGAGGACCCTAAACATGCTTAAGGTCAGAGTGCCTAAATGTAAGACCAACATGTTCAAGTGGGAACTGCTGGCGGACAACAACACATGCTGTGTATATGGAGAGATACAGAATCCAGCGTATTTGCTAATGTGCCGACTACTACCAGAAACCTGCACTGATGAGGACTTAGGTTTGGCCAATGAGAAAGCTAAGAAGGTGGCTTCATTTTGGCAGTCCAAGGTTTGATCAGGACATGAAAGAAGAACTCTAAAGGAATACAATTTATTCAGAGGGAGCAAGTAATAAAAATTCTCACTCCAAAGCAAAGTAGAATGTAGCATGTTATTACAGTAATACCTCGGATAACGTTGGTGTAGTCAATGAAACAGAAGTAGACTTGTTTCTGGTATTCCATTGTTTTCTCCATGATCCAATGTATGTTGGCAATTTGGTCTCTAGTTCCCCTACCTCTTCGGAACCCAGCCTGCACTTCCGGTAGTTCCCTATCCACATGCTGGTGAAGCCTATCCTGTATGATCTTGAGCATGTTTGGTTAAAGACAAATGGCCCCCATAGCTGGAATGCTGCTGATTATAGCAGAGAATCCATACATCCCTGTGCTGATTTTCCTAACATCTTTGTCTGTCCTATTAGCACAAGTTACCTTGTCATTCATAGCCCCATAATGAGCATTTATGAAGCATTTACATCCTGCATTTGGCTGGCGGCTGGCTGCTTACTGAGTGGCACACATATTGATTGCAAGCACTTATTAAGAAAGTATGAGCCAATAAGCCTTAAGAGCTGTTGGTAATACAGACAGCAAAGGGTGGCAATTATATAGAGATCAAAGAGATTATTACACACAGGATGCTCATAAACATGATTGATGGTTATTTGCAGTGATGTGATAACAAAATTGAAATGTATTATTATTGATTTTCTATTTTATTGCATTTTAAATCTACATCTTTTTAAAATGCAAGCAGTGTTTCCTTTAGTTCTAGCCAGAATAGTCTGCTATTAGGCTATATGATGAATAGGTTCCTGAGCTACACAATTTCCACCTTCCATTTTATTTTATTTTTTCCCACTTTGCATAGAAAATGTGCTATAATCCGTTTGACAGATTTGGAGCTCTAGGTTTCCCTTTGTTAAAATTATTACATTTCCTTTAAACATGCATTATAAAATTATGGAAAAGCTTTTAAAAACCCCAACAATCTGTACTTTTAAAATCATAAATGATGGTTTCTTGTTATGTACAATCCTAAAGCAGAATCAACAGATGGTGAAAACAATATTTGGGTTTAATATAATTTCACAAACATGTAAAAGATTCTTCATTTTTTAATCAGAGCCAAAGATGGAAAAAAGGAAAACACATGTGGGCATCTCTCGAGTGCCTAGTTGTCTTAAACTACTAAGATCTATAATTAAAAGCAGTCCTATGGTGTAGAATACCAGGCTAATGAGTCACTGATGTATATGCAGCTATGTCATAAAAAGACTATTGTTTCTTAGCATTTTTTATGCTTGGGAATACATCATACACATAAATGTATTGTCCATTGGTCGATTTCGAATTTCTTCTGAGAATGTATTTACTGGAGTTTAACAATTAATCTGCTGGGAAACATTAACATATAACAAGCATTAAAATATGCAGTCAACTCAACCAATATATCAACTGTAAAATAAAAATACAGTAATACCTCGGATAACACTAAGACTTGGTTCCACAAGTCTTGGTGTTATCCGATTTTTAGTGTTATCCGATGCATGTTAAAATCCTATGGGATGGATCGGATAACGTTAATGCTCCATAGAGATACATTGTAACTGCACAGGCTTTAGCGGTTGTTATCCGATCCTTCCCATAGGACCTTAACATTATTCGATCCAATTCTCCTCCCCAGATTACTTAACGTTATGCGATTTTAGCGTTATCTGAGGTAAACGTTATCTGAGGTATTACTGTAATAACAATCAACCATTAAGAATTCTCCAAGTGTTATTGGTAAGTCTCAAAAGGTGCCATGAAGAGGGAAATTTTATATTCCTGGTTTGTAACAAAATCTGTAAAATGGCCAGAAAGACCAACAAACTCCAAAGGGGTAGTCATTTTGTTTCTCGAATGCCCTTGGAGGAGGAGGGTGTGGGCCACGTAAAATGGCACCACAGGCCAGATCTGGCCTGCAGGCCTTAGTTTGGGAACCCTTGATATAGAGTATGGGATAACATTTGCTGGTTTGGGATGGACTAGGATTGGTGTGTGTGTGTAAGAGAGAGAGAGAGAGGGAGAGAGATACCATAACTGCCATAATAGAGCAAGCATTTTAGTTGAAAGAAAATAGAATATATTTGGCTGAATTGGAAATACAGTTGTACCTTGTTTAAATAACATAATGCGTTCAGCAGGACTGCTCTTTAAGCGAGTTTGCTCTTTAAGCAAAACACCATTGTAAATGACCAATTGTGGGGGGGATTGTGAACCCTGATTTATTTGTTAAGCGAGTTTTTGGTATGTTTTATTTGTTAAGTGAAGCAAACATTCAGAGAAAATCCTGCTCTTTAAGTGAATTACTCTTTAAGCGAGATGCTCTTTATGCGAAGTTAGACCATACAACTTTTGGCACAGGTGGCAGATTTAGTGTTAACAGAAAAATGAGAAACATCCTGTAGCTGGTGGAATTTATACAGAAAGGGGCCACTTTGAAACAGTTATCCTTAGGTCCTGGCATTCTCATCACATTTAAACAATGATACAAGTAGGTACATGGTGGCTCTTTAGCACAAAGAATGGTAGATTAGCCTAGAACTTAGATACTTGAATTCTGTTAGTGTAGCAAGTCACACTATAGAAAACCCATTTGAATCAATGGAATTTAGAGAAGGAATTTAGAGAGGGGTGTATTTAGAGAGGGGTGTATCCCTGCTGATTCAGTGAGCCTATTCAAGTTCAATATACTGTACTTTACTGTACTATATTTAACAACAGGATTTCAACCAGAGTCAAAGTTAATATGCTCATACCAGGGAGACAATAGCATTGGATCTCACCTGCAATAGAAGATTTATCGGTGTGTTTTGGCCATTGGAGATTTTTGTAAGTAAACAAAGCTGTTGTCTGTGTATTGTACATACTGTTTTATTTCCATTTCAGGTAATGACATGGAGTAGGAAAGCAACTTCTCTGGAAAAATGAAACCAGGAAGAAAACAGACATTTTATGTTATGCTGATTATACAGTGTTCATGATATAATACTATTAATATGCAGTCCATGCATTGATAGAGACCTGCATCATTCACACTAAATAAGGGAATAAATTATGATGAGAAATTGAAGCCACAAGCAAAAGGTGCAAATATATTTCAGAGGTTCAAAGGAACAGCATGATTTCCTGCCTGTGGATCTTTCAATGTGACCTTTAGGTTATTTTACATAATGTATATTCTAGAGACCTTTTCTTTTCCTGCTCCTGGAACTCATGTTTACTAGAGGGGAGCACTATAGCCTTGTCCCTTCTGTTTCTGATGCCAACTTCAATGCATGGAGGCTAACTTATTTGAACAAGAGCTTTTCATGCGAGTCAGGACACTGACTTTCCAGGAACCTGAATCATGTGGATGTCAAATGCAGCATTCTCCACTCGTAGAAGAGTGACAATACGAAGAACAGTGCCAGTAAAGGGGCTGCAAACAAAGGCAGAGAGGTGTGTTCTATTCAGCTTCAAAGTACAGTAATGTGATTCAGGGCATACTTTCCACCAAGCATTCAGGAACAGATGAAGTGGTGGCTATAACACATTGGTTGTTTATGAACTATTGTGGGCAGTTTTCATTTAAAAAAAAAAGAAAATAAAAAAACACACAACATGTTTGCAACTACAAAAGATATGACACAAATAGCTGGGTTGAATATTGGCCATGAATATATTTTAGATGGAATAATTAATTAAAGAAAGGTGAAGACATCTGCATATCTTTTCTCAGTCATGTATCATGCAAGTTGTGTGCAAGTGGAGGTACCCATAATATCCTGAGGGACTTGTTCAGCCGTACTATGTAGACACTCTTCCTGGGTAACATGGCTAGAGGGTTCCCCCACTCTGCTCTGAATCCTCCTGCTGATTTCTGCATCTCCCTTTCTTATCATTGGAGGTGCTTACTTAGTTTTCTTCCAATCTGGTGGCTAAACCTCAACAAGCCTGGCCCAACCAGGAACCTTGATAGCTCCCCTCCAGCATGGAAAAAATAGGAGAGCCTCTTGACAGAGATAACAAATAGTTGATATGCTCTCCCCTGATTCAGTTATTGAGACAGTGCCAACTCCATACTACCCATATTTCCCTGCAAACTAAAGGTTTCTTGAAGAATGAATTCCAGCCCTCAAGGCTGGCCATGTTTGAGAGGAATTTAATATTGTCCATCCTAGTGCCAGAAAGTGATGAAGACCTAAAGAGCCTCTTGATAAGGGTGAAAGAGGAGAGTGCAAAAGCTGGCCTGAAACTCAACATCAGAAGGGAAAAAACCAAAGTCATGGCATCAAGATCCATCACTCTCTAGCAAATAGAAGGGGATGAAGCAGAAGCAGTGACAGACTTTACTTTCTTGGGATCTAGGATCACTGCATATGGTGACTGCAGCCAAGAAATAAAAAGATGCTTACTTCTTGGGAGGCAAGGTATGAGAAAGCTAGATAATGTAATAAAAAGTAGAGACATCAGTCTGTCAACAAAAGTCCACATAGTTAAAGCAGTGGTCTTCCCAGTAATAATTTATGGTTGTGAGGGCTGGACCATAAGGAAGGCTGAGTGCAGAAGAATAGATGCCTTTCGACTGTGGTGTTGGAGGAGACTCTTGAGAGCACATGGACTGCAAGGAGATCAAATCAGCCAATCTTGAAGGAAATCAACCATGACTGCTCATTAGAGGGGCAAATACTGAAGCTGAAGCTCAAGTACTTTGGCCACCAAATGAGAAGAGAGGACTCACTTGAGAAGACTTTGATGCTAGGAAAGATCAAAGGCAAAAGGCGAAGAGGCTGGCAAAGGATGAGGAGCTGGATGGATGGAATTGTTGAAGTGGTGGCCGTAGATCTGGCTGGGCTTTTAAGATGGCAGATGACAGAGTAGCCTGGTGTGTGGTTATCCATGGGGTCACAAAGGGTCGGATACAACTGTGAAACTGAACAACAACAATATTGTCCAGGGACATCACCATTCCTGCTTGGCTATTCACATTACTCATTCCAAATTATTCAACCACACTTTCAAGGATTTGAATTATTCTGTCACAATTATTGACATGATTGGTGTGTTTTCCTACTGTACTGGAAGAGGAAAATGGAGGGAGAGATGTGCACTTAGGTTTGTCTAATAGATGAGTTTAAGAGTGATTTCTGACATAAAGGTTCTAACTTTTAATGTTAATGGACGTTATTCCAAAACAAAAAGGAAAAGGATGTTAAAAACAAAATAACTAATACCACTCTGATCTTATTCTAGTGCAATATTCTACTGTAAAGACAGCAAATATATGAAGTTGAAGAAAACAGAAAATATATGCAATTTGGTCTTCTGGCCTATCAGTCACAATGGCATCAGCTATCATCAGAAGATGTATGGGGGAAAGATATAGGGCAAGAGATTGATGAAAAACAAAGGGAGAGCCATGTGATCAAGCCTTAAGTGGAGACAATCTTGTCCAAAATAAGGCAAAGCCCTCATAGCACAGTGGTTAAGCTGCTGAGCTACATCCAAAACTCTGCTCATGATCTGATGGGTTCAAGCTTGACTCAGCCTTCAATTATATAAGACAAAATTAAGAGTAAAAAAAGACTAAAACATTGTGGCACTTTAAAAACTCTTTTACTATTTTAATGTGAGCTTTCATGGATCAAGACCACTTCTTCAGACATTCAAGTAATAGATTATCTGGTTCTTTCTGAAAGCACAAAGAATATTATGTATTTACAGCTGCTTCTCAGACTATTCCAGAATGTAGTACAGCTAATAGTTTTTAAAACTTAAAGTCACAGCTCATCAGGTGGTTTTCCTGTAAGGTGATCAGAAAAAGATCTAATCTCTGCTGAACAGTACTGTCATATTGCAGTGTGTTTAAAAGCCTGTAAAAGGTGGAATCTGCCAATTAACTACATTTAGAAACTGGACTGCTTTCCACATTAAGCTGAACAATACAGAAAAATCCAGGGGTGAGGAGCAATCAGAAAGGGCTACCGAACTGTCAGAATCTGACAAAAGCCTGCAAAAAGGACAGGTAGATATCACTGATAATCTTTTGCAGGTTATTACCTAAGAAAATCAATTATCTGCTCTAAAGTAACAACAATCGATAGCCTCCTGGGATGATGAGAGAGAAAAGCAGCAGAAGAGAATTAATGGAGCAGTTAGCACTACTGCGCACAGTTGACACAGAATTGATCAAACTTCAGGCTGGCAGGAGTGGGGCCAAGGTTCACTAAAAGAGAGCAACAAGTTAACCTTCACTAAACAACAGCCACATAGGTGTTTTTCCATGTCAAGAGATACAAGAGATGCTGTATGCAAAGAATCTTCTGCTATACTACAAAACAATGATGGAGTGAGGGCTGCCAACCTGCACAGCTTTGAAGGGGGAATTGGACACATGCCTACATAATGGGGTATCGGTAGCAATTGGTCATAGTAGGCATATATTCCCTCCAATAGTAGATTTTTCCCTTTTTGCTAGGGAATATAAGAAGGCATCTTGTTCCTGAAGGAGCAAATTCTCAGTAATACAGTCCTGCCCTACAGAGGTCCAGGTCAGGCAAGGAGAATCAAGGTCAAAGAAAAGAGCCAGGTCAAGAAATACAGTCCTAACAGACAGTAACATTAAGCGAGTGAGGAAGATTGAAAGTCAAAGCCCATTAGCAACATAGGATCCTACATAGTCCAAGGTCAGGCAACCAACCCACACAGTTTAAGCCATCAAACTCAGTGACGCATGTGGAACAGGCATTTTTTCTAAACAGCTTTCAATCTGAGACTTGTATTACTGATGGTCCTGAGCTAGAACTCAGCTGTGAGCATTCTGGAAGGAGCAACTTTCTCTCAAAGAGGCTCATACTCCTAAAAGAGCCCTACCCCCTCCTTTTGAAGAGATATTCCTTACAACTGAGCACTTCCTAATATTTTGGAGCTGAGTTCCACCTTGGGTTGACATAATTCTTAGAGGCTGAGAGTAGGTTCAACTTCCTATTCTGTCCCTGGAGTGCAATCTCCTGTACCCCTGAGGATTGTGGATCTTCCAGAACAGTGACAGTCAGTTCCTTTCCAGCCTAAGGTTCTAGACCAGGGGTTCTCAACCTGCGGCCTGAGGGCTGGATCCCACCCACAGCATCATTCCATCCAACCTACGCTGCTGGTGCCAGTGCCTTTGTCCCCTCCACCTGGCATGTCCCCAATGCCACTCCATAGCAGGGCGGATGTTGTAAGAAGGCTTACAACATCCGCCCTGCTACGGATTGGTGTTAGGAAAATGCCAATGCAGGTGGAGGAGACAAGGACAGCAAAGGCAGAAGCAGAAGCGACAGACACCCGCAGCTGCCTGCATGTTTCCCGGGTGCTGCTCTGACCAAGCGTGGGCAAGGACAGGAAGGATGCCTCCTTCACTCATGGCAGGGAAGCAGCCGCAGCATAGGGGAAAGTGTTGGCGGGCCAGACTGATGGCATGGGGGAAGTGTTGGTAGGTGCAGCGGTGGGTGCGGCTGTGGGGGGAGTGTTGGTGGCAGCAGTGGTATGGGGGGAAGTGTTGGCAGGCCGGACTGGTGGCATGGGGGAGTGTTGACATCATTGTCCTAGGGGGACACCAGTCCAGCCCACCAACAGTCTGAGGGGCATGATCCAGCCCCTGACTTAACAAGGTTGAGATCCTCTGGTCATCTCTAGAGGAGTCTTCCAACAGGGTCATTTCCACAGGTGTAGTCTTGCATGTCATCTTCACAAATGTGACATATGAGTTGTTGTGTTGGAGTATATAATTGCATGACAAAAGTGGGGCAATTATTAAGATTTGACATGTTAACAGGTTCCTTCAGCCAGAAATAATTACTCTTACCAAAAGTCTGAAGTAAAAGAGGAAAGGGTAATTATTCACTACATGTTCAGAAATCTTAACAGGTCGGTTTAAGAATTGTTTCAAAAAAAGAGAGAAAAAAATTAGATTTGTTACAAGAAAAAAATTAAGAGGGCTTCACTCCATTACAGTTGTGTGGCTGAAAAATACAGGGAGAGTTTAAAAATGGCTGTATTTTCCTCAAAAACAAAGAACCAACAGTTCCCAACAAACAGGAGGCAGGTGATTAGGGTTAGGCAATTAAATCAATCAGGTGGAAAATTAGGGGATGTTTCTAAATGGTTAGCAAACAAAACATGCAAACAAATTAGTCCTCATAGCAGAAGCTCCCTCCTCCCAAGGATTGTGTGTTAACTGTTTGCATGATGAATTGCTATATCCCAACATGATGTAGAGGAGAACAAACAACTGAAGGGCAAAATGGTCAGTTTCAAGCCTCATCTGGAGACATGTGCTATTCAAAAGTTGTAAAAACAGACATTGTTGAGGGAGCAAAGATGACAATGGATGAGCAGCTACTGTCTGCCTGACTTATTTTATTTCATCCACTTTATTTATTCCTTTTTATCTCTTTCTAATTGTTATTTTATTTTGCCATGGACTAAAGCAGAGAGACAATTATAAGTATCTATTTTTTTAATTCTATTGTTTATCATAGAAAAGGCAGCATTATTTACCTCCAAGAATTTCCTACGAAGAGAAAAAATGCTATACATCTGACTCAGTCACACAGAGGCAAATAAAAGTTTCTAAACAGCTCAAGATAGATGAATTGTTTGAGCAGAAGGAGACTTTTAAGTAATTCTAATACTTTACCACATATTTTCATGTTAAATAGAAATGTTATGGCAGAAAACCTCTCCATGGCAGATGCTTTGTTATCCCCTTGCTTAATCCAGATATTTTGGATATTTGCCAAGAAGAATTATGCCACAATGTTATGAAGATCTCAGGGAAAGGGATGTTCAACAGCAACTGCATAATAATCATCTATGTTTCATTATGAACCAAAGTCTTTTAATGGTTCATAGTGCTATTTCAATTTTTGATCAACTACCAAAAACACTAAAGATATATAGACTATTGTCTGGGAATATTTTGGAATTTTTTAAATACTGGCCATATTGGTCTGTGGTGGCTTAGTGGTTAAGAAGCTCACCTTGTTAGCTGGAAGGCTGGCAAGTCAGCAGTTTGATACCCTGGGTACTGCATGAAGGATTGAGCGCCTGTCTCTGTCCCAGCTCTTGGGGACATGAAAGGAGCCTCATTTGGGCATTCCCTGAGCAGAATTTCTGCTGCAAAAATCCTTTCAATCCACAATAATTTCTGACATGAAATTATTATAGTGGTTAAGATGCTGAACTTGATGATTGGAAAATCAGCAGGTTGGCAGTTTGAGACCTGAGTGCTGTACAACAGAGTGAGCTCCCGTCTCTGTCCCAGCTCCTGCCAGCCTAGCAGTTCAAAAGCAAGATATTGCAAGTAGATAAATAGGTACCACTTCAGTGTGAAGGTAAACAGCATCTCGTGCACTCCAGTGTTTAGTCATGGCTGCCACATGTCCACAGAAATGTCTGCAGAGGCAGACAGTGCTGACTCTTTGGCTATAGACAGAGATGAGCACTGAACCCTGGAGCCGGATACATAAGAGTATAAACAAAATAAAACAAAAACCATGTAGCAGCCTGAAGACTAACTGTTAAATTTTGATGTGAGCTTTCATGGAAAGTCCACTTAGTCAGACATTAAAATTTAACAGTTAGTCTTTAAGGTGCTGCAACATTTTTTTTTTGTTTATTCTCTGATAAGCTCAAATATTATGGATTGTCTTATAAAAGTCAGAGACGCTTCACTTGTAGATTATGTTGTTAAATTTGCTATTCATTTGTTTCAAGAGATGTAGCCCTAGGAGAATTGATAATATATGATTACATATCCTGTTTATTTAAAGCAGTTCCTAGTGTAAGAAGTGGTTGTTTTAAAGGTGGACTGGATATAATTTTGTATCAACTAAACTGTATTTCTATTTTTAGCCTCAATTCCTTGCTTCACATTGCCAGTGCTTTGATCCTTAAATATTTTTGATTGTATGGGGGGGGGGGTGCACCTATATCTACTAGAATGCCTTCTTCTTCATCATCATCATCATCATCATCAGTATCAGTATCGGTATCAGTATTCGTACAAGTGGTACCTCACTTAAAGAGCATAATGTGTTCCACAGGATTGCTCTTTAAGCGAGTTTGCTCTTTAAGCAAAACACCATTGTAAATGACGAATTGTGGGGAGGATTGCAAACCACAATTTATTTGTTAAGCGAGTTTTTGGTTGGTTTTATTTGTTAAGCGAAGCGAACATTCAGAGAAAATTCTGCTCTTTAAGCGAGTTACTCTTTAAGCGAAACACTCTTTATGCAAGGTTTGACTGTATTAGTATTAGTATTAGTATTATCTGTCTCCCTCCACACCCCACCCAAGCAATTTCAGTCACAGATTAAAGTGTATTGGACTAAATTAGAGGAATACATTAGTAAATGGATAGTATTATATCCTGAAGCCTCAGTCATTGATTCTGATGACTTTAACACAAGGATTGGTGAAAATGCCTTATGTCTTTTTTCACACTTTCACAAAACACCTCCTCAACTTGATCAGTGCTTCCCTCTTCCCAATAGGCACACTAAAGGTCATGTTTACAGTTATGCTGGGTTTTGTTACATGTGTTTGGTTAACAGTTTTGATCTGGTCCTTGTAAATGGGTGTATGAAGGCTGATGGGCATGGGGAAATTACAATTTTATTGAACTCTGGAACGTCTACTATAGATTATGTTTCACTTTCTCACAGTTTGATGTTAAAGTGGACTGTCATCTAGAAAGTGAGCATTTACATTTGGTCTTGCAAGTGAAATTAAGAGATCTAAAGATGCTTGCAAACAGGGGATTAGCATCACTGGCTTTTTTATTCTGTACTCTCGGAGGAAAGATATCACGGGATACCTTGTCAGAATTGTTTATGTCACAGTGATAGTGAGGAAGTGAATTTGAGGGCATGTAGTTCCATCTACCAAACCTTTATAAAAAAATTATTTCATCTGTTATTCAAAAATCCCCAGGTAGATCAGAAGAATTGTATTGTCTCCTTATGATCAGGTCTTCCACATTATTAATAAGGTACCCAAGTTATGTGCAGGTATTGCAGATCTCTGGTAATGCAGTAGGGATTTTTCCTATGTTAGATACGTGGGTGGGTGGGTGGGTGGATACCCCCACCTTTCTCCTGTGAAAAGGTGCAAGGTGGCTTAATTCATTTTTTAAAAGACAATAAAAATTGTTCCATTGGAAGAGCTAGTGTGGCATAATAGAGTTAAAAATGAAATACAGTTGTACCTCGCTTAAAGAGCATAATGCGTTCCACAGGATTGCTCTTTAAGCGAGTTTGCTCTTTAAGCGAAACACCATTGTAAGTGACCAATTGTGGGGGGGATTGCGAATCCCGATTTATTTGTTAAGCGAGTTTTTTGTTGGTTTTATTTGTTAAATGAAGCGATCATTCAGAGAAAATTCTGCTCTTTAAGCGAGTAACTCTTTAAGCGAGGTGCTCTTTATGCGATGTTTGACTGTATTTCCCTTTCAATTGTGGAAATCAGCACTCTCTGAGCTATATATAAAAAGCAGTAATGGGACTGAACTATTACCTTAAGGTAATATATTATCTTAAGGTATATATATTCATATATACAGTATATGAAAACTCACTGTGGGATAGCAGTGGTGAATCACCCCAACAGCATCTCATACGTAATGCTTCAAGAGCAAAGAGATGTACAGGGCAAATAAAAGAAACAAGAATAGGTGCTAATGATCCTAGCCTTCCCAGTGGATTTTTTTTGTCACTGAATATCTGAGAAGAAAGGAAAGGACTCTGCCTTTGAATCGGTGAGTGCCATTGTGAATTACAAGCAGCCAAAAAGGATTTCAGTGGCTACTGAGACAAGACTGAATCTGTGCCAGTCATAACAATTAGCAAATACATTTACGTGCTGGGTACTCATGGAAAGATGAGTCAACCTTGTGTCCCTGACAGGATCAAACTCACAATGTTTTGGCTGCAGTACAGCAGTTTAACCACTGTGCTACCAGGGCTCATTACAGTCTTGGTTGGGTATAAAGTATAATGCCACATACAGACAGTTGGAACCAATCTAACTGGCAGATATGAGGAATTGACTGAAGTCCCAAAACCAAATGTGGTTTTAATGCTATGCTACTCCTAAGCACCAATGGGGCTGGCACAGTCCAAAGCCCCACAGTTCAGGATGAACTGCTTACACCTCTTAGGAATGGCTTGTACTAGCAGGCAGCCATTGTGCAAAAAATCCCCCCAAGGTCTTCTGGAGTGCCACTCTCTCTCTTTTCTGGCACTCACACTTCAAGTATTTTTCTGGTTCTGAGTTAGGGGTTGGGGTTGTCATCTCCATTGATGCCAGACACCAAGTTGATTTTAACAGGAGAGTAAGTTAAAACCCCAGTCATGCTGAAGATGGAGCTGAACAAGAATGTCTTTCCAGTGGTTTTTCACAAGGGTGTAGTCAAAGACTCCTTCTGTGAGTGAAGCTTTTTCCTGCTTCTCCACAGCATCTCCCCACATACCCTCACCCTTTGAGCCAGTCGATTCTGCTGCTGATCCTTGTCCTTAGCTATCTAGGAGGCTCCTGTGTTCTCCCCCTCTTGTTCTTTTACCTTTATCCTTGCCAGCTGAGTACAAAGATCCATCCTTACCCCCACTTGGCTCCCATTATCCAGCTTTCCTTCCTAACCAGTCTCAGCACCTATTGAGGTCTTAGCCTGGCCAGGGGCTGAGAGCTGATGGCCCACCAGGGACATCAGATGCAACACACACAATGGTCTACCACAGTATTTCCCACCTTTGGTTTTGGGACTTCAACTCCCAGAAGCCTAAGTCAATTCCTCAAAGCACTGATTAGCCAATGTACTGACTTAGGCTTCTGCGAATTGAAGTTCAAAAACCAAAAATTGGGAAACATTGGTCTACCAATGTGGTCTACCAATGTGGCTGAAATGAAACAGTAAATTGCAACTAGACTAGGCCCATTTAAATTAATTGAACTAATAGAGGTCAACTGACCAAATCCCCACAGATTCAAAGGGCCTACTCTAGTTGCAACTTACTACTGAATTTCATTTACATTTCTAAACTATTCTACAATGAGTTGCTTTATCAATTCTAATCTCCTCAGAAGGATCCACTGAGCCAGCCTGAAATCAGGAAGAACACTTGGAGTGAAGGAATAGTACAGCTAGTGCAATTAAAAATAATGATCGCAATGATAAGTGGGTTATCAGACTTATTATTGATGGAGAGGTTTATGCAGCAGCTGTGTGAACATTACTATGACAGTAATACAGTCTCTGTCTATGTCACTAGGTAACCCTTTATTGATTGTGTGAACTGTAATAGAGTTACCTATGTTTCTCTCTCTATCTGTGGAGAGTTCTAAAAAGAGATTCTGGGCTGATGTTGGAATAACTATATAGCAGTTGTTAACTTATTATTGCTAGTATTTTGATAATCGGATGGTCTGCTACATCTGCTGCTCTTTTTTCTTGTTCATTGTGACTTGTTATTTATATCTCAAATTAATCTCAAAGCAATAGGAGGAAATAAATCACCAGAAGTAGAGGATATACCAATAGACCAATGTCCAGCACAGACCCAGAGTCTGTCAAAATCCTAATAAGATTGTGCAAAAAAAAAAATTGTTAACAACACAGTTGGCCTCAGACTGGAAATATTCTATATAAATTAAAATCTCCCAGAAAGGATGGACATATCAATTATCTATTCACATAAAATGATGCTTCAAGTTTTATAACAAAGACTTTTGCCATTTATTAAGTGAGAAATGGCAGATGTTCAAGCTTGATCAGAAATAAAGAGGCACTAGAAGTCATATTGCACACATACACTGGCTACTGTAACATGGCAAAGAATTCTATAAGAGTTTGTGGTTTATAGAGAACAATAAAGTTATAAAATGTGTGGATCACAAAAAGCTATGTATAGTTCTGAAAGAAATGGGCTTGCCACACCATTTGATTTTCATTATGCAGTTGCTATATTCTGGACTAGAGTCTTGTCTTTGACAGAATAAGAAAAACAGAATCATTTCCAGTTGGCAAAAGTGTCCATCAAGAACATATTTATCTCCCTGTCTGGTCAGTTTATATGCAAAACATATCATCAGGAAATATAGATTAGATTCAGATGAAAGTAGAGTGAAAATTGGTGGAAGAAATCTTGATAATTTAAGATATTCAGATTATACCATGTAATTATACCAGAAAACAGCATCAAGGCAGAATTACAATGGAACATTAGGAAGACAAAAATAATAGCTTCAAAAGCATTGTATAAATTTAATTTTGACAATGAAGAAATTGAAATTTATAAAGTTATTCTGTACCTCATTTCATGTGATCAGTCCTAATGGAAACTGTACACAAAAACATCAGGATATTTAGATGAGTAACTGTGAAGGAACTAGAAAGTATATGGATGTATCGCTGAAAATTAAGGCCAGAATAATCCACGCTTTGATACTCCTAGTTACTATCTATAGATACAGAAGATGAATAATAAAGAAAACAGGCAGGGGAAAATGGAAAATAACTTTACAGATATCATAGACCAGTAGTGGCGAACCTATGGCTGTGACACTTCTGTTAGCACACGTGCCATCACCCCAGCACAGAGTTTGCCCCGACCCTCTGCCCAGCAGCCTAATGAAAGTGCTACCTCCCTTCCCCAGCACAAAGTTCATCCTGCCCCTCTGCCCAGCAACCCAATGGGAGTGCTTTCTCCCTCCCCTAACACAGAGTTTGCCCATCCCTCTGTCCAGCAGCCCAATGGGAGTGTTTCCTCCTTCCCCCAGCACAGAGTTTGCCCCACCCCTCTGTTTGGGCATTTGGTTTCTAAAAGGTTCACCATCACTGCCACAGACCATCAGAAAGACAAACAAGTTATGAATCAAATGAGGTCTGAATACTCTTTAACAGTTGAAGTAGCTAAACTGAGACTATTGTAATTCAGAAATATCAGAGAAGACTCATTGAGAAAGATGCTGATTCTAGGAAAAGTGGAAGGCAATAGGAAAAGAGGTAGACTTAACATGCAGTGCAGTGACTCAAGATAGGAAGCCATAGCCCTTAGTTTGTGGGGCTGCTAATGAAGGGCTTTTTGGAAATCCTTAATTCACAGATTTGCCATAAATTGGAAATGCTTTGATGGCACATAGCAAAACATTTCAGCAGTATTTTTTGTCCTTATTTAATAGTGCTATATGTAGCAAAAAATATCAGTAATGATGCTTTGAATCAGGAATTATATAGGTTAAGATCCAAACATTAAAGCTGGTGCTTTGATATGATTTATATTAACATATTTTCATTGTTTAATAATAAATAGAAAAAACTGTAGAATAGAAAACTGATAGTTGTAGAATAGCAAACCAAGATTATCCTCAGTACATGCTATGCTGGCTGGTCTTTTGGAATCAGAGATCTATTCTTCACACATGTACTGGTGGATGCTAGACAGGAGTTGATATGAGATATATTATAATGTAATGTAGTGTTCTTTACAGGAATATGGTCTGTCTCTTAAAATATGGCTTTAATTAGCCAATATTGCATTATTTTATTTTATTTTATTGGATTAACAGTTGGCAGACGTTAGATTGGGATCTGTCGGAATATTTCTGTTTGCTTCATTAGTGGCTGCTGTTTTTGACAAGAAAACAAAAAGCAGCCTACTGAAATAAGAATATTTGAGGGTAAACAAAAAATTGCCTGTTATTTAAAATGAAACTCTGTTTAAGACTGATAACAAATTGCCTGGGTGAACAGGTGCTCAGAGCCAGCCTTAATTAAAAGTATAACAGAAATTTGTTGTTTAATATAATGGCAAATCCATTATACATAGACATTTCCAACTACAGTAGGCCCACTGAATTAGTGGGGATTTGGTAAACCATCTCTTCCATAAATTCGATTAATTCAAATTGTTCTACTGCGACTGTGAGTTACTTTAGCAGAGCAGGCCAATCTGAATTATTGGAATTTACAAATAATAATAACTTCATATCAGAAATTACAGTTGTACCTCGCTTAAAGAGCATAATGTGTTCCACAGGATTGCTCTTTAAGCGAGTTTGCTCTTTAAGTGAAACACCATTGTATGTGACCAATTGTGAGGAAGATTGCGAACCCCAATTTATTTGTTAAGCGAGTTTTTGGTTGGGTTTATTTGTTAAGCGAAGCAAACATTCAGAGAAAATTCTGCTCTTTAAGCGAGGCATTCTTTATGCAAGGTTTGACTGTATTCCGGGTTGAAAGGATTTTTGCTGGAGAAATTCTGCTATGGGGACGCCCAAATGAGGTCCTTTTCATGTCCGCAAGATCTTTTTCCATTGAAGTGGTCCCTATTTATCAACTTGCAATTTCTTGCTTTTGATTTACTAGATTGGCAGGAGCTGGGACAGAGACAGGCACTCATTCTCTCATGCAATACTTGAGTCTTGAACTGCCAACATGTCAACCTTCCAACTAACAAGGCAAGCTTCTTAACCACTGAGCTACCTCAGTCCCAATTTATGGATGAGTTGAAAATATTATGATTGGAAAATAACTATACAACTTTAATGTTGACAAGAAGGCTTTGAAATTGCTAAAGATTTTGTATGCCTTGCTCAATTGTCCCTCCAAATTGAGACTGCATTCAAGAAATCAGAAGAAGACTGACACTGTGAAAAGCAGCAATAAAAGAATTATGAAAGATCAAGTATAAGGATCTGTCACTAAAAATCAAGACCAAAATCATCCATGCCATTGTAATACTGATTACGGTGTACAGGTGTGAAAGCTGGATAGTAAAGAAAGTTGATAGGAAAAAATGATTTATTTGAGATATGGTGCTGGAGGAGAGCTTTGTGGATTCTCTGCCTTGCCAGAAAAATAAACAAGTGGACGCTAGAGCAAATCAAGCCCGAACTGTCTCTGGAGGCAAAAATGACAAAGCTGAGTCTGTCCTGCTTTGGGAATATCATGAGAAGGCAAGATTCTTTGGAAAAGACAATAATACTGGGGAAAGTGGAACAACAGGAAAAGAGGAAGACCAAAGGTGAGGTGGACTGACTCCTCTAAAGAAATCAATAGGGTACAGGACATTTTGGAATTCCCTCGTTCACAGAGTTACCATAAGATGGAGGTGACTTGACAGCACATAACCACTTTAGTCTGACTTCTTTTGCCAAGCAAAAGAATTTCAGCTAATATGTCACATGACCCTACATGGTAATTTTAAAAACTGTTTCTCTTTCAGTGGGGACTTAGAATAGCTTTTCTATCACAATATTAAATACAGTAATACCCCGGATAACGTTATGACGTTATCCGATTTTTAGCGTTGTCCGATGCATGCATCGACCAACGCAAAAAAAAAAAAAAGCCCTGACTTCAGGGACAAACCGCTTTAAAGGCAGGCAGGGAAAGAAAGAGACCTCCCTGCCTTTAAAGCCACCTCCCCCACACACATCTTTTTTCTTCCCTGTATTTAAACTACAGGGAGAGAGAGAACTGCTTTTGTCTTTCTTTCCCTCCCTGTATTTAAACTACAGGGAGAGAGAGAACTGCTTTTGTCTTTCTTTCCCTCCCTGTATCTAAACTACAGGGAGGGGGAAAGAGAGAGATGTGATTGGTTCTCTAGAGAACCAATCATATCTCTCTCTTTCCCCCTTCTCTGTAGTTTAAATACAGGGAGGGAAAGAGACAAGGAGTCTCTGCAACTGCAGTAGGGTCGGGGGAAAGGCAGGTGCTTTTCTCCGACCCTACTGCAGTCGCAGAGACTGCTGTGGGTGAGGGGGTGGATTGGGTTGTTCTACCCAAAACACTCCACACCCTCAGACCATTGCATCGGATAATGCTAAGAATCATTATCCAGAATCGTTATCCTATGCAAGTTTTTTCCAAAAAACTTGCATTGTTATCCGATTCTAGCGTTATCCGATGCAATCGTTATCCGGGGTATTACTGTATGTTGCATGGTATCAAGAAATTTACAGGGGCAGTAACCTCCACATGCATAGGTGGTTTTTAACACCATGCAAGAGTATGTGTTAGATGGCTGGATAGCAGTTCAACTCCCCTGTGTGCCTCCAATGAGAAGAGCCAGCTTCCTCTAAGAAGATGGGAATGGTAAACCACATCTGTATATTCTCTACCTAGAAAACAGTGGAAAAGATCACCAGACATAACGGCACAAACTTGTTGTTGTTGTTGTTGTTGTTGTTGTTGTTGTTGTTGTTGTTGTTGTTGTTGTTGTTGTTGTTGTTGTTGTTGTTGTTGTTGTTGTTGTTGTTGTATGTAGTATGTAGTAGTAGTAGTAGCTGTTGTTGTTTGGAGCATGCCAAAAGATTCTGGAGGAAAAAGCAACATCTGCTTCTCTAAGCATATTTCCACCTTGGTAACTGCTGGATGAAGCAAGAATTCACAAAGCAGCCCAAGTGAATGGTCTATTTCCGTTCACTCTTCAGTGTCTTCTAATTGACGGATAGTATATAATCCACTTGACACTGGAACGATAAGCATATTCTTGAGATGCATTTTTGGTTTGGGAGTTTGTTTTTAGCGGTCACATCAAAAGCTCTCTGTATTGCTCCCAAGGCATAAGAGCAAAGTCAGGATGTCAAAGGTCATTGGAGAATGAGAGTTTTTAACAAGGACTGAGGAGGCTGAAGCGTCAACATCTTTAGCCTATTGATTCCTAGAGCTAGACTATTGAAAATAAGTCAAATTTTGATCTATGCAGTCGACCAACTGACCTTTTAAAATCAAAGAACAAGCTGTACTTGCAGGCTCCAAGCACGTTTGTACATGAGGGAGAAAAGCCACACTCAGCACTTAAACACAAGACCAGGTGGCCAATTCACAAAATGGTAAAACCACATGCAATGGAAGAGATGCTGAAAGGACTAGTATACATGGGATTGCCATTGGCAACAGCATGCAGACATACCAGGAGCTTCTTGGAATTCGTTGATATTCACTGGAATGATACTAGGTTGTGGCTTGGTTCCTTGCATTAGCCATGTCGCGTTCTGATGGTAGAGCACACCCTTTCTGTTTTTCATGGGACAATGTCTAGATGGTACAAGATACATTTCAAGTCAAGTGTGACTTGCGACTGGGTCAGGAGAAGTATCTCCTTCAGAAATGTTGAGGTGAGGTAAACTCCCCCCCCCCCATTCCAGTTCATCTCAAGCCATCACTGATTTAAATGAGAAAGTAATGGGGTGACCAATCTGTGCTGGAGACACTACTATCTTTACACACACACACACATATGTCAAGTATAGTGGCCAGAATTCTATCATTTAGTTACACAGGCATACATGTAATGGTGTGAACTACAGGAACAAATTGCCACTAGTTGGATGACTTGCTGCTTATACCCCTCATTATACACCAACGCTTGGGACTGGTGTACAGCAAGGGATGCAAGTGTCACCTACTTCTCCAGGAGCAACTCACTGCTACAATTTATGGCATTTTGCTTACACCGGTTAAAGTAACCAATAGGATTCTGTCCAGTGTTCATTTTCTATATATCAAAGTAAAAACTATACCAAGCATCAATAAACTTGCTATTACCATTGGACGAGGCCATTTTTTTCATTGCTGGGAGATCCTGTGTAATTATAGGCAATTTCCTATGTTCTAAGGTAAAGGTAAAGGCCGTCCTTGCCTGAAAACCAGTCGTCTCCAAGTCTAGTGTGTGGTGCTCATCTCCATTTACAGCCAAAGAGCCAGCTTTGTCTGTGTCTGCAGACATTTTCATGGCCATGTCTAGACACCAGAGTGTATGGAATGCTGTTACCTACCCACTGAAGTGGTACCTATTTATCTACTTGCAATTTCTTGCTTTCGAACATCTAGGTTGGCAGGAGCTGGGACAGAGACAGGAGCTCACTCCGTCATGCAGCATTTGAGCCTTGACCTGCTGACATGCTGACCTTCCAATCATCAAGTTCAGCATCTTAACCACTAAGCCACCACAGTCCTTATTTCCTATGTTCTGCCCAGGTACAAATATGTGTGTACATATTTGTGTAGGTATGCAGAAACATACACACCATCTTCGTCATCAGGAATGCTGAGGGATGAAGAGATGCTTTATTCCACTCACCTAGAAGGTGGCAGCAGGCTATTTACCAACCACTGCTGTCTCCACCAGGACTGTGGTCTTGATGGGAGGAGATGATCCTCTCTCTGCAACCAGCCATCTGGATTGTTCTGTCAGAAACCCACAGTAAGCTTGCTCTTACTATTATTATCCAATGGGGAGGGATACACAGAAAGAGCCTCCTTGAAGATTGTGATAATTTTGAATCACAATCGGGAATACCCTAGGTAATGGCCACCTTGTGCCAGCTAATCTTTCTCACACTAGGTCAGGCAAAAGTGTAGGGAATGCATGTATTTAGGGTAAATGGATGAATGAGAGCATGTGCAGAGTGTTAGGTAAGAATCAGTGGTGGGCAGCGAAAAAAATTACTACCACACTGTGGGCAGGGCTGATGTCGTGGGCGGAGCCAACGTCATGGCATCATGATGTCATGGGTGGAGCCAACGTCATGACGTCATGATGTTGTGGGCAGAGCCAAAGTAAAAAAATAAAACAAAATAAAAATAAAATAAAGAATCAGTATACATTAAAATAAAATAAAAACACACTACATAAAATACCCCCCACCCTAGTAAGGAACAAACCCTAGTTCCTTACCTTTGCTGGGGTCGGGGACTCGGGGAACAGCAGGTAGGTGGTGGCAGTGCAGCAGCACAGCCTAGCCTGGCCTGTCCTAGCCAGGCCCGGCAGTGCCGCCATGGGAGCAGCGTTGGCATTCAGCGGTAAAGGAAAGGCCACCGCCGCTGCTCCAAGGGCGCCACTGCGCCCTTTCCGGGCAGCTGAAAATGGCTGCTCGGAAGTGCGCATGCGTCAAAATACCATTTGACACATACACACTTCTATTTTTCAGTGCACATGTGTCAAATGGTGTTTTGATGCATGCACACTTCCAAGCAGCCATTTTGGGCTGCCCAGAAAAGGAATCCAGAGGGCAGCCGGAGAGGTGACCGAACCGGTCGCCTGTGGGTTTACTACCCACCCACCCCGGCGAAGTCCTCCAGATTTCTGCTACCAGTGCAGCCGAACCAGCCCAAACCGGTAGCAGCCCACCACTGGTAAGAATGGATAAAAAGTAGCCTTGGTTTTTAAAAAGTGCAGGGAAAGAGAGGGAAGACTGCCAGCAGTGGGTGAAAACAGAATGTTGAGAAGAGCTAATTTACAAAATGGGCTGGGATTGAGGGAGAGTGAATGATTGATTGAGGTTTATTATTTTGGCTTTTAAAGTGGGTAAAGTAATGATCTGTTGCCTAAAGTGTTTTACAGTAAAACCTCAGGTTATGACAGCGGTCTGTTCTAACAGCCTCCATCATAACGTGAAAAATCGTAACCTGAAGCACATTTTCCCTTAGGAATGCATTGAGAATTTTAAAAAGTCCCAACTGGACCAAAAATAATCAAAACAAAATGCAACCCCCCCAAAAAAAAAAAACCAAAAAATGGCAGACACAATCATCCCCCACCCCCACAAAAGCAACAGAGTGATCTCCCTACCTTTTCTACACCATTTGGGGACCTTATCCGATGATGACAGCACCTCTGCAGCTTTAAGCACTGCATTGTGACTTTGGGTGGAGGGGGTGGTGGCCATTTTGAATTTCTAAATGGCCACCACAACCATTTTGTCATTCAAAATGGCTACCACCCCTCCACCCAAAGTCACAATGCAGTGCTTACTGCTGCAGAGGTGCCATCATCGTTGTCAGATAAGGTCTTCAAATGGTGTGGGAAAGTTAGGGAGATCACTACTATCTTAGAGTTTAAACTACTGTAGCACAATTTTTGGTTGTAAACCAAAAATCAGTCATAATCCGGGGAATTTTTAAAATTAATTTGTCAAGGCAGGCCAGGATTGAGCTAATGAAGATCCCAGGGCTTGCCTGGCGGTAAGAAAAATCCAGGCCAGACTTTGCAGTTAAAAGCTTCCTGACTTGGTACGACCCCAGACCAAGATTTTTTTAGGAAAACAGGAAGGCAATCATTCCAGAAAGGAACTGCAGAATTAACTCCCCAAAGGTGGCTTTATTTTGGCAGTTTCACATCTGGCACACAGAAGAAGAAGCTAATTGGGGGGAACTGTAGGGCCACTCGACCACAGGTTAAAAGCTCCTGACTATCTGAGAGCATGAAGCAAGCATTAACTTGACTGCATCTCTAGCTTTCTGCTTTCTATTGTTCTTGCTGGAGAAAGCCTTTACTTCTCAAGTTAAAGGAAGCCCCGCTGGCCTTTGACTTTGAAATTGCTCAGGAGGAAAAACTAGCGGGGGGGGGGGGCTCTTGAAGGGATCCCTTTGGTGTTGGTGCTGATTTGGAGACTCCTGTAGAGGCTGTTCTGTTTTGGTCTTTTGTGTTGCCCCCAGATGATAGGACTGGTGGTGCTGGTGCTATAATAATAATTTTGTGTCAGAAATTATTCTGGGTTGAAAGGATTTTTGCTGGAGAAACTCCGCTCAGGAGTCACCTGAATGAGGCTACTTTCATGTCCCCCAAGATCTTTTTCCAAAAGAGTGGTCCCTGTTTATCTACTTGCAATTCCTTGCTTTCAATCTGCTAGGTTGGCAGGAGCTGGGACAAGGACGGGCACTCAATCCATCATGCAGTACCTGGGTCTCAAACTGCTGAATTGCTGGCCTTCCAACTAACAAGGCAAGCTTCTTAACCACTGAGCCACCATGCTGGTGCTGTGGTGAGAGAACTTGATTAACCATCTTTTCATTAATATATGATAGGCCTGTTATTAAGATGTAATCACATGAAAATACTCACATATGTATGGCCTTGTCAGCTTCTAAGAGATTTGCCAGGAGGGTTGAGCCACCCTGTCAGTCGACTCTGTTGGGGACAAAAAATAGGAACCTGCAAAAGGTGTCCAAGGACACTGTTAGAGAGAAGAATTCACAAGATGTACTTTTAGCAAACAGTTCAATGATGCATGTGGAAGAATTAAGGTTTAAAAGTATTCCTCTGTATGCCTTTTGCCTTTTCACTTGCAAGACTTTCTCTGAATCTTCATTGCTCTGAGCCAAAACTTGGTTGCAACCTAAATACAGAGACCTGTTGGAGGAAAGGTCTCTCTATTGATACTTATAATTTTCTAACAGTGCTGTAAGTGGATAGAGATATGGTATTGGGAGAGACTACAGGACGGATTAAAATATAAAGGTAGAGATTTAAGCAGCCACCTCTTATCTCCTTCTGCCCTTTCTGAATGAAATAATTGTGACTAATTTCTCTATCAGAATTTCCTCACATCTGTTCTTAGTTCATAGGAATGTTGGTGCACAACAGGAAACCCAGTAGCTTGATATAGTGTTTTACCTGGGGATAGTGAGTATTGCAGTATTGACACTATTGCTGCTGTTCAGAAAGAGGGAAAGGCCATTAAAGAACCCTTTTAGGGACACAGACAGTGTGAGGATGACAAATTCCTGCTAAGGAGGTTGAAATCCATGAATTCATTTGCTGATTTGAACAGACCAAGCTCAGCACATTTGTACTCATTCCTTTTTTAGAAAATTAAATTTGAATGCTTCACTGATTGTAAACACTAAAATAACAACCAGATCAACCAAATCATAATATTTATTCCTTTTTCATTGTTACTGAGATGTTCTGATCCAATTCAAGACCCAGGGCTGATGCAGAAGCATTGTTTTCCCTTCTAAAGTAGCACAGACCTAAATGGCATGCAAAATTTGATCAGAAAATCAATTTCTGTCTGTCTGTCTGTCTAATCTATCTATCATCTTTTTCTGGAATATGATATATATATTCTAGGATTTCAGACAACAATACTACTCTCTCTTTCTCCATTCTCAGATGCCTCTATGGGGGGACACTTTTCAGTTTTGTACACAGAGGCTAGTAATCTTATCCACATTCACCACCTTACAATCCTGAAGCAGAATAGTTGCTAAAGTTAATCTTTTCTTTCTGAAGTAGCAGAGTGATCTAGTACTGGCAAACAGCTTGTCACTTTGACAGTTGAAGACATGCAAAGTGTATCATGCTGAGTGCAAGGTAAAGCACCAGATTGTGCATCTCTAGGTTTAGAATCTCGCGTAATATCTCTGATCTGCTGGACACTGTAACTCTACCATCTGTTATTTTCTCTCAGTCAGTAAACTAACAAAATATGCTACAGAGGGAGGTTAATAGTTTCCATAAACTGGTTTAAAGTCTGGGACACATTTTAAATATCTTACTAATGATAATAATTGCATTTTGTTTAACAAAACAAATAATCAACATTAAATTATGTAAGCAGGTTATAATGTTTTTAAAAACCTTATTTCTACTGAAATGTTCTGTTGTCAGACTGGGGTTATGTTCAGGTAGGCAGGTGATATAGGGCATCAACACACATCTCTCCAGAAATTGCTGGTGGTGGGATTTTAGTGTCTTTCTGGTTAATGTATGTGATGTATGCAAAGGCATCCGTATATTGAATTTATTATCGTGAAGCCGGCTAAATAGATTTAAAACATAATCCAGCAATGCAATCAATAGTACAGTTAAGGCAGTACCCTCTCACTAGTTTACTTCCACTTCATCCAAGAGATTCACTTGGCTACATGACCATTCTTAGGCTGACTTCTTGGCAGGTAGAAGCGGCCTTTCTTTTATTTGTGTCCTGTTGGCAAAGAGACTTCATGAGATTAAGGACTTTGGCTTTAAAACACAGCTGGCATGGAAATGCAGACTGATTGCATGAACAGACAAGAAATGGGCATGTAGAATAATCAACTTCCAGATGTTCCCCTTGCATTCTTTGACAGGATGTGCCATGGAGCTGTCCTGCCTCTCTATCACAGCCTTGGTTCTTTTCTTTTTACATTGTATTTTAATTTTCAAAACACATAAAAATATACACACAAAATATAAAAATAAAAACAATAAACAAACAATATATGGCTTATTACAAGATTTGCATTAATTAGCCATCCTTGTTTATATTTCATAAAACAAATATAACTTTTAACAATTGACAAGTGAACCATCCACCCTTAGGAATTTTGCTTCTATTCCACATATACTAATTCTCTGCTTTAATTTTTATACCTTTCCCTATTTCCAAAAACTAATACTTTCTTGACCTGGCTTAAATCTTTTAGAATTTTTAAAACACATATTCAATGAAGTCTTCCCATATCAGTAGAAAATTGTTGCTCTTTGTCATCCAATTTTTCATTTTTAATTAGCACACCAGCTTATCGTTCCATATTTCTTTGTATCACTCTTTGAAATTTAAGCAGATACACACTTTCCAATTCTTTGCTATCAACAGTCTCATTGCTGTTATCATAATTATAACACTGTGTCACAAAAAAATAAATATTTTCTGCTACTTGGTCTAATGTCTAGTATCCTACAGTAAATACAGTGTGCTAAATCCAAATCTAAATCTGATTCTGCCTAGGATGTCAGGATGTTAAGTAAGCAAATTTCATCCTCTTGGTTAGGTTCTTGTGTTGATCACATGGGGTATATTTGACACAAATGTAGCAAAAATTGTCCGATTTATTAACACACCTGTGCTACTGCCTACTTGTCTTTAGCTGAAAAACAGACTCACGTGTCCTAGCTGTACTATCCAATAAGTAGGTTTTGCAGTAGAGACAAGACCTTGGTCCATCTCGCCTTATATGCCTATTTCTGCCATCAACTCAGTAACTTGCCCAGACATGCCTGGTCACTGCTAGAGCATGCATGCCACCAGGGGATGTGATTCAGCTGACGTAGCAGCAGGCATAGTGGTAGCTGCAACTGTTATAATGTTCCCATGTAAAAATACATAACCTAATACCATTTGAACAGCTATAGCACACCTATAACTTAAATTCTGTACATGACAGGCAAATTCCGAGTTGAGCTTTGGAATCAGCACATTCGATATCATGTAAATCACATGTGTTATTCCCAGTAGCAAAACCATTGCTGTGCAGTGATTCAGTCTTAGTTCTCCAGGGCATTCGTTCTAAAGTGCTAATTGCAGAAAGAACTTTACCAAGATTTAAAATATGAAATCAGTTTTTTAAAAGTAATAATAATAATAATAATAATAATAATAATAATAATAATAACAACGATGACGACGACGACGACAGCGGCGGCGGCGGCGGCGGCGGCGGCGGCGGCGGCGGCGACGACGACGACCAAACTGAATACTACACAAATATATGCCCACTGCATTCTGTGCATGGAATGAAGGGCCCCAAGCAGGGCGAGACCTGCAGAAAAGACCTACAAAGTCTCATGTATTGAAAAGCCATTATATCATTATCCCCCAGAGCAGGGGTGCTCAAACTTTTTGGGCAGTGGGCCGGTCACATAGTTCACCAGGCCAGTCACATGGTTCCTCCCATCAGAAGCAGAAGTAAAACATGTCTTGCAACCTGTTTTGCAACAAGATGTGATAGATTTTAGGCTGCCGTTTTCTCTGCTTAAACCAGGGGTGCCCAAACTATGGCCCATGAGCCAGATCCAACCCCAGAGGCCAATACACCCAGCCCACACCGCCCTCAACGCTCCTGGAAGCGGAAGTAAAATGCGCCCATATGGGCAAGTTTTACTTCTACTTCCAGGAGCGACGAGGGGAGTGTGGGTCAGAAGAATTGGAATTGGGGGCCGTATCTGGCCCACATGCCATAATTTGTGCACCCCTGCCCCAGAGTCTTCTTTTATAAAATAAAGGCACATAAACAGGTAGTTCCAAGGGAAACATCTGGAAGCAACCAAGGAATGAATGACTATAGCAAGTTTTGCTTTATTTAGATAAGGGCACAGCTGGATAATCTACAAAAGCTGATGAAAAGCACTCTTGGTCATTCCTTGGTGGTGACAGTTTTGTAATTGCAGATTTCTGTCTTTCTTGGGCTAAAGCCTCTGGGGAGGAAGAAATGATCAATTGTGGTTTCAATTTTGATGATTGACCAGCTTTGCTCTCATCGCCAAGATATTCTTCTTCAAACAGAGCTTGGGAAAAGCAGGAGAACAATCCATAAAACATTTGCAGATCAAATCAATCAGAATGGGCTAATTATATGGAAAGAAAGTCAGCAATGAACTTCTGAATAACTATCCAAGTCAAGGAATGATTGAATGCTCCTCGGGGGGGGGGGGGTTGAAGGGGGAGCAGACAAAGCCTTTGAGGCAGCAGGGCACTGTTTCCATGGGGCGGGTATTGCCATACACCAATCAACCCCACCCCTCACCATGGCTGCTTCTTACAACCAGCCCCGCCCCCACCCCTGGCCTCGGTCACTCCACACCCAACTCCATAGGCTCTGCCCCATCCCCCCTATCCAATGTCATTTTAGCATAGCCAGCACGCCCATGATTGCCACCCCTCCATTGAGTTTCTATGGCCAAGTGGAGATTTGAAGACATATCTCTGGAGCTCTAGTTCATCACTCTAGTTTATCAGCACATGACCCAGGTTCCCATGCTATGGCTCCAAATGTTTAGGAAATTTAACAAGGGGAATATGAATAAAGATAGCTGCAACAACCTTACCTAAACCTAAACCATGAGATGCTTTCAGGTTGTGAGAATTTAGAGCGGGGATTCTCAACCTGTAGCCCATGGGCCAGATACAGCCCATTGCACCATTTCATGTGAACCCCCACTGCCTCCACCACACCGGGAAGTGCCATGTGGTGGAGGAAGGGCACAATGGCCATCCAGCTCCCGAAGCTGCCTGAGGGAGTGTGACCTGGCCTCCGGGTTTATAAGGTTGAGAACTCCTGGTTTAGGGTATGCTCTGTGTCCTATGTATCTTTAGGATGGATACATACTAGCTTGATCCAGCTGCTTCACCACAGAGATTCAGGTCAAACTTTAATGCCGCACAAGCATGGACATTACTCCCAGGCTCCGTGAATAGCTGACTGTGCCAAAACATTGAACTTCTATGGTTTATAAATAATATATATGTGGTTTAAACAAGACCGGGGGTGTATGTGAAAATTGCAATCAGGGTCACAAAGGAGTACATAGTACAATGCCTGGGATGGATTTGGTGTAGTCATCTATAAGGGTTGTCTTTCTTAGCTGTCACAGGTTATGCCTTGGGGTCAGCCATTCATTTGTTTTCTTTCACTGCCCTGGCTCTTGAAGTTACCCCATTGTATGTAGAAAAGATGCAGCTCTCTGTGGCAGTCATTTCTCTTGAGGATAGGCAGCTTTTTCCAAGCCACAGGATTAGTATACTGTACTTTATTCTGAAGGTCACATTACTACATGCTCTGCAGCACATGGGCCTTGCTCGAGTTGCCTGGCAACTGTTATATTTTCCTGGTTGCACTGACAGAAAGGCATTTGAGATAATAAACAATGTCTAGAATCGATCTTCCTTTTTCTAGGTCTAGTCCCTTTCCATATTTTCATAGTTAGTATTCTTGAATCGGCTTCTGTGACTGCCGCAGACATTGGTGGAAACTAGGCTGGAGGAGCGTTTGACTTCCTACATTCCTTTAACAACCCATTTCACTTCCTACATTTTGCAATTCTTCCATTGCTAGAGTTCTTTTCTCTTTGCAACCTCCTTGCAATTCCAGTAACAATCTTCTGAGAGAAGAAATAAGGAATATATGTGAAACGTCACTGTTGTAAATAAAATAAATAAATACAGCTTTGCACATTTTGTGCTTTTAATGTGGAGGGTTTCCTTTCTCTTCTCAGTGAGTGATCTGCCAAATTACCAACAGAAAATCATGGGAAACACAAAAAGAGCATTTGGTTCTGCTACAAGATAGGACACATTCACATCTAAGTGAACTAAGTGGCTAACTACACCATCAAATATGTTGAGATTTGCTCCACTTCTAAAACTGCTGAATTTGAATTAATTTTTGTTACCTGTGTAATTCAGATGCTGAAATTAATCTGTGGCTTTTCCCCTCCGGAAGTGGCTTTTTTTCTGTGCTCCTAGATGGCTTTTACTTTTTGCATGTCTGTTCAGATGCCAACCTAGCAATTCGAAAGCAAGAAATTGCAAGTACCGGTAGATAAATAGAGGCTACTTCAGTGGGAAGGTAAACAGTGTTCCATGCACTCTGGTGTCTAGTCATACCTGCCACATGACCACAGAAACGTCTGCAGAAGCAGACAGCACTGGCTCTTCGGCTATGAAACAGAGATGAGCACTGAACCCTACAGTCAGATACAACTGGCTTTCGAGCAAGGGTGACCTTAACCTTTACTTTACCTCGAATGCATATAAAGACAGAGGCATGTCCATAGGTGTCTGGAGGTTCTGTTTCAGTGATGTAAGTAGTTGAGCATGATGCTCAGGACTGTGGTAATATGCTCACACAGAGTTTCCTCTGTCCCAACCATCCTCCCTTTTAAAAATTTATTAATAAATGAGAACAGCGCTAGATCTTATCACTTGGTTTTTGTTATGACACGACACATGTTTCTATGATGTGTTTGGAAGGCTGCCACATTTTCTGGAACACTGTGTAACCCTTTCAAAACCAAGGGATAAAACATTTGATTTTTATTTTCAATTGCTTCTTCTACAAATTCCTCTGGGACCAATGGGGAGATAAATATAGGGAATAATAAGAATGAAGAACTAACAATAAGACGATAGGGTGATATAGCACTATTGTCATCTATATAGTCATGCCCTTAAACTTCAGTAGGCTCATTATTATTATTATTATTATTGTTGTTGTTGTTGTTGTTGTTGTTGTTGTTGTCTGTTTATATATGAGTGCTTCCCCAATAAATCCACACTTGTATATGTTTCAGTCTTCGATGCTCATTCTGGATGATATCATAAATGTTCCTCTTCCTTTCAAGTCTTCATTCTCTTGTTCATTTGTTCCTGAAACACAGGAGTTAATTTTCATAGGCATAGACATGGGTTTATGGGCCACAGGCCAGTCATGGGCCACAGGCCAGTCATGTGGTTTAGCAGGCTGATCACATGGTTCCTCCCACTGGAAGTGAAAGTGAAAGTTTGATTAAATGAATAAATAAATAAATTTTTAAAACACACACACGAATGCACAGAATGCTGCTGTAAATGCACCCATGGCTGTCGTAAACACATTTATGATAGCCACTGGCGCATTTATGGCAGCATTTTGTGCATGTATGGGCACGTTTTACTTCCGCTTTGGGAGTGGTGAGGGTGGCATGGGCCAGATGAATTGGTCTCTAGGCCTGGATGCGGATTGAGGGCCATAGTTTGGACACCCCTGGTGTAGACACAAAAGGAATGCCATCCAACAAAAGTGTTGGAATTCTCTCCCACACACATACACACACACATTTAATGCTAAAGAATTTCACTTAGCTCTGCATGTCTTTTTTTCGGCATGACATCCATGGATCTAGTCAAGTAACAACAGTTTGACTTAATCTAGGCTTAGGCAGGCAATATTGCTCTAGTTAATTTTCAAAAGTGAAGCCGTTGCTACTGTTTTCTCCGAACCTTGTGTTTTTATGACACAAGGAACGCTTTTCCCTCCAAGAAAACATCAAAGGAAAGATTTCTTATCATAAAAATTATGCTTGCTGATAAGACTGCTTATATGGCCATCATGCATGTTTGGATGCAACTCATGTTATCAGGAGACAATATTTGGTGGAGGCAGTTTTGCAGGCTTTTATCAAAATCTTGTTAGATCCCTTGGATTCCTTAAATCGGTGGTTCTCAATGTGGGGCCCAGGGCCCACAGGGGGGCTTCAATTTTTCTAGAAGCCTAAGTCAATACATTGGCTGATCAGTGCTTTGGGGAATTGACTTAGGCTTCCGGAAATTGAAGTCTAAAGGTTGAGAAACCCAGCTGTAGATCCTCCAAAGAGGAAGCAGTAATTTCAGAGTTAATCTGACTCTTCTTTAGTAGATTCCTGGCAAGACAGGTATCCTACCTGCAAAGACCACTACATATAGTATACAGCAAGACATAGTTCTTATTTCAGGAGGGACCATTTTAGAGGTAAAAATGTAAACATAGAACTGATATTCATATATGGTCACACATTGTTCTCATTGACTCAGAAAACCTTCTATTTCCAGCAACATACACATGGAGTTTTAATTTGACATTGATAAATAGACAACCTTTCACCAAGGAAATCGACATTCACCAATGAAATTAACATTCAACATTTTTTAAAGATCAAACCAAATACTGTACTTCCCATGTGGTACCAAGAGATGATGATACTAAAAGGATATTTCATTTAGGAAAGAACCAGTTATAAAAAAAACACACTGAGAACTTATCAACTTTGCAAAACAAGGGTTAAATAAGAGGAACTGAAAAGTTTGAAAAGCTGAATATAATTCACTAGAAATTGATAAAATACAAATATATTTGATACATTGAAATGTACGCTACTAATAATTTGCAAACAAAAAATTTGTTGTTAACAAAGGCACTTAAAAAGAAACAACAGAACATCTGTGAAAAGATTGCAAACCAAAGGACTGATAAATTGCCCTTTTAAAAAGGAATTCAGGGACTTTAATTCAGAGATGTATCTGCCAAGTGTACAGATTTGGAGGACTGAAAACCTGAAAAGATTCTAGGGATGTTTGTCTATTCAGGGAAACTATATACAATTTGGAAGGAGCTAAGAGTCCTAAAGCAAGAAATTGCAAGTAGAAAAATAGGCACCACTTTGGTGGGAAGGTAAACAGCATTCTGTACACTCCGATGTCTAGTCATGCCTGCCACATGACCACGGAAACATCTGCAGAAGCAGACAGCACTGGCTCTTTGGCTTTGAAACACAGATGAGCACTGGACTCTAGAGTTGGATAAAACTGGCTTTCGAGCAAAGGAAACCTTTACCTTTAAGAGTCCTCTGTCTTAAAAACCTATTAGGTGAAATTATGAAGGGTGGAGAAAACCTCAAGACTCAAAATTAGCTACTGACGAGACAGGAGGCAACAGGAGCCAATTGTCATCTTACAGAGCTCCTCAGTGATTTAATCAAGATCCCATCTGATTTCTGCGGTAGTGATGCTCGGCTTATTGCTTTAGTCCTCTTCCATTGACTTCCTCTGTTTTCTGGTCTTGTCTTCTTCTGGGCGTCTCCCATGATATTGTTTCAAAAAGATAGTTTTCAGCAGCTCTCAAGAATGAATGACCAGGGGAGAGGGAATGTTGCATTGTAAACCTGGATCGGTTGTGGAACTCAGTGAAGAATGTTTTTTGCTTCAGACCTTCTTTGACCTTAGGATCTTTGCGTTGCTGAGCTCCCTTGTGCACTTCATCTTGATTGTGCTCTCTGTCTCTGCCTGTGGGTTCTTTTTCCCCTTTTCTGGAGGATTTATTTTAAGGATTCCACCTTTCCCCACTCTTTGCTTTCTGGATTTCCCCCCATCTGCTGGTGGTTGACTCAAGGAAGAAAAGACATAGAGAAGGGGTGCCCAAACTATGCCCCATGGACTGGAACCAGCCCACAGCACCATTCCATGTGGCCCACCACTGCCCTCGTTGCACCCAGAAGTGGAAATGGATGAGTTTATGTCAGACGTAAAACATGTGTAAATGCGCCCACACCTGTCGTAAACACAGAAGCAGGCACGTTTACGGCTGTCGTAAATGTACTCGCTTCCACTTCAGGCCCATTCAGCTGTCTGGGGGCAAGGTCATGCCAGCGGCACAAAAAGTTTGGGTACTGCTGACAAAGAGTATGAGAGGAGTAAACATGCATGCTCAGGCATAGTGGTATTACCAAAGAACTTTTCATAAAATGAAGGGAGGTAAACCCAAATGCAGGCAATATACAGCTACATCAACAGAAGTTCCTCACTTTGCATTGAGTAAATAAAGAGGGAATAGATTGTTCATTTTTCCAATTCCCTTCTCCCACTTTTAATCCTGTCATTTTTTAAAATTTCAACATTCTTAATACTACAAATGCTAAATTTAGTACAAGAGATCTGTGGGTGATGTCCCTGCACTTTTTTAGCTCTTTGCCTTTGTCTGAATAAACTCGATATAATTAGCTCCTACTGGAGGATTTTTCAGAATAAAAACAGCTAAAATCAGGTAAGAAAGTATTAGCAACGCCAAATCATTTTACCTAGTGGAATAATAATTTGTTGGCTTCACCAATTATTAGTTTAATTGCTGTTTCCTTCTGGTAAGCAAGAAAATAGTATGTTTTAAAATAAATATATTAGAAGTAAGTAATGTAAAGCATGGGATCTATCTTTTACCAAAGAAAAATGCCATCTAATGTATACTGGTATGATAACTGGTGTATCTTTCTGTAGCTTAAAAACAGTAAAGATGAAGTGTGAAAGTATTTAAACAATTATATTTTATTATATTTAAACACACTTATTTTATTGAGATTATATATTGAAATTTATTATTCCTTTTTGGTTAACAGAATATAAGGTACTAAACAACTCTTTCATGGAGAAAGAGCAAAAGAAGAGTAGCAGAAAAGCACAATACTACTCCATCCTCTTTCACAGTCACTAGCATTTTTTTTACAGCAAAATCACACTGGATGCAGGTCAAGTTAAAAATAAGACATCTTTATTTGCAATTAGCTTTATCAGTTGCAAACAAAAAATTAAAAAGATAAAAACATGGTCTACCCACATAGAGACCACAAGTTACCATGCTGTTGCTATATTCTAAGGAGCAGGCAGGCGTAGTCAAAGAACCAAAATAAGGCAGAGAATGAAACAGAACAGTCTAGAAAAGAAGGCACAATTTGACTCAAATTAGTGAGTATGGAGTGCATCCACACGCACGCGAAACAAGTTGCCATTAATTGCTATTAATGAACCCATGCATATAGTGACGGGATGCCTTAAACCTACACCAGTTGAGAAAATATACCCTCCTGTTGGTATCGATCAGAAGAGAAGTAGCAGTGGACACCAAAAGAACTAAGCAAGAGAATGACCCTCGGCACTCTATGAATGGATATGTGACTCAAGTCCGCTAGCTCAGATCCAGGAAAAGCTTTATAGCAAGAACAAACATTCTTGAGGGTACGCATGAACAAAAACAAATTAAAAGATGGAGGAAAGAGCTCACTGGGCATGAAACATCATTAAAGAAGGATATATGAGGAACACAACCTCCCCTAGGTCACTTGGAGTACAATGAACAGGCTGATGGTCGGAGTTCCAAAATGTAAGACCAACATGCTTACCGTAAGTGGGGGCTGCTGACTGACAACAACACGCGGTGTGAATGTGGAGAGATACAGAATTTCAGTTTGTTTCCCGGTCTGCAGAATCCTGCCATAAACATGCACTGATGAAGACTTGGGTTTGGGCAACAACAAAGCTAAGAAAGTGGCTTCAATTTTGGCAGTCCGGGGTTTAGATCAGGACAAGAAAGGAGAAAGGAGAATTCCTCCTGGGTCCTAAAAGCACCCATCCCACTGATACCCAGTGTTAAAAATATGAGCATTGAAAGATTATTGTTTTCCTAACATCCCTTCTCAAACTTGCACGTGACAACCCTGTTCAAGTGCCATCTTGCTTTCACAGGTTCTCAAAGTGATCTTTCGGTAGAGATTTTGTCAGGATATCTGCTGTCAGACAGTAGAACGTCTGAGTAGTTTTCTTCTTGGTCAGGTCACACAATAGGTAGTATGCCATGCCAATGTGTTTGGTGCAAACATTTGTTGTCTCACTCTGTGCCAGTTTGATGCAGCTCTGGTTGTCTTCCGTCATCTGGATCTGCATCTCTTTGACTATCCCAAAGTCCTTCAGCAGTTTTTCTAGCTGTAACAATTCTGTGCATGCTTCTGCTGTAGCAATGAACAGTGATTCTGTGAAAGACAAAACTACATCCAGTTTTTGACTAGCCCATGGTCTTTAATAATAATAATAATAATAATAATAATAATAATTATTATTATTATTATTATTATTATTATTATTATTATTATTATTATTATTATTATTATTATTATTATTATTATTATTATTATTATTATTATTTGGGCTGGTATGCCTCCCACTCGCAAATGCAACTAAGGGTGGCTAACAACAATATCACATCCAATACAATATAAAACAAGATACAATTAGCATACAATAATAAAAGTCACCTAAGTCAAAACATCCCAAAACAAGAATTCAACTGCAAGAGTCCAGGCCTCACAGTCCAAAGTCTAGGCTGGGCGGGGGGCAATGTCCGCCACCACGCCCCAGCAACCAAGTCTGTGGCCAAGTCGACAGCGTCAGGGAGCAAAGGGGGCATGAGACTCCGCCACACCAGGGCCTCTGCCACCAGCCCCTGTGTGGCCAAGCCCCCGTTCCACAGGTTCGCAGCTCCCACTCCACCGCGGCTCAAACAACAGCAGGCCCGCCACACCCAACGCTGACCTGGCCGCAGTTGGGACAGAGATGGAGGTGCTGCTGCTGCCACAGCTACCAGAGGTTTTGTGAGGCCAGGTGGGAAAGGGCTGGAGGTCTTGCAGGGTGGTGGCCAGAGTCCTCTCTTTACCTTTATAAAAAAGAAAACTTAGAAGAACATGAGGGAAAAAAGGCCTCCCTTCTGGAGAGAATATCTGCAAAGGCCTCTCTGCAAGCCAAGGGCTGGGTCACACTCTCTCAGACAGCTTCAGGAGCCAAACAGCCATTTTGCCCTGCCTGCCATACATGGCACTTCCGGGTGTGGCAGAGGCGGTGGGGGGCCACATGAAATTGTGTCATGGGGTGCATATGGCCCCTGCACCATAGGTTGAGAACCCCTGCTGTAGAGAAAGGTTTTTAGCTGTTTACAGGAGGACTTGTAAGGTAGAATATTCCAGGTAGAATTTTTATAGGAGCATTGCTCTGCCAGGTATCATTGCTTTAATAAGTACAGTAAAACACCGAATAACGATTGGATTGGATAACGCTAAAATCGCATAATGTTAAGTAATCTGGGGAGGATAATTGGATCGAATAACGTTAAGGTCCTATGGGATGGATCAGATAACAACCGCTAAAGCCTGTGCGGTTACAATGTATCTCTATGGAGCTTTAACGTTATCTGATCCATCCCATAGGATTTTAACATGGATCGGATAACACTAAAAATCGGATAACACCAAGACTTGTGGAACCAAGTTTTAGCGTTATCCGGTGTTTTACTGTATATAAATATAATAAATATACTGTACTCTATATCACTGCTCTAATAAATGTATACTGCATCACTCTGCTAAGTATGTTTCTGGAAGGGTAGTTAAAATTTTAAATTATAATATGTTAAATATTATACTTTAATTCATTATTTTAATTTAAAGTAGACTAATTTAACTGATAAACTATAGCAGTTTGTCTATGGTGTGAAAGACAGCCTTTGGATTAATATATCTAATGGAACAAGCTCTGGCCATTGCATCCCTTTAAGAATCCCTCAGCACAAAGGAGAGAAAATGCATGTGAAACCATTTACAATTGGCATCATGATCCTATGAAACTCTTCAATAAAAATATATCATTTAGCTGCTGCAGTTGCAGAATTAAAGACACTCTGGGGTGTTAAATATTTGGAGAAGGATATTTAAAATGATTGCTAGAGCTGGTATAACTCAGTGTAATGGGCTTCCTGCAGTAGATGCAGGCAGTCTTAGAGTTCAAAGCCCCACAGTGCCCCCAGACAAAATCACTTGGGACTGATGGTGTTACTGATGGTGTACATACGCTACCACTTTTGTGGCCTTGGGCAGCTACCATGGTTATAAAATGTCACTAGAAGACTGATAAACCATTTCTGAGCACTTTATACCGTGAAAACTGTAACAGGGTTGCCATAAATTGGAATCCATTTAAAGGTACATAGTGTAAATAACATTATTAGTTTAACAGTGAAACAACAAATAAAAATGTGTGCAAAATGACTACTATTCTCGGTATAAATGGAGGAACCCAGTGCAGTATAATGGACAGAGTGACAGTCTAGTACAGTGATGGTGAAGCTTTTAGAGACTGAGTGCCCAAACTGCAACCCCAAACCCATGTATTTATTGCAAAGTGCCAACACAGCAACAGGGGAGGAAGGAAGTACTCCCATAGGGCTGCTGGGCAGAGGGGCAGGGCGAACTTTGTGCTGGGGGGAGGGAGGAAGCACTCCCATTGGATTGCTGGGCATGGCAAACTCTGTGCCGGGATGACTGCACGGGTGCCCACAGAAAGGGCTCTAGCGCAGGAAGTCCCAACCTTTTCAAGCCAGGGGCTGGGTCATGCTCTCTCAGTCAGTTTCAGTGGCCATTTTGTCCTGCCTGTACGATGGGGGTTGTCATTTTGCCCCAACAGCTTCAAAGGGACAGCCATTTTGTTTCTTGAATGCCCTCGGAGGGGCGGGAGACCATATGAAATGGTGCCTTCGGCCAGATCTGGCCTGTGAGCCTTAAGTTGGGAACCCTTGTTCTAGAGACTGTTTCAAATCCCAACTCAGCCATGGATATTCATTGGAGGAGTGGAGCTGGTAAAACCACTTCTTAAATATCTCACTTACATTGAAAGCCATATTAGCAGTGATGGGATATTACAGGTTCAGACCGGTTTGCACGAACCGGTAGCTCCCCATCAGGAGGGGTCACCAGGGGGGAACCCCTGGCAACCAGTTCGGTCGCCTCTCCAACCCCTCCAGAAATGTATTTCCAGGCAGCCAAAATGGCTGCCCGGAACTGCGCATGCATCAAACCTCCGTTTGACGCATGTGCAGTTCTATTTTTTAGTGTGCATGTGTCAAACGGAGGTTTGCCGCATGCACAGACATTTTTTTTTTTTTGCTCCACCCACGACGTCATGACGCCGGCTTCGCCCATGACGTCCATGATGTCATGGTGGGGTAGCAGAAATTTTGACAACCCACCACTGCGTATTAGTATTGCTGTAAGTCAGGTTCAATTTGACAGCACATAACTAACAATATACATGAACAATAATAATGAGTGGCCACATAAAGATTTAATTTATATTCTCATGTGTACAATACAATGTGACTGGAAACTGTTAGGTCATGGGAAACCTCTTTTGAAACTTAATATTAGTACCAAGTTGGAGAAAGGGTGGTCCATTGTCCTGTCTGAACATTCGATGTGCAAAGTGATTGTAGTAAAGGGGATCAGCAACCAAGAAAATTTGAGAGGCTTGGAACCCATTTATTTATTCTTGAAGAGAAACTTGAAACCTCATGAACCAAGAGCAAACATTTTTGAAAAATGTTTTCTGAGCACATCATATATATTGATTTATTATAGAACTCAGGTGTTGCCTGAAAAGAAAAGATAATGCAAGACTTTTGATAACATAACTACATGCTAATCACTCTACTCTTTCATTTAGAAACAATATTGTTTCCATTTGTTCTATATTTCCTCCTGTATTTTTACTTATTTTAAAAAAATTTAAAGATTTTTTTCTGCATGATAAACATGTAAAAAGCCCTGAAAACAGTTTCCATCTCAATGTCAGGTCTCAATTAAAAACAGCTAAATGTTCAAACTCTAGCTAGCTCTTAAGTCAGCTGCTTCAGCTGCTTTACCAGTCTTTAATTTTCTTTTTCCCCACAGTCTGTGGGGGAGGTGAACAGAATGGAAAAGAAAATCCATTTCATTAATTTTCTGTGCAGATATTTTCAAAAACTCTGTGAAAGAGACTGAATATATCCTATGTTTGGAAGTACCTACCATCTTGCAAAAGATGGAATGAAAAACATTGTTTTATCAGAGATTGCAGCTCCCTCAGTGTCTTAGTTGTTAAGATACTGAGCTTGGAGACTGGAAGATCGGGTTTTGATACCCAAGGGCTACACTTGGGGACATGAAAGTAGCCTCATTCAGGCATTCCCTGAGCAGAGTTTGTCCAGCAAAAATCCTTTCAACCCAAAGTAATCCCTGACACACAACGACGATGACAACAACAACGAAGACCATTATTTTTCTAAACATGCAAACAATTTTCAAATACAGTTTACTCCATTTTGAAAAGCAAAAGTACAGGTCTTGTTTGGTACAACCTGAGCTGCAGTTCAACACCGAAACAGAAAGATCAAATAAGAAATATCAGATAATATCAAATAAGCAAAACCCAATGCATTCCTGGAATGCTAGAAAAAGGATCATGTTTGAAAAGCAACGGATTTTCCGAGCCTTATGGCTAAAAAGAAAAATGGACAGTCAATTTTTCATGAGTCACTCTGCACCGGAAATAGTTTCACCTTTCTTCAGCATGCTGTAAATCAAAAATTGCAGCTATCAAGTGTTTACATGTTTTCATTTTGTAAATTCCATTTAAATGCTAATTCTGCCATTTAAATGGAACCCAGATGTGCTTTATTACACTACAATTACCATATCTTTCTTTAACCAGACATCAGTGTAATAAGGTCATAGGTCATTTGTTCCAAACCCTTCACAAATGGAACTGAAATTAAGATGTCATCACCTGCTGCATTAGCAAATACATAAGAATGGTGAGGAAAAAAGTCTGGGGAAAAACCAGGTTCCTGCCTTTTTGTAGATACTCAAAACAATTATCCTTACCATTAGCAAGCAATGCATAGAGATTCAAGGCCAAAACCTGAGACCATGGAAGTAGACCTCCTGACTTCATCCTGACAATCTTGGTAAATGGTCTATGCAGCTGGTAACCCAGAAGAATGAGAATGAGGTGGGGTGGAGGAGAGAACAGACATCTTGCAGCTGGTCCACAGCAAAATATTCGCACCAGCCATAGCTGTTGCCCACATCTTCACTCAGGCTCACATCTTGAGCAGTCTTCAATACTTTAAGTATTATTGTCTTGCATGAGCATAAGGCATTGGTGTATTGCAGGTCTACATAACATGTTCAGCCCAAAGGCCCACATCCAAAGTCACCAGAGACTCAGGGCTGTGTGTGTGTGTGTGTATCTCTATCTCTATCTCTAGATAGATAGATAGATAGATAGATAGAAAGATAGATAGATAGATAGATAGATAGATAGATAGATAGATAGATAGATAGATATATGGGTGTGCATTTGTACATTTGATGGAGGCCAATCAATCAATCAATCTTCGTCAGCTGCTACTCATATCTGGAAGTCATTTTCTCGATGGATGGGTCTCTAGTGACTCAATAAGCCGATCCTGGCATGGAACATGCAACCACACACATTTCACTGACTAGATGGTGGAGGGCATAGTTGAGTTTGATGAAGCTTCCATGCTTGTCGCTTAGCTTCTTCATGTCTGTGGCATCCTCCTTTGAAGTGATCAGTAGCAGCAGAAATTTTTTTTTTTTTTTGCCAAAGTGGGCCATCAGCAAGTTTGTGGGTTTATACCTGACACCTTCGTGGTTTGTTTCAGCTCCTTATAACGCCACAAAGGAGCTTCATTTTCCAACCACATATGAGGGGTGACCCACAGGGTGTGGCCTCCCTGCCAGACAAAGTGTGTGATTTCAAATGTTTAGCCCACATTTTCTAGGGCCTTCTCCATGCAAGGTGCATTTTGAAAGAATGACAAAACAGGCATCTTTCCTTATAACACACCTTGTCCAAATCCCCAATGTTGCAGCAGTCCACTGCAGTCCTGATGTTAAATCCTGCATGTCTAATCTCATATGTCCCGCAGGAGATCGCTCCGAGTGTGTGGGTCACTTTTGGCAAGCTGGGATCCACTTTAAACATTAGCCTATATGTTGTGATGCCGGTGACATCTTTTGTCATTCTTCTTTCAAAGCCCACCCCGCATGGGGAAGGTTCAATCAATCAATCAATCAATATATATGTATGTATGTAATGTTGTTATTGCTTGTTACCACCTGAATGGTTTCCTTATAAATATATGAATTCATCACATGGGATCATGGGACCACTTTTGCTTGTAGAGTATAATAGGGCTTTGTTCTGCTTGTCTCAAGGCCTCTGGAATGTGATAGGAGAGGGAAGAGCAAAAGGAGAATGAAATATTCCTACATGTGAAGATCATGTAGAAGAATGGTTGGAGGATGAAAATATGGGGAGGAGGATATAGCAAGGAGGTATAAAGAGCTTGAAAGAGAAGAGGGTGCACACCTTTTTTTTTCTTCCTCTATATTTGATAAGTATGCACTGGGTCTTCTTTGTTTTGGAATAAACATGACTGTTTGGGATCTCTTCTTGCTTGATTGTGAATTCATTTAGCATCAAGCAGGCCTGATCTGGGAGAAAAATTCCTGGACTCATCACAAACACACCCAGAGCAAGAGAGAGAGGTGCAAAGCTGGTCAACTTTGCAATTCTGTTTTGCCTCAGATCCCTAGAGTGGCAAGATTGTTGAGGGAGATTCTTAACACCCAAATAGGATTAGTATGTAAACACTGCTGCTGAAACCCTACAATTTATTTTGGTAAATCTACAAGCTGGTTGTACGAACTACAGCAGCAAATGTGGGAAATGGAACAAGCTACACCTGACAGAGTATGAACACTGAAACACTCTCCTCAGAAAATAGAGTTTATTGATGTGGCACTCAAACTGTGGAAGATGAGATCATAATCTGACAAGGTGCTGGTCATGTGCCTGCTTAAGGGCAGCCAAGGGTTGTCATATTACCTATTTTTCTGTTCCCCCCCCCCCCCTGGTGGTGCAGTGCTTAAACTGCTGTATGACAACAAAAAAAGGCTGTGAGTTCAATCCTGGGCAGGGCTCAAGGTTGACTCAGCCTTTAATCCTTTGGAGGGCAGTAAAATCCTTCAGAGGGCCTCGTCCTTGAAGAACCAGAGGTTGAAGACAAAATATTCAAGCACTATTTTCCACTTTTGTTCTTTTGGAGCATTTGTGTGTGTTTAGCCAATGATCCTTCCCTCACAGTTCACAGATACAGTAAATGGTGCAATTTAAAGAAAGCCTTATGTTTGTTTGCTTGTGGGCAAATGAAGTAGTTTTGCAAAGCTAGCTGTAAAAATAGATAGCAATGAAGAAACAGCTTTCAAGTGTTTCAGGAAGACAGCTGTTGTAGCAGAAACATCAGACTCTTATAACACCTCCAAGACTGGGAAGAAAATATTATTGGTATACCGTATTTTCTGGCGTACAAGACGACTGGGCATATAAGATGACCCCCCAACATTTCCACTCAAAATATAGAGTTTGTTATATACTCGCTGTATAAGACTACCCCCTCTTCCACACACCTTCCACACACCAAATAAAACGTAAAAGAACATCAGATTTGATTTCAACATGTTAATTTATATTCAAATGTTTATGACATGCAAAAAAACTGTCACAAGGCTGTATGTTGTCAAACATGTACAGTAAACATAAAACAGTGCATAATTCACCAAAGACAATTCACTAAAGCTGAATGGAACAATAAACTTATGGGAGCTGCCATGCTGTTTGTTTTTTAATCTGTTAACCAAACTGGAACTGTCAATGATAGAAGGAAGATAACAAATAGAGGGAGAGAGCAAGTGCCAGGCAAGTAAGTCCCTAGCAAGTTTGCTGGCGTGACAGTTTCCCTTTAAAAGCCTTCAAACTCCTGTTCGTCATCTGATATTAAAAGTTGTTATCCGATCCATCCCATAGGACCTTAATGTTATTTGATGCAATTCTCCTCCCCAGATTGCTTAACGTTATGCGAGGTACACGTTATCCGAGGTAAACATTATCTGAGGTATTATTGTATTTTATTCATCTGAAGTGCACCAGGCATACAAGACCCCCCCCCCCAACTTGAAGGCATGTTATTCAGGGGTAAAAAGTCGTCTTATACTCCAGCATATACAGTAAATGTTCCTAGATTTCAACCCTCTTCCACTAGATCAAGGGCTCCTAACCTTTTTACGAGCGGGCCTGACCATGCCCCCTGGATAGCTGAGTGGGCCTGACCATGCACCCCCCGGGAAGCGGAAGCAAGCACATTTACAGCTATCATAAATGCACCCACTTCCATGTTTACAACAGCTGCAGGCATATTTATGACTGACATAAATGCATCTGCTTCTACTTCCAGGTGCATCGGTTGGGAACCCCTGCACTAGATGGACAGAGTATGATTGTCTTTACATACATGCTGGATCATGTATTTTTATATTATATTGTATTACTGAGACTATACCATGTATATGTAACTAGAATTGTATTTTTGTAATTTTGTAACTTTGTTTTGCGGTGTGGTTTTGTTTTATTGCACTGCTGTATTATATTGTTATATTTATTGTATTATACTGTATTACTTCTGATTATGTTATATGTTATATTACTTTTGATTGTGTTATATGTATGGCTTCTGTGAACCGCCCTGAGTAAGTTTTTAGGGTGGTATACAAATCGAATAAATAAATAAATAAATAAATACGTTTGGGGAAGGGGGACATTGCAACCAGTGGCATGGAAATGGAGTAAGTAAAATACTGATCATTACCTTAACTGTGGTCATTTAAAAATAATAATTGGGTCATAGATCTGACATACCAGTACACATGACCTGATTAACCTATATGTTGTGATGAAAAGTCAAGCCAAACTCAGAAAGATAAATGAGAACATTTTCTAATAATAAAATGTGTAATCATTTTCTCTGAAGGGAATCATACCTTATATTTTGATTAGTGATTCCTGCAATTTATTCTCACTTTCCACTACATTTCTTCTCTACAAATTAGATGGCAGTATGTCACTTGTGAGAGATTCCCATTGATTTATATGTCTCTAAAGATCCTGTTTTGTCGAATGAAATCAGGTAAGCTTTGGGACTGAACAGAGATTTCAAGTCATTGACACCACTGTAAATCAGTAATGAGCTCAGGATCAGGAAGGCTGCATCTGGAAAAAGTCATTCTAATCAAAATGTCAGTTCTCTCTCCCCCTTTCTTTCTCTCTCTCTTTCACAAACTTTTTTTAAAACAATTTTTAAAATTCCTTGCCCATTTCCAGGTTCACAAATTTTAAGAATTATAGACTGAACAATAGTACAAATAATAGCTTCTCCCCAGAGAACAACTCACTGGATTGTAGTTTATGGATGATTCAATGAGGATAATGAAGTCCTGAGAAAAACCAGCTCCTATTTACCTGGGTTCTCCCTACCCCAAACACAACATTCCAATACAGTATTTACACTATACTGGTTCTCTCTAACTCTAACATGAATACTACTGGTATGAAGGGGCGTGGGGTGGACCTATTATTTGCCTGATTTGCATGGCATGCCAATTTATAAATCATGCTCCCCAGATTTGAAGCATGAGTTTATGACAATCCCAATGTTACCAGCACCTCAGTAGCTTCTGCAGTTAGAGCCCCATATGTACTGTAAATACTGAATAGGATGTTGTCATCTGAGAGAGACGGATGTACTCTGCTCTTGGTGAACAGAGAGCAATTGCTAGACAGTTGTTTTAGTCTGTCAATGATTTCAGTAGAGACTGGGTTGGTGATTCTGTTTGTGGAAAGCTATTTTTTCTGCTCAGGTCTCCTAAACATATTTATGTACAAGGAGTTGATGGCCATCCCTATGGCTGAATGGTTGTTAGGGTTGTTGTTTTATTGCTGCAACTGGAACCATTCCAACATTTTCATTGACAACAAGGGTAATAAGCACAAATAGAGTGTGAATGAGATTGCTCTCCAAGCACTATAAAGGGCTTATAAGTCATGGAAACTGCTGATCATTTTTGCATAGTTTAAAAAAAATAGAAAACCATTATTTTCTTTTATTTTCTGTTGAATTAAGAGAGATCATTTGTCCCAGAAACACTAAGATCTGTTGGGGCAGGAGATAGACCTTTCATTAGGTACTATGTAAGCAAAGGACCATTGTGGAAGGCCTGTCATGAATTCCTGGGTAGGGTTTTTTCTCGCTTTAAATCTGCCTTTATCCATTTCCACCATGTGAGAACTGTATTGTCTTTTAGTGGCATATCGAGGAATATAACACTTTGGGGAATATATTTGTTAAAACATTAAAGGAATTAAAGCACTTTGAGGTCCAGAAAAATAGATTCCTCCATTAGAAGCTGATAATTAGACCAAGCATACGTTTAACAACTTAATTAAGAATGCTTGTCATTGACACCATTGTAAATCAGTAATGAGCTCAGGAACAGAAAGGCTGAATCTAGAAGCCATTCTAATCAAAATGTCAGTTTTCTCTCTCCCTCTCTTTCTCTCTCTCACCGCCCCTCCCACAAACCTTTTTTTAAAAAACTTTTTAAAATTCCTTGCCCATTTCCAGGTTCACAAATTTTAAGAATTATAGACTGAACAATAGTACAAACAATAGCTTCTCCCCAGAAAAGAACTCACTAGAGTATAGTTTATGGATGATTTGATGATGATGATGAAGTCTTGAGGAAAAACAACTCCTATTTACCTGGGAATAATCCCTACAGACACCAAGGGATACTGTAACATGCATTACACAATTGTACTGATGGGTTGGTCTTTTTAATGGTTTTAATGTATTTATTTGATAGTTTAATACAAAGAAAATAAAAATCAGTGAAGATCATGAATAAATAACCTGTCATCACAATGTGTTCAAAAAAATGTTCCACCACAGTTTTGTCTGGACGAAACAAATCAAACTCTCTGTCCATGAGTAAAAGAGATGTTATTTTTCAGTGAAAATACTGTTTTTCCTTCCTTTCTCCTGTTATTGCCTTCATTTTACATGTTGTTTTTCCAGTAAAGCAATAAACCAGACTCTGTTGCACCATAAAAGAATGCTTGCATGATTCAGTGTCTTGCACTATTTAGTCATCTCCATTCTTGCTGCTGACAGAAGCAGAGAGATCAAGTTCCTGTGAAGTCCTTACAATCCTCAAGGAGGATTGACACACACAAAAAATCAACTTTCCTGTGGAGTCTTTTATTGGTAGCTCTCATAGACTGATTGTGGCAACTCACTTGTGAGGGAGTCCCATTGAACTCAGTTCAACACATCTAAGTCTGTAAGAAGTAAGTAAATGGTGGGGTGGGGTGGGGTGGGGTGACAATCTGTGTGATCCATTTCTAGAAAAACAGTCTGAGGTTTGGAAGTACCTTTCCTAGATCATGAAATTGTCACAAAACCTCTTGAATTCTCTAAAACTCTTCTTCAAATAAAGACAGCATGAATCCTGGAGCGGAGGCAAATCATTCAACCATCGGGGCAGCACAGGGTTCAAGAAGCCAGGACCGTTCTCTCATTAACAGCCTACTTAGGTCTTGCAGTCTCAAGGACTTGATTTCCTTCTTTCAGTCAGTTCACCCTCTATTCAATCTTCTTTTCATACTATTTTCCTATCATTTTTATCTTTTTCAAGTGAGGCTTATCTCCTTGTGATGCACCAAAATATGAAAGCTTCTATTGAATCGTTTTTGCTATGAGTGACAGTTCAGGCTTGATTTGATTCAGCACACTTAGTTTTTATTTCTACTGGTCCATGATCTCCATAAAGATACTTGAGGCTTTAATAGCTGCCTATCCAAGTCTCACGTTCTTTGTTAACTGTCTAAACCAGTGGTTCCCAACCTTGGGTCCCTGATGTTCTTGGACTAACATTTCCAGAAGTGTTGACGCCGGCTATGCTAGCAAAGATTTCTGAGAGCTGTAGTCCAAGAACATCTGTGGGCACAAGTTTGGGAACCACTTATCTAAACAAAGCAACAGCCGAACCGTCTCTGTTTTGTGACACACACACATTTGTATTTCTTTGTTGCAAACTTGTTCCTCTTTTCTCTTAAACTCCTCCTCCACCCACAAATAATTTTGAGATTCTCTATAGGTCTAGCCCACTGGTGGTGAACCTATGACAGGAGTGCCAGATGTGGAACTTGGAGCCCTCTCTGGGGGTACCAATGTACTTGCCCCAGCCCAGAGTTTGCCCCACCCCTCTGCCCAGAAGCCCAATGGGAGTGCTTCCTCCCTCCTCCAGCACAGAGTTTGCCCCACCTCTCTGCCCAGCAACCCAATGGGAGAGTTTCCTCCTTCCCCTGTTGCCATGTTGGTACTTTGTGATAAATAAGTGGATTTTAGGTTGCAGTTTGGGCACTCAGTTTCTAAAAGGTTCACCATCACTGGTCTAGCCCTCATGATGGATGGATATTTCACCTATGCTTCATTTTAAATGATGAAGGAAAGGATTTCTGTTCATCCCTTTCCTCCTTTCTGATGCTGACACAATTCTTCACTCTGGTGCTGTGTCTCAGTTCTTCCCCCTCTGCCAGTACTCACTTTCATTCTCTAATGGGGTGTCTTTTTGGTCAGCCCATGACAAGATAAAAGCATTAGAATCACAGAATAACTGAGTTGGAAGAGGCTCTTGAGGCTCTTGAGTCCAACCCCCTGCTCAATGCAGGTCTGACAGGTGGCTGTCCCATTTTCTCTTAAATGCCTCCAGCTCTCACCACCTTCCAAGGTAATAGTTGTACTGTTCTAAGCCACTTTTTCCTGTTACTCAGCCTCTATCTGGATTCCTACAACTTGAGTCCATTATTATGTGTCCTGCAGTTTGGAATAACTGAGAACAGATCCTGCCCCTCCTTTTTATGACTATCTTTCAATTACTGTACTTGAAACGAGCTGCCATATCGCTCTCAGTCTCCTTTTCTGTATTCAATCTACATTTCTATTCTGATTTTTAAATGCATCTTTACTTTGTTAATGACACTTGGTTCTCACACTGATTGAGTTTTTCTGATGGTCTTCCAGATGTTACACCCAAAAGACACAGCTTTGGTCCTTATTTCAGAATCAAAAAGTTGGGTGACCTCTAATGCAGATTGCGATTCTTCTGGATTATGTAGTGTTTGTATGATATTACCCATGAACTCATGAAATACTTCAGGGTTGTTGTTGCTCCCTCCCCCCTTTTAAACAATAAACCTCCTAGGAGTAAGCTAACAAAAATGTCATGAGATTTTTGGATAATTTTTTTATTACAGTGCCCACAGTTTTGCATTCTGGGAGTTCCACATGACAGATCTACACCTAGTAAAGGATTCCCTTGCTCAAAAGCCAGTTGTGTCCGACTCTAGGGGTCAGTGCTCATCTCTGTTTCTAAGCTGAAGAGCCAGCGCTGTCTGCTTCTGCAGACATTTCCATGGTCATGTGGCAGGCATGACTAGACACCGGAGCGCATGGAATGCTGTTACCTTCCTACTGAAGTGGTCCCTATTTATCTACTTGCAATTTCTTGCTTTCGAACTGCTAGGTTGGCAAGAGCTGGGACAGAGACGGGAGCTCATTCCGTCCTGCAGTACTTGGGAATCAAACTGCTGACCTTCTGCCTCCCAGTCAGCGTTTTAGTGACTTGAGCCACACCTACAGACATCTAAATGTGGCCTGCCTTTGGCCAGCTGGTCACTGGTTTAGTATTATTTACTGGTAGCTGAAGCCAATTACCACTATTTATTTGGCTTCAATTGGATATGCCACTTTTGTATAACCTTTCCCCACTGGAGCTTTGAGTTTCAAATGAAAGATGGGGAAGAAGGAAATGCTGGATATTGGCAACCTTTGATTTAGTGGGATAGGAGATACAATCCAATGAATGGCCACCAGGGTCCAGGGTCGAAAATTGAAACCTACGTTCCTGACTTGCAGCCTGTATTTTTGAACTCACTTTCAAGAAACAGGCCTGATGCAGACATCTGCAATGTCAGGCTTCCTCAACCTTGGCCCTCCAGCTGTTCTTGGACTTCAGTTTGTAGAAGCCCAAGTCAAAACTCCTGCTGATCAGGGCTTCTGGGAATTGAAGTTCAAGAACAGCTGGAGGGCCAAGGTTAAGGAAGCCTGTGCTATGTCTTTTGAAACTTGCATGTACCGAGTGTCCCAAAAGTCACCATACATAGGCAAGATTGCATAACAACAGATATCTCAGAACGGGTTTGTAACGAGAGTGGGAGAATGCTTTATGTGTGTGTACAAAGTGGTGGCCAACATGTAGAGAATATTTTGTAAATACTTTGTAAATATTTGGGTTGAATATTTTGTGCATAAAGGTACATTTAGCTACAATTTCCAATTTTTCCAATGTATGGCAACTTTTGGAACACTATATATTTTTTTCTGCACAAAAAGGAAGAGGCACTTGAAGTCATATTGCAAACAAAAGAATTTCAGAAGATCAGTCAATGCTTTATAGACTACAGCAATTCTTTGACTGTTTGAATCATGAGAAACTATGGGTTGCTCTTAAACAGGGGTGACACAACACTTGACTGTCCTGCTGTATAACCTATATTGTGGACAAGAGGGCGGCGTGGGCCAGATGAATTGGCATTGGGGGTCAGATCTGGTGGTAGTTTGGGGACCCCTTCCATAGAGGAAGCCAAACAGACTTTTGCAGGAGTTCAGCACAGCTGCTGAGGACAGGAAATTTTCAAAATCTCTCATTCATAAAGTCTCCATAGGTGGGATGGCATGTAATGACAACAGTATTCATTTGACTATGATGGTGTAAAGATCCCTTGTCACTCAGCGGGCTAAAAGAGGAAGCAGAGGAGAAGGAGAAAGGTTTAAAGATACTGTACAGTATCTGGAAGTTCTGATTTTTTTTAAAAAAAAAACTTTGAATCCGAAGGGCTATAATTCCAAATTCAGAATCTGAATTTTACGGTAGTGCACATCCCTATCTCTTATACCTATGCATTAGTTTAGGCCACCCATTGGGGATTATAAATGGAACTTGGACCATGAATTGGACATCTACGGCCCTTTCACTGTTTTGGCAGGCTGAAGCATCTCTTGCCAATTTATGATACAGTACTTCTCTTCTTTTCTCTTTTTGTTCTAAATAATGTGGACCTTTTGTGAATCTGCTGCTGCCACCATGCGTTGCCATCCAAATTTTGGGGTGCCTTCTGCTAAGAACTCACATTGTTGGCAAAGAAAAGAATTATTAACTGGCTGTTCAAACCAACTGCCAAGCATTCTGTCTGCTGTTCCCTGACCTTTTCCCTTTACTCCTAAACCAATAATTTCTCTTACACCATCTGCTCTTCTGTGTCCCTCCAAAACAAATATTGAGTTTTTAGATTCAAGTTGGGTCTGCTTCTGAGGACTCCCATTTCAATTTGGAAACAAGGCTGAACAAATCTTGCAGTGATACAGAAAGAAACAAGAAAACAAATAAAGCAACCAACTCAACTTGTGCTGACCAAATTTTTCAAATTAACTGCAGTATTCAGACACCTTTATATCTCTGACCCCGTACAATTCTGTCACAAATTTATCAATTCTAACAGATTTCCCTCTAAATCTGTTAGAATTGCCCTTGTTAATGTTGTAACTTGTGATCCATCCCTTCCAACGTAAATAATAAAGACAACCAGGTGTGAGCCTTATACTCTCTCTCTCTCTCTCTCTCTCTCTCTCTCTCTCTCTCTCACACACACACACACACACACACACACACACACACACACACACACACACACACACACACACACACACACACACACACACTTTTACTTCTTGGGAAGAAAGACAATATGACTCCTCTCCAAGAAAATGTTAAGAGAAAAAGAAGGATTTCATCAGCAACTCTAACAAATATTAATCTACATTCAAGGAAGGTCAGCAGAAGCCAGAATGGGGACAGACAGATGGACGGACATGCACACGTGCACATGCATGCACGCACGCACACACACACACACTTTCATTAACAAACATTAGGTATCCCCTACTAGACCTATCACTGTGCCATGGGCCTATTACAGTAAAGTTTTCCATCTGTTTTGTTCTAGCAGGACAAAGCTTCATCAGAGGTCTCAACAGGCTTTTGGTGTTCATCAAGTGGATCAGACAACTGGGGTGGGCCTTCACATCATTTTTTGGCCCGTCCCACAGCAGCACAAATCTGTAAAGTGGATCCAAAATGCACAAATAAACTGGAAGTAGATTAAAATGGAAGTAGCTAGTCCACCTTCAAGCTTGAAATTTGGGTCTCTGGGAGAGAGTGTTAAATGTTTCAGAAGTGCATGGTACTTATTTAGAAGATGAATTACCACTTTGAGAGACTCCCAGGAACTGCTGTTCATTCCCTCCTTTTTTGTTTTGGTTGGAGGAAAAGAGCTGCCCTTTATCTTCCGATTCTTGTGGAGCATGATCACTGATTCAAACTGAGATTGCAGATGGACAGCTCAGTGTCATGCCCCCCTCCATATATCTATCAAATCTACTCCCCCAACCCTTCACTGTAAGCAACTGGCTATGAACTGTTCAGACCTTTAGCCATGAAAGTGTAAAGCAATTAAGGACGGAGGAGCCTATTTTCTTCATAATTTCTGACTGTGGGTCAATAGCGTTGTAAATAAAACATCTTTATTTCAGAAACTGCAGGTCTCAAATCCCTATCCCCATGAGGAGTATAGCTCCTCAGTCTGGTTGCATTCAGCAGCTCTGAAACAAAGGCTACAGGAATAAAAGGAAGGATGGGCTGAGCTCTCCTTCCAGATGGAATCACTGTTTGCCATTTGCATTCCCTAGCCTAGGAGTTGATCAAGCCATGGCTATGCAAGCAAATTTGGGAAGGAGCTGTCAGAGGCGGCGGCTGCCATCTAGTGACACAGTATATTTTTAGCTCATTCATACGATCTGTTTCTTTACAGCAACTGCAGTGGCTCAAGTCGTTAAGAAGTTGACTGAAAGGTGGCAGGGGTCAGCAATTCAATACCTGAGTTCTGCACAACGGAATGAGCTCCCGTTTCTGTCCCAGCTCCTGCCAACCTAGCAATTCGAAAGCAAATGCAAGTAGATAAACAGGGACCACTTTGGTGGGAAGGTAAATAGTGTTCCATGCACTCTGGTGTCTAGGCATGCCTGCCACATGTCCACGGAAACTTCTGCAAATGCAGACAGTGCTGGCTCTCTGGCTATGAACAGAGATGAGCACTGAACCCTAGAGGGTGACCTTTTTACCTAGGCCAAGCAGGCATGTGGTTCTTCTTTGAAATAACTCGAAACAAAGCTCAAGAGCACAGACTAAAATTGGTATTTCTAGACCTCGCGAAGGAGGGGTAATGGAAGGATCTTGTTCCACCACCTGTGTTGCTATTTTTGTTTATGCTGCTATTGCTCTTTCTCCCCCCCCCCCTTTGGAATAACATTAATAATCCATTCGCGTAATTCACGGGGTAACTGGAAAGGACATCCAGACTGGAGTCACAGGTGTCTCTGTGTGTTGGCAAAGAACCTCCTTGAAGTTTGTGGTATTTTTGAACCACAATTGGATGTATTTGTTTATTTATTGGATTTCTATACAACCCATCTGGGTGTTATCCCACTCTGGGTGGTAAACAAACAGAAAAAAAATAACAATGCCCACAACAAATCAAAACCCACCACCAAGCACCTTGTGTTGCCAGCTAATCTTTGTCACACTAGGCCAGGCACATTGGTGGGCAGCAACAGGTTTGGACCAGTGATGGGATGTAACAGGTTCTCACCAGCTCGCTAGAACCGGTAGTAACTTTTCCCAGTGTCCCAGAGAACTGGTAGCAGCTTTTGGTGGGAACCACCTTTGGGGCTTACCTTTTCACTGGTTCCCCCCACTGCACATGCGCACCAAGCACTTGGTGTGCATGCACGCCTACAGTGCTTGGCACGTATGCACGGCCTCCTTTCTGTCCTCCCAAGCGGGGAAGAGGAAGAAAAGCTGCTAGCCTATAGCTCCCTATAGCCTGCTCCCCAGGGTAAGTGACTCATCTTTGGATGTGGTGTGTCTGTGTTTGCAGATGTGTACATGACCATATGGGAGGCATGACTAGATCACCCACGACATAGGCTCCGCCCATGATGTAGGCTCTGCCCACGACGTAGGCTTTGCCCATGGTGTGGTAGCAACTGGACAGGAACTGCAGAATGGACTCACCAAAAAGTCCCTTCATTTGGGCAGTTTCACATCTGACCAAGACACAAAAGAAAAAGAAGACATGTCCAATTGAAGATGAGGATCTTCCATAAATCTGAGAGCTGTACATGTCTGGCCCTGCCTAGACCTTGGAGCCTACATCCATAACTGTTCTCCGCCTGTCTCCACTTCCCCAAATGCACTTTGGAGATAAAGATTAACACATGAATCCCTGCAACACCCTATGGTGATCAAATATTTTAATTCCTGAACATTGGGGTGGGTGGGTGGCAAAAAAAAAATCAGGAGGGGAAACAATGTCACATACACATATAACATTGGAGTCCAAAAGTGTGTTGGGGGGGGGGCTGTTAGCTCAGGAGGGTTTTTGCTCCACCAGTCCCCTCTCTGGCTATGGCCCTGTGGGCTGTTGACCCTAAATCATGACAAAAGTTGCCTCTTGGGTCACAAGTGGATATTTTTATACAAAATAATAATAATGAGGGGAGGCACAACCATGAGTGGATCCAACCAAGCTGGAGGCAGCAGGGGGGGGGGTTAGTACCCCCGAAACTACCCAACTGTGATTCTATGTATTCTCAGCCTATGAAGAAAACAAAGCTGTATGCGAAAAAGTGAAAACTTACAGCCCTCATGGAGAAAGGGGCCATCGAATCGGTCGCATCCACCGAATCCTCAGTCGGTTTTTATTCACACTATTTCATCATGGACAAGAAAGACAGCGGCTTTCGACCCATTCTGGACCTCCGCCAGTTGAATCGGCACATTCACACGAAGAAGTTCCGCATGGTAATGCTTCAAACCATCCTCCCGCTGTTGAACAGGAACGATTGGTTTGTGGTGTTGGACCTCAAAGATGCGTATTTCCATATCTCCACATCTCACCTTCAGCAGCCCACCATCCAAGTAAGTGAGCTTGCTAATCTCCCATCAGTGTGCATTCACAAACAACACGATGGAGAAAGACAGGTTGTACTTACCAGTAACTGTCGTTCTCCGAGTATGTTGTTTGTCAATCCACATGACCCACCCGTCCTTCCCCTCATGTGCTGCCACAGTGAGATTTTCTCTTTCTCATCCTGTGCGTAGCTTTATATTGAACTGAGGGAAAGAGGCGCGAAAAAGCGCCTAAGGGCGGGTGGAGATGGTGGGTGGTCCTAATTACAAATATTTATCCAATCAGCTTGAAAGCTCCAAAACTGGCTCCGCGCATGCACAGACCCATCAGTGTGGATTCACAAACAACATACTCGGAGAACAACAGTTACTGGTAAGTACAACCTGTCTATACTGAGGAAATATATATACAGTAGAACCCTGTATAACAAATGCCTCTTACAGTGAGAAAATCTTACAACGACAAGGATTTGGAAAAAAAATTGTGCCCCGTATAACAATTATATTCATTATACAATGCAATGCATCTCTATGGGAAAAATCATACAATGATTTTTTTTGTCGCTATATGATTTTTTCCATAGAGATATTCATTGTACGATGCATCCCATAGGGATAATTGCTATACGGTGCATATTTTCTTGAAAAACAAATGCAAATAAATACAGCCCAAAAATTACTCATAAAAAGCATTATACACCTAATAAAAAGACTAAAAGAAAACCTACAGACTTACAAGTGACTGCTTTATAATTGGTTCCAGAATGCTCTCTGGGATTAACGTCAGGCTGGCTGGTCTGTAGTTCCCCAGTTCTTCATTTTTACCCTTTTTGAAGACATTAGCCCTTCTCCAATCATCTGGCACTTCACCCATCTTCCACTCATATATCACATGTAGTTTTGTCACTAATTGCTGTAACCCAAACTTTCTTATTCTATACAGGTAACATTATGATGAGCAGATTTCCAGCTCCTAGCAATGATCAATCTCACAGCTGTTAACAAGTGGGTAAACAGTTCTCTGGTTGTCCAGTTGTTGTTAATGTGGCTTCAACTTGCCTCCAATTTACAGTGACTCTATGAATGAGCAATCTTCAGAATGTCCTGTCGTCAACATTCCTGTTCAGCTCAAGCTTTGGGAAAGATTATCCAGTTACCTACTTCCTTTTCAATTATCAACAAAAGAGCTATTTTAGGACATAAAGATTTAAATTTAAGTTATCTATTTCATTTACTTCCTTAAAAATCAATTACCAAAATTTCAATAGAAACACACACTCCCACCTCATTTGAAAATATGTCTGCTGACTTCCTCTCCAGCACATTATAGTGGGATTCTCATCCATTTAATAAGTTTCATGGGAGTTAAGTACCATCTCTACACCAACTGTTAAAAATTCTCTTTTATCCTTATTAACATTGAATTCAATATTCTAATATTCCATACATTTTTCCAGGCACTAGAACTTATTTTTTCTCTAGTATCAAATTCTTATAACTATGTGAGAAGGCCCTTCTGATCTTTTGCTACTGCTAATATATTATAAATCATGGCTACTATGTCACTCACTACCTTTCCTTTCCTTTTGTAATATAATTCCCTTGTATTTCATAGGTTTCCTACAGTTATGATTTCTTTATATCCAGGTTTTTGACTATTCTAACGGAATAGGATTATACAGGGGCACTTCATCTTGTCCTAAAGCTTCTTTTATTTGTTCTTAATCCCCCCCAACCAATCATTTATTCTAAAGACTTGTTTCTTTATTATTAAATCAATTGATCTTTTTATAATTTCTGGAAATTATTCCAACTCAGTCACTGGACATAATGAGGAAAGTGGAAGAGCAGTTTTCTTTATCTGTTCCAAATAACTAACATATTTCTAAAGAAGAGATTTTCTGCTTTTTCTTTTTAAAGACACGTATTATCTTGTGTAAAGTGAATATTTATCATATTCACATGTATTTTTTATTATTTTTATGCTTAATCAGTTTGCTAGGGTGAGATATAACTTCTGCGATATATTCTATCTTAATTAAGTAGCAATATAATATAACCTTAAATTAGAAAGTCCTAGACCTCCTCGAAATCCAGAGTTAATAAAATGAGATCTATACCATCTCATTTTATTAATCCTGGACTTCTTATTTCCATTACAAAACGTATTAATCACAACTTGCCATTCCTTTAGTTCTTCACGAATTTTTATCGGTAATATCATGAATAAAAAAATAAATTTTAGGTGATAGCCTCATTTTACATACTGTGCTTTGGCCAAACCATCACAATCCAATTTTCTTTAAATCTTCAAATTTATTGATGAATGCTTGTTCAATACTCTAAAATTCTGTTCTTTCAAAATTTACAAGTTACTTGGAATATTTATATCTATATGCTTAATAGTCCTTCCAAAATTAATCCTCAGATCTTTTCACTTTTTTCTTTCCTTTCTATTATAATTAAAAAATCATTTATCTGTAAATCAACATACCAATTTATCTGTTAACTAGATATCTCATATTATTATTATTATTATTATTATTATTATTATTATTATTATTATTATTATTATTATTATTATTATTATTATTATTATTATTATTATTATTATTATTATTATTATTATTATTATTATTATACTTCTATGCCACCCTACTCAGTAAAAAACGACTCAGGGCAGCTCACAGAAGCCATCAATATCAAAGTTACAATAGAGCAGTATTTCCCAAATGCTGGTGTTTGGACTTCAATTCCCAGAAGCTTAAGTCAATTCCCCAAAGCACTGATCAGTCAATATACTGGCTTAGGCTTCTGGGAACTGAAGTCCAAACACCAGCATTTGGGAAACACTGCAATAGAGGAAAAAATACAGTGGCATACAATATAACAGAACAACAAGTACAGTAGTTACGATATAATAGATAATAGAACAATACACGATAAATCAATACACAATAAATGAAAGTACCTCATAACTATCAATACACAACATAACTATCCGGGGCACTTTGGACGAAAGTCTGGTAAAGGCAACGACGCAGGTTTCATCAGCTGCCACCTGCCACCACTGAAGTCCATTCCTCTTCCCGGCCGGAGGACGTTAGTCTTATCCTTCTCCAGGCAGGTAGACCCCAGAGTTAGGAAGTGGGAGCTTCCTCCACCATCTGAGTGGCCGCCACCGAGTCTAATCCTCATCCCTCCGGTGATCATGGGGCCAGAGGGTGAACAGGTGGGAACAGGGTCCTGGCTGCAGCTGTTTAGGCTACGCAGCTGTTTCTCTCTCTAGACCTGCTGGCTGAGGGAGCATCTGGAGTGTCCGGTGAGGGTGGTGACAAGATCTTTTATGGCCGCCTGGGCCCCACAGCTGTTTCTCCCTCTTTTAAATGTGATTTTATGCTTTCCATATCCATAGCCTTTAAGAATTTTCAGTTGTTTATAAAGTATTATCAGTGAATAAATTTACCGTAAAACCTTACATGATCTCCCCCCCCCCCCAATATAACAAAAATCCCTATGGAAAAAATCGTATAACAAAAATCCTTATGGAAAAAAATCATATACAGTAATGAAAAAAAAATTCACTAAGCGTTTTTTTCCATTGAAGTCTTCATTATATGATTTGTCCCTGTAGGGATGTTGTATCGCATAGCAAAAAATTTCATTATACAATTTCCCCATAGGATGTGCTCTTTTCTCATAGCAAAAATTTTCGTTATGCAAGGTGCCATTTTTTTCAAAACCTTTTCATTGTGCACTTTTTTTTTGCTATAGGGGACATTTGTTATACAAGGTTCCATTGTATCTTTACTCTTAATATGTCACTGTGACTTATGTCTTATATTCATCTATTTTGTTATGTTTTTACGCTATTGGAAACTGCATAGAGTGGGAACAATTCCCAGATGTTTGATATAGAAATACATTTAATAAATAAATAAAATACAGTCTCACTCACACACAATATGGTTGTTATTCAAAATGGTTCGACTAATAACAGGGAATTTTGTCGGTTGTAAAAAGCTACAATGTTACTGTTCTGTTAAGCTGGCCAATTATTGTGTGCCTCTGTACCTGATGTGTATAAATTGATGCCATGAGGTCTCACTCTTATGTCTGATGAAGTGGACTTGGCCCACGAAAGCTCACATTTAAATACAGGAGTTAGTACTGTATTTAATGTGCCACAGCATTTTTTGTCTTTTTTTCTGTTTTGTTTACTCTCAAATACTGTATGCTTTCACAGACTAACACGGCTACCACTTCAAATATCTCATACACAAATTATTCTAATTGCTCACTCAGCCATTCATTTTGGGGCAATTGGGGGAGGGGAATCCATGATGTTCTGGAAAAGAAACTGGCTACTACACGTTGCTTGTGTTTTTGGTATCTTGAGCTGTGTTTGTGTGCTGAACTTTCATGTGAAGTTATGATTCCTTGATGCCTCTTTACTCTGAAATATTTTCTGGCCATTATTTATACCTTCACCTGTCCTCCAAATTGTAAACAATTCTTTCTACAGGGACCGGAGCTCTAGCAGACTGTAAACATCAAGTACTGTATTTGATGAAACAGAGCCATACAATGCAAAGGCCCCAAAGCAGCAGGATATCACCCAAAAGGTGTGCTATATGACTTGCTAACAATTGTCTTCATGTGCACATGTTGTAACATAACCAAGATCAACTGTCAAGGAATGCTATTGTGACCTTGCTCAGTGGGAACTAGCTAACTGTTTTGCATAGACTACCGGTATAGAGTGAACAGTTATTCATCCATTAACTTTTAAATGCACTTTCATTTTTTTAATAAAATAGACTGTACATGTCAAATTTCCAACTTTGACATATTCACTTCCATTTCTCCTTTCTAATCCTGTCCATGCTTTCTCAGACAGTTAAGGGGCCCAGATTGGTGGTCCCCCCCCCCCACTTATGGCTGCCATAAATGCATCCATGGCTGATTCCAGCAGTGGTGGTAGGGATGAAGCGAGAGTATGGGCTGGATTATTTGGCACCACAGGCCATAAATTGCCTACCCCTGTTCTAATCCCTATCTCTCTCTCTCTCCTTGCATTTTTTCCATCTGATATAATTGACCAATCCAGCAGCTGTTTTTCCAATTTTGCTCTCTCTTATTCCCACTGATGGTCCTCCATCAGGCCCCATTCATGGAGACAATTTAGGCCTTCCTCCAATGATGTGAGCCTGTGGATTATCCCAATATAAAAATACTCTCAGAAAAACTGCATACCTCCATAAACACTTATGCCATTTTTTTTCCCACAAGGAATTCGTGTTTCTTCTCCAAACCACTGTTTGATAGCAAAGGTCAGCATACACCTTCACCAAATTTTTCTCTGACTTGTTTCATAAGCATTTATTTCTTATAGAAATTTGCAAAGCGAACCACAAGATCTTGGGGGCAGAGACCATTCTTCATCTATATTTCAATCCCACTCTATTTTCTCCAAATTTCTTGTTCACGTCCATGTTGGGGGCAGGGGAGATACACATTGCAAAACTTTGTCTCCCACTCTGAGACTGTTTTCAGCCCTGCTGTCTGCGAAGTCACGTACAGTAGTTTAAGATTTTTCCTCCATCCTCTGTCCTCCAGAACATTTTTTATTTTAGTAAATTTAAATTCATGCAAGCATAGCTGTCAAGTGTTTGCTCTAAACCGTCTACTAATCTGCTTAACTTCTGTGCCCAGAGTTTTTTTCATCCGTATTTTGAGATAAAGCTTTATAAATCGCTGTCTTAATTTCAGTCACAGTCTTTCCAATTTCTGCTCTTCTTTAATTTCCTGAGTATTCTGCTGCATCAAATTATTTCATGAAGTAATGCAGCATTTTCTGTAGCCACCTTCAGTTTAGGAATAGCTCCTTGCTACTCATTCTGAAATGACTCTTCAATAGCAGAGCATACAATTCCTGGTTTTATTAGTAGCATTGTTATCTTTTCCCCCTTCACCTGGAAGTTCAAAAAGTTTCAACCCCTCTTATTTCTTATCTGCCTTTGTGTACTTTACACTTACTTCTAATTCACTAGATTCACCAGACACTTCAGCTGTTTCAACTTTCTATAACCCTAATGAAGTTTACTTTATTTTTTAAATTTAATTATATTAATTAAAATACAGAAAAAGACCAAAGAAATCACAACAACCACAAAAATAAACACCTAAACAAAAATACACTATACAGTACCTTCTATATGCACCCACCACCATGGGACTTATAAACTTTCTCCATTAAATTATTATTATTATTATTATTATTATTATTATTATTATTATTATTATTATTATTATTATTATTATTATTATTATTATTAATGTAGTATTATGTGTATTATTTATGAAGTATTTTTGAAGTGTTTTATAATGACTTGAACTGTGATTGGGGATGTTTTAAAATGCCTTTGAAATGTTTTTTCTTGTGATGCAATATCTTGTAACTGTGATATATATATTTTTGTTATTGTATACTTTGTATCTTTGTTAGCCGCCCAGAGTTGCTTGGCGAGTAGGGCGGCATACAAGTCTAACAATAATAATAATAATAATTCTCAATATCATTAAATTTTTATATTCACCCCGATTCCAAAAAGATAATACTGTACATCTTCTGTTTTTTCCTCCTTTCTCTTTCACAAATGCATAATAATAATAAAAAAACACTCCCCACATCTCTTTATAATCAGTGTTGTTGTCGTCGTTGTTGTTTTGCTAATCCCTTTTCTATCTTTCACTCACATGTTAATTTATCATTAATCCATATCTTTTTATACCAATCTTCCAATGTAAATTCCCAATCTACTTTCCAGTTTTAATCACAGCTCCCCCAGTGGCTTAGTGGTTAAGACACTGAGCTTGGAGCATGGAAGGTTGGGTTTAGATGCCCAAGGGCTGCACTTGGGGACATGAAAGGAGCCTTATTCAGGCGTCCCCTGAACCTTTTTTCCAGCAAAAAAAAATTCCTTTCAACCCAGAGTAATCTCTAACATGAAATTATTGGTTTTTTAAAATCAATATTCAATCTCAGTGCTGTTATGAATATAACAACAATCTCTTTTTCCATTCTAGCTGCATATTTCCAAATCCCATTAATAATGCTATTTTAGGACAAATCTTCAATTTTATAGACATTAATGTTTCATTGATTTCTTTTTAAAAAGCCATTTTCTTCACATTCCAACTTCTTTTTTACATCTCCAGCATTCTTTTGAATATTCTGAATCATAATAACTTAAATGTACTGGAGTCATATACCATCTCCATGTTGTTTTGTAACAATTTTCTTTAATTCAAACTGACACATTTTTCATAATTCTCTGTTTCCATCTAACTCATTCTTCCTCTTTAATATTACCTCCTAAAACTATTCCCCAACTTATTCTTAAAGCTTATTCAGCTTCATATTTGTATATTTAACTTACTAAACCCTTTGTTGTAATTTCTACCCTTTGTTGTAATTTCTTTCTGTTCCATCAGTATTATCAAGTCTTCACATTTTGTGAATCATTTTCAGCTACCATGTTGTTTTAACTAATCTTCAGTCCATTTCTCCAATTGTAATGTACCGGTATTTAAATCAAGATACTTTAACTTTCTCACATATCCTTTTTATATGATCCTTATTTGACACCTTGCTTAGCCAATCCTTCAATCTTATTACACCAGCACTTTCTAATTATTTTATTAATACTTCTTAAAGATTGTGTGGATATTTTTTAAAATCTGTTATATGGGTCAGTGGTGACATTCCTGGGCTAAATTTACTTATTTTATTTATTAATTACATTTATATATCTCCCTCATCAAGAGACTCAGGGTGGCTTACAAAATACTAAAACACAATTAAAAACACAGTAGTTACACTAACAAGGCGAGCTTCTTAACCACTGAATTACTGCAGCCCCTTTGCAGTCCCTTTGCAGTTTCCGGGACAGTCCCGGCAACATCTCACCTCTGTTGATCACACACACACCCCGGTCCCTGCATTGCACTTTTGCTGGAAAAGTGAGGCTCCGCCAGCCTTGCATTTGCACTAATAATTTTTAGGAAATTTTAGTTGTAACTAAGACATTTAGTTATAACTAGTTTTGACCAGTCAGAACTAGTTTTGACTAGTCAAAACCCATTTTACCTGGAAACTGGTTTCAACTGGAACTTTTTCCTTGATAGGAAATTCTAGTTTTAATTCTAGTTTTAGTTAGAACTAGTTTTGACTAGTGAAAAACAGTTTTCACTAGAAATGGATCTTTCATCGTCAGTTAATTCTAGTTCTCACAAACGCAGTTAGTCGGAACTAGTTTTAACTGAAAAGTAGTTTTAACTGTAATATATATACCATCCAGTTTAGATGATTCAATATCTCCCCAAATCAAATTATTTGCTACTATAATATTAAAAACCATCATAATCTGATTGGCTATATAAAAGTTGTTTTAAATTTGGTATTCCTAAACTTCCTTCTTTCCAAGATACATACTGCAGGTATTTTTTATTTATTCTCGGTCTTTTATTTATAATTATTTGCCACTGTTTTAGTTCTCCTTCTGTTAATTTGATTAGTAATATCCAAACCGAAATAAAATATTTAGAGTAATATTTTCATTTTTCACAGGGCTATCCTCTCAAACCATGATGATCTTGATTTTAATACCTTTCCAAAGTTTCCTTTATTTCATATTTTACCTTATCAGTTCATTATTTTAGAAGCATACTTTAAATCTGTCAAAGTTTGGTAGATGAAGTAGATATTCCATGCTTCAAATCCTTTCATTTCGTTCCCTTTCCCTGTTGTTCGAGTATTCAAGCTACTACTGAAGTTTCTCACAGAAATAAAAAGCTAATTCATAAAATCCCCACCTCTTACTTAATAATTGATGTAAAGTAGTGCTCTTCCTCTTTTCAGACCATAGAAGGAACTCACATTTTTAGATCAAGGAATGTTAATGATTTTTCTAAACACTGGGGAATAGAAGATCTTCAATTCCAACTCTTATCCTTGCTGAAGCCAGAAACAGAAGGCTTATGTTCACTATCTTTTCAGAGGTTTCTTCGAAGAAATAGCAGGATATTTTAAATAGAATGTTTGCTTAAAGCAGTCAAGTAAATGACCCTGACCTCCCATGAATATTATTTTACTAAGAAAATACTCTCAACAAGCGGTGGGATGTTTAGTTCTAAGACATCACTCATCATTCCAGCTGGGGGAAAAGTGGTTCAATGGAAGAAATCAATACTTTGAATGTTATCTTTGCCCCTTCTATAGGCAGAAAAGCTGCTGCCTTAGCTTTAATCCTGTTTTTACTTCCAACCTGGGGAAGTATCTTGTATGGTGAGTATTGTACTTACAGAAAGGCAATTTGATGAAGTGCTATGAATTTAGAAGCACAGTTTGTACTTGGTCACTTTTCTGATTCCCAATAAAGCTTCAGGTTGTAAACGCGATGAATGAGACATCTGTTGGGTTGATACTTTGATACAAGTGCACCCAGTTCAGATTCTCTGGATTAAAATAGCAGCTAAGTACAAATTGCGTTTGAAAACACACACATGAAGTACACTTAGGAAATGATTACAAATATGCAAGAACTATGTATGTACATGCACACCAGTGGGGCAACACAGTTCATAAAAAAACATGCCCATTTTGGAATGTATTCATCAGAAATATGCATGCTTTCCCAATGTGATGTAAACCAAAATAAAAGACAGTGTTGAGGTGAAATTCAGAGAACAGATAAGCTTGGGTTATGAGAACTTCATCTATTTCCTAGTTTAACGTCAGTTTGAGTCTTTGCCTTTCTGGAAGATATCACAGGTCCATCCAATCCAACATTTTGTTTGTAGTCACACTTCTAAGCATTTTACCTCTAAATACATATCACAGCGCAGGAAAAGGTGTCAAAAACAACAAACAAAACTATTCATTTGTAGAGGAAAGATTACAGTGCTTGATGACATGTAGATTGTACAACAGGTAAGAAGAGACACATTAGAGCATTGGTGTCCAAACTAAGGCCCGGGAGCTGGGTGCAGCCCCTGATGCCAACTGATCTGGCCCACGAAGCCCTTGTTGCTCCTGGAAGCAGAAGTAAAACGCGCCCATATGGGCGCGTTTTACTTCCGCTTCCAGGAGCAATGAGGGTTTTGCGGGCTGGATTAATTGGCGTCAGAGGCCGCACCTGGCCCCCAGGCCTTAGTGACTGGCTTCCTGAACCACATGATCGGCCCATGGCCCAAAAAGTTTGGGCACCTCTGCATTAGAGATATATAAAATGAAGTATGGTGGATAAGAATGTATCACTATCTAAGTGGCTGAAGAAATCTCAGAACCACTGCCTATTTTCCTGAAGTCACAGAGGACGGATGAAGTGCCAGACAATTGGAGGAGGGCTAATGTTTTCCCTATCTTCAAAAAGGGCAAAAAGGAAGAACTGGGGAATTACAGAACAGACCAGTCCACCTGACATTAATCCCAAGGAAAATTCTGGAGCAGATTATAAAGCAGTAACTTTGCAAACAACTAGAAAACAATGCAGTAATACGTAGAAGCAAACAAATCATGACAGACTAATCTGATTTCATTTTTGATCACATAACTTTAATTGTATACAGTAGGAATTTATTATTATTATTATTATTATTATTATTATTATTATTATTATTATTATTATTATTATTATTATTATTATTATTATTATTATTATTATTATTATTATTATTTCGATTTATATGCTGTTGATGTAATATACCTTGACTTCAGAAAAGCCTTTGACAATGTGCCACATGATATTCTGATTAGCAAGGTACCTGGGTGTGGCCTGGATAGTGTCAGTTAGATATACAGTTGGTTACAGAATCATCCTCAGAAAGTTCTTATTAATGGCTCCTTCACACACTGGGAGTGGGTAACAAGTGGAGTACCACAACTCTTCAACATTTTTATTAACAGGGACAAGTGCAAAGTTTTACACCTAGGGAACAAAAACCAGATGTACAGTTACAAGATGGAGGGTACTTGGCTTAGTAATACAGTTGTACCTCGCTTAAAGTGCATAATGCGTTCAACAGGATTGCTCTTTAAGCGAGTTTGCTCTTTAAGCAAAACACCATTGTAAATGACCAATTGTGGGGGGGATTGCAAACCCTGATTCATTTGTTAAGCGAGCTTTTGGTTGGTTTTATTTGTTAAGCGAAGCGAACATTCAGAGAAAATTCTGTTCTTTAAGCGAATTACTCTTTAAGCGAGGCACTCTTTATGCGAGGTTTGACTGTACTACAACTGAGAAGGATCTTGGAATAGTTGTAGATCACAGGCTAAATATGAGTCAACAGTGCAATGTAGCTATTTAAAAGGCCAACACTGTTTTAGGCTGAATTAACAGAATTATAGTCTCAAAAACCCATAAGGGTTTTTCCCCCTCTATGCAGCACTACTTAGACCAAATCTAGAGTACTGTGTCCAGTTCTGGGCACCACACTTTAAGAAAGATTCCATCATGGCCAGCAGAGTCTCTGCAGCCTCAAATCAAGGTTGAGAGGTCATCCATATGTGTGTGGGGTCCAGAGACAGGCTGGGGATTGGGCTAGTGTACCAAGCTTCCCATGACCTGGCCCAATCCATGGTGGGGCTGACTGACTTTATCTCTGCAATGGTGTTGATGTCCCTCAAACTGGTCATGTTGGGGGACTTCAACATCCACACGTAGGGGAGTCTGGCTGGGGTGGCCTCAGAATTCATGGATTCCATGATATCCATGGGCCTGTCTCAGCATGATAGATTTAGCTTAAAAAATTGAGATAGTAAGAGAGAAGCATTCCTCATATCTCTCTCTCTCTCTCTCTCTCTTTCTCTCTCTCTCTCTCTCTCTCTCTCTCACACACACACACACACACACACTTACTTCTTGGGAAGAAAGGGAATTTGACTTCTCTCCAAGAAAATGTTAAGAGAAAAAAATGCAAGGAAGAAAAAAAATGTCATCAGCATTTCTAACAAATATTAATCTAAATTCAAGGAAGGTCAGCAGAAGCCAGAATGGGTAAAGAACAGTCTTTTTGTTGTTCAGTCGCACAGTCGATTCCGACCCTCTGCGACCCCATGGACCACTGTCCTCAAGGCACTCCTGTCCTACACTATCCCCCTCAACTCGCTCAGCTCTGTGCCCATTATCTCCACAATACCATCTAGCCATCTCATCTTGGGCCGTCCCCTTCCTCTTTTGCCCTCGACCCTTCCAAGCATCAAGGCTTTCTCAAGTGAATCCTCTCTTCTCATTTGATGTCCAAAGTACTTTAGCTTCATCTTTATTATTTGACCTTCTAAGGAGCAGTCAGGTTTGATTTCTTCTAAGATTGACCTATTTGTTCTCCTCGCTGTCCAGGGTACTCTCAAAACTCTCCTCCAACACCACATCTCAAAGGCATCTATTCTTCTGCACTCAGCTTTCCTAATGGTCCAGCTCTCACAACCATACATTGCCACAGGGAATACCATTGCTTTGACTATGCGAATTTTTGTTTTCAATGTGATGTCTCTACTTTTCACTATGCTCCCCAGGTTTCTCATCACTTGCCTCCCGAGAATCAGTCGCCTTTTTATTTCATGGCTGCAATCACCATCTGCAGTGAGCTTTGATCCTAGGAAAGTAAAATCTGTAACTGCCTCTACTTCTTCCCCATCTATTTTCCAGGGACTGATAGGGCCTGTTGCCATGATCTTGGTTTTCTTGATATTTAGTCTCAAGCCAGCTTTTTCACTCTCTTCTTTTAACCTAATCAGGAGCTTCTTTAGGTCCTCCTCACTTTCCGCCATTAGGGTGGTATCATCTGCATATCTCAAGTTGTTGAACAGTCTAGTAACTTCAAAATACCCTCCCTCTGTAACTACCTCTCATGTAAAGGGACTGTATCTCCAGTGTAAGTATTGATACACTCATTTACCTATAACAGGTTCAAAACTAAGAGTGCCCCTGGGAAGAAAGGAGGCAGAGAAAGGATTAAAGAGAACTGTTATAAAACAATAAGGGAGATGGTACTTAACATCAGTAAAAATGAATTGTTATAACTCAAAATACTCTGCAATCTGTCGGAGATTAACCAAGAGATTGTCACTTGATGATGGGAGTTTGCAGTGATTCGGAAATTATGGGAAATGTTTTTTGATGAAATGAATGAGATTTTATCTATGAAATTAGATATGAGTCTAAGAATAGCACTGCTATCCAACTTTGGAGATCTATAGCTGAAGTGACAAAAAAGAAGAAGAAATAAATTAATAATGATTTAGTAGCTGCAGCAAAAATAATTATAGCCAAAAATTGGAAAACAACTTCTCTGGGCCTTTTTGGTAATGGTTTAAATAAGGGGTGGCCAAACTACAGCCCGTGAGCTAGACCCAGCCTGCGGCACCATTTCATGTGGTCCACCGATGCCCTCACTGCTACCGGAAGCAGAAGCAGGCATGTTTACAACAGCCGTAAAATGTGCCTGCACCCGCCATAAACACTGCTATAAATGCACCCACAGCTGGGCATTTACAACAGCCACGGATGCATTTTATGGCAGCGTTTACAGCAGGAGGAACCACGTGACCGGCCCGCTCAACCACATGACCCGCCGGTGGTGTGAAAAGTTTGGGAACCTCTGGTTTAAATGGAATTTTGGAAGTTTTCTACGGAGAACAGACAATGCTAGGCTTTTGCTTCCTGCCTAGAATGGCAGCAGTACTTTTATGATCAATTACTTACATCCTTAAGCATAAATAAATTTACACAGTACTTCTTGTCCTTTCCCAAACTATATTTACCCTGTGTTGATCAAGAAGCTGAAGGATACAATGCTACTATAAGTGTTATGCAATCTTGTCACAGACTCTTCAAGGTGAAGACGTACCCTTCTATAGACAAAGTGATTCTGGACTAAAGCCTAAAACCCTTAAAACACATTATACAACCTGCAATTAGAGCCCCGTTCATGCATTTACCGGTATGTTTGAAGTGAGTTGAAGTAAAAGCTCCAATCCTCTGGAGCTGCTCTTCACTCTTCCATTCTGGACCTTCCAAGGTTTGAAAGAGAGCCTGAAGCACATCCAGGGGAATATATATGAATGGAAATCAGAAACCTATATCAGGCAGAACTGCCAATGGTGTGGAGTTCTGTAGTCACGTGATTATAGCTAAATTTCAGGGCTTTCACACCAACACTCCAGGATTCAGAGCTGGCACGCAGATCGCTGCTCCCTCTCCTCACATACAAAATAAATGTTTGAATAGAGCTTAACTGTACTTACCTATGTACAGATAAGAAATCTGTATGTTCACAACATATACTTGATGAACATTATGTGTGAAGAGCTGTACAAGAGGGTACAGATTAGCAGTCTATGTATACATGTACAGAGATGATACCTTTTGTTGAATTTAATGTGTAAACAATCCTGAAAAGAGGCCACACAGGAGAGGCTTAACAATTTCACAGTTAAATGATAAATAACAATATCTCCTAATTTCCTCTTTCACCTTCAATAGGAAGAGTTCGCAAGAGTCAGTGAAAAAGGTTGTGCAATATTTCCTTTTTTAAAAATTATTTACAGTAATCTTTGTGTTATAGTGCAGAGAGGGAGATAACAGGCAAATGAACAGAGGTCTGCCCAAACCTTTTCTCTGGGCAGCAGCATCCTGGTTGTGTCAAAACAAATCCAAGATAGGAATTATTATCTTATAAACCCAGGATACTTTTCTGGTGGACAGGCCAGTATTTCTCTGCCTGCTGAAGGCCATTTCTTTTCTCAGAAGCGGCAAAATTCAAATTAGGTGCCACCATGGGAGGGGGCTGGGGTCTTCCTCACCAGAGGTCTTCTTTTATTTGTTTCTAATCTCTGTTGAAGAGGAAGGGAAAGATAAAGAGAGGGCTACTTACTGTAACAGGGCTTATTTTCCTTTAATTGTCTTATTTTCTTCAAGATAAAAATGGCAGTACTAAAGGACCCTTTTCCAGATACTCTAATGTACATGTTTAATACTAAATTTAGTTAGATCCTGGGGGGCTGCAATGCTCCTCCAGTTGCTTAGTGGCACTTGAGGACATGAAAAGAGCCTCACTTGGGTGTCCCCTAAAAATCCTTTCAACCCAGAGTAATCTCTGACATGAACAAGCAAGGAGACTATAGTGGCTTGGTGCTTAAGACGCTGAACTTGATGGCTGGAAGGTCGGCAGGTCAGCAGTTCAAGTGCCGGACAATGGAGTGAGCTCCTGTTGTCTGTCCCAGCTCCTGCCAACCTAGCAGTTCAAAAGCAAGAAATTACAAGTAGATAAATAGTTGCTACTTTGGTGGGAAGGTAAACAGTGTTCCATGCACTTCTGTGTCTAGGCATGTTCACAGAAACATCTGCAAATGCAGACAGCACTGGCTCTTTGGCTACAAAAAGAGATGAGCACTAAACCCTAGAGTAGGATATGACTGGCTTTTAAGCAAGGGTGACCTTTACCTTAATTATATCCTTGGCAGATCACAGCCTGAAGATCCATGTTTTTCTTTCAGACCAAACATAATAAACCCATCTAAAAATTTACATCTTCAGTTTCTTTAACTCACTTCTATCTTTACATTCACCTGCACCTCAATTCCAGTTTGGAAGTACAGTATAGGAAAAATATGACTCCCCTGTTGGAGTCCAGCTCCGTCGGGTAGTGCAGGAAGAAGGGGAGACTGCGCAGTCTGATATCTGAGGCTTTACATCAATCTAGTCCTGACCCTGAGGACAGAACTGCGACTGACTGACTGACTGCCCCTTAGCCAGTCACCTTTTATTGATAACCCAATTGTCATATCACATGATGCAGTACGTAAGCAAAAAGTACATTGGCAATGCAGTACGTAAGCAAAAAGTACATTGGCAAGCACCCAATCATCTTACATCATGATTTCCCTATATGGTTTAGCCGTTCTGCCTTTCGTTCCTTTACGCAAGCGATAGATTGACATATGCTAGTTATAGAATAACAGGAAATGCGCAGTTAATAACCTTTTGGTACAGTCATATAACAGGGTTCATATGAGTATGCATGGAACTTTCCGTTATCTTGTATGCGTAACTTATTATCTCGAGCAAAGCTGGACTTCGCCTGTCCCCTGTCATAGCACATCTACTGAGGCATCTAAGGTCCGGCAGAGGACAAAGCTATTCATTAACTAATACATGGCAGTGAGTGAAGTTCAGGTAATGTTTGCTATGCTTGGCGTAGCTAAGTGTATACATAATCAGCAATTGTAAGATCCCATGCTTCTAGGGGATCTCCACATCTCAACTCTTTTTATTTAATACTTTGAGTGAGATCGCGCCACCTGTATACAGTCCCTTGCCTTAGGTACACCTCGTCTTCAAAGTCAGAGTCCACAGCAAGTGGTATAGTCTCGTACTCTGGCTCAACAAGTGGTATAGACTGGTACTCTGACTCCTCTGCAAGTGAAGGAGGCTGGTACTGTAGCTGATAAATCTGCCGTCTGGTCAGTCCTTCAGACTGACGGGGCAGGCAATGGCCTGGCCTGCAGATAGCCATGAGGCTGGGGGCACATTGGAGGAGACAGCAGATCAAAATGCATAAGACGAGAAATGCAACTGCACTTATACACATAGTTCTAAGCCAACCTAAGTCTGGAAACCAGGACCACAATGCCTTCCACCAAGAGGGAAGGGGATCCTGTTGAATGTGTTTAACTATATCCTGCAATGCATCCAGCTGGTTTTGAATCTTGTTGGAATTGTCCGTCAAATTAAAACAACACATATTGCGCACACTTTCACAACCCTGATGGTGCAGTAGAAGCAAATAATCGATTGCCGCACGGTTGTCAAGAACCGCGTGTCGTAGTTCGATCTGTTCCCGGTTAAGCAAGCTAATAGCTTTTGATGTGTGATTAATAGCCTTTACAAAAGCACAGGCAAGTTTCCCCATTTGTTTGCTATTCCCCACTGCCAGCCCCGGGACCCCGAAAAGACTGACCCCAAGCGCCACTGCTTCCGCAACAGACTGGAGGCTAACGTCACTGTCACAATCTGCTGGGAGCATTAGATTCGGGATGTCCCGTCGCTTACGGGAGGGGCCGGGATTAGCCACAGACGACTCAAGAACAGAGCGTTTGGGCAACACTGCAGTCAGGCGGCTAAGGCAGCAGGTGACGTCGGACAGATTAGCGGGAATATAATTAAAGGTTCGGTCGCCGCACGACCAAAACCATCCGGTCGGCAAGAGAATGTGAGCCTTGTTGTAAGACACCATTTCGGTCCCATTGGCCGAACACTGGAAATCGTCTGAGTTGATTCTGGAGCATCTGGGCTGGTTACAATTAACAATTCTAGCACATTTTGTGGTATTACCGGCCGCTGTGAGTGGAGTGTATAATGAGACCGCGTCTACCGGGAGCTTTTGGACTGCTCGACCCCATTTGGAGCTAGAACGATAGGGTGTGGCTGAGTTAAACCCAAAAAGAGGTGGCCCCTCCCCGGGAGATTGAGCATCGGGAGTATAACATACAGGAAGCAAACATGTACTGAGCAAATGATAAGAATGTATACTGTCCTTTAAGCAGAAGTCTGTTTGGTTGATGGCTTTGGCGAGACGATACCAGATGTTGTAGTCAAGGCGTTGAGACAGGTTATCTGCAAAAAGAGTCTCATCGGAAAAGTTCTCTGTAGTATTAACAGCGGCCTTGAGGTGCACGCTTGCCATTAGTCGTCGTCCGAGGGCGCTGGAAAGGTTTATGCAGAGTGCCCTGATCGGCCCGGACCTCGAGTTACCAGGGGATTTAAGCCGTACGATGAGTTCTTCACGAGAGCACCCAGTACTCTGGTTGCGGTACTCGACCTTTCCGATGTTGGACCAGCGGATACGCGTGATCACCGGTATATGCCGAGGGCATTGGCAGAGATGATTAAGGTACCACACGGCCTGGGGTTGACTCTCAATCATGCTCAGGCAAAGGCAGCCGAAGAACAGCATCATCATCCACGGTCTTCCCTGCCGATCCAGCTCGGTATGGACGGACACAGCGCGCCGGAACCCAGATGACGCCATCGTCGCAGGCAACAGCTGCGTAGCCACGCCCCCAAGAGAGAAGAGGAACCGGTCCCTTCCAAGCCGGATCGGGTAGTTGTCTATAGGTGACCAGTGGCCGAGCCAGATGCTCTTCTCTCCTGAAATGCAAGTCAACAGGAGGGTGCGCCCTATTGTGAGGAATAAACAGAAAGTTAAGAGAGAATAACACTTTAGCTACAACCATGGGGACTTCCGCTGCAGGGACCCTGGAGTCGGCAAGCTGTTTGGTAAGAAGCGTTTTAAAAGTCAGATGAGCTCTTTCAACGATGGCCTGTCCTGTTGAGTTGTACGGTATGCCTTGTTTATGCTTAACATTCCACTGTTTACAAAAATCTTTGAATGAGCTTGAGCAATAGGCTGGGCCATTGTCCGTTTTTATGGCCTGCGGCCTTCCCATGACCGCAAATGTCCGGATGCAGTGCTGGATAACATGTTTGGCTGTTTCCCCCCGCATTGGCGTAGCCCAGATAAACCCTGAGAAGGTGTCCACACAAACATGTAGTTTGGGGAGGGGGGAAAGCAGGGGTACTTGCGTGACATCCATTTGCCACAGCTGGTTGGCTTCCGTCCCTCGAGGGTTGACGGCGTCGAAGGGGAAATGTATTGGGGACCTCGTGCAGGAGGGGCAGCTGGAAATAATATCCCGAGCCTGAGACATAGGAATAGAAAATTGTTTATGTAGATTTTTCGCGGATTGGTGAAAGGCCTGATGACTGGCCACAGGGTCATCAAATAATGGAAAGGACTCCTTATTTGTCTTTAGTGCAGCATCTGCCCTGGCATTCCCTTCCACTAGGTAGCCAGGGAGATTAGAATGTGAGCGAAGGTGGGCAACAAAAAACCTGGCGCGGCGAGACACCAATGCTGTCTGGAGCTGCTGGAACAGTGTAAATAAGGCTGAGTCCAAGGAGGGGGACAGATAGGCATCAGAGAGGGTAAAAAGCAGGCGATATACATACTGCGTATCCACAATTAAATTGAATGGTGTTTCCGGGAAGGTATGGAAGGCAAGTATGACTGCAGCCAATTCCGACCTTTGTGCAGAGGTTTGGTCATCCGTAAAAAGAACCTTCCATTCACCCCCTACCTCCTGCCAGGTCAGAACACCGCGCTCTGGAGACCCATCTGTGAATAAAGTGAGAGCGTTATGCAAGGGTATGGTGGACAAAGCTGTGGAGAGAGTATAAGAGATTTGCTTCAGTAGAGTAATCCTCTTGTCTTTCGGTGGGTTGTGGCGGATGGGGCCCTGGAAGTCCGCCATGGCGACCTGAAAGGCTTCCGAATGTTGGTACAGGGCTACAACCTGCTCTTGAGAGAAAGGAAGGCAAAGATAGTCAATGTCAAACCCTGTAAGTTGTACTGCCCTACCCCTGCATTTCAAAAGTAAGTCTGATACTGCCTCCGGGAATGAGTAAATATTTTTGTGAGGGGTATGCGACAGGTGAAGCCACTCTACAATGGCGATACGCTGTTTGTCCTGTGGAACAAAGAGGACAGCCGTTGGGACCTTTGGGGTGGCTAAAATGGCACAGGCTAGACTGTGTACTCCTGGAGGCATCCGGTCGACGGAGACTTGACGTAAGCGGTCGTTGATAAGGCTTATAGTTGCTTTCATCTCTGGAGTGCAGGGGATGACATCCGCGGGTGCCGTACAACCCACCAAGGCTGAAAACAAAGGTGACAGATCTGCAGTACTAAGTGCCAAAAAAGGTCTAGCCCAGTTAATGTTTCCTAGAAGTTGTTGTAACTGCACCAGGGTGAATTTTTCTGGGGTTTTCAGGACTGGCATGACCGGAATAGACGCCGTAGTTGACAATTTATGTCCCAGGTATTTGTATGGTGGCATACATTGAACCTTTTCCGGGGCAATTATGAGCCCATATGTTTGTAAGATGGTGGCCAGGGCCGTAAGGTGGTCGTTGGACAGTTGTTTATCATGCAGAAGGATATCATCCATATAGTGATACGCAGTGATTGAGGGGTATTTTTCCCGAAAGGGCTGGAGTGCCTGGTCCACAAACACCTGGCAAAGCGTGGGGGAGTTGGCCATTCCTTGAGGGAGGACTTTCCAAGCGAAACGCCGCGTGGGGCGATTGTTATTGTACACTGGTAAGGTAAAGGCGAACTTTTCCCGGTCCTGCAGGGCCAAGGGTATGGTGTAAAAGCAATCCTTTAAGTCTATGACCATCACCTGATGATCTCGGGGTATCATGTTGGCGTTAGGGAGACCACATTGCAAGGGACCCATAGGGTAAATCTGTTCATTGACCTTTCGCAGGTCATGCAATAGTCTCCACTTGCCAGACTTCCTTTTGATAACAAATATAGGAGAGTTCCATGGGCTGGTAGTAGGTTCTATATGCCCTGCTTCCAATTGCTCCTGAACTAGGGCCTCCGCCGCGCGGAGCTTTTCTTTCACCAGCGGCCACTGATCCACCCAAACCGGAGGACCCTCCCTCCATTTGAGAGGGAGAGCGTACAGTGGCGCTGCCGGAGAGGCCCTTACTAAAAATTTGTCTGTATGGTGCAGCCTGCCTGAGACAGGATATCCCTCCCCCACAGAGTTATCGGGAGGTTGAGAACAAGCGGGTGAGTGGAAACCACAGTCCCGGAAGCTGACTCAAAGATGATAGGGTGCACACTTTGTCGGGCTGGCTCATATCCTCCCACCCCCAGCACATCATGGGTTGCTCTGGTGGGCCATTGTGGGGGCCAGACTTTGGCCGCGATTACCGTCACGTCCGCACCAGTGTCCACCATTCCCGTGATGGGGCGCCCGCCCATCTGTAATGTCATCTGGGGGCGGTCGGGTGAGACCCTGATGACGGCCATAGCAAGATAGTCCGGCAGGTCATAATCAAGGGGAATGCATTTGTCTGGTATTAGGAAGAGACGTGCCACCTCTTGGCCTTTCAGCAGCTTGGTCGGTGCAGCGACATCAGCTAACAAAACCAGAGGCTCGCCGGGGTCCAGTTCTAATGGGTAAATGCCGGCCATAATGTGAATTGTTGATGGCAAAAGATCCTGTCGCGGCAGTACAAGACCCATCATGAAGGGAGGGAAAGGGCCTTGGCAGGACGTCTCTATGGGCATTGTGGACCAGGGGACTTTGTAGTCTACATCCTCCGCTGTGAAAAGCGGTGAGCCGGTAGGTGGATCGCCCTGCCCTATTGTTTGTCCCGGGCCTGGGCGCGGCCCGGAAACCAGTTTCCCGACTGTTGCTTGTCTTCACCCCCGTTATCCCGACCCGCCGCCGCCGAACGACACTGGTTGGCCCAATGGTACCCTTTGTGGCATAGGGGACATTTCTTGGAGGGGCGGGATTCTTGCTTTGGGGTAGAACGGCACTGGGCTTTAAAATGTCCCTCCTTTCCGCAACCAAAGCACTTTTTTCCTTGAGCCGGATTATTGTGGACCTGCACAGCTGCAGCCAGCAATTGAGCCTTATGGCTGTGGGTGCCTACATTTTGACAAACTCTTAACATGTCGGCTAGATTTGTTTCTGGTCGGGTGTAAATGGCGGTGAGGGCACTTTTGCAGTCCTCGTTGGCGTTTTCGAACGCCAATTGCTTGAGCAACATCTCTCTGGCAGCGGCATTTTCTATTTGTCGGGTTAGTGCCACAATTAGGCGATTTACAAACTCAGTGTACTGCTCTTTCGCCCCCTGACGAATTGCCGCAAACCCAGCTATGGAGGCACTGCCTCGCGCCGGCACCCTGGACCAAGCTTGTACTACTATATCTGCCAGTGTGGTAAGTTGACCATCTGTGAGAGTAATTTGCCGAGTTGTAGCAGCAAACTGGCCCTCGCCCATCAGCATCTCCACTGTCGTCCCAGGGTGGTTCCTTTGATGTAGTAAGGCTAATTCTCGCCACTCCTGGAGGCAGATAAGGGCTTCAGCCGGGGGCAAGAGAGCCCTGATAAGCTGCCGCCAATCCTGGGGTAGAAGTCTATGTACTCTAATTGCTTCTAACATGGCTCGAGTGAACGGTGCCTCCGGCCCGTATTGAGCAACACTGATCTTTAGTTCCTTTAGGATTTTGAAAGCTAAGGACACATATTCATCAGGAGTGCCGGGATCATCTTCAGTGGCGGGCCTACCGCGGACAACTGGGAAGGCCATGGTGCCGGTTCCCGGGCCCTCTAACATAACCTCAGCCAGAACCGAGGAGAACGCCGAATGGCTACGCTCCTTCTCCGGTTTGGTGTTCTGTTGCACGAGGCTAAGCGGCTGTTTGACCGTCTTTAGATCAGGGTACAAGGAGTTACAGTCCGGGGGGTCTGGCGGTTCTCTGGGAGTCGCCCCGTCGTCCTCCGTATATGGCGGTGGCGCAGTAGCGACCACCGTCGTAGCAGCTGGAGGGAGAACCTGTGGCAGTCCAGGGATGGAGGTCTGAGCCAACAGGATGTTCTTCGGGGTGAGACTCTGGAGACACACACGGACTTTACACCAAGTGTGTTGCACTGGGACGGGCACCCTGGGATGGTCCTGGAAGGTTGTCCCTATCTTATCCCATGCTTTTAGGTCCAAAGATCCGTGCTCCGGAAACCAGCAACAAAGATCATTAATAGTCCGGACCAAGTCTTCGACCTCTGCTTGAGTGGCCTTGTGGCCGTTTTTGGTAAGCAAAAAGAGGAGGTCGTTGCAGAACTTTAGTTGCGGAGCAGAGAGGGAATTCCCCATGTCTGCATGTAGTGTGTCCTAAGTGTTCTGACTTGACAGTTCGACTCACCCGGGATTCCGTGTCTGGAATGCGGAAGGAGCGCTCTTGACCGTTCAGGTCGGTGGGCGAGAGAAGCTGTCGTCAGGGAGCGATCACCGCTGTCGTCTGGGAGCGTTTGCCGCTGACTGGAGGGCCTTATTCGGGTCCCTGTTCCGGGCGCCACTTGTTGGAGTCCAGCTCCGTCGGGTAGTGCAGGAAGAAGGGGAGACTGCGCAGTCTGATATCTGAGGCTTTACATCAATCTAGTCCTGACCCTGAGGACAGAACTGCGACTGACTGACTGACTGCCCCTTAGCCAGTCACCTTTTATTGATAACCCAATTGTCATATCACATGATGCAGTACGTAAGCAAAAAGTACATTGGCAATGCAGTACGTAAGCAAAAAGTACATTGGCAAGCACCCAATCATCTTACATCATGATTTCCCTATATGGTTTAGCCGTTCTGCCTTTCGTTCCTTTACGCAAGCGATAGATTGACATATGCTAGTTATAGAATAACAGGAAATGCGCAGTTAATAACCTTTTGGTACAGTCATATAACAGGGTTCATATGAGTATGCATGGAACTTTCCGTTATCTTGTATGCGTAACTTATTATCTCGAGCAAAGCTGGACTTCGCCTGTCCCCTGTCATAGCACATCTACTGAGGCATCTAAGGTCCGGCAGAGGACAAAGCTATTCATTAACTAATACATGGCAGTGAGTGAAGTTCAGGTAATGTTTGCTATGCTTGGCGTAGCTAAGTGTATACATAATCAGCAATTGTAAGATCCCATGCTTCTAGGGGATCTCCACACTCCCCCCCCAAAAAAAAACAAAAAAAAAACCCTATTATGTTCAGGCATCATTAATCCAAAATTACATCGTAAAACAGCCTATTTTACTGCTAATCAGCATTTTTCTTCTGTCCATTGTGCAAGTATTTTATCTTGAACCCTATATTTGCCTAGTAAATGTTCTTTATGTTGAAAGTGAAATATTCAGCTTTCCAAAATACATGGTCACATTAATACTTAAAATGATGCTTACATTCATAAGCATGCTGAATAATTAAAAAACGTGCATCTAGCCGACTTAGCAGCAATAATTTCACATATAACTTTTATTAGGTGCACTTTTATTATTTATTTTGTCTGCGGCAACAATAACGAACAGTAAAATTTAGAAAGAAAATAAGTCAAGAACATGCCAGAATTCACTTTTGATCATGCAAATTCAGTATTGTAAATTATATATTACAAACTGAAGAACAAGAGAACAGTGAACTGCAAATTGAAGGTAAAAAGGGATTGGGTTTCAGCTATGTTGGAACCCCCACCCATCATGATGATGATGGCAATGGTGATGGCAATAGCAATGACGGTTATGGCGGTGGTTACAGTAGCAGCAGCGATGTTGAAAGTGAAATAGAAAGAGTCTCCCTGAAGAGTGGAAAGTACTGTTCATTCCATGGACAAAAGCACACAGCCAATGTTGTACTGTAAACTTGTTGATGAACCAAATGGCCCAACAGTCCTTTTTAGGACACACATGATGATAATTTCTAGAGGGCATCTCTTCATCTAAAGAGGAATTCTTAGTTTTACATTGCTGTGAATGGAAGTGATGTTGTCTGTGTCCAAGAAAAGCACTGATCAGTGTCAACATATGTTCCTGAGACATGTTTAGATGTTAGAAGCATCATGAACAATACAGAAGTGCCATTTTTAAAGAGGAGGTATTATACTCCTATCATCAGTTTATATGGAAGAGGACCAATCCACTGCTAACTCCTTGTCAGGTTTAAGAAGCCAAGGACTGGAAGGAGATATGGTGGCTTAATGGACTACAAGATCCTGGTGGCACAGTGGTTAAACTGCTTTACTGCAGCCAGAACATTATGAGTTCAATCATGACCAGGGCTGAAGGTTGACTCAGCCTTCCATCCTTCCAAGGTTGGTAAAATGAGTACTCAGGGTGTTGGGGCAAAAAGCTAATTAACTTGTGAACCGCCCAGAATGTGCACTGAGCGCTATGGGGTGATATAGAAGTGTAATTGCCATTGCCATTGTCCATGTCATCAGGCATCATAGGCAGAAACCGATCCAACACAACCAGACAAGACAATGCCTTGGATATCAATTATTGATTAACTGCACTAATATTAGAGCCAGGACATCATATTATTGTCAGAAAGTAATGAAAACTTGAAATGATTGCAGATTTAGGTGAAACCAAAAAACAAAACAAAAGCAGGAATGCAGTTGAACATTAAGAAGACTAAAATCCTGATTATAAAAATGTTGCATAACTTTAATGTTGATAACGAAGAAATTGAAATTGTTAAATATTTTGTATATTTTGGTTGAATAATAGTCCAAACGAGAACATAGAAGAAAAAGAATCGAAAGATTAAGACTCAGAAGGGCAGCAACAAAGAAAAAGAAACATTTCTAAATGGTTAGGATATTTTCTTGCTAGAGACTAAGGCCAAGATCATTCATATTAAATAATTTGCCATTACTGTATATAGATGAGAAGTATCTATGGCAAAGAAAGATGGCAGTAAAAACACTGATTCATATGAAATATGGTGTTGAAGGACAGCTTTACAGATATCATGGACCCACCAGAAAGGCATATAACCAGGTTTCTCATCAAATTCAGCTTAAATTATCTCTAGATGCAAAAATTATGAAAATCATAGTTAGGGTACCTTGCAGGAACACAAAACTCTCTGAAAAACCAACAATGCTGGGGAAAGCTGAGGGTAGCAAGAAGGAAGAGCAAATATGAGATGAGGGCAGGCATTCACCCGCACAAATTGCACCAGCAGAACGCCGTTTGCCAATCCTGACCCAGAGAAAGAAATCGGACCACCAAAAGGGGCCAGTCAGAGAAGTATGGGGTATGGCTCAAAGTTAACATAAATAACTGTTGTTTTCTCCACAGCTTCGTGAGTCGTCTTCAGGCTGCACAGCAACCTTCCTGCCCACCCTGAAGTGCATGATGAGAGTTAACTGATCACTTCAGGGCTGGACAGGAATTTTTGGCTCACACCTAGATTGGCCTTTTGTGTGGGTTTTTTCGCCTGTCCCATTATACATGGAAGGGAGTTTGGGTTTTTTGGCCAGGATGGATTTGCTTTAGGTCACCATGGCAGGTAGTGTGGTCCATAAGGTCCACAAAGGGCCCTGGGTTAGGCACTGGACCTCTGAATAAACTATCCCAGGGTGGGGTTTACACCTGGGGACATGGGCTGCCTCTTCCAAGCTGTACACTGGCTGGGTGGTTGACAGCAGAAGGGAGGGGAGTCCAGAGAAGAACTTGGCCCTCCAGTCTCAGGGGAGGGGTACAATGTGCAGAAGGACAACCCAGACCGCATTGTGATGACTTCTGCCAAAGATCCAATTGATTGGAACAGTTGTTTAGTTTTAAATAAAGGTGGTCCTAGTTTTCAACCAGCGCTGGTGTCTGAGTCTTCTTTGGAGTGGAGGGGCAATGACTTAGTAAAGGGGAACACAGCACTTAGTTTCTACATGACCTGAGCAGGGATGTTAATGATCGGACCTTCTGTAAGTCACTCATTTATATGGTTGCTATCAGTCATACACTACTAGATGACAGATAACAAGTTTTGGGATCAGAATCTCTAGCCATTACTCTTTGTACTCTCAATTGTTTATTTTGCCATCCATTCGTTATTCTTCTTGTTTTTCTTCTTTGTGTCACATCTATTGCATTCTAAAAGACTGGCTCCAGTAAGAAATTCACATCTGCTACTTGGCATGAGCACAGAAATTTTTTTCATATTCCTTTCATTTTGAGTTCTTTCAGAAGGTACTTTCATTTCCATATTTATTGCATACTAGCCCTTTTGTTTTACCAGAAAGGGAAAAGTCTTTGGGGGAACTTCCATTCCATCTTTCCCCATTCATGTTTTCCAGCACTTCTAATGCCCCAAGGAACCCTTAAAACAGCAACAAAAAACGGAGAAGCAAGGCAACAGAGAATTATTGGTTCTGAAAGCAGGCAACAGTACATGCAAAATAAAAATCATCATCTGTGCAAAATAATCCCTAACTCACCAATTTAAATACCCACACACACACACACACACACATATTTGTAGAATAGAAAACAACAGTACAGTAATACCCTGGATAACGATTGCATCGGATAACGCTAGAAGCGGATAACTATGCAAGTTTTTTGGAAAAAACATGCATCGGATAACGATTCTGGATAATGATTCTTAGCGTTATACAAGGCAATGGTCTGCGGGTGTGGGGTGGTTTGGGTTTCCTGACCCAGAGAAAGAAATCGGACCACCAGAAGGGGCCAATTGGAGAAGTATGGGGTGTGGCTCAAAGTTAACATAAATAACTGTTGTTTTCTCCACAGCTGTAAAGATGGAATGGAAGTTCCCCCAAAGAACTACCCAATCCACCCCCCACGCACAGCGGTCTCTGCGACTGCAGTAGGGTCGGGGAAAAGCACCTGCCTTTTCCCCGACCCTACTGCAGTCGCAGAGACTTATTGTCTCTTTCCCTCCCTGTATTTAAACTACAGGGAAGGGGGAAAGAGAGAGACGTGATTGGTTCTCTAGAGAACCAATCACATCTCTCTCTTTCCCTCTCCCTGTAGTTTAAATACAGGGAGGGAAAGAAAGACAGAAGCAGTTCTCTCTCTCCCTGTAGTTTAAATACAGGGAGGAAAAAAGACCAATCACGTCTCTCTCTTTCCCCCTTCCCTGTAGTAACTAGTTTAAATACAGGGAGGGAAAGAGACAAGGAATCTCTGCGACTGCGGTAGGGTCGGGGGAAAGGCGCTTTCCCCGACCCTACTGCAGTCGCAGAGCGCTGCGCGTGGGGGGTGGCTTTAAAGGCAGGGAGGTCTCTTTCTTTCCCTGCCTGCCTTTAAAGCGGTTTGTCCCTGAAGTCAGGGCTTTTTTTTTTAGCATTGTTCGATGCATGCATCGGACAACGCTAAAAATCGGATAACGTCATGACTTGTGGAACCAAGTCATAATGTTATCCGAGGTATTACTGTATACATTTTGAATTACTCATTCAACACAACAGAGACCCTCTGGGGCTGGACAGTACAATACTGTAGCGGGGGGGGGGGGCAAAGAAGCAATCTGTCTGCCTGGTCCCACTCATTAAACTAGGGGTGTCCAAACTACGGCTTGTGGGCTGGATCTGGCTGTCAACACCAATTCATCCAACCTGCGCTGCCTTGTAAGGAAAACAAGAGACAACAGTTCTAAGTCATGTGTTAGAGGAAGAAGCAAGGCTGCCTTTAAATGACTTTTTCTTTGACAGAAGTGCAAGGAACTGACCTTGAATTTTTGCAGATGTTTTAACTAAACTAAGGTTAAAAGTAAAACAGAACAAACAGTACACTGCTACGAGTTCCAATAAGAATAAATGAGAAAGATTTAATTCAGTGGCATCCTCCGAAAGTCAGAGGCAAAAAAAAATCCATGAGAATCCACAAGATCTGTACCTTTTTAAAAGAGTTTTGTCTTGGGCATAGGAACAATTCACTACTGCAGCAGGTGGTTGTGTTCATGTCCATGGACCATATGCTGTTGAAAACCAGATGTTAAGTTGTCACCATGGAATGTCATGCTTGTGAGTCTCTCCAAGGTACTGTATATGATTGACTGCCATGCAGAGTGTAGTAGGTTGACCTTAATCATATTTAGCAAAGCAGTTCTTGTGTATTTGTAGAGTGACAAATAGTGCACATGGTACTGTTCACCAGATTTTATGGAGAAAAAGTACCTCTAATGATAAACAGAAATGTAAGGTCAAAAACCCATTAGCTAATTGTAGGAAGATAAAACCAAGCAGGCCATTTCTATTTCTTAATCCATCTGAGAATTCTGATATTGATTTTAAAACAATACATTCCAACTTCTAATGTACTTGTCAGTATGTTCATACCCAGATTGGAATAATGATTATTAGGCTAAAATACATTCAGTGCAATTTTGTAGAAATAGATAATTCTTTTACTGTTTGACAAATCACTAGAAGCAGTGATATATCAAATAGTAAAAGGATTTTCCATTCCTATGTTAATATTAAGTCAATTCTATTCTTTGGAAATAAAAATTTGAAAGGAACTGTGCCAATCTGCATGGAGGTTTCTAAATGCTTGGAATGTTGAAATTATACAAAGTAGAGTACACTGATAAAAGAGTACAGAACCTGACTTGTAATATTTTCTGTTGTGTCAAAAATGTCTGTAAAAATGAATTGTATGATTGATTAAAAAATTACAATAAAAAGCTCAACTATTATATGAATACCTACCCCCACCCATGAAATGAATGCTGAATACTTTTCTTTTTATTACAATCATTCATTGATGCTGCTCTTCTTCTTTTCAATCCTGCCACTTTCTCAAAATGTCAAGTCTTTATACAAGTGAATACTATCTTAATATGGCCAGGTTACCCTGCTATGGTAATAGAATAGACCATACTGGCAGCGACTCAACACTGAGTGTCAGGCAGTGGTTAACTAACCTGACCACCCTGAAGATGCTTTGGGTGCCAAAGTCCACAGGGAAGGATGATGGTCTCCAAGTGGATTAAATCCCACTTGAATCCATCTTGATGGAGGCAGGGCCGTAGCCAGGGGGTGGCTAGGGTGAGCTTGGCCTACCCTGAGTTAGCACTTCTTTGCCCACCTTGGCAAAATATGGTCTCCCACAGGAATGCACTGAAAAGAGGCTTTGTTGCCCATCCTGAAAAAACATTTGCCCACCCACATCTAGAATCCTGGCTATGGCCCTGGATGGAGGGTAGCAGCTGTATCAATACTGGCCTGGGGCTGATGAGGACTTTGTGTGGCGAAAGAGCTCAGGACCAGAAAGTGACTTGTGGAACTGGATCAGTTGTATAGGTGTCACACTGCGCATAAGGAAAGCAGATGAAAGGCCACTGCATTATATTCTCAGGACAGTCTTCATGGCTGATCATCATGATGATTGCCTATATTCAAATTGAGATATGGAATAATAATAATAATAATAATAATAATAATAATAATAATAATAACAATAATAATAATAATAATAATAATAATAATAATAATAATAATAATAATAATAATAATAATAATAATAATAATAATAATAGATGGCCAATATAGATGGGCAATTATGGGGTGAAAGGTGTACTTTGCTTTTTAAAAAAGCCCTCCTTGCATAGAGTTCCCTAGTGTGTTGTAGTGGATAGAAGACCTGGGTTTGAATCTCCACCTGGCCATGGAAACTCACTGTGGGAGTAAAACTATTAAAACCACTTCTTAAAATATCTCACTTACATTGATAGCCCTGTTAAGGTCACTATAAGTTGATACTAACTTGACAGCATATGGTCCTTATACAATGCAAATTAGGAGAGTGAGATAACCATTATTGGATGACTGGGGGAAAAATCAAACAATCAGTGCAAGCTTTCATGGGTAAAAGTCTGCTTCTTCAGACTTGTATTTCAACATTTTATGGATAATATAGAAAAATTGTCCCTTAAAAACTGTCTCAGCCCCTTCAGGGAAAAGTTAACTAATAATTACTCTTACAATATGGTCACACTGATGTATCTTTTTAATACCTCAACCTCTACTTCAAGTAAATTTATTGGCAGAATACTTGGCAAATTTCAAGTCCAGAAGACTGGCCATGGCTCTGAAAAACAATACACACTTCCTTTGGATGATACAAGTTAATTGCGGACCAATAACAGACCAGGAAACCCTTTAAAGTAATTTTATCTATTATTTTCTTTGTATTGACCTCAAGTAAACTCCCACCCGCTATAGCACAGTCAGGAGGACTTCAAAGGAAAAAAGCCTCTAACAAGTTAACAAGCTGGAACACTTTGAAGAATAATTGAATCAATTCCAATACAAGTCAATGGAAGTAGTACGCTCTTCGGAGCTCAAAGACCAGACTGGGAAAATCCAAACTGAAAGTCTGACCCCTAGGTCCAGGAGACAGCTTCCCAGCAGCTGTAAAGTGGAGGTTAGTAGGCTGGCCCTCAATAACAGATCCACCGGCTGGGCAAGTCAGCAAGGTGAATGGGATTGTGGGGGAAGTGAAGGGCAAGAGTGGAAGTGGGCAAGTGCAATCCAGTGATGGGATGCAACAGGTTCTCACCAGTTCGTCAGAACCGGTAGTAACTTTTCCCAGTGTCCCGGAGAACCGGTAGCAGCTTTTGGGGGGAACCACCTTCGGGGCTTACCTTTTCATTGTTTCCCCCACTGCGCATGCGTGCCAAGCACTTGGTGTGCATGCATGCCTACAGTGCTTGGCACGTATGCATGGCCTCCTTGATGTCCTCCTTGCTGTCCTTGTGTTGTGGGTGGGTGGGTGGGTTGAGGGGTGTGTGTGTGTGCTTATTTTATTATATTATTATTATTTATTTTTTCTTTGGCTCCGCTCACAATGTCATGACATGATGCTAGCTCCGCCCACACTGTGATGACATCACGGTGAGGTAGTAAAATTTTTGACATCCCTTCACTGGCAATCACACTCTTGCTTTCGCCCTTGTCCTGCACTTAGGAGGGGGGCACGCAACCTGGGGCAAGGGGTGTGTGTGTGTGTGTGTGTGTGTGTGTGTGTGTGTTTATATGATCTAAAACATGGGTGCCCAAACTTTTCAGACTGTGGGCTGGTCACACGGTTTAGGGGGCTGGTCACTATGGCCTATGGGCCAGATCCAGCCTTCAACACCAATTCATCTGGCCTGCAAAGCCCTTGTTGCTCCTGGAAGTAAAACGTGTCCATATGGGCACGTTTTACTTCTGCTTCTGGGAGCAATGAGGGCTTCACTGGCTGAATGACTTGGTGTTGAGGGCCGGATCAGGCCCATAGGCCATAGTGACTGGCCCTCTGATCTAAAATATATAAAATGTACACAAAATCAGTAAAAATGAAATAAAATTCAAGGATATTAATAAAAATTCATAAAAATTCATAACAAGTTTATGTTGTCTATTTTCCTCTCTCACAACTACCCTACTCCCTAGAGATAGATCTTTGTCATATGCAGCTTGATGTAAGTACCCAAGGCTTAAGTACAAAGCCTCCACAATACCCTTTCTTCAGAAGTGATGAGGAAAGGCTAGCAAGAGTGATTTTTACAACCAAGCCCATTATGTGTTGGTCTGAATTTAAGATTCGCTGGAGCTGGTTTGGAATAGATTTAACAAGAAACCCAAAATCTATATTCCGAAGCTCCTCTCAACAACCTTCTAGATCAGTGGTTTTTAGTTTTTGGATTTCAATTCCCAGAAGCCTAAGTCAACTCCCTAAAGCACTGATCAGCCAATGTACTGACTGAGGCTTCTGGGAATTGAAGTCCCCCTGTGGGGCATGGGCCCCACATTAGGAACCACCGCTATAGATAGAATGTATATAGTGATTAAAATCTGCCACATTGGTGCAAATTCACTCAAGAGTACAAAAAGTAAAAAGCCATTTTAAAAAAACTTGAGCAAGATGTACAATTAAAGGAGTTGTTGCCACTGGCTACACTTTTTTTCTATCTGGTGGCTAATGCAAGGAGTTCAGGGAAGGTGAAAATGTGTTAAAATCACCTTTGATTTAGCAAACAACTTGACACCTGCTCTCTGTGCTGCTTCCACAATAGCTTATCAGGCATGCCAGCTGAGGGAATTGGACTAATCTAATCTTGAAGCAACAGAAGCATGGAAAAACACTTTGAGGCCTGACAGAGGCACAAAAATGGTCACAACCCGGCAGTAATCTGTAAGTTGCAAAAAGGAACGGGTAGCCACACTACCAAGATGTTCCTCAAAAGATAAGGACAGAATTAAATTCCTTCCATTTTGTAGGCTTTCCACTATGAAGGAGGAGCAGTTTAATTCACATCCAAGATTTTAGAGGACAAAGCCAGGCCAAGTCTTGCTACTGGAAATTGGCCTCTTGAGAGACTAATCAGCCCGATTGTATAAATTATGTTCGTCCGTGGCATCAAATCTCTCACTTTGTTGATATGTCAATACCTTTATTTAACTTTAATATTGATAACAAAAAAATCTAAGCAGTTACAGCAAGAGTTCTCAACCTTTTCAAGCCAGGGGCCAGGTCACGCTCTATCAGTCCGCTTCAAGGGCCGGATGGCCATTTTGCCCTGCCTGCACGATGGGGGTGGCCATTTTGTCCCAACAGCTTCAAAGGGCCAGGCATTTTGTTTCTCAAATGCCCTTGGAGGGGTGGGGGGGCACATGAAATGGCGCTGGGGGCTGGATCCGACCCACGGGCCTTAGGTTGGGAACCCCTCAGTTAAAGGCTCTATTAATCTTGTTTCAATCCTCCATTCAAATGGAGAGTGCAGGCAGGAAATCAGAAGAGTGAAATTTGGAAGGACAGCAATGAAGGAACTAGAAAAGATTCTCAGGTGTGCCAGTGAAAAGAAAGTGAGAATTATTATGGCATTCTCTGCCCTATAATCACAGTACCTAGATACTTCTCAAAAGGACAGAATTACATTTCTTCTGTGTTGTAGATACATTCCTGCAATGGAATGGAAACAGTTTAATTTACATCCAGTTTAGATGACAAAATTATTCAAAGTCTCTATTTATCAAAGCTGGAAATTGGCAATTTACTATGGCTGGAATATGCCAATATTCAGTAGCAACCTGTGCTTCGTAATGTACAGATGTGAAAGCTGGACAATGAAGAAAGACGACAGGAAAACATTTGTTTGAAATGTGATATTGGATGAGAGCTCTATAGAAAGTATGAACTGCCAGAAAGACAAATACTCTGTATGTGGGTTCTGCATCAAATCAAGCCACAACTCTCTGTAGAAGCAAGAATGATTCAACTGAGGTTACTGTACTTTCAGCACGTCATTAGAAGTCAAGATTCATTGTGAAAGACAATGATGTGGGGAAATTTTGAAGGCAGCGAGAGAGGAAGAGTTAATATGACTCACTCAGTAAAGGAGCTACAGCCTATTTAGTTTGCAATGAACTTAACAATAGGACCTTCAGGCTATTAATTCACCAGGTCACCATAAATCAGAAGTGACTAGCCAACACACAACATGTATATAATTAAGTACCTCTCAAAGCTCAGGTGATCATGTTTAGTACTGTGCTGTATTTTTTGCTTCTTTGCCTCCGCATCAGGTGCAATCATGCTGTCACTTGGCATTGCCTTACCCCATAACTCTGAAATAACATCACCTAGGAATAATATCATCCTTTCTTGTTCAATAAAGTTGAGGATCTGTAGAAATCTCACACTGGCTGAAACTCCTGTTACTTAGCATAGTGTTTTGCCAGTAGAGTAGCCTCACTAAATCTATGGAAGTCCTAGAGGCGTTAACTCACCAAAGCCCTACTCTAGCAATGTTTGGAGGACCACAGGCTGCCCATCCTAAACTTCAAAAAACCTTTGTCTTATTACCTTGACCAATAGTCTTGATAATTCAGCAAATTATGTTTTATAATAGTCTGCTGTGAGATTTTCTTTGCAATGTGGCTTATTTTAAAAAGGTGGCTTAGTGGTTAACGGGCTCTTACCAACCTAGCAGTTTGAAAACAAGAATTTAATTTAATTTAAATTTCCAGTTTGTAGGAAAGGTAAGTGTTCTGTACACTCCAGCATCTAGTCACACCTGACACATGACCATGGAAATGCCTGCAAATTCAGACATCACTGGTGTTTTATTATTAATTAATTTTATGCTGTTAGCCCCCCAGAGTACGAAAGTATCCTTAGAGAGGCAGGATACAAGTTTAATCAATCAATCAATCAATCAATCAATCAATCAAACTTGTATCCTGCCCCTCTAGGGAAACTTTCCAACTCTGGGTGGCTAACAGCATAAAACTCAACAATACAAACAGACACAAATTTTAACATTTTCATATAAATACATCAAAACCAAGAAGCCCTGGGCTTAAAGGGAAAACCTATTGGTGACGTAGAGAGACAGAATAAAAAGCCTAACGATCAGCCATTGGTAAAATATTCCCAAAGGCCTCTTTAAAGAGGATTGTTTCCAACTGTTTTTCAAATGTATGGAGAGATGGTACCTGGCACAGCTCCACTACGAGGGAGTTCTACTACATTACTGCTGCCACCGAGAAGGCTCTCCTCCTAGTCATGGCATTCCTAGCTCTTCTCAGGCTCGGTACCTGGAGCTGTGGCATCAGGGAGGAGTGAGTGGTGCAGGCTCTTGTCCTGAGGGGAAGATGTTCCACCAGGTAGGAAGGTCCCAAAATTTTTAGGGCTTTGGCTGTAAATGGAGATGACCGGCACCCCCTAGAGCAGGGGTGCCCAAACTTTTTGGGCCGTGGGCCAATCATGTGGTTCAGGAAGCTGGTCACTAAGGCCCGGGGGCCGGGTGCAGCCCCTGACGCCAATTCATCTAGCCCGCGAAGCCCTCGTCACTCCTGTATGGGTGCATTTTACTTCCACTTCCAGGAGCAAAGAGGGCTTCGTAGGCCGGATGAATTGGCGTTGGGGGCCGCACCCGGCCCCCAGACCTTAGTTTGAGCACCACTGCCCTAGAGTCAGAAACAACTGCCTTTCAAGCAAGGGAGAACTTTACCTTTAATTTTTAAAATGTATTCCAGATTTTATTTTTAAAAATTTTGAGAAATATCCATGGAGATGTAAGAATGTCCACCAACTTATACCATAATATAAATTGGCATAGCCCTTTATTACAGAACAATTCTAGAGTCATATTTTGATTAGGTTTTTTCTGTTTCAGTAGTACAGTAGTGTGATATACTGTTCATATAGTTTTAAAACTGCTACCGAAATCCAGGTGGGCTCATGCCTCCAATTAGCCTTTGAAGCATATACCAGTGTACGCACACACGCACACACCCATTCATAGCTATGGTATTCACAGGGCCAGTTGTCCATGTGTTGAAAATATTAAGGTAAAAATCCCTGAAATATGTATAAATTATGTATTTCTAAGGCGCATTACCAGAGCTGACCAATAGAGGCCAATAACTACATGCCTGCCACATGACCACGGAAATGTCTGCAAACTCATACAATGCTGGCTCTTTGGCTCTGAAACAGAGATGAGTACTGAACCCTAGAGTCGGATACAACTGGCTTTTGAGCAAGGGTGACCTTTATTTATATTTATTTATTTATTTCATTTGTACCCCACCCTTCGCCGAAGACTCAGGGCGGCTTCACAACTAAAAACAATTAAAACACATACATAAAAATTAAATTCAAGTTAAAAACACCGAGGAGAGAGGTGGGTTATTTAAAAGCGCCAGGCGACTGAGTTGGCCGTCTAGCCCACTCCCCACACATGCCCCACCAGCCAGGTCTTCACTCCTTTCCTAAAGGGCAGCAACTCCATCTGGAGATGTACCTCTGTTGGCAGGAGGTTCCATAGGGCCGGAGCGGACACAGAAAAGGCCCTCCTTCTTGTGCTAGAGAGATGAGCCTCTCTAGCTGAAGGTACGACCAGAGCGCCTCTCTGGTCCGATCTAGTGGGACGGACAGATGTTCTCAGGGTGATGCGGTCTCTTAAGTATCCTGGCCCACTACCATGTAGGGCTTTAAAGGTAATAACCAGCACCTTGAATTGCACCCGGAGGCACACTTTAATGTTGAGACAGAACAGTGTTTTAATGAATGCTGTTTCTATAGGAGCAATTTCAAGAGCACAGAAGAAAATTGGTGAAGACATTTCCACCCGTCTCCCTGCTTGTATGATGCAAGTATATCCCTTATAATATAGTGTTTGCTGTTTTCTGCAGTTTCAGGCATCCTTGAAAGGTCTGGGAATGTATTTCCCACTGATATCTGTATATCTAGCTGGATAAGGAAGTGTTGGTGTAAATTAGAACCCACATTTCGTCTTTATTTTTCTAACTGCCTGAACCCATAAAGATTGTAAGCATTATATAAATATTAAGATATTGAGCATTACAGTAACAATATTTTGAAGAAAAATGAATACGACAGTAACACTAAAGCAAAGAAATCACACTTACATACTGCCCCATAGTGCTTAGTACTCTCACAAGTTAATTAGAATTTTACCCCCAACATACTAGGTACTCATTTTACCAAGCTCAGAAGGATGGAAGGTTGAGTCAATCTTGAACTGTGGTCAGGATCAAACTCACATCCTTTTGGTTGCAGTACAGCAGTTTAGCCACTGTGCCACCAAGGGCTCCTAAAAGGTAATAACCAGTAGAATTAGCAGAGAAAAGCACAAACATCTAGTGCTGGGGCTACCAAGGAGTTGCCCAATGTTGCTTCACTGTTTAAAAGATCCTCCACAAGTCATGACTGCTAAGTATCTACAAGGGTTATATGTACACCCCATGGTTGCTGCAAGTGGGCTTTTTTGAATCAAATTTCATAGGTCTTTCTTTTGCTCTATCATGTTTTTGACACCGTTCTGGAAAAGTTAGGAATGCATTAAACTGTCATGGTTAGACGAGACATAGTCTAAAATATGGGAGTGAGGAATGGAGTTACTGAAAAGTTTCTGACAGATACATATTCGCCATGGTGCACTGGAGCTGAACTAATCAGTCAAAGCAGAAAAGCTTGGACCAGAGCAATTTATCTTTCTAAGAATATGCCACCTTGAAATATCCTGACACGAGGTATACACCCACACTCGACAATCATTGTTTTTTTTTTTTTCATTTCTTGCCGCTACAGATCCCATACCTCCCCATTGTGGGAGTTCTGATTTACACAACATGTAGACACCTACAATTGGCTCACTGGGGAGAAAAAAAATCTAAAATGGAAGCCCTGTACACAAAGAAAATTTTCAACTAGAACTAGGAGATATTTGAGTCTACATCTTGAATAGTTTCTGCAGTGCCAGCATGTAGAATCCTCGCACAACTTGTGGAGCCCTGTCATCTCAGTAGATCCACCTCGGACACCTGAACCAGGACTGGCCCTTGGGTGAGCCTCAGCTGGTGGTCATTTTATTTTCCCAGAAAGGTCCAAGGATCAGAACACCCAGGAAATTTAAACTGGCAGCTATTTAGCACAGATCAGGGAGTGCTGCTGTCACCAATCACTGCCATCAGCACCATGGGCTAGTCAGCATAACAAGCCAACCCTATGATACTGTGCTAAATCTGAATCTGAAGCCAGTCCTCTTTCCAGCTACAGGCAAGTCTAAAGCTCCTATTAGCCAGTGTACATAAATTTACTTAAGGGGCTGCAGTGGCTTAGTATCAGTGGTGGGATTCAGTAGTCTTGCCCCAGTTCGCCAGAACCGTTAGCAGAAATTCTGGCTAACCCCACACACCCAAGTTTTGAAATAACGCAAGGCTTTCCCCATGGCCACGCACACCATACTACACACTCAGAGTAGGTAGTAAAATTTTTTTGAATCCCACCACTGCTTAGTGGTCAAGCTTGATGACTGGAAGGTCGGAAGGTCAGCAGTTCAAGACCTGATATGGTCAAATGACTAATCAGTTAATAAAAGACACGGATACTACTATATCTACTTATTTATAATGCTCATCACTTTCCCCACATAACAGGGTTTTCAGAAAGATGCACAATAAACAGATTAAGGTTATTTAAAAGATGTTTAAAGCATACTGTACTGTACTTCAAAAGCAGGTTTAAAGCATTATCTCAAAGCTCTTTTTACAACCAATCCTAAAATCAAAAGCCCTTCTGAGCAGGCTGTTCTTACTGCCCAGCGGTAGTATCTATAGCTTACTTCCCTTAAAAGAAAGCCCCATAATCAAGGTGTTCAAGAGAGGTTCCAGTACCCTAACTGGTTCAGGAATCCCCTCTACACAGAGCTTCTCTCAATTGCTGGCAGTATAAAAACAAAAGCTCTTGGACAACATGTTTGTTTATACCTTTGGCCATTAATGTCTTTGCTCTTGAGACACCCTGCAAACAGCCAGCAGGACTATTTGCAGTAAAACTGTAACTGAGATTTCTTGGGAACCTGGCTACAGCAGGTATAATTAAATTAGACTGGGCCGACATCAGTCTTGCATGAAACTATTTTTATTTAAATCCCTTTAAGTCCACTTCAAACAAAATGCGTACATAATAACCAAGGCATTGCTAATTTGTCTTTAAGTGATCCCAAGGACATGCTCCTGCCTCAGAACTCAAGAACATCCCTACTGGAAATATGTTTTTAATGAATCAACACTGCAGTAACTTCTGCAAAGCTCCTCGTCTGCGTTTGTTTATGTAGAACATCAAAGTTTCCAGGTACCCTACTGAAGCATTACTACTTTCTATTGTTTCTAGTTATTCCACTAAAAACAAAAAAAATGAAAGTACTAGTAATTTTTCATAAAAAGCAAATGGAAAATGCATAACAAATACAAAACTCAATCAGTAGTTACTGTGAAAGCAATTATCTTGTGACTGAAGCAGAACTACTTTTATTTCCCAAATCAATGCTCCTTACACCAGATAATATAAAATCTGTCCTATTATGTTAGACTGAGTGGACTAGGAAATAGATTTGAAAGATTACCAACAGGACAGGACAGTAAAATTATATCAATAATTTGCCTCCTGTATGGGCTTTCTGTTTCTCTCCAGGACCAAATTAAAATGCTAGTTTTGGCCATTAATGCCCTTAACGGTTTGGATCTAAATCAGGGCTGGATGGAGACCACTGTGCCATTTCTTGGGGGGGGGGGGGCACCGCCTACACCACATCAGGAAGTGCCATATGGTAAAGGAAGGGCAAAATGGCCGTCCGGCCCCCAAAGCTGTCTGAGGAAGTGTGACCCGGCACCTGGCTTAAAAAGGTTGAGAACTCTTGATCTAAATCAACTCAGATATGATCACCTCCCATGTAAGTTGAGATCTTCAAACGCTTCTAGTGGCAGGTGAAGACATTTTAATTTTGCCAGGTATTTTAACTTTTAATCACACTACGTTTAGAGTTTAAAATACATAAAATTTCATTTTGAAAAAAACAATTTCTCATAAACACGATGCAACAGTACAAAGAACAAAGAAACATAACAATGATTTAAGTGTCTTCCAGTACAAACTGTTCCAACTCAGGACATTTTTCCACAGATGCTGGCGAGACAGAATGTGGATGTCTATAGTAGTTTGTTATGCACAATAAGAGTCCAACCTCAAACTATTTTTACAATAAAATTTTATTTTCTATATTCCTCCGTAGTTATGGAGCCTTCATGGCAGTGGCTAAACTAAACTATATACTAGTCAAAACCGCTGACATTGTGAGCTCAGTCCTGATGGGCTCCAGGGTGACTGAGCATTATCGTCCTTCTGAGGTTGGTATGTTGGAGGTAACACACCACCACCACAGAGTGTGCTCTAAACCAAGGGTCCCCAACCTTTCATGTGCCCCCCTCCAAGGACATTCAAGAAACAAAATAGATGCACCTTTGAAGCTGTTGGGACAAAATGGCTGCCCCCATCGTGCAAGCAGGGCAAAATGGGCATCCAGCCTTCAAAGCTGACTGAGAGAACGTGACCCAGCCCCTGGCTTGAAAAGGTTGGGAACTCTTGCTCTAAACACTATTGGGCATTATATAGTTGCTAGTGTATTTATTTTTTGTTTGTTTCAAATAGGCAGTCATGGTAGTGTTTCAGCATTTAAATAAATATGTATTTTGGTATTTTTACAACTTGCAGATTGTAAGTATGAAAGCTTATGATAAGAAAAAAGTTCATCTTAACTAGCTTGAAGTTTTTTTTTGTTCTTTTACAACTGTGATGGCTTAATTATTTTAAAGAACAGTAACACTTTAAAACCATTACACAAAGAAAACTTCAAAACCTCAGCCATATCATGAGGAACAACATAAAGTATAGAATACTCCAACTCACTCTGCAAGGAGGACTTCAATTCCCAGAAGCCTAAATCAGTGCTTTGGGGAATTGACTTAGGCTTCTGGGAAGTGAAGTCCAAAAACCAAAGGTTTGGAGACACTGGTCGAAAGGCAGTTAACAGTGGAACCTCATACAACAATCGCCCCATGTAGAAATGAAATCGTATGACAATTAGGTTTTGGGGGGAAATTGTGTCCCACATAACAATTTTCCCTATAGGAAAAATCGTTCAATTTTTCGATGGGAAAAACCACTTAGCAAAAAAAATTGTTCTATGTTGCATCCCATAGGAAAAATCACTCTACGATGCATGTATCATATAGCAATTGTTTTGTACAATGAGCCCTGTGGAATGGATTAAAATCATTGTATGAGGTACCACTGTATTTCCATTTGTAATGGGAGTGTGAACTGACATTGAAATTTTAGAAGTTAGTTTTTAAAGAAATGAATGAAATAATTAAAGATAAAGAGTATTTCCAAGAGTCAGAGGGAGGAATTAGTTACAAATTTGGTATCTGCAACAAGAATGATTGGAAAATAATATTTTTTGTTGTTGTTGTTCAGTCGCACAGTCGATTCCGACCCTCTGCGACCCCATGGACCACTGTCCTCCAGGCACTCCTGTCCTCCACCATCCCCCTCAACTCGCTCAGCTCTGTGCCCATTATCTTCACAATACCATCCAGCCATCTCATCTTGGGCCGTCCCCTTCTTCTTTTGCCCTTGACCCTTCCCAGCATCAAGGCTTTCTCAAGTGAGTCCTCTCTTCTCATTTGATGTCCAAAGTACCTTAGCTTCATCTTTACTATTTGACCTTCTAAGGAGCAGTCAGGTTTGATTTCTTCTAAGATTGACCTATTTGTTCTCCTCGCTGTCCAGGGTACTCTCAAAACTCTCCTCTAACACCACATCTCAAAGGCGTCTATTTTTCTGCGCTCCGCTTTCCTAATGGTCCAGCTCTCACAACCATACATTGCCACAGGGAATACCATTGCCCTGACTATGCGAATCTTTGTTTGCAATTTAATGTCTCTACTTTTCACTGTGCTCCCCAGGTTTCTCATTGCTTGCCTCCCGAGAATCAGTCGCCTTTTTATTTCATGGCAGCAATCACCATCTGCAGTGAGCTTTGATCCTAGGAAAGTAAAGTCTGTAACTGCCTCTACTACTTCCCCATCTATTTTCCAGGGACTGATAGGGCCTGTTGCCATTATCTTGATTTTCTTGCTATTGAGTCTCAAGCCAGCTTTTTCACTCTCTTCTTTTAACCTAATCAGGAGCTTCTTTAGGTCCTCCTCACTTTCCGCCATTAGGGTGGTATCATCTGCATATCTCAAGTTGTTGTTTCTCCCAGCAATTTTAATAATAATATATGAAACATGAAATTCAATTAAATGAATGGTACAAGGTTTGGAGTCTAGCAATAAATGATAAAATGATGTGTAACATTACAACAGCCAGTTAGATAAAAGAAAGTGTATCTGGTGAAATATGGAGAGTTCTTAGATTACATGTTGGTGAAGAGAAAAAGATGATAAACGGTAAGAGATTATGGTTTTTTGCAAGGGGTATGGGACAGTGTAAATCATGAAATAAACTGCTGGTATCTCAATCGTTCTTGGTGATGGGTGCACTATTTTAGAATATGTTAAGAATACTTATATTAATGCATTAATGTTGTTGCATTTTTTATTGATTATGTTTTTGGTACATTTTAAATATTTTTATATTTGTATTTTTTTCTTTTCCTTTTTGTCTACCTTCTTTGTAATTTAAAAAAGAAAAAAAGCAAAGGTCCAGTTCAAAAACACAAGACATGCATGGCCATATTTCACATACAGTAAAACCTCATATAACACTAAAACCTGGTTCCACAAGTCTTCGTGTTATATGATTTTTAGTGTTATCTGATCCTCTATGGGATCCATAGAGATACATTGTAACCACACAGGCTTTAGCGGTTGTTATCTGAAGCATCCCATAGGATCTTAATGTTATCTGATGCAATTCTTCCCCCCAGATTCCTTAATGTTATGCGATTTTAGTGTTATTCGATACTAATGTTATATGAGGTATTACTGTACCTTCTTTTTAAAACAGAAAGAGCAAGCAAGGGTAAGTGGAAATGAGGACTTGACTAAGTGAGCAGAAAATGGGATGGTCCTAATGCAGTGATGGTGAGTCTTGGCACTCCAGGTATTTTATTTATTTGTTTTATAATTTATATAGCTGCCCACTCGCCACTTCGTGGTGACTCAGGGCGGCTTACAGAGTTGATACAGTATTAAAGAAATAAGGAAAAAAAACGCAGCAGCCCTGATTAGCAGGAGTGCTAACTTTAGATTCTGGTAATTGCAGTCCAAGAACTCCTGGAGTGCCATGGTTTGCCATCAAGGTCCTGATGAGTCCCATTCCAGCTGACATTTGCACTGATAACAAATGGAAGTTTCTCCCTAAGGCATCAAGGGGAGATGACAATCGCACATATGCTCCAAGTTTTCCCTTTCAAACACAAGAAATCTAAAATGCAATCCAAGATTTCTTGTTCTGCATTGTTCCTGTCCTTACGGTATCCTAGCGCAAAACTGCTTTGGAAAAATGCACCATCATGCACCATTCAGTTAGTTTCGTTCCCCAAATAACTTGCTGGTTGCTTTAAATCTGTAGGGGGGAAAATAACAACCACATAAGGGCCATTGGCTCTTAAGGCACTGAGAGTGGATGGAGTGAGTCCTCAGTGTCTCTGCTGGCTAGACAAGTTGCACTGATACATAACCAGTTCATTTTCTCACAGACTGCAGATTGGCGATGGGCAGTCCTTTTATTTCATCCACACGACTTTTGTGAATTTGAAAAGCAGGAGTCACCCAGTGGCCACAGGAACACTGCTCACCATGCCAGCGAAAGGAACCCAACTTTAATGTGCATTTTGGGCACAGAAGCTGTAAGAAAACCAAATGTAGGGATTCACTCAGTATTCAGTCTTACCACCTAACACAGACATCTATACAACTAAATTATGAAGTGAAGGTTTATTCTTTCTAATCATTTTACTGATTCAAATCAACATGAAACCTGGCCTTCTTTGCCTGTAGTTTAGCTTCTGAAACCCAGCTGTTAACTGCTGTATTCTTGGAATGAGCACAAAAATCTGCACTTATTTATGGAGCCCAGAGAAATTTCCCCAAACCTACTATTTGTTCTATAGATATCCAGTGTGGTGTAGTGGATAGAATGATGGACTAGGACTCTGGAAACCAAGGTTCACATCACCATTTGCCCAAGAAAGCTCACTGGGGGAGTAAATCTGGTTGCTTTTTTAAACATCTCACCTTTAAAGTCCTATTAGTGTTGATATAACTCATTTCTCTCTCCCAGTTCTTTGAGACATGAAAGGAGCCTCATTTGGCCGTTCCCTGACCAGTTTCTTCTGCAAAAAATCCTTTCAACCTAGAATAATTTCTAACACAAAATTATTATATAACTCAGTTTTTACTTGATGGCCTTCTGAGCCCCGTCATTCCGGCACAGGGGCTGATAAAAGACCTTTCAGCCACGGCAGGTTGAGGACGCTCCTGCCTTCCCCACGGGCCCCTGCCATCACGCCCGGGAGAGGAGAAGAATGCCTGCACCTGTGGGAGGTGAGGCGAAGCGCCCGCCCGCCTTCTGAGCCCCGTCATTCCGGCACAGGGGCTGATAAAAGACCTTTCAGCCACGGCAGGTTGAGGACGCTCCTGCCTTCCCCACGGGCCCCTGCCATCACGCCCGGGGGAGGAGAAGAATGCCTGCACCTGTGAGAGGTGAGGCGAAGCGCCCGCCCGCCTTCTGAGCCCCGTCATTCCGGCACAGGGGCTGATAAAAGACCTTTCAGCCACGGCAGGTTGAGGACGCTCCTGCCTTCCCCACGGGCCCCTGCCATCACGCCCGGGAGAGGAGAAGAATGCCTGCACCTGTGGGAGGTGAGGCGAAGCTCCCGCCCGCCTTCCGAGCCCCGTCATTCCGTATTGACAATGTTGATTTATGTGTAGTTATTCTGCTGTTTATTGCATTATATTATTGTATTTTTATGATATTTAATTGCTATTACATTACTATTATTATTTTGTTATGATATTGTTATATTTTTCATATTGGGTATGAACCGTATTGTGAATATATTGTTTACTGTCTATTTGTACTGAATATTGTTACGGACTGTATTTTGATTATATTATGTTTATATTTATTTTGTTGCGCTGTATTGTGGGATGCTGTGATTTTGTACTGTTGATCTGTTATATTGTATTGTATTCGATTTTATGTTGTAAGCCGCCCTGAGTTGGTTTTTGCCAAGTAGGGCGGCATATAAATCTAAATAATAATAATAATAATAATAATAATAATAATAATAATAATAATAATAATAATAATAATAATAATAATAATAATAATAATATTTTTAATATCTATTTTAAAAAGGCCTGGTGGTGCAGTGGTTAAACTGCTGTACTACAGCCAGAACACTGTGAGTTCTAGCCTGATCAGGTCTCAAGGTTGACTCAGCCTTCCAAGGTCGGTAATATGAGTACCTAGCATGTTGGGGGCAACATTCTAATTCACATGTGAACCAGCCAGAGTGCACTAAGCTCTATGGGGCAGCATATAAGAGTAATTGCCATTACTTTTGTTAATGTCCTCCAAGCATATGCTTCACAATGTCCAAGCCCTTTTCTGAGATGAGAGGAATTTTGAGGATTTGAAGGTCAAAACAAAACTCTGCTGCAGAAACTCCAACACTGTCACAAAATGATAAAAGTATTTTCTGCTCCACAGAATGGTCAACTATCCCTTCCCATCTGAACTGCAAACCCAAACTAACACAGTGATGCCAGAAATGAGCATGTGAACACATACTTGCTATATGTACCACACCCCTCTGCAATTATATGGTAGAGTCCTACCATGCAAGCCAACCTGGTTGTTTCACTCAAAGGGTTAAAGTCCAAGTATTTAGTTAAATAAATCTTTACTGTTCCATCTTCAGCAATGAAAAAACTATCCAAACATCCTTCCAAAGAATAAGAATGGTTTTTTTTTCCCTCACCTGTCCCTCCATGACTCCTAAAAGTGCTGGCTCCATCCACTGTACAGGCTCAATGAAGTAAGAGGTACAACTGGACCGAACTGATACAGGTTGTGAAAACCTCTTGTGAGCAAAAGTTGTAGATCCTTTAGTTTTATCATGAGACAAAATGCTTGAACCCCGAAAGAGAAGGCGTCTATTGTCCAAAACAAAAACAACAGATTAACTTGAAAAGATCTCACATCAAAAGAGCAATGGCAACTAACATATATGCTTTCTTGCATCCTTTGTTATTTATTCATTAAGAAGTATGAAGAATATCAAATATAAAGCAAAAGCATAATACATTGAAAACATATTTCTTATTGTTAAGACAGCATGAAAGCCACAAAGCAACATGTGTGGTGTAAGCAGATTTCATATGAATTTAAATCACAAGGCAAAAACACTCTCACTTCCTTTTGTATTTTGCTATTGCTACATTTATATAGCCTCCAGTCATCGTGGATAGAAGCAAATTTACATCCTTTTAGCAAAGAGCATCTTGACTACTTAAACCAGGGGTGCTCAAACTTTTTGCGCCACAGGCTGGTCACACAGTTGAGTGGGCCAATCACGTGGTTCCTTCCAGCAGCAGAAGTAAAATGTGTCCGTGCCTAAAGCTGCTGTAAATGTATCTGTAGCTGTTGTAAACACGTTTATGACAGCCATGGTGCATTTACGGCAGCAATTTGCACATGCATGGGCATGTTTAACTTTCACTTCCAGGAGCGGGATGGGCTGTATTATTTGGCCTGGGCCGGATTCAGCCCGCAGGCTATAGTTTGGACACCCCTGACTTAAACCCAGAAGTTCATTGGTCGTCTTATTTACAGTCTGTGTAACGTCCATAAGTAACTCTTAGAACTATAGCGAAGAAACTGAGATTTAAACCAGAGGTACCCGTATCACCCACATTTTGAACAATTCCTAGATAAAGCTTTGGGGCACATCTTTGTTATTTTTCATTAGGTTTTTTACTGAAGGGGGGGGAAGAAGATCATCAAGGATTTAGCAAATTGAAGCAAAAGATGAGAGATGCATCAGTAAAACAAAATAAAATTTTGCTCCAAACAAAAAAGATTTCGGGAAAACTGCATCTGCTGATTTGCAGCATTTTACTTTCTAACTCGTAACTTGTTTATCATGAGGGGAAAATACACACTGGATTAGTTCAAAACCAATTTGTTCAGCCATGAACAAGCAATAATATTCTCTCTCTTTACTCCTCTTCCTTCTTTGTGCAATCTTTGGCACTTCTATCTCCCTCTTCTTAATTAAGAACTACCCAGTAAAAATGTAATGGGTAACTGTCAAAGTTAGCACATGAAGAGGAGAGACATAGAAGCCTAACACTAATTTTATGACTAGGTAAGCCAAATTTGAAGAGACAGGTTCAGATAATATATAATCAGATATTTCTAGGACTGAGTTCAGGTTCAGGTACCCACACAGTCTACTCTGAAAAATCTTTCTTACGAATAACAACTGACACTCAATGTTGCTGCTTAGAGAAGCTTCTTAGGCCCTAGAGAGAAAAATCTTTGCACCTTACAGGGAGAATTCCTATGGTGTCTACCAGCAATGTACTTCAGGTTAACCTCTGGCCATCACTTTTAACACCTCCTGCAGAAAGCTTTTGCTGGCTATAATGCTGCCAATGAATGGTTTGTATTAGATCTTAGAATGCAAAATAAACATCTCTTTGGATGTGATGATTCAGCTTGCAAGAGAAGTTTGTTTTGCAACCATTTGTAAAACAATAGGGCCTGGCTTCAAAGCAAGTTTGGAGATTTTCCATTGTTGTCAGTTGTAAAAAGCTAGAATGTTACTTTTCTGTAAGCTAGCCAACCACTGTGTGCCTCTGTACCTGATGTGAATAAATTGATGTCATGAAGTCTCACTCTCATGTCTGACGAAGTGGACATATTTAAATACAGGAGGTCTTTTAGGTGTCACAACATTTTTTGTCTTTTTGTTGTTGTTACGTTATTACTGTGGTTACTTTCCTTTAAAAAAAAGTCAGTTGGTCTCTTTTGTTCCTGGACCATTGAAATTTGATACATTGATTGTTGTATGCTGCTATATATTTTGTATTTTGTTATATTAATTACTTCCAGGTTCAACCTCCTGAGCCTTGGAAACGTACTGTAAACCTCTCTGAAATAGTTAAAGATCTAATAGATAAGTGTGTAGAGCTTCGTACCTGCATTTCCTACACTTATAAACAACTTCATGACTTGGAATTTGATGTACATTATTTGGATCAATTGCAAAGACTTCTCGTGGTACATCTGCTAGTTCTGGGAGGAAAAAAAGAAGCAACATCATATTTAGGAACTTGTAAGCAAGCATTATAATGTATTTAAAGTATTCTGGTATTATCTTATGTGAATTTTCACACACCATTCTTTAGCTGTCAGCTCAGAGGTTTATCATAAATTCAGTTTTTTTTAAAAAAAAACTAAAACAATTGTGTTTGCTAAACCACCTACTGAACCTTTTTGTTTTAATCATCCTGAATAATTTGGAATTTCCAGCAAAACTGACTACCTCCCTCTACCCTAATTCCAGATTAAAATCATATTTTGAAGGAAAGTGCAAATTATCACATCATTTTGATTAGGCTAGCTTATGTTGGGTCATGACTGGCATTGATAAGGGGGAAAAAACAGTTTTAAGTCCAATTTAATATAATTTGTTCCAACATAAGATGAAGCTGTACGTAATTAATTCTAGTTTCCTTACCAGGGTATTTCTCTGCAACCTTCTGTAAACGATACTGTTTGTAAACAGCACTGGTTACATCAACTTCCTGGCCCATTTTTTCATATAATTTCAGTTGCCACTCAAAGCCTTCATTCATTCTGGAATAAGAAGTCAAAGAAATCTTCTCACATCACACAGAACATTTATTTTCATCTTCAGGGGGGAAAGGAACAGCTTTTATTTAGAAGAACAACGCACTTGGCATCAGGTTTGATATCTTGGACAAAGGCATAGGCCTCTTCAAAAGACAGGCTATTGGCTTTCATTAAATAGGCAGTCACAACAGCAACACTTCGGCTGACGCCAGCTTGGCTGGAAAAAAAATGAAATTTAGTCAGGCGTGAACATGCACAGTAAAACCAAACATCTCATTTTCTTCAAATGTACTTGTGGCTTAAAGATTTCTTTTCATCACTTTCTCTTCTCTCCCAATCCCCCTTCCTTGCCCGTATTTTATATTCTGTGGGAGCAAGTCAACTCATTTCTGATACCTGTAATCCACACTGGGATCCTCTTTTTTCTGTGAGGAGTGAACAATAAACCAAATAAACATATCTGCATAAGGGAGGTCTGCCTATAAAAACTGTTGGAAAAATTAGAAGTGTTATGGTAGCTGCAATAAGAGTACAGCATGTTTATTTTGGTTTTAATTCAGGTCTTATTAAGTGTTGGAAAGCCCAACATTGTGAATTCTTTTACATTTTTTAAAAAATTCAGTCAATGCAAATTCTAACACATGCAATCAATTTCCTCTATATGGGAGACTGGGGATAAGGCTGATCATAAAACAACCATGCTCCATTGAAACATTGCAGGTCAGCAGAAATCTAAAACTGGTTTTAACTTCCTTCCAAAAATCCCTAGCATAAAACTCCTATGCTTGCACCAAAGGTCAAAGGGATAAATCACTAGTCCCAATGCACTGGTGTGTGTGTGTATGTGCGCTCGCATGCGGTTATACAGACTCGATGGTACATAACGATAACAAGTGTTGACTTAATAAATCCAATTTATTCAACAGGTCTTCTCTAACATGAATGAAGCACTGGATTCAGCTCATTATCTTTACATTGTCCACATAAAGTATTCGCCCTAAGAAGGCTCTGACCTCACTGCCTTGCATATACACTGTACTTTTAAATGTTCTAAAGTTCTTTTTAAAAAGTAAATATACTTATATGACATCAACAAGTAAAGAAGAAATACCCATCATTGCTAGTTCTTTTGGTTTCCAGAATGATAGGCTTATTATCCAATCAGAGGCGTGATAAAATTTTGTGACTTCTCCATTTACTTGGGACTTTAAAATCCTCCATTACATCCTGAAATTGGATCTGTATATTCAATATGTACATTATAGATTATTGTAGCAATGCTCCAAAGAGGTAGCTATAAAGCAAAACAAACAAGCAAAACCAAGCTACTTCCTGAATCAAGATTTTTGCAGTTTAGATCAGTTTATGCTAGCTTGCTAGACAATATTTATGTGATCAACACTCCAGGAGTTCCTTTCTTGTGTAACTGGTGCTTTTGTTCCTTAACTTTTCATTTTCTGTGCCTGTAGCCAAACTCCCTGGGTCTCTACCTTCACAATGTATGATAAAAATCCATGTAGTCAAGACTTTTCCAAGATTTTTCTAGGTTTGATGAACTCAGAAATGGTTCATCAGTCTGTCCAGGTCTGTGCAACTTGATTTACAAGTAGGATAGTCCCATAATTTTATCAGCTACACATAACCCAGGTGATCCTGGATGGCCTCTTTCCCAGGAAACACAAGAGGGGATTCAAACTCCTGGTTACCAGGTTCCAGGCACTTCAACTTTGGTAAACCCTCACCACCATCTTTCTTTCATCTCCCTCCCCCTGCCAAAAAAAAAAAGAAGAAGAAGGTGGTAATTTTGGCTGGCTGGAAAGCTCAGTATGTTTAGGTATCCAGTTGGGAGTTCAATTCCCCACTATGCCTCATGCAAGAAGAGCCAGTCTGTGTAGTCATGGGAAAGTTGTACAGTCTGAGTTCCATCCATCCTGGGGGGGAAAGGAAGGGTAAACCATTTCTGCTTATTCTCTACCTCAGAAACCCTGAAAAGGGTTGCCACCAGTCAGAATCTATAAGATTAGCTAAGAGATCTTACTTCTGCATCTCCCACCCCACCCCAGCTTAGAACAGTGTTTCCCAAATTATGTTCCGCAGACATTGGAGTTCCGTAGAAAAAATATGAAATTCTGGTAAGACTCACTGTCAAATATGTAACGCCACAAAGTTTGTTTTGCATCCATCTTTGGATGTGATGCATCAGCTTGCAATAGAAATTTGTTTTACAACCATTTGCAAATCAGTAGGGGCTAGCTTCATAGCAAGTTTGAATAACAAGGGATTTTCCACTGTCAGTTGTAAAAAGCTACAATGTCACTTTTCTGTTAGGCTGGCCAGCCATTGTGTGCCTCTGTACCTATGTACTGTACTGTATATAATGTTGTGCCTGACACTACAGCCGCCCTACGGATGTGTCTTCCAGGCAGCGAAAATGGCTGCTCGGAAGTGCACATGCATCAAAACTCCATTTGATGCATACGCACTCTATTTTTAAGTGTGCATGTGTCAAATGGAGTTTTGATGTATGCACACTTCCGAGCAACCATTTTGGCTGCCCGGAAAGGGTGCAGGCAGCACCTGGAAGAGCACCAGCGGCGGCCTTTCCCTGCCACACAGCTGTGACGGGCCATGTTGCGCTGCCGGGCCCGGATGTGCTGCCGCGCCAGGCCAGGCCAGGCCGCGCCGCCAGGCCACCGCTGTGTCTGCCTGCTGCTCCTCGACCCCAGGGTAAGGTAAGTGACGGGTTTGTGTTTGGGGTGGGTGGGTGAGTTGAGAGTGTGTGTTTTATGTAGTTCGATTTTATGTGTATTTAATATATTTATGTATTATGTGTATATGTATTTAGTTTAATTTATATGTATTTATTTGTATTTATATGTATTTAAATAATGTGTTGTTTTTTTACTTCGGCTCTGCCCACATCATGACCTTGGCTCCGCCCATGACATCAGCTCCGCCCACCATGTGGTAGTAAAATTTTTGACAGCCCTACCACTGCTTGTGTCTAGTCATGCCTGCCACATATCCACGGATACTTCTACAGAGACAGACAGCATTGGCACAATGACTGTAAATGGAGATGAGCGCTGTACCCTAGAGTCAGATACGACTGGCTTTCGAGCAAGGGAGACCCAATGCTAACCTTGCAGCTAAACATTTCACGCTCTACTGGTGGATGGAAGTGGGATGTCTGAGTTACAGGACCATTACCCTAGGACAGTGGTCTGCAAACTTGGCTCTCCAGGTGTTCTTGGACTTCAGTTCCCAGAAGCCCAAGTCAGCACTCCAGCTGATCAAGGCTTCTGGGAACTGAAGTCCAAGAACACCTGGAGAGCCAAGTTTGCTGACCACTGCCCTAGGAAATCTCACTGGGAAACATGCCACGTCTTAGACTTTTTTTTGATGTTTACTGCAGTGGCTCAAGTGGACTTGAAGACTGGAATGTCGCAGGTCGAGACCCGAGTACTGCATGACAGAGTGCGCTCCCATCTCTGTCCCAGCTCCTGCCAACCTAGCAGTAAAAGTAAATGTTTCCCTTGCTTGAAAGCCAGTCGTATCCTACTCTAGGGGTCAGAGCTCATCTCTGTTTCAAAGCTGAAGAGCCAGCGCTGTCTGCTTCTGCAGACGTTTCCATGGTCATGTGGCAGGCATGATTAGACACCGGAGCGCATGGAACGCTGTTACCTTCCCACCGAAGTGGTCCCTATTTGTCTACTTGCAATTTCTTGCTTTTGAACTGCTAGGTTGGCAGTACGAAAGCAAAAAATTGAAAGTAGATAAAAATAGGTACAACATCGGTGGGAAGGTAATCAGCGCTCTGTGCACCCTGGTGTCTAGTTATGCCTGCCACATGACCACAGAAACGTCTGCAGATGCAGTCAGCACTATAAACAGAGATGAGCACTGAACTCTAGAGTCGGATACGACTGGCTTTCGAGCAAGGGCGACCTTTGGATCTCACTTTTCCAGTTGGCCTCAGCTTACGCTACTCAGCCTTCCCACCCCAGGGTCCCCGTCTCCCTCCTTCCCTCGGCGCTCACCACCGCACCAGGACGCTCCCGCCCCGCTCCCGGGCTCCGCCGATGAAGGCGACGCACTCGTCCAGGTGGCTCAGCAGGTCGCTCTCGGGCTCGTCCCGCAGCGCCACGTGCAGCACCGCCTCGAGCCCGGAAAGGGCGCCGCCGGGGGGCTCGGAGTCCACCACCAGCAGCGCCGTGACGGCGTCCCCAACGGGGCTAGGGTCGGCGCCGCTCAGGTACAGGCCCGGAACTACCACCAGCGCCATGGCAACCCCGAGACGACTTCCTCTCTCTCTCTCTCTCCCACCACCACGTGGCTGGCAAAGTTCCCGCCCCCTTTTGGGACGGAGGGAAGGCCGCGCGCGGGCGCACAAAACACACCTCGCCCCTCCCCGTCGAATGGCACCATAAACTTATACTGTGTAGAGGTATTCGCCCCCTTCTTAGTTTCTTGTCGCTGCCGCGAGGAAGAAGCAATAGAAAGCTGCAGCCTGACATGCTTTTTCTCTCTGTCCATGTCTGCGACCCCATGGACCACTGTCCGCCAGTCACTTCTGTCCTCCACCATCCCCCTCAACTCGCTCAGCTTTGTGCCCATTGTGTCTACAATACCATCTAGCCATCTCATTTTTGGCCGCCCTTTTTTCTTTTGCCCTCCACCTTTCCCAGCATCAAGGCTTTCTCAAGCGAATCCTCTCTTCTCATTTGATGTCCAAAGTACCTTAGCTTCATCTTTACAATTTGACTTTCTATGGAGCAGTCAGGGTTGATTTCTTCTAAGATTGACCTATTTGTTCTCCTCGCTGTCCAGGGGACTCTCAAAACTCTCCTCCAACACCACATCTCAAAGGCATCTATTATTCTGCGCTCAGCTTTCCTAATGGTCTAGCTCTCACAGCCATACATTGCCACGGGGAATACCATTCCTTTGTCTATACGAATTTTTGTTTGCAATGTGATGCAAATTCTCTTTTCAAGCAGCCACCTGGTACAGACATATAATGAAAGTATAAGTCATTAGTTGTATTTAATATTATGCAGTGGTTTTCAAATAACTTGACCTGCTCCAGAGTTATTTACTGTATATGAATTAACCTACTATAGTAGCTTATTATCTAGCTGCCACCAATATTTACTGAATTCTGTTTCCAAACACCATTACTGTATTTTAGTTTTAGAATAATTGTAGAGACAATGGGTACAGAGCTGAGCGAGTTGAGGAGGATGGTGGAGGACAGAAGTGCCTGGCGGACGGTGGTCCATGGGGTTGCAAAGGGTCGGAATCGACTGTGCAACTGAACAACAACAAAGAATAATTCTTACAACTTATATGTGCCCTTTATGCCAAGCAGTGTAAATCTCAGCAATGAATTACCACTAGTTAAGGAGTCAAGGCTTGTATTCTTCATTATATACCAAGTCACAAGATTGGTATGCAATGTTGTTTCCTTAACTAGTGGCAATTCACTGCTGAGAGTTACATTTTACACTTAACACTGATGTATGTAAGTGATAAATGTCTGAACGGACATCCCGCTATAGTAATGGAGTAGACTGTACAGCCAGTGACGCAACACCTGACTCCCTACAAGGGCCAATGGCTATGGGCGGATAAGCCTCTTTCGGGGAGCTGATGGACCCCTCAGTGGAGAAAATGCCACTGGAAACTATCATACTGGGCCCAATAGCAAAATGAGCAAAGGAAGAACCACTTCACTATTCTTATTCGCAACAGTCATGGAAGCAGAAGAGGCCATGGCAGATGGACTGGCTGTGAAGGCGCACCTTGTTAATATCCTGAAGGATGTGGTAGTCCATTGCAGTCCCAGTGTGAAATCCTGCATCTCTCATTTCAAACATGCCGCAGGAGATGGCTCCATGATCACTGTGTGTGGGTCACTTCATGGCAAGCTGGGATCCACCTTAAACAAATTCATAGCAATGGCATTTTTCCTGTTTGTCATTCTTTCAAAGTCCACCAGCAATGGGATAAGAACAGTGGAGGCAGGTTTTGGGTGAAATTGAAGCCTCTAGTTCGGACCACACGTTGGCAGCAGATGATTTTCGGGAGGGGGGTGTACACTTGGACATGAGTAGCAGCAGCAGCAGCAGCAGTCACCACCAATGTGATAGAATTCTGGATGATCACTTAGAGGAGTTCGTTGGCTTGGTGTAAATCTGGAGTTCTTGGGGATCTATGCATCCCAGCCTCTGTACAGTATATGAAATAAGAATGGCATCACTGGTATACAATATGATGGTAATACCTTAGTTGTTCAGATGAATGGTGGTGGTGGTGGTGGTGGTGTGGGATCCTCCTCACCTGATAAAAGAGGGAGAATATCACTAAGGAATAACATAAACAGGAGCCCTGGCAAATGATTTAGTAGCCATGGCACACTCTCTTATTAAAATGGATTATTTCTAAGGAACAGCTGCTTGCTATGGCCCTGATGAAAGCTATGGTACATCCCCTAAATTCATCTTAACTTAATGAGATATGTTCAGGACAATCAGTTTGTGCCAAAGGCATGCCTTGGGTAAAAAGTCAAAGGCTGCTCCCAAATCTCCAAAATCAATGTAAAGGAAATCACTAGCAAAAATTACTGTACAGTATTTGACTTTTCTTCTGTAACTTCTTTGCATTTTCTTTTCATTAGATTCAACACCTGCTTGGTTTGGTTTCATAAGGTTGGTGTCAACAGTTTGGTTTCATATATTTTCTCATACCCCCCAAAATAAATGATTGGTTTTTTCAGTTTCATCCACATTGCTCTCTACTGCAGTTATTTACAACATCACTGCCTTTGGTTCCAAGAAAACATAGTTGTAGGTAATAACATATTTTGGGGAGGGGGGATTTCCCCACATGCATCCTGCTAAATGTATTTTGTATAGATCCCCCCCCCCAAAAAAAAAACCTCTACACCCACCCTCTCAGGTCCATCCAGTCCTTTTATTGTAGCCTCCAGACATATGATGATTTGCTATTAAGAGTAGGAAGGGGAAAACTTATTACAACCTATTAGGTGCAGTAGTATAAGAAAAGTTGTGCTTGTCTTACTGTGGTCTAGCTGAAATCCATACTCCTGCTGAATATCCAAATGTATGACAAAGCTTTGTACATTCATGTTACATTACTCAAAAGTCGATTTGTTGTTGCATCTTGTCAAGTTGTCTCCAACTTATGTCAACCTTTGAGTAAGAAATTTCTAAAATGCCCTGATCTCAACAGACTTGTTCAACTGTTGTAAGATTCAGCCTCTGGCTTTCCCTAGAGCAGTGATGGTGCACCTTTTAGAGTCTGAGTGCCCAAACAGAGGGGCAGGGCAAACTCTGTGCTGGGGGAGGGTGGAAGCACTCCCATTGGGCTGCTGGGCAGAGTGGTCTCTGTGCTGGGGGGGGAGGAAGCACTCCTATTGGGCTGCTGGGCAGAGGAGCGGGGTGAACCCTGTGCTGGGGGAGGGAGGAAACACTCCCATTGGGTTGCCGGGCAGAGGGTTGGGGCAAACTCTGTCCTGGGTGGAGGAAGGGAGTGCTCCCATTGGGCTGCTGGGTAGAGGGGCGGAGTGAACTCTGTGCTGGGGGGAGGGAGAAAATGCTCCCATATAGCAACACTGGGAATACATAACATCCAGTGGTGGGATTTACTACCTACTCTGTGGGCGTGGGATGGTGGACGTGAACAGGGGGAAATCTCTGCATTGCACCTGAATTAGGACTACAGTACTTTATTTCAAAACTTGGATGGGCGTGACCAGCCAGAATTTCTGCTACCAGTTCTGGTGAACTGGGGGTAACCTGCTGAATCCCACCACTGATAACATCTCGCTATTCGGATCTTTGTAGTGAGAGTTAGATCTCATACTATATCATCTGCATGTCTTATATTATTGATGTTTCCTCCACCAGTTTTCATCCCTCATCCATCTTAAGCTAGTCTGGTTTTCCATATACAAGAAGACTCAGAAGATCCGCATTAGGACATTATGTGCCTTCACCTTGCTCTAAAAGAGACAGCATCTAGTAGGTCTTATGGAAATTTCCTGTTTCAGTTATCAAAATAACATGTACAGTAAATGCACAGAAATGGCATACAGCTTTCTCATTAGAGGTCTTGAGTGGTCCAAGTGTTCCTTTTTGAACTCTTGTCAGTGGTTCTACTTTAGGCGGTACTCACTAACAAACAGCTTCAGCATATTGGACATTGAACACTTCCCCTGAAGTGATGCATCATTTCATTAAAAAAATTATGTGTGTGTTTGAATACATTGCCTATTAAAACTGAGGATTCAATTGGTAATACTCAGATGCACACAAAGAACAATATCTGGAGCACCCTCTTGGAACATATTCAAAGCAGACTCTATCTTTGTTCCCTCTGTTGCACTTCCCGTCTGGCTCTCCATGCACAATGCAATGTGGCTGAAATGGAGGCACACAGTTTACTGTCTAGTGTGGTTGTTATGTTTCACTTCCTTCTCCAGCTAGACAGCAAAAATATCTTGATTGTATGTCTGTGGACACCACAGAATCCAGCACTGCAAAGGGTCTGGTAGGCAGTAAGAACGACAAATGTTTCTATCTTTAGAAAAGAGCATCATTCCCACTTACATTCAATGAAGTTAGATTAATCTGTAGAATTGGATTCATTTAATGACTTTTTAGTATTCTTTCTTTTCCAACTCATCCCCTGATGTCTCATAATTATCAAGTCTTTACAAGGGAAAACCACAGGAGGTAATTTCCCCAGATGTTAAGTCATGATTTATGAGTAATCTTCCCCCTTGATGTCAGGTAATCTAAGTAGGACTAAGTTTATGTCTTTTGAACATTACCTCAACTTTTCTAAATGAGGTTACTTACTAATTGTCCAATAAGGATTCCTTCCAACATTTGTGTCGCCAGCAACTGGTTCTGAAATCATCAAGAGAATGATGACTTCTTAATGCTGATCAATATACTAGTCTGGCTTCTGCCAATTAATTGGATTGCTATTTGTTTTTGTTACTGTGATGGATTGTTAGTTTGGATTGTGTTTCTTAAACAATCAGTTCATATTGCTGGACATTTTCACATTACGACATCTGCTTGGGTTAGGTTGGTGCATTGCGTTTCATGCCAAATGACAACTGCCAGCCATTCTTATTCCAGTAGTCTGAAGGCTGAGTTTGCAGGGTTAACTGTGAGGCTGAAATGTTTGCACAGTAATGCCGCTTCTTCTCCAAATCTTGGCTGTATTTCTGTTTATCACATATTCCAGGACATGAAAATCCTTAATGATGTCAGAGGAAAACCTACCAACTGTGGCCTTAATTGGATTATCTGCAAACATCTGCTGTTTCGTGTAGTTCACTGTGACAGTTATGAACTGACCATGACAAATGGATACTATCCTGCAGTTATCTGTTGGTGTGATAAAAGCCCCCTCCCCAATTCTGCTCCAAAACCACCATTTCCTCCCTCCCCCAAATCCCCAGGAGTCCAATGGCTCTTCTAATGTGTCTCTTTGCCTTGGCAAGAGTGCTGGTTCTTCCCGACAGGTATTCTGAAAGGATTGTTAGCTCATTCAAGATGTCATCCTGAAGAGCTCGGTCCAGCAGAAATTGTTTGGATGACAAGTGGTTATTACCGGCCATTGAAAGAAGAGCTAGCTGCTTGTAATCAATTTCCACCTTCACTGGTAAACATGAAGTATAAATGCAGGGAGGAATAGCCTTTCCAAACTGCTGAAATAGTCCTAAGGGAACTTGCAACCCATCTGGTATCCAAGACCTTGCTGATCAGTCTTATCTGTTCATCCAACTTCTCAGGACATTTTGCGAGTAACCTTTGAGTTTGTTGTGACCTGTTACAAAACTCAGTGTTTGCCCATAAACTAATGAAATGATTCATGCCGAACAAACTAGCTTTTGGGGTACACAGAAAGAGACTTCTCAAAGACTGTGGTATTTTTGAACCACAATCAGGGCTCCCTTGGTAATGGCAACCTTGTGTTGCCAGCTAATCTTTCTCACAATAGGCCAGGTGAAAGGAACTGCAGAATGAATTCACCGAAAGGTGATTTCATTTTGGCAGTTTTGTGTCTGGTCTAGACATGGAAGAAGAAGAAGCAGCTAGTTCTTTCAGTGTTTCCCAATTTTTGGTTTTTGGATTTCAATTCCTAGAAGCCAGAGTTAATTCCCCAAAGCACCACTTCTTCTTTTGTGTCCCAAATAAGCCCTGGACTGCCAAAATGAAGCCACATTCTTGGCTTTGTCATTGGCCAAACTTAAGTCCTCATCGGTTCATGCTTCTGGCAATTATTGACAGACCAGTAAATGAGCTGGATTCTGAATCTCTCCATATTCATACTGTTTGTTGTTGCCCACCAGGAGCCCCACTTGAGCATGTTGATCTTACATTTAGGTAGGATGAACTCTCTGGCTAGGGTAATATACAGTATACAGTACTGCTTCCTGTTTCTCTATTATTGTCCCACACTTGACTGTCTGTTTTCTCTTCTCTGTGTCAGAGATACTAATTCAGTTATTGAATTCAGTTTCTACATGTTTAGCTCTTGCTGCTACCAAACAGTTTGATGATGCAGAACAGATGCTACACTGGCTCTGTTGGTCAAGTTTAGTGTGGATTTTTAGCATGGTTGGGGGAGGAGTCATATGCTGCTTTTTGGATCAAAATGTAAATTAAAACAGTGTTGCTTTAGTAAAGGTAAAGGTTTCCGTTGCTCGAAAGCCAGTCGTATCCGACTCTAGGGGTCAGTGCTCATCTCTGTTTCTAAGCCGAAGAGCCAGCGCTGTCTGCTTCTGCAGACATTTCCATGGTAATGTGGAAGGCATGACTAGACACATGACTAGGCATGACTAGAGCGCATGGAACACTGTTACCTTCCCACCGATGTGGTCCCTATTTATTTACTTGCAATTTCTTGCTTTCGAACTGCTAGGTTGGCAGGAGCTGGGACAGAGACGGGAGTTCATTCTGTCCTGCAGTACTCGGGAATCGAACTGCTGACCTTCCGCCTCCCAGTCAGCGTCTTAGTGACTTGAGCCACTGCAGTCCCTTACCTGCTGTAAAATACTTCAGCTAGGATCCAAGAACAGTGCACCTTGGTCTAATCTCATCTTGGGTTTTCAAAATACTGTACAGTATTCTATAGAGGTTTCATGGAATGCCTGTCAACATAACCACAATTCAAATTTATACTCCGGCTATAGATGCTGAAGAAGATTAAATTGAAAGCTTTTATGCAAACATCCAGGAGGAAATTGATGAGACACCAAAGCAGAATATGCTTGTAATAATAGGTGAGTGAAATGCAAAAATAGGAAACAAAGCAGAACCCTACTTTGGAAACATCTTGAGAAGGCATGATTCCCTGGGAAATATATTAAATAACGTTGGGAAAGATATTAATGCTGGGAAAGGTGGAAGGCAGCAGGAAAAGAGAAAGACCAAACATGAGATGGAATAATTCCCTAAAACGGGGATTCTCAACCTGAAGCCTGCAGGCTGGATGTGGACCGTGGCACCATTTCATGTGCCCCCCCCCCCAAAGTGCAATGTGGTGGAGGGAAGGCAAAACGGTCATCCCCCCCCCCCAAAAAAAAAAAAAAAAAAAAAGCTGTCTGAGGGAGTGTGACCAGGGTCGTAAACAGGATTCTAGATGTGGGTGGGCGAATATTTTTCAGGATGGGCAACAATGTTATATATATCATATATATAAGCAGCCTGGAGTTTGAGGGTGGGCAGACTGCTACCTCAGGATGAGCAACGACTGCCCTGGCCATCCCCTGGCTATGGCCCTGAGCGTGACCCGACCTCCAGCTTAAAAAGGTTGAGAACTCCTGGCCTAAAAGAACCCACAGGTTTGAGTTAAGAGCTGAGCAAGGTTGTTGAGGACAGAACATTTTGGAGAGCTCTCATTCATAAGGTCAACATAAGTTGGGGGCAATTTCATGGCAAACAACAACAACAACAACAACAACAACAACAACAACAACAACAACAACAACAACAACAACAACAAATCTTCATCTCTTCAAACCAGCTCTCATACTCATATTCCTTTCCATTTTGATCATTATTAGCCACATATTGGAACCAACCCCCTTGTCACTGACTTAATCGCATTACTGTATGACCATTTGCCACCCTCAAGGACCTTCATAAAATCTGTCACCAAACATAAAACATTCAGACTCACTTGCAGCTGGATTCAACTATCTTGACCAGGGGTCCTCAACCTTTTTAAGCTGGGGAAATGCCCCTGTGGCCGCCAGAAACACACCTCGCAACCACTGCCGCCACTTCAATCTTTGTCTCCTCCACTTGGCTTGGCATGTCCCTAATGGTAGTCCATAACAAGGTTGTTGTTGTAAGTCTTACAACATCCTCCCTGCTACGAAGTTGTTGTAAGTCTTACAACATCCTCCCTGCTACGAAGTGCCATTAGGGACACACCAAGCCAAGAAGAGGAGACAAAGATTGAGGTGGCGGTGGCTGGAGTGAAGGTGTGGGCCGGATGATCTGGATCTGGCCTGTGGGCTATAGGTTGAGGATCCCTGATCTAGACCCACATTTGAGTTTTTCTTTCTCCTACTTTAGGAGTTCTCAACCTTTTAAAGCCGGGGCCGGGTCATACTCCCTCAGACAGCTTCGGGGGCCAGATAACCATTTTGCCCTTCCTCCACCACATGGCACTTCCTGGTGTGGTAGAGACGGTAGGGGCTATATGAAATGGTGTCATGGGCCACATCCGGCCCATGGACTTCAGGTTGAGAATTCCTATCCTACTTGATTGATATTTCTTCTTGCTTCCTTCCTGCTGTCTTTTTGGGGGAGTGAGAGGGCAGGGTTGGGCCGGGCCAAGAAAGGAATTGAAAACCACTACCCCTTAACTTTTTTTGTGCTTCTAGGTTTGGATCCTTGTTAAGAAACTAGAGGATATACAAGAGAGAAAATTTAGTTATTTTGCCAGACACCCCCCTCCCCTTCTTCTCCATTAAAGAGAAAGGTTTTGAAGGCAAGTGTCAAACTAACAGAGATCTTCAGTGCGTTGTGGTCAGTATCAGCTCCTGAATGAAGAGACATCCACTCGCCCCAGATCCCCTTGATCTGTTGCACCTGATCCTGGAGGAAGGCACAATAGGAACAGTTTTGACCCTTCCAGTTGAGTTCTCCCACCTGCTTTTCCACTCTCCCTGTCTCCAGGGGCACTAAACTCCTCTCCTCCATAAAGTCATACTTTTGTTTACTGTACTCACTTCTGTGTACATGGAAGCAGAGGATTTGCTGTTAGTAGCAGTCTACAGAAAAATAAAAATGTTAAAAGCCCAATCCTGTGATTGTTTATCAGGAAGTCAGCCTTGTTGAGCATAATTGCTTTTACTATCAAGAATCTATATACAGTACAGGATTAAGAGTTTTAAAAAGCGTGGGGCAGTCCTTGAGGAGGGAGGTTTGATATTCACTTTTTCTATGAATTATATTATGTAGGTGCTATGATTCTTTTTGTCTTAAGTTTCCTTGATGCAAATAATTCTTTAGTACCACAATTCCTAGTCTCATTTTGGCAGTAGAAACACATCTACTCCACCTAGTCTCCAATAATATGTTCTGTTTAATTTCTGTTTTTGACATCTGGTGATGTCTATGTGTATAGATTGTTGTTTGGTTCCCTGAAGCACACATTTGCACACACACACACAAAATAGATTGATGGCTTCACAGACCTTCCCTACATCTCTGAATGATTTTCCTACTCTGTTTCTGATGTGCAGGCTAAAGTTTCCAATAATATCTGGTCTCTGTTTTGTTTCCTGTCATTGTATTCCAATTATGATGATTACTGGTGCATCTTGTTTTGTGTATGATCAGTTTCCTCCTGAACACATGTATAAAACTTTTCAATTGCATTTTCTTCAGTTGAAGCATAGAACTGAATATTTTTATGTTGATAGGTTTTCCAATAAGTCTAATTGATATTATTTGATTGGACTTTGCACTGCAGCTCCTAACCGCTTCTCCTACATCGTTTCTTCTGATTTTCTCATTTCCAAAGTAAAACACATAATTGACTGGAAATGTCCTATTTCAGTTCAAATTAGTTCACCCACACCAAGTATTGCAATATTTAAATATTCCATTTCTTCTTTTATACTTTCCAATTCACCTTAATTTATATCCTTTATGTTCCATGTTCCCATTTTATGTGCAATGCAGCATCAATTTTTTTCCTTTCAACTCTAATCACAGTTGTTAGATGTTCTTTGGGGTTTAATCTAATTGATTAATTAGCAACAATGTTATTTATACTTGTTCTTTATCTCCCCCTCCCCCCAGTAACTTGAGTATCTTCCAACCTGGGAGATTCATCTTCCAGCACTATCTCTTGTTTCATTTTGGATTGTCTTATTGGGCTTTCAAAATAAAAAAAATTCACAATTGTCTTATCATTTCATTATTTTGTGCAGTACTAACAAGAGTTAGCCAGACTATCACTGTTTTTGTCTATGAATGATCCTCCACTAATGTCACATTCCACTACCATTCAGAACTTTCTTTGCTTTCATTACCATTTGCATGAACCATTCTCTTCTGCTAATCTGTTAATCCTGGGAAGGTGGATGCCTTTTAGGGTGCAATCCAATGGGTATTTGTCCTGTGGTTTGGCCTGGTTTGGAAATAGGCTGGTTAGCTCCTTCTCCTGGTGGCCATATGGCATACAGGCAACCATGAACCAGGCCATCCCTGAACTATACCTTTTTGTACCTTTTTGGCTCACTGTCAGAGGCTACTTTTTTGTGCAGGCAGATTCACTCCATTTTGATTTGGTTCCAGCATGTGTGCTTGCTGGAATAAAACCAGAGTGAATTACTTAAACTGTCTCTTCACTTAAACTTCTTCACAATATTAGAAAGTTGAAGACTCCTTCCTGTCAACTCAGAGTGTCTGATGTCTAAATATTGACCCAAGAGCCCTACAAAACTTTATAGACCTCAACTTTATAGAACTTGTTCTGGTTTAGTAGAAAAAAGTTAGAAGCCTGTGTTGGTCACAGCTGCCATTTATCCTCATAAAGGGTTGAAACTGGAATTAAACCAGACAATCACTCCCTATCATGGAAAAATTAATTTGGATATGAGGGTATAAGCCCCTTCAGTGTTGCAATAATTTCATACACCATCAGCTTTCCTATTCTACAAGCTTTATTTATCTACATTGCTTCTATGTTTGATAAGCACAAAAATACTTCAAAGTTGTGACATCAACCAAAAATCTTAACATCATTTTATAGCCATGCAAAACTGCAAGCACAAATGCTTCAAATATAAACCCGATTCATGCTACTTGTGGAAGGCTCCTGGCCTTAAATGTCAGGACCAGAATCTTAAAATATATCAGTTAGCCTTTAATGTGAGCTTTCATGGACCTGATGAGAGATACCGAAGGACAATGTTGGTTAATTGATATAAGTTAGAAATTGTATGAGTCAGTGTGGGATTTCATACTTAGTAATTACTGAAGGGTCTTGATTGATATTGAAATCTTTTCCTTTGAAGCTTCATTCTGTCAAAAGGGCAACTGTTAGTATATAAAGGAATATTAACCTATAATAAAACAACAGCAGGTGCAACATAACAGTTGTGTTATTTCCCATTTGGTGGTGGCTTAGTAGTTAAGGCGCTGAGCTGAATGACTGGAAGGTCAGCCGTTCAAAACTCAGGTATTATGCAAGGGATTCTCAACCTGTGACCCACGGGCTGGATGCGACCCATGGCATCATTTCATGTGGCCCCCTGCCACCTCCACCACACCAGAAAGTGCCATGTGGTGGAGGAAGGCCAAAATGGCAGTCCGGCCCCTGAAGCTGTCCGAGGGAACGTGAGTGACCTGGCCTCCGGCTTTAAAAGGTAAGAACTCCTGTACTACGTGATGGGGTGAGCTCCCATCATCTGCCCCAGCTCCTGCCAACCTAGCAGTTTGAAAGCAAGAAATTGCAAGTAGATAAATAGGTACAACTTCGTCAGGGAAAGGTAACAGCATTCTGTGCATTCTGGTGTCTAGTCATGCCTGCCACATGACCACAGAAACGTCTGCAGACGCAGACTGTGCTGGTTCTTTAGCTGTTAACAGATAAAAGCACCGCACCCTAGAGTCGGACGTGGCTTGCTTTTGAGCAAGGGAGACCTTTACCTTTACCTTTAAAATGCTTTCTGTCACACCCAGTGAGGCCAAGATTGCCCACCATCAAAACCAATTCTCAGGCTCTTAAGAGCATACAAAGAATGGGTTTCCCATTCCCAAAGATGCATACATGGAAACAAACAAGATTTCAAGTTCTACCAACCTGGAGAAACTGCCTATTGGTGCGGGATATCAATTTCCCTGTAGAAAGACAGCCTGTGTGAATGCGGAGAAGTACAAACTATCTCCCCCGGCCTAGGATACAATGCACACGACACCCCTCAACATGCACTGAAGAGGACCTTGTGTTGGCAAGAGGAAATGCTGTTGCAGACTAGTGGCCCGATATTGGGCAGATGTCACCTAGCCCTTTTAAATTCTACTTTGTTTTGAGATGTGTTAATTTTAGCTTTGTATGTTACTCTAGTCCAGTGGTGCCCAAACTAAGGCCCGGGGGCCGGATGTGGCCCCTGACGCCCACGGCGCCCAACCGTCCCGCATTCTGCGTGGCAATCCCATTTAGGGAGGGGGAATTTCGACTTACCCTTGTTTCGAAAATGGTACCGGACCTCCCCCGTTGCGTCATGGAAGCACCGGTTTCCACTCCGACCGGCAGGCAGTTAAAGAGAAACTGAGCCGAAAAGGCTCCAATAAAAGGCTCCAGTTTGGCGCCAGATTGGGTTTCTGCGCATGCACAGTTTATTGGAGCCTTTTCGGCTCCGTTTCTCTTTAACTGCCTGCCGGTCGGAGTGGAAACCGGTGCTTCCGTGACGCAACGGGGGAGGTCCGGTACCATTTTCGAAACAAGGGTAAGTGGAAACCCCCCCTCCCTAAATGAGATTGCCGCGCAGAATGCGGGATAGTTGGCCGCCCAGTGACGCCAATTCATCCGGCCCGCGAAGCCCTCGTCGCTCCTGGAAGCAGAAGTAAAACGCGCCCGTACGGGCGCGTTTTACTTCTGCTTCCAGGAGCGACGAGGGCTTCGCGGGCCGGATGAATTGGCGTCGGGGGCCACATCCGGCCCCCGGGCCTTAGTGACCAGCTTCCTGAACTACATGATCGGCCCATGGCCCAAAATGTTTGGGCACCCCTGCTCTAGTCACTAGAGTCTAGTAGTGCATCTGACACGAATAAAGAAAGATCAATGTCTGAACCAATGACTGCGCGACATGCCCAGGTTGTGTGTGTGTTTTTTTTAATATTTCCTCCACCGCCTCCTGATTGGCTATTCCAAGAGAGGGCGGAGTCTCGCCGCGAAGGCGGGGCTTATAAATGAAGCCGGCCGCGGGAGAAGGGCGCAGGTGACCGCGCGCAGGAGTGGTGGGTTTGCAGGCAGGCAGGAACTGGCAGGTAGGTCTGGTGCAGAGACAAGGGCGCCTTCCTCCTCCTTTGGAGCCCTGGTTTCCTCGCGAGAAGGACGCTCTGGAGTAGGGAGACTTTTCGGAGCCCATTTATAAAGGCAATGTTACAAAGACATGGGAGGGGCAGAAGGTGGAGGGTTGGGAGCGCCCCATATACCTCACTCTATTGCAAGTAGATAAATAGGGACCACTCCGGTGGGAAAGGTAACAGCGTTCCGTGCGCTCCGGCGTCTAGTCATGCCTGCCACATGGCCACGGAAACGTCTGCAGAAGCAGACAGTGCTGCCTCTTTGCCTTTGAAACAGATGAGCACTGAACCCTAGAGTCGGATACGACTGTCTTTCGAGCAAGGAAAACCTTTACTGGGCGGTTCACAAGTTAATTAGCAGTTTGCCCCCAAACATGCTGGGTACTCATTTTACCGACTTCGGAAGGCTAGATCCTGGTCAGGATCGACCTTGCAAAGTTCTGGCTGCAGGGCAGCAGCTTTAACCCCTGCGTTGCCAGGGCTCTTTAAAGTTTCCACCTCTCTCTAAGCACACGTGTTGACTGGACTCTTGGTCTTCAGGATGGGACTGCAAGCACACTCTCCCAGCTGGGGGTCTGTCTTGCTTTGTTCTCCTCTCCTGGTGTATTTAATCCCTTATTTGCTCCAAAGTGTGCTTATGAGAGCGACCGGGTCCCAGTAGGGCCATAGCCAGGATTCTAGATGTGGGTAGGGAAATATTTTTTCAGGGTGGGCAACAAAAACTCTTTTCAGTGCATTCCTATGGGAAACCTTACCTTACCAGGGTGGGCAAACTGCTAACTGCCCCCCCCTCTGGCTACGACCCTGGCTCCTGTCTGTACCTGGAACCACTGGAATTCCCCCTGTGGAAATAAACAGAAGTGGCCCAAGAGGGTGGGGAAGATTTAATGGATCCACTAGTAAAGTGGGATCCACCAATGGAGAATCCACCAAATTCTCCATCGTGGTGTGGAGAAATTTTTTCCTGGGGATTTGTGTGTGGTATCTACTCCTGCCATTTCTTGAGACATTAGCACTTGTAATGCTTGAAATGGTAGTCTTGTTAGTCTTTGCAACCTAGTCTGATGAAGTGCATTTGATCCACGAAAGCTCACCTTTAAATACAGGAGTTAGTCTTTAAGGTGCTTCAAAGTTTTTTGGGGTGTGTGTGTGTTGTGTTTACTCTCTGCTTAGCAGTTGTGTAACTCTGTGAGAAAAGGAACCACATACAGTAGTTGCAATGTCTTTAAGACTCCAGCTTTTGAGTTTGGGTATTTAAAAAAATATACTTCTACCTGTACACCAAATAAGGAAGGGATGAGAGCCCTTCCCCTCCATAACCTGTAGTGCAGTGTTTTTTTAAATAACAGTTGGAGAGACCTGGATGTAGCCACTGAAAATCACTAGGGGTTGAGGTCTACAGTAGTACCCCCCCCCCAAATAATAATAATAATAATAATAATAATAATAATAATAATAATAATAATAATAATAATAATAATAATAATAATCTCACACAGCTTGGAAACTCTGTTAGTATTGCCACAAGTTAGATGGGTCTTAATGGCACTTAAAAATGAGACATGTTGCATATTTAGGGTGTGATACCTATCTGCAGTATTACTTATTGCTAGGAGGATTTTAATTGGTTTGATTATCATGATGTAATGGTTTCATTGTTTAATCTGTTTATTTGTTTGCTGCCTTGAGGTCTATTTTTTTATTTGTGGGAGATAAGTGTAATGAAATAAACAATATGTCTAGATGAGAATTGGAAGGTTTGAAAGCATCTTTAGAAGCAAGTGCCTACATGGATATGATAAAGATAGAGTCCATGGCCTTCAGTATTACCACCTGATTGTGAGCAGGACTGCAAGCTTGCAAGTTGTTTTGGAGGAAAACATAGAAAATGTTTCTTAAGTATACAAGGAAGAACTGTTTTTCCTGATGGTATTTTCACATTTCAGGTGGCAATAGTAAAATGGAGAAAGGCGAGTAGCAAAGACTGTCTCTCAGTCTCAAGCATGAGCAGAGCGTCACCAACTACCAATAACCTTTTTAATTTTGGGCAGAACTAGATGGAATTTGCAGGGGCAGTTGCCTAGAAAGAACAGCAAGTGGGTGATAGATCAACTGAAGGCTGAACTGTATTTGGGTGTAAAAATGATGAAACTGAAATTGTCCTGCTTTGGGCACATCATGAGAAAGCAAGATTCTCTAGAACATGGGTTGCTAACCTTTTTAAGTCAGGGGCCGGGGTCACATTCCCTCAGACAGTTGAGGGGGCTGGACTGGTGGTTCCCCCACCGTTTACGGCTGCCGTAAATGTGCTTACAACAGCCGTAAACTAGTCCAAAAGCTTGAGTTTGCAAGAGCTGAGCAGGGCCATTGAGGACAAGACATTTTAAAGAATTGTTGTTCATAGGGTTATCATAAGTAAGGCATGACTTGATGGTGTATAACAGTGGTGCCCAAACTAAGGCTTGGGGGCCAGATGCAGCCCCCGAAGCCCTCGTTGCTCCTTTTTACTTCCGCTTCCAGGAGCGACGAGGGCTACGGGGGCTGGGTGAATTGGCCTCGGGGGCTGCACCTGGCCCCCGGGTCTTGGTAACTGGCTTCCTGAACCACATGATCGGCCCATGGCACAAAAGGTTTGGGCACCCCTGGTGTATAACAACAACAGTTTATTCTAACAGTATGACAGGTGTCTCTTTTTAGATGTAGGGCTTTTTTCTTAAAATGGGAAGACTTGTGGCACCTTTAAGACTTCAGTGTTAGTGTTATGGATTTCAGATGCATCTTGACTATTGTGCAAATACAACTCTTCTGCAAGATGTCCATAACAGGGCAAAGGTAATTTTCCTTCAGTCTTTGTAAACCATTTTTATTTATTTATTACATTTATATCCCTCTTATCTGGGATATTTTCCCACTCTGGGTGGCTTACACATATTAAAAAAATTGCAGTATAAAAAAAAGATTAGACCTAAAGAACCACTCTCATGCAGCCCCATGTTATGAAAAGGATAGATGGCATTGAGGTGTTGATAAGTAAGAAAGCAAGTAAAACGTCAGAAGGATAGGTGTATTAGGAGAATTCAGAGATAACGTTCAGGGATAGGCAGTCCATGGGCCAGATCAGGCTTGTGGTGCAAAATCAACTGACCCGCACCCTTGCTCCAGCCGCTGTTGCCTGAATCAACAACGGACTCGTTTACGGCTGTTGTAAATACAGTCATAAATGAGTCTTTGGTGGTGGTGGTGGTGGTGGTGGCTGGCCCACCAGTCTGGCCCACCGACTGTCTGAGGGAGTATGACCCGGCCCCCTACTTCAAAAGGTTGGCAACCCCTGATATAATTCATTTTATTTCTTTTTTTCTTTCCATGTCTTTCTTGGAGATGGGAATGAGGGATGAATTTGCATGAACATTTTAAAGGTTATAGAGGTTTCTCCAGGCCAGATGAGGTGAAATCAGATGTCTGTGTGCAAGACGTAGAAGGTTCTAGTGGTTGAAATCCAGTTTGTAGCTTTTTAAATAAAAAGTTGTGGTGGTGTTAATAAAAAGCGGAAGTAGTTGTCATAGTCTCTCCACTACATAATAGCAATGGAGAGCCTATCTTAATATTACTCAGCCCCACAACATCCCACTTCTCCTCTGAGTGGGTTATTTTGGATATCTTTCTGAAGTTCAAAGTTCAAATTAAATTTTGAGTGAGGTTCAGCTTCAGACGGAAGCTGCCCTTGCCTTGGAAAATGCCTGAACCACCGCAAAGGGGCAGTTCATGCTCATACAGTGGTACCTTGAATAACATTTGCATTGGATAAGGCTAAAATCGAACAAGGTTGGGGAATTTGAGGCAAACATTTGCATCGCACAAGGTAACGTTGTGCGATGCAAATGTTTGCCTCAATTTCCCCAACTTTAATCTCTGCCTCAAAGCCTGCAGGGCTGGACCCTGTGGTCTTTGTGGCAGAAGTCTCCGCAAAGGCGAGAGAGATTATCCCTGCCTCCCCTGTTGAAACGACAGGGTGGGCAAGATGAATCCCTCACTGTTAGTCTTTCCGTGTGGGATTCATCTTGCCCACCCTGTCATTTCAACAGGGGAGGCAGGGAGAATCTCTCTGCCTTTGGGTTTGGGGAGGGAGTATGGGCTCCTGTTGAGCCCCCAACCCAAAGGCAAAGGCAGAGAGATTCTCCCTGCCTCCCCTGCTGAAAGGACAGGGTGGGCAAGACGAATCCCTCACTATTAGACGAATTCCTCACTGAAATGCTTACAAATCTAACAGTGAGGGATCCCTCACTGTTAGAAGAATCCCACACTAAAAGGCTAACAATGAGGGATTCATCTTGCCCACCAAGAAAGGGAACAGGTTTTTTTTAATGTTGTGTGATCAATGCGTTGCACAAAGTTAAAAACTGGATAATGTTAAGACTTATGGAACCAAGTCTTAACGTTATCCATGGTACTAGTGTACTTTGGTAGTCCTGATCCACATCTCTAAAAGCAAGAACATATGATATATTCTTTTTTTCGTATGTGGAAGGATTCAAATAGAGCTTGTCTATGTCTGTAATGTAATATGGTTATCTATCTAATAAGTGTCCTTTTAGTAATTAGACTTGGCCACCAAAATTACCACAGGTCACATGGTGTTACAAAATATGTAGTTTAAGTGACTAAAATATTTCCAAAGCTGTAGAGGATAAGTCACTCACTGATAGTACTATGTAAATCAAGGCATGGGATCTTCTGCTAAACTATGACTCAAAATGGAAACCGAGATGTCAAAATTACTCAGAAGCACTTCTATGAGTTATATAGAAACAGGTGTTGTTGAATCTTGGTTAAATGGCACAGAGTGTTCTTTAGCCAAAATTGAAACTTAAACTTTCCAAGTGTTTAATGACAGTTGGGCTTGTATTAAGAAATATGATTTAGTACAATACTATAGGGGCCAATGCTAACAGTTTTAATACTACTGGTGTGCAATGCATGATCTATCGATGGCCATCTGTTAAAGACTGGGATCCTTGGCAGTAACAGTACGGCTCACTAATCCCACATTTAACATCCATGGAAGCCTCCTGGCTCGGATCCGGAAAATTTATACCTTTTGAGTCTTACATGTCTTTAATCTGTGCCAAGCCAACCAGAGGGCTTTTAAAAGAAATACAAACTGTGTTGGCCTTGACTAAGGAAAAATATATAGGCCAAAAACAAACTGGGCTTTGTATTTCGATTCCTGGCAAACCAAGAGGTCATTTACAGCCACAACTTCCCTGCAGGCTTTGCAAATACATAGGTAAATGTGCCATTATTGTGAGGTTTGGTAGAAGCTGAAATGATAACTAGGTAAAATAATGGTGGTGGTGAGGAGTAATGAGTGCAAAATTGTAGAAATTCCTGTTTTGTTACTTCATAGGCAAAAAATAATAACTATCACATAACGAACCTTAAAGAACCATTACTCACAGCAAAGTACATACAGTACAGTATTCTGCATGTCCAAGGTCATGGAAGTCCCTGTTAACTTGAGTTTATAGCTGGTTTAACCGACAGGGCTGGGGAAAGCCTTGTACTGTATGTGTTAGTCTGACAAACCACAGCCAAGTAGGTTGATAGTACAGTACTAGATATGACTAGCTTTGTATTTTGGGTTGAGACAAGGCAGACTAGTAACTGATGAGTATGGCTAAAAGCCAGGAATACACTGAATCCTTCTATAGGACCAGTTTTCTGAAACGTCATATTGTTTCTCCACTTAATTTTTTTGGAATAGTAGCCCTGTTAGTCTGTGGTTCAGGCATATCAGAAAACAAAACAAAATAAAATATAATAACACTGTAGCACTTTAAAGTCTAACTGCTATATTTTTATTGTTAGCTTTCTCGGCAACCTCGAGATTGAAAGGGAGTCATTTAGAGCTAATCTGAATAATCTATTGTTGCTAATGGCTGTGTGGAGCTGTATTGTTGTGCTTGCTTGCCTGTCATCTTGCTTGACCACACCCTTCTCCCTTAGACCCCATGAATTTGGTGTATAAAAACCATGCCTGTAAGAAGAAGTGGACTTGATCCACAAAAGTAGCAGTTAGTCTTTAAAGTGCTACAGTGTTTTTTATTTTATTTTTGTTTTGTTTTGTTTTGTGATATTCCTCCACTTAATGTAGCTAAATTCTGTATTTATTGCTATTGTACAGTTTGTGCAAAGACTGAAAGACTTAATGAATACTTAATAGGATACAGATTATTACAAACTTGGAAATAGTTCCAAGATCTCATGTGTACTTCAGAAGAACTTAACTGTTTTTGTATCTCTGCAATGTTCTGTCTCCAGGCAAAGCTGTCTCAAATAGATTAGGGTATGTTTTCTCCATAGTTCTTATGTGCTGGTTTACTAAGGTTTTGACTAAGCATGGTTGAAGTATATAGCCTAGTCAGTCAAACTTTGCTCTCCAGGTGTTCTTGGACTTCAGTTACCAGAAACTCAAGTCAGAACTCCTGCTGACCAGGGTTTCTGGGAATTGAGGTCCAAGAACATCTGGAGAGCCAAGTTTTCTGACCCCTGGCCTAGATAATTAAGACTGATTTCATATGTGATGGAAGACTTGATGGTGCTTTTAAAAGGTCAGTCAGTCAGTTTGCAAACTGACTGAAAAAATGCCCGAGTAATGTTTAGATATGCCTGCTGAATGGAACATACAACGGAGTAGCCAGTGTTTCCTGATTAAAAGTGGGTGGCATGCAAAGAAGCTAGGACATTTCCCAATCATGGGTACCTCCAGATGTTTGAGTAATAACTCCAACAGCCTCACCCAGGATGAGTCAGAATGATAAGATTTGTGGTCTGAAATATGTAAAGGTAACATGTTAGGGGAGGCTGGGCTTCCCTACTCTGTTGCTGCCCATAGATCTGTGGCCTTACCTTTGTCTTGATATTTCACCAATGGTTGGTCACAATTTCCCAGACTCAATGCATAATTTTAAGGATTGTCTATCCTGAAACATAATAGTGGTGGTTACAAGTGTAGCTAGGAAGGAGGCAGAGACACCTCTCATATGTGCTCCTAGACCACATTGGCGTTAAGAGTTTTCCATTATTTTGTGATCAGTTGCTCATGAGTGGATACAACCAATACAGCACAGGTAGGTGCTCCATTTTGAAGGTAGATTAACAATCTCCCTGTTTTCAGACCTGAAATACTTGTGAGATACACATTGTTATCCTTTTGAGTACTTTATTCTTAATTTCACACTCCAGGAGTCCAGTGTCTAACATGCTTCTTTCTCTCATTACATATTGATGAAAGCTCAGTGTATTTATTGAAGATATATTTCCTACTTGAATTTTGAATTAGTGACAGGATATGAATTCCATCTTGTTTCACTGTACATGCACCTCCAGTTGTGAACAAGGACAGTTATGATGGTGGCATTATGGGTACTGAAAGACCTAGATAACACCCCTGGAGGTGAAGTCTCGTGGCTATATAATAGGGTGACCTGTGCAAATCTTTATATATACATGCTATGCACACAGACAACCTGTGGAGATATAAAACGGGAGTTCCCAACCTTTTCAAACCGGGGGCCAGGTCACGCTCTCTCAGTCAGCTTTGAAGGCTGGACAGCCATTTTGCCCGGCCTGCACGATGGAGGTGGCCTTTTTGTCCCAACAGCTTCAAAGAGGGTGCCCATTTTGTTTCTTAATGCCCATGGAGGGGTGGGTCCCACATGAAATGGCATCATGGGCCGAATCCGGCACAAGGACCTTAGGTTGGGAACCCTTGCTATAAAACAAAGCCCAGGTTTTCAGTGTTTTTGAGGTGGTAGGTATTGAACTTGGAGCTGAGTATCTGGAGGGTCAAACATATCTTACCCAGTTAAGAGTAATGAATAGTCCTTATGCTCCTACAAATTTGCTCTAAATATACTGTTATCAGTATTAAAAGGAGCTACATAGGAAGGTAGGGGGATGACAAAGTAAATTCTTCTGAGAAACCAGAGTTGGTCAGTCTGTGATTTGCAGTGTACCAGGTTCTGGATTCTTTATTGAAGCACCTCCCTCTCCTCTCACTGCAGAGTTTGATATATATCTTACTGACACCCTTGAACCATCTGATTAACACATTTTCCTCCTTTTTAGTTACTTCAGAGGCCACTCTACAATGGCAGACAACAGACTGAAAGCTGATTGCATATCCCGCAGCGTGCTTAGCTGGGATCAGGTCAGTCGCCTGAATGAGGTTCTATCAGAGGTAGTACCCATTCATGGTCGAGGCAATTTTCCTACTCTGAAGATTACTCTGAAAGATATTATCCAAACCGTGCGCAGCAAGCTGGATGAAGCAAGCATCCAAGTCCGTGATGTCCGCCTGAACGGTTCTGCAGCTGGTCATGTTTTGGTAAAAGACAATGGTCTGGGTTGTAAGGATCTTGATCTTGTATTTCAAGTGTCCCTCCCAAGCGAGAAGGAGTTCCAGTTAGTCAGAGATGTGGTTTTGCAGTCCCTTTTAGACTTCTTGCCAGAAGGAGTAAACAAACAGAAGATCGGCCCTGTGACGCTGAAGGAAGCATATATTGAAAAACTGGTCAAGGTATGCACAGAAATTGACCGATGGAGTTTAATCTCTCTTTCCAACAAGCATGGCAGGAATGTAGAGCTCAAGTTTGTGGATCGTATAAGGAGGCAGTTTGAATTTAGTGTGGATTCTTTTCAAATAATATTAGACTCACTGCTTTTATACTACAACTGCGCAGAAAACCCAATGTCTGAACACTTCCATCCTACCGTGATTGGAGAAAGTATGTATGGCGACTTTGAGGCAGCTATTGACCACCTTAAGAACAGGCTGATAACGACCAAGAATCCTGAAGAAATTAGGGGAGGGGGCCTCCTGAAGTACAGCAACCTCCTTGTCAGAGACTTCAAACCTATGGACAGAGAAGAAATTAAAAACTTGGAGCGTTACATGTGCTCCAGGTTTTTTATAGACTTTCCAGACATCCTGGAGCAGCAGCATAAATTAGAAACATACCTCCAGAATCACTTTGCCGAAGGGGACAGAAGCAAATATGATTACCTAATGACTTTGCGCAGTGTGGTGAATGAGAGCACTGTGTGTCTTATGGGCCATGAGAGAAGGCAGACATTAAATCTGATCACTCTGCTGGCGCTTAAAGTTCTGGTTGAGCAGAATGTCATCCCTAATGTCAACAGTGTTACCTGTTATTACCACCCAGCTCCTTATGCCAGTGATGGAAACTTCAGCAGCTACTATATTCCAGATAGTTATGACCAGTCTTATCCTACCTGGCTACCTTGCAATTGATTTTTACCTTCTCACTGCGCTGAATGAACCAGAATGTCTTTTAGTTTTATCTTGTCTATATGCCACCAAAAGGGCCTGCCGCTTGGGATTTTTACATACTTTGTCATAGTCATGTCATGTAGTAGCCCTGTCTTTTTCTAAAGGATCTTGTTCTGCTTTGACTAGTGGTATTCTATTATCTGTCTGTATTTGTCTATGGCTTCCTAAAACAGATGATGTTTCAATGATGCTATAGCAATAAGAGATGTAAGGGTCTGTCTATGTGTTCTCTTGCCTTATGAGGTTTGAATTGTTTAGTTTCTCCTTGGGAATTAAGCAAACAATGTTGACTAATTTGATGTGACCATGGAAAGTCATGGCTGCAGTCGTGCACTCTGTTAAACTAGTTGAAATAGTTGATGAGACTTAAGTAGCATAACTATATGCAGGATTGTGGCCATTATTTTTCTGCTTGAAAGTCTTAGTTGGTTCATTACTGCTGTACCTGTAATGATTTATTGCAGCTTGGAAAGAAAAGTCTATCCTAAAAAAAATTCTATCTAGAAAGGGTAATTATTTTTTGTTTGTTTGTTTGAAGACTATGGAGAGACAGCCAACATTGGTGGTGGTACCTTATACAGCTGGAAGTGGCTCCATGATTGATGGTGATCTTTCTACCCTGTGCCACACTCCATTCCACTCAGGAAAGGATGCTGTAATCTGTATAGCTTTTTGCAGACTGTTGGAAGTCATCCGTTTGAAGTTGCATGATCGTTCTGCCAGCTTACACCTCAGATCTTTGGAAGGAAGGGAAAGCTCAACTACTGACAAAATAAGTAGAATCCTCAAGTTAATCTTATATTTTCCTCTAAAAAATTCACTGACTTGCAGGGAAGACACAGACTATCGATCAGTGATGGATAACCTTGGCACTCCAGCTGTTCTTGGACAATTCTCAGAAGCCCTGGTCAGCAGTTGTGTTGACTTGGGCTTCTAGTAATTGAAGTTCCAGAACAGCTGGAGTGCCAAGGTTAGCCACCAGGGCTATAGATCAAACCCCAGCCCCCAAAAATAAATCTGCTAAAAATAGGGTGTTTTTGAAGCCCACGTATTAAAGATGGTGTGTAATCAGTATAGAAACCCTGCCTTGGCATGTTATGTTTCTGGCTGATAGATATGAATGACTGGATCTGTGCATTGATACAATAAAAGATGAGAGTGTTAATGATTACCCTGAAAATAACAACCAGTCTTTATCTAGAAGAGAAGACAATTTCAAGAGTATTTCTCTAGAAGAACAATTTCAGTTATTGAAGGGGGGGGGGGAGAATTTGTAGTGCTTCCTAAGTTGCTTATGGTTTGCTTTTTTAAAAAACCCTTTAATAAGTTTGTAAGGTGGTTTCAAGCTACTTCCCTGCAAAAAGTTTCTATTGAGTCCTCTTCTAGCACCTATACTTTTCTGAAAAGCTTTTGAAATGAAACCTTGTATAGAGAACTTAATTTCTCTCAGCTAATATAGGTTTATCAATGCTTAAACAGATCTAAAGGCAAAAATCTTGAAATTCCTCACACTGTTCAACAAACGAGCAGAAAGGAAAGTCAGATTCAATTCATATAGGCTTCAACAAGGTTTCTGCTACAGATGGTCATCTGCTGTATTGATTATCTTTGTATTAATTGAACAAACAAAATATTTGAGAAGAGGAAACTGGCTAAGGTTAATGTGTGACCATGACTGAATAGTTTCTGGGAAACATTCAGAGGCAGAATGGAATATAAACATCAATTCTTACCAGTTTTCTGAATAAGTTGTTTGAAACCCAGTTCTTCTGCAGCATAGAGATAAGCCATATCTATAGAAATGCAGATGACTGATGTTGGCTCTAAAACAGCTCCACCTTGAGTGAAGTACTTATTGGATCAAAAGGATAAGCAGGAAAGGTATGTTTATTTTTAAGTGCTAAGTTACTGTCTCATATAGCTTGTTTTTTCTGTATCACTGAAGAATGCCTTTTTCTCCACTGCCTTATGTTCACTGTAATATAAAGAATGCATAGCATGTAGCAGCTGCTCGACTCCTTGCTCTTATGGGCTGTTTGTGTGGTGGTTAAATGGTATTGTCTTGCTACAAAACTGGAGTTCAGACTTTTGTTCAACACTGGACTCTGAAGTTGCAATAAAGATAAATTAAATGTAGACTTCTCTGATCTTCAATGTTAATTGCTAGCTGGGAGTGAGTGGCTCTTGGGAAAGCTACCAGTATGCAGCTTTGATTTCCTGAAAACACAGCAATAAAATAAATACCTGCCAGCTTTAGTGTGTGGTTGTCATTTGTATATTCCAGTCTTCCTACTTTAATAGCATAAAACAGCCAAACTGTATCTTTGCTTGGCTCCTTTTTAAGATAACTGTAAATATAGAACTCATGTGCCCATCTGTGCATGGCTTCCAGCTGGTTGTATGTGCCCTGCCTAATACAGTTAAGAAGTAGAGTGCATAAATTGCCTCTGGCCTTGATCCAAGTTCCTTGAGCTCTAGCACCATTTGTTAAATTAAAACAGGTGATGACAATATGAGCACAATATTTGAGTTTGCCTTCTACACTTCAGTAGGGAACTAAAAAAAAAATGCTCCTTGCTGACAATTATTTTCTCCCATGAGAAAACAGCTGAAGCCATCTCTGATTTTAAAAATTGTTGGAGTATAAATGTGAAATGTTGGTGTCCATTATGTGGTGGTTCTATCTTTGAAGCCATGAAAAAATGCTTAGAGAAACATGGTGATCCTCCAGCATTCCATTCCACGGTGTAAATAAAAATAAACCTCCAACCTTTTTTGCACCATGGACTAGTGTCATGCTAAACAAGTTTTCCACGGACTGGTAGGTGGTGGTGGTGGTGATGGGATTGAACGGTGCCTGTGCATAATAAAATATGATAAAGTGCGCACTGGCAGGGGAAGGAGCCCTGCTGTAGCTCAGAAACAAAGAGGATGGACCCAGTCGCCTGCCAGCCACACAGTTTGACTCGGGCAGTGAGGTATCACACTGCACACAGGCGGGGGGCAGAGCCCCGCCATAGTTAAGCAATGTGGAGGGGCCCAGCCACCTGCCTATCTCTCCGTTCACTAGGCAGACACGCATTGAAGACAGAAGGTTGCCATCGAGGCTCCCAGTGCCACCCACCCCTACGGCCCAATTCGGGACAGCCCGCAACTTGGTTACGGGTCTGTGGTCTGGTGGTTGGGGACCTCTAAACAACTAGCTAGCATGATGTTGTGAAGTGGCTGGTCTTTCAAACACTCATCCTGTGTCTGGATTCTATCCATCTGTGCTGCCCTCTCTTCACTAGACATTCCTTTATTGGAAGTTATCCAATTTAATGCTTGTTTCCCATCTTGCTAGCAAATGCCATGCAACCACAAGCACGTGAACAAGCAGCCATTTGACACCAAGATGTGATTCTTTTCATACAGAATTTTTGGCTGTTTTGTATCCAGATGGTTCAAGAACTGTTGTATTGATGCCTATGAGGCAAAATAATCATCACAGTAGCCTAAATCAAGCATGATGATGCAGTGTATATGCAGCATTTTTCACAACAGAGATGGAAATTAAGAATAGCCACCTTTCTAGTCCATTGCCTATTTTTTCTATTTCATTTTTTGTTTAACTCTATAGATGCTACAAGGGTGCCCTGATAGCTTTCAGAACAATTTGTTTTCAGCTCAGAAGGAACTCTTTCCTAATTACCGTAAATCTTGTTTCCTTTAAACACCTGCTGGTTTCAGTCTGCATATACTGCTACTTAAATGACTGAGAACTGGAAAGATCTTGCTTCAAATGAATATGGTGGTAGTTTCACTTTTCTGGTGTTTTATAACTTCCAACTTGCATATCTTCCAAAACTCATACTGAAGAAATGACTTCATCAGGCCAACCACCAAAAGGACATGAAAAAGCAACCAAGCTTTTGAAAGCAGGGCAGCTCAGCATTTGACAAGAACAAGTTGAAATATAATGGAGGGGGAAAGGGCCTGTAACTTCAAATGGGATTTATGGAGGGAGGTGTTATTTTACCTGAAATAGGCCACAGCAGGGGGTTTTCAATGTTGGGCTCCCAGGTGTTCTTGGACTTCAGTTACCAATAACCCGTCAGTAAACTTGATGATCAGGTTTTCTGGGAATTGAAGTCCAAGAACATCTGGAGGCCCAAGTTTGAGAAACCTTGGGCTACAGACTTGTTGAGCTGGAAAAGTAGAAAAAAGGTCCATCTTAGAAAATGGATCCATTCAGAATTGTTTATGTCCTGCCTGATCACAAAGGCTCCTTAATAGTTGGAAAACAGAGCAGCTGGGCAGCCTTGTAATAGAGCTATTCTGACCCTGCTAATTATGAAAGATTTCCACGTCATCGCACTATGGAGATTGTGGGTCTGCCTCTGCATTTAATGGCAACCTTTTTTTTTGTTACACCTGTTCATGGATGTAGCAGTTCTACCTCTTAAACCTACCATCTTTAGAAAACCTAAAGCTTGTGCTTTTTGTTGTTGTTCAGTCGCATAGTTGATTGTGACCCCCATGGACCACTGTATGCCAGGCACTTCTGTCCTCCACCATCCTCAACTCGCTCAGCTCTGGCCCATTGTGTCTACAATACCATATAGCCATCTCATTTTTGGCCACCCCCTTCTTCTTTTGCCCTCGACCTTTCCCAGCATCAAGGCTTTCTCAAGCGAATCCTCTCCTCATTTGATGTCCAAAGTATTTTAGCTTCATCTTTACTATTTGCCCTTCTAAGGATCAGTCAGGGTTGATTTCTTCTAAGATTGACCTATTTGTTCTCCTCGCTGTCCAGGGGACTCTCAAAACTCTCCTCCAACACCACATCTCAAAGGCATCTATTCTTCTGCTCTCAGCTTTCCTAATGGTCCAGCTCTCACAACCATACATTGCCACCGGGAATACCATTGCTTTGACTATATGAATTTTTGTTTGCAATTTGAGGTCTCTACTTTTCACTATGCTCCCCAGGTTTCTCATCGCTTGCCTCCCAAGAATCAGTCGCCTTTTTATTTCATGGCTGTAATCACCATCTGCACTGAGCTTTTAAAAGGGAATGGTGCTTATCTGTTTATAGCCAAAGAGCCAGAACTGTCTGTGTATGTAGCCATTTCAGTGGTCACATGGCAGGCATGACTATATGCTGGAGCACACAGAATGCTGTTACCTTTCCTGCCAAAACAGTACTTATTTACTTGCAATTTCTTGCTTTCGAACTGCTAGGTTGACAGGAGCTGGAGCAGACAACAGTTGCTCACTCCATCAAGTTCAGTGTCTTAACACTAAGCCACTGCAGTCCCCCACTTTCTTTTTAAACCAAGTGGGTAATGTAGACTGGCAATTATGGGGTGGAAACTGAGGTTTCTAACCTGGCTCCTTGGACTAGTTTTTGGCAAAGCTCATTTGATCCTGGAATATATTTTCTTGGAGGAAAACTTCAAGCAGTATACAAACCAGCAGAGGGACAGATGGGTGAAGCTATGCACAAACTGGTAGAAGGTGGTGAGCACCAGCTATGATATGGATGTTGGCCATTTGCTATATTTATACAATGGATTTTTTTTAAAAAAGCTATTTTATCCTCACATTATTCAGTTCCTTCATTTTAAGAAGCAATGGCTCCCCAAAGAATTTTAAAGCAAAATGTTACGGCTTTTATCACCATAGTAAGAAAATGCAAACCACAGGTCAAACCCCTCCCTCATTTTCTCTTGTAAATACAGTCAAACCTTGCTAAATGCGTGTTTCACTTTGCGAAAAACTCGCATGAGATTTTTCAAAAAGCGATCCAACTCACATAACGAATATTTTTGCTATGCGAGTCAGACTTGCATAACGAATATTTTCGCTATGCAAGTCAGATTTCCCCTATGGAAACACTCGGATAGTGAGCATTTCTATGGGGGGAAACTCGCATAACAAAAAAAATTTCGCTATGCAAGTCGGACTTTCCCTATAGAAAACTCGCATAATGAGTGTTTCTATGGGGAAAATTCGCATAACGAAAAAAAATTGCTATGTGATTTCCCCCCCTAAAAATGCTCGTTGTGCGAGTTATTCCAAAGGAATTTTCGCTATACGAGTCTGACTCGCATAGCGAAAAACTTGCATAACGAGCAGCTCACAGAACGAATTAAATTCGTTATGCGAGGTATTGCTGTATAGCAAATGTTACAGCAGCACAGTGATGGTGAATCTTGGCACTCTAGGTGTTCTTGGATGTCAATCACCAGAAGCTTAAGTCAGCACTCCTGCTGATAAGGGCTTCTGGAAATTGAAGTTCAAGAACATCTGGAGTACCAATGTTCATCATAACTGCACTAGCCACTGCCCAGTGTATCATTAACAGTGGAATGACTGCAATGTAACGTAGGCTTGATAATGTTAATAGCAGCAAACAACATATTTGCAATACATTTCTATCGACATTTTCATAAATGTCACTACCGCAGCCTAACATGTTATTTGCTCCTATTGCAGTTTCATCTGTGTATGGCAATCTCGCATAGCAGATTGTGGGTATACTTTTATATCGATTGACTGCCATTTTATACCACTCATCTGGGATACTTCCCACTCACATTGCCTGGTTGTTCTCGAATTGTAGAGACCAGCAGCCAGAAGTATGTCTGGTTATTTACTGTGTACGAATGCAAATTAACCTATAGTCTTCTGCACATTTATCCTATCCGGATATACCAAAACCGGCTTTGGATAGAAGAATGCATCTCTTGAGTTTGGCTGTTTGGAAAGGATAGGAAAGCAGAGAAAACTCTGATATTTTGTAAGAGGGTTTAGTAGGCTCATCCTAGAAGACAGATGCAAATAAATTTATTTTGAAATATATAATTTCTTCACAGAATTATAAAAATCAGAATTATAGGGCATTGAGTGTATCACCAGCCGACAATCAAGTCATCACACTTTTTTCTTTCAAAGACCAGTGCAGAAATACTAAGAAATAGAAGAGGCAACAATGCTATGTCCTTCCATTTTATTTAGTAGGAAAGCAGCAGCACTGTTTCATCTCACATCTTCCAGAGAAAGAAAGACAGGATCAGAGTCCAAGCTTAGCAGCACAACTTTGTGGTATCCTTAGGATTTGCAACAGGACTTCACCCAGCCTCCTAAGAGTGCTACAGGAATTTTTTTTGAATCTCTACAAGTGGATTCTATGCGGCAATCCCATAAAACCCTGCTCACATATACTGTTTCTTCTTTCAAGCCAGTCTAAAACAGGCCATTGAAAAATCACAGAAACTGATTATAACTTAGTCCATGATTTTTTGGGACCATGGTATTGAAGAGAGAGAGAGAGAGAAGAATATCCAGGAAAAAATAATCTTATTCTTATGTTCTTAAACACCTTTCCCATTGGATTCACAGTTCGGAAACAAAGTTCGGTGGGATTTAGTCTTCTGATTGCTTGTATCTTTGTATCTGATAGTGGGGAGGAATAACCTCCTGCTGGTCTCCAAAAATAAATCCAACCCGCTTGGTACGTGTCGTGTTGGCAAGCAGCATAACGTTGGGGAAACCAAATATAATGGTGGAACTGTAAAATCAGAGGTCTGGAGAAGAGGGATATGAACAATATGATCCATTTTCCTGCAAAAAGAGAGAAATGCATTGAACACCTGTGTATACCGGTAATTAAACTATGCAAAAAAAAAAAAAAAAACCTTCCAATTTGCTTCTCTCCACACTCATGTGAGCATATAATCCAATTTTATTTATTTGTTTAATCACATTTGTATTGCCGCCCAATCGGCAAGCGACTCTGGGCGGCTCACAACATCTGCATAATGAACACATAAAATCATCCCCCATGAACTTAAAAACATTAACAAAAGCTAAAAACTACCTCCACCCCGCCAATTAGAATTATAACTACAAGCGTGAGTGGCCCTCATTATATAAGATAGCAAGGGGGGGGGGCTACCACATAATCAGTGCCCCCCCACACACCTATTTTGCCAGCCAGGTTTTTAGCTCTTTCCTGAAGAGCAACAAATCTGTCTGGAGATGCAGCTCTGTCGGCAGGAGGTTCCATGGGGTCGGAACAGATGCCGAAAAGCCTCTCCTAGTGCTAGAGAGACGACCCTCTCTAGCTGATGGTACTTTTAACTCTCCGAGTTAAATGAGAACTTAGTTATGGGTTGCAGTTCTACTCAAAAGCAGTGAACACTGAAAAAATCCATGTTGAAGCTTAGTGGATGAGAGCTAGAAAGAAGCCTATCCTGGAGAAACAAAGCAATAGCAATTACACTTCTATACCACATAGTGCTTAGTGCACTCTTTGGGCAGTTTAGAGGTACAGTAAAACACCGGATAACGATTGGATCGGATACCGCTAAAATCGCATAACGTTAAGTAATCTGGCGAGGAGAATTGGATCGAATGTTAAGGTCCTATGGGATGGATCAGATAACAACCGCTAAAGCCTGTGCAGTTACAATGTATCTCTATGGAGCTTTAACGTTATCCGATCCATCGCATAGGATTTAAACATGGATTGGATAATAGTAAAAATCGGATAACACCAAGACTTGTGGAACCAAGTCGTAGCGTTATCCGAGGTATTACTGTATTTCGCATTTTGCCCCAACATGCTGGGTATTCATTTTACCAACCTTGGAAGGATGGAAGGCTGAGTCAACCTTTTTCCCTGTCACGATTGAATTCAACGTTTTGGCTGCAGAATAGCAGTTTAACCACTGCACCACCAGGAACAAGCCGTCTCCTGCTATCTGGAATCCTAATGGAGTTCACAGGAATTCTGTGTCACTGCAACCACTGCCTAAGTAACAAGGGTGTTTTTCAACTGCACAACTGGGGCTGGGCAAAAGGCTGGGGTGTACCTGAGTATGTGTCATCAACCAGTTGCAGCACATTATGCTGTCCACTGTTTCTTAAGATCGCATTCTTGACCTTCAGCACAAAAGATCACCTTGGCTCCCAAGGTGTCTGCATGTAAACCTAGGTTTGAGTTGAGACAGTTGTCTTAAACTGGAAAGCAGTCCACTGATTCTCTAGAACTGGGAAAGGGATCTGCTCAGCGTGTACTATATAAACAGGTTAGAAACAGCGCTTTCCATTGTGGGATTCATGCTCCACAGGGGGACTTTGGTTCCCAGAAGCTTAAGTCAGCACATTGGCTGATCAGTGTTTTGGAGAATTGAGTTAGGCTTCTGGGAATTAAAGTCCAAAAACCAAAGGTTAGAAAATACTGGGTTAGAGGCTTGAGACAGAATTGCTCCTGACTGATACTTTGCCACTGGAAGTAGTTCCAAAAAGCTGCCTGAGCGAGACAGATGTAATCCATCTGCAGAGCACCAGGACTATATCAAATATTCATGTGTACAGCTCAAGCACTAAATGAGTGTGATATTTGTAGCTATACTGCAAGTGGGATACTGAAGAGTTTAGAAAGTGAAGGAAAATCCAGGTAACAAGAAAAGCAAGTTATCCATCCAAGACCCAGTACTGGAAAATACAAGAGAGATAAATGAAAATAAATATTTAGGTAAAGCAGGGGGAGGAAGGATAAGATTTCCTCTAGGCCAGTATTCCCCAACCTTAGTTTTTTGGACTTCAATTTCCAGAAGCCTAAGTCAATTCCCCGAAGCACTGATCAGTCAGTGTACTGACTTAGGTGTCTGGGAAATGAAGCCCCACTGTGGGGCATGGGCCCCATATTGGGAAGTACTGCTATAAACTTATATTTTACACAACCAGATTCCTGGCATTTAATGGAGATCTACAGTAATACCTCGCATAATGAATTAAATTCGTTATGCGAGGTTGCTCGCTATGCGAAACAAACAAAATTCCTATGGAAAAACTCACATAACGAGCATTTCAAGGGGGAAATTTTTTTTGCTATGTGAGTTTTCCCCATAGAAACGCTCATTATGCGAGTTTTTCCATAGGGAAAGTCCGACTCGCATAGCAAAAATTTTCCTTATGTGAGTCAGACTGCTTAGCAAAAAACTTGCTCGTTATGCGAGTTTTTCGCTAAGCGAAACACTCGTTATGCGAGGTTTGACTGTACTTTTACATTAGAAATGAAAGTAATCTCCTCCTTATGCCCTTATTAGCCATGGGCGCAAACTCAACATGATTGCTTGAAGCACGATGTACTATAAATATTTCTAAGTTATGACATTCTTACCACAAGTATCTGCCTGTGATGCAAATACTACACATTAGTTGTCATCCATGGTTCTTTGGAGAACTGCATATCAACGCTGACAAATATGTATGTAAGTTTATCAAGAAAAGAAGGATGAAACTTATTTTGGTAAGAGTCAGTGTATCTATGACAAGCCCCTTTACCATCACAACAAAAGCAACTTCTAAAGCCATGCCCTCCATATTACTTCAGAACCTCCTTTTCCTCAAGCAGAAGGAAAGACCATTATTTTCCAATCAGGTTTATGGAGCTGCTTAGATACAAAATAGAAAAAGAAACAAATATTCAACCCCGGAAACTACCTACCCTGCTGTCGTATTCAAGAACAAATGGTGGGAAATCAATCTGCTCAGGGGGAATGGCTGTGAATAATTGCTGGAGACTTTCTATGTGGTGCACTTTGTCCTTCAGACCCGAGACAGTGAAGGTTGTGAAAAACCATGTTGAAACCTAGTGGACCAAAATGGCAACTATTCAGATGACAGCACACACAGACAGGCAAACTGCTAGCTTTAACAATAACCCAAGATGGTTTAATAACAGTGCAATTATTTTTAACAAGGGACAGTGAAGAACTGTGTTAAAGCTTCTCTGCTTATATCCTGCTCATAACATCATTTTGAAGAACTTAGCTCTTTGTAGCCTCAATACTTATGGCCCATGTCATCCCAGCCTAGGTTAAGTAAGTTATGACTCACCCAGGGAAACACTATTTACATTGTATACACTGGCCAACATCCTGTTGGCATAAATTGACACAGCAGAAGTCAGACAACGTCATCCTCCAGGCCAGTAAAATTTAAATTAAACAAAGGTTTCCTATCCTCTTCTTTCAGGTTTCAAGACTCCCAGGGGATTCCTTTGGGAGCCCTGGTACTAGGGGGAAGGTTTTAATAGGCAAGAATCACTGCCGGACTGTGGCCGAGGGTCCCAACCAAAGCTGAAACTATTATGTTTTTCCTATGGTTCTAATTCTATAGAACTAACTGGATGCTGTTAAACACCTCCCAGGATTTGTACAATACTGTAACTTAAGTAGTATTGCCCAGCATTCTCAAATCCTACCAATCCACTACTACGTCCCAAAATTTACATTCTGCTTTACCTTTGAGCGAAATGTTGGATGCACGAAGTAGAGCGCCTTCAGATTTCTTTTGTACCTAGTTGATAGTAACAGAAGCAAAACGTCTAAGGTTTTAAACTAACATTTATAGAATCGTCTGAGATCTCAGCAATCTTACAGAGACTTATGCTAGCCTAAGTCAAACACTGCTCTTTTTCCAAGGCTTAACAAAACCCATGCAAGGTTGCACGAATCATTCATCTGTTGCAAAATCTCAGAAAGAAGACATTCAGTACAGGAAAGAAAATTTATACTGACTTTATACTGAATCCAGGCATCATTCTGGATTCATAATATTTCTCCTGCCCTCATTAAAAAAAAAAAATAAAGTTTCTTTGTGGTGCTGTTGCTTCTATAAAGGTAAACATGAAGAGAAAGCTTCAAAGCACATTGAAGAAAAATACTTACTTGATGTCAACAATGTCATAGAGTTTTTTCAGGAAATCTGAATCTAAATGATTGTAGACGTTAGTGAGTGTATGGAAATACACAATGACATATTCTTTCACGACGATGTGATCCATCACATGGATGAAGTACAACAGAGCCTAAGACAGAAGAAAAATAACAAATGGAAGTTTTTATGTTTCAGCTGAGGATTCTGTTATCTATATTTCTGTTTTATTTTAGAAGCAAAGTAACAGAGGGATTAATCTTCACAACTGAGATCATGGCTGCTTGGCAATGAGTTTCCATCAAGCACAAACAACTAAAGGCTTTTTCTCTAGCGGTCAGTATGGCAGCAAGGAGGTAAAAATAAACAAATGGAGAGTAATTTTGGACAGGATAATGGACCTTTTATTAGTAAGGAATCATTGCTAGAATTTGCATTGTTTGTCGGAATCTCACCTTTTCCATGTCTATAAGAGTTACAGGAATATTCCTTCCAACCACTGCAATCACTGTACGACCACAGTTATCAACACCTACAAACAGAATGAGGAACAAAAATTCTGTTGGGATTAATAAACACTAGGCACAGTGAGCGAACCAAACTAAAAGACCATAGTCTGCAAAGACAGGGTGAAAAAGAGAGCTAAATTCAGAATACAGTTGTACCTCGCTTAAAAAGCATAATGTGTTCCACAGGATTGCTCTTTAAGCGAGTTTGCTCTTTAAGCAAAACAGCGTTGTAAATGACCGGGGGGGGGGGGATTGCGAACCCCGATTTATTTGTTAAGCGAGTTTTTGGTTGGTTTTAGTTGTTAAGCGAAGCGAACATTCAGAGAAAATTCTGCTTTAAGTGAATTACTCTTTAAGCGAGGCGCTCTTTATGCGAGTTTTGACTTTACAACCTTTAAACTTTTATTCACTATAAACTGTCTTAGATTGCACAGAAGATAAAAAGTTTTCCATGTACACTATTTAATCCTTTTCTGAGGTAACTCTTGTTCTAGACTAGTTCTATTGTTCCACCCATGTTCCTTAGTGGAGATGTTGACTGGTATAATTCTCAGTACTACACACTCATCAATTAGAAACTTACCTGGAGTACACAGAAAGAGCCTCGTCAAAGATTGTGGTTGTTTTTGAATGTACAATCCGGTAATTTATTTATTTATTATTTATTTATTTAGATTTATATCACCGTCTACTCGCCATGGTGACTCAGGGCGGTTTGCTGGCTAATCTTTCTCACACTAGGTCATGAGAAAGTAACTGCAGAACGAATTCACCAAAAGGTGCCTTCATTTTGGCAGTTTCATGTCTGGCCTAGACAGAGACGAAGGAGGAGGAAGAACTTACCTGTTTGGTATAATGCTTTAAGGGAAGCAATATCTGATAAGTCTTCAGCTCTTGCTCGACAAAGCCAGCGGTTGTAACTAGAAAGAGTCAAAACAGTTTCTAAGTGATGCAGTGCTGAGGCTATCAAACACAGACACTAATACCAGAGGCGTATTATTAGAAAAAGAATAAACACATGAACCCCCCCCCCCCCCAGCTGATTTTCACCCTACGGCAGGGGTTCCCTAAGGCCTGTGTGCCCCTCCACCTCTCCATGGGCATTTGAGAAACAAAATGGCCACCCCTTTGAAGCTGTTGGGACAAAATGGCCACCCCATCATGCAGGCAGGGCAAAATGGCTGTCCGGCCCTCAAAGCTGACTGACCTGGCCTGGCTTGGGAACCCCTGATTTACAGGGAGCAAAGGGAAATTATAAGTTTTTAGGAAATGATTCTACTAGAAATAATTTTTAAAAAGTCACATAGTTTTAATTCTCTCAGATCTGCCCAAGGAAAACTTTAGAAATCTGTTGCAACGTAATGCCATCCTATGTGCTACTCTATACAGCAGTGATTCTCAATCTGCGGCCCACAGGCTAGATGTGGCCTACAGCACCATTTCATGTGGCCCCCCACCCCCTCCACCACACCAGGAAGTGCCATGTGGTGGAGGATGAGTAAAATGGCCATCTGGCTCCCGAAGCTGTCAAAGGGAGAGTGACCCGGCACCTGGCTTTAAAAGGTTGAGAACTCCTGTGATACAGAAAACAAAATAATTTCAAGCCAGAGCTCATTTTACAGTTGTCTCACTTCCTTTGATGTTGTTTCTGTAGCGCTGCCTCCGAAAGTTGCCCCTGAAGGACAAGGCGCCTCTGTTTATCAACATCTCCCTCCATGCGAGCAAAAGCATGTGAGCCGATAAGTGAGAAGTCTCCATCCAGTCCTTCCTCATCAGAAGTATCTGGAGGGGGGAAAAAAGTAAGACTAATGAAAAATGCTGGTCAGGACAGAGACCACGATACACATCCAATACAAGAAAACTATTTGACAGCACCTCTTTCTGTGACCAGACAGATTAAGTAATGTTTTATAATTCCTATTAATAGTTTACAACAATGCAAGCTTTGGGGATGTCAAAAGGGAGTAATGGTTTAAAGCAGGGGTTCCCAACCTAAGGCCCTCAGGCCGGATCCAGCCAGTGGTGCCATTTCATGTGCCCTCCCCTACAAAGGCATTCGAGAAACAGAATGGCTGCCCCTTTGAAGCTGTTGGGGCAAAATGGCCACCCCCATTGTGTAGGCAGGTCAGAATGGCCATCTGGCCCTCGAAAATGACTGAGAGAGTGCGATCCGGCCCCTGGCTTGAAACGGTTGGGAACCCCTGGTTTAAAGCCAGAACAGAATGCTAGATTTATGCAAGTGTTCTGTCCTCTTGAAGGACATTTCATGAAGGGCAATTCCTTTCCGACCAGGGCTTGTCATACTTTCCTTTTCTGACAGATGGATGGGTGGAGCAGTAGCTAGCAATGTGCAGCAGTGAATAAATAACAATTTAAAATAATAACACAGCACCTAATAAAAGTCACTGTATGAAACACACACAATGGATCAGTACCAGCTCTACTCACACCTAATATCCTGAAACCTTGTAGGAATTAACATCTGCAGGGATGAGAATGTGCCTGTCCCTTCTCTACTTAGAAGGCACTCAAACCTTTGTGCATTCTGCATGAAGACCCGAAGACACCCTCGCTAACGCAGATGCCTGATGAGGCATGATTGAGTCCTGCATTATCAGGGTTGCTGATCACGTAGGCACTGCAAAAACATGCAGGTGAAACTATTTATGGAAAAACTCATCAGACCTTTCCACTGAACGTGCAGATATGTGAGCAACATCTTGGTAGTAGAGAGGATGGTGGTGGTGGGGTTTAACAATGACCCTACATCCTTCTGCTTACAACCCTACAAGGTCTCAGGTAATAGTGGCTGAATAGGGGTGTATCAGAGAATAAACAAAACAAAATAATAGACAAAAAAAGCTGTGAATAGGGGTAATAAGACATGTGGAACGAAGAAATAAGTTAAACTGGTGGTTCAATTCCCAGAAGCCTAAGTCAATTCCCCCAAAGCACTGATCAGCCAATGTACTGACTTAGGCTTCTGAGAATTGAAGTCCCCTTGTGAGGTGTGGGGAAACACTGGGGTGAACTGTGCACATAGGTTTTCAAACTTGGCTCTCCAGGTGTTTTTGGCCTTCAATTCCCAGAAGCCCTGATCAGCAGGTGTGCTTACTTGGGTTTCTGGTAACAGAAGTCAAAGAACATCTGGAGCACCAAGGTTGGCCACCCCGGTCTAGCATATAGAAACAACCATAAATTTTGTGCTAAAGGGGGGGAGCAATCTACAGCTTTCCTTATAGCAAGGGAACCTTGTCCCTCTCAGAAGCATCATATATGAAATATAGATCACCCATTGTATCTGCGGGGGGATACATTCCAAGACCTACTGCAGATACTTGAAACTATGGATAACAGTGACCCCTCTATTTTATATTATAGACTTTGGCCTCTAGTGGCCAGTTCTGGTAATCTGCCATAGAAATACCGATACAGTGGAACCTCGACTAACAAATGGCTTGGTTAACGTAAAAATTGCGTAACAAAAGGAAATCCATAGAAAATAGTAGCTTGGTTTATGGATTATTATTTTTGGAACAGATTAATTGGTTTTAATGCATTCCTATGTGAAATTCGGTTAACGTAATTTTCACTGTAAGAAAGATCCCAGGGAACGCATTAATTAATTAACTGAGGTTCCACTATATAATGGCTTCTTATTGAACATTTTTAGACTTGTGTATAACCTTTGGAAACTCCTGCCAACAGAACTACGCATGCAGACGGAGTTGCTGCCCTTTAGAAAAGGAGTGAAAACCTGGCTGGCAGGTTTGGTCTGGGGAGTGGATGGTTCAATTTCCCCAGCCAATTGGTTGGTTTGACCCCAGTATGCCTGTGTTGTAATTTTTGGCTTTTAATACCAATTTTTAAAAAGTTTTTAGAGTTTTTAATTTTTTAAAATGCTTTTATAATTGTTGTAAATCGCCCTGGGTCCCTTTTGGGAGGGTGATAAACAAATCTAAATAAATAAAATAAAATAAAATAAAATAAAACCATGGGTACTGGACCTGTGGCTATAGGGGATGACCTAACTTCAGTAAGCTACACTGATTTAATATAATTATGTTTCCATGCCTGGTAAAAAATCTACTGCTAAGAAAGGCTATAGAATGTATCAGCATCCTTTGTCTGAAAGCTGCTTCAGCAAAAACTAGCACGTCCATTTTGAAGTAATGACCAAACATTGAAATAATTCTGACCTAGACTGGTGTGTTTTTCAAGGTCTGAGTTAGTCCTGGACCTAATCAATATTTCCAATGTGACAAAAATAGCTCCTCCTGATTACATTTTGCACAAGCCTGCCGGATTGTCTCATAAATCTCACAGCAGATGGCACCAGAGATTGAGAATGCATTCCTGTTACAGCCTCTATAACAGGGGTTCCCAACCTACGGCCCGTGGGCCAGACCCGGCCTATAATGCAATCCCATATGGCCCATCGCTGCCTCCACTGCATCTGGAAGTGGGTGCATTTATGTCAGCCGTAAAATGCGCCTATCATAAACGTGGAAGTGGCAGCATTTGCAACAGGCGTAAATGTGCTGCCTTTTGAGGTGTGTGGTCCAGCTTGCTCAGCTGACCAGAGGCATGATCAGACCCACGACATAAAAAGGTTGGCCACCCGTGCTCTATAATAACCAGGCAAAGCCACTATGAATGGTGATGCTAAACAAGGATACGAGGGCAGGATCTTATGGAATCTGTCACCCACAGCATGCTAATAGTTCTATAAGCTTGGCAAAGAATGGAAAGATGGCTATGACAGTCCCTGACCGATGTGCAAACCACCTGCGTTGGGGAGGGGAGGCACAGAGTTGCCTTTCAGACCATGGAAATGTTGGTTTCTTCTGTATGATGTTTAGTGTTCATTCACTTGCAACATTTCTATGCTATCAGTTCACAAATAAAAGTTTCAAACCATAATGTAAACAGAAAAAACATATACACAAAACAAAAAATTGAGAGTGGCTCAGAATAAAAAAATGTAGTCGAAAGTAGCAAGAGAAAGAACAAAAAATATCCCCCCCCAAAAAAAAACCCTCAAAAGCCTAGAAGTAAAAAAAGTTTGCAATTCTTTTTCTTCATTTCCCTTTACCACATTGAGTGTTGAGGGAGATACAAGGTTCTTGCTCTGACACTTCTAACAGCACCCACCAGCATTCAGCTGGGTGAAACTTTCACCTCTGCCTTTTGCTTTCCTTCTTTCCTCACTTATTTGTAAAGCCTCATCAGACAGCCAGTTCGATTTCTTGCCTTTTTCTATGGGATGGTTCTAACTGCTGCCTCTCGTACAATGTTACAAATCTCTGTCCATAGTTCTTCAGGCACTCTGTCTATCAAGACTAATCCCTTATATCTATTATTCACCTCCACTGTATATTCTTAAGAGATGTGATCTAGGTCCGTGATGGCAAACCTCGGCACTCCAGCTGTTCTTGGATGTCAATTCCCAGAAGCCCAAGTCTCTGCGAATCTACACGAATGGGTTTACTGCAGTAAACCCATTGGTGTGGATTCACAGAGACTTGGGCTTCTGGGAACTGATGTCCAAGAACAGCTGGAGTGCCAAGGTTCACCACTACTGATCTAGGTCATACCTGAATAGCCTAATGGTTTTTCCTAGTCCTTTCATTCTATACCTGAATTTTGCAATTAGTAGTTCATAATCTGAGACAGTCAGCTCCAGATCTTGTTTTTAATGACTGTATAGAGCTTCTCCATCTTTGGCTGCAAAGTACATAATCGAAGCACATCTGCCTTCCTCTTTCTCTCTGAAAAGTGGTTTACCATATTTTGTGGGAAGTCATGGGGACCTCTGCTTTCATTTCCAAGCTAGAGAGGGAACAGGGAGTGCACTGACAGCTGCACTACACCTTTTGGACTTAGCATGACAACTGGAAGAAACCCTGCCCCTGCACAGAGAAAGTGAGGAAGCATGTCACTTTGAATGCCTCTGTTGCCCAGTGCCATAGTCTATCCATCTCTTCCAGAAGAGAGAGCCAGGGTTGAGCATTTTAGGGGTAAAAATGTTCATACCACTCTTATTCCCCCAAGACAAAAATGATCGTTACACCCACCTCAGCTTTTGGAGGACAGGTTTGGGATTTGCCATTTCTAAAGGCAGCATATGTGCTGAAACAAACAACTCAGAGATGATAGAGAGACAAACAAACACATCTTTTCTTTCAAACCTTGAGGTGAAAGATGTTGACTGACTATTTTGGCAGTGGAAGTGCAAAAAACATTTTGGCAACGAAGAATTCCATCCTCTCCTGCTGTCTGGACTTGCTGCTTTCATAGGCAAAGAATAAGATGCAACTTGGAGAATTTTTCTACATCTTTAGTTCTCCAATGCCTCTAAATTAAATTCAGTTGCTTTGCTAGTGGTGTCTATCCTGATTTTTCATCAGACTCTTGACACTCAAGGCAAACTCACCCTCTGAAATCCCTGGCTTCTCACTAATTCTAATCTGGCGTTCTGGCACCACAGGCTCCCCTTGGGCATTGCCAATATCAGCAGGAAGGAAAGGCAAGGACCTTCTCTCTTCTTCCAGTGACCTTGGGAAATACAGAGGCAGCATCTTCTGGTAAACGGGCTGCAAAAGGAAGAAAATCCATTTTGTCAGTGTAAATTATCAACAATGTGGTCGCAATCCTATCACCTATTGGTTGTTATGTATTGTCGAATTGCTTCCAACCTACAATAGTCCTCAATAGGAAATGTTAAGGTTATGAGCAATGTTTAGACTAAATTGAAATTTGTGAAAAAGAGCTATTTTTCAACTCTTGAAAAATATAAAAAGAGTAAAGAAGAGGCTTTAAAACAAGTTGCAAGAAGAAATCCTACCACTTGCCACCATAGTGTGTTTATATCTTACCGGTAAGTGATAATAATTTGCACAAGGCAGGAAATTCAATTCTACCCACCATTGACAACCTTCTGCTACAATCCAGAAAATATAAAAAATTAAACTCTTATTCCCCGCCCTCCGTAGTTCCCTGCTGTGCTTTGGAGATATCACAGGGTTAATCTCCACTAGCCTGGGTTTGGTCTGGGGCTGTGCTGACAACCCCTACATTCCCTCTATCTAAAAGCCAGCGCGCAGATTGACAAGGGACTTTGGGATGACTTAGAACAGGGGTGCCCAAACTATGGCCCACAGGCAAGATCCAGCCCCCGACGCCAATTCATCCGGCCCAGGCTGCTCTTGATGCTCCTGGAAGCAGAAGTAAAACACGCGTTTTACTTCCACTTCCAGGAATGATGAGGCATAACCACTTACTGATTACAAAGCAGCAAATCTGTGAATGAGTAGCTTGGGAGTAGCATTCCGCTTTAGAAACAAGATGGAGAAAACTTTTTTGCAACTTCAGAAGCAGCATTCAGGAACAACAGAAGAGCTCACAACTGCCGAAGAAAATGTGTACTGATGTGAGCTGGAACATCTACTTACCTCTTCAGCTTCAGACACTGCAAACACCACTTTTTCAAGCGTATTCCCATGAATCTCCAAAAAACGCCTGACTGTTCCTGGGTGGGTGAGAAATGAAGAGAAGAGTCAGCAGAATGAGAAGAAAAGGATACCCGAGTGTCCCATGTATGAATAAACTACAGTGGGACCTCAGTTAAAAAATGTAATGCGTTCTCTAGGACCTTTTGTACACCAAAAAACTTGTAAAGTGAATTCTCCATAGGAATGCATTGAATGCAGTTTCCCATAGGAATACATGGAAACACAAAATTTGTTAACTGAAACATGGTTTCCCATAGGAATGTACTGAAAACCAAAGAATCTGTTCTGGAAAAAAAATGGTAACCAAGGCACTATTTCCTATGGATTTCCTTTTGTTATGTGATTTTTGTGTTAAGTGAGCCATTTGTTAAGTGAGGTTCCATGAGCAAGGAGTCCTGGTCTAGGAACGGCCGTAACTGGTGAATCACACGAAGTTGTGCAAAGGCGCTCCTGGCCACGACTACCACCTGCTCTTTGAGCAGTAATCATGAGTCCAGGAGGACCCCCAAGTTACGTACCGGGTCTGTTTGGGGCAGGACTGCCCCGTCCAGAACCAAAGGTGGTAGTATGAGCCTCAAGTCCACCTGCACAGATCCAGGAAGAGTTTTATGGCAAGAACAAAGACTCTGAAGGGTACGCAAGAGCAAGACCAAATTAGAAGTTGGAGGAAGGAACTCGCTGAACAAGGAACAACATTAAAGGAGGATATAGCTGAGGAACTCAACCTCCCCTTCGTCACTTGGAGGACCCTGAATACGCTGAGGGTTGGAGTCCCTAAATGCAAGGCCAACATCTGCAAGTGGGGGCTGCTGGCGGAGGACAACACGTTGTGTGAATGTGGATACAGAATCCTGCTCATTTACTGGTCTGCCTATTACTGCCAGGAACATGCACTGATGAGGACTTAAGTTTCACCAGTGACAAAGGAAAGAAAGTGGTTTCATTTTGGCAGTCCAGGGTTTGATCGAGACATGGAAGAAAAAAAATCTGCCTACATTTCCTGCCTCTCTTTTTCAGTTATTTCTATTATGTCAAGACATGTCCTCTCATTCGTTGTAAAGTACTCTTGCCTTAAACAAGCCTATATCAAGAACAATAATTCCTCTTTCAGGGGTACTCACGTAGTGCTATATGGGTGGCATCTGCTAAAGGGTAACCTCGTTTCACAGTGTTTATCACACAGAATCCCACCGAGGACATCGCCTGCTCCCTAAAACCAGACACGTGAAGAAAGAAGGAAGCGAAAGTGGTGAAAAACCCAGTGACAAATCCACAACAACATTCCTCTTTTAAAAGGTTACATTTGCTATCATGGAAAGAGAATGGTGATTAGGATCACCAGACTACTCCAACAAGAGCAGGTTTGTTTGTCTTTCTGGAGGATCTTGTGGCATTCCTGTGGAACTAATCATCAAGAGAGATTCATGGGGATCATATAATATCCTTGGATCCAATTTCTATTTTTGTCCCACACTATTGATAAATAAATTTTTAAAAGTTCTGAGAGCATTAAAAAACAGCAGCAGGTTCCTGATTCTCATGGAGATCCCCCGTAAAGAATGGGAGATGCCCTCTTCAGACCTATCACTCTCCTGATGGAGAAGGCTTAATCCACTCCTCTCTAGCTATGGTGAAGTCAACTAATAAATAGACACGCTGATCCCTCCGAGCAGCTATTTTTCAACAGTGTTTACACAAACTGCTGGATGTACCAAGCATCCCTAAAAGACTGGAGACCCTTTATTAAGGTACCTGCACCGTTATTTTCATACTTCCCAGAGAAAATGGACATCTTGCAAGATGCAAATTAATTTATCCTAGTATTGCATCCCAGTATTTCGTATGGGTCTGTATTTGTGAGAGAAATGCAAATGAAACACAGACACGGTAGTTGCCTGCCAAAGGCAGTTACATGCTTACTTTGCAAGTTGAAGGATATTGCGGTAGCAGCTGTACAGGGAACTTTCTGCGGCAGTTCGGTATCGGCTTTTGTATTTAGGCCCCACAGTGTGAATGATGAAACGGGCAGCAAGATTATATCCCTTTGTCAGCTTCGCTTCCCCTGTCCGACAACCTAACCAAAAAATAATAGTACAAACAGGATGAAGGAAGGAATACTAAAGCAAATGAAGGCTAAACATTTTGGCGCACATCTTTCTTTAACATCTTAAGCAGCCCTAGGAGCATACAGTTCTTGTACTGTATGTCAGCTGCTTTGTAATCCCAGTGAAGTATAAAAAGCAGCTTCTATAATTGGTGGTGGAAAGGAGTACCATCTGCTCAGGGAAAACACACGGAAATTCACTCAGATACAATGCTAAGGTTTAGTGCAGCCTCCCAATTTGATGCTTTCCTTGTGCGATAAACTTACAACTTCCCTCCAAATGGGTTATGATACAAACTGCAACCAAACATAAATAAATGGCACTAGGATGGGGCGTGGAAGTCACGTACAAGACTTTGTAAGTCCTGGGTTTGCATATACTGTAACTTCTTCTTCCTTTGGTGCAGGTATCGGGGGGGGGGGGGAATGGAAGCTTTCTGTTCCAGTTTTGACTGGTGGAAGCATTAAGCTCCGTGCAACATCAGAAAAATCTATGCTTGACTTTAACTGGGGTTTACCAAAAGAAGTCAACATCATAAATGACGGCTCGAAGACTACTTCTTCTAGTAAACTGCATGGTAGGAATGGGAAAACTGGAATTATCACTGGAGTCAGGAAATACAAAGAATACACAGTACTGTGAGAAAGTCGTACACCACTACCAGCTGGTTTGGTGGGGAAATTCTTTGAGTCATATGGAGATCCATTACTCAGGCACCCTAACTCCAAATGTGGGAAGGAGGGTCACTCTCAAATTTTGGTGTGTCTAGGGGTGACTCAGGGGCTTAGTTATAACCTCGCCCCCCAAATAACTAAGTGGTTAGAACAGTACAACAGTGGGACCACCTGCTGAGTGGTGGTGAATATTCAAGAGAGAATCTGTCAAATCTGCTTTGATACAGATTCCTGCATTGAGCAGTAAAGGCCTAAAAGGCACATTCCAACTCAGTGATTCTATTATTCTAGCATCTAGCTCACTACATTTCCCCTAAACCCGCTGGTGGTGGCCTAAGACTTTTCTACACCAACTAAAAACCCTAAACATAATATTCTATATTGGATTTTGTGTATGTGTGTGTCACAACATATCCCATAACTATTCAATATAAGTGTTGTTTTTTTAAAGCCGTGTTTAGGGTTAAATACTTTTTTATACTTAATATCAAATTATATCAATATAAATCTAAATAAATAAATAAATAAATAAATAAATTTATTCACTAAATTAATAATACAAACATAGCATTTAACATATACACACAAGCTCTCTTTTCTGGTTGTCAAAGTCTGAAGGTTGCAGTCTGTGGCTTGGATACTCTGAAACTTTGTTTGTTTACACCAGGAGAGTCCAAACTACGGTCCACGGACTGGATCTGCCCCCCAACGCCAATTCATCTGGCTCACACCACCCTTGCTGGTCCCGGAAGCAGAAGTAAAACGTGCCCCTATGGGGGCCTGTGGGCCGTAGTTTGGGCACTCCTGGTTTAAGCAAAGAAAATGGTAGATTAAAATCTATCTCATGCTGTTGCAAAACAGATTCCATGGCATGTTTTACTTCCATTTCCGGTAGAAGGAACCATGTGACTGTCCCGCTAAACTACCGTACATGACCAGCCTGTGGCCCATAAAGTTTGGGTACCCCTGACTTATACTGTATTTGCCTATTAGATCTTTTAAGCAGTCATATGACTAATGTAAATCACCCAGTGGTGGGCATCAGCAGGTTTGCACCAGTTCGCCAGAACCAGTAGCAGAAATTCTGCCTGGCCCCGTCCATCCAAGTTTTGAAATAAAGTAGTCCTAATTTGGGTGCAATGCAGGGATTTCCCCCTGTCCACGTCCACCACACCACACCCTCAGCGTGGTAGTAAAACTTGTTGGAGCCCACCACTGAAATCACCCACCACTGAGGGACCCCCCCTTTCCCAGTTTAAAAAACAAATGTTTCAAAACTGACCAGACTAATCAGATTCCCTTTTACCTTTGAGTTTCTGCAGCTCAGCCCTAAGGTCAGATCCGGCATGCATACAGATACTTTCAGAGACTGGATTCTTATCCATGAGAGACTCATTACTGGTGTTCACTATAGCTGTGCAGTTCAGCAATGCTACATCACCCCTCCTGAGGAAAGATCACTATTATTCAGAAAGCAACACAGGAAAAATATAATTACATGTCCCCATCAAATAATGTTAATCACAATAATTTTATAAATAAAAAGAAAGCCCTTTACAACTGGTATGTGCTTTCTAATGCGCTCCAGTCTTCTTCAGAAACACTTGCCTTCTGGAGTGTGTATTCACACCCTCTTAAGTACTAAGCCATAAGTGAGAAGTAATTAATCTGTCTTAGTCTTAAACATACACATTACATAATAACAGGAGTGCCTTCCTGGAATAGAGCAAGAATCACCTAACTCAACATCCATTAATCGTAAGTGTCCCAGACACCAGCAGCTAACATGTGGTCTGCTAGGAATAAATCAGGGCATCCAGTAGCTGAGCCTTGCCCTTTACTTTACACCAGGGATTCTCAACCTGCAGCACCATTTCATGTGGCCCCCCACTGCCTCTGCCACACCTGGAAGTGCCATGTGGTGGAGGAAGGGTAAAATGGCCATCCGACCCCTGAAACTATCTGAGGGAACATGACCCGGCTCCTGGCTTTAAAAGGTTGAGAACTCCTGCTTAACATTTCACATAGACCTCAGCTCCCCAAACTAGACCATTTCAGATGAAATTTCCAACAGAATACAAGTCCCATCAGCCCCAGCCAAAAACATCCAATGCCATGGCGTTATAAAAATCATAATCCAAACGAGCCCTGAGACATCCATTTTGAGAAAGGGTGGATCAGACTCAAAGCTAAATAGAACAATGCCAGTGTGTATAAAATCCAGCGTTAAAAATCTTTTTAAAAATCATGAAGTGCAAGCTTACCACAGTATTATTTTTTCATTGACGTCTCTCTTAAATGGGAAAGGTGAGTGAACCTCTAATTGGTCATTTTCATCTGGACATGAAGAGGAGTTTGACGGTTCTGCCTCAAGAAGATCAGCCCATACTGGCAAAGTTTCAATATCTACAAAATGAGACGGTGCACCCAAAGGATCCATGGAATGAAGAGGTCAAACTTTACTTCATAAGCAACTCCGCTTTTTCAGAACGCCACTTCTTAGTGAGGTCTTGCTGGTATATTGGACAAAAGATATTTAGAGTCAAAAGCTTATACTCTTTAGAGTTCTCACACAGCTGAACAGTTCTGTGAAAATATACACCAGCAAATTACTGCTTGCATTCAGACATAACACTTAATCATAGTTCACCACCACAGGGAACATCCCACAGCCAGGATCACACAACTCCACTCCTGGTTTTTCACCCAAAATCCTTTCTCATGGACCAGTTATTCTCAATCTATCTTCTTTCCCATCAATTGCAGTGCCTACATTTCTGGCATGGATGCCCATCACAAGAATTCTACTGAAAGCCCTCATTGTAAACTCTTAAGAGGCTCATTCCAAACTATTAATATATTGTCCCATCCCAAAATCTGTCTGACATTATTTAATTTCCTGCTTACTTACTTACTATACTCATATTATCTCAAATCCATAGATAAGTTTTTTTAAAAAAATACTGTACCCACAAAATGAAATAATGATAAAAACAGCATATAATGAAATCAAGGCAAAACTGGAGAAAGGATAAAAACAATGGAACATTAAAAAATTTGACAATTAGCAGTCATTTGTAATTGAATGTAATTTCCCATCTTTACATTTCAATTGCTGCTTCCTAGGACTGAATAGAACGGGGGTTATCAATCTTTTTAAGCCAGGAGCTGTATCATGCCTCCTCAAACTGTTGGTGGGCCTGACTGATGTTCCCACCACTGCTGCCATCACTTCCCCTACACCACCAGTCCGGCCCACCAAGACTTCCCCCTATGCCGCCACCGCTGCAAACACTCCCCACATACACACTGCCACCGCAAAAACCCTCCATGCCACCAGTCTGGCCCACAAACACTCCCTCCACACCACCAGCACTTCCGTACTTACTGGTCTGCCGTGGGTGAAGGAGGGATCCTGCCTATCCTTGCCTGCGCCCAGCCAGAGTGGCACCCGGATGTGCCTGCTGCTTCCGCCGCCGTCCTTTTCCCCTCCGCTTGGCTTGGTGTGTCCCCAACGTTGATCTGTAGCAGGGCAGATGTTGTAACCCTTCTTACATGGAGTGGTGTTAGGGACACGCAAAGCCAGGTGGAGGGGAAAAGGGCAGAGGCAGCAAGGGCGTAGGCTGGATGGAATGGCACCATGGGACGTAGGTTGAGAACCCCTGCCGTAGAGGATGTCTCCCAAACAATTATGAGTCCCAGGGAAGTATTGCAGCCAAGGGACATGCCAAGCTAGGCAGAGGGGAAAAGGACATCAGTGGTGGGAGCGACAGTGCAAGATGGATTGAATGGCACATTTGCTACCAGACAGCAACTGAAATGTAAAGAAACCTTCAAGAGTCTGAAAATAAGTCATTAGCAAACATTTGTCTAAAACAAACAACTGAAGAGACATTTTAATCGTACTTTCAGATGCGACATCTGAAATCTACCACCTTTGACCTCAGCCTGCAACCACGATTTAAAAGTATTTGCTTGTCATACTTCTGCCCAAAGGCACAAACAGATTACATCTGACAAACATGAAAAAATATCTTAAGAGATATCAGAAAGCATTGTGTAGATACAATGGGCACAGAGCTGAGTGAGTTGAGGAGGATGGTGGGGGACAGAAGTGCTTGGAGGACAGTGGTTCGTGGGGTCGCAAAGGGTCGGAATCGACTGTGCGACTGAACAACAAATCAGAAAGCAAAAACTAAAAAACAAAAACTTTGCAGCACTTTAAAGACTAACTTCCATATTTTTAATGTGAGCCTTAATCCTCCTGTCAAAGTCAACTTTAAAATTAATCTTCAAAATTAAAGGATGAACTTTTTGGAATAGTAGCTGTGTTAGTCTGTGTTTCAGGAATATCAGAGAATAAACAAAACAAAACAAAAATGTTGTAGGACTTTAAAGACTATTATATTTCAATGTGAGCTTTTGTGGATCAAGTCCACTTCATGAGACATGGGAGTGAGGCTTCAATTTATACACATCAAGTACAGAGTGATTGGTTAGCATAACAGATTGGTTAGCATAACAGTTATTTCCAAAAGTACATAAAGTGCAATTTTTATGAAAAAGCTCTGTTACGGATTTAGTAAACCAATTTGAGAATATATAAACCACAACAGGAAACTGAACAAACATTCCTTTAGCTATAAACGTCACCCTCTGAATTCAGAAGCTATTGCTTAATAATCAGATTTTGTGGTACAGGCAAAATTCTTTCTACAATACACTTCAGTACACCCTACTAATTAGCCTTTTAAACACAGCTGAACACACATCAGAACACAGCACTTCTAAGGCAGAAATGCCCACACAAGAATAGTGACTTTGATGGAAAAGGCTAATAAAAGTTAGTTAAAGGAGTTTAAGAACAATTGTTTTGGCAGCTTGCTGCAAGCATCAAAAAGATGAATTCAATTTGACTTTCTTTGTGAGGTTACAGAAAGAGAAATATCTGTCTGACATGTTCACCAGCCTGGGCATGATGAAACATGGAAATAGCATTGAACATTTGGGGCAAAGACAGGAGGAAGTGCTCTTTCTGACTTCCTGGTCACCGAAAGCTCTCTAGCTTCAAAATTACCACTACAGATATGCTCCTTTGTATATTTGGACAGCAAATCCCAGAAGAATTCACCACAAATTCCTGAGGCAAAATTCTGGGAGAGGCAGCCCAGAAACATAAATTTATAGACCAGCTCTATTCACTTCTATCCCTGCATTCTCTAGTCTGCTCCTGTTTCAAAAAACAAAGAATCTGCTGTAGTACTTCCCTAGGACTCATAATTGTTTGGGAGATATCCTCTATGGCAGTGGTTCTCAACCTACGGCCCGCGGTGCTATTCCATCCAGCCCGTGCCCTTGCTCCTGCCGCCGCCGCCGTCCTTTTCCCCTCCACCTGGCTTTGGCATGTCCCTTACTCCACTCCATAGCAGGGCAGATGTTGTAAGAAGGCTTACAACATCTGCCCTGCTACAGATCAGCATTAGGGACACACCAAGCCAGGCAGAGGGGAAAAGGACGGCAATGGAACCTGCAGATGCATGCGGCCTTCCCGGGTGCTGCTCTGGCCAAGCACAGGCAAAGACAGGCAGGACCCTTCCTTCACCCACAGCAGGCTGATAAGCAGAGATGTGGCATTGGGATGGGGGGGGGGGGAGTGTTTGCAAGTTGGACTGGTGGTGTGGAGTGAGTGTTTGCAGCAGTAGTGTGTGTGTGTGGCGCGTGTTTCCAGCAGTGGTGGCATGGGGGGAAGTGTTGGTGAGCCAGAACGGTGGTGTGGTGGAAATGTTGGCAGTAGCATCAGGGACACCAGTCCGGCCCACCAACAGTCTGAGGGGGTGTGATCCAGCCCCCAGCTTAAAAAGATTGAGATCCCCTGCTCTATGGAGTCCTAGTAGGCAGCAAGATTACAACTCCTAGCATTCTCCATACCCATACTCATAATTCTGACCTCTGTAGGGTGATGATGTGAAGCTGAAAATGACCCTCTGCCTGGAGAGCAAATACTAAAGTTAGAATGAGTACATCCTATCCAAGGAGGGGATGGGATTAAAAATTCACAAATTTCATCCCATACTTGGTACTCGTTTACAGAAACATCAAGCAAGGTGGCATGACTACAGTGACCTAAAATGCCAAAACAACGACACAGTCTCTACTATTAGGTTTTGGGGCAGTGGGAAATAACATGGAAATTGCTCATTAAACATAAATATATGGTGTCACAGCCTCTGTATAAATAATGTGGGAACATCTGGGGCTCCAGGGCAACAGCATTCTACAGATGAGGGCCACAATTGAAAAGGCTGCCTCTTTTCACCTTCCAGCCCTCTCCAGGAAGTAAAATACAGAAGAAGATTCATGATAGAAGAGATAATCCACCAAATACTGGGGTTCTGAGCCATTTAAGATTCCATAATTAATAACATTTTGGCAGTGAGAGCAGCTCAATCAAAACAGGGATCATATTTTCTGATACATCATCAAAGGTAGCTGATTATATAAGTGCATATCAGTAAACCAGACAAACAAGCTCTGTTGATCAAGATTTGGTAGCATCCTTCCCAAATAACTTGCCAAAATTCAACTTCTGTTCTTACAGAACTTCTGATTGATTCAAACAAGAAAAAATGATAGTTCTGGAGGTTCTCAGGAATGGCAATTGTTATGTTTGCATATGTTTGCAAGGACAGCCTGCTCCTGTATACCAGTTGGTGAGAACCAGACGCAAAGGGTGGCCTTTGCACTCACAACTTTTTTGGGCAACAGAATACTAGTTTAAATCTGTGATTCCCAATGTGGTGCACATGCTCCACAAGGGGGCAATGTGATTTTTAAGGGGGGCAATTTGAGAATGAGTTATTAACAGTGAATGGGCTTTTAGGCTACCTCCACATGAATAGTTCACTTTTTGAATAATAAGCATTAATATCACAGGCAGGTGGGATATCAGAATTTTAGAGAAGCTTAGGTAGGGGCATGGCAAAAAAAAAAGGGGGTTGGGAACCACTGGCTTAAATACTTTTGACTGGATCTAGCATAGGTTCTTTTACATTCTTAACTCCTACCACTCAGCCCTAAATAGGCACACACGGATATTTTATATATAAACTATTAACAGTGCTACAAAGAGGGCTTGAAATGGAAGGAGCAATAAATCTTTGTCAAGATGTATGCAAATTAATAATTTGGTAAATTACTAATTTTCCTGCTTTCCTTCTGTGTCCTGGCACCTATTCTTCTCTAAACCAAAGAGAACAGAACTCATTGCATCTGAGGAAGCCGATTCTATCCAGAAGACTCTCTGCAAGAAAGGGATGAGAACCTGAGTCATCTTAAAAAGGAGAAGTGGAAACCCTGCAGGTTTCTTCTTAGAAGCTTTTTCTCATTGGAAAAGAAAACCCACTTGCACTTCAATCCACTTGCACTCAACATTTCTGCTCTGTTATTGCTATTATTATGATACACTCTCAGGTCCCTCTGACTCAAGTTGTTCAGGAGATGTTCTTCTTGTGTCTAGGCTAGACATGAAAACTGCCAAAAGGAAGCCACTTTTTGATGCATTCCTTCTGCATTTCCTTTGGCCTGCCCTAGTGTGAGAAAAACAAAAATTCGCATAGTCAAAGCAATGGTATTCCCTGTGGCAATGTATGGTTGTGAGAGCTGGACCATTAGGAAAGTTGAGCGCAGAAGAATGGATGCCTTTGAAATGTGGTGTTGGAGGAGAGTTTTGAGAGTCCCCTGGGCAGCGAGGAGAACAAATAGGTCAATCTTAGAAGAAATCAACCCTGACTGCTCCTTAGAAGGTCAAATAATAAAGATGAAGATGAAGTACTTTGGACATCAAATGAGAAGAGAGGATTCGCTTGAGAAAGCCTTGATGCTTGGAAGGGTCGAGGGCGAAAGAAGAAGGGGACGCCCCAAGATGAGATGGCTAGATGGTATTGTAGAAGCAATGGGCACAGAGCTGAGTGAGTTGAGGGGGATGGTGGAGGACAGAAGTGCCTGGCGGACAGCGGTCCATGGGGTCGCAAAGGGTCGGAGTCGACTGTGCGACTGAACAACAAAAAGTGTGAGAAAGATTAGCCGGCACAAGGTTGCCCTTGCGCTGGGTACCCCTGGTTGCAGTTCAAAAAAAAATGCCACAATCTTCGAGGAGGCTCTTTTTGTGTTTCCCAAGGAGCAGCCTTAGTTCTGTGGCCAAGTTTGGGATTCGAACCTAAGAGGTCACCTGCGTCTGGCTGACCCCTTGTGCCGGATCCAACCCAGTCCCAGCTCTCCCCAGCCTCTCTTGCTATGAGCCACAACGAAGAGTGGAGCAACGCCTCCATCAAAGCCTGCCACGTTTGATCTGAAAAGAGGCTTTCAAAACCAAGAGGCTTTGAACCCCCCTTCAGGCTGGCCGGGGCTGGTCAGGGGTTCGATCCCTGGGAGCGCCCTGCAAAGAAGGGGGCGACGGCAAAGAAGCCACTCCTGCGTCCTCAACCAATGCCTGGAGAGGGAAACTCGCCCTAAAAAGAGGAACCGATTTGGCAATGCACAGTTATGTGCTTCAGCCAGGAAAGCACCGCTGGGGGGGGGAGGGGGAGCCCGCCATGACTCTCTCCGCAACCCGCAGAGCATGGGTATTCCGGGGCAAGGGCAGGCGGAGAAGGAGCAATGGTTGAGCCCGAGAGGAAGAAGATCACCAGGATATGCCCCCCCCCCGGTCCCTCTCCCCACCATCACTCACAGCCGCCCCCACTGTTGCCGGCGCCCCCATTGGGCCACGTGGGGCAAGCAAGGGATCCGCTGCTGGCCCTCCTCCTCGCTGGCACGTCCCGGGCGCCGAGCCAGAGAGGGAAGGAGGGGACGGGAGAGACGCCGCCGCTGCCACAGCTTTTGCCCCGGCCTCTCAGCTGCTCCGCCGCCGCCTCATCTTCCGGGGAACGCCCCGCTCGCTGCCCAGCCCCGGGCTCCCTTTTCCCTAGCGCAGGACCCAATCCTGGAGCCTCCGCTTAGGCCATAGAGGTACGAAGCACGAGCCGCAGGGGCTTGCTGGGAAAGGTGATGATGATGAGGATGATGATAATAATATAATATAATATAATATAATATAATATAATATAATATAATATAATGTAATGTAATAATGTAATAATGTAATAAGACAAGGCTGCATTTTGTCACCCTGCTTATTCAACGTATACACAGAACACATAATGCGCAACCCAGGAATGGAGGAATCACAATTTGGGATCAAAATTGCTTGGAGAAACATCAACAATTTGAGATATGCAGAGGATACCACCCTAATGGCAGAAAGTGAGGAGGACATTAAAAAGCTCCTGATTAGGCTGAAAGAAGAAAGTGAAAAAGCTGGCTTGAGACTCAATATGAAGAAAACCAAGATAATGGCAACAGGCCCTATCAGTCCCTGGAAAATAGATGGGGAAGAAGTAGAAGCAATGACAGATTTTACTTTCAGCTCACTGCAGATGGTGATTGCAGCCATGAAATAAAAAGGCGACTGATTCTTGGGAGGCAAGCGATGAGAAACCTGGGGAGCATAGTGAAAAGTAGAGACATCACTTTGCAAACAAAAATTCGTATAGTCAAAGGAATGGTAGTCCCTGTGGCAATGTATGGTTGTGAGAGCTGGAGCATTAGGAAAGCTGAGCGCAGAAGAATAGACGCCTTTGAGATGTGGTGTTGGAGGAGAGTTTTCAGAGTCCCCTGGACAGCGAGGAGAACAAATAGGTCAATCTTAGAAGAAATCAACCCTGACTGCTCATTGGAAGGTCAAATAGTAAAGATGAAGCGAAAGTATTTTGGACATCAAATGAAAAGAGAGGATTCACTTGAGAAAGCCTTGATGCTGGGAAAGGTGGAGGGCAAAAGAAAAAGGGGGTGGCCCTGCAAAGAAGTTGTTGAATAAGCAGGGTGACAAAATGCAGCCTTGTCTTACTCCTTTTCCTAGAAACATAAAAGATCCAAGTTAGAAAGAACATGGGTTCCTCTGCTGCTTCTTTTTTCATTAATGGGTGAGGAAAAAAAAACCACCTGCACACACAATTGGGTTTTCTAAAATTTCACTGCCTTCTCATTGACTCCTGCCTCTCTCTCTTTGAGAGATATGAACTCGCGAGCTCGCACTGAGACGCGTCTCTCTTTAAGAATTCCCACCGAGAGAGGGAGGATAGAGAGACCACATCCTTTTCCGGTTCCGGCCAGGCTGCGCTTCTTCCCTCCCACTTTTCTTCCGCCTAGAGGTGAGCACGTGTCGCGTGAGGAAAGGCGGCCTGCTACTCACGGTGGGTGCTGGGGCGCGCGTGTGCGGAGATACTTGGGGGCGAAGGGGGAGGGAGGGAAGGAACGTACCCGGGCGTCGTTCCTTCGGGGGGTGTCCCGTTCTGGGAACGTTCCAAAAGTAACGTTTCAAAAGTAACGTTCCAAAAGTAACGTTCTCTAAAACTCGGCGAGGTTCTTAAGGCGGGTGCCCCTTTGAAGTGCAGAGCAAAGGAGTAGAGAACAAGGGCGTGTTCTTGGGCACGTGTGAAGCGCATATTCTGTATCCGCAGAGGATCCTGATCCAGATTAGAGTTTAGGAAGAGTCCAGTTATGCAGTTTAGTTCTCTCTCCTCCTCCCCTGTTGTTCCTTTTCCTGCTGTGTAGTCGGAGTGATGTATGGGGTCCCCCCCCCCTTTCACATATTTTAAGAACAACTCTTGGGAGGTAAACAAGGAAGAATTATTGTAAAGAATGCAAAAGGTGCAGGAGGCAGATTTATTTATTTTTTTTTTATTTATTTACTCGTATTTACTATCCCGCCCCAATCGGGTAGACCCGACTCTGGGCGGCTTACATCATAGATTAAAATCACAGGTTAAAACCTTAAAAATTCGTAAGAAAAATTACAACAACGCAACAGATAAAAGCAAGGGCAGAAAGGGGTGGCTGTCCCTTAAATCCCTTAAATCAGCCAACCTGCATGGGATCCCACATTCCTAGATCCCCACACTTGCTCCGCCAGCCAGGTCTTTAAGCCTCTTCGGAAAGGCAGATGATACTTTTTTTATTGCATCACTAAGAAAAACAAAATTATTTCGATTTTTAATGTGGTTTTTAGTTGGTTTTGATGTTGCTTTTAATTGTTAGCCGCCCAGAGTCGTTGCCAAGTTTGGCTGCAATAGAAAATTGAAGAATAAAACAAACAAAACGTTGTGTTAGCTTTTTATGGTTCAAGACCACTTCTTCAGGCATGTATTAAAATGTTCATGGCGTGGTGGTCTCCCAGGGTCTCTTCTTTTGTTGTTGTTCAGTCGCATAGTTGATTCCGACCCTTTGAGACCCCATGGACCACTGTCTTAAGAACAGCAAAATATTTCATGGAGTTAGGATGCTACTCCCACAGGAAGCTGTGCGTCTGCTTCTGCAGCGTTGCTTCTTTTTGTGGTAATTTAGCCTGACAGAGCCATTGGTCTCAGGATCGCCAAAAAGTGAATTCACCAGAGTTCTGAGACTGTTACCAGTATAATTGTCATTCTTGACTTGCGTTACCAAATTACAGAGCTTCCAAGCAGTTGAATTGCCAGTTTTTTAAAAATAGAAATCGAAATTAGTTAATTGCTACCGAGGTTCATGCTATTTAGAGCATTTTCGTTAAAGTGCTTTTATATTACATTTTGCTGTTGAGTGTTTGCCTTTGGGTGAGTTTTCCTCTGCATTCAGTGGGCCAATATGTTATTTGAGTAATAGTTTGGTGAATTAATTACAGACTTGTGGTTATTATAGATGCAAGAAGAGAGTATGAACGTAATTCTGTGTATTGCGTTGTAAATGAGAGAAGCTACCTGGGGGCTAATAATAATGGAAAAGCAATGATAACTGGCTCAGGATCAGTGACAGCACTTGTCAAATGTTTTTTTTTTATGTGTAGACTGGATTTTGCAAGAACCTGGAAATCCTTCTATGGGGCTCACCAAGCAATACCTGCGCTATGCAAACACTGCTCTTTTTGGAGTGGTTGCCAGCCAGAAAGGCAACATTGTGTATGTGACTCTGAGAGGCGAGAAGGGTCGTTATGTGGCAGTGCCAGCCTGTGAGCATGTTTTCATCTGGGATACCCGGAAAGGAGAGAAGGTGAGTGGTTATTTTAGCTGCTGAGAAGAATGTGCTATGCTTCTACGTACAGTATATGGTTGTGTTTTGCATTGGAGGCTTTTAAGTGTGTGATTAGAAGATGGTGTCTTCAATGATAGCAGAATGTTCAATGGCCTTGATGGACAAAACAGTTCTGCTGACAGGACAGGCTAGATCTGCCTGTGTTTTGTAGATGTAAATTTTAGCTACACCATCTGGCAGCAGTTTCTGCACCTTCAGTTGCCAATTAATAATTTTGTGTGTGTGTGGAAACAAACATGGAAAGAGATTAGTGGGCTTGGTAAAAATGCAAGGTTTGTACCAAAAAAAGCATATAAGGAACAAAAAGAACCTTCAAGTAAAATGACTCAAGGTGAATCAAGTGTACTCATCAAGATTCATTTTCTTGAATGACCGAGGAACATTGTTGAAAGTTATTGATTTGATTCCACACACTCATCACAGAGTCATCATGCCCCCAGGAGGTGTCTTTCCACAAATGTTTTGGTTTTAGAAAGGCTAAATGGGTGAATTTTCAAGAGCAGTTGGATAAAAGGATGGAAAGGTTCCCTCCGCACCTTGATAAATATGATGAGTGTCCTTGTGAAAGTAATATCAAGGGAAAATATATATAAAATATATATAAGATATATATAAGATATATATAAAATATTCCAAGAGGATGCCATAACCTTCACTCTATAACCAGGATCCTTTTCAGGAAGATACTGTTGAAGCTGGGGAAGAACTGTTACAAACTTGAGCTGAAAAACAGAAATAATGATGGTGCGCATTAGTTGAGAAGCTGGATATGAAGCAGCAGATGGAAGATTGTTTGGAGAACGTGAGCTTGAGGATGGGGAACCAAGGGCAAAATGAATATCCTTGCTGATGCCCTGGACAAGGGTGCTGTATAATTTAGCATCTTGCTGTATTTGTGCTTGTTTCTTCGTGTTTCATTACATTTCTGCTGAGCTCTCAGATTCAATTAATAAGAAGAGCTTAAAATAAAAAGTACTGTACAGTATGGGATACCAAATAGAAGAATTAAGAAGAGAAGATAAAACAGTGGGATAGTAGTGGCCTTGAAGACTTAGCAGTATTGTCCAGTGTAAGCAAGCAAAGCAATTAAGGAGGAAGAGTAACTCCCAAGAGGTTACAATGTCTGGCATGTACTAGTTCAGAAAAAAAAGTAAAGGGGAAGATGACTGAGGTCAGCAAAATACTTGAGCTGGAAAAATAATTCGATGCACCAAAACTCAGGGAGCCCAGCCAGGAGATTCAGAAGAGATTAAAACAACACATTTCTTCACACACGCTATATGATTAAACTGTGGTCACAATTCTAAAGGGTAATATAGCTACCAGTTTGGGACATCTTTAAAGGGAATGTTGACATACATTCTTGTCCAATAAGGCCATCTATGGTTCCTTTTGACTTGGTTTTATGTTTCTCCCCATACTCTGCATGTTGTACCTGTAGAGAACCCTATTGTTATGTCTTGCTGGTGAATTGTTCATAGATTAATGGGTGTTGGCTCCAGGGAACCAGGATGCAGCATAGCACCGTCTTATAGAAATTGTTATAATAATTTTGTGTCAGAAATTATTCTTGGTTGAAAGGATTTTTGCTGGAGAAACTCTGCTTAGAGGATGCCTGAATGAGGTTCCTTTCATGTCCCCAAGATCTTTTCCCACCAAAGTGGTCCCTACTTATCTACTTGTAATTTCTTGCTTTCAAAGTGCTAGGTTGGCAGGAGCTGGGACAGAGATGGGCACTCAAACCATCATGCAGTAACTGGGTCTCAAACTGCCGACTTGTTGGCCTTCCAGCTAACAAGGCGAGCTTCTTAACCACTGAGCTACCACAGCCCCATAGAAGTTTGTTAAAAGCTGACAAATATACAGTCAAATCTTGCATAAAGAGCGCCTCGCTTAAAGAGTAACTCTCATAAAGAGCAGAATTTTCTCTGAATGTTTGCTTCGCTTAACAAATAAAACCAACCAAAAACTTGCTTAACAAATAAATTGGGGTTCACAATCCCCCACGCACAATTGGTCATCTACAAAGGTGTTTTGCTTAAAGAGCAAACTCGCTTAAAGAGCAGTCCTGTGGAATGCATTATGCTCTTTAAGCGAGGTATAACTATCTCATGAGGCCTGAGAATATAGGCTTCAATTACATAAACACTGGTTTCTTTCTAAAAGTGTTTCTGTTGACTTGGTTTTATGTTTCTTCCCATACTGTGCATATTGTACCTGTGGAGAATCCTATTGCTGTCATTGTGTCTTGCTGGTGAATTTTTCATAGGTCGATGGGTGTTGGCTCCAGGGAACCAGAATGCTGGATGCAGCACATCATGGTCTTATAGAAATGTGTTAAAAGCTGACAAATCTATCTTGCGAGGTCTGAGAATACAGGCGTCAACTACATAAACACTGATTTCTTTCTAAATGTGTTTGAGTCAAATCATATTACTAAGATCTCCTATATTTCACTTTTCAGATTCTCATCCTTCAGGGCCGCAGGCAGGAAGTTACTGTCCTCCGCCCATCCCCGGATGGTCTCCATTTGGCTGTTGGCTACGAAGATGGCTCAATATGTATCTTCAGTCTCCTAAGTGGGGAAGGAAACATCACTTTCAATGGTCATAAAGCTGCTGTTACTACTTTGAAATATGATGAGCTGGGAGGGAAGCTGGCTTCGGGTTCAAAGGTAAGGATTTGGGATGGGGGAGAACTGTTGTAAATGAAAATGACCACTGCCCCCTAGAGTGGCTTTCAAGCAAGGGAGACCTTTACCTTTACTTTGAGAGCCAGTTCTAGTCAAATGGTGGGAAATATAAATGAACACTAAGGTAAATCACAAAAATATTGAGTAACTGGCTAAGCAATATAATTATTATGCAACAAAGTAAAATGTAGCTTGTTATGTCCTTGGTTTTGATAGCGCAGAGGGCTAGAATGCTTGGAAAGAAGTATATATAGGACTGCTGACTATGGGAGTAGTGGAGATGGTTAGAAATTTTGCTCTTTCTTCTAGGACACAGATGTCATTGTTTGGGATGTGATTAATGAGAGTGGTTTGTATCGGCTGAAGGGACACAAGGATGTTGTTACGCAGGTGCTCTTCTTGAAGGAAAAGAATATCCTGGTCTCCAGGTACAAATTTTCATATAGATTACTGCAACTGTAATGTAGCCATTAGAAGAAATAGATTGAACATAGTTGAACTACGGGGTGGGTTTCCTGTAGTGAGTTATCTTTCCTTCCCTTATTTTCTGTTCTAAATTTACAGGTATGTTACTATGCTCTTGAGGCTCCATTACCCCTGTCTGAACTATCAAGAATGTGAACCTACCAAAGAGTCCATTCTGTCCTCCACAACATTTCAAGATATTATAGAAAATAATACTAACCTGAGTGTTAGTCAGTCATGAGCAGATCCATTGAAGTTAATGGGACTAGTTAATCACAACTAACTAACCTGTGTCCCGTTGATCTTAGTTGCCAGTGTACTTACCAGTGTTTAAATGCATGAAAATAGCAATTTTATATACCACTCCATAGCGCTTGGAGCACTCTCTGGGCAGTTCATGATGTAATTAGTATTGTTGCCCACAACATGCTGTCTACTCATTTTACCAGCGTAGTAGGAAGGATGGAAGGCTGACTCATCTTTGAGACCATTGGGATTGAGCTCAAATTGTGAGCAGTTTTGGCTGCAGTACCACAGGTAACCTCTGTCCAGCTACAAAAAACTGTCATGGTAATCTGACCAGGTGTTTGACATGTAGTTGGAGCTCCATGTGCCCATAGATATCAAGCAGACTACCAGTCAGTGTGTCTAGTTTATGAGAAAGTGGGGTTGTGGTGGCTCAGTGGTTAAGAAGCTCACCTTGTTAGCTGGAAAGCTGGCAACTCAGCAGTTTGAGACCTAGGTACTGCATGATGGATTGAGTGTCTATCTCTGTCCTAGCTCTTGGCGACGTGAAAGGAGCTGCATTTGGCTGTTCCCTGAGTGACGTTTCATCTGCAAAATCCTTTCAACCTAGAATAATCTCTGACACCACATAATAATAATAATAATAATAATAATAATAATAATAATAATAATAATAATAATAATAATTAGGGCGGCTTACAGTCAAAACAGCAACAGTACAGTAAAAATCATAAAATACAACCTCACAAAACAACCAAAGCAGAACACAGACTAACTCCCCTCTGGCCATTGTTGTGGGCCCAGAGGAGGGGGCGATGTTCTCATCCACCTGCCAGGACGTTGTTGTTGTTGTTGTTGTTTTTGTTGTTGTTGTTGTTGTTATTTTAACATGATTGACTTTTACTTCCTGAGCCACCAAGAAGGTACAGTTTTAGTATTCTGATTAGTTACAAACATGAATGGATGTGTTTTCTGTTTGGAAGGACTGATGTAGATGTTGAAAATTAAACTAATTGTGTTCCTCTTTGCTCTACAACCTCATATGAAGGTTGAGTGTTGACCCACAAACCTTAGGATCTGTTTGCTTCTTTTTGCATCTGATGCCTGATATTGTACAATTTCTTTAGTCGGATCTTAATAATGATGCTTCCCACAGGATTCCTAGTGTTAAACTAATTGTTACAAAAAGTGTGAAGAAAATTTTGCCATATAGTGGAACACTTTTTTAATTTTAAGGTTTGTCTATCTGTTTGCAGTGGAAAAGACACTTTGGTGAAATGGTGGGATCTGGATACGCAGCACTGTTTCAAAACATTGGTTGGACATCGTTCTGAGGTAACCGGAAAGCAGAAATACAAGTACAGTAATACCTCGGATAACGCTAAGACTTGGTTCCACAAGTCTTGGTGTTATCCGATTTTTAGTGTTATCCGATGCATGTTAAAATCCTATGGGATGGCTCGCATAACGTTAAAGCTCCATAGAGATACATTGTAACCGCACAGGCTTTAGCGGTTGTTATCTGATCCATCCCATAGGACCTTAACGTTATTCGATCCAATTCTCCTCCCCAGATTACTTAACGTTATGCGATTTTAGCGTTATCCGAGGTAAACGTTATCCAAGGTATTACTGTACTGTAATAATAATGGGCAGAAAATCTGCTTGCTTTTGTTTTGGCAGTAGTGTCAAGGACAGTGTTTCTCAACCCTTTTGGATTTCAATTCCCAGAAGCCTATGTCAGTTTCCCAAAGCTCTGATCAGCCAGTGTACTGACTTAGGATTCTGGGAATTGAAGGCCCCCTGTGGGGTGTCAGCGCCACGTGGGGAACCACTGGTCTAGGGACTTGTAAATGTGCAAAGAACCTCAATATGTTTGCTCAGAAGCAAGGCTCACCAACCCGGGTGTGCTTAACTATTGATACCAGTTCAAAACTCTTCATATAACTTCACGGAGATGGGCATTCTTAGTAGAATGAGGGGCACTTTTCAGATTCTTGGCTGAGCTGCATATCCATGGTGGAGCCACTAAAGGGGAAGGTAAACAATGCCAAGAATTTTGTTTCTTTGTTCATAATAGCCACTGCAATAATTTGTTACTCAAAGAATGGGTTTCACTTTCTTTTTTGTAAGTGAGAAATTTCCTTGCACCCATTAGGGAGCAAAAATCCTATTTTGTTTTAAATTGGGGAGCATATGAGATCATGGAGAGGCTCAAAACATGGCAAAATTACACTGCTTCCAAGTCCCTTAAAGGGGACTTTTTGAGAGAGAAAAGTTAAAAAACACACCATTGTACAGTACAATACCTCATATAACATTAGTATCGAATAACACTAAAATCGCATAACATTAAGGAATCTGGGGGGAAGAATTGCATCAGATAACATTAAGATCCTATGGGATGCTTCAGATAACAACCGCTAAAGCCTGTGTGGTTACAATGTATCTCTATGGATCCCATAGGATTTTAACATGCATCAGATAACACTAAAAATCATATAACAGCAAGACTTGTGGAACCAGGTTTTAGTGTTATATGAGGTTTTACTGTACATGTTTTTGGAACGTCTCACATATCTTCAAATCTTTTAGGATTTTCATTGTTTGGAAGTGGCTTAACGGTGTGTAAAACAGGATGAATGACTGTAATTTTTGAGGATTACTGCATACTTTTTGTAGTATTTTGGGATTCTCTTACATACGTCTTATTCAGGTGGCTAGGTTATGGAGCTGAGGCAATTCAGTCCTCAAATATTCAGAAAAGCAGCCGCCCCCACCTATAATAATAATAACACCCCACCCCTGCCTGTGAAGTCATTTAAAAGTCACTAACTCTACTCCTTGCTTCCTTGGCCTGCAGGGGAACCTAGACCCATTCTTCTATGGCAGTGATGGCGAACCTTGGCACTCCAGGTGTTCTTGGACTTCAGTTCCCAGAAGCCCAAGTCTCTGTAAATCCTATGAGTTTGCAGTAAACCCATTTGTGTGGATTCACAAGAGACTTGGGCTTCTGGGATTTGAAGTCCAAGAACATCTGGAGTGCCAAGGTTCGCCATCATGGTTCTGGGGGGTGCTTCTCACTGATCTCCCTGACAAATGCCAGTCTTTTTAAAGGTTTAAGGAAACTTAAACACTGTTGGATTTGCATCTTCTTTCTGTAAATGGTGTTGAGGGGGAAATTAGCTACATTTCTAAAATGGGAGAAGCAAATTGGCTTTGAGTTAGGGTAGTCCAATGTTAAATGACTGTTATTAATCACTGGAGTATGTTCTGTTTTAGGTATGGGGATTGGCCTTGATTTCAGAAGAAAATCTTATTTCTGGTTCTGCAGACAGTGAATTAAGAGTCTGGAACATCAGCTATCTTGAGGAAGTAAGAGTTTAACATCTGGACTAATTTGAATGTGACCTATTGTTTTTGAATATTTTGACTACAACTATGGCTGTTTTAACTGCATTTTGTAATATGTTGTCAAGAGCCATCTTGAGTGTTTAAAAATAACTTGCTCTGTTTCAATATGTAACCGTTGCCTTTCATTTCATACTATATGGGTTGGCTTGTGTTAATGCTGACCCACTGAGGAGTGCTACCGGCCTACAGAGGGGGAAAAGTTTGCTTATCCCTGTTTAATTGCCTCGCAACTAAAACTGGTCTATTCTTGCTGTCTGGATATGTACAATCTAAATCAGTGGGGTTTTGTTACTGCCATTTGTGTTGCTTCTGTTACTCTCCCTTGCTTTGAGTACAGTAAGAGGTGCTTTAACTAATTCCTGAAACAAGCCTCATGTGGCTTGAAGCTGATTATTAGATTGCACTGCGTGCCCATGGATAAATCTCCACGGAGAGGCAGTCTATTGGCAGTGACCCACTTCCTATTTTTAGTATATATAGCCGTGTTATGGCTGCAATGGCTAAGAAGCTCACCTTGTTAACTGGAAGGCTGGCAGTTTGAGACCTGGGTACTGCATGATGGATTGAGCTCCCGTCTCTGTCCCAGCTCCTGCCAACCTAGCAGATTGAAAGCAAGAAATTGCAAGTAGATAAATAGGATGAGAAAAGATATTGGGGACATGAAAGGAGCCTCAATTGGCCGTCCCCTGAGTGGAGTTTCTCCAGCAAAAATAATTTCAACCAAGAATAATTTCTGACATGAAATTATTATTTTTATTATAGCCATTTTGCAGATAAATGTCCTGGATCTTTTGTGTCTTTGTACACCAGTTCTCAGCGGTGGTTGTTCCATAGATCACCTCATTTGCCCAATGTTGTCCTATATTTGGGGCGTGTATAGGAGTGTATCTATTAAAATGGCTCCTTTCTGCTTAGTTAAATAGAGGAGTGATCACATGGCGGGAAAACAGAAGCTGGAAAGCGAGCCTATTTGTGTTCTAAGCTACATCTTATTTTTCTTGGAACTTGTAAGCAGAACCAGGACCCCAGTGAACCTGAGTTCAAGAGACGCAGAGAGTCTGCAGCGAGGATGGAGGAATCTTCTGAAGAGGATAGGACAGTAGATCAGGATGAGGCCCATGAGGAGGTACTTCTGTGTGTGCTACTTATTAATGTAATACTCGTGTACAGCATTAGCTGGGTCCCATGGTGGAGAGTAGAGTATACATGAAATCCATTTTAAAAAAGCATTGGTGTGAGTGTATGTACACACACACACGGGACTTTGGTGGCTTAGTGGTTAAACCGCTGAGCTTGAAGGTTAGGTTAGAGTTGGTAACAATTCACTTGGTTTGTTCAAAATCAATTATAAATATTTCCAAGGACAAATTGAACAATTGTGATGTATGTCATGGTCTGGATGGATACACAGAGTATATTTTATTAGCTGTTGTAAGGGTATCTGGTAAATATCAATGGGGGCAAATATAGATTTTTCTCACTCCCATTTCCTGAATGGTGTGGTTGGTGGTTCTTCAGAGTAGCTTCTGTTTCAGAATCAGTGCTCACTGTTCAGATGTTGGCAAGTGGATGACAGTTTTTATTAGAATACAGTGAGGGCGTTTTATAACAAATAAAATGTACAAAATCTTTTTTAAAATGAAGAAAAGGCTGGGATCATTAATATCTTACCCATAGTATCTAATTTTATTCTTATCCCCTATTTCTAAAAAGTTAAATATTCATGCACTGGTTTTATTTCTTTAGTTTCAACAAAACATAGTTAATAATTTCACATATGTGTTGTTTTTTATTATTTTTAGTGTTGTTTTCTTTATACAGTCAAACCTTGCATAAAGAGCGCCTTGCTTAAAGAGTACCTCGCTTAAAGAGCAGAATTTTCTCTGAATGTTCACTTAGCTTAACAAATAAAACCAACCAAAAATTTGCTTAACAAATAAATTGGGGTTCGCAATCCCCCCCCCCACAATTGGTCATTTACAATGGTGTTTCGCTTAAAGAACAAACTCGCTTAAAGAGCAATCCTGTTGAACGCATTATGCTCTTTAAGTGAGGTACAGCTGTATGTATTTTTTCTGTTGCTATTATCAATAAAATAAAAATAATAGGAGCTGTTTAATCCTTCCTTTTTGGTCTAAAGACACATTCTTTCTCCATTTTGGGATGAAAGAGAAAGTGAATAAGTGGTTATTCCTATCCCTGTTCTTCTTGACACCTGGGTCACCTTTACTCTGTTCTTCCCCAGTGTGTCTACTACAGGTGGATGTTGGGGAACTTTGCTAATGAGCACCAGCATTGCTTCAGAAAGCAGGTTTGAACTGCCACCTCTGTACATGGCTTCCAAACTACATATTAGAACACCACTGCACCCAGCATATAGTTTAGAATTGATTGCTTGCTTCTGGTGACTTTGTTGAGCTGTTCATACTATATGTGCAAATATGTGCTTCTGTTTCTTTTTTTTTAGCACATCCTGAGTTGCAAGAAAGCTGGTTCTATAATGCGGGAAGGAAGGGACCGAGTTGTTAGTCTTGCCACGGATAAGACAGGGAGGATTCTTGCTTGCCATGTAAGTTAACTCTGCTTTGGAGCTCATGGGGAACCATCTGTCCAGGGTACTTTGATATATACTGATTTCTGCTTCAGCAAACTTAGCTATTTACTCTGTTCTCTTCTAAGGGAACAGACTCTGTCCTGGAGATTTTCTGCATCCTTAGCAAGGAAGAGATTCACCGAAAGACGGAGAAGAAGATGAAGAAAGCAAGGAAAAAGGCCAAGTAAATCCTAATTAGAAATAGATTACATATTTATGTGCCAATAACTGGCAAAGAATTGGACCCATGATAGGATGCAGGCAAGGGGTCATGACTAGCAAGTTTTAAATTCAATCTGTTAAGTCTGTGACTAGTTAATCCAACATTTGCAGTTGGAATGAATTTACATATGAGCCACATTTGCTGTGTATTTGCATTGCATGTTGATGAGGAACATATGCTATTTTTTAGAAAGCCCAAACTAAATATAAAAGGATTAAGTTTCAAAGTTTGAGGCAACATGATTTTTTAAAAAAAATCTTTTGTCAGGCTTAAGTATTGCATAAGGTCCCTAATCTACCATGACATGAAGCTCTGGGGTTTTCACTACTGTCGTCTCTGCTTGTTTGCTTAACATATCATACATTCAAGACAGAGCATAGAATTGTCTGGGGCTGGTGTGTGTATAGCAGAGGCTCAGAGGCCTTTATTGCTCCAAATGGATTTTCTTTAGATTAGTTGAGAGTAAACAAAACAGAACATCAAAAAAGACAAAAATTGTTGTGGCACTTTAAAGACTAACCACTTCAATCTTCAGATTAGTGGTTCCCATAACCCACAGAAGCACTTCCATTCCCAGAATCCTAAGTCACTATATAAGCTGATTAGTCCTTTGGGAAATTGACTTAGGCTTCTGGGAGTTTAAGTCCAAAAACCAAAGGTTAGCAAACACTTCTTTAGATCCTAAAACAGTGGTGCCCAAACTTTTTTTTTAGTGGGCTTGTCCCGCCCCCAACACACAGCTGCGGGAAGGGTAAACCTGGCGGTTGCGGTGACGTCATCCCGAGCGCACCAGGGGCCTCTTTTAGAGCCATGAATTTTGAAACACAGGAGGCTCCGAAAATGTCCCCGAGGCAGCGATTGGCTTTAGCAAAGGCTGCTGAGGGGATGGGATTGAGCAAGAGGCTGCTCGGAGCAGCCTGAACAAAGCGCAGCCGCTGCCACCATTGCTGACATTAGGCGGGGGGGGGGCAGTACCCAGTGAGTCTGGGTACTCACCATGGGCCACATTAATGATATGCAGGGGTCTAATTGGGTCCGCAGGCCGTAGTTTGGTCACCCCCGTCCTAGAAGATGGAAGAAATAATGCTGGAAAAACAAGGGAAGAGGATTTTCACTCTCTGGCTCTATTTGCTGCTGTCAGTTAGTGTGGCATTTTTCTGTTTGCGTTCTCATTTCTTAACCAATCTGAGGTTGGATTTAGAGTTGTAGCTCATTTCCCCCTTCTGTCCTAGGCAAATGTCAAACACAGAGGAGGAAGACCTTAATGTCAACGTGGAGTGCAGTCTACAGGAAAAGATTCCGCGTCTCATTAACATCAAAGCTTCTGCTAAAATAAAGTGAGTTCAAAATGCTGAGCCATTGCTTAACTTAGCAATGTAGTGCCATCATTGTAAGGAGCTAAGAAAAGTAATGGGAGCTTATCCTGTTAGCCTATCTGTGAGGCTTGTGGGGTAGTAGAACATGCCAGGTGGAAGAGTGCAGAAGAAAGGAGGCAGTTGTGCCAGGCTAAAAACTCTATAAAGAGCCAAGTGGGGATGAGACTTGCTGCCTTGCTAAGGACAGACACTGAATCTGGAGGGCAATGCTTGCATCTCAGGGACTTCTCTTTTGCCCAGAGAAATGATGGGAGTTCGCTAGTTTTTCATCCTCTGACAAGAGGAGGGAGAGATCATAGGAAGTGAAGTTGGTCCAAGAGTCGGAATTAGATGTTTCAACTAAGTCAGAAAGTAACATAGCCAGGGTTCCTCTTTTACAGTTGCCTGCTGAAGAGTCATGATAATTGTATAGTGGTCTCTGGAAATGAGTATGTACTGTTAAGAGTCTTCTTGCTCAAGGAACATAGAATTGTGCTGTATCGTCTCACCTGTTTAAACAAATTTAAAGTTTCCATTATTTTAAATATTAACAAGCTGTCTTAAAGGAGTAATTCAAATGATGCTTACATCTAGGCCTAACCTTTATGCTATCTCTGTTTTGAGTGCATTATTCTTGACCCTCTTACTTGCTGATTAATGTTTTTCTATGTGATATTTAATTACCCGATTAGATCTTTTGACTTGATCCTCAATCCGAATGGAGAGCTGAAAGCCACTGTAATGCTCCAGAACAACATCATTGAATCATACAACTTCAACCCTTCGGTGCCAACACCCCGTGTTCTGCAGATGTCCAAAATAACTATTGGGGGTCACCGTAGTGACGTCAGAACACTGGCATTTAGCTCCGACAACATTGCCGTCCTCTCTGCTGCTGCTGAGTCAGTTAAGATTTGGAATAGGTATGAAATGCCTGTTAGTCTTGGAGGAAAACTAAGGCTTGGTAGGTGTTTAGAAGAAGGAGTTGGGAATCTTAACTCTGGTTGGGCATTCAGATGCTTAGTGCTTCTCCTCCCCCTCCTCCCTTCTTCTTTTACCCCATCTAGTGTTAAGGGGTTGAGTCTAGAAATCAATCTTTCCACCCTTAGTATTTTTTCCTGTCATTTGGAAATAGCTACAGATGTTAAGAAGAGCTTGGACTGTGTGGGTAACTAATTGAAATTAAGAGCAAACCTCTAGTTTCCTAATCCTGTTGCCCATTTCATATGTTTTAATTACGTTCAAGGGGATCAGCTCTAGGATCAGAGCAACGTACCAGCAGCTGAAGATCAGAAATGGGAGGGTGCTGTCTCCGTCATATCTTGCTTATGACTTTCACAGAGATTTCCTGTTGTCATCTTGCAGGAAATGGGATTATTTCTAATCCAGAATTGGTCTAATGTTCATTAGAGAGATGCCCCTTCTACTTGTTAAATTACCATTTATATGTTAGACTGTGGAGGTGGATGGGAAAAGTCCTCCAGTGATCATCTGGACAGTCTGGTGAATTCATATGAGAGCAAATGATCCTTGATATTGTGTTGGCTTCAGATTGCTCAGGCCTTTAAAGGTTGTTGCCTGCACTCTAAATCAGGCCTGGACACCAACTGGAAGCCAGCAAAGATGGAAGGTGCCATCGGCTTTTGGACTCCTTGTACTCTCCAAAATTGTTTATTATTTCAGGAATGCCATATTAAAGCAGCCTCATCAAAAACATGTTATAGCAATATAAAATGGTACCATTTGGTTTAATTGGCTAGAACCGTGATGGCAAGCTTTGGCACTCCAGCTGTTCTTGGACTTCAATTCCCAAAAGCCCATGTCTCTTTGACTCCGTGCAGTAAACCCATTTGTGTGGATTCACAGGATCTGGCCCATGGCACCAAATAATCTGGCCCCTGACCTCACTCCAGCTGCCGCTGGAATCGGTCACAGATTCATTTACAGCTGCATAAATGCTTTTATGCAACTGTAAATGAGTCCACGGTCATTGTAAATGCATTCATGACCACCTTGGACGTGTTTTATGGCACCAGTCTGGCCTGCTCAGCTATCTGAGGGGGCGTGGTCCGGCCTGGGGCTGGAAAACATTGAGAACCCCTGTTATAACATGTATTGCAAGGAGGCTAAAAGATTCCAAAAAGCTTTCTTCTTCGTCTCTTATTCAACAAGATGAATTTCTCCGTTTGCTACTTTTTTTCCTAGATCTACTTTGCAGTGCATTCGGACTATGGAGTGTGAGTACGCCCTCTGCTCTCTGTTTGTCCCAGGAGACCGGCAAGTCATTGTAGGAACAAAGGTAAAATGATCATCTCTTCTGAAGTACTATTGTTGTTGCTTTTCAGCAATGTTTGTTCCAATCATCTTCACAATGTTATATTTGTATCTAGCAGAGAACTGTTACATCTTTCTTTGAGGAGCGTAATAAGCTAGAAAAATTATGTCTGCATTGAAAAGAGAGTGTTTACATTGGAGTTGCACTACTACATTAAAAACCTGGATAAGAACGAAGTAGAAGAAATATTTTCTATTATTTTCCATAGTTTTATTTATTATTTATTTATTTTATTTACTTAGATTTGTATCCTGCTCTCCTCAGTAGCAACCGACTCAGAGCGGCTCACAAAGTCCCCTAATATCATTACTAAAGTGCAAACAAAAATACAATAGCATACAATATAACAGAACAGTAAAGTACAGTAAATATCATATAGTAGGTCAGTACACATTACACATCAATACACATTATAGTACAATCAAAATATCATGGCATGTAGTGCAAAGAGCAGTAAGGTTCAATAAATATCATACAATAGAACAACACACATCACAGTAGAAAACATTACTTCTCATTTCCCCTTTTCTCTGGTTTTCAGCTTAGGTGAGATGGAAATAACTACAAGAATTATTATTGGTCCAGTTGCTGGTCCAGTTGACAGCTTCCTGTAATCTGCTGCACCTTATTAATGTGCAGCAATTTATTATTTACTTATTATTTATATGCCACCTTTCTCCCATTGGGGGGTTAAGATAATTCACAGCAATTACAACTATAATAAAATCAGCCATACTAATAACTGTTAAATGTATATAAAGATTAAGACCAATATTGTTTTTAAAAAAGATCTCTTAAGTTTTATAACTAGAGCAAAGCAAAGTAATCACACTTCTCTACAACCCCATAGAGCTTAGTGCAGTCGCTGGGCGGTTCACAAGTTAATTAGCCTTTTGCCTCCAACATGCTGAATACTCATTTTACCAACCTCAGAAGGTTGGAAGGCCTATCCAGGATCGCACTCACAACCTTTTGGTTGCAGTACAGCAGTTTAACCACTGTGCCACCAGGGCAGTATATAGTATTGCTTAACATCTTGCTTGAAAAGGAAGATTTTTGCCTGTAAATCAAATGAGAAGAGGGAAGGATCTACAGAAACATGGATTCAAAACCCCCAAGTTAAGTTAAATACTAATTCAATTGGCTGATTACATTAGAACAGTGGTTCCCAACAAGGGGTACACAGCCCACTAGTGGACTTCAATTCCCAGAAGCCTAAGTCAGTACATTGGCTGATCAGTGCTTTGGGGAAATGACTTCGGCTTCTGGGAATTGGAGTCCACAAACCAGCATTTGGGAAACACTGCATTAGAAGATGTCCAGTTTAATTGGTAGCTTATATTGGTGCCAATCTTATGTACAATGACATGGCTATAATACACGGTGGTGCAGCAAGTGACAAGGAGAATGTTTTAGGTGTTTTGAATGGTCTCTGTATCTAATGTTCCAACTTCGTATTTTGTTCCAGACTGGGAAGCTGCAGTTGTTTGATCTGGCCTCAGGAACTTTGCTGGAGAGTCTTGATGCTCATGATGGGGCCCTTTGGTCCATTTCTCTTTCTTCAGACCAGGTAGTTCAATCCTTTTTATTCTATGTTTTTCCCCCCTCTAGAAATTATCTCATCCTGCTTTATCATTGTACTTGATGTGTATATCAATTGATGCCACAAAGCCTCACTCTAATGTATGATGAAGTGGACTTGGTACACGAAAGCTCACATTTAAATACAGGAGCTAAACTTTAAGGTAGGGATGGCTAAACTACAGCCTGCCGGCCAGATCCAGGCCCTGACGTCAATTCATCTGCCCCGTGCCATCTGTGCTGCTCTTGGAAGCGGAAATAAAATGCGCCCACGGAAGTGCAGAACACTGCCATAAATGCACCTGTGGCTGTCGTAAAGACGTTTATGACAGCTGCAGGTGCATTTACGGCAGTGTGTGCATGTGCAGGTGCATTTTACTTCTGCTTCCAGTGGGAGGAACCACGTGACCGGCCCACTGAACCACGTGACTGGCCCACGGCCCAAAAAGCTTGGGCACCCCTGCTTTAAGGTGCCACAACCTTTTTTGTCTTTTTTGATGTTCTGTTTTGTTACTCTCGGATATGCTTTTTAATTAAGTTTTCTTCAAATAGGTCAGAGTGATACATGCACACACTTTAACATCCCAGCAATATTTGTTCTCCTGAAATAATGAATGGGGAGCTACAGTCAGCAGTAGGTTTGCACCATACTTAAGAATGACTGTTATCAATAAGCTGATACATAAATGTCTTTTACTGCCTGAGGTTAAGAGCTTTGGTGTATTTTTCTGCCAAGTGATAAACCTGCCCGATCAATTTCCGCTCTAGCTTCTTCCCATGAAGCTTTCTGTAGACATTGTATTTGATGAGAGGGCATTTCCCTTCAGAGTACAGATATGTAATCAAAGTGGATTTACGTATAGACATTTCACACTTGGTCAAGCTATGTGGAAGATGTTATGTATCACTTGATTGAGAATATGGAATATAGAATGTTGGCTTTCAACGCAAATCTGCTTTCTTGCATTGCTGAATTAAACATCCACTCTTACAACTGGGATACAAAGATCCTGTTGTATACAGTGGAAACCCGCATAATGAATGCTTCGTATAATGAAAAATTCATACAATGAAGTGTTTGTGTGCTCTGAGCGATACCCTGCATAACGATTACCTCCCCAGTATACAGGGTTTTCGTTAAGCGAGGCATACCCCGCTTAATGAAACATGTATAACGAATCCCCCCCCCCATTATGTGGGGTATCACCTATTTGATACGCATAGTGAAAAAAACGCATCGCGAAGAGCTCCGTGGAACAGAGCTTTTTCATTATGCAGGGTTCTACTGTAATTCCATTGCAGCTCATCTTGGAGGCAAGACTCCTGAAAACAGGGAACTGGTGACTCCTCCTACTTTGCATGTGACAGTCCTTCATGCATTGGCTACTCTGGATCTAAGCCTGTGAAACAGACATTTTATCCTAGTAGCCTTGTTTTTAAATTCAATGGCTGAGTGATTTTGTATTTGTATACAACTCAGAGCGGCTAACAGCACAAATGAAATACAGTATCATATAACAAAACATAATAAGGTATCATATATCAAAGTGTCACATAACACATATATAACAAAAAAAAATCCCCCATCACAATTACAAAATCAAGAAATTATTAAAACATGGAGCCAGAGGTCAGGAGTTCCAATTTTCCACCCTGCCTCTTTGACAGAGGCTGGACTTCATGGGCTCTTCCAGCTTTCCATATCTAAGATTTTATTTTATAAGGTACATGTCTAATTTTATTCATATTGCTTAGGTTGGATTTTTAAACAAACAGGAAAAGCTTTAGTCTAGTTTTAATTTTGAGCATTGTTCTCTCTCAGCGTGGTTTTGTAACAGGTGGTGCAGATAAATGTGTCAAGTTCTGGGAATTTCAGCTGGTGAAAGATGAGAACAGCCTTCAGAAGAGGTGAGCGTTTTTTGGAGGGGGAGAACCTGTTTGAATGGTATATTTCTTCTTCCTGTATGGCACCCTGGAATTTGAGGCTTTACATTGTTTCCTGGATGATGAGATTGCCCTTCATTGTCATCAGTATAGCAAGCATTTAGGGCTCCTTTGTAAAGATGGCTGTAATGCACTGGTTCTCAACCTTACTGCATCACAGGCCAGAAAACTCCCCCTCAGACTGTGCCATGGGCCGGACGTAGTGGTGGCAGGCACATTTGTGTGGGTGTGTTTGTGCATCCATAGGTGTGTCCGCTTCTGGGGTCGCCACTGTGGGCTAGATGGAATGGCATCAAGGGCCGGGTTCAGCCCACAGGCCGTAGGCTGTGAACCCCTGCTGTAATGTATATTCTTGAGTGTAGCCCCTACTGAAAAATATGAATACTGTAAGTGACCAATTGTGACTTCTGGCGGGGGGATTGCGATCCCAATTTATTTGTTAAAATGAGTTTTTTACTGTACTGGATATTTTATTTTAAAGTCTTCTGATTTAAAAAATGTTTGGCACTTCAACTGATATCTCATTAAATAAAAGAAATACGTTGTAACTATAATTCTCACCCTTCTCTGATGTAGTGCTTTCCTATTACAGTAATACCTCGGATAACGTTTACCTTGGATAACGCTAACATCGCATAACGTTTAGTAATCTGGGGAGGAGAATTGGATCAAATAACGTTAAGGTCCTATGGGATGGATCGGATAACAATGGCTAAAGCCTGTGCGGTTACAATGTATCTCTATGGAGCTTTAACGTTATCCGATCCATCCCATAGGATTTTAACATGCATTGGATAACACTAAAAATCAGATAACACCAAGACTTGTGGAACCAAGTCTTAGCATTATCCGAGGTATTACTGTACTACTTTATGTATTTATTTATAATTTTTACATTACAGTCATACCTCGCATAACAAATTTAATTTGTTCTGTGAGGATGCTCGCAATGCTAGTTTTTCGCTATGCGAAACTAACTCACATAGTAAAAATTCCTATAGAAAAACTCTCATAACGAGCTTTTTTAGAGGGAAAACTCACATAGCGAATTTTTTTCGTTATGCGAGTTTTCTCCATAGACACGCTCGTTATGTGAGTTTTCCATAAGGAAAGTCGGACTCACATAGCGAATATTTTCGCTATGTGAGTCCGACTCGCATAGTGAATATTTTTGCTATGTGAGTTGGACTCGCATAGCGAAAAATTTTTCGTTATGCGAGTTTCCCCCCATAGAAATGTTCGCTATGCAAGCATTTCCATAGGGAAAGTCTGACTCGCATAGTGAAATTTTCATCATGTAAGTCAGACTGGTTAGTGAAAAACTCACTCGTTATGCGAGTTTTTTGCTAAGCGAGTCACTCATTAAGTGAGGTTTGACTATACATTACTTGTTCTTTCTTTTAACATGTAAATGCCAACTTTCCATTAACTTTTTCATTTTGTACATTAAACATAGACATCTCAAATCATCTGATGAAAGTTAACTTGTCTGCGTAGTTGCTCCAAAATGTTCCATTATTAACACTCCTGATCAGCTCTTGCAAACTGAGCTGTGACCCAATTCTTCTAAAGGAGACTGTTGCTTCTTCCTTAAGGAACTCAATCACCTTGTACTTGGTTTTTCTTTTTTCCTACTGCTTTCAACTTTTCTAGCATTTTAGGCATTTCCAGCAAGTCTTGTGTTCATGATCTGTCTAAAATGCCATTTTGGCATTTTTATTTCTATGATATACTCTCTTGTATTCCCATACTTGACTTTGGAGTGCCATGATACTGATTGTAATAGACATACAGTAATATAAATAAATACATAAAGTAGTACAGTAATACCTCGGATAATGCTAAGACTTGGTTCCACAAGTCTTGGAGTTATCCGATTTTTAGTGTTATCCGATCCATGTTAAAATCCTATGGGATGGATCGGATAACGTTAAAGCTCCAGAGAGATACATTGTAACCGCACAGGCTTTAGCGGTTGTTATCTGATGCATCCCATAGGACCTTAACGTTATTCGATCCAATTCTCCTCCCCAGATTACTTAACGTTATGCGATTTTAGCATTATCTGATCCAATCATTATCTGGTGTTTTACTGTACTGTACTATATAGGAATATTTTTTACAATTTATATATATAAATTGTATGCATCCCATAGGATCTTAATGTTATCCGATGCAATTCTTCCCCCCAGATTCCTTAATGTTATTCGATTTTAGTGTTATTCGATACTAATGTTATATGAGGTATTACTTGTGTGTGTGTATACAGTAAAACCTCATATAACACTAAAACCTGGTTCCACAAGTCTTCGTGTTATATGATTTTTAGTGTTATCTGATCCTCTATGGGATCCATAGAGATACATTGTAACCACACAGGCTTTCACGGTTGTTATCTGAGGCATCCCATAGGATCTTAATGTTATCTGATGCAATTCTATATATATATATATATATATATATATATATATATATATATATATATATATATATATATATATATATATATATATATATATATATATATATATATAAAGTAGTACAGAAAAACAGAATAATGTGTGAGTTGTAGGGCCCATGGTCATTGCTCACTTTTGGGTGCTTTTTTAAATTAAGAAATAGCAGTGTACATTCTGTAGAAGAACTTTCTACATATAAGGAATTCCATATGTTTCTTTGCTTTTCCTGTCCTAGACTCTCTGTGAAGCAAACACGTATCCTGCAGCTAGACGAAGACGTTCTCTGTGTCCGGTACAGTCCCAATCAGAAGTTTGTGGCTGTTGCTTTACTGGATTGCACTGTGAAAATATTTTATACAGATACACTCAAGGTATGAAACATTGGTGATGTAAATTATTATGTGGGCGGAAGATCAGTAGTGTGAATTATGTGAGAGCATAATAGACACATAGATTAGTTTTTCATAATACTTCTTGTGAAATAGTTAAAACAGGGATTCTTGCCCTGTGGGCTGGATGGAGCCTATGGTACCATTTTATGTGGCCCTCCACCACTACACCCAGAAGTGCCATGTGGTGGAGGAATGGCAAAATGGCCGTCCGGTCCCCAAAACTGTCTGAGGGAGGTGACCTGGCCCCTGGCTTAAAAAGGCTGAGAACTCCTGAGTTAAAATGTCTAAAGCAGAGGAGGCGAGTAAAGCTCAAAGCCAATATGTGATAAATATTAAAAGTCACATAACATCTGTTCTTCTTCCATGGCTAGGTCAGACATTAAACTACCCAAAATGAAACCACCTTTGTTGAATTCATTCTGTAGTTCTTTTCGCCTGACCTAGTGTGAGAATGATTAGCCAGCACAACAAGGTTGCCATTGCGTAGGATACACCTTATTGTGATTCTGAAATACCACAATCTTTGAGGAGGCACTTTATGTGTACCCCATAACATTTGTTTGCCAGTCCACTGCCTGACATCAGTATTCATGCTTTATAGGTGAAAGTGAATAGGGCTATAACAGTGTGGAGATGAAGAAACATGCATAAATCATGCCTGGGGTTGCCCTGCCTAATCTCAGTCACATCTTCATGTATTTAAGGTTAAAGCAGGCGCTTGTGAATGTGCTCAGCTGAACACATGTTGCAGCTCCGTGACCGGTTGTTCTCAGAAGGCAGTGCTTCTTATTAGGGAAGCAGTGGAAACATGTTAATTCTTACATGCCGATGGTTCTTTATTCATACCTTCAAGTTGAATGCATGAAGGCCAGGCGGAGGGGACAGGATATAACCCGTGTCCCCATATCTTTACATTGTTTATAGTCGTGCCTGCTTACAGGTTATAATGGCTGATAGAGCTTATGTGTTATTCAGATCTGATTCATAACTCCTTTTAAACAGGCAAAGCAGAATGTGTGAAATATATCTAGCCAACCTGGGACATGGTGAGATTTTCACACATCCAAGCTGCGCGTTTGTTGATAGTGTGGTCTTTTAGTGACAGCCGTTCAGAAATAAACTCCCCTTCTCTTTGCAGATGGCTTGTTCATGCTGTCACTTTGGCAGTTCTCATCGAGGAATCTGAACAGGTTCATCTTTGCACGCCTTAAAACAGGACCTCCACTTTAATGTGGAATAAAGGAAAGGGAGCATAACTCAGAAGAAGCTCATATGCCTTGTGCATTCAGTCACTGACCTCTAAATTTAGAAAGATAACATAGCATGAAATAACTTGTGAATACTTTTTACATTTTTTAACCACAATTGAGTGTACCTTGTTTTGCTGTCTAATCTTCCTCACACCAAATCAAACCAAAGGAACCTCAACTGAGAGAGAGGAGCAAGCTACTACCTCTCAAAGTAGATAGCATTGCAGTAGATGAACAAATATTCTGATCTGAATTAATATAGTTTCCTATTTTTGTTCAAAACTATAACTAAATCCCAAAATGTACTCGGTGTCTATCAATTATTTGATTCCTCTGGCCCCTTAAGTGAATCTACAGAGTATTTTTTAAAAGTAGTTCATTATTGTAGGGAGGATATTAAGGCAATACTGTGATTCAGTATGTATTTTGAAATTTATATCTGTTTAAAATATGCAATGTGTTCTTCTTGCATTCCAGTTTTTCCTGTCTCTCTATGGGCACAAGTTGCCAGTGCTTTGCATGGATATTTCTTACGTAAGTATGCTGTGTCTTGCCCTGTGTGACATTACTCAATATAGGATAGGTCTGTTCCTTGGCAAAGCCACACAACTAGGTTCCTTTCATTCTTTTAATAGTGAATTTGCACCAGCTACTCATCTACCCATCATCTTCAGGGAGTACGCAGTTGGTGTAGTGGGGAGCAAAGTACTAATCCAGAGCTCCTCAAAGCCTAACTAAGTGAACTCAGCTGCTCATCTACCTGCAAAGCCAGTAGAAACACACATTAGGTGTCCAGAAAGGTGACATGCATAGTTAGTTGATAGTGAAGGAAAAGAATCGATTCTCTTCATGGAAAGGGAATAGTTTTCTCACCCAGTTGACTAAGTGCCTTCTCTCTTCCTGCTTTATTGTAGGATGGGACATTAATTGCAACTGGCTCTGCCGACAGGAATGTGAAGATCTGGGGATTAGATTTTGGAGATTGTCACAGGTCTCTCTTTGCCCACGATGACAGGTAGGTAGATGTAAAAGGACATCTAGATGCAATTGTTCTCTCTGTTTAAAACAACAACAACAATCATTTGTCTGGGACTCTGGTCCAAAGTAGATTCATGCCATAGCGTGGTTGGAGATACAGGCGAGTTAACCTGCTACTGTTTCAACCTTCTCATTCTCAATAAATCTTCCATCTGAGCAAACCTTCCCACTCAAACAGCAGATCTTCAGTCTCTTGTATCCTAATGATTAGAGTAAGCAGACCTCAACCACACCTGCCTACTCAATGGAACAGAACAGGATTCTGTGCCAACGTTATGCCTTTCCCTTCATCATCATGGTGGCTCTTAAATCCTCTCCACAAGTGGATTAAGGCCTAAAATTTTGTAAAATAACAGCGCACTTCAAATGCTTAAAAGGTAAAAATCTCCATTGCTTGAAACCCAGTCAGATCTGACTCTAGGATTCGGTACAAATCTCCTTTTACAGCCAAAGAGCCAGCAATGTCTGTGTTCGCAGATGTTCCCGTGGTCATGTGGCAGGCATGACTAGATGCCAAAGTGCATAGAACACTGTTACCTTTCCTGTTGAAGTAGTACCTATTTATCTACTTATAATTTCTTGCTTTCGAACTGCTAGGTTGGCAGGAGTTGGGACAGGCAATGATTTGAGTTGATCGATTAGATTTATTGGATTTGTATGCCGCCCACTCGGCTACAGGGTGGCTAGGTTGGCAGGAGCTGAGAGACGTGAGCTAACTCCATTGTGCTGATCTGCCAACCTTCTAGGTCTTTCCCAGTTCTTCCTCCTTTGCATCCTCTCTTTCCCCCTTTTATTAGTGCTTGATTTAGATTGTTCTTGTATAGCCCTTAGGGCAGCAGCACTAAAAGCGGGGTTGGCTGACTGATGGGTGGATCCTTCTCAGACAGGAAAAGCTGTTTTCCATTAAGACATGGAAATGGGTAACAGCTTATACACAAGGGGTTCCCAAAAAATTTTGCGCCACAGGCCAGACCACACCCCTTGGACAGCTGAGTGGGCCAGCCACGTTCCTTTTGCCATAAGCGCTGCTGTAAAACACATCTGTGGCTGTCTTAAACATGTTTATGACAGCCATAGGTGCATTTATGGCAGTGTTTACAGCAGGTGCAGGCACGTTTTATGGCTGTTGTAAACGCTTCCACTTTCCGGAGCAGCAAGGACAGTGGCGGGTCACATTAAATGGTGCCGTAGGCTGGGTCTGGCTCACGGGCTGTAGTTTGGTTGCCCCTGTTATACACAAAGAGACACACATGCTATCCTTCAATCTGGGGTCTCTGCTGTGAAACCCCTGTGGCAGCTTCAGTCAGGTTGTACCAGCAGCATCTCATTGGGGTGTATGTGGAGCTCCAGTCAGCCGCCCCACTCAGCAGGAGGCCATTTCCTTCCCATTCATTGTGATTTGCCACCATACCAAGAGTCACAAAAAGCAGTTAAACTCTGCAAGAATTTCTGTTAAATCCCTTGTTCCTCCCCAAATCATTATAATTGGAAATTAAAAAAGAAGGCTCTGGAAAAGTTAATTCACTAGTTAGAAGTTAGACCTGTCAGTTAACCAAGCAACCCCGTTCTTCCTTCTCCCTCACCCCAAGTGGTGGTTTCTTTTTATGGAGGCCTTGTGTATGGGATCAGTCAGGAAAAGAGCCACCTCACTTCGTGAATGGGCCAATCTGTCTTGAACTGTTTACTTTGGCTTCTGACTTTTCTGGAGAAAATGCACACCGGCATAGTATATTAACTGAAACCTACAGATGGTCCCAGTGAGAGGAAGAGAGAGCAGCTGTCGGGTGATAGTTGAGCTTATCCAGGCGGCGAGGTGTTGTCCTCTTTGCAGAAGAAAACATCAAATGTCACAGTTTTGTTACCACACAGAATAGATTACAATCACTGAGGAAAGTGTTTGAAATGATAAAAACAAGACATATCTGTCTTCCTGCCGCTTCTGTTTCTAACAGAGTTTTTTCCTCAACTTGAAGAAGAGGTAGATCTGCCTTTTTAAAGCTCAAGTTGCTTACTATGATGGTCACAGTCATGGAATTATAAACCTTTGTTTGATGTAAGACCTGATGTCATAAAATTGAGGACACCGCCGCCCCGCCCCCCCCCCCCCCGCCGCCCCCCGGTTTACACTGTCCTCACATTGATTCTCAGAAAGTGTTTCCTGGCTGGTTTTTCTGAGGATCTTTGAACACACAAGAACCATAATTGTAAATGAAGGTTTTTTTCTCAATACGTGTGCACTTTTTCACTTTCGTGCTGACATAAAGACTAGAAATACTTGATGAATCCATCGTTTTACACTGAGTTATCAAAATGTGTTCTTTTCGGCACTTGCTGAAGATTACAGCATAACACACCTTTAATGGTATGATAAAGCACTACAACAATGCTTCTGTAATGTTCATGGGGAAATCGTGAGCAAACTTAGCTCTCCAGATGTTCTTCAACATCACTTCCCAGAAGCCCAGATCAACAGGTGCACTGACTGGGCTTCTGGTAATTGAAGTCCAAGAACACCTGGAGAGCCAAGTTTGGTGGTCTAGACTTCCTGAGCATTGTTTAATAGCTACATTGGATTATAAATGGAAGGTTGGAAGAAAATGGCACCTGGAATCTTAGCTAATATGTTTGTATTTTCTTCCCCTTGTAAAGATGCTCCTAGAAAATGTCTTGGTGAATGTTGTTTTGGAAATGGCAGTGATCTTCTGTAGTTTCTCATGTTTTATGATGTCCTTCTTCTCCCCCTTCAGTGTGATGTACCTTCAGTTTGTGCCCAAGTCTCACCTCTTCTTTACAGCCGGGAAGGACCATAAGATTAAACAGTGGGATGCTGACAAATTTGAACTCATTCAGACCCTGGAGGTAAAATAAGGAAATAGCATGTCCTTTGTGGTCTCTGTGAATACACACGAATGGGTTCAGTGCATGCGCAGAGCCATTCTTGGAGCTTTTAAGCCAGTTGGATAAACAAAACTGTTAGGACCACCTAACAGCCACCACAATCAGCCCCTTGTGCACTGGGCAGTGGTTGGCCAACAATTTCCCCCCCTAAACTGGATGGCCACCATGAGGCCATTCAAGAAGTGTACTTCTGCAAGCGATGGTATAACCAACAAAAGTGAGGTAAGAGAAGCCAGAAACCAGCCTGCCATGCGGTCCCTGCTGCCATCTTCACCAAGAATCCCCCACACACACACACCAAAGAAACAAGCCCTGAGGGAGAACCAACATCGTCCATGGCTATCATCCTCCCAGCAACACTGGAGGGTGTCACTGGATAGGGGCTGCCAGGAGTGGGTGAGTTCTCCCAGCTCACGCCCAAATGTTGCTTGTCAAAGATTGAGGCATTCCCCATTTTAAAAAGCCACTAAGAAGCCCTGATACTTGGAACAGAAGCAAGCAACCTCACCCTAACTAAGAATCTGGGAGAAAGATTGGAACAAGGGGGCGAGTCCAGAAGGAACAGGAAGGGGGAAAGTAAGCACACCGCTCCTACCGCAAATAGCCCGGTTAATACTACTCTTTGAGTCATTGGGCAGGATCAGAGACAACCTCAGGATGCCCAAACTGAAGGAACAAGAACACGCCAGGGAAGCGTTAGAGATCCAAATTTGATCTTTCCTGCACAAGGAAGAAGGCCCATGGAGAAGGAGAGCTGTTTGCCTCCTCAGCCTCCAGCAACAAACCCAGAGAGGGACAGAAGGAGTGCCGTTTGCCTCCTCAGCCACCCGCATCGAACCCGGAGTGGGCCGGAGAGGGACAGAAGGAGTGCCGTTTGACTCCTCAGCCTCCTGCATCGAACCCGGAGTGGGCCCGAGAGGGACAGAAGGAGTGCTGTTTGCATCCTCAGCCTCCCGCATCGCATCGAACCCGGAGTGGGGCCCGAGAGGGACAGAAGGAGTGCCGTTTGCCTCCTCAGCCTCCCGCATCGAACCCGGAGTGGGCCGGAGAGGGACAGAAGGAGTGCCGTTTGCCTCCTCAGCCTCCCGCATCGAACCCGGAGTGGGCCCGAGAGGGACAGAAGGAGTGCCGTTTGACTTCTCAGCCTCCCGCATCGAACCCGGAGTGGGGCCCGAGAGGGACAGAAGGAGTGCCGTTTGCCTCCTCAGCCTCCCGCATCGAACCCGGAGTGGGGCCCGAGAGGGACAGAAGGAGTGCCGTTTGCTTCCTCAGCCTCCCGCATCGTACCCGGAGAGAGCCCGAGAGGGACAGAAGGAGTGCCGTTTGCTTCCTCAGCCTCCCGCATCGAACCCGGAGTGGGGCCCGAGAGGGACAGAAGGAGTGCCGTTTGCCTCCTCAGCCTCCCGCATCATCCCCAGAGTGGGGCCCGAGAGGGACAGAAGGAGTGCCGTTTGACTCCTCAGCTTCCCGCATCGAATCCGGAGTGGGGCCCGAGAGGGACAGAAGGAGTGCCGTTTGCCTCCTCAGCCTCCCGCATCATCCCCGGAGAGGGCCCGAGAGGGACAGAAGGAGTGCCGTTTGCCTCCTCAGCCTCCCGCATCGAACCCGGAGTGGGCCCGAGAGGGACAGAAGGAGTGCCGTTTGCCTCCTCAGCCTCCCGTATCGAACCCGGAGTGGGGCCCGAGAGGGACAGAAGGAGTGCGGTTTGCCTCCTCAGCCTCCCGCATCGAACCCGGAGTGGGCCCGAGAGGGACAGAAGGAGTGCCGTTTGCCTCCTCAGCCTCCCGCATCGAACCCGGAGTGGGGCCCGAGAGGGACAGAAGGAGTGCCGTTTGCCTCCTCAGCCTCCCGCATCGAACCCGGAGTGGGGCCCGAGAGGGACAGAAGGAGTGCCGTTTGACTCCTCAGCCTCCCGCATCGAACCCGGAGTGGGGCCCGAGAGGGACAGAAGGAGTGCCGTTTGCCTCCTCAGCCTCCCGTATCGAACCCGGAGTGGGGCCCGAGAGGGACAGAAGGAGTGCCGTTTGCCTCCTCAGCCTCCCGCATCGAACCCGGAGTGGGCCGGAGAGGGACAGAAGGAGTGCCGTTTGCCTCCTCAGCCTCCCGCATCGAACCCGGAGTGGGGCCCGAGAGGGACAGAAGGAGTGCCGTTTGCCTCCTCAGCCTCCCGCATCGAACCCGGAGTGGGGCCCGAGAGGGACAGAAGGAGTGCCGTTTGCCTCCTCAGCCTCCCGCATCGAACCCGGAGTGGGCCCGAGAGGGACAGAAGGAGTGCCGTTTGACTCCTCAGCCTCCCGCATCGAACCTGGAGTGGGCCCGAGAGGCACAGAAGGAGTGCCTTTTGCTTCCTTGTGCAGGGCAGATCAATTTCAGATCTCTAGCGCTTCCCTTGTTTGTCCTTCTTGATTGTTCCTTCAGTTTTGTTTGATCTCGATAGTTTCATAGTGGGTTTGGCCCTCCTGAGGTTGTCTCCGATCCTCCCCAACGACTCAACGAGTGGTATTAACTGGGCTATTTGGGTTAGGAGGGATGTGCTTACTTTCCCCCTTCCTGTTCCTTCTGGACTCGGCCCCTTGTTCCAATCTTTTTCCAAGATTCTTAGGATGAGTTTGCTTGCTCCTGTTCCAAGTATCAGGGCTTCTTAGTGGCTTTTTAAAATGGGGGAAGCCTCATTCTTTGACGAGCAACATTTGGGCGTGAGCTGGGAGAACTCACCCACTCCTAGCAGCCTCTATCCAGTGACATCCTCGGTGGTGTTGTAGCCGTGGACGATGTTGGTTCTCCCTCAGGGCTTGTTTTTGTTTTTTTGTTTTTTTTTTGCAGGGGGAGTGATTCTTGGTGACAGTGGAGAGGAAAGGCAGAATGGTGCAAGGGTGGGCTGACACGTTGGGTGGTCCTAGCAATTTGGGTTATCCAACCAGCTTAAAAGCTCCCAAGAATGGCTCTGTGCATGCACAGAACCCATTAGTGTGCATTCACAGATGACCACTCGAAAAACGACAGTTATTGGTAAGTACAATCTATCTTTCTGGGATTTCTTGTGGCTTGGGTTCCTGAATGTCTTCCGTTTCTACCCTGACAATGTGCCTATCCAATTTTTTAGGGGCATCATCAAAGCGTTTGGTGTCTGGCTCTTAGTCCCAGTGGGGACTATCTTGTATCCTCCTCTCATGATAAATCGCTGCGTCTCTGGGAGAGGACAAGGGAGCCGCTTATTCTGGAGGAAGAAGGGGAGATGGTAAGGAAAAGGGAGCCTTGTGAACAAGTTCTGTTTCCACCATTGGTCTTGAAAGGAGTTTCCAATTGTGGGTTTTGTGCGAGTCGTCTTTGTTTATGTATTTACGTATATATTACATTTATATCCCACCCATCTGGGAAATTTTCCCACTCTTTAATAAAGTTGATACCCTAGTACAGTGGTGTCCAAACTAAGGCCCGGGAGCCGGGTGCGGCCCCCAACGCTGATTCAACTGGCCCGCGAAGCCCTCGTCGCTCCTGGAAGCGGAAGTAAAACGTGCCTGGATGGGCACGTTTTACTTCCGCTTCCAGGAGCGATGAGGACTTTGCGGGCTGGGTGAATTGGTGTGCGACCCCCTGGCCTTAATGACTGGCTCCCTGAACCACATGATCGGCCCACGGCCCAAAATTTTTGGTCACCCCTGCCCTAGTGTCTTTTACACTTTATGTTAATCTATGATTTTCACTTGGAAGAAGTTGCTGTGTTTTGGAATCTGTTTTAAAACATTCTGTTTTTCACTCCAAAATACTTAAAGGCTGGAGGAACAAAATCCTTGTTAACATGCATCATTATCAAAAAGCATGTACTTGTACACTACTGTGTTGCCAGATTGTTTGCTTAGCTATCTTCTTTTTAAAGAGCAGCACTACAAGCCAAACCTTGTGTTGCATTTTTGCATTGTTTGTTTATGCAGCAGAGTAAACAAACAGTATCTTTCTAGTTGTAGAGTAGGGGTTCCCAACCTTTTCAAGCCGGAGGCCAGGTCACGCCCTCTCAGTCAGCTTTGAGAGCCAGATAGCAATTTTGCTCTGCCTGCATGATGGGGGTGGCCATTTTCCCCAACAGCTTCAAAGGGGTGGCCATTTTGTTTCTTGAACGCCCTTGGAGGAGTGGGGGGGGGCACATGAAATGGCACCGTGAGCCAGAGCCTGCCTTCGGGCCTTAGGTTGGGAACCCCTGTTGTAGAGGGTCTCAAGAAAACACCAAGTTTTAACTGACAAGTTGGAGAGCCAGAGTAGAGGGGAGAAGTAGGCATGGGCTTGAAATCTGCTCTACCTCAAAGCATATTAAGTGATCTGGGGCCCCTTTACCCTGCAGGAATGGTGAGGATTAATATGATGAGGAAAGAGCCAAGTACATTGGCTTGAGCATTTAGTGGAAAAGGTGAAATATTTGATTCTGTAAACCTGGCTCTGCAGTCTGGCCATGTTATAGTGCTGTGATAATAGACCATAGTAGACCATACTGCCAGCGACTCAAAGCCGATTGTCAGACGGTGACCTGACAACCCTGAGAACTAATGGCCTTGGATGGCAATGTCTACAGAGAAGGTTGATGGTCCCCAAGTGGATTAAATCCCCCTTGAATCCATCTTGATGGAGAGCAGTAGCTTCATCAACACTGGGCTGGAGCTGATGAGGACTTTGCATACCAAAAGGGATCAGGACCAGAAAGTGACTTGGAGAACTGGATCAGTGGTATGGGGGTCGTGCTGCAGAAGGCATATGGAAGACCACTGCCTTATATTTTAAGGTGACACTTTATAGCTGATCCCCACGAGGCTAGCCAGAATTTAGAATTGGATATGGCACTTGAAGAAGAAGAAACCTGGATCTTAAATATATCAGAGATGTAGGGGATACCCCACAGGCATCCTGGCATCTGGTGATGGGGGTAACAGGCAAAGCCTATGGAAATCTCAAAGTTCAATGATGTATAATAGAAAATGTGCTTCTTGAATAACTGGAACAGTTGTATTTTAGTGCACTTGCTAATCCTGCCACATTGAACAATTTTCCTCTGCAGCAAAGAGAAAAGGAGTATGAAGACAGTATAGCCAAGAAAGACCAGCCTGTGGTAAGTGATTTGTTTTGGAATGTCAGTGTTCTATTGCTTTTCTGTGAATTGCTGTTTTCTCAAAAGCTGTGAGATGTGGTTCCAAAATCAGAAACATCTGTAAATGCAGACAGTGCTGGAGCTCTTTGGCTATAAACAGAGATGAGCGCTGAACCCTAGAGTCAGATACAACTGGTTTTTGAGCAAGGGTGACCTTTACCTTTAATCAGAATGGAAGGTAAGGATAGGGTACCAAATTAGGAGACTGTCAGAAGTATTCACATTTTAGTTGTCTGCCAAAGATTGGTGAGGTAGATCAAAACTTGCATTTGCTCAGAAGCTTGCTGTAGTGATCAAGTTATCATTCTATTCTAATTTTTATTTTCTAAGGTACTGCCATAGTTAAATGTATCAATATTTTTTGTGAGGCTGTTTCTGTATTCCAAGACTCAGGACCTTTGCTGGAAAGCTGATTGACCCTTACATTTTCTATGTTTGGCTCTTTAAGGAGCCTTTCCTTTTAGACCCCCAAGAACCCCATGAAAGCCCTGATCAGCAGGAGTGCTGACTTCCACTTCTGGAAATTGAAGTCCAATAACAGCTGGAGGGCCAAGGTTGAGGAAGCCTGCCTTAATAGTTAAAGTTTTGTCTAGCTTTGCTAAGGCTGTAGTCCTGATCCCTGGAATTTTGGCAATAGGTGTAGGTTCTAAACTTGGGTTAGGCTTCAATAATCTTGTCCCCTGCTTAATCAGGTTTTCTGTTGCCACGTCTGCATAATATATCCTTTAAAAAAATAAAAACAGTCCCATTTCTTTTAAAGTTAATGGAGGAATTAATCCTCTGCTGTACCACCTTACCAGCTCCTCTGTATTTTGAGCTAGCCTTAGACTTAACAATATATTGTCAAGGGGGAAAATGGCTTCGTTTTTATTGCAATATCCCTCTCATAGTCTAAAAGTGATTGAATTTGTTGTGTCAGTGGATCAAGCAAAATGACATATTTAAATCATCTGAAAATGTTAAATTCAACAGTTGTTTTTATAGCTCAGATAATGAAATGCATAAATGAATAAATGTACAATTCCATCCTTTTGTTATTATTCAGCTATGTAATGTGAGTCTATTGCATTCATTTGTTGTGCTTCAATACAATGGGAGTTTTGATGTGTGTGTATAGAAGGGAGATTCTTCTTTCATGTCTAAGCCAGACGTGAAACTGTCAAAACAAAGGCACCTTTTATTGAGTTCATTTTGCAGTTCCGTTCGCCTGATGTAATGTGAGAAAGTTTAGCCAGCAATGCAAGATTGCCCTTGCCCAGATTACGCCCGATTGGGGTTCAAAAAATACCATAGTCTTCAAAGAGGTTCTTTCTGTGTACCCCATAGAAGGGAGATAATAAAGCAACATTAAGCACATACCCTGTGGAACAGCTTCCATCATAGGGAGAGACTGATTAAAATCAGCTTCAGTGCCCACATTTAAGATTTCTACAATTGCCCCATTATTAGCATTTTATGCTCCTTATTCTATTAATTTTCCTGCCCATTGAAATGGAGAAGGGTTTTTACTTTACTGTAACAGAAAATTCGAGCACTTGTAAACAATTGGGGTCCTATTATTCAAACCCGTATGCAACGCTTTATAGGTGTTTGAAGCAAAGAGGAAACAGCACTGGAACAGCCATGGTTATGTTATAGGGCAGGGCTGGGGAAGCTGTGGACCTCCAATTGCTTCTGTGATCCTTCACCAAGTGTTCAGGGTGGGTGGTGAAGTATTTGGCTTAAAACATATTTTTGTTTCTTCTCAGGTTGCTGGGGAAACTCAAGGAGAAGCTGGGTTAGCAGGGAAAAAAACAATTGAAACCATCAAGGCAGTAAGTAAGACACTTCCTGGAATCTCTGTACATTCTTCAGAATTTGTCATATGAAAGCCCAAACTTGAATAGATTTAAATAACTCATATCATATCTACTTACCTTTGTGGGGCTTCAGCTAAAGTGGAAGTTTAAAGTTGATAACATGCAGGTCTTCTGTGCTTAACATTCATTGTTGATTTGGGCTGGAAGATTATTTGCCTAGTGTTTCTGTTGGTGGGATGGGGTGGGGTGGGTGGACAAGACAGGGCCACTTCAGCTATGTGTTAAGAGTTTCTTGTGTCAGAGCAGATACTTTTGTTTGCAGCAGCATTTGAAGTTCCCAGTGGATAGTACAATAATCTGGTGTTTTCTGGACTTCCCGCTAGATCCCCCCACCAAGTGAAAAATAGGCTCTGTTGCCCCAGCCCTGTGTGTGCATCATTGCTGTCTGGTGCAGACACCTATAACAAAATTATTTTGTCTCATTCAGTTGTTGACATGCCAATTTTGATTCTGTAGGCAGAACGGATTATGGAAGCCATTGAGCTGTACAGAGAGGAGACGGCCAAGCTGGAGGAGCACAACGCTATCTGCAAAGCTGCTGGGAAAGAGGTGAGGTAGGACGTGTTTTCCGTGGTGTACTTAGTGACCATTGGAGTAATGCTACCCATGGAATCGGACAGGCTTAGGAAGGCTTGACTTATGAGCTATCAACTAAATATAATATACTACTAACTGGGACTCTTTACAGAGAGGATTAGCGGTATATAATTTCTATGATTTTATTTAAATGGAAGGAAGGTGTTCCTCTTTATTAGTAGACATGTCTTCTGTACAGTATCTCTGACCTATTCCTATGACATTTATTACTTCAGATGTGCTTTCTGTTTGTGAGACATCAGTAGACCCTATGTATTTGCATGGTTTTCTTCTGCTATAAAAGCTGTTTTTTTAATGTTTAGCTGTCATTCTTTTGAAGCGTATATCATGTGTAGAATTTGTATCTGCTGCTTTTCAGAGCAGAAGCATTTCCCCCACCTCTGTTTATGCCAGGCGGATGGTTTTGTGTGACGTACCCTTGAGTCGTCTTCTTCCATGTCTAGGTCAGACATGAAACTGCCGACATGAAGCCAGCTTTTGGCAAATTCATTCCGTAGTTCCTTGTGCCTGACTTAGTGTGAGAAAGATTAGCTGGCACAAGGTGGCTGTTGCCGGAGGTATGCCCACTTGTGGTTCAAATATACCACAATCTGTGAGGAGGCTCTTTTTGTGTACTCCTTGGGTAATATGCCTGCACAGAACATGTGGAGGGACTTTTTCAGCTGAGAAGTTGGATGGCAGTTCCACCTTCTTGGTTCATATGTTGCGGTATCTTCAGGTTGTGGTGATATTTTCTGATGTTGGTGTCTCTTGACCCAAATCAAGAAGGAGGGCTTGGTTCAGTCGCTATTAGGCATGAGTCAGATTGACACTGTTGCTGAAGTGTTGAAGAGCATAACTCTTTGATATAGTAAATCATACCCCTGACATCATTTGAGACCTCTGAAGTCAATACTATCTTACTGTCTGTCTCCTACAAGAGGCCAGGATTCCGCTCTGCTGGAGAAAGGTACCTGTGATGCCTGTCAAGGATTTCTTCTCAGGTTTATATTTTCCCAATGAGGCAGAATAATCTGACATATCCTTTATCTCCAGAATGTGAACAACTTAATTATTTACTAACAAAAATTCTAAGTTGTTACCCTACAAGATATTCTTCCTCTTTTATGAAGAGAAATATTTCATTTTTGAGAACTTCATGAGGTTTGTGTTTCATAAGGCTATATCTGTCAGGTTTTAATTCCTGTTGGTTCCTCCTTGGTGCTTGTTTCTAGCAGTAATTGGCAGACCATTAAATGAACCGTATTTTGTATCTCTCCACATTCACACACCATGTTGTTGTCCACCAGCAGCTCCCACTTAACATGTGGGGATTGCATTTATGGACTCCGATCCCCAGCCTACTCAGTTGTCTGGGAAATTAAAGGATGCTGACTAGTTTTATCTGCATACTGGAATCAATGTGTCTGAATTGTAATCCAGTTTTTCTTTCTATAGGTTCCTTTTCCAGTAAATCCAATTCTCCAGGCATATGGCAATATTTCAGTAAGTGTGATGTGTGGGTGTTTTCTGGGCTTTTGAGACATGAGGATTATTAAACTTGCTGAACAAACCCTGAATTCATTATTATGTGTGATGCAGAAATTGAGTAGTGTTGGATTTAGCGAAAATGGAGTTGCACAAGTGTTGATGATTGGGGTACATATGGTTGATCTGTAGTGCTTTAATTAAAAGTGTGGTAGCTTTTTGTTTCTTCCTTTCTGTGCTGAAAATCCAGCTATTTTCTTTCTTATTAAATGCACCTTCCATCTTCATTCTTCCTTTTCTTGAATATCTTTCCCTTTTCATTTCTTTTATTTTGTTGGAAAGAGCATATAAGGTATCGATTGCAACATTTAGTCCCCATGAACCTCCTCTTGGATTCTGGAGTGGTGCAAAAACTGCTGTGCAAGTGAAGCCTAATCCACGGCTAATTTAAACAACTCTGACTATTCAGTGTGAAAATGTGCAGCAGAATGCTAGCTAGCATGTTCTTTGAGACTGGGTTGGAAGCCTTTGGGGTTGAACCCTCTGAGGAGACAACTGCAGCTGCTGTGTCATTGCAGTCCACCTACATAAACTTGCTGTTGTTATGTGCCATTAAGTCAGAACCATATTAGAACAATCTTAACAGTGCTTGAGAGAGAGAGAGAGAGTGAGAGAGTGCGTTTTACCAGTTCTACTCCCCTAGTGGTTTTCCGTGGCTGAGCAGGGGGTTCAAACCCTTGTCTCCCAGGTCCTAGTCCATCATTCTATCTCAGGAGCGCTCAACCTTTTAAATCCGAGGCCAGAGTAATGCACCCTCAGACAGCTTCAGGGGCCGGATGGCCATTTTGTCCTTCCTCCACCATATGAAACTTCCTGGTATGATGGAGGCAGTGGGGGTGCCACATGAAATGGCACCGTGGGCCGCAAGTTGAGAATCCCTGCTCTATCCACTACAGCACACTGGACATCATGCCTCTCAGCAAAGCAAACCAATCACTCTGGTATACCACCCCATTGCGCTTATTGCTCTCTCTAGGCAGTTCACAAGTACATGCTGGGTACACATTTTATTAACTTCGGAAGGTTGGAAGGCTGAGCCATCCTTGATTGCTGGTCAGGATCGAACTCACAACCTTTTGGTTACAGGACAGGAAGTGTGATAACTCAGGCTTCCTCTGTGGCTTGGTTGATATGCAGTTTATATTCCTAGTAGTGAATAGATGACTTGTCTGTTTGCATTTCCCCCAGAATTTGGGGGAAATGAGCAGCTTTTCTGTAAATGCCATTTTCTCTATGCCCTGTCTTCCCTCACATATTTCCTTTAAGAACTTGTTATAAATAACAGCATTTTCATCTTGGTAATTATAAGATCTAAATAAACAGTATGCATTCTGAGACTGTGCCTTGTAGACTACTGAAGCTGAGGGGCAGATTTTTCCATAGGAGCTAACCAATCATTGCTCACTGTGGAACACATTTCTATCTTTTTCTTAGCCTTCTGCTTATGTACTAGACATTCTGAAGAAAGTGAAGTCAAGGTAAGTTTTAGAAGCTTTTTGCAATTTTGAAAATATTAGTAGGCCTGGCTAAAGATAAATAGAATTGCTAGAGCATGCCGAAAGTACTTTGGACAGATAGACTTAAGTTCTACACTGATTTGTATGCTTAATTAGAGATACATTCATAATGCAAATTCATGTTGGTGGTTAATAGTAAATACTAACATTATTTGTAGCTACTATTCTTTTTTAGTTTTGTTCTGTTGTTTTCCTTTGTTAGTCCAATTTGTTTTTTAGTGTTAAATTTGTAAAAATAAAAAGTATATCAAAAAAGAAAGATCTATGTACTGTCTCAAAATGTATGAAGGCTTATCAAAATGCAAACTCATGTGAGAACGCCGAAAACGCGTGCTTTTGCCAGTTTTCAGCAGTGGGAATGAGGAGGGCTTCGGGGACTGGATGAAAAGGCTTCAGGGAGCTGCACCTTTACTCCTTGCTTTGGGAGATGACTGCAGCTAGGGATATTTGTGGATCTTGTTTTAAACTGATGTGCTGGGTCTAGAAATCAGACTAGATAAAACTGAGCTTCGTTCCATCCAAATGGCCCTTATTTTAATCAGGAATCACATGAATTCCTTTTTTGAAAAAACATGCAGTAACTAACTCGGGGTGCCCAAGCATTTCAGGCCAGTCACGTAGTTCAGCGGGCCAGTCATGTGTTTTCTTGCACAGGAAGTAAAACACGCATGCGCAAAACGCCATAAATGTACCCATGGCTGTTTTAAACACATTTACGATAGTCACAGGTGCATTTACGGCAGTGTCTTGCACATGTGTGGGATGATTTGGCGCTGTGAGCCGGATCTGGCCCATGGGCTCTTAAGTGTTTGAGCTCAAACTGTTCAATTTGTCATCATCCTCATCCTGAGGGGCTGCTTTTACAAGTTGATGCCTTGGAGGAAGAGAAATGTTGGACTCTTACATATTCCTTTTTTCCTACAGTGAACTGGAAGAATCCCTGTTGGTGCTCCCTTTCTCATACGTGCCTGACCTTCTTATCCTCTTCAACCAGTTTCTCCAGTTAGGCTCAGAAGTAGAACTGCTCTGCCGGGCTCTTCTTTTCCTCCTCAGGTAAACCCCATGGCTGAACAGAGTGTTATTTTAATTATGGGGCTAGCCTAATGTTTTGATATGGACCTTTGCATGAGTGGGTTTAACCAAAGGGTGGGGCAAACTCTGTGATGCTGTAGAGTTTATTTTTAAGTAACTTCCAGATGTGCAAGATGTGGGGGCTCAGTGGTTAAACTGCTGTACTGAAACCAAAGGGTTGTGTGTTCGATCCTGGCCAGTGCTCAAGGTCCTTCTGAAGTGGGTAAAATGAACATCCAGCATATTGGGGCCAACATGCTAATTGACTTGTCAAGTGCCCACAGAGTTCACTAAGCCCTATGGGGTGGTATATAAGTGTGATTGCTTTGCAATTAACTGATTGGTAGTGTCTTTTTAGGTAGAGGTTTAACGTGGCACAAATATGTAGTTAGACAATTCAGTGCACTATTTTGCTACCTTTTGTTCCATTTGTTTCCCAGAACTGATCAGTACCCTTTCAAAAATCACCAGAGACATGGATGTGGAACGTTTATATCAGATTTGATAGAGTTTCCCCCCTTAAACTTGAACCAGTCTGGCTTACATATAGTTTCCTTCTAAAACTGGTATCAGGTGCCTTGCGCTGAACTTAGCAGATTTACATGAGGGCCTGTGTTCTGCTATGTTACTTACTCCTTTAGGTAGAGTGGGGTTCTGTATGAGAATGTGACACACATCAGGTACAAGCATCACTTCTTTACCCACCATTGTCTCATTTGAGGCTAGATTCCAAAGGTTGGGAAATACTGTTGTAGATGGTTGTCCAGTTTTCTCTTGAAAGCATCCAGCTTGGAGCACTCACCATCTCCTGAAGGTAATTAAATACAGGCAGGAAACCAGAACTATGCAAATCCTGGGTAGTCTGAGAAGCATTTTCCCCCTTCCTTCTCTCCAGGATACACTTTGGCCAGATCACAAGCAATCAATTGCTTGTTACGGTGATGGAGGACTTGAAGAAAACCATGATCTCCAAAGTCAGTCAAGTGAGGGTAAGTGTGGTGAATATACAGGCTAAATGTTTTGAACACCTATCCAGTTTTCCCACATTGTCCAGCTCATGGATGATACTGTTTGTGAGTGGCTGTACGTGGTGGGTTGAACAGGTATGTTAAAATAATGCCATGTAACGTTCATTGGAATTTGAACTCATTATATTCATTTTGCCATAATATCTATAGTAAGGTATGTAGCAAGCTGCTTAACAGTGCTAGAACATATAGCTGAGCAAGGGGTATGACTAAAAATACTCTTTCATTTTGAATCTCTAATCTGATGGTAACACAAGCCTTTTATTTATGAAACCAGTGTTATAGCTTGTTACTCTGCTATGGTAGTAGAGTAGTAGATCATGATGCCAGCAACTCAGCGTTGAATGTTAACCTGACAACCCTGAAGACTAATGGCCTTGGCTGGCAAAGTCCACTGGGAAGGGTGATGGTCTGCAAGTGGATTAAACCCCACTTGAATCCATCTTGATGGAGGGCAGCAGCTTCATCAGCCTGAGGGTGATGATGAGGACTTTACATGCCAAAAGGGCTCAGGACCAGAAAGTGATTTGTGGAACTGGATCAGTGATACGAGTGTCATGCTGCAATGCCAAAAGCAGATGAAAGGCCATTGCATTGAATTCTCAGGACAGTCTTCATGGCTAATCACCATGAGAATCACTAGTATTTGGATTCGGCCGAAGAAGAAGACTGAATAGGGTCCACTTGCTTGATAATATTCACAAGAGAACATGTTCTCATGATAATCCATGCTGCCAGTCTCTCCCTCCCTGGCTGCCAGGAACAAGGAATAAGATGGTAAGACACAGCATGAGCGTGGCAAATCATACAGCAAACATTTGGTTCTTATGGCCTCTGTGTGCGTCTGTGCGTGTGTGGGTGAGTGTGTACAGTGGTACTTCATACAATGATTTTAATCCATTCCATAGGGCTCGTTGTTGTATGAAACAATTGCTATATGATGCATGCATTGTATAACGATTTTCCCTATGGGATGCATCGTACAACAATTTTTTTCGCTAAGTGGTTTTTCCCATTGAAAATTGTTGTACGATTTTTTTCCATAAGGAAAATTGTTATGCAGGACACCATCCCCCCCAAAAAAACCTAATTGTTACTATTTTGTTGCTGTACGGGGCAATTGTTGTATGAGGTTCCACTGTGTGTGTGGTTGCGTGTGTGTACGTACGTACGTACAGTGGAACCTCGTACAACAATTGCCCCGTATAGCAATGAAATCATATAACAATTAGGTTTTGGGGGGAAATGGCATAGTGCATAACAATTTTCCCTATGGAAAAAAACCGTACAACAATTTTTCAATCGGAAAAACCACTTAGCGAAAAAAATTGTTGTACGATGCATCCCATAGGGAAAATCGTTATACAGTAATACCCCAGATAACGATTTCATTGGAAAACACTAGAATCGGATAACGATGCAAGTTTTTGGAAAAAAATTGCATCGGATAACGATTCTGGATAATGATTCTTAGAGTTATCCAATGCAATGGTCTGCAGGTGTGGGGTGGTTTGGGTAGAACTACCCAATCCACCTCCCACACGCAGTGGTCTCTGCAACTGCAGTAGGGTCGGGGAAAAGCGATCACGTCTTTTTTCCTCCCTGTATTTAAACTACAGGGAGAGAGAGAACTGCTTCTGTCTTTCTTTCCCTCCCTGTATTTAAACTACAGGGAGGGAGAAAGAGAGAGATGTGATTGGTTCTCTAGAGAACTAATCACGTCTCTCTCTTTCCCCCTTCCCTGTAGTTTAAATACAGGGAGGGAAAGAGACAAGGAGTCTCTGCGACTGCAGTAGGGTTGGGGGAAAGGCGCTTTCCCCGACCCTACTGCAGTCACAGAGACTGCTGCGCGTGGGGCTGGCTTTAAAGGCAGGGAGGTCTCTTTCTTTCCCTGCCTGCCTTTAAAGCGGTTTGTCCCTGAAGTCAGGGCTTTTTTTTAGTGTTGTTCGATGCATGCATCGGACAACACTAAAAATCGGATAACGTCATGACTTGTGGAACCAAGTCATAACGTTATCCAGGGTATTAGTGTACGATGCATGCATCGTATAGCAATTGTTTCATACAACAACGAGCCCTATGGAATGTATTTTTGAATTTTATGCTATAAGCCGCCCTGAGTAGGAAAGTTTTTCCTAGAAGGGCAGGATATATGTTTAATAAATAAATAAGTAAAATAAAAAATAATATTAAAGCAGGGTACAAGTATGAGCTGGAAAATCTCATTTATTTTGTTTTTTGTGTTATGTTGCTGTTGTTTATTTGTTTATTCACTGCCCAGAGTGGGAAATATCCAAGATGGGTGGTATAAAATGTAATAAATAAATTTACACTTACAAATCACCAGTCAGATATTATGCAGGCCATGATGGTGATTGTGGTCATGACCAGCTCAGATCCACAGTTACAATGAAAAGAGAGTAATTCTTGAATAAAGACAGGATAGTTGTCAAGATTACTGAGCCAGTGTCCGGGAAGTTGACTTGGTAAAGTATCTTAAATTCATCGGAATGACAGGGTTACTGCTGCAGAACTCAGCAAGTGATGCAGACATATCTTTGATCAGCCTTCTAAATGTTACATTCCTCCCATTTCCCCCGCACATGTTAATGCTCATGTTCTGTCTACAGGATGTGCTTGGATTTAATATGGCTGGTCTCCAGTTCCTAAAAAGAGAGATTGAAGCAAAAGATGAAGTGATTTTTTTTGCTGATGCCACAGAGCAATTTGAAGAGAAAAAGAGGAAGAGAAAGAAAAAACAGAAGATGATTCTTACAATGGTCTAACTGGAAGAGATGGTGGGTGTTTACGACAGCCGCGATTCATTTGTTGCAGGGTTCTGTGCATGCACATTTTACTTCCGCTTCCAGGTGGCAGGAACCACATGACCAGCATGCTCAATCATGTGACTGGCACGCGGCCCACAAAGTTTGGGCACCCCTGCTCTAGGCAGAATGCTGAAGATACTCTCCAGCTCAGTGAACTGGTGCAGATATGACTTTGGGATATATGAAAGATTAGTGGAGAACTTCATATAGATGTGCTAAACTTTCACCTGCAAATATTTTCAGGCCAAAAGGGAGGGAGTTTGCACTACCATAAAGTTATCATTCACTGACTTTAAACTACTGCTATTCCTGATCTGTCAGTTGGAGCACCCCAAAAATGTTTCTGTGTGAGAAAACATTTAGCCCCAGTTTCTAGCAATGTGCAGGCATAACCAAGAATGCTACAGTTATCCACTTCTTATTCTCACTGTTTGCTGCTTAGTAAATGGCAGTATTGTGTGTGAATTTGTTTACTAAAAGTTCTCTTTTCAATAATGATTCTTTGCATTTGGCTTATTTTACCCAGCTTCCAAAATAAAATGACCAGAACTCCCAGCCTCTTCCATCTGCTGTTGGAAATAAAGCAGTGACGTTTACTTTCTGCGGACTGTGACATTTGTATTTTGTATATGCAACAACTGTAGTAATACAGCTTACATTTTCATCTGTCACATTTTAATGTAGTGTCATGAACTTGGAAAAGTTACTTTATTTAAGTTACTTTCCACCATATCTCAAACGTTGAGAAACGAGGCTTTTTCTGTTTCAAAGTGCAACGATTCAGAGTGAATTAACATGTCATTGGGATTAGTGCCCTTAATGGACAGAAACACCTGAAGCTAGAGGGGGGTTCTCAAACTTTCACTTGACCGGGAATTTAACTTTGCTTCCAGAGTCCAGTGGCTTTTAATAATAAACAGGCATTGACCCTGCCAACCATTTGGGAGGGGGACCCAGCATGAGAGCTGGGCATCATGCCAACATGTCTTGACTTTGAGAGATTTTGGGGAGATAAGTCTTACCAGCTTGATCAGCCCCAAGGAGGTGGGAAGACTGAAGATAAGGATCTCACCTTGGGATTCTTATCAATCCTAAGGAGGGAGATGAGGGGGAAATTGTGTATAAAACCCACAGTTATGCTGCAATAACTTTTATGGCTTACGTTTTGTTCAAGTAGATGATATCTTGAGAAGTTCTTATGTTACCATTTGCACAAATGCACCCCAGTAGAGAAATACATGACATTTTTTATTAAACTTTAAAAAAATAACTTGGGTATTTCTAGTAGGTTACAATTTTCCACGGGTATCATAATATCAGTATCACTGTTGGGAGACATGCCATTGATTGTTCTGCAAAATAAAATTAGAAACATTTAAAACTATATAAGGATATGCACACCTGTAGATCTTTCTTAAATCTCAGAAGTTGTGATGTAAGTTCTTTTCTGAACCATAGGAGTGCAAGTAGGATCTCTGATAAAAGTACAAAAGATCTGTTCATCCCTCTCCATATTATGTCAGCTTCAAAAGTATTTCCTATACATCATTACACTTCGTTTTTTATTCTTTCATTGCTACCATTCCACATCTCAGTCTTCTAATTTCTTGGCTGAAGTCTCCATTTGGATTGGTATACAAGATCAAGGTATACAAGATCAAGAATTAATATGACTGAACAGTAAAATGGGATTTCTCCTTTGCCAGATTTGTTAAGACTGCTTGTATAGACTAATTATTATATTTACAAGTGCCTCCACCACCACCCCGTATCCTTTGGTTCAATTTCTGTGGTTTCAGTTATCTGAGTGTAAAAAAATCAATAAAAAATCCTAAAATACATAATATTTTTGTATTTCTACGGTGTCTTACCTCAATTGGTCATTGTCTGCAATGGAATGTTTACAAGGAACCAAGGCAGACATTTGGGTAGCTCTTGTGTAAAAAAACCCAAACCAAAGGCATTTGAAACCCTCCCTCATTTGTGACTCAGATGTGTGTTAACTGTAGGTTTTGGTGGTATTCATGGTTTCAGATATGTAGCTGCCACAGCGGGCAATGTGTACAGCTTCTGTATCAGCAGTTATGAGATGGCATACCAGTGGAACAAAAATATCAAATTAAAAAGTTTAATAATTGAAAACAGTTTTCCATTCTTTGTTAACAGCATCAGTAATTCTCTTTCAAAACTGCTTCCCTCTTTTTGAGGCTCAGTATTCATGCTGACACTTAAAATTAGCAAAATTGCCCATCATTAACATGCACGCAGCTAAAAGAACTGCTGCCCCTTTTGATAAGTCTTAATTGTATTACAGAAAAAGAAAGTATGCTTAAATATGTTAACTTACATTAAGCAGGAATCTTGCGAGGTAGTACAATCCTAAAACGAGGTATTGGACTTGTTGAAACCAGCCGTATGCTGGAGGCTTTAGACCCTTGTGGGAAGTCTGGTGATCTTTGTTCATAGACACCGGCTGTCAAGACTGGTAAATGATGTGTTAAGGATAGGTGTTTTGCTAGGGAGAACCTGTTCAAGCATTAGAGACTCCACTGGACTCTAGGTTGTACTTGGCACTTAATTTTGGGTGAAACAAAAAGTACCAGCAGAAAAGAACGTTACATCAAGTCCTAATGTCAAAAAAACTGATGGAAACAGCTACTTCCAACCCCTAGGTAATATTTCTAATTTGACCTTGATTTAGTTACAATAGTTACTACCTAGTGAGTAAACTACATTTTAATTACAATACTCTGATGGAAGACTCAAGTCGGTGTTCCACTGTTCCCAGCCAGATAGAAACTGGCAGTTTCAAAAGAAGGCTATGTCTGTAGGTGGGTGAGGTGAACCATATGTATATTACTCGGTTTCCTTTGAGGAACTGGAGGGGTAGGGGTGATATCCAACCAACAGCTGCCTGAGGCACAGTATGAAAGTGACACCTATAGTACAGCTTTCCCCTCTAATTCACCTATAAAGTAATGGCCCTAGCAAGGAAATTTTAGATTCCCATTATTTTCCTGCATTATCCGCAAGAAGGAGTTACACAAGGAGTTGAGAACAGGAAGATTATCACCGTGATGATATCCAATATCCCAAATGGATACAACACCTGAAGAAGAAGAATCCATGAGAAATTGGAAAAAGTGATCTTGAACCACAAAGGCCCATGAAGTGTTTTATTTCTTAGTGGTCCAATAAATGATTTCTTTTATAAGAAAGAATATTCTAATTTGCTATTAAATTTGGAGAAGTAGGTCAATACCAAGTACAGTAATACCTCGGATAACGCTAAGACTTGGTTCCACAAGTCTTGGTGTTATCCGATTTTTAGTGTTATCCGATGCATGTTAAAATCCTATGGGATGTATCGGATAACGTTAAAGCTCCATAGAGCTACATTGTAACCGCACAGGCTTTAGCTGTTGTTATCCGATACATCCCATAGGACCTTAACGTTATTCGATTCAATTCTCCTCCCCAGATTACTTAACGTTAGGTGATTTTAGCGTTATCCGAGGCAAACGTTATCTGAGGTATTACTGTACTTAACATCCAAATGGTTATTATTTTTGGCCTGTGTAACTTGCTATTTATTTAATACCCACATTGTTAAGGTTGAATCAGCCTGTGATTCAGTTTCACTAGTCAGATAGGACAAGATCTGAAACATCAAGGCAAGTTATGCATTCTTATCAATTGAACTCCAAGCTTTCAGCCCATGTTCATGAATGTGCTACAAAGCATACAAGAATCTGGCAGGTAATATCTGCTCCAAGCATTTAAGAAACCATTGCAAAAGAGTGATTCCATCACCAGATTAACAAAAATGCTGTGCAAACCACATTAAGCAATGAGATAAGTGATACTTTTGGCTTCCAATTGGGACGACGCAGCACAGTAAATGAAAATGAGCTAAACAGAGATTGACCCTTGGGTGGCTTTCAGTGTCATGAAGCTCACTACTATTGCGTAGGAAAAGCAGTAAAGGATATTTGCTTCCACAGGAAGGAAGAGTGTTTCTGTTTCTGTGAAAATTTCAATCCGATAGAAAATTTTCCCAAAGTCCTCATCACCTTCCACTCCAATGGCCATGGCATAAATCTCCACTTCCAGCTCAGTTTGCAGTCCCGCAGCTATCTAAAAAGGACAAAATGTTTTGTGCCATAAACAGAGCTCTCTATTATCCAAGCCTTGGTGTTTAATGTTCAAAGTAACAACAACAAAGAGAATTGCCAGAGGCAGAGTTTGAGTTCATCTGTGTCCCAATGAAAACCCCCACACTTAAATTGCAATTAAGGGTCAAGCTCTCTTTGTCTATACCAGCCTTTCCCACTCTGTTACTCCCTGGATGTACTGCACCCATCAACCCAGCCAGTTTCGGGTCATGGGATTTGTCACCTCATATCTGGAAAGCAACAAGGTAGGAAAGATGATCCATATTTTTCTGCATATATTTACTACTACTTCAGGAAACGAATGCTTGATAGGAGGCTAGGCTTCCAATTTCCCCATAACTGGTTATTGCTATGTGTTTGCCAGACACCGGCCGTCTCACTCCAAGGGCCCCTCCCTTTCAGTTCCTGATACCTTGTCTCATTCCGGGAACTTTCTAAAGCCCTCACCTCACAGCTGAAAGCCGGGCTGCTTAAAGAGAACTCTTACTATGCTCCGGCAATAGAGCAAAACATGGGAGGTCTGGGTAGCGAGGCTCTGTGTGTGCTGATTGTGTGCTGATGATAAAAGAAACAATCTTCAGAGAAAAACAGCTGCTTTGTTGGTCAGGTTATTAAAGCATAGTCCATGGAGAAATGTAGATAAAAAGGTCAATAACGTAAGATCAGTCCAGTAACAGTCCACATTAGGTAATCATGATGAAAAGGAAAAAGAATAGTCACACAGGCCAAGGTCTTAAGCCATCGAGATCCAAAAATGAACTAACTCTCCTCTCTCAAAGATGGAGATTCTCCAGTCAGGTGGGGTACCTTTAACCAATCAGGGAACAGAGAAAAACTTTCTCATAACAAGAGAAGATGTTTACACATGTGAAGGATGTATGCTCTCTGTCAAAACATGCGAGCTCAGCTAGCCTAGAGAGAGAAGCAGGAACACTGAACTGAAAACAACCTGTCTCGTGACAGGAGTCTTGTGAGACAGAGAGAAGAAAGGATTTTTGAGGCCTAGCTAAAACTACAACCTCTCCAAGCTTTGAGAACATTAGGAAAAAGATGTCGTTCCATGACAGTGTTGTCAAGTGGTCCTCAACTTATGGTGACCCTATGAATAAGATCTCCAAAATACCTGGTCCTCAACAGCTCTGTTCAGTTCTTGCAAACTTAACAATTGTTCTCAACCTTTTAAAGACAGGAGCTGGGTCACCCTCCCTCAGACAGCTTCAATGTTAAAATGGTACTGTTATTCTGTAGTCATCACTGTTGTATTAATGTGTAACTACAGTCCTGTTTTTGCAGTTTTTTCTTTTACTTTCTTTAAAAATTGTTTCAACTAATTGCTGCTGTCTGTCAGTAAGATGGGAGTCATCTGCAGATCTTAAATATTGATGTTTCTTCCACCAATGGCTTTAAAAAAATAAAACTAGCAGTCATATTATCTTCAAAAATCAGCTCCTTAAAATTTGATATTCCACTATTGATGATAGTAGTCCTAGAGGAGATGATGCAATAGTTAAACCCAAAAGAAAATCTAAGACATTGATTACCAGTTGTAAACTCCGGATTGTGAAATGAAACTCCTGTGGGCAAGTATGTTTATCTCTTATAATTGCAGAGCTGGAGGAGACCCTATAAATCAGAGGTTCCCAAACTACGCCCCGGGCGCTGAATCAGGCCCCTGACGTCAATTCATTTGGCCCATGAAGCTCTCACTACTCCTGGAAGCAAAAGTAAAACGCGCCTGTATGGGCATGTTTTACTTCTGCTTCTAGGAGTAATGAGGGCTTCGTGGGCCAAATGAATTGGCTTTGGGCCGGATACGGCCCCCAGGCATAGTGACTGGCTCCCTGAACCAAGTGACTGGCCCGTGGCCCAAAAAGATTGGGCACCCTTGCTATGAATAAGTCGCATAAACCCATTTATGACAGCCGTGGGTGCATTTATGGCAGTGTTCTGCAGATGCATGGGCACGTTTTACTTCCACAGCCCGAAAAGTTTGGGCACCCGTGCATTAGACCATGGGTTATGCTGGACAAGGACTTGGCGAGTTATATTAATAGACCTGATACCCAGCTTAAGAGAACGTTAATTTATGCAATTAATGTAGTACTTCATGGCTTCTAATGCCTTTATAGAACTTAGAGCATCTACTCCTGCAACTCATAGGCAACTATTGAGAACAAGACTCGCCCAGTGTAAACAAGTAACATCCCAGCGGCATCACTTACAGGTCCAGGAGTATAGCTCACTCGCAATCCAGTAGAAGGTGGTGGTTGTTTAACTCGAAACCTGCCAAGTAACAGGGAGCGTGAGCATCTTCGATGGGACTTAACTTGTTCAGGAAATAGAAAGTCTGATATTCATAATATATTTTGAATATATTTTGATATCAAGGCTCCACCCCCAACCACTCCCAGAATGCTTTATTATACTACAGCACTTGCCCCAACTCTCCAGTAATGATGGCCCTTCAGAAACATCTACTGATCGCTACTAGCTGTTAGTTTTCAGCAAAAGTAGCACGCTCTAAGCTGTAATTTTGTCGCAGCACTGATTATTTCCCTATTATGTCAAGAATATTGCTGGTATCATAATCAGCTGCTGAAATAACTTATGAATAGGTGTAGACAAACAGCTAGGGATAGAGAAATGGCAGAATCTAAGGCAGGGGTGCTCAAATTATGGCCTGTGGGCCGGATCTAGCCCATGGCACCATTCCATCCAGCCTGTACCGCTCCTGGAAGCAGAAGTAAAACATTCATATAAATGGCCAAAATGCTCCTGTAAATGACCCACAAGTGACATAAATGCATTTATGACAGACACGGCTGCATTTAAGGCAGTGTTATGTGCATACACAGGCACATATTACTTCTGCTTCCGGTGGGAGGAACTACGTCACTGGCCCACGGCCCAAAATTTTTGAGCAGCCCTAAGCTAAGGTTTGGGTGGAAGCGAAACCAAATCAAAGCTGGACTGCTGCTTTTGACTTCAGCATAATACCAGGCACCATAAGCTACAGCTTTTGTCCCCCCTCCCCAAATTAGCAATAGCAACTACACTTCTATAATATTCCATAGCATTTCACAAGGTACAGTAATTAGTATTTTGCCCCCAACACCCTGGCTACTCATTTTATTGACTTCAGATGGATGGAAGGTTAATTGGTGTTTTCACCAAAAGGGCAGGATATAAATGTGAATGAATAAACAAACAAGATTGAACTCAAATTGTGCATAGAGCTGTGGCTGCAGTATTGCAACTTAACCATTGTGCCAATCAGTTTGTGGCATTGTATTATTTTCTAGATTAAGGTATTCTGTGCCTTTTCACACCACCCCTTTGAACCAACATACGGTTGTTCAAATTTCTGTATGCTCTTGCTATATTTATCCATTCTAACAAACTTTGTGTCCACATAGATGACTTCTAGAACTGCTGATTTTCAGACATTATTTGTAAAAACAATACAGAAAACCTTATTTCTAATGCATTAAAAATACCTTACAACTTTGGGCTCCAAATATTTCTAATGAAGTGAATCAAGATGCACTCAACTGTTTGCAAAGAGTTACTGTAAAATTAAGTAAAGGTCTTGAGTTGAAATAATTTGACATGCGTCTGCAAACACAGAATTTGCTAAGTGATCTTCAGCTAGTCTTGCATAACTTTTATAATAACGATTGTGTGCTGGCAAGCCAATTCTGACTTGTTAGGGTTTTTTAGGTATAGCCTGCTCAGATGTATTTCTGAGTATTCTATATGTAGAAAACACTGGAAAGGGGGTCACCTTAACTTAGAATTGACTTGACGGCACAAAATTAGTCAGAAGCTTATTATCTGTTTATCGATTACATATGCAAACCTGCAGAAATCCATTCCAAAGTTCTTCAGGGCCACCGTAGCTGCATACGTACAGCCCTCCTTCAGAACCCCAAATGTCACCTTAGGTGGTATAAGGAGGAAACCTGATAGCTGCTGAGAAGCTGCTGCAACAGAGCACGTATGTACTTTGCCAGAAATAGGATCTTCATCCTTCACAAATGAGATGGATTGATTAGAAATTTCAAATTGCAAGTGGTACTCCTTATCTAAAGGCAAATTGATAGGAGCTACATTATTATCAAACAAACTTCCGTTCACAGAGTAGCTAATTGGTACTTTTAACAGGGCACTACAACTCTGTTCAATTCCCATACAATACCTGATATTTCTAATGTTACAAAATAATTGGAAGGTTTTCCCTTGGTATAATTTTTTTACCAGGTTGGTATTAATAAACTTAATTAAGTGGTTTTAATTAAGTGTGTTTCCCTGTTACATGAATGATTCACTTGATTTGCATCACCATACAGCATACTAAGGGCCAAACTACACATTACAGATAATCCAGCATTAGAACTGGTTTCCTATTAATGTTACAGAGAAATGGCTTATATTTATAATGAAGATGATGCTTCTGTTCTGAAAAGCAGCCACAAAAACAAAGTAAGCTAGGGGAGATGAGAAAGGTTCTAGTTATGACAATGTGATAGCTTCTCTGTAACATATAGTTCAACCCTGGAACAATTTAACCATCTTGCATAAAACCCAGAATCACTGCCCTGTGATCTGACCATGTATGTTGTCATTCCCATATCATTTGTGTGTGTCATTCAGTACACATGCATTCACTGGAATCAAATGACTTCAGTCTGAAAAAAGCTCTTTAAAATTAGCCTGACATCCTTGGACTTGGGAGGGACAAAAGACTGCAGAAAATGAACAGGAGCTTCTTGGATAGAAATGAACTTCTATGGCTACATGAAGATGCCTTAAACTGATCCAGACAGGCCAATGGGCCATTTGGCTATAACTAGAGACCGATTATGTTTTCAATATCTTTGCAAAAAGGACTTTCCCTAGTCCTGTTATATGATTTATTGTAACAAAGCATAGCTGGAACTGAACTCAGATGCTTTAACTGCAAAATATATGCTGTGCCTTTTAACGGTGGTCCATTTCTGGGGCCAGCCCTGTTTGAAGCTGTTTCTATTCATATACGATTGTTGATCCTTTGACTATTTTTGGATCAAAATTATCTGCTAAAGGTGTACCTCACCATAAAACCTCACCATAAAGAGTGCCTTGCTTAGAGAGTAACTCGCTTAAAGAGCAGAATTTTCTCTGAATGTTCGCTTCGCTTAACAAATAAAACCAACCAAAAACTTCCTTAACAAGTAAATCGGGGTTCGCAATCCCCCCCTCCCGCCAGAAGTCACAATTGGTCACTTACAATGGTGTTTCGGTTAAAGAGCAAACTTGCTTAAAGAACAATCCCGTGGAATGCATTATGCTCTTTAAGCGAGGTACCACTGTAGTTTGAGGGAGAACAATTTTGTTTGTCCCTAGATCACTAAAATGTTACAAAGAATGGGCCAGATGCCAGCACAACACAGTGGAGGTTAAATTACACTGTATAACATTTTTAGTTATACCATCTTTACCTGAAGAACATGCCAGAACCAAAAAGCTCATTTTATTTGTAGCAGGCTGTACATGTTACTAAGCTACCACAACAGCTGTTGAAACCAGTGAAGGAACTATGGAAGACAATGCAGTGAAACACATCAGCATGGCCTATGGCTTTAGCAGGAGAAGTAATATGCCCTCCTTTCTTCAACCATCAATGACCTATGATGCAGCTTTACTTAAAATCAACTTCAACTGGGAGGAAAGATGATTCCCTGGCAATACTGTACATTCCTCCATATATCACATTCCTACAGCATGAATCCACATCTCAAAGCAGAAGGGACTGATAGATTGTTTTACTTGCCTTTTGCCTGGGCAGAGACAGTGGTTTGACCCTCTGTATGGATAAGGGCAGTTTCACCTTCTGTTTCCTTGGAGATCCTGCTGCGTCCACCAAAAGAGATTGGATTTTGGGCTGGAAGAGTAATTTATTTTCAGCTGTGTCTCCTTCTGCTTTTAAAAAAGAACAGAAACAGTTCCTAGGTTGACTTCAGATCTTGGAAGTTTTTTTTAAATGTGAAAATGATGGATCAAGAAGAGACTATCTCAAATGCCCAGATTTCTCTGATGGGGAGGTTGGGATGGTGGTGTCTTGAATTCCATGATGCCTCTTCCAGCTCTCAAACTGCCAATTCTCAGTTCCTGAGGTTGACTAAAAACTCAGGAAGTCCAAGGGAACTCAAATGGGAGTCCAAAAAGTAAGAAGGGCCTACTGCAATGCAGAATATTGAAATCATAGCCATATTGAATGAGTACCTAGAAATACCGCAACAAATCTCACTTCAGAATAAGGGTAGGGGAATCTGTGACCCTCCAAACATTGTTCTTAACTAAGAGAGGCAAAGGGCAGGCATGGTGGGAATTCAATCCAACAAAACCTAGAGGGCCATGCTCTCATCAGAAACAATACATATAGAAACAAAGAGATGCTGACAGAGATACCAAAGGGAATCCTTGCAATTGGTGAGATACTTAGAATTCTGTAGTTTAGGAGAGAACACCTGAGATCTGGGGCAGAATGTTCCAAATACTCCACCAAATAACAAGTTCAAGCAGTCTATGGGATGGCATCTTGATGGTAAAATCATGATTAGACCTCAAGATTCTCAGTTCATGATCACAAACAACCAGACTACAGGACTATAGGAATCTAGTGCTGTACATAGATAAGATTTTTTGTTTTGTTTCAGAGCTTTCCCACAAGAATTGTGGAATCACACCCACCATTTAAGACCCTGATGGGCAACTTTGATGGATTTAGTGGCCTCTTTTCTACTCCTTTCTTCCCATATCTACGTAGGCCCAAAATGAACAGTTCTAGTTTCCTACAACCTGTTTTAAAAGAAGTATTGCAGCTCCGGAAAGCATCCCGAAATGTTATGGAGAAGAGCTAGGGAAAGGGGGGAGGCTAGGAGCTACAAAAGCATGCTAGAGCACATGGAATGCTGTTTACCTTCCCACCAAAGTGATACCTATTTATCTACTTGCAATCTCTTGCTTTCAAACTGCTAGGTTGGCAGGAGCTGGGATGGAGATGGTTCACTCCATTGTACAGCACTTGCATCTCAAACTGCTGACTTGCCATCCTTCCGGGTGTCAAGTCCAGCATCTTAACCACTAGGCCAACACAGTCCCAAAACTGTATTATTCTTGTATCAACATGTAAACAAGCAAACTGTTGATGACTGGCACAATTTTTTAATCTTATGTGACATTAATGCTAGTGTAATGCTTTACCACAGCTTGGGAAACTACATTCAACTACAGTACATTCAAAAGTATGCAGTGACAGTTACTGTTCCACAGCCTCTCAAAGCAGCTTGTTACTACACCTACTATTTTCTAAGAATAAGACTTTTTACTTTTTGATTTCTTAAATGAAAAAAAAAGATTTTTTTAGTTCATTTATATTTCTTCACGCTACAAGCTAGAACAAATCACACCATAAGACATTAAAAACAAAGATATCAACACACAAAAGAGATGTTTAAAATGCATAAAATTAATAAAACCCTATATGATAGGATTCTAGCATAGTGTCACCTGTGCCATGGTCAGATCACTATCTGGTGACTCTGGACTTTCTGGGGGCAATGTCCCACTGTAGGGAGGCAGGGCCAGTTAAATTGCCCCCCCCCCGGGCGACTGATGAATCCTGAAGGATTCCAAAGGGAACTAAGGTGTTTTCCTTGGGATTGGCTACACGATTCACCTGAGGCTCTCATTGACCTCTGGCATGGGGGTGCGATGGCAGACTTGGACATGATTGTGCCACTATGGCCTCTCTGCACACGTCAGCCCTGCTCATTTATTGAGGATCTGAGGGAGCTTAAATGGGCAAAGAGACGCTGAGAGCACCGCTGGGTGAAGACTCAGAGTGATTCCGACCGAACACTGGCTAGAGCCTCTATTAGAGCCTACCTGGTGGCGATAGAGGTGGTGAAATGGCAATATTCCACCACCCTTATTGCCTCTGCAGATACTTGCCCAGCGACTCTGTTTCGGGTGACTAGGTCACTCTCGTGGAGAAAATCGCTCAGATTCACTCAAAGTTTGACCCCAGCGTAGACACTATGGGTCTGGAATTGACTGGATTGCAGCCTTGCCATGTTATCTGGGATTGGTTTGATCCAGTTGTCCCTGAGGAAGGGGACAGGTTCCTTGGATCTGTTCGTGCCACTGCTTGCCCATTAGATATGTCCCACCTGGTTGGTCAAGGTATCCAAGGCCACCACAGTTGGGTTGGAGCAATAGTCAACGCATCTTTGAGGGAGGGGGTGTTTCCTACACTATTAAAACATGCTTTGGTGTGCCCCCTCCTAAAGAAGCCAGCGCTCGACCCAACGATAATGGCCAACTATCGCCCGGCATCCAATTTCCCCTTTTTAGGGAAGGTTTTGGAGAAGGCAGTGGTGCGACAGTTACAGGGGGGTTTGGATGAAGTGGATTATCTGGACCCCTTTCAGTCACGATTCAGGCCTGGATATGGTACTGAGACTGCATTGGTCGTACCGTTGGATGATCTTTGGTGGGAGCAGGACGGAAGTCATCCCTCCATCCTTGCTCTTCTTGACCTCTCAGTGGCCTTCAATACTGTCGACTACGGTATCCTTCTGGAACGGCTCAAGGATTGGGGATCCAGGGCACAGTGTGGTCCTGGTTTCTCTCATTTCTGAAGGGCCAGACCCACTCGGGGTGGTTGGAAAGCGAGAGGTCCAGCCTTAGACTCCTCCAGTATGGGGTGCCTCAAGGCTCGGTGTCCTCACCTCTCCTATTTAATATCTACATGAAGCCTCTGGGTGAGATCATCTGTTCCCACGGGGTGAGGTATCATCTCGGCCCGTGGTGATCCAAGTGATGTAGTTGAAGTCCTGTCCAGGTGTGTGAAGGCTGTAAGGTCTGGATGGGGGATAATGGGCTACAACTGAATCCTGGCAATCTGAGAATAACCAGTTTGTCAAAGAGTTGTTCATCACAGGATTGCAAAAAACATGGGGAAGATATTTTGCTCTCTTTGTGTATGTGTGTGTGTATAGTGTTCTCTTACTCAAACAGTCTGTCACTCATTGCCTTATAATGTGTCCATAAAACATCCTCTAAACTACCTCTTTGTATGTCCATCATACTTAAAAGAAACAGTGAAAAGCAACAAGCCTCACAGTTTAAGCTCACTGAGCATGAGAAATTAGGAGCTATCTGGCAGAAAATTCTGAGCACCCAAAATGAATCTTCAGGCTCTTTAATTTTACCTGTTGTAGAGAGATCTCCACAGACTGCAGCACAGCTTGAGGAATCATGTGATAAACGAGGGTGTATAGCTCCAGAATGCTTGATGGAGAGATCTATGAAAATAAAATTGTTATTTTGGACAAAAATCTCATACATTCTATACACACAAGGCAAACTCCAGTGAAATTAACAGGAACTCTTCATAACAAAGTGGCTGTTGAACAGTTTCTAGATGTTTCAACAGTACATATACAGAAAAACCAGTGGCATAGCATGGGTTTCAGCCACCCGGGGCATAGGCCAAATTTGCCGCCCCACTGGGTGGGGCCCAGGACGCCGGTGTTGGCAGAGGGTCCTGGCACCCATTTCCGCAGTGGCTTCTTCGCCCCGGCCGTTAGGAAGTCCAGGGGCAGAGGCAAAATTCTATTTATTGTGAAATTTTGCCATCCCAAAAAAGTGCCACCCGGGGCGCCCTCCTGCTACGCCACTGAGAAAAACTTGGTGTTTATGACATCCGTAAAACATGCCCATCCATGTGTAAACACACTTGTGCTTGCCATAAATGGTGCCGTAAATGCACCAGTGGATGTCGTTAATTTATTTATTTTATTTATTTATTTAAATTTGTTTATCGCCCTTCTCCCAAAAGGGACCCAGGGCGATTTACAACAATTATAAAATCATTTTAAAAAATTAAAAACTCTAAAAACTTTAAAAAACTTGGTATTAAAAGCCAAAAATTGCAACACAGGCATACTGGGGTCAAACCAACCAATTGGTACCATTGTATATTTCAGCAGTACTTTAGGAGAATGAAAAACATGTTGTCGACTTAGAGCAGTATGACAGTGGAAATTAACTGCCTCGAGAGGTCGTGAGCATTCCAACACAGGAAGCATTAAAGAGAGAATTGAAAAACCATCTGTCAGATCTGTTTTGATTTGTGCTCCTGCATTGAGCAGGGGAGTTGGACTCAATAGCCTTCTTTTTCTTTTGTGTCCTGATCAAATTGTGGACTGCCAAAACGAAGCGACCTTCCTGGCTTTGTCGTTGGCTAAACTCAAGTCCTCTTGGGTACATGTTTCTGGCAGCAATCGGCAGACAGCAAATGAGCTGGACTCTGCATTTCTCCACATTCACACAGTGTGTTGTTTGTAAGGCATCTCATTACTCATGAGTAGGATTTTGGCCTACACATAGTGGGGATTCCTCCTTCTGAGTTGCCGCCCTCCTAACTAAGCAACCCAGGATTTTACCTTGATGTAAGTATGGTAGCGCATAGACAATTAAACACTCCAGTCATCTTCTCAGTCCCCACCTGAGCATGTTGGTCTTACATTTAGGCACTCCAACCCTCAGCCTGTTCAGAGTCTTCCAACGGACAAAGGGAAGCTCAAGTTCCTCATCTATATCTTCCTTCAGTGTTATTCCTTCTTCAGTTAGCTCCTTCTTCCATCTTCTAATTTGGTTTTACTCTTGCGTACCCACAGGAATCTTTGTTTTTGCCATGAAATTCTTCCTGGATCTGACAGCCTAAAAGGGCCCTTCCAACTCAGTTATTCTATGATTCTACGACTTGTAAACATTGTCAGCATTTCCAAATTTGTTGACTGTATAAGAAAAAGGGCAGTGGTGGGATTCAGCAGGTTTGCCCCAGTTCACCAAAACCAGTAGAAATTCTGGCTGGCCCTGCCCATCTAAGTATTGAAATAAAGTAATCCTAATTTGGGTGCAATGCAGGGCTTACTCCCTGGCCACGCCCACCATACCGCACTCACAGAGTAGGTAGTATTTTTTTAATCCCACCACTGGAAAAGGGGCACCAAGCAAAATCATCAGATAATCTTTTTGTATTACCTGAACTGTACTCAGCAGTTCTGCTTTCAGTAGATTCTGTAACTGTAGTCAGCAGCAATGGCTCCTTATCTTCTTTCATTGGGAACGGTGGGAGCATTTCGGAAAGATATTCCAAATCAGGAAGCTTCGATGGTAGAGAAAAAGGAAACCAATTTACCAAAAATGATGAAAAAAAATAACAGACCAAAAATGAAAAAGGCCTTACCAAAGATTGGTTTGTACATAGATATAGCTTGATATTTACTATTACAGTAAAACCTCGGATAACGCTAAAACTTGGTTCCATAAGTCTTGGTGTTATCCGATTTTTAGTGTTATCCGATGCATGTTAAAATCCTATGGGATGGATCGGATTACGTTAAAGCTCCATAGAGATACATTGTAACCGCACAGGCTTTAGCGGTTGTTATCCGATACATCCCATAGGATCTTAACATTATTTAATGCAATTCTCCCCCCCCCCCATTACTTCATGTTATGCGATTTTAGCATTATCCGAGGTAAACTTTATCCGAGGTATAACTTGTACTACAATTTTGTGTCAGAAATTATTCTGGGGTGAAAGGAGTTTTACTGGAGAAACTCTGCTCAGAGAATGCCTGAATGAGGCTTCTTTCATGTCCCCAAGATCTTTTCCCACTAAAATGGTCCCTATTTATCTACTTCCAGTTTCTTGCTTTCAGTCTGATAGGCTGGCAGGAGCTAAGACAGAGACAGACACTCAAACTGTCATGCCGTACCCAGGTCTCGAACTGCCAACTTGCCAGCCTTCCAGCTAACAAGCTGCGCTTCTTAACCACTGAGCCACTGCAGCATTTACAATAAAATACAGTCAAACCTCGCATAAAGAATGCCTCGCTTAGAGAGTAACTCACTTAAAGAGCAGCATTTTCTCTGAATGTTCGCTTCACTTAACAACTAAAACCAACCAAAAACTCGCTTAACAAATAAATCGGGGTTTCCAATCCCCCCCACAATTGGTCACTTTCAATGGTGTTTCACTTAAAGAGCAAACTCGCTTAAAGAGCAATCCTGTGGAACACATTATGCTCTTTAAGGGAGGTACAACTGTAGTCTCATTTTTTTTATTTGGGAAGACAAAGAAAATAGAGCAAGAATCTGACCAAATTTAATGGGATTTACCTGCTTGTGGGTGGCTGCAAGATTGCAAATCAACAGCAAGCAAGTACCATAAAACACATTCAAGTTTTGAACATCCAAGTATTCACATGAACTAGTATTCTTCAACCCCTTCTAACATCAATGGATTCCAGAGCTAAAAATTCTGATATACATTCATTTAGAACACTGGGGAGAAGCCTCTGGGAGACAACCCTGGCCAGTTTTCTGCTTGTTGTTTCTTTGTTTATTCAGGTTTCCTATTTCTTGGCTACTAAGCTTTCCTACACACAGGCTTCCTCAACCTTGGACCTCCAGGTGTTCTTGGACTTCAATTTCCTGAAGCCCAAGTTAGCACTCCTGCTGATCAGGAATTCTGGGAACTGAAGTTCAAGAACAGCTGGAGGGCCAAGGTTGAGGAAGCCTGTTAAGGCTGCCCAGGTAATGTTCCATTTATGCTCCTGGCCAAATGTGTCCTTGTCTGCTAACAATAAGTGGATCTAGTTTCAACAGAAGTTAGGTAAAGGTCACCCTTGCTCGAAAGCCAGTTGGATCCGACTCTAGGGTTCAGTGGTCATCTATGTTTATAGCCAAAGAGCCAATGCTGTCTGCATTTGCAGACATTTCCGTGGACATGTGGCAGGCATGCCTCAACACCAGAGTGCATGGAACGCTGTTTACCTTCTCACCAAAGTGGTCCGTATTTATCTACTTGCAATGTCTTGCTTTTGAACTGCTAGGTTGGCAGGAGCTGGGACAGAGACGGGTGCTCACTCCGTCATGCAGTACCCAGGAATCAAACTCTGACCTTCTAGTCAGTGAATTCAGCATCTTAACTACTTTAGCCACTGCAGTCCAGTTCTTATGCTGTTTTATGCTTTCCAGAAATGAGAAGAGCCAAGGTATAAAAGCAGGTTGTTACTAGGAATAGGGGGGAAATTACTTTCACCATTTTAAAACATATTTCTCTTAAGCTGTACTCACTGTACTGTATTTTAAAAAGTGTGTGTTATTTTTTGGTTTTCCATCATCTTTAAGAAATAATGAGATTCAATTTCCCCCCTTTTTATTTATTTATTTAAATTTCTATACAGCCCTCCTCGCCGAAGGTGACCCAGGGTGGTTTAACACATCCTAAAAACATCAAAACAGTACAGGCTAAATTTCTAAAAGTTCTCAAAATCCACAATTAAAACCAATTAAAACTATGACTAAAACTTTGTATGATTTAAAACTTTTGGATTACACATGTAAATGTACACTACTATATATTGAAAAAGTCACATAAACTCTCTTTCATCAAAGGAGAAAATGCATATGTCTGTTAAGAAAGCATGTTTTAAAGTGCGTATATTGGGGTAAATATTCAAAAATATGCACATACTATGCAAGAATTTCCATGCAATGGAAAAAAACCACCAGTCTCCCCAGTTGGTATAAAACAAGGGTGAGAAGAAATGGAATTCCTATTCAGAAGTTCAATTTCAGGCGCAGTTCTAAGCAACACAATTGAGAAACTAAAGGATGTTCTCATTCCCAATTATAAGAAGCTTTGTATGGTCAAGATGAGATGCTTGTGTTGATTTAGGTTTATCAACCTGCCAAAATTCCAATTACCTCGTCTTGTAGAAACAGCATGCCAAATTCTGATTTAAAATAGGGAGGGATGATTTTGTTCCTTATCTTCATAAGACACTTCTTTCCATTCTCAATTTCCTGCCTATCAAGTTTTGAAATAGGAAAGAGAAAGAAAATACATTATGATGCAATGATTTTACAATATTTTCTAGTAGTTTATCCCCGGCTTCAGTCACAGCTGGGATTAAAACAGGAGTTCCCAATCTTTTCAAGCCAGGGGCTGGGTCACACTCTCTCAGTCAGCTTCAAGGGCCGGATGGCCATTTTGTCCTGCCTGCATGATGGGGGTGGCCATTTTGTCCCCAACTGTTTCAAGGGGGTGGCCATTTTGTTTCTCAAATGCCCTTCGAGGGGTGGGGGCACATGAAATGGCACTGTGGACCAGATCTGACCCACAAGCCTTAGGTTGGGAACCCCTGGATTAGAACATAGAAAAATAATTTTAAAAAATGCATGTCTTGACTTCTCTTCCTGATATGGATAGCATTATTCTTTCAGAGCTTCAATAACATGATTAAAGAGAAAATTAATATCAACATATATATTATGCATAAGGGTTCAACTGAACTATCTTGACCTTAGCCACAGATTCATCCCATTTGCCGGAAGGCTATTGTGAATTTACGCGTATTTGTGAATAAATGTATGGATTCTTCACTTTGACTATGAACTGCCTTCCATGACATTGGAAGATGATTCTGCCTCTCTAAAATTAAGTGAATTAAAAGAACTTTAAGGAGAAGGACTCATCTCAGCTCCAGTAACAAGGTACCAGGTAAAAACCACCCAAACAAGCAGCACTACAAATTTAATAACAAAATGAGGAAAATGGGCCACTTAGTCCTTCTTCACTATATGCTAATTTTAGACTCCATTAGTAGAATGAAAATATCCTGATATAAAAATGTAAGAATATATTTTCTTTCCCTTATTTTAAAGGGCCATTTGAGGAGCAGACCACAGTTGAATCTGCTGCCTTTCAGGCAAGGGAAAGAAGTATATTAAAATGTGTATTAGGTATATGTATTAGGCAAGGAACAGGCTCTCAGACAGATCATTAGTGTATTAGGTACACTAATACACATGGCTAATTTGCAATACACAATAAACATTACTAGTAAACACTTTTTAAAAATAGACCAAATAGGGCCACTTGAAGTCTGTACGCCTTTTGGATGTGGCATAGTGTAACATCCACACAACCCTAATTAGTCAGCTCCAGATCAGATATGTTGACATGGTCTTGATTAAACATAATGTCACTAATAGCAACTGTTATTTATTTCTGGATTATTTTAAATCAAATTCAAAAACCTTTATTGGCAATACAACCAGCACTACAGTGCTGAAAGCATCGCAGGCAGTTGGTACAACATGGTGAGGTACAAATTAAATCATCTTGGAGAACTTGAGATCAACTACTCCTACCTCTAGGGTGGAATTTAATAGCACATGTTAAAAAAGCAGCCACTCTACCCATAAAATCAGTAGAATCATTGTTTAAATGAAGCAACAGGATGAATCTGGAAGACCGCTGAAACTTGTCAAAAAGGAGTTTAAATTTATAAGGCGGATTTCCTCATAAAGTGGGCAATAGAAACGGACATGAACAGCCGTTTTGGCTAGTTTGGCCTCACATGGGCAGATCCTGTCTTACATAACTTACATAAAACCTTCATTGACAAGTAGTTAATTTGGGACTGTGGTGGCTTAGTGGTTAAGATGCTGAAATTGACGACTGGAAAGTCGACAGGTCAGCAGTTCAAGACCCGAGTGCTGCACACTGGAGTGAGCTCCTGTCATATGTCCCAACTCCTGCCAACCTAGCAGTTTAAAAGTAAGAAATTGCAAGTAGATAAACAGGTACCACTTTGGCGGGAAAGGTAATATGCCTGTCACATGACCATGGAAACGCCTGCAGATGCAGACAACGCTGGCTCTTTGGCTGTAAACGGAGATGAGTACCACACCCTAGAATTGGATATGGCTGGTTTTGGAGCAAATGTGACCTTTACCTTATCTAATTTGGGAGATCTCAGAGCAGGCAATAACTTAACATTTGTAGTTAACTGCAACTACCCCTTCTAGTCCTTTTGTGTTGGTTTCGCCAGCACACCTGGTACTCTTCTGAAAAACCAGTTCAAAATCTACTTCTCCTTTCTTCTCTATAACAGAGAAGGAGGAAATGCACCGGAGGAATTAACTGTTATATCCCGGACAAACATAATTGCAATGAGATAAACAACTACTGCTTCCCTTCATGGGAAGAAGTCTCAGGCCCTCTCCTAACTTTCTATTCCTTCTTTCACAGAGAATCATCATCTTCTTCTTTTTCTTTTAAACCCTTTGGGTGTTGAGGGAGATACAAGGTTCACAGAGAATAAGATAGAAAAAATTAGATTCCCTTCTCATTGCTGGTGTTGTTTGCAAAACGCTACTCACAGGTTAAAATCCAAAGGCCTACCTCTCCTTCACTTTTTAACGGTTCTTCTCTTGAAAGGCATATTTGACAAATATGACAGCCATGCTTTGTTGCTGCTTCTTGGAGAAGCGCAACAGCAAAAACTTTTACAGTGGTACCTCAGCTTATGAACATCTCTGGTAATGAAACATTCGGGTTATGAATGAAAATCCATTGAAAATAATGCCTTGGGTTACGAATTTTCACCACAATATGAAGCAAGTTTCCCCAGGAAACTGCTGCATTACCAGAGCTGGACACTAGAGGCCACTGTCTGCAATGTAAAATACTGTGGCCCCTTGGGTTACGAATTTTTCACGATATGAAACATCCTGGAGGACACATTAAATTCGTAACCACTGTATTTCCTGTGCTACATAGTAGATGGAACAAGGAAAATGTAGCATGTTTGTTTTGGTTCTTCAAAATAAATCAGAAAACCGCTGCTGCTGCTTTTGTAAAAGTCCAATATACAAGAAACGGCTGGAGAAAATGTAGAAGGAGAGGAAAGAGACTGGCTTTCTGGCCTTTGCTGGATTCTGCGTAGAGCTGCTACTTTAACATTTCTATTGCCAGAAAAGCTCTATCAACACAGTACGCAGCTAAGAGCTTCATTCAATTATGTACAGATCTTGGAAAGGTTTTTCCCCGTCCCTCATTCTCATAATAGCACAAAGCTAAGAACACAGTTACCTTCTCTGGGTTAACTTGTTTTGCCAGACAGACATCTCCACTTCTCCATCCTGTCTGAATGAGGGAAAGGGGAAAATATATAAAATGATACTGTTAAAACACATATTGTTTTCTAAATACGTCTTGACAGTTTTAAAACAAAGTTAAAATACCCATTACAATAAGACACATAATTATTCATACTAACAGTGAAATAATAATATCCCAAACATTTAAGTACTTCCTATTCAGTGCCAGATTTTGGTTAGCAGCATTAAACAAAACAACAACCAGTACATTGGTGCATTGAGATTATTCCAATACAGTGATGGTGAACTTTGACACTCCAGATATTATTGAACTTCAATTCCCAGAAGCCATGATCAGCAGTTGTGCTGACTTGGGCTTCCGGTAGTTGAAGTCCAAGAACACCTAGAGTGCCAAGGGTCACCACACTATAATAATTTTGCTTCAGAAATTATTCTGGATTAAAAAGATTTTTGTGGAAGAAACTTCACTCAGGAAACTTCCTTGGGCAAGGTAAAAGTAAAGGTCTCCCCTGTTTGAAAACCAGTTGTGTCCAACTGTAGGGCCCAGTGCTCATCTCCATTTACAGCCAGAGAGCCAATGCTGTCTGCAGACAGTATCTCTGTGTGGTCATGTGGCAGCCATGACTAGATGTCAGAGCACACAACACTATTATTTTTTCTGCGGAAGTGGTACATATTTATTTACTTGCAATTTCTTGCTTTTAACTACTAGGTTGGTAGAAACTGGTACAGACAACGGAAGCTCATTCTGTCCTGCAGCACTTAGGCCACAAATTGCTGATCAGCCAACCTTCCGGCTATCACGTTCAGCATCTTAACCACTAAGACACCGTGGCCCTTTTTTCCTTGGGTAAGGTATGGAGTGAAGAGCCAGGGATCTGCTATATTGTTCTGCATCCTAAGCATTGTTGTTGTTGTTCAGTCGCAGTCAATTCTGACTCTTTGCGACCCTATGGACCATTTCCTGCCAGGCACCTCTGTCCTCCACCATCCTCCTCAGCCTGCCCAGCTCTGTGTCCACTGCATCTACAATACCATCTAGCCATCTCATTTTTGGCCGCCCCATTCCTCTTTTGCCCTCCACCTTTCCCAGGATCAGGGCTTTCTCAAGTGAGTCTTCTCTTCTCATTTGATATCCAAAGTACTTCAGCTTCATCTTTACTATTTAACCTTCCAAGTCAGGGTTGATTTCTTCTAAGATCGACCTATTTGTTCACCTCACTGTCCAGGGGACTCTCAAAACTCTCCTCCAATGCCACATTTCAAAGGCATCTATTCTTCTGCGCTCAGCTTTCCTAATGGTCCTGCTCTCACAACCATAAATTGCCACCGGGAATACCATTGCTTTGACTATGAGAATTTTTGTTTGCAAAGTGATGTCTCTACTTTTAACTATGTTCTCCAGGTTTCTCATCGCTTGCCTCCCAAGCATCAGTCGCGTTTTTATTTCATGGCTGCAGTCACTATCTGCAGTGATCTTTGATCCTAAGAAAGTAAAATCTGTCACTGCTTCTACTTCTTCCCTTTGGTGTGGGGAGAGGGCCAGGGATTAAATTTGAAAAGAGGCTCATTTTGTCGATTCTATACCTCTTCCTCAAAACTTTACTTTGTAATTTCTATACAGGACAATATTTGTCCCAAGTTAGATTTCTGGCCTGTGTATTGCTCTTAACAACTTTTGATCTCCTAAAATTCTCTCACTTTCTCCTTTTACTTTTATTCTCTTCTTTCTCCAAAACACACAGGGGAGATTTTCTCCTACTTACATGTTCCTACTTATTTTTCCATTTGAATCTTCCTGGAGCAATTTCCCTTCACATTCTCTTAAGTCTATCAGAAAATATTCCTTGGAACAGGTAGCTGTTTCATTCTCAGTTTAGGCCAAAGACAGTAAAATGGAATGAAAACATAGTAAGGTTTAACTGAAGGGTTGGTGGAAAATTAAAGGTAAACATTTTGGATTGGACTAACTGAAGTTGCAGGTAAATGCATTTTACAGCTTAATCTGATGCTTTAGCTCACTTTATTATAATTTCATATAGTTTGTCTGAAATTTACTGAATTTCCTTGTGTATTGTGCATCCATTCCATGGATCTTATTCCTATTCATCTGCTCTGACTGAAATAAATCTTTAAATCAGGGGTTCCTAATCTTTTCAAACATTAGGTTAGGTCATGCTCTCTCAGTCAGCTTTGAGGGCCAGATGGCCATTTTGTCTTGCCTGCACAACGGAGGTGGCCATTTTGTCCCAACAGCTTCAAAGGCATGACCATTTTGTTTCTCGAATACCATTGGAGGGGGGCACATGAAATGGTGCCGTTGGCCAGATCCAGTCCATGAGCCTTAGGTTGGGAACCCCTGCTTTAAATGAACCGTACTCAGGTAGGTGATTCAGGTAATCTGATCAATTTCACAAGGCAAATATTTGAACCTCATTTCACATTTCAGTACTTTTTTGTGGAAAAACTGTGTTCTGCGGTTTTTGTACAAATTCTGTTCTTGCACAGCAAACTCTGCAATTTGAGCAGAAAATCTTTTCTCTGTCAAAAATACAAGAATTTTGTAAACAAAATTCCCACAAGAACATAGTATTTTTACAGAAGCTGTTGCTAGAGTGTCTAAGCTCTATGGCGTAGAATATGTGTCATTGCAATTGCTACTAAGAAAACTTGATAACTCACCAGCCTCACTGAATTCTGAGCACTTTATTTGCAAGTACTGTATCCATTTAATTGCCTAGCAGTCAAAACTCCGTTAATTTCTGCTCTTTCACACAAACATACCAATTACAAGGTTAAGTCAATGTTATGATTTTTGACAAATTCCTATTCACGGAATTCTCTTACCGAAACCTTTGCCAATAGTCTTCTGTTTTCTTCATGAATGAATCTCCTGGTGGATGCTGTAGATGAGAAGTTACTGCCTGTTCATATATTTCAGCAATCTGAGCTACAAGAGGAAAATATAATTGCTGATCCTTAGTGCAAAAACTCTATTTGAAAAATATTTTACATGCCCATTTATTCTTCCCAGGGTCATTTTTTCATATCTGACTTATGGAAAACCTTATGAATGAGAGGTGTCTAAAACTTCCAGTTCGCAACAGCTATGCTCAGTTCTTGTAAACTCATGAAATCAATTCCTGCCATGTTTGGTATTCCTCATTTACAGCTGCCTTCCACCTAGCATTTTTGTCTTTTGCAGAGAATCTGGCCTTCTCATAATGTACCCAAAGTAGGACAGCTTTTGCAAAAACTTCATCAGTTTTGCCTCCACAGACATTTCAGGCTTGATTTGCTATATGACCCATTTGTTTATATTTCTGGCATTCTGGTGTATCTGCAAAGCTCTCCTCCTGAATTCATTCTCCTTCAAATGAATAATTTTCCCCTAACAACGTTCATTATTGTTCAGCTTTCACTCCCATACATGGTGATCAGGAATACAATAGTTGTGAACCACACAGATAACGGCTTTATCTTCAGAAGTTCAGTCTATAAAATATAGACCAATCTTCTGAAATTATTTGGTGTGCTCCAGTATCCAATATGATCTCCAGTGCCTCTTCATTTTCAGAATCCAACTTGAATATCAGGAATTTCTTGCTCAACATACGGTAGAAGTCTGTGCTGCAGCACCTTGCCTGCATGGAAAATTAAACAATGGTCCTATAGTTACTATACTACTTGGCATCTCCTTTCTTGTGCACTGAAATATATATTGAGTGTTACCAGTCTATGGGCCACTGTTTTGTTTTCCAGGTTTGTTGGTATATTCATGTTACGATGTTTACAGGTCCAGTCTCTGTGGCTTGAAATAATTATCTCGGTATTCCATCTACCTTTGGTGATATCTTTATTTCCAGTACTTTCAGAGGAGCTTTATTTCACTTTCTAGAATTACAGGTTCTTCATCATAGGATGCTTCTTCAAAGGAAAATTGCAATCTTTCATCTTTTTGTGTACGTCTTCAGTTTACTGACTCCACATTTTAAATATTCTCCTTACCAGAGATAGTGTGCTTCTCTGCTGATTATTCAGCATTCCTCATTGAGGCTTAACTTCGTTGGATCTTCTGAAAGAGATATCTTGTTTCCCCCTTTTTTTAAAAAAAAAATTTCTTCTTTATTTCTCTGCACTGGTTTTTATAATACTATAGTCCTCTTTGTCTCTATGTGACAGTCATTGAAAGTCTACATTCAGGATTCTAACCCTATTTGTGACACTATTTTTTCTCCATCATCTGTTTTTTCTTAAAGTATGATATATAATATCACCGCAGACGTGTCTATCCCACTCCTCATAAAGACAGCTTGAGTGATTAAGAAAATCATTTTTCTTGAGCATCTCAACAGGCCAGCTTTTGAACCATCCTTCCCAAAAAGTCTTCAGTCTTGGAGAGATGCTTTGCAGCCCAGCATGGACAAAACTCCTTGCTCTGTATGCCTAAGCTCCCTTCTTCTTCTCTGGTGGTAGGGATAGCAATTCAAACCCACTTCTCCTCAACTGTCTCTACCTCAACTAAGGAATAAGTATAGAATCTGGATAACACAACAGAACTGAGCAGCTGGTATTAGAGCTGTTGCCACTGGTCTTTTCTTCATAAGGAAGCATCTTCTCTGGCAATGTTACATCTTCTTCTGGTACCTGCCCCATATGTGTTGCTCCCTTCTCCCTCAAAGCACTCTGCCTTTTTGCTGGTGATAACACACCTACAGGAGGGGTGTAGGACAGTGTTTATTGTCCCAAGCATTGAGATTGTTTGGGGTGTTTCCTTACACAATCATATATCAGGGGAAAAGTAAAGTGAGATGAATTAATCAGATGGTAGGAATTTCTAAAATCTGCTATGCGCACATCACTCTTTATTCCTCCTTCTCTCTATCCATCTGTGTTATGTGATTGCCATATAATTAGGAAGTGATTCCTTCATGCTTAGAAAAGAGGTTCTTAATCAAACATTTTAGTAGATTTTTTGTGTTGTCCAAAACTTGATAGAGTTGATAGTGAAACAACAGAAATGAAAAGGCTACAATGGCTCTATCATGCCATGGTTAAATTTAAAAAATTCTGGTCTATCTTCATATAATTCCTAAATTTTGGGCGGATGTCATCTAGTCCATTTAATTCTATTTTGTTTTAGATGTATTAATTTTAGCTTTGTATGTTATTATATGTTGGGGCTGCATCTGACACGAATAAAGAAAAGATTTTCACTAATTTTTAACTCTTTTCATTCATTTCATACTTATTTAAGCACCTGTAACCAGATTTAATGATTCGACTTCCAGATTTCTAAAGTCTATTTTAACAATGGTAAATATGTTGCTCTTGTACATTTTAAACTCCTGATTCACAAATGATACAAACTGCAAGTTAAAAGAGAAGACAGGGTCGGCAAAATAGTTGAAATAGGTAGAGGCAAATATTATACAAATGGATTATTTCTGATTTAAAAAGCAAGCAAGTGTTCAAACCTCTAAAAACACAATAACAAATTCATACCTGTAGTACAGAGATCTGAAGATTCTTCAAGTGTAGGGAAAGACTGTAAAACACATAAATAGCTTGAATTGTTGGTTATTTAAGATGTCAAAATAATTAGCAACTACTTAATGTTGTGGAACTTACTGTCCTACATCTATTTGTTGGGTCTAATGAGAAAAAAGCCATTACATAATCTAATTCCTGTGCACAGTGTAGACATATATGATGCTCATATCCAAGACATAGATCTACTACACCTAGTAGATGCTGCCATCTTCAGGGAGAGGACTTAAATGGTTATAATTTTATATATTAACTAAGTTAAATTCCTATGAATGAAGTGTTTTATTTTGTGAAAGCGGTAAAATAGGGTTTCTTTTTTGAAAAAAGGAAAAGTGGCTTTCAAATTTTCCAGTTTTCTTAAGAAAGAGGGAAATAATTTTTCCCATAGCATCAAGACATTGAGAAACTTTACATCTCTATGCATCCCTACATCCAAAACTAAAAATCACAAATTCACGTTTATACTTTATCTTTTCCTCCAGCAGGAATACACCAATCAAACTGGCAAGTGAAGTTTTAATTTCAATCAAAGATGATGTGTTGTTGTTGTTCAGTCACATAGTTGAGTCTGATCCTTTGTGACCCCATGGACCATCGCACGCCAGGCACCCCTATCCTCCAATATCCTCCTCAACCTGCTCAGTTCTGTGCCCGTTGGGTCAACAGTACTATCTAGCCACCTGTATTTCAAAAACAATTTCTTTTTTCTTAAATTTGAAATGATTTTAATACAGCAGTAATGACTATGAAATAGATAAATAAGCAAAACAAACTATCCTCCAAAAATATACTTCACTGAAATATTTTAAGTTGATAGTTGGTGCTAGGCTTTGCAGGTTTTGCTTTCAGAAAGATGTGCTTATTGTCATATGTGCTCCATCACAAAAGAGCAAATTTTATTCCTGCATAGTGGGAAAAGTCTTATGTCCCATAAAACTAGAATTCAAACCTAGAATAAAGTTCATCAGTTTGTTTTGACAAAATATTAAACTGTGCCCTGGTGGTGCATCCAAGTTGGTAGGCCAGGGGTTTTCAACCTTTCCATGCTGCAAGCTGGACCACATGCCCTCAGACAGCTGAGCAAGCTGGTCATGTGGTTTCTCCTGCCATAAGCACTGCTGCAAATGCACCCACAGTTGTCATAAACCGCATTTATGATAGCCGCGGGTGCATTTACGGCAGTGTTTTCAGGTGTTTCCACTGCTTCCAGCAGCAGTGGTGGGAGCAAGGGCAGTGGGCCACATAAAATGGTGCCACAAGCTGAGTCTGGCCCACTGGCCATATGTTGCGAACCCCTGATATAGGGAACAGGGAACAAACAATGTTCAATATTACATGTGAACTGAGTCACAGATATTGTGATTTTTCTCCAGTACAGTTTCTTCTTCCTCCTCCTTCCTCTTCTTCTTCACATGCTGTATCTGATTCTGAATATTGGCTATCATCATGGCAATCAGCCATGGAGATTGTCCTGGGGGCAATATAATGCAGTTGCCTTCCATTTGCATTCCGCATTGTGTGACACCTGTACCACTGATGCAGTTCTGTGAGTCACTTTGTGGTCCTGAGCCCTTTTGGCAAGCAAAGTCCTCCTCAGCCCAGGCCAATATTGATGAAGCTGCTGCCCTCCATCAAGATGGATTCAAGTGGGATTTAATCCACTTGGAGACCATCACCCTTCCCTGGGGACTTCGCCACCCAAGTCCATTAGTTCTCAGGGTTGTCAGGTTTCGTACATTTAAAAAATGTATACCAAAAGAGCAGCTGGCTGGATAGCTTAGTGGTTTAGATTTCTGGCTGCAGAAACAGAGGTTGGCAGTTCTCATTGTGCTTCTTGGCATGTTGCACAGTTCCAGGGCAGCCCCAGGTGAATGTCAATCTCTTGAAAGTATTCTCTAGTTAGAAAACCTTGAAAAGAGGTTGCCATAAATCAGAAATGACTTGATAGTGTATTATTGTTGTTATCATTACTATTATCATTATTCTTACCACCAAAAAATTTAAGTGTGGAATATGTACACTCCTCACCATAACTAGCTTGAGAAGATCTGCAGCATTTTCCTTCTCCTCATCCATCCTTGGATCTTTAATAGTCATCTCTTGCATTTCATCTTCTTGCTTCATGATTTTGTCAATGTACTCCTAATAAAGAATGGAGAAGAACATAAAAACAATTTTTTTTCACACTGCAATCCTATACATAATTACCCAAGAAGCAAGCTCAATTTAAGTCAATGGAAATTACCGGTACTTTTGTATGCATAAGGTTGCCTTATTGTGATTTTCTCCAATACTGTTTGGTTAATTCAGTTAACAATGGAAATTATGGAAACAAACATTGGCTAAATGATAAGCTAACATGGGAATTAAATATAAAAAAATAGATATGGAAGGAGAACAAATTTTGGGACATTTGGAAGCCATTTCTAGAATATACTTTATAAGATAATAGGGGCAGAAAACCAGTACCAGCTTTAATGAGTTTTTGGAAGAAATAAATATATGAGGTGAATACATGGTGACTACACTGGACATTTTTGATAGCACTGGGTGGACACTATTTTTATTTTTTTTCTTGTATTTGTTTTATTATTGCTAAGAATATTATTATGTTAAAATTTATATAATAACAAAGGTGTAAGATTGTTGTAGGTGTTATTTTTTTATTTAAAAATACTGTAATGAGATTATTTAATACAATTGAAGATTTAATGTAACTTTAATAGAAGAAATGTGATTAATGAAAAGTTGTTATTTAAAAACAATGTATTTTGGAGATCGGGACAAGATGGCGGAAAAGTAAGGTTTATATTAAGTTGCTGCTGTATCTTTATCACTTTTAAATGCTTTTTCTTTACACTTAAATTTATTTTTACTGTAAAATGATAAAAATAAAAATAAAAATAAAATTAAAAGAAACCCATTGGCTGAAATCCTGCCATCCTGTTTCATAAAAGGTGTAATGTTTAGTGGTGAATTTCCCTAAGTTAAGAAACCTCCAGAAGCAATATCTGTTGCACAGAGTCATGTGAGTTGCTACACAAAGGATAATGCCTTTGGGGATTTCTTTACACTGATTAATTTGCAGAAAATACATTTATTGCTTTTTATTTTTAAAAAGAAAGAGGAAGTGCACAAATCAGTATGAACCTACAAGGACTGCAAGATACAAATCTTTCAGGATTTAAAACCGGAAATACATATCTGTCGAAGAGAATTCCATCTTAATACACAGCAATTATTAGGAGGAAAGAGTGAAGTATAGATGGAATATATGTAGTTGAAGTACAGAAATATTCTACCTACAAGTCATCTCATATGGTATTATTTTATCAGACACCAACGAAGCAGAAATGGAGGACCTCCTGTAGGAAGGTATTTAATGAAATAAGAAAAACCACAAATCAATCAATTACTAAATCCCTGGAATCAGCACATCTAATTTTACATAAACCCTTACTAGGCCATCTTCTATCTAATAGCAAAATGGACAAAGGATGGAAGAGCATGCAGGGAGTATCAATCACAGAATTCTAGAGTACGGCAAGTAACACTGCAAGAAAATTAACCACCAAACTACATATAGTTAATGGGATAAAACATTAGGATTATTTTGCAACTGACTGGCACCCTTTTATTGTTTATAACAGGAATTAGATTACATCCGCCCAATATCGGGCCACATCAACAGCATTTCCTCTTGCCAACAACCCAGAGGCACCTATTTTGAGCAGAAATTATTAATGTTGTAAAAATAATAGTACAGTAATATGGCTACCTCCTTTGAAACTAGATTTTAAAGATGCTGCAACCAGAGTATCTGAGAACATGCAACTTTCCTCCCACAGGGATGAGTAACAAGTGAACCAAAAATATATAACAAGAGAGGACAAAACAACATATTTAGGGTGGGGAAGAAAGAGCTGCCTCCCAGCCATTTCCCTAAATGGGCCCACAACAACGGCCTGAGGGAGAAGATTCCATGGCCTAGCAGGCGGCTGAGAACATCGCCCCCTCCTCTGGGCCCACAACAACGGCCTGAGGAGAGTTAGTCTGTGTTCTCTTTAGGTTTTTTTGTGAGGGTGTATTTTATAATGTTTACTGTACTGTTGCTGTTTTGACTGTAAGCTGCCCTGAGTCGCCTTGGTGAGTGGGTGGCAATATAAATCTGAATGAATGAATGAATGAATGAATGAATGAATGAATGAATGAATGTACAGTAATACCCCGGATAACAATTGCACCAGATAATGCTAAAACCGCATAACGACGACAAATTGGGGGGGAAGATTTGAACCGGAGAACGTTCATTTTAGCGTTATCCGATCCATCGTATTAAAGAAGTAAAGGAGGCCAAAGCTCCTCTCCCTGCCACTTCCCTCCTCCCCCCCCAGCAGTTTGGGGACTCCCCACCCCCACCCCACTGCCTGCTCGGGAGAATCCAGCCCAGCCCTGCCCATTTACCTTCAAGCCACCAGCAAGCTTCTCTTGCTGAGCTGCATGCTCCAACGATCGCTGGAGGCTTGTTTTTCTCTTTCACTTCCTGTATTGACAATACAGGGAGGGGGAAAGAGAGAGAGGTGATTGGTTCTCTAGAGAACCAATCACATTTCTCTCTTTCCCCCTTCCCTTTAGTTTAAATACAGGGAGGGAAGGGAACAGAAAAAAAAACAAACCTCCAGCGATCGTCGGAGCATGCAGCTCAGCAAGAGAAGCTTGCTGGTGGCTTGAAGGTAAACGGCCAGGGCTGGGCTTTAAAGGCACCCCACTGCCTGCTCGGTTTGTCCCTGAAGTCAGGGGTTTTTTTTAGCGTTGTTCGATGCATGCATCGGACAACGCTAAAAATCGGATAACGTCATGACTTGTGGAACCAAGTCATAACGTTATCCGGGGTATTACTGTATCTCTAAACTTAGTTTGGGCTTACTTGCATTTATTTTTGTTCACTGTTGTTGGCTACCAGGTTACCTTACACGGCCAGAACTTCACAGGGTTCAATTTACCTTGACAGAAAGCTGCAATTTGTGCCTCAGTTCATCAGTAACTGGCTCATACTGGATCAACCGACGAATCTGAAGCACATTTGGACATTTCCGTATAGGTGCTGGAGAATCTGCTAATGCCTTGAACTCTATGGACAGACCTTTCCATGCATGCATTCCAAATGGAGGGCCTGGAGTTTTCCTCTGAACCCAAAAGATGAAGCATAAAGTAGAATGTCACGTCCTATGCATTGCAAGGAACTTTATTTTGAACAAACTTGTTTAGAATGTGCCTTTTTTATTAAACCTTCATTCAGACAGATGTAGGAAATCTTTTCATTTACAGACAAGAACCATGCTTTTAGCATAAAATTCCAAAGACTGAATGATTGCTACTTTAGAAATCAGGACAATTATTTTATTTATTGTGAATACATTAAAAGCAATGTCAATGTCAATAGCTAGTATGAGGAAATCTAATAAAAGACTATTAAAAGTAAAGTTAGGAACTAGGGTCTGCCTTTTCTAAATACTGTACAATATAACCTAGGTATAGTATGAGCTGGAATTTACATGCCCAAATCTATATTAAAAATGAGAATAAAGGTGTCTTCTCAGTCAGAACTGTGCTATATAATTATTGCATTACATATACAGTCAAACCTCGCATAAAGACTGCCTAGCTTAAAGAGCAACTCGCTTAAAGAGCAGAATTTTCTCTGAATGCTCACTTCGCTTAACAACTAAAACCAACCAACAACTCGCTTAACGAATAAATCGGGGTTTGCAATCCCCCCCACAATTGGTCATTTACAATGGTGTTTCGCTTAAAGAGCAAACTCGCTTAAAGAGCAATGCCGTGGAAAGCATTATGCTCTTTAAGCGAGGTACAACTGTATAGTGAATACAACAAGCAGGCTGATGGCAGAAAATTGGTGCATGGAAAATGGGAAAATAATGGCTTAATTAAAAAAACTCATAGGACCATGATGGTGAATCTTCGCACTCCAGATATTCTTGGACTTTAATTCCCAGAAGCCCAACCCACCATGAATCCACACGAATGGGCTTACTGTGATTCATCTGGCCCAGGCTGTCCTCATCACTTCTGTAAGTACTGTATGCAGTAACGTCGCATGGATTTCAGCCACCTAGGGCTGAAGCCAAATTTGCTGCCACCTGGTGGACGCTGACTCCTGCTCCTGCTAGGGCTTGTGGGAATTGTAGTCCAAGAAAACATAGCCCAAAGAGCGCCCCCCCACCCCCTAACCCCTTGTACGCGACACCACTGACCGTACGGGTGTGTTTTACTTCCACTTCCAGGAGTGATGAGGGTGGTGCGGGTCGGATGAATAGCAGTAAACCCATATGTGTGGATTCATGGGGGCTTGGGCTTCTGGGAATTGAAGTCCAAGAACATCTGGAGTGCCAAGGTTCGCCATCACAGTCATAGGATATTAAAATGACCAAACTATAAGACAGAACTCATAGCATGTCTGATAAACCATCTATTATATAGAAAGAGGTACAGTTGTACCTCGCTTAAAGAGCATAATGTGTTCCACAGGGTTGCTCTTTAAGTGAGTTTGCTCTTTAAGCAAAACACCATTGTAAGTGACCAACTGTGACTTCTGGTGGGGGGATTGCAAACCCCGATTTATTTGTTAAGCGAGTTTTTGGTTGGTTTTATTTGTTAAGTGAAGTGAACATTCAGAGAAAATTCTGCTCTTTAAGCAAGGTACTCTTTATGTGAGGTTTGACTGTACAGTACTCTGTTTAGTTTAATTGGTTGCTACACCACTGACAAGGACAAGGACGAAGCATTAGGTTCTCTTGCCTCCAAAATATTATGTCTCATGCTTTACATTTTTATTTTCACTCTGCAAACAGAATGTACCTATAGGAAAAGTACATATGACTAATATTTGGCTTAATATCAGGCAGTGCTTGAAGTTACACAGCGTGAAGAACTACTCCTGAGAAGGCTTGCAAGATCATATTCAAGAATGGGAGGAAACAATTTTTAAAACTACCTACCTCAACTGCAGGAAAATTTTCCCAGGGCCTTGACAGGAGATTATAAGGGATGATTCCTGCAGGATCATTCCTCATCACCCATTGAGATGATTCACTCAAAGGACAGAGGACAGTAATGCTGAGGATTCCTGATTTGAAAGACACAGAGAAAACCTGAAGGTGTTATGAAGTAGAACTGATAACATCTTCAAAAAACTTGAGTCTTGCAAACAGAATTTCATACATGAGAAATTTATGACCACTCATAATCGTTTGAGTAATGAATGCATGTTCTAAGAACATACAAATCTTTGAAAGATTTTAATCTAAGATTCAAGTTGTTCAAAATTGATGAGGACATGAAGTGTCTCCCTAAAAACATGAATAGCTTGTACTACGGAATACAGTTGTACCTCGCTTAAAGAGCATAATGTGTTCCATAGGATTGCTCTTTAAGCGAGTTTGCTCTTTAAGCGAAACACCATTGTAAGTGACCAATTGGGGGGGGGGAGGATTGCGAATCCTGATTTATTTGTTAAGCGAATTTTTGATTGGTTTTATTTGTTAAGCGAAGTGAACATTCGGAGAAAATTCTTCTCTTTAAGCGAGGTAATCTCTAAGCGAGGTGTTCTTTATGCACAGTTTGACTGTATACCTCTGCTACTTCCCATTATTAATGAACATTATAACACATAGCTGGAGGACCATTTCCATACAGGAACCCCCCACCCCCCACCCCCAATTATAAAAACAAAATGTCTGAAATCCTGTTGTGCATTTACATTTTAGTTGCACATTTAAGTTGTATGATACAATAAAGGTGAAGATCTGTAGGGATTCATTTATAGCTTAATTAAGATTGTACTCCTTTTATATACTTGTGTTATAGACTTGTATTAGGTTTTTATACTGGATGGTAGATTTCGTTTATAAGACTGTATATAGCTGACTGGAAAAATACAACTGGGCCTCTTGAAGGAATGCATGCTGTCCTTGAAGTGCCTAGCTGTGGCCGGCATTAGAGATAAGAAGGGGCCTCCAGTTGTTATTAAGAACACTATACAGGTATAGTTGTGCTTTTCATATCTCACACTCCCTCCTCCTCCCTCCTCCTTCCCCCTCCTTTTTTCTCCTGGCTGAGGAATCTCTTTGTGTGTTACTGTATGAGTGATATGCCAAGCAGTCTGCAAGAAAGCAAGAAAGCTAGCTAGCACAGAAGATCACAGCAGACACTTCGTAGGTTTCTTCAGATGTAAAGAACTTAATAAAAGCTTTTGTATTTTGGATCCAAGCAATTTCAGACTAAATTCTTCAGCGCAGATTGTTGAGGCTGGTTTCTCAACAAAGATCTCCCTTGCTTGGAAGCCAGTCATGTCCGATTCTAGGGGGCAGTGTTGATCTCCATTTATAGCCAAAGAGCCAGCGCTGTCTGCATCTGCAGATGTTTCCATGGTCATGAGGCAGGCATGACTAAATGCTGGAGTGCATGGCATGCTGTTACCTTTCCCACCAAAGTGGTTCCTATTTATCTACTTCCAATGTCTTGCTTTTGAACTGTTAGGTTGGCAGAAGCTGGGACAGATTATGAGAACTGTATGCAACAGTTACTGCCTAAGGAGATTTTTATTTGCTTCCCATCTTACTGATTTAAGTATTACATATCATAGCATATGCTAAAGATATCAGAACAATCTTTGTTCTTCTTTACTTCCTCTTTTATCCCTTCAGGTGTTGAGAGAAAACAATCCAACAATATAAGTGCAAATTTAACTATTTTCATCAAATGAACAAAGGTATTAAATTCAGATGCCTAATTGAGAAATAAAGCCTCAATAGCAAGAGTAATATGAATGAAAAGGCATCCCTACCTGGGCATTCTTGTATTGGCTCCTGCAGAGCTACTACAGCTGGATTGCCATATGCCATAGCCAGGTATTCTTCTGTGTCCCGGGTACGGAGGAGTTCGGTTCCTGAGCCATCAGCATAGACAATGAAGAATCTAAATAATCAACCCAATAGATCTGATTAGTTCCGATACACAATGCACATAATGTGAAAGAAGATTAGTTAAAGTTTCCTTCAGAGCACACACAGATATTAACTACATACCTGGGTGCATGTTCACCATATATGATGGGAGTCTGTATATCTGTGGGTTCTGGTTTCTTTCCATCAGTATCAACTGCAGCAATGTCTTCAGATGTGCTGCCATCAGCCATGACCTGCACCAAACCAAGTTATTTATCCTTAACTCTTATTCTCCAAAAACCTTCTGATACTAGTGGAAGCCAATTATAGGCTGAATATAAGGAAAAGCGTCTTAATGGTTAGAGCAGTATGACAGTGGAACCAACTGCCTTGAGAGGTGGCGAACGCTCCAACACTGCAAACATTCAAGAAGGAATTAGATAGCCATCTGTTAGTAGGGTTGCCATAATTCTCCTGCCAAACCGGGATAGCTGCATGACATCATTGCATTATTCAAACTGTGCATGCATCGGATGGGGCTGTCAGGGAAACCATTGCTCTAAGATCCCGCAGAATCCCCATCCAGGATGGACAGTCTTCATCAGTTTAAAATAAACTGTAGTCAAGAGGTTTTTTCCCATGTGATTCTTTTTGCAAAAGACTATTCTTGATGGTTCTATTTTTATTTATCTTTTGAATAAAATTTCTTGGGCTACTCTTGAAATCACCCTTCCTCCCCTTGAGGTTACCCCACCCTCCCCTTCACACACACACCAGTGAAGTAGACTCGCTCTCAAACCCTACACGAGGATTCTTTGGAAGAAATTTCTAAGAGGGGCCCGGAACAGCAATGCAGTCCATAGCGCCTCTGTTTCCCTCCCGAAGGAGTAAAGCAGGAGGCAGGAAGGGACTTATTTTGGAAGAGGACCTTTGCAATGGAGGACTCTTCACTTTCTGTCCACCCTGTTCCTTTCCTCTCTAGGAATACCAAACCTATGCAATTAACCCTTTGCAGTCACATGAAGAAGGAATCCTCCATCCCAGTACAGTATATGGTAGAGGTTTGGCTTCTTATATATGGGTATTTCTTGCTCCCTCCCGGTTTTTGAGGAAAAGGGCTGAGGATGACTCCTTGTCCCCCAAACTTCAAGGTGAGCCAAGGGATTTTTGCGAAGACTTATTTCACTGCCTCCGTGACTTTCTTTCAATTATCTCACTTGCAAGTGTCTCCCCTCCCTGGTGGGCTTCTCAGGGTGCTGTTTTGCCTTTGCTGCTTTCAAGCAGGATAACTGAAAGAAAGGCAGGGAGGCACTCCTGCCACCTTTGCCACCTCTGGGGAGGTCGGGGGACTCAGTCCGTGTTGTTCCCAACATCCCCAGACCTACCCGGACACTGTGATAAGACAAAATACCAGGGAAAGAACCCTGGCATTTTGCCTTATCGGGTAGGTCTAGGGACATCAAGAACAGCGCGGATCAGGTTCCCCAACCTCCCCAGAGGCGGCAGAGGCAGCGGACTGCCTGAAATGGGCAAAAAACCAAAAAACCCTGGAGGTTTTTCCACCCATTTCAGGCTCTCCGCCACCCCTGCCACCTCTGGGGAGGTTAGGGGACCCGATCCACGCTGTTCCTGACATCCCCTGACCTACCAAGGTGCTGCTGCAAGGCAAAACACTGGGGAAAGAACCCCGGCATTTTGCCTTGCAGCACCACTCGGGTAAGTTGGGGAACATCAGAAACTGTGTTCCCTTTGCAAGCAAAAAGCTATCTGACACTGGGATAGCCCTTTCCTTGTGAAGGGAACCCCTGCTCTTGCAGCTGCGGGGTGACTGGGAAGCCGACGGGGGCATCCCCCGTAAGCTTCCCAGCCACCCCATCCCTGCGCCCTCAGCAGCAGCGTGGCTGGGAAGCTTAATGGGAAGCCCCCGTTAAGCTTCCCAGCTACGCCACCACTACGAACAATTACCTTGGATAACGCTAACAGATTGTTATCCAATGCAATTTTTTAAAACAAAAATTTGCATTGTTATCCAATTTTAGTGTTATTCGATGTAATCGTTATCCAAGGTATTACTGTACCTAGGAAAAACATTCACTGAAGAGAGGAAAATGAACAAAGAGATTAACAGTAAGGCAAACCAATATTGGGACAATTAGCTCTGATCTTACAACATAAGGTAATACCAACTAGCACAAAGAAACACCTCATACAAAGCATATTCATTCCCACCTTATGTTACCACTGCCAAACATGGACACTTACAACAAAATATAAACAAAAGTTGGTCATTATGGAAATGAGATGTCTGAGAAAGGCTGCTGAAGTGACTAGAAGGGAGAAAAACAGGAATGAGATTATTTGGGAAAGAACTGGAACAGAACCAATCTTGCACTACATACAGAGATAACGAATAAAGTAGTTTCTCTGGGGACACCCAAAGGGGAAAAAGAGGAAGTATGGGAGCAATGTCCACTGTCCATGGGCAGCAGGACTGAAGAGTAACAGATGGGCCCCCAACAAAATTCTACTCAGCTCTAGAATATTCTTAACAAGGCTCCACAAGGTGCCGAACCCAGTGTGTGACTGCCAACAACCACAAAAAAGAATATAAAAGTCATGTAAAATTATGTTCCACAACTATTTCAGATTAAATCCTTGTGTTTTACCTTGAAAAGGTTTCCTTCAGGATCCAGCACTTCACACACAATGGTGGAATTATGTTTCATAATATATTTCCCTGCTTGCTGGCCCTCAACACTGGAAGTAAGTTCACATTCCCTTTTTTCAAATGTTTCTGGAGAATAAACTGCACAACAGTTTTCATCGATGAAGAGGCAGCCTTTGTTCATAGGCAGTATCTATCAGGAAAGAAATCCAGCTATCAATAAATATAACAACTGTGGGTCACATGAAAATGGAGGAAGAGTCAATATGAAAACCATGATGAGGATTCCCCCCCCCCCTGAAATCAATGATACCTGCACAGTGGTTTCCTCCATCCAGGTAATTGTTCCCATAAGCACGCAAGTGGTAACATAAAGGTTAGCACGTCGGAGGGGTAAAGAAACATTACACTGGGGTGGCCATCCTTTTCGTGCCATGGACTGAACCATGCCCCCTCAGACAGATACGTGGGCCGGAGGTGTAGTTCCTCCCTTAGCTTCCACCATCTCTGCTGGTGGCGGCGGCAATATTCATGGCGTGTTTTTGTCACTTGCGCCGTTTCCAGTGGCAGCGGTGGTGGGAGTGGAGACACTGCATTTTTGCCCATTTTCACCCTGTCTTTGGCGCTTCTGCTGCTTCTGGTGGTGGCACTAGGATCCTCACCATCAGCCAGATTGACGCCATGGGCTAGATTCGACCCACTGGCCGTAGGTTGGCCACCCCTGCCTTACACTACTGTCCTTCACAATGGTTGATATTTATTGATTTCATATGGAAATTCAGATTATTGAAACCTGGAATTTGGAAAGCAATGCAACTGAACCAAGATAAAACAAGTTGGGGAAGCTGAACTATAGTGTTAATTTTTACTCACTTGGTATGTTCCTTGTGGCTTTGATATAACTGATGTCCCATCAGCAAAGATAGCACAGCAGGTGCTATCCTCACAGTTGGTTATGACTGTTGCAAAGTCTGGATTTTCTATGCGCATACACTTCACTTTTCTTGTGACTGTTTCGGGGTTAGCGTCTAGGAATAAAATCCATTCAACATAATGTAATCTCAGAAGACTATTTATATTAGGCAATAGAAAGGTGAACTAAACAATGAAATATTGTAAACTTCCACAAACTGGTGTTTTTTAGATTTCCACCAGCCCCGGTTGGAATTTGATAAAAAGGAAATACAGAGCATGGTATTATATTATCAATCTATTAATGATGCTCAGCAGGTAGACACACTACTCCAATATCTCCTATTTATTTCATGAAGATATCGAATGATGTGCAAAACAAAATGATTGAGTACAAGTTACCCCAGTATGAACTTCTACAGCATACCCTTCAGAAAGATACTAGCATTCATTAAATTTACCTCATGCCTTTTCACACCCAAACTATACAATGTGTACTGAACTCTACTGTGGTACTGTTTAACAGACAACTTGTAGACCAATGGATTGAAAATATTATTTTTTTAAGAATACTACACAGAAAAGAAAGTATATTCACAGATTAAATAATTTCATGCTTAGAAACAGTACTTCTTAACTTTATGCATCGAGCAAAATAGAAAATAATAGAATCACTGGGACCCCAAGGGTCAATGAGTTCAATCCCCTTCCTATCCCGATGATGCAAGTAAGTGGTCAAGGGCTTTTAAAAAATTGAACTGAGGAATGGTAAAAAAAATGTAATGGAAGCCCTGTTTACACTTATTCCCATCATGCTAGGGGAAATGGCATCTTAATGAAAAATCCCTTTGTTCTTCATACTATGTCCCTGGATTTTTATATCCTTCTATCCCCAGGCTAATACCAAAGCCATTATTTATTTATTTATTTATTTATTTAAATTCTAAAACAACAAAATACCAAAATATAAACATACAACTAACAAGAAGAAATATAATAAAAGCCACTTTAAAAATAAATACATGACATAATTACATTAACTAATTACTGTACCCATCACCTATGGGATGGGTGCAGTAATTATATATTTCAAGCATTATCTCTGTTGGCTGGAACAGTTCCTGCTTCCCTCAGGCCTGGAACCATGTGGTAAAATATTTATTCTGCACATCTGTAGACAATGAGGTAGTAGGAGAAAAGAGGCCCCTCTCTCTTTGCTTCCAATGAAATAGTAGAAATCCCTGCATATCTGACACAACAACTAGGTAAGGATGGTGGACATAGGCAGTTATAAAGATTTTGTACATGGGGGGGGGGGGGGGAGAGAAAGAATGTTTGCCCTTGAGAATCACCCAGTGTCTCTTAGAATTGATACTGGGTATGTTCACTTGTCACAAAAAGACTGTGTGTTTGGTAAATTAGAAAAACAGGAGCCAAAAGCTTCATTTTAAACATACGACTAAGTTCATTAGAATAAACACAAAACACACAGGAAGTTTTTTAATGTCAGCTGTGGAGGAGTCTCCAACACCTAAAATAGAAATAATTAAATTATCTATATTAAATAACTCACAATTTATTTAAATAATGCTGCAAAATTAACTTGTGTTGGAGGGAAGCATGGAAAAGCAATGTAGCAACCAGTGTGGGTGAAATCCAGTAGTACGTCATAGCTAGTGCAGGCCCACTGAATCAATGGAACTTATGCAGGAGGTGATTCACCAAATCTCCATTGATTCAATGGACCTACTATCATTGCAACTTACCACTAGATTGCAGCCATTTTTTCTTATGATGAAAAATTGTCCAATAGAAATTTTGCTCAAACCTGTCTCTCCGTTGTCATCAGGCACCACAGTTTCAACACACTCTTGGAAGAAAGTAGTTATTCTAGTGCCATCAGCATGATCTACTAGTCTGGACCCATCGTTTTTCTCTACCACAACGACTCTATCTTCTCTCATTGTCATTACCTGGAATAAGAGAAGAATACTGATGAAATTTCATGGGTGAGCACATTTTAAGGACAATGTAAGTATCTTTTAACGCATATGTTTTAGAACAACATGGTGTGATCTTTTTAAAAAGAATCTAGGCCCTTCGTATATTTAACTGTTGTGAATGTGGAGGGGTATTTTAACAGTTTTTAATGCTTTTATGATTTTAATTGTTATTGTGGGGGTGCTTTTATATTTTAGTATTCTTAATGGTTAGACTGCAAGCTAGCTGGAGTCACCTCGGCAAGGGGGTGGCAATAAAAGTTGAACAAAATAAATAAATAAATACACAAACAAATAAACAAATAAATAAAAGAGAGCTGTGTGGAAATACTTAAACATGTGGCCACTGCTATCATGACAGATGATAATAATAATAATTTTGTGTCAGAAATTATTTTGAGTTGAAAGGATTTTTGCTGGAGAAACTCCACTCAGGGGACACCCAAATGAGGCTCCTTACATGTCCCCAAGATCTTTTCTCTACCAAAGTAGTCTCTGTTTATCTACTTGTAATTTCGTGCTTTCAATCTGCTAGGTTAGCAGGAGCTGGGACAGAGACAGGTGTTCAATCCGTCATGCAGTACCCGGGTCTCGAACTGCAGACTTGCCAGCCTTCCAGCTAACAAGTTGAGCTTCTTAACCACTGAGCCACCACAGCCCCTGGCAGATGATGATGCAATTATTACCGTTTCATTCACTGGGTCAGTAGCGTGGAAGGCCAACAGGGGCTTCAGATCAAGTCTCTCAGATCCTTTGGTGCCTATTTGAACACCTAATGGAGTAGTGGTTATCCATGTGCCTGCCTGGATGTCAGAAGGTGGTTCTGAGTCAAACACATGATCTTGAATAACTGTTTCAACCATTTCAGCTTTTAGTGCAAGACCGCCCTTGGTATTTTTCTCTAGAAAATCAGTGGAGAAAAATGAGTTATACTCGTATACTTATGTATAGTGACAGTATTCAAAGTACTATTACTATCAACATAATGATCAAAGACTAAACATTCTTGTTCCACTAACACACACAAACACCAATCCATTTTACTCCAGCAAGCCTACACAGAATGCCAGAAGAATTTACTTGTTTCTCTTCGACTGATCTTATTCAAAGGAGGAGTCTCCAATCAGCCTCAGCTACTTCAAACATCAGGAAGGGAAATACAGAATTGCCCCCCCAAAAAAACAACAACCCAACAACAACAACAAACCAACAACAACACTAAAGTTGTCTTATCAAACTCAAATGTGAATGTCTTCAAACTCAAACGTCAATGTCTTCAACCTGCTATGATAACCCTGTTGCCAAGAATTAAATATTTGGTCATCCATTTCAATGTAATCTGTGTAAGATGGGTACTTTTGAGTGCCCTCAAAGTGGGCCACTAAGATATCATATTCCAATCTGAATGCTTTTTAAAATCAGTTAGACTGGATTGCAACAAGGAAGTCTATTACAAGGTATGGGAGTCACAAAGGTGAATGCCCTATCCCCTGTACTTTCAAAGTGGCCTTCTTACAAAATGTTGGCATTTTAAAAAGGACCTCTCCTGATGCTCTTAAATTCTTGACAAGCTCATAATAAGACAGGCAGTCCTTTAGCTAGCCAGACCTTCAGCTGCTTAGAGCATTAGATCTTAATACCAACTTTTGATCAGGTCACAATGTAATTTTCCAAATCCTAACACAGGCAGAACATTGTTTGCATGCATCTTCTACACCAGGGGTTCCCAACCTTTTCAAGCCAGGGGGGCTGGGTCATTCTCTCTTAGTCAGCTTTGAGGGCCAGATGGCCATTTTGCCCTGCCTGCATAATGGGGGTGGCTATTTTGTCCCAACAGCTGCAAATGGATAGCCTTTTGTTTCTTGAGTGCCCTTGGAGGGGTGAGGCGCCACATGAAATGGTGCCATGGGCTAGATCTGACCCATGGGGCTTAGGTTGGGAACCTCTGTTCTACATCAACCGCTGGATCAGAAAAATACTCACTATTTTTCTTGGTGCTTATTTCAGGAGAAGGCATTATTTCTGTATGTGGTGTACTAGGTGCAGGTGGATGTTGAACCACTGGACCAGAATCAGGACTCCTGATTACTGTGCCATCCGCAAACAATATCTTAGGAAGAGCAAAATAAATTGTTCACGCTGAAATCTTACAATGAACAACTCTCAGTACAGCAAGCACAGCTAAAATGCTCTGCTAAAAATATGGGTGGTAAATAGAGGGGAAAGTATAAAGGTCTGGACAAAAAAAAGAGACAGAAATTTAGAATAAAAACTATGACATGTTTAAGCAAACACTTAAACAGTAAAGCCCAGTAAACAATTTTAACCAAAACCATTCTCTGAACTTACAAATGACTGAAAGCTAGAAATACAAACTGAGCAAAATGATAGATACGCATCAATGTAAGACAAGATAAAAAAGAATAGGACTTGTTTTCACAGAAGGGGGAGAAAGAGAGAGAGCACTGCCTACTCTGCAAAACAGTAACAAATCTATATGTAAATCCATGTCCAATGAATATACAGCATTTGATATACCTGGGTGGCTCCATCCAACATATTCTTTATAACAGTTCCTTGTTTGGTAATAATTCTAGATACTTCCTGTTCTACTGGCTTAGCCACTGTTTTCTGAAGCTGTGAATCTTTCACTCTTTGTGGATAACTCTGTCTAATCAGTATTTCCAAAGATGATTCTTTGGTCTTGTCCTCTTTCTCTCCCTCTGTTTCAGCCTCAGCTTTGTCTCCATTGGCCTCATTCCTTGTAGGACTTTCTTCTGCAGCTCTATCAGTAGCTTTAGCTTCACCTGCCCTGTCATCATTTGCTTGGGTCTTGCTATTAACACTCTCTTTGGCCTTGACATGTTCTGCTTTGACCTCTTCTGCCTTGACTTGATCTGTGGTAGACACATCCACTTTAGTCTCTTCTATTTTGTTTTCATCATCATCATCATCCTTGGCCTTGTCTCCCTTTTCTTCTCCTTTGAAATATGAAACAAACATGACACTCATTAGTCAGGTATAATTGCAGCAACAGTCAGTTACATATTCTTGTCCTGCTCCCTAGTTTATCAAGAAAACAAGTGACTATTAACCACTAGAAATAAGTGAATGATAATGAGGCAGAAATTATATCATATTTACATAGGGTTGCCATAATTCTATCCCGCCAAACCAGGACAGCCGTGTGACATCATTGCATTCTTCAAACTGAACATGCATCGAATGGGGCTGTCAGGGAGACCATGGCTCTAAGACCTCGTGAAATCCCCATCCGGGGCAGACAGCCTTCGGTAGCTTAAAATAAACTGCAGTCAAGAGGTTTTCTCCTGTGTGATTCTTCTTGCGAAAGAATGTTCTTGATGGTTCTATTTTTATGAATAAAATTTCATGGACCACTCTTGAAACCACAAGGTGACCATCAAGAGAAAATTCTGTTCTCTAAGCGAGTTACTCTCTAAGCAAGGTACTCTTTATGCGAAGTTTTACTGTATAAAGAGAAGTGATAAGAAATAACAATGTTAATAGAAATTACTTATAGAGCATGGTGGAAGAAGAATGAAGATATGACTACAATAAAAAAGACAAGATATTGCGGGAGGGGTTGGAAACTACCAATATATGTATTTTTTGCTTGGGGTGTTATTTTGGCTTTTTATTAATTGGGGGGGTTGTTAGAGGAGAGCAGAACAGGTAGGGTGTGTTTTTGTTGATTTGGCAGGTTTTGTTTTCTGTTGTTGTTAATATTGTTAATGTTGATGTTTGAATAATAGAAAAATACAACTCTTTTGAAATAAAAGATAATGTGTCTTGAGACATTTAAGGGACACCATTATCTTCCTCCTATCTGTAAATTTCTCTCCTGCCCATTCCTTCCTGCACATCTTAACAAGCCCACCTCATACCAGTGTTCATCTTTTCTGTGGAATTGAAGAAAGGTAATTAGAGGGATTTGCTCCTTTCCACTGGCCTAAATCCTCTGCCATACCTAAATTATCAAGCATCATCCACATATCACAGTACATATATATTAAGGAGACTTTTAACTACTAGAACTACACATAATACTGCTCAGAACCAACCTGTGAACTTATGACCCAAAAAGGTTAGCACCAATCCATTGGGACAGGACAGATTCAAAGTATTGAAATCAAGATTGTCTGGAATAATTGGTCTTTGGACCACTTCCTCTGTTTCTACCTAAAGGGCAAGAAGAGACAGAAAACAGAATGGCTTCAAAATCATTAGTAAAAACACCTAGCTTTTTATAAAGATTGTTGGAGTCACTATTTAACGGACTGAATCAACAACAATGATACTTGTGCTGGGGATGAAGGTGATTTGTAGCTGGAAGAGGGATGTGTATTCCTTCCAGAATATGGGAGAATAGGTACAGTAAAACACCAGATAACGATTGGATCAGATAACACTAAAATCACATAATGTTAAGTAATCTGGGGAGGAGAATTGGATCGAATAACGTTAAGGTCCTATGGGATGGATCAGATAACAACTACTAAATCCTGTGCGGTTACAATGTATCTCTATGGAGGTTTAACGTTATCTGATCCATCCCATAGGATTTTAACATGGATCGGATAACAGTAAAAATCGGATAACACCAAGACTTGTAGAACCAAGTTTTAGCATTATCCGGTGTTTTACTGTATTCTATTTTTCAGTCCATGAGCCATTACTGACTGTGTCCGCCCCACTACATGGCACCATTAGGGACATGCCAAGCCAAGCAGAGGAGATAAGGGTTGAGGTGGTGGTGAAAGCGGCAGCTGGAGAAAGGGCACATGCTGGATGATTTTGTGCCATGGGCCGGATCTGGTCTAAGGGCCATAAGTTGAGGATCCTTGGCTTTATTTATTCAACACTGATCAGTGCTTTGAGGAATTGTCTTAGGCTTCTGGAAAACGAAGTCCTGACTCAAACTAATGAGTCAACACTCCCCCCCCCCTCATGCCGCTGCTGCTTCCCTGCTTATGGGCCTGCCATGGGTGATGGGGTCCTGCCTGTCCTTGCCCTCACTCAGCCAGAGCAGCACCTGGGAAGGACACAGGTGGCCAGATGCATCTGCTGCTTCTGCTGATGCCCTTTCCCCTTCTGCCTGGCTTTGTGTATCCATAACACCGAACGGTAGTGGGGCGGATATTATAAGCCTTCTTACAACATCCACCCTGCTCTGTAGCGGTGTTAGGGACACAACAAGCCAGGTAGAGGGGAAAAGGGCAGTGGTGGTGATGGTGAGCTGTATGGAATGGCACCATGGGCTGGATTCGGCCCAGGGGTTTGTAAGTTGAGGACCCCTGCTCTAGATTTAAAAGAAAAATGTTGTTGCTATAACATGAAGTTAGATTATAGTTTTAAAGAGAATTGTACGGCGTTAGAGAAAAACTTTGTTTAATATGCATAACTATTTCTTTTGTTTCCCCTGTGGTTTGTGGCAGAAATATTTTATAGCTTTATCAGCTGAGATAAAAACTGGATGAGCTGAAATATGCAAGTAAATAATATTTTTTTTAATCAAATTGTCTTCAGTTAGCTGTCCCTATCCTGAGTGAAGGCAGGATGGAAACATGGTGGGAACATCTCTGTTTAGACCAGGGTTTCCTAAACTTGGGTTTTTTGGACTTCAATTCCCAGAAGCCTAGGTCACTTCCCCAAAGCACTGATCAGCCAATGTACTGACTTAAATTTCTGAGAATTGAAGCCCCTCTGTGGGGCATGGGCCCCACACTGGGAACCACTGCTTCTAACTACAGTGTATATTTGTGTATGTGGCCACCAACGTCTTTTAAGCTTCCATAAAATCAAAGGGTTTAATCTTTATCATTGGAACAAGGACTTAAAAGGACTAAAGAAAGTTTAGCAAGACTACTGATCTAGAAGGTGACTGTAGCCCTACCTTAGAAGTGAAAGCTAGGACGATCATCTCCCCTGAATCGAAGCTAACATACTCAGCAAAGGTGTCGCCTTCCACAAGATGCAGCCACATAGCCCCTAAGTCAGGAGTCCTCAACCTTTTGATGCTATGGGCCTGATCATGCCCCCCAAACAGCTGAGCAGGCCTGACTACACACTCAGAAAGTGGATGCATTTACGACAGCCATAAATGCTCCCACATTTATGAGAACATCGCCCCCTCCTCCGGGCCCACAACAATGGCCTGAGGGAGAAGATACCATGGCCTAGCAGGCGGCTGAGAACATCACCCCCTCCTCTGGGCCCACAACAACGGCCTGAGGGAGAAGATACCATGGCCTAGCAGGTGGCTGAGAACATCGCCCCCTCCGCTGGGCCCACAACAATAGTCTGATGAGAGTTAGTCTGTGTTCTGCTTTTTTTGGGGGGTGAGATTGTATTTTATAATTTTACTGTACTGTTGCTGTTTTGACTGTAAGCCACCCTGAGTTGCCACGGCGAGTGAGCGGCAATATAAATATGAATAAATAAATAAATTTGCAACAGCCATAGGCATGTTCACGCATGCATGGGAGCATTTTATGGCTGACATAAATGCATCCGCTTCCACTTCCGGGTGTGGGTGCGGCGGCGACAGGCCAGATGAAATGGTGCTGCAGGCCAGGGCTGGCCCACAGGCTGTAGGTTGGGACCCCCTGCTCTAAGTGATCACTATTCAGTATGCTCTATTCACTATACCTCCCAGAGGCTGAGGAATTCAAGCACTAGGAAATACACCCAAACCTTTTTTTCTTCTTGTTTCATAGAGTCCTCTGGTGATGCAGCCACGATAAGACGAGAACTCATTTTGATTGATGGTAAGGATTTGCCTGTTTTTTCTTTACTAGGTTTTGGCTTTCCTGGAGTAGGAACAAGAGCAGCAGAACCAGCCGAGGCAGAAAAAATAGTAGGCACGCTTACAGAAGGAACAGCCAAAATGTTTGCTAAATCAGGATCCCTTTCCTCTGCAGGGAGACAATGGTGTATACATTAATTAAAGTTCAGACATCAATTGCATCTCTAGGAAACTCTTTGAATTTCAGTGAGGGTTTGCTATTGATCAGAGCAAAGCTGAAATAAATAAATTGCATTTAAAACACTTTGGAAATAATGTGCTTTATAACTGATGTCTCAGCCAAATACTAGGCCTAGGGCCACTTAGAAATGTACTCCTCTTTGTGCTCTACTTCAAATACTAGAGGCAAGTTCTAAATCAAAGCAGAGAAATAGTAGTGAGCTGGCATGTTTTCATTGGTTCATCTAACTCAGGAATGCCCAAACTTTTCCTTTCATTTCTTGTCGTCCTCCTGCACATGAAAGATAATAAGGCTGAAGAAAATTGTCTATTGTCATGAGAACTCTTCATATGAGTTGGGACCCTGGAAAACTAAGTCCCCCAAATCAAATAGAATTCCCTTAGATAGAGGAACTCCCCCTCTTCAGACTTATCATGTTTCATGTGTACAAGATGATCAGTGAAACTGGAATTGGAGGAGAACATTCCCCTTAATGTACACAGATTTTCAACGGTTTTTAATACTTCAGTGGGGCTCATAGGCTGAAATAATTCAAAGAATAGGCAATAGGCTGAAATGTATAACAGGGACCTCATAATTTCATTTATAGAAAATATCATACTTGATGCCAATAATAGATACAGTATTTGCTTGAAAAGGAATCAACACTCTTATGTATGGAAATATGATCCAAGATAGAGGTGAATGGTAGATGCCTCCCATGAACTTGAGGTGGAACATTGTCTGATCCACTATCCAGAGCTAAACTTAACCTGAATCAGTCTCCTCCTCATAAAACCTTGTTATAGATATATGGAATTTTGGTCAAAGAAATAGTCATCATGCCTTTCAGATAAGCAGGAATAGGAAACAATGCAAATTCCTATATGTACAGCATAGGACAGGGGGATGATTGAAGGTGGAAGGTTGTCTGTGTTTGAATGTTTCCACACTGTATAGACTCCACTTCTGTGTTATTAGGGTCTATTATATATAATCAATAAAAATTATTTATATAAAATAAAAAAGATAAGCATTCCTTCAGGTGTAGCAGACAATATAAACTGTTAAAGATTTTCTTTTTTAAAAGGAGGACAATAATTATTTACAAATAATATAATATAATATAATATAATATAATATAATATAATATAATATAATATAATATAATATAATATAATACAGTAATACCTCATATAACATTAGTATCGAATAACACTAAAATCGCATAACATAAAGGAATCTGGGGGGAAGAATTGCATCAGATAACATTAAGATCCTATGGGATGCTTCAGATAACAACCGCTAAAGCCTGTGTGGTTACAATGTATCTCTATGGATCCCATAGGATTTTAACATGCATCAGATAACACTAAAAATCATATAACACCAAGACTTGTGGAACCAGGTTTTAGTGTTATATGAGGTTTTACTGTATAATATAATATAATATAATGTCTGTTCTGCACATGTTTGGAAAGCAGGAACAAATGTATCATTCTAAGTCAAGAGAATAATCCAGGTTTCTGGAAAATTTCAAACATTAGATAATGCCTATTGCTAAGATAAGGTTCAGTGAAACACAATGTAAAGTTAAACAGATATGACAAAGCTATTACAAACTGACTTTAAGTATTTTCCTTCCTTGAGTTGCTTTACCTGGTGTTCTTCCTGAAGGTCCATAGTGACTAAAGGAAAGATGAATGTCATTTTCTAAAATTGCAGAAAATGATCCAAATTTGCTTACAGCTTTCGCTTGATTTATTGGTTTTTCTAAAGAATAACATGTATATTAGCATTCACATCCTTATTTACAGTTCCTTAAATTAATTGTGATTAATAAATATGTTTGCAATTCAGTCTAGCATTGACCTTTGCCTCCTCACTAGATAAGCCAATTCAGAGTAATATAAAACGAAGTCCTTCTCATCATTTATCACTGATACTCAGTGGTGGGATGTCAAAAAATTTACTACCCCACCGTGATGTCATCACAGTGTGGGCGGAGCTAACATCATGATGTCATCACGTCATGGGTGGAGCCAAAGGAAAAAAATTTAAAATAAAAATAAAAATAAGCACGCGCACGCACACACCCACCCCTCAAACCACCCACAACACAAACCCGTAAATAAATAAATAAATAAATAAATAAAAATACATTAAAATACACCCACCCACCCAAACATCCACCCACCCACCCCAAACACAAACCAACCAGAGTTTTTAAACCAGAGCTTAAAGCTTAGTCTGGCTAATCTTTCTCACACTAGGACAGATGGAAGGAACTACAGAATGAACTCATCACAAGATGGCTTCATTTTGGCACTTTTCAACAGTTAAAGAAGTTAGATACTAAGTCCTTGCCTAACCAGTTCTCTAGGATAATATACTTTAATATAAACATAAAACAGCTGTACCTCCTGAAGGGTTCTCCAATTGGAACAGCAATTGGAACAGCACAGGTGTAGCTTATTGCTGAGGTAACTCCAAGACTTTGCTTAAAAACCCCAAACCAGGCCACCAGGCCTTTTTAGGAACTGTGGTAGTATGTCAATATAGGTAAAGGTATTAAATGCACATTAAAATACACACAGACACACCACATCCATGAGTGAGTCACTTACCCTGGGGAGCAGGTTATAGGGAGCTTCAGGTTAGCAGTTTCTCCTCCTCCTCCCCGCTTGGGAGGACAGCAAGGAGGCCGTGCATACGTGCCAAGGACTGTAGGTGTGCATGTTCACCAAGTGGTTGGGGCACATGCGCAGTGGGGGAACCAGTGAAAAGGGAAGCCCTGAAAGTGGTTCCCCCCCAAAAGCTGCTACTGGTTCTCCAAGACACTGGGAAAAGCTACTACCGGTTCTGGAGAACTGGTGCGAACCTGTTGCATTCCATCACTGCTGATATTGCAACTGCTCCAAAAGATGAAATAAATATCTGATAAGTATCTGATGTTGATGGTCTGAATGAGCAAAAGGGGAGGAATGCAATTTTGTGAAAGTAATTAGTGTATGCCAAGACAGCAGTGAGAACATGTGACCTATGACAAATGTCCTACAGATGAATTACCCATTACAATTTAACATGTCCTAATGAACAGCCACAATTAACAACTGTGGTAGATGTGAAGCTACTCTGTTCACATGGGGATGAAAGTCCTCTCCCCAATGTGACTGTGAAGAAGACCAAACCATGGACCACATTATATTTAGGCACATTATATTGGAGGCACATTGGAGGACCTGCATAGTGTCACAGATGAAGCTCTTCAATGGTTTTCAAACCTAGATGTGGAACTCTAGCTAGGAACTTGAGATGGACAATTTGTACTTACTGTATATATATCAGCATTAATGTAGACAACTGAAGTTCATCAGATGATAGATACATTAAGAAAACAAACTAGAATTAACTCTGACCTGTTTCTATGTCTTGTTCTTCTAAGTAATCAGAATTTTCTTCTTCATTTTTAGTTTGCTTGGGGATTTCCTGGGGGTCTACGATATGAATGAAGAAATTGTGGTTATCCTTTACTACCTTTACTTTGACTAAGGTTGACCCTGGGGAAGAGAAAAAGAAAGGAAAATGAATAGTCAGAATCTGAATCAGCCTTAATAAGGAAATTAAATAATGCAGACTGCCAGAATATTTGTTAAAGGATTTACTCTGCACTGCCTGTCAAAGTTAGATGTAGCTGCAAATGTCTTTTAAAGTTAACATCATCAATTTTTCCAAAAATATATTAAAATATTCAGAAATAATTTTATAAAATTATAATGGCAGTAGAAGAACATCCAATGTTTGCTGATAGATAAATAAATCAGTCCTTAGAATCTGACACAGAAAACCAGTCTGTGCAGTACTTTAAAGTGACAACTGTCAGGGCATTTTGTGTGGTATTGTACAAAGATTTCTGCCCAGTGTGTTAGTACAGCTTTAAGGCCCTGCAAGAATCTTAAACACAGGTGTTTAGGATTGAGGCACAGACTGATTGCACTGCTGTGCCTGCCTGGTGTACGTGCCTCAGCAACAGCACAGCTGTGGCTGATTAGAGGAATAGCATAGCAACACCACAGTATAACTATGGCCAACTGGGGAAGGTTATTCTGAGGAGGGCTAAACTGTTGAAGGAGGTTGTACTGCTGAGGAGACTATTCAACTGAGAAGGAAGGACTGCTGACAGACTGACCACTGACTCTTGGAAGGAGAAGACGTGCTGTGTGAAGCTCTGTTTTCTCTGAGAACTGAGAGGTACCTTATACCACTGAGAAGTAGCACACTGACTTTGCCAGCCTGCAGTCAGTGCTTTGCTACCAGGACTCTGTACATGCTCTTGGGACTGGAGCCATCAGAGGATCCCAAGCTCTGTTGCAACTGTGGGGCTTGGAGAGAGACTGATACCATTGTATACAGTTCTGTGTATGTTGTCTTCCCCTTACTCACAAGTAAACTGCACCTTTCACTGAAGCTATATGTGTGTGTGTGTCATTGCACCTGAAGCTTTCCCTGCGTAACAGCTTAAAGTGCTACTCTGCTACCCTGACACACATATCGCTAGGGAAATCCCTGAATAATTGACATTTGGCACCCCTTTCCAGGGTTTTCTAGGCATGGCATACATAGGAATAGTTTATCATTCCTTTCTACTATGGCAGTGATAATGAACTTTTTAGAGACCCAGTACCAAAACTCAACAGGCTGCCATTTGGGTCAGAGGTGAACCTTGTGCTGGGAGATGTAGGGAATGCTCTCATTGGACTGCTGGGCAGAATGGCAGGTGAACTCTGTGCTGGGGTGATGGTGTGCATGCCCACAGGGAGTACTCTGAGTGCCTCCCCTGGGATGTGTGCCATAGGTTTGCCACCGCTGTACTAGGGATACCTGGGATTGTATAGCTTTCCGAAGAACAGATTGGTTCTTATTCCTGGGAGGCACAGTGGCGAACTGAATTCCCAGCTGCTGGTTCCACAGTCAAATACTTAATACTCTAAGCTATTCAGCCAGGTCTAAGTAGCTTCTGCCAAACGGCTCAGAGTTTTTTTCCTTTTTAGCTGGTAGATTTTTCCTCTCTGAATCTGAAATCTTCATTTTTAAATTGCTCGGGGTACACAGAAAAAGTGTCCTCAAAGATTGTGGTACTTTTGAACCACAATGGGGCATACCCTGGACAACGGCCACCTTGTGCAGGCTAATCTTTCTCACACTAGTTCAGGCAAAAGGAACTGCAGAATAAATTTCCCAAAGGTGGCTTCATTTTGGCAGTTTCACATCTGGCCTAGACATGGAAGAGGAAGAAGAAATAGTCAATTATTTATTTATTTACTTGTTCAGATTTATATTGCCGCCCACTCGCTGAGGCTTAGGAGTGGCTGGCTGAGGGTGGGAAGGGGGGGGGGGGTTTCAGTGCTTGCCAACAATGAAAAAGGAGTGACATCTGCAGCTTATCTTTGCTGAGAGAGGCCTTGAAGACCACATTAATTAGGAAGATGATTTCAGCTGGAAGAAAGTAATCTCATCTTTGATGTACAAATTAGTGAATATCTTAATGGATACAGAATGTGAATTTCAAAGTACAGTTGTACCTCGCTTAAAGAGCATAATGCGTTCCACAGGATTGTTCTTTAAGCGAGTTTGCTCTTTAAGTGAAACACCATTGTAAATGACCAATTGTGTGGGGGATTGTGAACCCCAATTAATTTGTTAAGTGAGCTTTTGGTTGGTTTTATTTGTTAAGCGAAGTGAACATTCAGAGAAAATTCTGCTCTTTAAGCGAGTTACTCTTTAAGCGAGGCACTCTTTATGAGAGGTTTGACTCTATATATCAGGATTCAACTGGCTTAGTGTATCTCTTAGGAAACACTATACAGTAAAACCTCAGATAACGTTAAAACTTGGTTCCACAAGTCTTGGTGTTATCCGATTTTTAGTGTTATCCGATGCATGTTAAAATCCTATGGGATGCATCGGATAACGTTAAAGCTCCATAGAGATACATTGTAACCGCACATTTGTGTCCAATGCATCCCGTAGGACCTTAACGTTATTCGATCCAATTCTCCTCCCCAGATTAACGTTATGCGATTTTAGCGTTATCCGAGGCAAACGTTATCCGAGGTATTACTGTACTGTACTCAGATGCTGTCTTGTTATGTCATGCTGGGGAGATGCACTCTGTGCAAGTTCCAACATCCTGTTGATGTATATATGTCTATGTATATTAGACAGCTTAGCAGTGTTCTTATTTTCTATTGTGTTTCTCTTAATTCCTCCAACTTTTGTCTCACATTTTGACAGTTTGCTCCAAAATGCCTTTTGAAAGCTTTTGAAGACTTTTGGGATTGTCTCCCTACCCCCACCCCACCCTTTTTTTATTATCTTTAATAAAAGTATCACAATGTTTCCATCTGTTTGTCTAGGGGCTTTTGGCTCTGAGAGTTTGTGGTACTGAAAACTAATCCTTGCCTTGACCATCAGAGGAAGCTTTTGGTATTTTGTGAGTGGTGGCAATTCTACCTTGCAAAGTTGGCAAATGAGTTTACTTGTAGATTGTTGAAACTCCCTGGAGCACTGCCCTGGAGCACTGCCCATCCAAGTTTTGAAATAAAGTAGCCTTAATTTGGGTGCAACACAGGGCTTTCCCTCTGGCAATGCCCACCATACCACACCCACAGTGTGGCAGTAAAATTTATTTTGAGCCCACCACTGCATCTTGCAATATATTACCCATATACCCATCCACATTCTAAATGTATTTAGAGAAGTCACAGAACTGCAGGAAAAAGATGACCTTTTTCAAATGTTATCTTTTCTGCTTGTATCTGTCCTCCATCGGTAGGGAAGAGGTATCGGATAGTTCCAGCAACCTGAATGGGATGCTCACCCATATTGTATCCAAGAAACTAGAAGAGAGAAATTTGGAGAGAAAAATAATATAATCAATGACTGGCTTTCAAGCAAGGGAAACCTTTACCTTTATCTTTAAGAGATCCTATTGGTTACACTATCATACACTAATGATTCAAATCAACAAGATTTATCCGTGCTCACACTGTTTTGTTCTCTCTTTTTCTCTTTAAGGATGTAAATTCTCAAACAACTCCCCTTTTAAAAATATTTATTTTAGGTATATGGAAATGTTCTCAAGCACTGACACATTTGATTAATACAGTCCATTTTAACATTGTTCTCCTTATAAAAGGAGCTCAAAAAAGTTTATCACATTTTTAAAAGGTATATAAAACATAAATAAATCATTGAAAAGTGATTAAACAAGCATTAAAATATATTAAAGCACTATTAAAATACACAGAAATATTAAAATACCCTAACTACTGCTTGCCATCCCACAAAATGCCTGAACTAAGATATCAAATGCAGTACCTTCTTACAGACCAAAATTACAGTGTATATGAAACTTCAGTTGGCTCCAGAAAGTATCACTAGCAGAAATTGTTCCTTCAAAATGACTTTCAGGTGTCAGAACTACAGGAATGCATTTTTATGTTGTTATTTTTTTAACCAAACTGCATGTATTCAGCGACATGGCTTAGCGTGCACACTGATAATGGGACAAGCTGCTCACAAAAATGACTGTCTAGGTCTCAAAGGTTCAATATACACAAAGGAGCAGATCTCTGTCTAGTGGCTTCACAAAAACAATGAAGAATGTGCCAAAACATGCTTGTAGCACAGGTTACTTGAAGTAAATGGCAAAAGCCAAGTATCAACTCAGATATGGAGGCACTGGAACTGTCACCATTTTACAAACGACCCTCCCTTCCAAGCAGGATTCCCATAGTAACTTAACTGTCTTACCTCATAGTCTTTCTCTGGAGGAAGGGGAGGGATATCTTGCTTGCTTTGTTTGTTTGTTTCAAAATCTGGTGATTTAGCTGATTCTGGTGATTTAGATGGCGATTTAGATGGCGATTTAGATGGTGATTTAGATTTATCTTTGGAAGACTTCTTCTTTGATCCCTTTCCTTCATCTGAAGCAGATGTCTCCTTAATTGGTGGCTCCTTAACTGGTGTCTCCTTACCCTTTTTCTTGGCACCAGGTTTCTCCTTCTTTTCCATTTTTTTTAATTCTCTCTGTCGTTCTTCCTCTAACAGCCGCTCCTGCTCTTCCTTCCAAGCCTGTTTAAGAAACAAAAGCTCAGGGACAACTTCTCTTGCAGTGGCTGAGCAAGTGTTTATAATTTTCTATCCGACTGGTTCTTTGACCTGACAGCAAGAGCCAAGGCAGTTTCCATGATTTACTAGGGAGAAAAATGTCTAGCTGGACATCCTGGTACAGTAATGGAGTAGACCATGCATTCTCAACCTCTGGCCCATGGGCCAGAACTGGCCCCCAAAGCCTTGTCATCTGACCCCTGATGACCTCTTCATTCCTGCTGCCGCTGCTGCCTGAAATCCCAAAAACCGGGAAAAACACACATTTTTGGCAAGTTGTCATGCGATACTGTGTGAGAACTTGCCAAAATCACGCGAGATCTCACCAAAATTGTGTGAGAACTTTTAGGTGGGGTGATGGCCCCCCACAGTGGAGGAAATGCCAGTGGAAACCATCATATTGGGCCCATGGACTGGCTGTGAAGGTGCATCTTGTCCATATCCTCAAGGCTGTGGCAGTCCATTGCAGTCCTGGTGTTAAATCTGGCATGTCTTATTTCATATGTGCGACAGGAGATGGCTCTGTGATCATAGTGTATGGGTCACTTCATGGCAAACTGGGATCCACCTTAAACAAATTCATGCCAATGGCATTTTTCCTGCTTCAGGAAAAATGCATTCTTGGATACAAGTTGCAGCCAACGATGACTGGGGGAAAATCCAAATGGAGCTTGGCTGCTGGTATTGTAAGGCCATGGTAAGGTCCCAGTGGTGCAAATATTAGGAGAGAAATGAATAACAAGGATGAAATTTTCAGTTTTTTGAATTATCAATTCTTCATTCTGAGAGTTCTACCTGGCCTCTGCTAAAAACCTAAATGTGGCTTCCTTAGAAGAAAGGCCTCAACTGGAGGACTACAAGGTCTATCTTGTTACTACGCTGGTGCTACCAAGGAGATTTCTTTCTGAACATTCAGCTCTGGGGTGAGATGGGTCGCTAGGCCTAGCTAGGCCACATAGCCTTTGAGTAGGAGGCTTTTCTCCCAGGTGAACTATATTTCTGTGTCTGTAAGGTATGTGTGTGTCAGGTAGAACTACCAGAATTACGGAATCTCACTTCAATGGATACCTGGATGGCAAAGAACCTGGCAGAGAAACAAACAAACAACTACCTGTATCTAGAGAAAGTCAAAGTCGTAACAAGGTTTCCTTAGATGAACCTGTGGAAGGATCATAATTACCCCATGGTTACTCCTAATGATGGATTATTGTGCAAAATAAATGTGTTCTTCTTTGAGTTAAGGAGTAGCAGCAACCAACTCTGTTATCTATAGGCTGATCATCTGATGCTCATATGTTTACCTTCAGAGAGTCATCTCTGATAAAAATGTTTTTCTCCTTCTCAACCACAGGTTCCGGCGAAATCTCAGTTTTACTTTTGGAAAGACCTTTGGGAATGGAGAAAAGAAGAAAGATTGTAAATATATTACCAGCAACAGGAAAGGAAAGAAACAAACAGGAAAATAGATCCTTGAAAATCTCACATTAGGAATAATAGTTTCTGGACTATTAGGCTAGCAGACTGCTTCATGATGGCTCTGTACCTTCTGTTGAGTCAGCCAGAAAATGGGGCATTTGGGTACTGCTTTTTTGCATGGCTGGAAGTGATCCCGCAAAATTCCAGATTGTGCTCTATACACATTAAACCAGTGAGAGATGATGGCTGGGGTTCGTGGGTCCTATTAACCAGGGTGCCCTTTAGTTTATATTGTGTAGTAAATGTTTATGTTCCAGGATAAGAAGGCAAATAAAAGTTACAATTCCGTATCCATTGACCTGAGAATAAAGTTTATGGAACTCACCAATATTTCTTTGCCTGCCATGACAATCTGTGATTGGGTGCTTCTTGTTACCTACAATGGGCTAGAAGTCACAATCGTGCTCCTCTTTTCAGTGCTGAAAGGGCCTAGAACAGTGATTGCCAACACTGGCACTCCAGATGTTCTTGGACTTCAATTTCCAGAAGTTCAAGCCCCCATGAATCCACATGAATGGATTTGCTGCTTTTCATCTGGCCCACACCACGCCACCCTTATCACTCCTGGCAGTGGAAGTAAAACGGACCCATACGGTTAAGACCCTTCTGGGTTAACCCTTCCTCCGTACAGGTGTGTTTTACTTCCGCTTCCAGGAGCGACAAGGACGGCGCGGCACAGGCTGGATGAATCACAGCAAACCCATTCATGTGGATTTATGGGGGCTTGGGCTTCTGGGAATTGAAGTCCAAGAACATCTGCAGTGCCAAGGTTCACCATCACAGGCTTAAACTGTCCTACTGAGACAGGTAATTCCAGATGTTCTGAATGGATACATATATGAATGCACTGTAAAAGAACTTACTTTTGGATTTCTTAGCAGTAACAGATTTTTTCCCAGTAACGGGGGTCTTGACTTCAACAGATGGTTTTTCTGCTAGCTCTGCAGCTAACCTAAGTGCTTCTAGTTCTTTTGCCATTTTTTCTTCCTGAAACTTGGCTTCTTCTCTTAGTATCCACTCATTAATGGAGTGGGCAACCAACTCCAAGTAATTCCTAGAAAAATCACTTCCAGTGTTATCAAGAGCACAAACAAGAACATTCTTCTCTTATATCAATATATTACACCTTTTAAATGATTTATCCATTTGTATTATTGAACACAATTCATCTCAGCTAATAATTCAGCTAATTCATTGTCAACTGCATGTCCATGTTTTTGGCATGTATGATTTTGTGATTTCTGAAGATACTGTAAGAGAACCCTTTTACCTGAATCCAACATCAGAATGCAAAGCTACATTCCAGGACTCTTGGAATCGACGACGTTGGTCCATGGGATTGTGAAGAACTATCAGCAAAGAATTATCTTGAGTATGATAGTAGGAATCAACACACCTGTAATTCTGAGTTGCATTATGAAGAACCTGGAAATGAAATGAGAACAAATGCAACTGAACTCTGGATGTAGAAATGCAGGATGTGGAAGAAGAAGATGGCAAAATGGCGCCTGGGAAACAGAGCCAGCCCCTTATATATGGCTGGCTCTTGCCCCTGACGTCATTGACCTCTGCATGTCTCCCGGGTGAAGGCACTCAAAGTGCGTGCCGGAGGCATTCACCTCCGACGCCCGTCCATTAAAATCAGTGTAAGCCATTCCTTATACAAACTGTCCAAAGAATGGATGGTACTTTGAAGAAGCCACCTATTTTTCACAACTAAAAGACATTTTGGAACAATTTTTATGTTGTTGTTCCCTACATACTTTTCTGTTAAGAAAAAAAAATAGCAGAAGCAATGGGAAAGAGATTTAACATAAACTATCAATCTATCTTAGGAGCCACATTTAAATATTGTAGTAAGAAATGTGAGAATATCTGGAGGAATCTAATTTGGAGTGAATAAATGGACCTTTAAAAAATGGAACTATAAAATTATTCTTATCTAGCTCACAGACACTAAAACGTTTAAGTTAATATAAAACTTGAGATACACAGTAAATGTAAGCACAGTAAAGCCAAAGTGCAATCCAGGATTTGGGGAGTATTTAATTACATGAACTCAATGGGTAAAATCCTGCTGCTTAGCAGAGAAAGTTGCGCTACAGTAAGCCCACTGAATCAGTGACTCAACTCCCTCATAGGTTCCACTGATTTAAATTACTATTCTTGTTAGAGTGCCTTAGTGCAGGGGTGGCTGGATTCAGCCCACACCACCAAATCATCCAGCCCGCACCACCCTCATTGCTCCCGGAAGTGGAAGTAAAACACACCCGCACATGCACAAAATGCTGTCGTAAATGCATCCACAACTGTCATAAACACGTTTGTGGTGGGAGGAACCATGTGATTGGCTCGCTGAACCATGTGACCAGCTCATGGCCTGAAAAGTTTGGCCACCTCTGTCTCACTGGTTAAGACACTGAGCTTTATGACTGGAAGATTGGCAGATCAGCAGTTAACGACCCGAGTACTGTGCAACTGAGGGAGTATTCAATAGTGCAACTTACTAACTAAACACAGGATTTCAGTGGCTCCTGGACTTTGACATGCAGGCAAATGCACCATATCAATTTATAAATTGGAACAACAAATCACTCTCAAGCCATGAAAAGTTATTTTTTCTTTCACACATTGTCAGGAAGGTCTCTCTATGTAACTGGAAGATGAAAATTCTCTCTCCATGTGTACTATTTTATGTATTAACATGGGGATGGTAAAAATAACTAAAGGTGGAAAATGAAAATTATATTTATATTCTGCCCAAGTAGTTTGGTGGTATGTAAGATGGACCAAATAATAGCATTCCCTCCTAGTTTTGTGATGCACAAGTAATAAAGATGTTAAAGCAGCATCTAAACACAAAAAGGTTTGAAATACAATTCATCAGATTAATCAGCAATAAAAAAAAATAGATTTTTAAAAATACCTGGTAGAGCAGATCGGGCTGAAAATGTTCAGCAAAACTCCAGTCTTTCAAACATCGTTGTTGAGTCTTGTGTATTGTTGTTAAGTCTGCCTCCAAAATCACCTTATGAAACACCAAATGGTATAAAAAACTAAACATTATATCACATTTAACAAGCATTTGGACCAGAAGAAGGCAAAATAACTTCTTTCACTTGGGAGCCATAGTACTAATTGTAAATTAATCAACATAAGAAAAAATGAACATACAGTAGCTTTGCACACAGATACATTCATCCACACCAATTTCTTCTCTAAGAAAACTTCAACTGACTTACAGATACAGTCTGGAAAGAAGGTACAGTAATACCTCTAACGTTTACCTCGGATGACGCTAAAATTGCATAACGTTAAGTAATCTGGGGAGGAGAATTGGATCGAATAACGTTAAGGTCCTATGGGATGCATCGGATAACAACCGCTAAAGCCTGTGCGGTTACAATGTATCTCTATGGAGCTTTAACATTATCAGATCCATCCCATAGGATTTTAACATGCATTGGATAACACTAAAAATCGGATAACACCAAGACTTGTGGAACCAAGTCATAGCGTTATCTGAGGTATTACTGTACTCTGAACAAGGTCCTTTTACTATGTTACTAAATTCATTTTAGTCCACAGGGAATTATGACATTTATTTAAGAATCAGGGCTTTTCCTATGTTGTGCTACCAACTATCCCATTCTGTAACCAATGTATGTCTTCTAGATGTCAGCCTTGTTGGGGAGCGGGAGCTTGAGCAGTCTAACTAGGCAGTGTTGCCCATCTATTGTCAGTGATGTATGGCTTGGACAAAAACTCACCAAAGTGTCCTCCGTTGGATTACTTGAGTAAGGTGAAAGCAGAGGGCACACATCATGGTCTGCTTAGCCAGCTAGTGATGTGATATTCTATTCTATTCTATTTGGATTTCTATTGCCACCCCCTCACTGAAGCAACTCCAGGTGGCTCACAATCAACATAAAAACATTCAATATAAAACATCCCCACACAATAAAACCACAATAGCATCCAACACATTCTAATGGCTAGAAAACCATGTGCGAATGGACTTGATTTCTCAGGTCCAGTTGCATGTGCGGAGTGTCATCACAGAGATGTCTACCAGTGTGTGCTCTCCCCACTGAATAATGACCCCAAGGTATCTAAGCTAAGGTAGCCCATGTAGATAGTTAGTTCATATCCAAATAGAGCCATAGGCAGTGGTATCATACATGACAACCCTGTGATGTATGCAATTGTTTGTGGCAGTAAAATGTATGGTGGAGAATCTCCTTCCTATACTTTTATTGAGTGTAACTTTTTTAATTAGTTCCCTAACTGAAACAGCACATTTAAGAGAGTAAAAACAAATCACAAAGGCGGTGGGGCAAATACACAATTTAATTGTAACATGCTAGGCTGATGCATTCTTATTTCACTATGTTGCTAAATTTATTTAAACAAAACACAAAAACACAAAAAACAAAGACATCTCTGCCCAGTGAACGATGGCTTCCTCCACCACTACTGCCTACTTACTCATGAGCAAATCAGGGGACCCTTATGTAGATGTAAACAAGGTAATTTACGGGAGATTAAACTTGGTAAATGCATTCAAGAGTAAAAAGCAGTGAACTAAAAAGTGGCAGCAACTGCCTCCCAGCTCTCATTTACAGTAAAACCTCGGATAACGCTAAAACTTGGTTCCACAAGTCTTGGTGTTATCCGATTTTTAGTGTTATCCAATGCATATTAAAATCCTATGGGATGGATCGGATAACGTTAAAGCTCCATAGAGATACATTGTAACCGCACAGGCTTTAGCGGTTGTTATCCGATCCATCCCATAGGACCTTAACATTATTCGATCCAATTCTCCTCCCCAGATTACTTAATGTTATGCGATTTTAGCGTTATCTGAGGTAAACGTTATCTGAGGTATTACTGTATATGTCCAGCAGGCACACTGGACTGATTTCTTACATAAAAGTCTCTCTCTCTCTCCTTATATGTACTGTGATTCAATTTATATCATACTTGAGAGACCCTTCCATACAGTTGGAGATGTTTATTCTCCTGTGACAAGGGTCCACACTAGTCTTTAGATTACTTCAGTTTGTTTCCCATTCGATTACTAACATTACCTCTCCCACCCTTTTTCGATGCCTTTTTGTAGGTGGAATTCTCCCTGAGAAAACTTTTGATGAGCTCAAAGCAAGATTTATGACTCTTTCTGAGAGGAAGAATGAGAAGCTCAAGATTATATTTGTGCCTTCTTCCTTTTGGAAGTGTTCCCCAACCTTTGGTTTTTGGACTTCAATTCTCAGAAGCCTAACTCAATTCCCCAAAGCACTGATCAACCAATGTACTGACGTAAATTTCTGAGAATTTAAGTCCCCCTGTGAGGCATGGCCCCCACACTGGGAACCACTGCTTCTAACTACAGTGTGTATTTGTGTATGTGGTCACCAACGTCTTTTAAGCTTCCATAAAACCAAAGGGCTTAATCTTTATCATTGGAACAAGGACTTAAAAGGACTAAAGAAAATTTAGCAAGAAGATTTAGCAGGACCAGGATGTCCTCCACATAGATCATTTGTTCTTTTGGCTGGTTAGTGCCCAAGGAATTTAGGATTTGTGTCCAATTTTATTCTTAAGAACCCATATTGCTTTACAAACCCTTTTTAAAACCTTGAAAAAATATTTAACAAACGAGATTCCCTGATCCATTTTTGGTTGTTTTTGAATACTATACCTGTTTAGCACTAACTTAAAGTTTCTGACAAGGACTTCTATTGCAAATTCATTTCTGTTCTTGAAATCAGTGTCTTCTTTAAAACCGTTTTTAAATGTTGAACAATCTCAAAAAATAGTTAATAAAATGAATTTTATTTTTCAGTGTGAAACAAATTCCTCCAAATTCCCCAGTGCAGATAGGCCCATAGTAAACTGATCAGTTTCTTTTTAACATTAACTGAAGCTTATCAGAAGCCAGTATAGATGAGGAGCTACTTAGAGTTAGGTATGAATTTGGAACAGAGGGTTCTTTCATACAACACATTTGTTCTTCTGGAAGTGACAGGTGTTATTTGGATATTTGGGTTTTTCCCCCTGTTGCTCTTTCTACAAATCTGTTACTTGCCTCCACCCAAGCTGCTATAAGTTTTAGCTCTACAATGAAAAGAAACCATAAGCTACATGAGTGCCATCCATGGAGAAAATATAAGGCACTTCCTACCTTATCATCAAAAGAATGTCTCGTATAACTTCTGGATCTATTACGAGTCCAACCTGAAAAAGATAAACGTCCAGAAAAGATATTTCAGGTCATATCAAGAAGTAACTCAAAGTCACAATTATTAAAGAGAGCTTGTGGGTGGCAACAATATGGTAAAAACTTTTAAAAGAAATATCCCCCCCCCTCCCTGGTAAAAGGGGGTGGGATGGTGCACTTTGCCACTATGCAATAGATATTCAGTATTATTGAAAATAAATCTAGGGCAGAGTCCCATGGTCCAGACTGCCCTGTGACAAGTACTGCTCCTGCCCTTAAACACTGAGGTGCCTAAATCCACATAATGCTAAGAGAAATGGAAAAGATGATGCTCAGACTCTGGCTCTTGCCCGACACCGAGCAAGGGTCTTCTTCCCTCCACCACCAATATGGACGCTCTCTCAGCCAGTTCAGCTGAGGGGGAAAGGAGTAGCAGGAAATGTGAGTGGGGTTGAGTTGCAAGATTATTGTGTTCTGTTTTGAAGTGTTTTTTGAAGTGTTCCTGAAATGTTTTTATGATGTCTTGATTTTGTTATTGTGATAGGGGATTTCTTGAAATGTTTTTGATATGTGATATTTTCTTGATATGTGATATTTTGTGGTATGATATTTGTAGTTTGTGACACATTGTTTCGCTGTGAGCCGCCCAGAGTCGCTATAAGCGAGTGGGGCGGGTTATAAGTCGAACAATACAATACAATACGAGATACCAGTTCAAAAGTTCAGGCAGGATGGAGGATATAAGCGTTTAATTAATGTTAACAACCAAAGAAATTAACGTAACTTAAAGTACCTGAAAATTGTACATACTATATATCCTTATCTTTCAGAAAAGTGCGGGTAGTACTGCTCTAGGGATGGCTTGGTTCACTCCCATAATTAGATTGTGTAATCATCATAAGAAAGAGTGGACCAACTCATCACTCTCACAATCCAAATAGCAGGCTAAATACCCATCTAATTGCACCTTTGATTGTATTTTTTGTTCTTGTGTTTTTGCTTTGTCATTGTTTGTCCTTTGTGTTTTGCCACTACACACATCTTAAAATTCAGTAATCATTCAGGTTACAACATGCAATGTTTTGAATAAATTAAACCTATTACATTAAAAATACCTGATCCGTTTATATTATTTTCTTCCGACATCCTTTTGCCAGTTAACTCTTGTCTCAGATGTATGGCAAACCTCGCAGGATTATCCCATGGGATATAGGATACCTCATAATCACCAAGTATTGTGTCAGGGCCTTCTAGTTTTCCAGAGTCATCTACTGTTGTCAGCCTTAGACTTTCAAAAGTAAACAATTTAAAAGCTCGCTCAACTTCTGCCCAGTTTGTGTGCTCTGTAGAAAATCAAGGCATAGAAAGAAAACATTTCTCACTTTGTCCTTGTAATTTTGCAAAATAAGTAAATCAACAAAGTTCTATGTTATAAGGATCTTACTTATGGATATAGATCACAATATGTTTAATTTTTAAGGAATAATGTTATCATTAATCCTGATGGTAAAATTATTCCTGATAGCTCCCCCGGTGGCTTAGTGGTTAAGGCGCTGAGCTGGAGACTGGAAGGTCAGGTTTCGATACCTGAGAGCTGCACTACTTGGGAACATGAAAGGAACATCATTTGGGCCTCCCCTAAAAATCCTTTCAACCCAGAGTAATCTCTGACACAAAATTATTATTAATCCTGATTCTAAATATCTTGTGATGTATATTCCAGAATTTCAGGGTGGCCCCATTCTTTCAGTATAATAAGAAGGATCCCTACCACCTTGATATTGCCCAAGAGAGAGGGCTAGCTCTCTGCTACAGATTCTGGGTTATCTTGGCATTCAGACTAAACTAATTCCTAATAACAAGAATGAACAGTTAAAACTTATTTAAAAGACTTGGCAAGAACAACTACTTCTCTACATGTACACTAAAGAAAGGGACTATTAACAGAGTGTATCCATTTAGACCAGGGTTTCTCAACCTTGGGGCCCCAGATTTTTGAACTGAAGCACAGCATTTCTGGGAGAAAAGAGCAACCGTGATATCAGTAGCAAACTCTAAAGAGTTGGAAAAAAAAACCCTTATGAGTGCAATTGGCACTGATAAGATCACAACAGAACAGTTGCAGAGAGTAGCACTACTAGACACCAGCTACTCAGGTGATTCCTCAATGACCCTTAGGCTAGGGCCAGGACCCAAGCATTTGTGTCTCCAAACTCTGTTTTGAAGATATGGTGCACCCTGTAAACTTTTGATAATAATACTGTGCTGTCAAATTGTTTCTTATTTATGACAATGCTCATACAGGGTTTTTTTTTAAAGGGTATGGGATATTCAGAAGTGTTTTTCTCACCCTCCCAATATGAAACTTGTCCCAGGCCAGAAAGGTTGTAGAGCATATAATTCCATTAGCCATACTTGCTCTAGATCAGGGGTTCCCAACCTAAGGCCCACAGACCAAATCTGGCCTATGGCACCATTTCATGCGGCCCCCCACCCCTCCAAAGGCATTTAAGAAACAAAATGGCTATCCATTTGGAGCTGTTGGGGCAAAATGGCCACCCCATCATGCAGGCAGGGCAAAATGGCTGTCCAGCCCTCAAAGCTGGCTGAAAGAGCATGGACCCCCCTCCCCCGATTTGAAAATGTTGGGAACCCCTGCTCTCGATCAGTGGTGGGGAACCTGTGGCCTTGAGGGGAGCCTGAGCTTCTTGGAATTGGAAGTTCCAGAACACCTGGAGGACTAGCCTGTTTCCTTTAGGCCAGTGACGGTGAACCTTTTAGAGACTGAATGTCCAAACTGCAGTCCAAACCCCACTAATTTATAGCAAAGTACCAACATGGCAACAGGGGAGGGAGGAAACGCTTCCATTGGGCTGCTGGGCAGAGGGGCAGGGTGAACTCTGTGCTGGGAGAGGAAGAACTCCCATTGGGTTGCTAGATGGAGGTGTGGAGCAAACTCTGTGCTGAGGAGGGAGGAAATGCTCCCATTGGGCTGCTGGGCAGTGGGGCAAACTCTGTGCTGGGGCAACTGTATGGGTACCCACAGAGAGGGCTCTGAGTGCCACCTCTGCCATGCATGCCATAGGTTCGCCACCACTGCTCTAGGCCAAGGTTTCTCAACCTTGGGCCTCTAGGGTACTTTGACTTCAATTCCCAGAAGCCCAGGCTCTCCCCACAAGGTTAAACGTTTCTCAACCCCTACTCTAGATGATTCTGATGAGCCCCTCTCTTTGATGGCACAATAGAGTCATACTCCCATTCTCTGTCTCTGCAGCCAAGTGTTCCAACTCACCTAGCCATACCAACTCACTACTAATCCTTATTCAACCCTAACCCGGATGTAGTCTACAGATGTGTATCCTATCCATAATTACAATTTTTGTCATTCTCACTCTCCCTCTCTTCTCACAAGCCTCTCACCTGGCCAATTCTACTTATTATATAATGATATACCATACAACCAGTGGTGGGCACCAGCAGGTTCACACCAGTTCGCCAAACCAGTAGCAGAAATTCTGGCTGGCCCTGCCCATCCAAATTTTGAAATAAAGTAGTCCTAATTCTGGTACAATGCAGGGCTTTCCCCCTGGCCACACCCACCATACCATGCCCACAGTGTGGTAGCAAACATTTTTTTAGCCCACCACTGCATACAACCATTTACAATGGAAGAGTTGGTTTAAGTCCCGTTCAGACGAACAAGATGTTTACATGGCTAACTCTGCAATTTAAACATTGCATACCTTGGCCTGCATCGGTTGCAGAATAAAGAGCCTGAAGTATGTAAAGCAAGGAAGTGTGAGAAGATTCTACCTTTTTAAAAAGTCTTGTTGTTCAGTTATGCAGTTGAGTCTGACCATTTGCGACCCCATCACACACTAGGCTCCTCTGTCATCTGCCATCCTCCATAGCCCACCCAGATCTACACCCACTGCATCAACGAGGCCATCTAACCACCTCATCCTCTGCTGTCCCCTTCTCCATTTGCCTTTGATCTTAAAAGACTACCATGATAAAAGTTACTTGCATAAGGTTGGAACTCTCTAAATGTTTTGGGATCCCTACTGGACAATGGTTATGAATGATAGTGTGTATAGACTAACAATATCCTGTGTATAATCCTGCCTTACAATGAAAAAAATGTGGAACTTCTAAAAAAATGTCAGCTGAAGATAACCATATTGTGCCAACCATTAGTACAATAGTGCATTAGCTCATGAATCCTAGCAAGGCGCTTAGTATTGTCTCCAGGTGGTGGGAGAGGAAATTTAAGAAGATCCTTTAATGGCAGCTTGTCCATCAGTTCAGCTTCAACCTTTGCTGGGTCAAGACCATCTTGTATCTGAAATGAAGTGAAACATCAAATGTAAACATTTATCAATGGCATAATCTAAAGCAGGGACTCTCAACGTGAGGCCCATGGGCCAGATGTGGCCCGTGACACCATTTCATGTGCCCCCCTCACTGCCTCCACCACACCAAGAAGTGCCATGTGTTGTAGGAAGGGCAAAATGGCCATCCAGCACCTGAAGCTGTCTGAGGGAGCATGACCTGGCCCCCGGCTTTAAAAGGTTGAGAACTCTTGGTCTAAAGCAGTGGTGCCCAAACTAAGGCCCGGGGCCTGGGTGTGGCCCCCAACACCAATTCATCCGGCCCACAAAGCCCTCATTGCTCCTGGAGCGGAAGTAAAATGTGCCTGTATGGGCGTGTTTTACTTTCACTTCCAGGAGCAACGAGGGTTTCGCGGGCTGGATGAATTGGCGTCAGGGGCCGCACCCGGCACCCGGGTCATAGTGACCAGCTTCCTGAATCACATGATTGGTCTGCGGCCCAAAATGTTTGGGCACCCCTGCTCTAAAGTATTCTTTTTTAAAAGGCAGGAAATAGAAAATCAGTGGAAAGCTCGGTCTTTGAACTTTAGGGGAACTGCACAAATGTACTAGATTTGGTTCATGGTGCAATTTCATATATGCTTACACTAGCTTTTCTACATGTGACATCTTAGTGAAATCATAGTTTTAATCCCACACTGAGTGTAATAAAAATATACATTATACCTTCAGAAAATGCAATTTCTGAGACAAAGTATCATGATAATTTATTATAAGAGGCCATCTGACAGTCATCATTTTTTCTTCATTTTCAGGAGAGAAGCTGTTGTATAAATTCTGTAAAATTAGGGGAAACACAAATTTTAAATAATGGAACTTTGATATGAAAGAATCACAGAAATACTTGTCCACACAAACCTTTTTTTCACTCTCAGGAAGGGCAAGAGAGGGCAGGATTGAAACAATATGACTTGCAAGTGTATGAGCCAGCCCATCTTCACGTGGCTCTGGAACCACCAGACTTGGTGGAGTAAGGTTTTCTTCTGAGGCAACAACCTAGTTCAAGAATATACATTGATAGTATTATGATCTTGCATCTTATTAAACAGACAATTACGGGGATTAAAACTATATAGTACCTGCAGTTAGGTAATTAGCTATGTGCCATCAAGTCAGAACTGACTTACAGTGACCCTAATAGAGCTTTCAAGCTAAGTGAGATACTTAAGGAATGAGTTTACTAGTTCCACTGCAACGGTGAATTTCCATAGCCAAGTGGGAATTTGAACCATGATCTCCAGAGTCCTAGCCCATCACTCTATCCACTACACCTCATTAGGTATCTAGAATCTGTTAGATCTTCCTGAAGCCGCCGTGCAGGAGGTGAATGTGTTCAGTCTGTATGCTAAACAAATATCAAGATGCTTGTCACAATCAGTTCAGGTGGAGTGAAATTCACCCAACAAAGCTCATGCTAAATAGGACCCTCTACCCTCCAATATGCCTTGTCTAGGCCTTAAGAATCAAGGTGAATGGAACAACCTGGACTTGGGAAGTCTGTTTAGACTTTAACCTGGCCAAGTCACATCCACCCAGCATCACTGAGGTACAGTTTCTTCCACCTCTGTGTGAGAACAAAGGAAAATTGGTAGCAAATGGTAGCAATAGCCTATCAAGTAGAATACTGGCCTGGCCACACTCAATTCTTCTCCTCACTTCCTTCGATAAACATGCTTGACTGTAGAAAGTTTCATTTATTGAGAAAAATTGGTAGTAAAAACAGAAAGATCTTCCATAGGTTCAAAGTTCAGTATCAAAGACAAAAAAACGGGGTCAAAATAGCCTAATCAAAATATATCAGAGACAACCAACCAAATCCCTTTCCCCTCAAAATAATAAAAAAACCTGACTAAGTAATCATCCTAAACTAGACTTCTGCATTCTCTCAGCAGTCTTACCATTCTAACGTTACAGCTTGCGATCCAACCATGAACTAACTCCAAAACCCATTTAACATTAGGTTAAAGCAGGGGCGCCCAAACTACGGCCTGTGGGCCCAATTAGGCCCCTGCATATCATTAATGTGGCCCGCAGTAAGCACCCGGGCTCCCTGCAGACTGCCCCCCCCCGACATCAGCAGCTGTGGTGGCGGAGGCAGCGACTACATTTGTCCAGGCTGGTCTGAACAGCCTCTGTCCTATCTCCTCAGCAGCATTTGCTAAAGCCGATCGCTGCTTCGGGGAAATACTAAGAGAGGCCCCTGGTGCGGTGGGATGACGTCACTGCAGTGTGCCAGGTTTACCCTTCCAGTGCCATGAATTTTGAAACACAGGAGGCTCCGAAAATTTCCCCGAAGCAGCAATTGGCTTTAGCAAAGGCTGCTGAGGGGATGGGACAGAGCAAGAGGCTGCTCAGAGCAGCTTGGAGAAAGTGCGGTTGCTGCCTCTACCACCACCACTGCTGACATCAAAATTGTCAGCAGCGGGAGCACCCTGCCTCCGGCCCCCGCAGCTGTGTGTCAGGAGCAGGACCAGCCCCCTAAAAAAAAGTTTGGGCACCACTGGGTTAAAGTAAATATGGCCTCTGTCTCTTTAGAACCTGCCAATCAAATGATACTTAATTCATAACAAATTCTACTTTCCCATAGCATTCTTGCAGACAGTTGTTTACAGTTCATATAGTTCTATTGTGGTTTCACTGAAGGTCGTGGTGGCACCATTTAAAGGTACTTCAAACACTTCTTGATAAAATGTAACCAAAACAATCTTCTACAAACATACCTAACACCTTAACTCATTTCTAGCACAATACAGTCAAACCTCACTTAACAAGTAACTCGCTTAGCAAAAAACTCACAAAACAAGCGGGTTTTTCAAAAAGCAAGCCAACTAACATAACAAAAAATTTTGCTATGCAAGTCAGACTTTCCCTATGGGAAAACTCGCATAACGAAAATTTCTATGGGAAAAACTCGCATAACGAAAAATTTTCGCTATGCAAGTTTTTCCATAGAAATTTTCATTATGCGAGTTTTTCCATAGGAATGTACGCTATGCAAAAAAACCTCGCATAGCAAAAAACTCACGTAGCGAGCAGCCTCACAGAATGAATTATTTTCGTTATGCGAGGTCTGACTGTAGTATCTATGTTCTTAATATAAAATACATTTTAAGCAGTGCAGTTCCATCACAATGCTTGCCTGGCAGATTTCTTTCAATGAGGGCTGGTCCTACCATTAGGCTGTGTTTCAAAATGTAGGCAACAGTTTATTTAACAAGAAAAAACCCAAATCAAAAATAAATAAATAAATAAGACTAAGATGTCATTTTCCTCCACCACCATTTATTTATTTAAATTTATTTATCGCCCTCCTCCCCGAAGGGACCCAGGACGATTCACAACACGTCAGCATCGACAACAATTTAAAACCAGTTCATAAATTAAAATTTTTAAAAGTTTTAAAAGAAGCTTAGAAACTTAACATTTTAAAGTTACGAAGTGTCCGATCAATTTCATTAGACCCTTTCCACAAGACACTGTTGTCTTGGCCCTGGTGGCCAACCCCGGCAATCCAGCTGTTGTTCCATTGCAGAGGAACAGTTACCTCGAGTGATCTAATGACTCACTGGCCAATAAAAAGGCAATGCAGATACTCCACAGCTACTGTGAAGAATTTGTGATGCATTTTGCAGACAAAATTACTTTTATTTAACATCTCAGCATCTTGGTCAATATCTTTCTGGTAAATTTTATTTCCATAAAAAAGACAATGGATGACCAACAGAACAAACACAAAATACTTCTAGATGTGATCTAGAAATAGCAAATGCAAATGGTTTTATCCAAAAAGTGACAAACATGAATTTCACAAGTATGAGTTTAGTAGCTTCAACCTCTTTGAGAAAATTCCACTAGACAACACAGTCTCATGCAATGGTGCAAGAAAAAGGTTTGCTTATCTTTGATGTCACCAAGACCACACAGTAGGCTCAATAATGAGCTTTTGATCAGAATTTCACTGGCATTTTCTGCCAAGTGAAACTAAGCACTCTCCCTTCATGTTCTACACCAATGTTTCCCAACCTTTGGTTTTTGGACTTCATTTCCTAGAAGCCTAAGTCAATTCCCCAAAGCATTGATCAGCCAATGTACTCACTTAGGTTTCTGGGAACTGAAGTCTCCTGTGGGTCCTGGGCCCCATGTTGGGAACCACTGCTCGACACCTCTAGTCATAGAGAATACTTTTTACAGTAATACCTCGGATAACGTTTACCTCAGATAACGCTACAATCGCATAACGTTAAGTAATCTGGGGAGGAGAATTGAATCGAATAACGTTAAGGTCCTATGGGATGGATCGGATAACAACCACTAAAACCTGTGCGGTTACAATGTATCTCTATGGAGCTTTAACGTTATCCAATACATCCCATAGGATTTTAACATGCATCGGATAACACAAAAAATCGGATAACACCAAGACTTGTGGAACCAAGTCTTAGCGTTATCCGAGGTATTACTGTATATCTGAATGAGCACTTGCATATCCCTGTCTGAATGCTGTTCTTACCTGTTGCAGCATGCAATCCAGTATCAAGGCAACAGAAACAATCTCATCAGGGACAGAACTTAGAAGATCATTATAATATCTCATATCCACATCTGGAATTAAAAAGTAACATTTTCTTTCACCAAAATAATAGAAATATGAAGTGTCCAACTCATTTACTTAAACTGATAAATGAAGCTTTGACATGTATTTTGTGTTTTCCAAACTTGCTTCAAGAGATGGGAAGACAATATCCAATATGTTTAGGTATGTGTTTGAAACTTACCTGTTGCAGTAAGTGTTCTTTGTGGAGTCCAATCTACCATCTTGGAGAACATAATACTCCCTCAAACTCTACTTGTGTTCATATAAGATTTGCCTATCTTGCTGTGGTTAAATGTGACTAACAAGATATCTGGCCTCATCTCAGTTGCATGCCTTCTCACATGCCCAATTGTATAACCAGGATGTACTCTGGCACCTTAAGAAGTAGCTGCAATTAGCTTTGGTAAGTTTCACAAATCTTATGCAAACATTGACAGGATTGCAGCCACATTATTCAACTTTTGTGTAGTATGAATATTTTACGTTTTAATATTGTTATACACTGCTTTGATATCTTCAGAGTTAAGCAATGTATATTCATAAATAAACAGACAAATCAATACAAATACTACCTCTATAATAATGGCACAGGAACCCAAAGAGTATAAAAGTTTTCAAAATAGTAGCCATATTGTTCTGTGCAAGCAGATCAACCAATCAACCTACCAACCAATTAATAAAGAATGAAAGAAAGACAAAAATGTTGTGGTACTTTAAGCACTAACTGCTCTATTTTAATCTTAGCTTTCATGCATCAAATCCACTTCTTCAGACATAAAAGTGAGATTTCATGACAATAATTTAAACATGGCCCCATGAACAAGTGGGGACACAGAAGGACACAAGGGTTGATTAGTACAGTAGATACAATTGCAAATTCTGAGAGTCAGTATGGACATTTGCAACTGGCAATGACCAAAGATCCCTGATTGATATTCAGATTAATCTTGTCAATTTTTGTTCTGTAAAGTGGAAAATGGTGAGTAGATAGGTGCAACACAATCATTACGGCATTGTACAACTGGTGAGGAGTTCACCTTTCAGACCTTGTATTTTGCATTTGCAGACTCTGTTCTGTGGCAATAGTTGATGAATTGACCTAGGCTAACAGATAAGCATATAGCCATTTTGGAGCATCTGGTTTGTGTAATATACAGTGAGAATGAGAAAACATTGTCTGAAAATACATACTGTCTAAATGTTCAGATTCCAGGATGGTGGACAGAGCAAAAAATTGACCAGGACTTTCCCCACTTCCCTAAGCAGGCATATATGTTTTACAAAACACTGGAAAAAAATAACCAGTTTCCTCAGAGGCAATGCTCACGAAGTAACTTATTTTACACATACCTGTTGTTAAAACTGGTGGTGCAACAGGTGGTACAACAAGCTCTTCCGTAGCTTGTTTCTTCTTTAAAAGAGCAGCTTGTGCAGGTGGCACCTAGTGAAACAAAAGCATTGCCTTCTTTGAAATGGCAGGTACCCAGGCTTCAACCCAGCTACTACCAAAATACTTGACTTCAGTCAGCTTAAATGGGTTGTCATTTTAGCCACTTTAAAAAAAAATCAACCAAATACATCAAACCATTTCTGTTTTGGTTCATGCAGAATGCAGGAAAAGTCTTGGAATAAGCCAACAAAGGATTTCATAATTACTGGTGTAAGACTAAAGTGAACTTTTCCAGGACATAATTAAAATTTCTAGATGTGCTGTTAGATCTATAGAGTTCACCCTGTCCCTCTGTCCAGCAGCCCAATGGGAGTACTCCCTCCCTCCCCCCAGGATACAGTTTACCCCACCTCTTTGCCCAGCAGCCAAATGGGAGTGCTCCCTCCCTCCCCCCAGTATACAGTTTACCCCACTCCTTTGCCCAGCAGCCAGATGGGAGCACTTCCTCCCTCCCTCGTTGCCGTGTTGGCACTTTACAATAAATGAGTGTGTTTTGGGTTGCACTTTGGGCACTCGGTCTCTAAAAGGTTCGCCATCACTGGCCTATGTCTTATATGCCACATAAACCAAGATTACTCACATTAAAACACGAATTCCTTTTTTTTTTTTACTCTGTCTGGTTCTTTTCTCTTCCTTTCTGGCAAATGGCTCCTTTAGACCCACCCCCCGGTACATAGATCTTGGATCCTTAACTCAAGATTAGTTTCTTGCAATATGGTGGCACCTCAGATGTGATGGTCTCCACTTTCCCTTTTGGGTTATTCAAAGGAGTAAATAGGTAGAACAGAAGAGATAGGAAATTAAGAGGATTCAAAGCCTTGCATGTTAGGATTTGGGGAAACTTTCCATTTGTGGCTTCTTACTAGTTTATAACATTGTAATAAAATAGTTTAACTTAAGAGTCTCACATTAAGCAATGAGACAGTTGGATTCAAAGGTTTTATGGGCCCCTTTTTATCTCCATTATTCTAGGATTCTGTGATAAGCAGATGCCATCAAGGATTATTCTATGATTCTACATTATGATGTTGCTCCATCTGGTTCGAGTGAATCATATGAGAGAATGCCCACATTGTAGAGAATGGATTGGCTTTCTTTGTGAATACTTCTAATGTGAACACTGGCATGTCAGTTCCTTATTAATGGGAATTAGTGATGTTGTTAAGGCAGACACATAGGTGGTTAGCAATGTTTCTTAAATCTTTGCTTCCCAAAGTATTCTTTTCCCCTTCTTTTACTTTTCTGCTGTGGAGGACATAGGATACCATTAAATTATAAGTTGTGCTCACTGTAAACCATAAACAGTAACTAGCTGCAGACTGATAAAATTTACACACAGAGAATCCTTTTGGTTTGCAAAAGGGAAATGTAAGTCACAGCAGGAAATTAAAACTCAATGAGCTGCTGGTTGCATTCCTTATTGAGTGATGGATCAAGTGTTTTGAGAACACATCCTGGAACTTAACCAACTCTTTGTTAATTAACTACAATTTGTCAACATAATTTTATGACTCATGCAAGTATATCATTCAATAGGATTCTGGTCAGTGAATCAAAGTAGTAGTGATTTGACAAAAACTAATGAGTTCATTACTAAGCTCAGTAACATATACTCTTGGGCCATATTTACTGTCAGCTATTTATAAGACAAGGGATTGTGGTGGCTTAGTGGTTAAGATGTTCAACTTGGTGACCAGGTCAGAGTTTGACCCAAGGACTGCACAATGGATTGAGCTTCCATCTCTGCCCCAGCTACTATCAACCTAGTACACTTGTATCTCGCTTAAAGATTATAATGTGTTCCACAGGACTGCTCTTTAAGCGAGTTTGTTCTTTAAGTGAAACACCATTGAAAGTGACCAATTGGGGGGGGGGGATTGTGAACCCTGATTTATTTGTTAAGCAAGTTTTTGGTTGGTTTTATTTGTTAAGTGAAGCGAACATTCAGAGAAAATTCTGCTCTTTAAGCGAGTTACTCTTTAAGAGAGGTGCTCTTTATGCAAGGTTTGACTGTAGTTTGAAAGCAAGAAATTGCAAGTAGATAAATAAGTACCACTTCGGTGGGAAGGTAAACAGCGTTCCATGCACTCCAGTGTCTAGTCATGTCTGCCACATGTCCATGGAAATGTCTGCAAATGCTGATAGTGCTTGCTCTTTGGCTATAAACAGAGATGAGCACTGAAACGTAGACTTGGATATGACTGGTTTTCAAGGAAGGGTGACCTTTACCTTAGCTATCTACAAGATCATGGCATCAGGCCCCATCACACTCTGACAAATAGAGGGGGGGGGGGATTGAAGTAGTGACAGACTTTATTTCCCTGGGATCCAAGATCACTGCAGATGGTGATTGCAGCCATGAAATAAAAAGACACTTACTTCTTGGGAGGCAAGCAATGAGAAACCTGGGGAGCATAAAAAAGAGTACAGACATCACCCTGCCAACAAAAGTCCACATAGTCAAAACAATGGAATTCCCAGCAGTAATGTATGGATGTGAAAGTTGGACCATAAGGAAGGCTGAGTGTAGAAGAATAGATGCCTTTGAACTGTGGTGCTGGAGGAGACTCTTGAAAATCCCCTGGACTGCAAGGAGATCAAATCAGTCAATCCTGAAGGAAATCAACCCTGACTACTCATTGGAGGGACAAATACTGTAGCTGAAGCTGAAGTACTTTGGCCACCAAATGAGAAGAGAGAACTCATTTGAGAAGGCCTTGATGCTGGGAAAGATCAAGGGCAAATAAGAAGCGGACAGCAGAAGATGAGGTGGCTGGATGGCATCACAAATGCGATGGGCGTAGACCTGAGTGGGCTGCGGAGAATGACAGAGGACAGAGGAGCCTGGTATGCAATGGTACATGGGGTCGCAAAGGGTCAGACTCTACTGTGTAACTGAATAAGAACAAGATCTACAAGACAAGAAGAATTTAAGCACAGAGATGTTCCCATATATCCATAATGGCAAACCATGACACTCCAGGTGATTTTGAACTTCAGTTCCCAGAAGCCCTGATAAGCAGAAGTGCTAACCTGGGCTTCTGGTAATTGAAGTCCAAGAACACCTGGAGTGCCAAGGCTCACCATCACTGCCATATATGGTTTTATACAACTGTATTTTTCGCTGTCTTGCAGAAGCATACCCACTGACCTCAAGTGCTGCTTTGCTCTTCTTTTCAACTACAGGGACGTTAATCAATCTAGTGGATTTCAAGTAGTGTTGATGTTGTCTTCTCCAATCCAGGCAATCATACATCAAACATGCCACATTTTCAAAGAGGTTTGTTCCAGATTCAAGCTGCAGAAACAAAAATAAACAAATAAAAACAGAATCCTTACAACATGAATAAATGAGACAGGACAATGAGCAACGATAAGCTGTGTGATCCATATGTAAAATCAAGCAAATGTAGGTGATACCTTTTATAGGATCACTTTTTTAAAAAATCAAACAGATTTTTTTTAAAAAATCTGAGGAGAAGGCTAGATGGCATTGTTGACCCAATAGCCTGCCAGGCAGCTGAGGACCTTTCCCCCTCCTCTGGACCCACACCAACGGCCAGAGGGGAGTTAGTCTGTGTTCTGCTTTGGTTGTTTTGTGAGGTTGTATTTTATGATTTTTACTGTACTGTTGCTGTTTTGAATATAAGCCGCCCTGAGTTGCCTCAGCGAGTGGGCAGCAATATAAATCTGAATAAATAAATAAATAAATAAATAAATAAATAAATAAATAAATGGGCATATGGTAGAGTGGGCTGAAAAGGATTGTAGAGGATAGGGGTACCTGGTGTGCAATGGTCCATAGAGTCACAAACGGTTGGAATTGACTATATGCGACTGAACAACAAAACCATCTTTTATTGTAATTGTTCTACTATTTCTCCTTGTTTGAGTTTTGCTATCTTAATTAATTCTTGGTTTTAATTTGCTCTTATTTTAATATGAGATTCATCATTTCTTGCTGTTAAATTCTACATTCTTATGATCAGTGTCACACAATCCATCGGGGATTGCTTTTGCTGTTTCAATTTTCTCTCCTCTCTTGATTTTCAGTACAGTACCTGTATTATTATTCTTTCTGAATAGTTGTTAATGTCTAGTATGCATTTTGCTATTCCTGGATGTACCAGGAAGCCCACTCCATTCTTCACTATGTTCCCTCCTGAGTAAATCAACAAAGATCCTTTATGAACTTTTTTATTCCTTTGCATTTTACATAGGTCATTCCCATTACTGTATCTTAATCCTTCTTTTTGTCTGTAAGTTATTTCTAAAATTTGCATCAACAGATGTCTAAAAATGTTTGGCTGGAATCTTGTTCATAAAACTACATCAAATAAGGGTGATCACATTAACAGTCAAATAAAATTTTCCAAAATAAAAATCTTTAATTCCACCTCCTGAAGGTTGCAATGGAATCCCCTTCATCATCAGCAAGCCGCTTAGGCCTGCAAAATGAGGGGAAGTTTTTAATTTTGAAAAATTGCTGCTTTTCTCCCCCAATGCATGGGGAGCTTTGGATCTGTAAGGAATCTGCACAAACAGAATTTCAGTCATTGGATAGTTTATGTCATTTCTTTTACACCTTATGTCGGACTTAAGAGTAAGACCAGATTTTCCATACAAGGTGGAAAACTGTTCTGCTTCAAATCAAACCAAAGAGAGTTAGAGAATTAAGAACTACCCTATCTGCAAATCAGTGTTGAGATCATCGGGGCATGTTCAGGTTATTAAAAATATAACACCTCTAGCCTTGAAGTCTGAGAGACAAGAAAACAAATCAGAAAATCTGCCCCTCTGTTGTCACTTTGCCAGCCACTTTCATTTACAGCGCTACAACACTCATGAAACTGAGGCCATCAGAATAAATAGAGAAAGCTTATTAGGGGCCACATGCATCCTTCTCTATGTAGTTTTTGTTTTGACAAACGAGCTATTCCCTATGGATGGAAATTGATCTTAAAGGTATAGGTATAGGTTGCCCTTGCTTGAAAGCCAGTTGTATCTGACTCTAGGGTTTGGTGTCCATCTCTGTTTATAGCCAAGGAGCCAGCGCTATCTGCGTCTGCAGACATTTCCGTGGACATGTGGCAGGCATGACTAGACACCGGAGTACACATAATGCTGCTTACCTTCCCACCAAAGTGGTACCAATTTATCTACTGGCAATTTCTTGCTTTCGAGTTGCTAGGTTGGCAGCAGGCGGGACAGAGATGGGCACTCACTCCATCATGCAGCACGTAGGTCTTTAACTGCTGACCCACCGACCTTCTAGTTGTCAAGTTCAGCATCTTAACCACTAAGTTACCACATATTGTATTGTGTTGCATTATATGCCATATTTATGTTATGTTGTTTGAGATTGTAAGACTGTATTGTTTGTTATCTATGTTGTTAGCCGCTCTGAGTCGCTTCGGCGAATAGAGCGGCATACAAAACCAATACTAATACTAATACTAGTAATGGTAATGGTAATGGTAATGGTAATAATAATAATAATAATAATAATAATAATAATAATAATAATAATAATAATAATAATAATAATAATAATAATAATAATAACCCTCAAAAACAGATTAACTATAAAGTTAGATCTATAGTCAACCTGACCATTTTTCAGGGCTCACATGAAAATATTTTCCAATACTAACATTAGAGACCAATGCTACAGTACATATACTGTCACATGTTTTTATGTTTTTTGTACAGAGGGCTGCTAACCATCATGTCAGTGTTACTCCAGTCAGCAGGAAATGTAGACTCATGGACAAGTTGATGAAGTCTAGCAATCTGAAAGAGATTTGATCCTGGTTTTCCATTATTCAGAATTGGTTCCAAGTACTTCCAGAAATTTTCCAAGTCCTTAGCTGCTTTTTCTTTCTTCTTATTTTCAGCTTCTATAACTAAAATGGCAACAGCATAAGATCTTTTTTGCACACATTATTTGTGTTCTCACAAGAAATCTGAAAAATATTCCTTCCCTAATTTCACAAAAAGAAAAGCCAAGATCTGTTGGTCTATTGCAAGCCACTCTCATTAAAATATTATTTAATACATTTCAATGAAATATATTTTGCCAGATGAGATAGATACAAAAACATAAACACGTATCTTTTCTTCATGTTTTGAACTTGATACTTTTTGGTTTTGGCAAAGTGTCATTTATTTATTTATTTATTTGTATTTCTCCACCGCCCTTCTCATCGAAGTGACTCAGGGCTGTTTACAAGTAATAAAAAAAGCACATGACATTTAAAACAAGGACCATACTACCCTTAACCCATGCTATTCTCAGTAATTCACAACGAGATTAACTAAGTTAAAAATACAGAACAAATATAAGTTTGTACAAATATCAGTACTAACCATGAATTCGTTTCTTTAAAGTTGAAATAATTCTCTCAGTACATTGCAACAATGAAAGCCTATATAAACCAAAACAATAATAAAGGTCTTTATGTTTACATCAATTGAATCTTATTAATCACCAGCTCACCTTCTAGTGGAAGAAGTGATTCTTCTTGCTGACCAATTTCTTCCAGATAGGTCTGGATTGGCTCATAATTGTCAGAAGAAATCTTTATGACACTTCCAACATTGACCCCAAGATCGGAAAGCACAGGCAAAAGTTGAGGGTCGTGAAAACCAGAAACTATAAAGTAGTACTGAGCACCATCATCTGGTTCATCATCTGTTCAAAAAACATGCAAAGCCCATAGGTTTTTTACTTCAACATAATTTGAACAATTAACGTATCCATCTACAATAAGCGAGCTACAACAACAAAAATTCATGACTATATCTAACATAAGCCCAGAACATTTAGACTACATCAGTGATGGCAAACCTTGGCACTTCAGGTGTTCCTGGACTCCAATTACCTGAAGCCCAACATACCTGCTGATCAGGGCTTCTGGGAATTGAAGTTCTAGAATACCTGGAATGCCAAGGTTTGACATCACTGGACTACATCATATGCCAGTCAGTATGTGAAAGAATTGGGATACCTTTCTCTTTAGCTCTACAGTTTTACTATTTTTGCAAAAATAAATAAAATCAGGGTTAGATGGACTGACAAGCTATTAGAGTACATACAGCTAATTTGGTCAAAATAATTTGGGTATTCAATGCTTGAGACAATTGATAACTAAATGTGATGCCCAGGACTTGCTTGCATAATTTGTGAAACTGAGCAGAAGAAATTACTCCAATACTTCAGTATTTTGAGAAAGAGTACATCACTTATTATATTCCACTTACCAATATATTTATCAAGATCATCATCTTCTCCTCTTCGTTTGAGTTTTGTGTCTTTTTTAATGGTTGTTGTGGATACAACTGGTGACTCTGGGGCCTTTTTCCCTTTTCCTCCTTTTCCTCCAGCTTTTGCAGTGGCAGGCTTCTCCTTCTTGCCGGCACCTTTCCCTTTCCCCTTTTCTTCTTTTTCCTTTCCTTGGTCATCACCTCCCTGCCAAATATATATATCTTCTGTATATCAGGATTTAAAAATTGGAAATAACCACCCTTTTACCTACCTCTTTCACAAGCATTCTGCAGTGGCTCAAGTGGCTAAGTCACGTTTTACTTTGACTTCTGGGAGCAGCGAGGGTTTTGCGGGCCGGATGAATTGGCATTGGGGGCTGGATCAAGCCCATGGCCCATAATTTGGGTACTCCTGTTCTAAATACTCTGTTTTGTTGATAGTCACTGCTTGTTGATCGCTTGCAAGAGCCAAAATCTTATAGGAGGGAAGCTGCATACATAAAGGAAAATGTACAGTGGTCTTTCCTCTGCCATTTGCCTTCCATTGCATGAAGAAGCAAATAAGCAAGCACTTAGCTGCTTCTTTACACTGAGGAGCACAAGAGCTACGTAAGCTTACTTACTCATTTACAGATTTACAGTGGACCCTCGCTTAACAAGCGGCTCGCTTAACACAACATTTGCATAGTGTGGATCAGATACTGTATAAGGTTTTATATAAACTTCCCAAAGGGTTCGATCAGAAATGGCCAAAGCCTTCTAATTTCTCTCCCAAAGACGAAAGCCTGGCAGAAGCAGAAAACAGGACACCACATAGCTAAACCATAAACTGCCAAGCCAAGAGGATGTGTAGGAGAAGAAATACGGAAGTGGGCCCCTGGTAAAGGAATACATATATGGATATATAGTTATTGTAACATCCTAACTGGAAATATGTCTCAAGGCTGTTCACTATAGTTCTTGCATTATAAACGTACCATTATAGCTATTATTAAACTGTTATGTAAATCATCTTGAAACATTAGTATTGCAAACTATTTTCTATGTAACACAAGATCTTTGCAAAACATGATCATGCTATCTGCCCTTGTTGCAATATGGTAATGAGCCCAGCCTTTTAATAAATATCTCTTCTCCCCACCGGGGAGAAGCTGAGCCTTTTACATCATGAAGATGCCTCCAGACCCTCATTACAACAGCATAGCAAAAGGAAATCCATAGAAAATAGTGGCTTGGTTAACAATTTCCCCCCAGAATGGATTAATTGGTTTTCAATGCATTTCTATGGGAAACTGTGTTTCAGTTAACAAATTTTGGTTTTCAATGCATTTCTATAGGAAATTTGCTTTACAATTTTTTCATAGTACAAAAGGTCCTAGAGAATGCATTAAATTTGCTAAGCAAGGGTCCACTGTACTATAGTTTAAAACCTATCCAATAAATTTTGGCTTGAACAGTTTTTGGCCACCTTCAAGGACAAATAATTTATAGTGTACATTGAATATATCTCCTTCTTTTGTTTTTGCCTGTTTCACACCTCCACAAACAATTGATTAGGTGGAGCATTGGATTCTACCAATGCAACAAAGAGAATGTACAGTCAAACCTTGCATAAAGAGTGCCTCGCTTAAAGAGCAGAATTTTCTCTGAATGTTCGCTTCACTTAACAAATAAAACCAACTAAAAACTCGCTTAACAAATAAATCGGGGTTCACAATCCCCCCACCAGAAGTCACAATTGGTCACTTACAATGGTGTTTCGCTTAAAGAGCAAACTCGCTTAAAGAGCAGTCATGTGGAACACATTATGCTCTTTAAGCGAGGTACAACTGTATCTAGGACCAATTAAAAAATAAATAAGAAAAAGGCATTTTAAGATATAGTCTCCTGAAACCGATGGTATTTTTTTCTATTTTTTTCTACCTTCCCCCAACATCAACTTGGTCCTGCACATCAGGTATGCCACCCAACTCAATGAGACTGACTTCCAGGAAAGTTGCATAGGATCACAGTCTAAAATACCTTCTTGTCAGCAGACCTTCTCTGCATATCTTTCTGTTTAATGCAAAGCATTTGATACTTAATTAACTTTGCAATCAAAGTTATAGGAAGTTGTTCTCCAGTATCCATAATGCTTTTTGCTGCTTCAATTACCTACAAAGAGAAGCAGAATAAACAGTAGGTTAAGCACTGAATTTAGTGCAAGTGGGGACACACACAATCACAGTGCATTCCCTGTTACAAGTAAAATATGTGATGTTAAAGTGGAGAAGAGGAACAAATGCAACTCTTTTGATGAATCAGCAGAAGTAGAGCATCCAAACCAATAGAAGTAATGGTACAGCTCAATTCTTCACTTGGAAAACTGTGTTGAATTCTGAGTACCACAACTTGTGAAGGGTATTAACAAGCTGGACCATCTCTAGAAGAGGATGAAAAAAGTAAAAAGCTTCGAAGCCAAGACTTGTGAGAAAAGTTTATCCTGAAAAAGCAACATTGAGAAGTGATATCATAAAATCACTGAGTTGGAGAGGGACTTTTAGACCATAAAGTCCAACCTCCTGCTCAATGCAGAAATCCAAATCAAAGCAGACATGATGGATGGTTGTCCAATTCTCTCTTAAGAAAGGGAAGCTTTATCACATAGAAGATGGTGGAGACCTATATTCTGCTGTTACAGTAGGAGTTCTAAGACCTGGAAGTTTTAAAGCCCTGCTATTCAGGTTTCCAAAAAAGAAAGACATTAATAGTCCATGTCAAAAAACCCAAAATGGGAATGTATTACTAAAATACTACAAGCAGGAAAGCTACTAAGACCTAAGGACAAAAGAAGTCTAAAAACCACTGTGGTTTAGCAGTGAAATGTTGTGATTTATGGTTAGAACAGGTTACAAGGCAGAGACCACAAAGTTAAAGAATCAAGAAATGTTGATCACCTCAGGGAATACAGTATGAATCATTTTCCTCCATCATAATATAAAACAATATGCCAGTCATCCAATGAATCCTCAATTACCCTTATGAACCCTGCTTTGGCTAGAAATAAAGCATTGAGAAAGATGATAAGTTACACCAGAGATGCTAGAGGTTAGACATAGTGGCACTCAAGGACAGGCAAAAGGAAAAAGAAAAGAATAAATGAGCCAATTAAAGCCAAAACAGAGACTAAATTTAAGGTCAAACCTGATGCTATCAAGGCACAAACAACTATAATAATAATTTTGTGTCAGAAATTATTCTGGGTTGAAAGGATTTTTGCTAGAGAAACTCCAAATGAGGTTCCTTTCATGTCCCCAAGATCTTTTCCCACCAAAGTGGTCTCTACTGTATTTACATACTTGCAATTTTTTTCTTTCAATCTCCTAGGTTGGCAGGAGCTGGGACAGAGACAGGCGCTCGATCTATCATGCAGCACCTGGGTCTCAAACTGCTGACTTGCCAGCCTTCCAGCTAACAAAGCAAGTTTCTTAACACAAACAAATATTTCTCTAAGTTCATTATCACCAAACTGGAGCTTAAACTAAACTACAGATCCTGAGGCTTCAAAATCTACCAGGATAGTTTTCTGACCCCTGTTTCTCCTCACAACTACCTTAAGCACTGCAGTGCTTATATTTGTAAGAGCTATTACCTACTCCTGGTTTAGACTGACCAGCTTTGCAAGACTTCTTGTCTCTTGCAGGGTAGGCTTCTCTTGTGAGAAAAGTCCTTCATCAAGGAATCACATATCATGATCTAAGAATGCAATTTTCTTGACATCACCATATGCACAGAAAGTTCATTTTCAGCATTCTCTTCCTGAGCAAAAAAGAGTCATGGAATAACTGCCTGTGTCCCATTGTCCTTCACCTTTCTATGTAAGGCTTCATAATAATTTGTAATACAGTATGTTGACGACTCTGACTGGTGTTTTCATTTTTTCTTGCATGGATCAGATCCAAGGAGTAGTGGAGATAAAGCAGAGAGGCTGCCAATGTCCATGAAGTCTACTGTCAGATCCTGGCAATATCTCTGTTACGTCCTGGATTTTCACACCTCCAGAGATATCCTGTTAGGTCTACATGCTACAACCCCTATCCATCATCGAGGGTTCATGATCAACACGTGAATTGTCCATGTTCTCTGTAGCCTTTGATTGCAGCCTTATTCCAATGGTTAAGATTTACAGCCTACAGATACACATCAGTGGCATTTCAGACAGTCTCAATAAAAATACTGCCCAACTGAGACTTGGTAAAATTCAACTGATTGCAAAATTGCAACCCTATGCACCAGGAATTCCCAACCATTTCAAGCTGGGGGCCTGGTCACACTCTCTCAGTCAGCTTTGAGGGCCAGATGGGCATTTTGCCCTACCTGCACAATGGGGTTGGCCATTTCCTCCCAACAGCTTCAAGGGGCAGCCATTTTGTTTCTCAAATGTCCTTGGAGGGGGTGGGGTGGAGGTCACATGAAATGGCACTGTGGGCCGGATTCAGCCCCTGGGCCTTAGGCTGGAAACCCCTGGTATGCAAACTCAAACAGAGTAAGACCCTCTGAATAACATGAAATGAATTGGAAAGCCTTTTGAGACATCAGGACCACAAACCAGAGTAACTGACGATGTCCACTGGTCATGGAATGATTTTTTGGCTGAATATTTTTTTTGGGGTGGAGGAGAAGAACAGCAAACCTGGACTGTGGGGATGAGAGAATACATTTTTGCCCACTTTAAAAAAATCCATAGTATAGCAGCTTGCTCACAGAGAGAGAGAACCTAAGCACACAAGGAGAAACCTATTTAATGCAAAGGCAAAAAAGAAGTAATCTGATAGAAGTCACAACTGGTCTGTTCTAAAAATACACAAACCACTCATCCCCATTCAAAATTAGCATAGTACAGCAACATGTCACATAAAAAAGGGGAAAGGCAACCTAACTGTTATCCTGTTAGGGCCATGATGACGAACCTTGGCACTCTAGATGTTCTTAGACTTCAATTCCCAGAAGCCCAAGCTCCTATGAATCCACACAAATGGGTTTTCTGTGATTCATCCGGTCCACGCTGTACCGCCCTTGTCACTCCTGGAAGCGGAAGTAAAACACGCCCATACGGTGGAAGGGTTAACCCAGAAGAGTCTTAACCGTACAGGTGCATTTTACTTCCACTTCCAGGAGCGACAAGGGCAGCGTGGCATGGGCAGGATGAATCACAGCAAACCCATTCATGTGGATTCACAGGGGCTTGGACTTCTGGGAATTGAAGTCCGAGAACATCTGGAGTGCCAAGGTTCGATATCACGATGATATCAAGTCCACAGAACATCACCAAAGCACACCCCACTCTCACCTGCCCACTCACCCTACGCTCATCTACATAATCTATCTACAACCACAACCTTCTCTAACATCCCTACCTGCCCCTCTTTCAACAAAAGGAAACTTCTGCAGTCAAGAAGAACAGGTCAAAAACCAGAAGTTCTGTAGACGAACTAGTTTTTTTAAATCAGTTCTGTGTGTGTCCAACCACACTTCTTCACATGAATGAAGTGGCAGAGTTTAAAACTGTTGGCAGGAAGTATGTGTCAGAGGAGGACAAAAATAGGGTGTGTTAGTCCTGGGTGAAGAAGATCATTAACAGACAACAGCTGGTGATAAATGACATCAAGATGGTGGTGATTAGGGCCTGACTGGGTGTCAAAGACCCAGAGGGTTGGATTTCAATATATAACAACACAAACAATAGTTTCCTAAGGTAAAGGTCACCCTTGGTCGAAAGCCAGTCATATCCAACTCTAGGGTTCAGTGCTCAGCTCTGTTTATAGCCAAAGAGCCAGCGTTATCTGCATTTGCAGATCTTTCCATGGATATGTGGTAGGCATGACTAGACACCGGAGTGCACAGAATGCTGTTTTCCTTCTGGCTGAACAGGTACATATTTATCTACTTGCAATTTCTTGCTTTCAAACTACTAGGTTGGCAGGAGCTGGGATAGAGATGGGAGCTCACTCTGCTGTGCAGTACTCAGGTATCGGAGTCTTCAAGTCCAGCATCTTAACCACTAAGCCTCTGCAGTCCCTACGGTTTCCTAAATCACTATATAAACTAATCCAACCACCTGGGCCTGGTCATCATCTATCATCTATGAAAGATCTCCTGTACCCATGACCAACAAATCCAATGGTTGTACTCCCCTGAAGAAGTGTTGTACGACTTTCTAGTTTTTCAAATGAAAACATCTGATTCGGGAGAAAGTGAGAACAAATAATCCGGGGATTAGTACTACAAAAAACTTGCACTCACTTCATAATAAAGAGGTGTTTCTTTATCTTTCTCCTTCTCTTTGACCTTCTTTGCTTTTACATCTCCAGCTTCCATGATCTACAACAAATAAAAAATGTGTATATATGTAAGTAATGATATTATATTCATAGCTCTCATAGAATATGTACAGCAATATATTTATTTGGAGAAGGTAACACAATGTGGGAAACATAATCACAAAGTAGAAATGGAGGGATAAATACAGCTTGCAGGCCTGCTTTTGTAAACAAAGCAAAATCTTTAAAAACAAAACATAAAATCTAAAATTGAGAAAATCAGTTTCCAATCGAAGCATTTTGCCTATGCTGCCCAGACCATTACTCTAACAAAATCCATAATGGAAAAGCTTACAAAAACTCAAAGAGCAATGGAAAGACAGATGCTAAATAGCAGATTAAAAGATAAAGTAAGCAACTGGAATATACAGTTAAAGACAAAAAAGACAGACATATAAGAACAAATGTTGTTGCTGTTCAGTCACAGTCTGGTCTGACCCTTTGCGACCCCATGGACCACCACATGCCAGGCTCCTCTGTCATCTGCCATCCCCCGTAGTCAGCCCTAATCTATGCCCACTGCATCAACGATGCCATTTAGCCATCTCATCCTCTGCAGCCCCCTTCTCCTTTTGCCTTTGATCTTTCCCAACATCAGGGTCTTCTCAAGTGAGTCCTCTCTTCTCATTTGGTGGCCAAAGTACTTGAGTGTGCGAATCCACCCTATGGAAGGGAAAGTTGCTTCATGGCATTGCACAGGGGCAGAGGCAAAGTTCGTCAAGTGTCTTTCAAAAGGAGAGTCTGAAGAAGTGTAGTCAAAGGGTGCCAGATTTCCTTTTCCAAGGGAGACTTACAAGTTCAAAAGAGTGTCCAAGAGGAAAGGTCAAGTCCTGAAAAGAGTCCAAAGTCTGGCAAGGAGGATTTTTTAGGTACAGAATACCATTCCCTTCTTCTGGGAACATCGTAAGATTGTGCAGCATGGGCAAAACCACATAGGATAGTTCATCCAGTACGCATAATGAGGAATTTAACTCTCAATCACTGCCTCCACACCCAAATACATAACTCACTGAGTTTTCCAGGGAGCTTTAAAACAGTGCTTATCTATATGATTGTTAGCTACTGTTTATGTTCTTGGGATCTGGGAGAATAAATCTAATGTATTTTTTTTGCCTAGAGCTAGGCTGAAGAGAGAGATCCTAGCAGAAGCAACTTCATGCACTGTTATTTAGTAGGAAGGCTATTTAAACTGTACAAGGTCTTCTCTGCCAGACCCATTTTCCATGCACCAAGGAGAACATGCCAATACAACCTCTGCTTTTCTAACAATACATGTATTTTGCTTAATTCCTAGCTCCATGGTGACAGCCATATATCCCAGAGGAACACGGGATACAAGGTACAACGACCTCTTCCATGTCATTCTTAGGGATAGGCAAGGTGCAAGAATACCTGTGCTAAGATTCCTTCCCAGGACACAACACTGAAGAGCCTCCTCTGTGGCACCTTGACAGCAAGAGACAGAGCTTTTATATGAAGATCATCTTCAGGTTGGCTCCCAACAACCAAGGCAATACTGGGAATCCAATTTTCCTATTCCAAAATAAACAGAAAGCATTTTAGTTGCACTTAAGAAATACAGTATAGGTGAATTCCTGTTGCTCTAATGGATGCAACACATAGCTGAGGGAATCAGTAGCAGCAGCATTCATTCATTCATTCATTCGTATTCCCCCCAACCAATTATTGCATACACACTATTCTGAACAGCTCAAAACATTACATAAACAAACCATAGTGTACAAAACCATAACAATCATTAATTCTTAAAAATAAAAAACATAGCAATTTTTCTGAAATTAAACATTTCTGGTTTATGGAAAATTCCAAGGTTTACACATAACCATTCTTACAGCCTCCTGGGACCATTGAACAGGGAGGTCTTTAATTATGTAAAATCGCTGCAAGGTGCAAAATTCTTCAGCTTGGCCAATAAATAGGGCAAGTTACAGATAGCAGATAACATTTCAGTTTACTGCTTCTGAAAAATCACCACTGATGCTGAGGTTCTCAACCTTACATGGCTTAACTTGTGAAACAGGATTTCAGCCGCAATGTTATTTTCCCCTGTACTTTAATATATTTTAACACACGTAATTATTTATCTATTATTCCTGTATTGAACAGGGGGGGTGGACTCAATGGTCTAAAAGGCCCCTTCCAACTCTGTTATTCTACAATTCTGATTCTATCCCAGGGGTGCCCAAACTATGGCCTGTAGGCTGGATCCAGCCCACAATGCCAGTTAAAGTGGCCCATGCTTCCTACACTGCTCCAGGAAGTGGAAGTAAAATGTATGTGTGTGTGTGTGTGCGCGTGTGTGCATGCGTGTGTGCGCGCACCGAATGCTGTTGTAAATGACCCGCAGCTGTCACAAACACACCAAGAGTCATTTACAGCAGCGTCCTGTGCCTGCACATTCTGTGGCACATGCATGCATATTTTACTTCTGCTTCTGGGAGTGGCAAGGGTGGCATGGGCCAGTTTAATTGGAGTCACAGGCTGGATCCAGCATCCAGCCCATGAGCCGTAGTTTGGGAACCCCTGGAATAGAATCACATTTACGACAGCCGCGGGTAATTTATGGCAGCATTCTGTGCATGCACAGATGCATTCTGCACACATGCATACACGTTCTACTTCTGCTTCTGGGTGGAACCACGTGACTGGCATGCTTGACCACATAACCGGCCCAGGGCCAGAAAAATTTAGGCGCTCCTGTTTTATTCATACACAATTGCTCTCTGCCACTAGATGTCACCATTATACCACAAGAGTACATAGTTTGCCTCCTACATGAGCTGCTAAAATTCAAGACAATTTTATTTGAGTTGGAGATACAGTAACTCTATTTTAAGACAGAAAATATTACAGGAAGTTTCAAATCTCCAGGTATATGAGATTAAACATATTAAAAATGTAATAAAGATAATAAAGCTGTACAAATGAAATGTAATCTCTGCAAGGCAATGGTATATATTTAAAATTAAATTACTATTAAGATGGAATACCTAACAAAATATAAGTTCTTATAAAATGGTTTAACAATTTGAAGTTGATCCTGCTGTTTTCCCTCTTCCTTGTTGGCTACAACTTGTATCAGAGAATGCATTTTTCCCGTGAAGCAGAAAAAATGCCATTGGCAAGAATTTGTTTAAGGATCCCAGCTTGCCATGAAGTGATTCACACTCTATGATCATGGAGCCATCTCCTGCGGCACATATGAAACGAGAGGTGCAGGATATAAAAATGGGCCTGCAACAAACTGTTGCAGCCTTGAGGATATTATCAAGGTGCGCCTTCACAGCCAGTCCATCTGGCATGGCCTCTTCCGACCTCCATGTCCATTGGGAATCAGAGTTCCTCCTCCACTCATTTTGCTGTTTGACCCAGTATGATGGTTTCCAGTGGTATTTTCTTCACGGAGGGGACCATCACCCCACCTAAAGGGGCTCATCCACTTGTAGCTGTTGGCCCTTTTAGGGATTCAGGCTATTTACAGCTACCCAACAGATGGCATTGAATTGCTGACTGTACGGTCTACTCAATTACCATAGCAGAACCACAGTTATGCAAATAACAGTTGGAGCAACCAAAAGAACCATGGCCTTCCCCCCTTTCCCTGGCGGTGGTGGTAGCATAGCTACTTGGTTGATCCTGCCAGTAGCATATGCTTGTCTCAAAGATTAAGCCATGCATGTCTAAGTATACACAGGCATTACATCCCCCTGTGTCTATACGAACTGCCAGGGAAAGAAGAAGCCAGGGCAGGATGAGGACCTTGCTGCCCCTCCCCCTGTGCCCACCCCAACATATTGTATTGTAATGTAATGTATTGTCTGTAAGCCGCCCTGAGTCGCCACGGCAAGTGGGTGGCAATATAAATTTGAAATAATAATAATAATAATAATAATAATAATAATAATAATAATAATAATAATAATAATAATAATAATAATAATAATAATACAGTAAATCTGTGAATGGCTCTTCCTCCTAATCCTTCTCATAAAGAGTTGGTTAACCCCAACTGAAGATCTCAGCAAATATTCAACGTACAGTCATGCTATCTGATAATGAACATTCTTCAGATACTGTACTTGTGTGTTGGAATTATGTGCTTTTATTTCAGGGAAAAGATGTACACTTACCGAGACATACATTATTTAAATCAATCAAACATGATTAAGCTGCATACATCCATTTGGTAATAATAATTTCGTGTCAGAGATTACTCTGGGTTGAAAGGATTTTTGCTGCAGAAACTCTGCTCAGCGGATACCTGAATGAGCCTCTTTCATGTCCCCAAGTGCGGCCCTCAGGCATCGAAACTCAACCTTCCAGTCTCCAAGCTTTGGTTGGTTTTATTTGTTAAGCGAAGCGAACATTCAGAGAAAATTCTGCTCTTTAAGCGAGTTAGTCTCTAAGCGAGGTGCTCTTTATGTGAGGTTTGACTGTAATGAATGGCAATTCGCACAAATTCTTCCACGTAACCATGGAAATAAGCAACAACAGTCAACCCTTTCTATAATTTTTAGGCAAGGAGTAATCAAAAGTGGTATGCCCTTCCCTTCTTTTGGGGGCAGGTGGGGAGTCCTGGGACTGTGCACCTTGTCTAGGGCTGCACAGGCTGGCTCTTCTCTGGGGAATTGATCTGCCAACCATACCAAACTTGAAGAGCTGTCCAGCCAGCTACTTCACTAACACTTCTTTGAAATCAGAACTATGTATGGTTTAAAAGTCTTGAAATCCAAACCCACCTTTTTCCCTGTCAGCTGCTTTTTACAGCAATTGGAATCTATAATGATCCCACCCACCCTACTGTTTGATAGATTGAGCAAACTATTACATCCACTCAGACATTGGCAAATGTATCTTTATCAAGACTGTGGTTGGGGAAGGAGAGGTTAACCGTATGGGTGCATTTTACTTCCGCTTCTAGGAGCGACGAGGGCTTCACGGGCTAGATGAATTGGCATCAGGGGCCACACCCGGCCCCCGGCCCTTAGTGATTGGCTCCCTGAACCATATGATCGGCCCACAGTCCAAAAAGTTTGGGCACCCCTGGACTAGAAGAATGATTATTTGTTTCATTCTAGTACATCTAGTGAATACAACTGTCTCCTTCCACCTGTAAATTCTAAAGCAAAGCAATTACACTTCTCTACCACCCCATAGCATTTAGTGCACTCTCTGGGTGGTTAACAAGTTAATTAGCATTTTGCTCCCAACATGCTGGGTATTCATTTTACCGACCTTGGAAGAATGGAATGCTCTCAACCTTGAACCCTGACCAAGATCGAATTCACAACCTTTGGGTTGCAGGGCAGCAGTTTAACCACTGTGCCAACATTCATTTTAGCATTCATGTCTTTACTATCTTGCATAGAGACAAAAGCAGATTTTGTTCAAAATTTGAAAAGTCATCTTCTTCCATGTCTAGGCCAAACATGAAACTGCCAAAATAAAGGCACCTTTTGGTGTGTTCATTCTGCAGTTCCTTTTGCCTGACCTAGTGTGAGAAAGATTAGCTGGGAACATAAGGTTACCATTACCAGGGTATGCCCGATTGTGATTCAAGAATACCACAATCTTCAAGGAGGCTCTTTCTATGTGCCTTTGAAAGGCCATTATCTATGGCTATATTCTTCTTCACCTGATTGCTACCTCCAAACCCCTGTATAACATATAAATATAATCAACTACTAAATCATGCATCTCCTGAGGAAAGGGACAGCCTGTAATAAGTCCCAAAGCATCCCCAAAAGAATAGCAAACTCCTTTTGACTATACTGCTCCTAAAAAATCCCTGGGAAAGGGACTTGACGACATTACAGTACTATTTTTATTACTATATCACCACCATCATCATCATTATCAAAGGTGTACAAAGTCTATCTTATGTTTGAACCAGTTTTGGAACCCTGCTACTCAGATACTAGCGCTAGACCTAAGAGTCAGTGAGGTATCATCTGATAATGTAGCTGGTACCTAGTAGTGCTACTCTCTGCAACTGTTCCATCAAGAGATCTCATCAATGTTGACTCAGATGTTGCTGTTATTGTTAGTAATGTATCAAAAGAAATAGTTGCAATCCACAAAGCTCATCTTGAAATACATCTGTTCGTCTTTAAGTTGTCAGAATAATTTTAGTACAGTATTTTCTTTTATTTCTATTTGTTTCTATTTAGTGTTTCTCTTGTTTTGTTCACCTTAGCCTTTATGGGGGGACTATCAAATTGCCCAGCAAAGGTTCAACCAAATAGCATGGCAAGGACTGTTGTCAGAAGCCAATCAGAACACATGTTCTTTCCCTTAATTCTTCATTAGTGGAGTCTGTGTGCTGCAGCGCACCACAGAGCTCCCCATACTGATTGCGCTCTCCATCTGTGCCTGGGAATCCTTTTTGCTTTTTTTGCTAGACTTTTTTGGTGTGTGTGAGATTTTCCCCTTTGTATCTTAGAAATGGTGGGGCTATGACACACAGCCTGGCTATAGTACCAGCATTTCTCCTTGGGATTATTTATATAGTACTTCCCCCTTTAACAAGACGATTGGTATCCCTAAGACCTGAAAACAATTGAGGTATATATACTTATCAGTCTATCCATGAAGATTGTATGTAATACTACCCTACTGCTATAACTATTTCAATTTTTCCTTCTCACCTATCAGAGAGAAAAGGTAAAGGTGACCCTTGCTTAAAACCCAGTCATATCTGACTCTAGGGTTCAGTGCTCATCTTTGTTTATAGCCAAAAAGCCAGCGCTGTCTGCGTTTGCAGATGTTTCTGTGGACATGTGGCAGGCATGACTAGATGGGCATGGAGTGCATGGGACACTGTTTAACTTCCCACTGAAGTGATACATATTTATCTACTAACAATTTAATACTTTTGAACTTGTAAGGTTGACAAGAGCTGGGATAGAGATGAGAGTTCACTCTGTCATGCAGTACTTCAGTCTTGAACTGTTGACCTGACAATCTTCCAGTTGTCAAGTTCAGCATCTTAAGCACTTGCACCACCACAGTCTATATCGGAACCAGTGTGCATATAAACCTGAACTGTGGACTGTACACTTCCATTATACTGGAGTTAAACCTGGACTTTCTCTGCTTTGTGTGTGCAAATCTGTCCAACTATGCTTCCATATATTTATCCCTCACCACTCACCTATAAATGTACCTTAAGTACCATATAGATCTCTGTCATCTCAAAAGTCTATACACAATCCTCAACCAGTCACCAATTGATTATCACCATGGCAGACATTTTGTATTTCATTACATTTTATTGTCTATTCTTCCCACCACTGTCTAGCAAGGCTGCATCTGTCTAACAAGACTGCACTCTATGCAACTAAAGAAATGGTCTTCTGTCTATAAAAACTTACGCTAAATAAAACTTGTTAGTCTTAAAAGTTACCAAGGAATCTGATCATGTACATAAACTGACCTCTCCCACTATACAACTATAAAATGTAATTTTAATGTATTAAGGACACTGCAAACAGCCAGCCCTACGGCCCTGGCATATGCAGTTCAACCCTCTTAAAAAGAAGTGGTGTAAATACTGTACAACACTCCAGAAATCAATGTTTTCAAAAACACAGCCAACAAATAAGCAAAAAATGTTGTGGAACTTTAAAGACTAATGGTTATATTTTAATGTGTGCTTTCTTGGACCACATCCACTTCCTCAAGTATTAAAGAATGAGATTTGGGCTGCAACTGCTAGAGAAGAATGATGGGAGCTGCAATCCAGCAGCATCTCCAGGGTAACCCTTTGCCCACTGCTGCCCCTATAGACACTTGCAAGGAGTCCAACGCAGGACCGTTCCTGTTTCCTGGGACTAAATTATACCATGCAGTAGTGTTTATTCCCAGAAGAACTGCAGGACTGCCTTCATTTGCAGTGGTCTAAACCCACTGAAGGGGTTTAGTGGTTAAGATGCTGAACGTGACAACTGGAAGGTTGGCAGGTCAGCAGTTTGAGACCCACTGCTGCACAATGGAGTGAGCTCCTGTCATCTGTCCCAACTCCTGCCAACCTAGCAGTTTTAAAGCAAGAAATTGCAAGCGGATAAACAGGTACTACTTGGGAGGGAAGGTAACACAGTGTTTCAGGCGCTTTGATGTCTAGTCATGTCTGCCGCATGTCCACGGAAACATCTGCAGGTGCAGATAGCGCTAGCCCAGAGTCGGGTTTTCCTGATTGGGGCGGGATAGCAAATATGAGTAGTAAAGTAAAGTAAAGTAAGCACTAGCTCCTTGGCTATAAACAGGGATGGGCACCAAACCCTAGATCAGATACAACTTGAGTCAGGCACAACTACCTTTTGAGCAAGGGTGACCTTTACCTTTTACCTAAACCCAGTGAAAACAACAAAAGAAGCAAGCAGCTTGCAAAGAAAACTGGATTCAGCCCTTTGGCCCTGGCGAACTCAAATGAAGGTTGACTGTTAGGTAAAGGTCGCCCTTGCTCGAAAGCCAGTCGTATCTGACTCTAAGGTTCAGTGCTCATCTCTGTTTATAGCCGAAGAGCCAGAGCTGTCTTCCTCTGCATAGTTTCCGTGGTCATGTGGCAGGCATAACTAAACACCAGAGTGCACGGAACAATGTTTACCTTCCCACCGAAGTGGTCCCTAAATATCTCCTTCCAATGTCTTGCTTTCGAGCTGCTAGGTTGGCAGGAGCTGGGACAGGGACGGGAGCTCACTCCGTCATGCAGTAGCCGGGAACCGAACTCCGACCTTTTAGGTCAGCGAGTTCAGCAACTTAACCACTTGAGCCACGCCAATCCCGAGGGCGGGTCTGCCTCCAAAACTAAATAATATGTCCCTTTCTTCTAGGGACTGCAGTGGCTCAAGTCACTAAGACGCTGACTGGGAGGCGGAAGGTCAGCAGTTCGATTCCCGAGTACTGCAGGACGGAATGAGCTCCCAGCTCCTGCCAACCTAGCAGTTCGAAAGCAAGAAATTGCAAGTAGATAAATAGGGACCACTTCGGTGGGAAGGTAACAGCGTTCCATGCGCTCCAGTGTCTAGTCATGCCTGCCACATGACCATGGAAATGTCCGCAGAAGCAGACAACGCTGGCTCTTAGGCTGAGAAACAGAGATGAGCACTGACCCCTAGAGTCGGATACGACTGGCTTTCGAGCAAGGGAAACCTTTACCTTTACTTTACCCTTTCTTCTAAGAAACGGAGAGTGGAGTTTCGAACCGGCTCCGCTTATTATCCCGTGCAAAAGAGCCCCGCCTGGCGCCCATCGCCTACCCACCTCTTCCAAACGGGCCGCCACCAGCCCAGCTTCCCAGTTCTTGGAACCCGCGCCCGCGGCGGCCGAGGTCCCGCTGCCGGCCCCGCTCTTGGACCGCTTGGGAGCCATCGCGGATGTGCGGAGAAAAGTCCTCAGAGCGGCGGCGGCGGCAGCAGCGTCCAGCAGTCGCCACGGCAACCGGAGCCCCCGCGCCCGCCCTCTCCCGCATGCGCACGGAGAACCCGAGAAGCCACTCTCCGCCGCGGAAGCCCGGCTATATACCCGATTGGCTGCAGATGCTGCCACTCTCTGGCGAGATTACTTCTTCCCGCCTCTTTTAAGAACTTCCCTCCTTTTAGTATCCCCTGCCAGCCTGAAGAGAAGCTGGAATGGGGGGGGGGGGACCCTATGTGGGGAAAGTGGGGTGTGCGGGGAAGCATTTAAATATATACATATACAGTAAAACCTCGAATAACGTTAAAACTTGGTTCCACAAGTCTTTGTGTTATCCGATTTTTAGTGTTATCCGATGCATGTTAAAATCCTATGGGATCCATAGAGATACATTGTAACCACACAGGCTTTAGCGGTTGTTATCTGATGCATCCCATAGGATCTTAATGTTATCCGATGCAATTCTTCCCCCCAGATTGCTTAATGTTATGCGATTTTAGTGTTATTCGATACTAATGTTATATGAGGTATTACTGTGTATATAAGATTTAAGATGCCCATATATATTTTATATATATATATATCTTTAATGCTAACTTTTGTCATCTTTTCAGCCTTAGCGTTTTCCACGACTTTAATTGTTTTATTAATAAAAACATATTTGAATCAAAATTGTACATTGGTCCATCAAGTAGGATTCAAAAAGTATATCAGAGAACAACAACAACAACAACAACAACAACAACAACAACAACAACAACAACAACAACAACAATAATAATAATAATAATAATAATAATAATAATAATAATAATAATAATAATAATAATAATAATAATAATAATAATAATAATAATAATAATAATAATAATAATAACACTGTAGCACTTTCAAGACTGTTATATTTTAATGCAAGTTTCTTTATGAGGTTGATGGATTTCCACTCCGGCTAAATATAGTGCCCTTCATAGTTGAATGTTTTTTTATGGAATAGTAAATGGGGAAGAAGTAGAAGCAGTGACAGATTTTACTTTCTTAGGATCAAAGCTCACTGCAGATTGCAGCCATGAAATAAAAAGGCGACTGATTCTTGGGAGGCAAGAGATGAGAAAACTGGGGAGCAGAGTGAAAAGTAGAGACATCACATTGCGAACAAAGATTCGTATAGTCAAAGCAATGGTATTCCCAGTGGCAATGTATGGTTGTGAGAGCTGGACCATTAGGAAAGCTGAGCGCAGAAGAATAGATGCCTTTGAGATGTGGTGTTGGAGGAGAGTTTTGAGAGTCCCCTGGACAGCAAGGAGAACAAATGGGTCAATCTTAGAAGAAATCAACCCTGACTGCTCCTTAGAAAGTCAAATAGTAAAGATGAAGCTAAAGTACTTTGGACATCAAATGAGAAGAGAGGATTCATTTGAGAAAGCCTTGATGCTGGGAAGGGTGGAAGGCAAAAGAAGAAGGAGGTGGCCAAAAATAAGATGACTAGATGGTATTGTAGACACAATGGGCACAAAGCTGAGCGAGTTGAGGAGGATGGTGGAGGACAGAAGTGCCTGGCGGACAGTGGTCCATGGGGTCGCAAAGGGTCGGAATCGACTGTACGACTGAAAAACAAAAGCTGTGTTAATCTGTGTTTCAAGCAGGGATCATACAACTGCCTCCTTCCACCTATAAATTCTAAAGCAAAGCAATTACATTTGTATACTGCCCCATAGCACTTAGTGCACTCTCTGGGCACTTAATTAGCATTTTGCTCCGAACATGCTGGGCACACATTTTACCAACCTTGGAAAGATGGAAGGCTGTCAACCTTGATCCCTGACCAGGATCGAATTCACAACTTTTGGGTTGCAGGACAGCAGTTTAACCACTGTGCATTAATTGCTGCGTTAGTCTGTGTTTCAAGCATGTCAGAGAATAAACAAAACAAGGTACAAACAGACATCATCTTCCTCATCAAATGCAAACAACAAGACTAACCAATCACTCTGTACCTGATGTGTATAAATGGATGCCATGAAGTCTTACTTCCATTTCTGATGAAGTGGACTTGATCCATGAAAACTAACATTAAAATATAACAGTTACCGGTAGTTCTCAAAGTGCTAGTGTTTTTTATTTTGTTTAGTAGTTTGTTTCAGGATTTAGATCAAAAACAGTCCTATTGTGTCTTTAAGATGATCACATTTATTATACTGTAAGCTTTTGTGGATTAATCAATTTATTCAGGTACATGGAATACAATATTGAGGACATAGGTACACAGAATCTACAATTATGGGAGTGTGACCAAGTGAAATGAGATATAGACAACAACAATTTCATTATTAACATTGAATGAGTGTGCAGTATGCTGATTACATAACTACTATGTATATCTGACAATAGGTAGATAAATTAACAAATGTAAAATGTCCTTTGGCTAATCTACAATTTTGTTGTTGTTGTTCAGTCGCACAGTCGATTCCAACCCTCTGCGACCCCATGGACCACCGTCCGCCAGGCACTCCTGTCCTCCACCATCCCCCTAAACTTGCTCAGCTCTGTGCCCATTGCTTCTACAATACCATCTAGCCATCTCATCTTGGGCCATCCCCTTCTTCTTTTGCCCTCCACCCTTCCAAGCATCAAGGCTTTCTCAAGTGAATCCTCTCTTCTCATTTGATGTCCAAAGTACTTTAGCTTCATCTTTATTATTTGCCCTTCTAAGGAGCAGTCAGGGTTGATTTCTTCTAAGAATGACCTATTTGTTCTCCTCGCTGTCCAGGGGACTCTCAAAACTCTCCTCCAACACCACATCTCAAAGGCGTCTATTCTTCTGCGCTCAGCTTTCCTAATGGTCCAACTCTCACAACCACACATTGACGTTTCCATGGTCATGTGGCAGGCATGACTAGACACCGGAGCGCACAGAACACTGTTACCTTCCCACAGACTAAGTACAGTCAACCCTCACATAAAGAGTGCCTCGCTTAAAGAGTAACTCGCTTAAAGAGCAGAATTTTCTCTGAATGTTCTCTTCGCTTAACAAATAAAACCAACCAAAAACTCGCTTAACAAATAAATCCGGGTTTGCAATCCCCCCCACAATTGGTCATTTACAATGGTGTTTCGCTTAAAAAGCAAACTCGCTTAAAGAGCAATCCTGTGGAAAGCATTATGCTCTTTAAGCAAGGTACAACTGTATTCCATTTTCATTTGAATATGCCTGGATTGTTTCTTTGGGACATTTTCCCAAAATCAATGGTAGGGTGAGTCTGACTCTGAAAGCTGTAGAGTCTACAGAGAAGGATGCTGTCTGAGAGAGTCTTTGCCTTATAATGTTCCTAACACATTAGGGCTCCAGCTAGGATTTACACAAAACTAGTGTCCTGGAGGTCTTGGTATGTCTTAGAAGAAGAGTGATCAAACCAAAGTCACACAATGATGTTGGAGCATGACCTCAGCCTGGACGCATACTGTGCAGTGACTTGGAGGTCTGCACAGGTGTGGGCAGCTAGGCCCAGCCTCTGGCCTAAATCACATTCCAAATATTACCATATGTTCCCACACTCAGACGAAAGGACGAGAGAGGTTTGCTGCTTGGGAGAGAACAGGAGAGCTGCCAAGATAAAGAATTCATTACAGGAGAGTCATGTTGTGATCTTACACTAGAGACAAATGAAATATTTTGTGTGATTTAACATTCTGTGAAAATATCCCAAACACATACTTACCCCCACCTTCACTCCAGCTCTATTATACCCATTTGGCCACTCAGAACCAGCAACCTTTATTTCAATATCAAGCAAGACTTGAAATGTGGCTCTTAGCTGACTTTCTGATTTAGTCTGAAATTGATGCTGGAAAAATACTTCTGTCTTTATTTTTTTTAATGATAATATGTTTATCAGATTATTCAAAGTAGTAAGGCTGTAGGCTTTATGAGATACACATGAAGAGGGAAAGAGAGAAAAACATTTGTGCAAAAACATCCAGAAGGGCTGATTTACAGCTCCTCAAAGTCAGTAGCCATTCTGGATAGGAGTGATGGGAACTAACGTACCGCAGATGCATCATGTGGGAGAAGAGATAGGTAGAGCATCAGTCCTAATAAATAAGCAGCAGGAGGGAAAACATCACCAAATACATTGATAGAGTAATGCTATCAGGGATTTCCTAACAAGGAAACAGCAAGGCTAGAAAAATGCGGACCTGACCACTGTCAACACCTGATTTTCTAGTGTTAAAGACTGGTCAAGTTGCATGTCCATATTATAGACACTCTCCATCAAAGGGAGAATGACACACACACCCTCTCCAAACTAATGGGAATCTTCCCTACCCTGTGAATGTTTGCCCCCTACCAGCATCACCTCTGTCTTGTCTGGGTTTTGTCTCAGCCTATTATCCAGTGGTGGGCTCAAAAAATTTTTACTAGCACACTGTGGGCATGGTATGGTGGACGTGGCCAGGGGGAAAGGCCTGCATTTCACCCAAATTACGACTACCTTATTTCAAAACTGGGATGGGCGAGGCCAGCCAGAATTTCTGCTACCGGTTCTGGCGAAGTGGTGCAAGCCTGCCCACCACTGCTGTTATCCCCCACCCACACCATAACTGCCTCCAGGCACTTCTCAAGGCTCTGGACACGTCCACTGCTGAAGTGTTGATGGGTGCCTTTCAACTAGAGGAATCTACCTGCTTCATTGTAGCCTCTCCCTCACTCCCCAAACCTCATTCAGATAAGGTTTCTGAGCCATGCAGAGCACAAGGCTGAAAATTTCATTACTCTAGTAAGCAAAGAACCTCATTTCCCTAAATGTCAGCCTGTATAATCAATGACAAGGAACTATAGGAAATGTAGTCAAAAACATTACGAAGGCCAAATGGTCCCTTACCCATTTGCTACAGAGGTCAACCATTTCTTATTTTTAAAAAAATATAATATAAATCTTGCTACACTGCATGGATATTTATTGGCTATTTACTAAGTGTTATCAGTATTAGTGTAGTACCCAGCGAGGGGTAGTTAACTGAGTGACAGACTAGGATTCAGGAGACCTGGATGTGAACCCCCTGCTTGGCCATCAGAGTCACTTGAGGGGTATGTGTGTAAAAAGCACTCCTTAAACATCTCACTTACCTTGAAAGCCATGTTAGGGTCATTATAAGTTAGTTCCAAGTTAACATAGGTCAGTATTTTTCATCGAATGACATTTGAGATGCTTGGTTTATTTATAATTTGTTTGATTCGAAGAAACCTTTACTCTTTCCATGAAATTTAAATTCAAAGTGGCTTATAAAAATTTGAAACCAATTTTAAAACCTGGACCATCTGAGTTTTGACAGTAACTGACATTTGATCGTTTTTGACATATGACATGCAAAAGTAATCCACATTTGACAGGTTTTGACAGGTGGTATGCGATAGGAATTGCATTTGGTAATATATGATAGCTGACACATGAGAATGGTCCATGGGTTTCTGGCAGCTGACATGCAATAACCTAGTAAATACTAGATTTTGTACCAGTCTTAGATTTCTCTCTCACACAAAAGATAAGAAGAAGAAAAATACAAATAAAGCAATCAAAATATTAAAATCACATTATGATTTTAAATTTTTGAGAAATTCAATATTTTTCAAATTTTAAGTTCAAATGTTGCTCTCTTCTTGACAGACTACTTTTCCGTCTTGTAAATGGGTTTATTTTCAGATAAGACTACAATCTCAACTCTTATTCAGGCATTCAATATGAATTTATGTAGAGCTAAATAGATAATGAGAATGTAGGCATACACGTTACCAGTAGGTCCTACCCCATGTCCCCTTTGCACCTGAAAGTCAACCAAAATGTTGTATATTTACTGCACAAGTCTGGCAAGGAACCTGTGGCTGAAATCCTATTGCTTAGCATAGTAAGTTGCACCAGAGTAGGGTGATTAAATAAGTGACAATTTGATGTTTCATCTCACTCTTTAACATAGTAAACTATAACTAGAATAGTCTCATTTAAATCAGTGGTACAAAGAGAGAGAGAGAGAGAAGCAGCCAGGAGTTTGAGAGTGGGTAAACTGCTAACTCACTTGCCTACCCTGGCCACCCCCTGGCTACGCTGTATGACATACGCATGTATGACAGCAGCAAATGAGTCCACAGCCAATTCTGGTGCCAGCAGCTGGAGCAAGAGTGGGGGCTGTATTATTTGGTGTCATTGGCCGGATCTGGCCTGTGGGCTGCAGGTTGCCTACCCCTGGCTTATAAGCTCCTTTGTGGGCCTTTGTGTATTTAACAGAGGACTTGCTGACTTTTACATGGGGTAGGGATGTAGATACAGTATTAGCATTTCATTCCCAGCACCCATTAATTCAGGCAAAATAACAGGATAGCATGGTAAATTGATCAAAATGTATTTCTTGGCCTTTCTGTTTAAAATGTTTTATTAGTTAGTTTAATATTGAATCTGCCACCTTATGTATTTATTCTGGTGAATTTGAGGGATTGTATTTGCTAAATTTATTAAGCGGTGTATGACTCGAGTAAATTTTGTGGTAACGGATTAACATAAAACATAATATAATAATATTATGTTTTTACTTTGAATTCCAATTTTATGTTTCAGTCTTAGAAAGAATTTACATACCTAAGCCTATTAAAAATAAGAACCTTGGGTAAACATTAAATTCTGCACAAGATCAACAGTTCTTATTCTGTATTGGATAACCTGATCACACATTGTGTTAATTGGATTGTTATTATTAGAACTTCAAATATCCTTCAATTTTAATGCATGAATGGATGTTTGAAAATCAGCACATAGCCTTCTCTTAAGTTTAGAACAGTATCTTGTTTCTAAATGGAGAGTGGGTGGATAGAATACTGTATTTTCAGAATATTATATAACTACAGTACTGTGCTATGTTGCCTTTTTATGGTGTTTTTCCACCCTTCCATAATTGTGTTCAAGATGAAAATTGAACATATTTCTTGTTGCCTTCTCAAACAGCCTGGATTGTTTGGATTGCATGTAGAAGGGATACAGAAGTATTAAGCACATCTTTCTGAGATTCTTTTGATAGTCTTCACTACAGTCTGAAATTGTCCCCAGCATGCATAAGACAGCTAAATTTACTTCAATTTGCACAACAAATGAAGTCTAATTTTTAAAATCTGAATCTGCATGCGTAGATGGTTCAAGCATGGTTTTACACACAGATTTGCCATAACACTCTTCTATTCTTCCTAAGGCTGCTTTTAAACATGGTAAAAACAATATCTACTGTGCTGCAGCTGTCTTGGGTTCCCAAATGTCTATATGTTGAAGGAACATGGCACATTATTGCCTTAAGAGGTCATGGGAGGGGAACATGACAGGTGGCCTGAATATACTAGTATTTCTAATTGTCATTTGAGAAAGAGGTATTAGGATAGGATGCAAAAAGCTCAATGGCTGTGAAGGAGGATAAACAGCATGATGACAGAGGAAAAGATCATAGCATGCCATGCTTTAATCTACAGTTGTTTGGGTAGACTGTTAAAGTGAAGAAAGGAAAGGAAATCAGTGGCTAAAATCCTATTTGCATTTCTGTGATATGACACACCTCTTCTATTCTTCCTAAGGCTGCTTTTAAACATAGTAAAAACAATATCTACTGTGCTGCAGCTGTCTTGGGTTCCCAAATGTCTATATGTTGAAGGAACATGGCACATTATTGCCTTAAGAGGTCATGGGAGGTAGAAATATCAGGTTCCAAATTTCTACAATAAAGGCTCTAGATTTTCCAAAGTATTAACGTATACAGTACTTCCTTCAGATCTCCCAAACCCATTATATTTTCTTTGCTTACTAGTGTGGACCCCCATCTGAGAGGTGTTCCCATAATTTGCCAATCTGACCTGCCTGTGAATTGTGCTCAAGGCTACACAACAGAGAGGATGGGAACATGGCAGGTGGCCTGAAAATACTAGTATTTCTAATTGTCATTTGAGAAAGAGGTATTAGGATAGGATACAAAAAGCTCAATGGCTGTGAAGGAGGATAAACAGTGTGATGACAGAGGAAAAGATCATAGCATACCGTGCTTTAATCTACAGTTGTGTGGGTATTCTGTTAAAGTGAAGAAAGAAAAGAAAATTAGTGGCTAAAATCCTATTGCCAATTTATGTGTGTGTAAAATAAAGCCCTGTAAATCATGGCAGACATTTGATAATCATGAATAGACATGGAACTTTCAGAATATTGTTTACTACAATTACCAGAATTCACCACAAATTCCTCAAGCTAGAATTCAAACAGCTTTAACCAAAGTATCCAAGTTCTCAGAAGAGTTCAGTATTCATACCTGTGCCTTAGTAAGTTTCTCTTTTCAATGAGCATTAGTCTTGGAGAAGAAGAAAATGGTGGGAAGGACTTAGTTCCATGCAAACTGCAAGGCATAAGGAGACTGGTAGTTTAACTGTTTGTTAGAGGCTCCGTAGTGGGGGCCTCTCAAAAAACTTGCTGTTCCCATGGAGTTGAAGAGCTTCACCCATGACCTTCTTTTCTGTGCTTAATGGCTGTTGTTGCATGTGTATTCTGAAACTCCTCTTAGGGCTTAAATATTTGGCTAATGACACCTGCGTTAAATCTGAGTGAATACCTGATGGATTCTGGTACAGTCAAACCTCGCATAAAGAGCACCTCACTTAAAGAGTAACTTGCTTGAAGAGCATAATTTTCTCTGAAAGTTTGCTTCACTTAACAAATAAAACCAACCAAAAACTTAACAAATAAATCAGGGTTCACAATCCCTCCCACGAGAAGTCACAATTGGTCACTTACAATGGTGTTTCGCTTAAAGAGCAAACTCTCATAAAGAGCAGTCCTGTGGAACACATTATGCTCTTTAAGCGAGGTACATCTGTAGTTGTATTCCCAAGTCTTCTTGTTAATGAAGTGGTTTGTTGCATTTCTGTATACGTTTCCAATCACATGTCCAGAAATGCAACCACTACATGTTGATGAGCAGCCAAGAATTACATAATTTCTCTTATTCTGGTATAAAAAGACAAAAAAAAAAAAGGTCTGGCTACTGGTTTATTAAAATACAGCTTTGAATTAGTCTGTCATGTTGATCTCAACTGGAGTGATATAAAGATTCAGCAGGATTTAGGAAACCAGGTCTTCACATTTTAAAAAAGAAGGTTTAAACGAAGAAACTATCAGTTCAGGTAACTCAGTCACCCAGTGTTCCTCTTCTGTGCCACTTTGTAAGAAACTCTGCTGCCTTTATGACCCTGGCTTCATGGTTTACTTTAACTCACAGACATGTTGTCTCCCTCCCAGACCCCCTGAAATTTCCTCATAAAAAGTTGCTGTTTTAAAAAAAGAATTCCCTATTTCTGATCCTGGATACCACCAAGAGCAGTTTGTTTTGCACCAAAGGCTGCAGGGGGTGGTGGTGATAGTGGTGAACAACTTGCTCTTGATGTTGGCCTCCAGCAAAACTAAACAGTGCATAGGAAAACTAATTGGGCCACAGCCCTCCAAAGACCACACAGAGACCAACATCTCTAGGTCTTCTCCCAACATGGCTCTATCTTCTAGAACTTTATTAATTCTTTGCCACAGCCTCAGTGAAGTCTTGCAAAACTCGAGGTCACTTCTTTATTACTGAGTGAGGAGTAATTGGCTGGTGGTTGTATTGGAGGCAGCAGGCCTCTTCTTCAGGTGGAAAATAGCTTGATCCAAACTTATGAAGAGATGAAAGGGCATAATCATATGTGAGGCTTACCTATTTTATTTTTCTTTGTTTGTTTTGCTTGTCCTACCTTTTCTCCAGTGAGCTCAAGGCAACATACATGACCCTTTTGCTTCCTCTCTGTGTCTTTGCAACAACCTGGTGAAAGAGGTCACACGAGATTATCCTGGGAGTTTTTAATGAGTGATTGAGAAAGGAAAGCATTCCTAAGGCAGTTCTTTTGAATCATACCACTTACAGGGGCTTCAACTGGAATTGCAGCTGAAGGCATTTTTCTCCTCTGCTCATGAGGCCATTTGTACTGAAGAGACTTGTAAGCTGCCTTAGTGGCTTAGTGGTTAAGACGCTGAACTTGATGACTGGAAGGTTGGCAGTTAAATAGAGACCTGAGTGCTGAACGATACAGTGAGCTCCCATCTCTGTTCCAGCGCCTGCCAACCTAGCAGTTCGAAAGTAAGAAATTGCAAGTAGATAAACAGGTACTGCTTCAGTAGAAAAGTAAACAGCATTCTGTTCACTCCAGTGTCTAGTCATGCCTACCACATGTTCACAGAAATGTCTGCAAACACAGATAGCAATGGGTCTTTGGCTATAAACGGAGATGAGCACTGAAACCTAGAGTTGAATGTGACTGGCTTTTGAGCAAGGGCAACCTTTACCTTTAAGCTGCCTTGAGATCTTATGATATAAGGTGGGCTATAAATGCTTAGATAAATAAATATAACAGCAAGCCAATGTTCACATTATGTCTGGGATAGTGTGTGCTGGTACTTAAATAGTTTTTTAACTTACTCACCTGTGTGACAGACAATCAGTAGCCTATATTTGCTAGTCTGAAGTGAGATTCTTAGCACAGCTGTCTTGAGCTTACTGTTTTCCATTTACACTGTTTCCAGGAGAGTATTTAGATGTGTATTACCGTGTTTCTCCGAAAATAAGACATACCCATAAAATAAGCAGTAGCAAGATTTCTCAGCAGTTGCGCAATAAAAGCCATACCCCAAAAATAAGCCATAGTGATAGGCATGGCTATACAGTGTCCCAGTGCGGAAAGGTAAATAAGGCAGGCAGGCAGCCAGTGGTGTAATAAAAATAAGACATCCCCTGAAAATAAGCCATAGTGGGTCTTCTTGAGGAAAAATAAATATAAGACAGTGTCTTATTTTTGGGGAAACACAATAGCTTGGTTTTTCTGTAATCAAAAAGTTGTGTGGAGGCTACCTGTCTGGCAGGGGAAATGAATGAATGAATGAACAAACAAATAAATAAATGAGAGTGAAGGGAGAAGCGCATGGTTGGCACTAAACACCATTGCTCCATAACGTAGAAGAAAGCAGCATTTTGAATGCAGAAACAAGGGGAATTGGTGGTGGAAGGTGGAAGGAATGAAGAGTTAAGGGATCCCAAGTTAGCCTGAAACATGGTAACCCACATACTTAAATCTAGCAAGACCTATTGCCAGTGGTTTAACTACCAAATACAAGTACACTTTCATATTTGTAACCTGTGCAGCATAGTCCTAATTCTGGAATGACTGAGACCAAACTTTCTGTGGAAGTAGCAAAGAAAGCAAAATGGTTAACATGGCTGTATCTCCTCAGTGTATCCTATCCTGTGTATCTTCATGTGGACAGCAACTCCTACCCCATGCACACACAGCCCAAGCCCACCCCATGCCAGCAGCTGTTGTCCATCTGGCTGCCCTCACTTCTTTGTCAGCTGTTTGATGTCACCTATCAATCTTCCATTTTTGCTAAAAAAAATCTCTGATGATCAAATTTCACATTTCTTGGTCTCTGGTTGTAAAGCTGACTTTGCTAGCATTATCAGTAATTATGGAGTGGGGCGGGGGAGTTCTTAGGAAACTCTTCCCCACTCAAACAGGCACTCAGTTCCCATCTGCTACATTACAATACTCATCTCAAAGCAAATCTTAATGCAGATTTTTCTATGAGCTGTATAACAACATATACCCTATATCTAAATGAGTTGTCATTCTTGGGGGAAATCCAACAAACCATCTCCTCTTCATTGTCGTCTTTTCCTGTTGCCTTCAACTTTTCCTACCATTATTGTTTTTACCACTGAAAGAACACCACCCTGAGTTAGCAGTTTGCCCACCCTCAGACTCCTGGTTGCTTATATATATGACTTTGTTGCCCATCCTGAAAAAAATATTTGCCCACCCACATCTAGAACCCTGCCTACGGCCCTGTATTTTGAACAAGAATATTTCATTTTCCCAAGCTCTTGGTGGCAAACCTCTACTTGCCTACAGACAACCCCCGTGGATGATTGGGTGGGTGGGTGGGTGGGTGTATTTTAATGTATTATTTTATTTGTTTGTTTATTTATTTATTTTAATTTATTTATGGGTTTGTGCTGTGGGTGGGTGGGTGGGTTGAGGCGTGTGTGTGTGCTTATTATTTATTTTATTATTATTATTATTATTATTTCTTTGGCCCACTCACAATGTCATGATGTTGACTCCACCCATGATGTCATGATGTTAGCTCCGCCCACACTGTGATGACATCACAGTGGGGTAGTAAAAATTTTGACATCCCACCACTGGACCTACAGTAAATAACTTGCCCCACTCTTCTGTCTCTACCTAGAATTTTTTTTAACCCCTTTCCTTAGACATGGCTGAGAAGGTCCAGGGTCAAATTAGAACTAACCAATGCATTTGCTGATGGAGAATTCTGAGCACACCTAGAAAACCATGATTCATCCAGAAACATTCTTACAGTTACACTGATATAGAAAACAATTGGTACTTGCTTGCATTGTGTAGGTATAATATGACCATGTTTCATAGAATTTATTTTCTCTTTCTTTTCATGGATCTATTCTTGACAAAATAATGTGGATGCTTTCCAATAAAATCTTCCCTCCGCCTCTGTCCAAGAGCCCCAGGCTGATTAGAGCAGACATCTGCCTTGGTCTTGACAGAGAGGCACAGAAATTGGAACAGACAACCTCTTAGGGGAAGTAAGAGAGAGCTTTCACCATTCATTGTGATATTGTGAACTAATAGAAGGAAAATATTGATGTTTTATTAAATTACACCTCTGTTTCAGATCACATAACATGTCTAAGATCTAAACAATGATCCTGTCTTGGAAGAATGCAAGATTGAGACTGATGAGATAAACTCTGTGTGGGAAGATCTCTCAGAGTTCACTAAATTGCTTCCCTTATTTAATTAGAAATTAATTGAAAACACTCCTAGCTCAACAGCTCTATACTTAAAACCTGATTTGTTGATAATAGCCTTATTCCTTTACAATATCCCTAAAGGTTTAACCATAATTATGTCACTTATTTTACACTCTGAAGTCCAGTTGAAAGACAACCAGCCATAGAGATCACACTTTAATAGCTCATGGAAGCCTTCCCTTTCTTTAGTGAAAAACAGACACAGCAGCCAAATTTGTAGATAAAATATGAGCTGGATGGGGAAAAGTAATGTATTTCTCTGCAAACAGAATGAGACTTGGAAAGCAGCCAGATGAACACAGAAAGGGACAATTTGAAAGTTAAGTAATTTGGAATTAAAGTTGAATTAAACTTATGCTATTATACTTAAAGCAATTAGATGATCACAGCTAGCTTTCATCCAAATGTCTCCCACATGCACTCCACATCCCAAACTCAGTATCGAGTACTCAGCAGAATTCTTTACACACATAAAGAATGGGGCCATGATCAAGCTAATCATTAGGATACCTGAAATAATTAAGCACAAGTTTTATTTTGGAAAAGTTATGTTTCCAGAGTCAAACATCCAGAATGTGCCAACAGGGTACCACCTATGCTGACAAGGGAACTCTGGGAGCTGTGGTCCCAAAACATAACTTAGTTATGCTCTGTGTTAAAATGATCCACTGGCAGTTTGGCAGTTGTATTTTTCCATTTGAGTTTCCTGATTTCAGTAGGTTGGACTCGTTATGAACTTGCTCACATGTTTTGTCTTTGTCTGCAACATCTTCTCATTGCTGGTATGAGTGGTCTTTTTCTTCTTCCATGTCTGCCAAAATGAAGGCACCTTTTGGTGAGTTCATTCTGCAGTTCCTTTCTCCTGACCTAGCGTGAGAAAGATTAGCTGGCAACACAAGGGTGCTGTTATTAGGATATGCCCGATTGTGGTTCAAAAATACCACAATCTTCAAGGAGGCTCTTTCTGTGTACCCAGGTATGAGTAGTGAGGAATTTCTAATCACTAACAACAGTTTTTGCACTAGCAAGAATAGGAGGGATTTGAACAAAAATGTCAATTTTTGCACCAAATGTGTGTTTACACAAAATTGCATAAATGTGTGAATTGTGAAAATTGCTCACAATTAGGATGGCTGCTGCAAGAGAGAGAGAATGATTTTCTACAGGCAAAATGATCAGAGAAGGATGTATCAAGAGAGGGAAAACTTGAACTGAGCACATAGGAGGGTGGAGCGTGAAGAGAACTCCTGGTCCACCATCAGGGGGTTGATTGTTTGGTTCAATTTTATTCTCACAGTTTGTTTCATAATTACTAAATCATTCTCTAGCAAGATCTGTGTCCGCCTGTTTTAGTGATGGAAGAGCGACTGATGGACCCTGCCCAAGGTGGACATCCACATGTGTGCACATGATTTCTGCAAACGCACAACGAAAGCAATTTTGAATCTTGAGAATAGCACATTCTGGCTGATCAGTCTCATTTATCCATATTGATGTAGAGTTATTTCACAAAGGGATTTAATGAACACAAGAGAATCAGGATACAATACAATAATTATGTGGAACAATAATTTCCTACCTATGCCAATCTTCTTTAGAACCCTCAGCCTGAACTTGATGTTAGCTGCCCCAAATCTTATTTAAGTTGCCTGTAACTGGTGCTTCTGATGTGAACAGGATGGTGACTTATCATTATATAACCTTAGAAAGAATCTAAATTATGCCTTTTTAGCAAGCCTGAATATCATTACAGCTCATCATTAGAACTACCACCTGGTGTCATTCCTTTGACATTTTTATAAGGCACTGGAACTGATGATCTTTAATCATATTTCTGAAGTTATTTATGCAAAGATCATAAAGGAGCAAGCATGCTTCAGGCTGGGTAGGTCATGTTGTGGTCAAACTCTTAACCTTATGCAACACATTGAGAATGGCTTCAAAAGAAAGCTAGTTACAGGAATGGCTTTCATTGACCTAACTGCAATGTGCAATACTGTCAATTATAGGTTACTGCCTGTAAAATAAATAACATTACCAGAGATAACAAGCTTACTAGCATCATTGGCAGCTCCCGCTAGAACCAGAGATTCTATGTGGCAATGAATGGAAAGAACATTAGATGAAGGTTGGAGAAGAATGGACTGCCACAAGGAGGTGTATATACATGAAAGATTAACAAGTTCTGACAAATACAAAATTGTTCATCTGTGTGGATGACGCAGCAATGGCCATACAAGGAGCAAGCTTTGATGACATAGCTGGAAAACTTACTGGAGCACTTGATTAGGATAGTATTACACCATCAACCACTTGAAGCCTAACTCTAGCAAGACTCAAGTGAGCACTTTCCATCATAGAAATTGAGAGGCAGGGGTTAAGCTGGATGTTGCATGGAAAGGGAATCTATTCCAACATTTTAAACGCTTTTATAATTTTAAATCTGAGGTTTTAGGAATGTTTTCGATTGTTATATGGGTATGTTTTAGGTGATGTAAACCATCCTGGGTCACCTCGGTGAGGAGGGCAGTATATAAAGTCAAATAAATAAATAAATAAACATTGTTCACCATTGAATACTTTGGTGTGACATTTGACAGGATACTCTCTTTTAAGCTACACTGCCTGAATACCAAGGTTAAAGTTAGTTAGAAGAACAATATCATCAGAAAACTGACAAACTATACATGGGGAGCTCAGTCATCCATGCTGTGTACCTCAGCTTTGGCCCTGAGTCTCTGCAGCAGAGTATGATTCTCCAGTATGGAGTGCAACTGCACACACTAAACAAGTTGACATTGGTGTTAATGAAGCCATGTGTATAGTGACAGTATGCCTCACACCTACACCATTTGAGAAAATATATCCTCTTGTTGGTATTGCTCCACCTAAGATAAAAGAAGCAGCAGTGGACACCAAGAGAACTAAGCAACAGAATAACCCTCAACATCCTCTGAATGGATATGTACCTCAAGTCTGCTGACTCAGAACCAGGAAGAGCTTTATGGCAAGAACAAACATTCTTGAGGATATGCTTAGAGTCAGAGTGCCTAAATGTAATACCAACATGCTCAAGTGGGGGCTGCTGGCAGACAATAACACACTATGTGAATCTGAAGCGAGACGGAATCTGGCTCATTTACTGGTCTGCCGATTACTACCAGAAACATATACTAATGAGGATTTAAGTTTGGCGAACAACAAAGCCAAGAAGGTGGCTTCATTTTGGCAGTTTAAAGTTTGAGCTGGAAATGAAAGAATAAGAATAAGAACATTTAACACCATGACATTATTGGATCAAATATAGACTCTCTATAATTCTTCTGCTAAACCAAATCCTAGAAGCATAAACAGGACTGTCTAGATCAGATATGGTCAGATTTGAATCACATATCCCTTATACTGTACTTAAAACTAAGTTTTAGAACCTTAGTTCATGCTGATATTTTCCATTCACAAATTAGCCAAATGGTCATGGAAAAGAGATGAAGCCAAGTAGACAGAGATGTTAATTTTAAAAAGAATAGGAAGCTAGCATTTCTTCTCCTAAATTTACAGATGTCTAAAGAATTTCTGCTGCAAAATTTAGTTTAGGAAAGAGCAAAGAATGAATAGTGCTGTCACTGATGAAGTAACAAAATGAAAAATGAGAGGACTTTTAGTTACTAATGTTCACAGAAGTGAAAGGAAAGCCTGAAGCTATATGACAGGTACAGTTGTAACATGGAATGTGAGAAGGATGAATCAAGGTAAACTGAAAACCATAAAGGAAGAAATGATATGTTTAAACGTTGCAGCACTCCATGTGAGTGAACTAACGTTGACTGGAGTAGGATATTTTAAATTAGACATAAACAGAGTGTTTTATTTTGAAAATGACACATCCAGAAGAATCACAGATGAAACACTGAAGAAATGGTGTGGCACTAACACACTGAGCCAGTGGTAAATTCTATGTTTGTTTGTTTGTTTGTTCAGATTTATATTGCCACCCACTCGTCAAGGCGACTCAGGGCAGCTTACAGTCAAAACAGCAACAGTACAGTAAAAATCATACAATACAACCTCACAAAACAGCCAAAGCAGAACACAGACTAACTTCCCTCTGGTCGTTGTTGTGGGCCCAGAGGAGGGAGCGATGTTCTCAGCCGTCTGCCAGGCCATGGAATCTTCTCCCTCAGGCCATTGTTGTGGACCCAGAGGAGGGGGCGATGTTCTCAGCTGCCTGCCAGGCCATGGCGTTTTCTCCCTCAGGCCACTGGTGTGGTATGTTCTAAATGGATAATTCTGTCTGTCTGTCTGATTTGTGTCTCACCCGACTTAATGTAACCACTACTTGGCGTGGTTGCCAATATAATAAGTTACAGCAACAAACATCCTTATTAATGAAAACAATAGATGACAAATAACGAGTAACAAATGATAGTAACAGACTCTTTACTAACCAGCAGCAGCTATTGGTCAAAAATATACATATCCCAAAAAGGTAAAACTCCAAAAAACAAAAACAAAAGACAAATAAAAAAGGTGGAAAATACCTAAGATAAAGCCTACCTATTAGAAAGGATGTCTGGAAAAGCTTCTCTGTAGAGAAAGGTTGCTAGATGTTTCGGAAAAACCTGAAGCAACAAGTACTGTCTGATCTTGATAGAGGAATCAAGCCACAATTGGAGTGGGATGGGTTGGGGACCACAGAGAAAGCTCTTTTCAGGGTGTAATTTTTTTTACTTCATTTGGGGTAGCCACTATTAACAATGTTGAAATAGGCACAAATTGAATGCATTAACTATGTTTGCTTCCTGGAATATGGGCAGCAAAGAAACAACCATGAGATGTCTTTTTATTTCATGTTATGTTCACACGTCCTTTGTTTATAAAATCAAGAGGGCTTTGCAGAGAGTAACAGAGAAAAGAATAAGCATCACATTGACTATATCAAAAAGCCCTGGAGAATACAGCACTCTTCTCTCCCCCCCCCCCCCCCCCCAGGAATAGAGTTTCCCCCTTTCTGCCCCCCCCCCCCCGGCAATCTCTCTGGTCATGTTGGAAGATGGCAAAAGATGAAAAGCAATAGAGACAGAAGCCATAAATTAGCCAGGGTAGAGAAGGAGGGTAACTTCCATAAACTGCTGACAAGATTAATATGCAGTTGATGGGAAGCACTTTCACACCAGGGTGCCAACAAATAAACACAATTCAAAAATATCATCCCTGCCGTAGAGGAGGATTTTCTGAGACACAGAAGTGCTGGCCTATTTACACCATGAAGCACTTACTCATATCCTGAATTCCTGAAATGGAACCTGACAGTGGGCAACAGAGGAAGTCGTTTACCATGGAAATGGAAGTGGGCAACAGAGGAAGGTATGGGTCATATTGCAAGGCTGGCATTTTCAACAGACAAACCAATGAACGGACTGTAATGCTGTGAAGACTTGTGCCTAAACATGGAAACATAGGGATCAAAAGTGTACAAAAAGGGTCCTGAAAGATGTCATCCACTGAGAATCCAAAGCTAGCTGTGCTGTCATTAAACAAACTACACAAACACTTCCTTTTTGCCTTGTGCTTGGTTGTGATTGTTCCAAATAGAGCTTGGACAGAACTACGCACAGGTAATGTATTCAGCTGTAACTACTTACAGATTAAAATAGTTGCCTGTAACTACTTTTGAGGTAATGAGTAATGGAATGGGTAGCAACATTGTTACTTTAAAGGTAGTCCCAAAGTTACTTTTCAGGAGTAATTAATGAAATGTTCTCATACTTTCAAAAAGTATAATTTTCCTCATACAGTTGTACCTCGCTTAAGGAGCATAATGTGTTCCACAGGATTGCTCTTTAAGCGAAACACCATTGTAAATGACCAATTGTGGGGGGATTGAGAACCCCGATTTATTTGTTAAGTGAGTTTTTGGTTGGTTTTATTTGTTAAACGAAGCGAACATTCAAAGAAAATTCTGCTCTTTAAGTGAGTTACTCTTTAAGCGAGGCACTCTTTATGCGAGGTTTGACTGTACTTTTAAAAGACATTTACAGGCAATTATCAAGGCATTCTGACAGGGGCTTGTGATGTTTTGTGCATTCTATTGTTAATCCTAAATGGCAAGGGAAGTATTTTTTTTGTTTTTAATCCTAAATGGCAAGGGAACTATTTTTTTTTTTTTTTGCATTCTGTCCAGAGTTACTAGATGCAATCCTGAATTAGCATTGGCCACTAGAGATAAACAGAGGACTTTGCTCCACTGTTCTGGCTGCTAGTAACAGAATGCAAGGCATTAACAGCATGTGATACAATCACAGTTGTGATCAGATTGATTAAAGAAGCAATGTGTAGCACAGAGGTGGCCAAACTTTTCGCATCACAGGCCTGACCATGCCCCCTGGACAGCTGAGCTGGCCAGACCATGCCCCCTGGAAGTGGAAGCATTTACTGCTGTCATAAATGCAGCCACTTCTGCATTTATGACAGTTATGGGCACATTTATATATGTGCGGGCACGTTTTATAGCTGACGTAAATGCATCTGCTTCCACTTTTGGGTGTGGCGCAGGCAGCATGGGCCACATGAAATAGTGTTGTAGGCCAGGTCCGGCCCATGTCGATTGGGAACCCCTGGTGTAACACAATGAGTTATTTTTCAAAAAATATGTTCTAAGCTCTGGATGCAGGGAGATTTAAAACACAACAAGAGAGAAAGGAACAAAAAGTTCCATCTGATTAATAGAATAAATTGAATAGATATCCTTCTCCAGAATGTTGGTAATACTTAAATTGACTTTTCCCTCAACCACACAGTCTTTTCACTCAGAATATTTCTGGAGAAATTATTGAACATTTCCCAAAGGCAATGTTGGGCAACACAGAAAACAAAGGTAGCCATGTTGCCAAAAAGAAAATGTCAAAATCCATATTAGGATTAAGGTCATATTGTACCTTGTTTTAGGCCCAACTGAAACAGAACACAGTACAGTGGAAACATCTTGTTTCCAAACCACTTCATTAGGAAGGAGGACAAAGAAGAGAAAAAGCAGCTGAGGGCAACAGCATCTGACTACAGTTTGATGAAGGAAAGTAAAGGAGGGGACATTAAACTCTACCAGGAAGAGAGAGATTTTGGTAGGAGGGACTCTCCCAAAAGCCAATGGAAAAAAACAGTAGCCCTTGCCCCTTTCTCTCAGGCCAATATTCCCTCCTCTTTTTAGAATGCCTGGTAGGTCCAAAACAAAGTATGATGATCAAACTCTGCACTGAGATCTGAGTTCACTAATAGAAAAGGGCTAATGCAGGAACCTTAAATGTATCTATGTAGGTACACTGGCTGGTCTCTAGCTGTGGAACCAGCTGTACAGGGGGCCGAGGGGGGGGGAAGAGATCATATTTGAGGATGTAAGGTCAGTTTTCTTAGTATTGAAAGGTCCTCCAGTCTCCCAGGGATTTTAAGCACAAGCTCCCTGATTTCCTCTTCCACTGGTAGTTTGTTTGTTTATTTATTTATTTATTACACCCCACCCTCATCTGAGGACTCAAGGCAGCTTACAGTATAAAAGAGTTAAAACACAGCACTTACAATTCAAGATTTAAAATCAAGGATTAAAAGACTAAAAAGTTAAAAATTAAGTTAAAAACCACAACGGGGAGAGAGAGGTTGGGTTATTCACAGGAGCCAGCCAACCGAACTCACTGCCTGGCCCGCACCCCACACATGCCCCACCAGCCAGGTCTTCACCCCCTTTCTGAATGGCAGCAGCTCTGTCTGGAGACGCAATTCACTTGGCAGGAGGTTCCAAAGGGCCGGAACAGACACAGAGAAGGCCCTCCTTCTCGTGCTAGAGAGATGAGCCTCTCTAGCTGATGGTACGACCAGAGAGCCTCTCCAGTCCGCTCTGGTGGGACGGACAGATGTTCTTGGGGTGATGCGGTCTCTTAAGTATCTTGGCCCACTACCCATGTATGGCTTTAAAGGTGATAACCAGCTCCTTGAATTGCACTCGGAGGCATACTGGGAGCCAGTGCAGCTCTCGGAAAAGTGGTGAGGCATGAGCAAAACGCTCGCACCCCATCACAACCTGAGCCGCCGCATTCTGGACCAGCTGGAGCCTCTGAATGGTCATCAAAGGCAGCCCCATGTAGAGCACATTACAATAATGTGTTAAACCGCCCTGGGTCTCCTTCAGCGAGGAGGGCGGTATAGAAATTTAAATAAATAAATAAATAAATAATCGAGCGCATTACAATATTTCCTTACAAATACTCCTGTGTAGAAATTAAGGACAGCAGAATGCCACTAACCCATCTTGGTTCAAAGTAAGTGGGACTAGGTCTGAGATTACAAGGCCCACAGCCCCTGATGGAAAGATTATATTCTCCAAGGGCATATATGCCTACACAGTACTCCCATATTGGTAGCCTTCTCTTTAACAGGACAATAGCCTTGTCCTGGACAATGAAAACCCAGTGAAAAGTAATGGTCAAATTGCACATTAAGTCAAATTTATATCCCTTTCTCTTATAATTTTATCTTTTCAAGCATACAAATCTCTCTGTGCTATGTGCCTCAGCAGCAGACATGGAAAATAAGCACCATAAACTGTCTCCCAAATGAGTGATCACCCCAAAAAGGCAAACAAATTTGCCAAAGGCAGCTTGAAACAAGCCTGTGTTGAAATAAACCCTCTTTTCCTTTTAACCAACAGAGTCAACACATACTTTTATCTTATCTAGAGGCAGAAACAGCATCTCATTCCTGATTAGCCAGGAAAAGTGCAAAGCTGTTAATTATGAAAGGAGAAAAAAACAGAACAACAAAAAAGAGGGGGTAATAACGGGCTGAAACTATAGGAAGTCAGATATATGCTGAATATTAGGAAGAACTTCTTAACAGTCAGAGCTGTATGACAGTGGAACCAACCGCCTTGAGAGATGGTAAGTGCTCCAACACTGGAAACGAGAGAGACTTGGATAACCATCTGTAATATCTACTTTGTTCTGGATTCCTGCATTGAACAGAAGCTTGGACTCTTCCAACTCAGTTATTCTATGATGCTATGAAAAGTCTATTTTTATACAAAACAACTCAAGATCTGAATTTAGTTTCAGAGAAGTTCAGGAGGGTTCATTCCAGTGGTAGGCAGGGCCAAAGACAAAAAGGGCGGGGTCAAAAATATCAGATAAATAAGACTGAAATTCTTTCTGTCATGGAGTATATCATGCAGTATATCATGCAAAATGGTATCAAATTTAAAGGTGGACAACAGAATGTACAGGATCCATTTTATGTGGATGTGATCTAGAGACCACTCATGACTTCAGTCATCTTTTTTGTCTCATAGAAACTTTATCTGGCGTGAAGGAATAACTGTCCATACATTTGAGGACTGTACCTGCTAAACCTTACAGAGAGAGGGCACTCATCCATTGAGGAAAGCCTGAAGTATCAACCGAGACCTCAGTGGGCATACTATATATCATATTTATAATTCATGTTTATGTTACTAAGCATGTTAGAATTGGTATGGTATGATGATGTAGTTTGTTGATTTATTAAATCTTATTAAATTCGACTCTGCTAGTGGGTATACATTTTGGTTAATTAGGGCCTGAGATTCTGGCACCTTAAGGAAGTAAATTTATGTGTTTTATTATAGACAGTGATATGTATTTTTTGGTCTAACACAGAATAGAAACATAGGTTAAAGATTAATTTCCTTCTCTCCCCCCCCCCCCCAAGACAATACATTAAATGGATTTTCTCTTCCCCATCCCGCTCCCAAGAGATGAGCAGAATAAAAAAACAGGGAGCTAAGAGATTCTAGAAGGTCTGGGTCTAGCCAAAATTCAACATTGGAAGGATGCTCCTATCTGCCTTTAGGGTGGTAGAAAAGGGCAACACACTGTTTACCTCTCATATTTGCAAATAGAATCCTAGTCAAGCAGCCTCAACTTTATGCCTCTAAGCCAAAAACTCATAGCATACAATATGCAGAACCATTAGGAGTCAGTGAATGACCCCTGTGAATAATGAGGAAGTTCCTGTAGTTTTATAAAACAGTGTGTGGGAAGCAATGCACTCTGTTATGAAACAGAAGTTAGGGGTTTTGCCACAGCATGAATCTTGAACAAAACTGAATTGGTTCTTAAATGTTGGAGAAGCAACCAGAAGTACAGTGTGACCTTGTAATGCAATGGTCTTGAAAGGGAGACTACTGCAAAAATGGTAATTAGGATCTGTTTCTGAGGATGAGGGAGGGAGAAAGATGGGTCTACTACTTTGTCACTGGTTCTATTCTGCCCATGGCTCTGCTAATGCTGCCTTGAGGGACAAAATGTGACTTGAATAATTGTTGCTTCCCATTTCCTTCCCTCAGTTGTTCAAGTGCTAAAAGCAACTGTGGTGTAATTGATTAAGTGTTGGATGAGGACTCAGGAGATCTGTTCAAATCTCCACTTGCCCATGGAAACTTACTTTGGGGTACAAATAAATAAATATGTTCCCCTGGACCTTCGCATGACCCACCAGCAAAGTCTGCCATTTTCTAAACAAAGACTGAATCAATCCATATTATATCTTGTGCACTCCCTACTAAAGGGCATCTGTTTGGTCAATTTGGATACAATAAGTTAGAGCAATATCAGTGACAGGATCCCATCTTAACCTGGAGCTGAGTATACAAGAGAATTAGAATGTGACAAGAAAGTGCAGTTGTAAGACTAAGGTAGAGAAAAATCCATCCCACACAGGAAGCAGGGTCATAGAATCATAGATTAGTAAAACTGGAAAGGTTATGGGTCACTGAATCAAACTCTCTTCCACCACAAGAAATTTAATGCTGAAGCATCCTGCTAGACCACCAAACCATGTTTCAATATCTCCAACAAAGGAGACTCTACCCGCCGCCTGCTTAGGTAGCCTATTCCATTGCGAAGCAGCTTTTACTGTCAGGAAGTTCTTCCTAATATTTAGTCAAATATTTTTATTATAACTTGAATCCATCGATTTGCATCCAACCAACAGACCAAAATAATCTGTTAAGCAAAATCGTATGATCACTTGTAGGTAGCACATCATCAAATAGGATTTCACCGAGTCCAAAGAAGCATATTTTTTCAGCCTTTGTGGACTTTACATACTATGAGAGAGATTACTGCAGTCTGTATTATGCCATTAGGAAACATATATGGTAGGAGAGGGATTGCGGGGTGGGGTGGGGTGGGGGATTCAGTGAGGAAGAGAGTTATGTGAAGAAGTTGGATTCCCAACCTTTTGTAGCTTTGGGATGGGGCTGTGGATGAGGCCTGCATGCTGGAGAGTCCCCTCCATTAGTTTGCAGTAACAGCAGCAAACAACGAAACTTAACATCACTCCATAGAAGATTTGTCACTGTTTTTTTCTAGTTGGACTCCTAAGCTTTTACAAACTCCTAAACCCATACAGATATAGATAGCATGGGGTGCCATTTTGTATCCTTCCATCCATACCTCCCACTCTTTCTGTTTTATTCAAATAAATTTGGCCGGTCCCTCCACTCAATGAGCATTTGAGGCAATGTTTGTTCAAGTAGAGTGAAAAAAGTACAAACTACAAAAAGCTGAGTTTACTTGTACAATAAATCCAGTTATTAAATACAGAGAAGCAATTTAGTTTTGAAAAGGCTTTTCTGCATGACTTGTTCTGTGTCCATATACTGGCATCTAATTGTTATATGTTTAATTGGGGGCATTTCTCAACAGAAATTTCAAGAGTAATATCTTGTGGGTTGTCTTTCCTTACTTGCAAAGAAAGTCCACATGATGGAACAGCTAGTGTCTCTTACATGACCTTCGGGGTCAAGGACATTGCATTGATCTTGAGCTGACAGTAATAGTTGTGTTGACAGATCTATTTCACCAGCTGTACTGTAAGCTATGTGGGACTAGGCTCAGAATTAACTCTTCCTTTGCTAGCTGATGATTACCATACCACAAGGCAGGCAATGATCTAGTCTTTTCACTTGAGCAAATAGCACATACCTCTGGAGTGTAAGTAAAGCTCCAAGGATATCTTGAAAAGTATTAACGCCTATTCCTGCCTAACTGATATGGCATTGGGATAAGTGCCTGAATAAGGACAGTGACTATGTGGGAAAGTAGCTTCATACAATTTGCATAATTAGTATTGGCATATGTAGCAACAATGTGTTCCTCTTTGTACTTTGGAAAATATTGTTAATATTTGGATGATACTCATGCTATATTTTAATGTGGTTTTGATTATGTCTGTTTCATTCTATTGGATGTATTATGGTTTTAATTCTGTATGTGAAGTAACTAGAGCAGCTTTTGCAAGATGGGTAGTGTACAAATATAAAGCAAGCAAGCAAGCAAACAAACAAACAAACAGATAAAACGGCACAAAGACTTTTCAATAAACCCTTTAGATGAAGATAACAGTTTTATCTTTTGCTGCATATTTTCTATTCAATAGATCCGCTGTGATGAGTTTTACTTCTCAGAAACCTAAAAATTCTGTATTTTTAATAAAGTTTGATATATTTTGCCAATCTCCTTTCATTCTTACAACACAGCAACATCTCATTAATTTGATTTTATAGCAATAGCAATTATACTTATGTACAACCCCATAGGTCTTAGTACACTCTCTTGTCGGTTCACAATGTAATTAGCATTTTGCCCAAAACATGCTGGGTACTCATTTTACTGACCTCAGAAGGATGGAAGGCAGAATCAACCATGAGCCTTGGTCAGAATTGAACTTACAATGTCAGCAGTTGTAGCTCCAATGCAGCGGTTTAACCGCTGTGCTTTGTTGTTATTGCTCAGTCACACAGTCGATTCCGACCCTTTGTGACCCCATGGACTATTGTCTTTCAGGCACCTCTATCCTCCACCATCCTTCTCAACCTGCCCAGCTTTGTGCCCATTGTATCTACAATTCCATCCAGCCATCTCATTTTGCCCCCCTTCTTTTTTTGCCCTCCACCTTTCCCGGCATCAAGGCTTTCTCAAGTGAATCTTCTCTTCTCATTTGATGTCCAAAGTACTTCAGCTTCATTTTTACTATTTGACCTTTTAAGGAACAGTCAGGTTTGATTTCTTCTAAGATTGACCTATTTGTTCTCTTTGCTGTCCACTCTCAAAACTCTCCTCCAACACCACCTCTCAAAGGCACCTATTCTTCTGCTCTCAGCTTTCCTAATGGTCCAGCTCTCACAACCGTACATTATGCTACCAGGGCTCTAATCCTCTGTTAGTGCCTACACTTGAATTCTTCTTTGGAAAATTGGCCAGTTCATTCCATTGGCAATCCATTCTACAGTCCAATACTCTCAGATGGTAAAATAAAAGGGTTCTCCCACTTCAGTTCTCAATATAGGACTATGTTGCAGAGGAAAAGTGAGAGGGAAAGGTGCACACAAAACTTTGAGAGGAAGAGAAGCAAGCATAGTCTTCCCCCTGGGTAGACATTCTGCAAGACCTAATCTGGCAAAGAGTTATCTCAAGAGTAATTTACAGCAGTAGGAAGCAGTTTATGAGCTGTGGAAGAACAAGGCCTGTTGAACAGATATAAAGCTCTCTTGACACAGGACAAGTCCTTCAATTCAGAGGAGATGATAAATTCACTTTCTAGTTATTTGTGTTAAGTTATTTGTAACAGCTGCACAGCAAAGCGGGGCAGGTTTTAGAAAATTTTATGTTTGAATGCAAGTCTCCCAGTTCACCCCTTTTTAGCTCAGCTTATAAACGCACTTGGACTAGATATTTGAGAGAAAGAAAAATATAATTTACTCATAAAATTAGGTCAGAAGATACATGTGCTCTGGAGTCTTGGTAAAGTTGGGTTAGAAAGAAGTAAAGTAAAAAAAAAAAAATCTTTCTTCCAGCCATGTGGTCTGGAAGAACAAGGAGCTCTAAAGATTTATTTCCTCTTCCAAGGCAGAAAAGTAAGAGAGAGAAGGCCAGAGCAAAACAAAGGCCTTAATACATGCAAATAAGGTTAGGTGATCTCTTGGGCAGGGAAGCACCTTTCTAATTGTAATTACTGTACAGGCAAAAAAAAAATGCAAAACAACTTTCTTTAGGTCAGGCTAGTCTTTCCTGTCTCTTTGGTTACTGCATGCTAGGATTCATGGTTGAGCTAGAAGGAAGAACTTAAAATAATGACTGGAGAAGCAAAGAATTCACTTGTCCACCTCTTGTATATTGGAAAAGACACATCAGCCAAAGAAAAGCAATTTATCTCTATGTTTACCCACCTACCTTACCCTTTATTCAAGAAGGTGCAAGATATCTAAAGTCTGGCTGGGCTGCGGGGCTGTGGCTATATGTGTTTGCTGGTGTTGCTCTGGTTGATAATATAGCCTGGGAATGGGAACTTGTATTTTTGAGCAGTTCTTCTACCTGTCACCCCTTTTCTGGGTGAAGGATTAGGACAGGTCTATTTTGAGTCTTGGGCTAGCCTCCCCACATATCATGGGGGGATCTTCTTGCTCAAAATAAAAAGTTCATCCTTACTCCTGGGTGGTAAGAGGTCTGGTAGTGACTGTTGTTTGTTGTTCAGTCGCACAGTCGATTCCAACCCTTTGAGACCCTATGGACCATTGCCCGCCAGGCACCTCTCTCTTCCACCATCCTCCTCAGCCTGCCCAGCTTTGTGCCCATTGCATCTACAATACCATCTAGCCATCTCATTTTTGGCCGCCCCCTTCTTCTTTTGCCTCCCACCTTTCCTAGGATCAAGGCTTTCTCAAGTGAATCCTCTCTTCTCATTTGATGTCCAAAGTACTTTAGCTTCATATTTACTATTTGACCTTCTAAGGAGCAGTCAGGGTTGATTTCTTCTAGAATTGACCTATTTGTTCTCCTCGCTATCCAGGGGACTCTCAAAACTCTCCTCCAACACCACATTTCAAAGACATCTATTCTTCTATGCTCAGCTTTCCTTATGGTCCAGTTCTCACAACCATACATTACAAAAGCTTTACAATTTAATACTGGGAGAAAACAATCACATTCTAGAGAACCATATGAAAGTTTTCCCCAGGATATGTTGTTTTTAATTAATTATTTCTTCTATATGTAAAAATATACAGTAAAACCTCACATAAAGAGCGCCTCGCTTAGAGCCTAACTCGCTTAAAGAGCAGAATTTTCTCTGAATGGTCACTTCACTTAACAATAAAAACCAACCAAAAACTCGCTTAACAAATACATCGAGGTTTGCAATTCCCCCGCACCAGAAGTCACAATTGGTCATTTATAATGGTGTTTCACTTAAAGAGCAAACTCCCTTAAAGAGCAATCCTATGGAACACATTATGCTCTTTAAGCGAGGTACCACTGTACAAAGTAGACCAATAGTGGTGTGTAGAAAAGCAAAAATAATTCTAGAACTGATTGCCAATTTTTGTTGTTGCTGCTGTTGTTCAGTCGCACAGTCAAGTCTAACCCTTCATGACTCCATGGACCATCGTACGCCAGGCAACCCATCCTCCACTTCCTCATCAACCCACCCAGTTCTGTGCCCATTGCATCAACAATACCATCTAGCAAACTCATTCTCTGCTGTCCCCTTAAATTGCCAATTTAAATGGCCAATTTAAGAATATTAATTAGTTATCTGTAATTTAGCCATTAAATTAACACTGGAGCCCTAATTACTTTAGCAAGGAAATTCAGTGATCAACGTATTTGTAAAATAGACATTATTTTATTATTTTCACAGTGAATATCCATTACTTATATATTTGGTGAAAACAAGATAGCTGGTTTCCCTCCTGGAAATGGCAAGTAACAAATTGTTCTCATTAGCACCAAGTAGTAGTGTCCTACTATCTGTGAAGAATTAAGTCAACAGATTTTCAATAATCACCTTTATGGTGTCACCCTAAAAGCCTGTTTCTTCCTTGGCCTTTCCCCTTTTGCTTTCCCAATAAACCTGAGCCTTGATTATCACTCCAGAAGGTAACTTGAGCTTCAGATGGCTATAAAAGGTTGCTAGCAAGTAAACTGTGTCTCACTCCAGTCTCACATGGACAGTTGCGCCCTGTATCAGCTAACCATTGCATTCTAGCTCTCCAGCCCTGTAGCCTAGTTTAGTGCAGCAGTTCTAGTAAAAGTTCTGAGGTACAGTTTCTGTGTCAATCTGAGCTCTAGTCTGTAGCCGTCGGAGATGATACGTTCTGTCCAGAAGAGACAATCTAATAACAGTAATATGAGAAGAATACCGGTTGGGGTGTGGATAGTAGCAGCTCGTTCACATTTTGAGTTCCCATGTTATGCAAGCCTGTCAAGAGCAGCCCTACACCTGTTAGAGTTACCCTACTGGTACCCTACAGCGAACAAAGTCTGAGAATCCACACACACAATTCCTGGCTCTGATTTGAAACATCACCTCTTCATTCCCTTCCAGACATCTGTCATAACCAGAGTTGTAAGTGGCATTTTGGCACCTGGGACAATTGACACTGCCTCCCACCCATTCAGACCCGAGGCCTGGTTGCAAGCCCACCACCACCACCACCACCACCAAAGAAGGAGATTTTGCTGATCCCTAAAAACAAAGAGCTGGGAGTTGTAGCCATTTATTTTCCTAACCAGGAGACTCACCTGTGGATTTCAGCACCTTTTACATTTTGTAGTCCTAGGACAATATTCTAGTTCCCTCCCCTAGTTATAGTCCCAGCTATAATTGCTGCATGGTCCCCAAAGATCTACTGGGCAAATTTATTATTTATCCATTTATTAGTTCGATTTATATCCCTCCTTCCCTCCAACAAGCTTTAGGCAGTGTCTGTAGCTCTTTTCTTTCCCACTTTATTCCAAAAAACAATCTTATAGGTAGAGAGAGAAAGAAACTGATGCAGAATCAAGGAGTGAATGTAAAGGCTGAAAGGTAGGGTTGCCATATGCCTAGCCTTGTTTTCATACCATGCAAAATTGTTTATTACTGTATGACAATAATCCTACTACAGTAGTTATGCTTCTGAGTGTAACACAAATTATTTTACTTTGGGCAGCAAATTGTTGAGCCAAGTTACAAAGTTACCATCTCTTGTGCAACTTTGCACGGAACAAATGTCTACACCAGTGTTTCCCAACCTTTGGTTTTTGAACTTCAATTCCCAGAAGCCTAAGTCAATTCCCCAAAGCACTGATCAGCCAATGTCTTGTCTTAGGCTTCTTGGAACTGAAGTCCCTCTGTGGGACGTGGGCCCCATGTTGGGAACCACTGGTCTATACTGTTGTTGTTGTTCAGTCGCACAGTCGATTCCGACCCTTTGCAACCCCATGGACCACTGTCCACCAGGCACTTCTGTCCTCCACCATCCTCCTCAACTCATTCAGTTCTGTACCCATTGTCTCTACAATACCATCTAGCCATCTCATTTTTGGCCGCCCCCTTTTTCTTTTGCCCTCCACCTTTCCCAGCATCAAGGCTTTCTCAAGTGAATCCTCTCTTCTCATTTGATGTCCAAAGTACTTTAGCTTCATCTTTACTATTTGACCTTCCAAGGAGCAGTCAGGGTTGATTTCTTCTAAGATTGACCTATTTGTTCTCCTTGCTGTCCAGGGGACTCTCAAAACTCTCCTCCAGCACCACATCTCAAAGGCATCTATTCTTCTGTACTCAGCTTTCCTAATGGTCCAGCTCTCACAACCATACATTGCCACCGGGAATACCATTGCTTTGACTAGATGAATTTTTGTTTGTACTACCAAAAGTTGTATAGTTTGAACTACTCAATCCTGAAATGACAATAGAATTTTTAACATTAAATGTTGCATTACTCCTACTCATAAGTTTGATTCATGACATCATTTATATTGTAGGCGCTGATATCAAAGGTGCTGTATATGGCCAGGTTTGGAATAGAGAAAGCCAAGTTCAAAATCCAGCTCAATGGTAAAGCTTAGTAGGCATCCTAAATGGAATCTACCAGACTTACTGGGGCTGTAGTGGAGATCAATGGGAAGAGAGAGCCCATTCTGTTCTGACTCTGCATGTTGCTCATACACAGAAATGAAGTGAAATATGTCATGCACACATAAGTGCCTCTTGGATCCTAAATAAAAGCCAGAATGGAACTGGCCAGAATAGGCACCTCTTAGTAAAAATTGATTCCAAATGTACATAACTGTTTAACACAGGTAATGGGATCCAAATCATGGAATCTTATGTTATTTTAAAGACTAGCAAATTTTATTTGTTTAACAGTTTGGCAGACAGCAGATCGCTGTCAGATGCGTGAACTGTGGTCTTACTTTTTACTTACATGTTTGGATAAGAAAGTGTGGTCCAACAGGAGAGCGGGAACAAAGATGGAAAATTACCAACATTGCTTGTTGCCTTGATTTTTATTCATGGAAGCCAAAGAAGATTAGTATTATCAGAGTTGAGAAAAGTTGCTTTTTGGACTATGACTGCCAGGATTTCCCAACCAGCATGGGAGCTGTAAATCGAAGAGAATAATTTAATAGGCGGGAAACTGATGAAGAAAAAACAAAACAAAAGAAAATATTGATAAGTAAAATTTATAGAAAGTTAGAGGCAGAAAATCAGTAACAGGCTTAGAATAATTTGGGGAAAACAGATTTAGGTAAAGAAATAAGTAACAAAGAGTGGGAAAGACTGTGGAAGAAAAGAATTTTAAAGATCATGTCCATAAGGATGGAAGGGAATTGTTATAAAACCAGTTTCAGATGGCATTTAAAAGCAGTAAAATGGAATTGTTATAATACCAAATATTCAGTAACTGGTTCGAGGGGTAAACAAGAGATTGGTACCTTTTCCCAATTAAGGGGGTATGTGGTGAGATTCAGAAATTTTGGGAGCTAGATGTGGGTCCAAAAAAATTTAAACTTCTGTCTAACTTTGGAAATGATTGATTGAGATGGCAAAAAAAGAAAAAAAGACTTAATCACAATTCTGGTAGCAGTAACAAGGATAATAACAGTATTGCAAAATATTAGAAAGCTAAATATGATTTTATATATTAAACTTAAAGTTAAATAGTCAGCTTAATGATTGGTATAAAGAAGATTGGGATTTAGCTATAAATAATAAGTTAACATGTGAAATTAAGGTTTAAAAGGACTGCTAAAACTTAACAATTTTAATGATACATTATGTAGGGAGACTTCATAGAATTTGTCCAAATGAGAAGGAAAGCTTAGGCTCCAATGCAAGAAACATTATATTTTGGGAGAGAAATTGAGTATAGCAACAACAACAACAAAAAGGGGGGGGGGGAATAAAAGGATGGATATTCTAAATGTTCCTGACAGTGGTGGGGTGCAGAATGTTATGTTATTTTTTTTTCTTTTATCTGATTGGCAATTTAGGAGAATCCTTGATGGGTCTCAAAATGGGGGGAGTTGAGGCTGATTGGCTCGTCATCACAACAACCTGCTTCCAAAACACCCCAAAGAGTGTGCCATATGTCTGTGTACAACCTCTGTCTGTTCCCAGAAGCAGTAATGCTTTTGATTATGAAGCCATCCTGCTTAGTTCTGGCCTTGGGGCAGAATAGTTACAAACTGTCTCACATAGTGAATATCTCCTACCATACCATCGGGCAGTGGGAAGCAATCCCCAAAATACTGGATTCCGAAGTAAACTGCCTCATGCCTTTTATTTGCAACTTCTTGTTCTCTAAGAAAAAAGAAGAGGGTGAAGGGAGAGAGACTATCATCTCTCTTCATGATGAAAGTTCTGTGGGCAAGAATCTGCCCACTCACACACCTCCAAGAAATCCTATGGGAAACCATTACTAGTCACCTGCTCCCATCCTCATGTGTGGAGCATGATCCAAGCAGCGTTCAAGATGGGTTGCCATCTGGTTCTCTGTCTTAAACTTGATTGTGTTGAGCATGGTACCAGGTGACTAGTTCAACAAGGAGGACTAAGTAATGGCCAAGGGCCTGAAGTGGCAGGGCCTGAACTGCTCCAATGCTGTAGATTTTTCTTTTTTGTGAATAGTCACACATCTCCAGTGTTCCTTCCTTCTCCTCTTCCTCCAGTTCTACGATGCTTCTGATGGTCTCACTATGAATAGAAAATCTGCTTGCTGCTGTAAGTCTTACTAAAACTGTCTCCACCTCAGTTTACTTGAGGCATCATTTTACCAGTTTTGATATCTGAAGAAGGAAGCTACTTTTAACCCACCAAGGCCATCTGGGCATAGCTTTTCTATTTCAAACAGCCATGTCACTTGATTTTCACTCTGCCCGATGCCTAATATAGATCAGCACAGGTCATGACAGCTTAAATGCCGTAAACTTTTTCCAACATTCAGACCACCTCCTTGTACAGGGTGACAGGTTTAGCTCCCAGCAAGGATCATCTGCCCCTGCTGTGACTTGTCTCCCTGTCGTTCAGGGATGTATGGTGGGGATCTAATTACCGACCAATCAAAAAGCGTAATGATCGAAAGCAGGAATGCACAGCAACTTAATTAAGGATGAAATGAAATAATTAGGAAGCATCTGAAGATTCTCTCAGCAAGCACACAACAAGCTCCAGCAAAGTATCAGTTTCTCTTCCTCCCCTGTTACAATTATTTACACACTTAGATTGCCTGTCTTCATCTGAAGGGAATAATAAAGAAAGCTGGCAGTGCTGAGGCTGCTGATCATTTCAAAGCCACCTAATTTCTTTGTGGCATCTGCTAACTCAATGTAATGTGGATAGCTGTGGCCTTCTAGAAATACAAACAAGATTTCCAAATCCAGAGAAGTGCTTCCCTTTCTCCTGTCTTGTTTTAAAATGTCCCCATTTCATGCAATGTAATAGGAGGACATCACCCCCACCCCCAAGCAATGGTTTTCAAACAGTGTTTTTCAAAGTATAGCTGTTCAGTAAGAACATATGTTGAAAACTTGAACACTTAAGAAGGTCTTGATGCTAGGAAAGCTTGATGGCAAAAGGAGAAGGGGCGGCAGAGGATGAGGTGGCTGGATGGCATCGTTGATGCGGTGGGCATAGTCCTGGGCAGGCTGTGGAGGATGGCAGATGACATAGGACCCTGGCATGTGGTGGTCCATGGGGTCGCAAAGGGTCTGACTCAACTGTGCGACTGAACAACAACAATTCAAATGGCCACACTTTGATCAGCCAGAGTTTCTCTGGCACAAGTTGCAGCAGAGCACTGCAGTGAGGTTTTGGCACAGTTGGCTTCCCTTCCAAGGTTCTGCAGCAGGAGGACCAAAATCTCTAGGTGAAAAGGCAGAAGTAGGAGAACAAGCTATTTTCTACAGGACCCAGCTCTACCCTTGCCCTGTCTATTCTCATATTTTAATTGTCCAATGGACTTCCAGCCTTTCTCTATCTTGGTTACACTAGAGGCTCCACTTTGTTCAAGCTTCACCTGATAGGCCACTGGATTTGAAATTCTTTGTGGAGTCTTGGCAGTCCAAAGCCCGTCACTGGTTAGACGCCCACCCTACAAACTCTCCCAATTGAACATTAAAGGTGCACAAGAGTATTGTTTGGCCAGCTGAAAAGCATCCCATGAGCTATTATGGATGGGAAGAAACAGTCCAAACAAGAAGCTATAACTTTTCATCAGGTTTCTGAATTAGGACCATATTGGGTAGTGTGTTTGCAGACAATTTCAGTTTGCTCTGTGCCAATTTTGGAGAAGGTTATACATATAACTTTAAAGTTCTAATTTCTGTGTTGTTTTTTTAAACTTCCCACTCACCCCTCATAATCTGATTTTGCTATACAGTATATTTTTCACAGCCCATAATGCAATCAATAGTGGACTGTTGTTTTTTTTTTTTGCTTTTATAATCCTGAAGTTGATCTGTTGCATCATTTAATCAGTGTTCCCCAACCTTGGGTTTTTGGACTTCAGTTCCCAGAGGCCTGAGTCAGTACACTGGCTGATCAGTGCTTTGGGGAATTGACTTAGGTTTCTGGAAACTGAAGTCCAAACACCAAAGGTTGGGGAACACTGATGATGAAGTATCTTACAGATACTACTTTTACATCGGAACATTTGCATAAACTTTGGCTGCATGTGGCTTGCCAGTACTTGAGTAAATGAATGAGTTTCTTTAAGGTGAATAGGGCGTACTTCTGAACAAGGTGGTAGATTAGTATTTCAGCCTTACCATAGGAGTAAATATATTTGAAGAAATAAACACACAGAGAGAGAAGCTGCACTGGGTGAGGGTGGAGGAGTGATAGAAAGTTATCAGAGAGAGCAAAAAGAGAAGTCAGAGAGCAAAAGACAGAGGATAGGACTCTAACCCACTCCACAAAGGAGCCACATACAGAAAGAGAGAGAGAGTTAGGAAAAGCCACAGACAGAGAAAAACGGAGAATAGAACCACAGATAGAGAAGAGAGTGTGAGATGGCTGAGGGACACACACAGAGAGAGCTTTTCTGGAATGTTTTGCAGCCAAAGGAATCTGAAGAATCTCTCATCTCCATTTCTTTCTTGTCTTCTCAGGTATGTAGATAGAGTAAGCCATTGTTAGTATACTTTAAAGTCATTCTACCATTCCCTTCTTAAGATGGTGTAATGAAATCTTTAAAAATTGAAATTTATGACCCAGCAACCTTGGTGATGCACAATCACTTACTGAGAGTGTTAACCTTGAAAATCTCTTAACCTAAGTAGCTTTCCAGAAGGTTGAGGTGACTTCACTTCCTTTTTTGAGATAGCCACACTTCTTGCTATGCAATTTTTCTTTTGTGATTCAACTACAGATACCATCACTTGGCAACAGCTTCTCTGCCTTCTTATACCGAACTGTTAAGTATTATTGCAGAAATGTTATGCAAATATTTCAACATAAGGTAAATCCTTTGTTTAAAGAATGAAATCCCTGCTTACATGTGCAAATTGACAAGTTATCATAGTATATGAGTGCCTGTCTCTTTTCTTTTCCTTCTTGTGTAGGTGTATGAAGAGTTGGTTTAATGCTCAGAGCTTAAGCTGTTGCAGGGTTTAATGTTGTTGGCAAATGAAATGGAGAGTAAAAACAGTTCTTGGCTCTGTCATAAATGTAATTAGGTGGCCAAAGACACCTATATCAGACTCAACTAAGCTATAGAAAGGCACCAAACATAACCTGTAGTTTATTTGTATTTATTTATACATGTCATAATAAAAATACATAGATCCAGCAAGTTAACCAATAAATTCTGTAAGAAATTCAGTCTGTAGTATGCTAAGAAACCCGCTAATTTCTTGAGGTCTTGGCCTATTTACACCATTTGGAATTTGTAGTCCAGTGCACCTAAAATTGCACTGATTCTGCTCTTAAAGTATTCTTTAAACTACTCTTGTGGGTGGCTAGACTCCCAGGCCCCTCCCTTCCGTGGCCAGGGAAAAGACCCCTGGTCCGTCGCCTGCTGTAAGGGAAGTGACTATAGCTGTTTTGTAACATTTTTTTGTAATTGTCTTATGACACACACTGATGACACACACTGCAGTTGTGGGAGTAAACGGCTGATAAAATCCATGCTGCCACCTCTGCCGGACCATCAACCTGTGTTCTTCGGGCAGGAGAAGGAATGGACTGCACCTGCAGGTGGTTGTTATTGCAATGTAATGTTTCTATGATGTGTATTGATTTATTGTATGATATTTATTGTATTTTATTGTTTTGCCGTACTGTATCCCATTGTATTTTTGTTGCATTATAATATTTGATATTTATGGGTTCTGTGAGCTGCCCTGAGTCAGTTTCTCCAAGGAGAGCGGCATACAAGTCTAATAAATGAAATGAAATGAAATGAATGAAATGAAAAGAGGATTCTGAAGAAACAATAACAGAATTTGCCACCAGGGTGAACCAGAGGCTTTTCTCCTCTATTTATACAGCAGTGCTGTGATTTTTTCATTAGGCAGGCATTAAGTAGGGTACAAAGACATTTTAAACAATTAATTTTTATTTTCTAAACTCTGCAATGAAAAATGAAGCATTAAAATAGCATTTGATGTTCTGAGTTCCAGGGAATATTCCAAGGAGTGTTTGAAGGAACGGGAATAGGTGCAAAGCTTTATTATTTCTTTAGCTATGTTCAGAATAACTGAATTGTAGAGATAGGCAAGTTTAACTCTTCCTTTCTTGGAGGCACATCTTAACATGTTGAAGGAATTTGACTACTGTGTCAAGTGAGGCTGAGAGAAATGACATCAGGAGGTCAGATTTTATGAGCCTGAAGGCCTAGCAGGTTCACCCAAGGTAGAATGGTCACAGCTGAGCCCCCAAACTAAGTTGAATCTACCTGATTCAAGGGTAATGGGTGCATCAATAGAAAAAAGATACATAGTTCCAATGATGATGGGGTAGCAATTACTGGACAGTACTGGTGAAGGAAGGTGACCCTCATGGAAGAGGCTATGGCTGCGACATTCAAGCTAACTTTTGTTAATACTACACAGAAGGTCACCAGGGTAAACCCCTGCTGACTTTTCCTTATCTTGAACCCCTATAATGAGCCAACCCAAATGAAATAAGTAACAGTGCTGGAAGATGAAAATTATAGGTTGGAAAACTCACAATCAGCTGTTGTGGAAGAGCAAAGGACAAGTTTGGTGAGTGGTGTTGCTAATGTTGCTACTTGACTAAAGTAAGAGGATGTCTAGTAGTTGATGTGCAAAAAGGTGAAAGGAAAAGCTGATGCTGCACATAGCATACAGTTGGAACATGGAATGGGAGACGTTCGACTCAAGGTAAACTGCAAACTATAAAGTAAGAAATGAAGTGTATAAACATTGCAGTGCTTGGTGTCAGTGATCATTAGCAACACCACTCTCCAAACTTGTCCTTTGCTCTTCCACAACAGCTGATTGTGAATTTTCCAAACTATATTTTTCATCTTCCAGCACTATTACTTGTTTCATTTGGGTTGGCTCATTATAGGGGTTCAAGATAAGGAAAAGTCACCAGGGGTTTACACTGGTGACCTTCTGTGCAGTATTAACAAAAGTTAGCTTGAATGCCACAGCCATAGCCTCCTCTATGAGGGTCACCTTCCTTCACCAGTGCTGCCCAGTAACTGCTACCCCATCATCATTGGAACTATGTATTTTTCCCCTATGGAACGGAATTGGTTATTATCAGTCAAAATACATATTGTTCTGCTATGGAGATATCAAACTCAGAAGAAATGGAGTGGCTCCAATACTGAGGCAAGATATAGCACAGGAGTTATAATGTGAGGTCTGACCAAATATTATCAATCAGACTCTCTCAAAAATATACAGTGTAAACTAAGCATCATTCAAATCTATGCTCCAACTACAGATGGTAAAAAAAGATGAAATGGAAAGCTTTTATGACCAGAAACAAGATATTCTTATAGTTCTGGACATTGCACTTTAAGAAAGATGCTAACAAACTGGAACAAGTTCAGAGGAGGGCAACAAAGGTGATCAGAGGATTGGAAATCAATCCCTATGAGGAGAGACTGAATAAGCTGGGCATGTTTAACCTTGAGAAAAGTAGGCAGAGGGGGATATGATAGCATTTTTCAAATTCTTGAAAGATACTTATAAAGAGAAGGGGCATTCTCCTCTGATGAATATAGAAAATGAAACACTACAGCATGTCCTGGAGGCTGCTTTCCAGTCTCTATTTCAGTGGCTTGTCTGATTAGGAGAAGTAGACTGCTCCCATACTTGCCCAAGTATACAGGTTAGTACCCCACCTGTCCTATCTGGTCCTATCCCCCCTCTATCCACCTGCCAAAGCTAGGCTGTGTCCTCTCCCCACTTTCTTAATCCCACCCAATTCTGATGTGGACTAGCCCCACTGTGAAACTCATCTTCCATATTTCATAAAATAAAATTTCATATTTCATAAAATGATTCTATGTCAATAAGCACAGTACAAGATACCCTGGGGAAGGTGGAAAACATATGGCTACCAAGTCTATTTGGCATGAAAGCATGTCATTCTGGGCCCCCAGAGAGTGAGCAAAGTTGGCCTGGTGTACCTCGGACACAAAGGGGAGGGTGTGTGTGTGTTCTGTCCTTTTGAGTAGGGTTGCAAGACTCTTGCTGTTGATTGGCTCTTGCTATTGATGGGGAACAGAGGCAGCCCTGTGTGAATGGAAGCCCTGCACTCCACAGAGATGGAGAAAAACAATTGATTCTAAACCCCTTGAGATGAAACCTGATACTTTAGGCAAGTTATACAAGTTTGCAGCCTCCATCTTGATCTCGTTTACAGATCCTGAAGCCTGAACATCTGGCCATGATGATTTTGAGACATTCCTGTTTCTTAAAAAAAAAAAAAAACCCAGCCCTTTAATGCTCAGCCTGCAGAGCTTGCCTGCTTTTGATATTCTAGTCACCAAACAAAGGTATTACCCAACCTTGCTTTCTTAAGGTATTCAGTTATTTCCTTGCCAACATGTTACTGATCTTTAGCCATAATCTTAAACTTTCACCAGTCAAATTTTTATAAAGCTTGAAAAGAGGAGTAGAGTACTGTACTGTACTTTCACTTTCTCTTCATTACCCATTTAACATTCAAGCAGGTCTGACATTTCCTTTCTTTTTCCTCTTTCTTCAGAAATACCCAAAATGGTGTTTTGGTTGCTCTCAGCATTCCTCATAAACTCTGGGTAGTTTTGAGATTCCTGACTCCACCCCTATAAAGCTGCATTAGATGTCAGTACTTTTGCTGCAAACATGTCATTAACAATATAATTAATTGATGTGTGCCATCAAGCCAAATCTCACTTATGACAACTCTTTCCAGGGCTTCTAGTTGGAACACTCAGCAGTGGTTTACCATTCTGTTCTTCTGGGGGTGCTTTGGGATTGGGCCGTTTGTCCAAAGCTACACAGGCTGGCTCTTCTTTTATGGGTCACAGTGGAGATTTGGATTGAGACTACAGTGGAAACTAGAGTTAAAATCTGCTAACAACTTTCTCTACTGAAGTCCCATCCCATTCAAGTTTCCTGTACTTACTTTAAAGTAAAACAGGGGGAAATGTAGCTTCTAGCTATTTCCTAAAATAGAATGTCCTACCTCACCAAATACTGATAAAATTGAAGAAATTTAAAATAAAAGTTTTTGACTAAAATTAAGAAACTCTGTTATGGCTTATACAGAACTTTTGTTGTTGTTCAGTTGCACAGGTGAGTCCAACCCTTTGCGACCTCATGGACCACTGCCCGCCAGGCTCCACTGTCATCGGCCATTCTCCATAGTCAACCCAGATCTATGGCCGCTGCATCAATGATGCCATCTAGCCAACATCCTCTGCTGTCCCCTCTCCTTTTGCCTTCAATCTTTCCTAGCATCAGGGCCTTCTCCAGTGAGTCCTCTCTTCTCATTTGGTGACTAAAGTACTTGAGCTTCAGCTTCAGTATTTCTCCTTCCAAGGAGCAGTCAGGATTTATTTACTTTAGGATGGACTGATTTGATCTCCTTGCAGCCCAGGAAACTCTCAAGAATCTTCTCCAGCACCACAGTTCAAAGGCATCTATTCTTCAGTGCTCAGCCTTCCTTGTGGTCCAGCTCTCACAGCCATACATTACTACTAGGAAGACCATTGCTTTAACTATGCAGACTTTTGTTGGCAAATACTGTCTTTACTTTTTATTATGCTGCCTAGGTTTTCCATAAACACAAAAATAGGGCCAAACGGTACAGATACAAATGAGAGAAAGAAAGCGTTTGAGGCAGGATTATCTTTTAAGTCTCTTTTACTGCAAGAATGTGAAGGAGTGAAGAAATAAAATATTATCAAAACTTTTCCGGTATTGCTAGTTTTTCAAAAGAATTTTTCTTCATCAGGATATAATCTTAAGTATTTTTCTGTAGACAATAAAATGAAAACAAAATCATACACTCTGACAATACATTTTAGTTTGGCTGTGAGCCTTAAACAATGATATCTAAACATAATACATAACAAGAGTTTTTTATGCCTCTACTAGCTTCAGGGTGGAAAACATCCTATCATGATGAACTTAAAGATGTTAAAACATATGGCACAATATTTCCAATATATATTGTATGAACTTCTGCCTCAAACGGTTTCTTTCTCTCATTTGCCCAGGTTTTCCATAGCTTGACTCCCAAGAAGTAAGCGTCTTTTTATTTCATGGCTTAGGAAATCTGTTAAAATGTTCATGGAAACCAAGACAACAGGTGTCTGACTAGATTTGTTTTTAATTCTTTGTTTTACTCTTGTGACAACAGTATGACTAGCTATGAGTCCAACAAATAGCCAGTATTTCATGAATAAAAGGTTATGTGTGGATGGATTGCTTAAGAGACAAAATGTCAGTATTATTCACAATAATTTTGATAGGTAAGCTAATAATATCTTGTTGTGAAATCCTGGCTGAGGTGAGATTTGAACCAGGGATTTCTGAGATTATACCCTTGGCTGCTACATTACACCAAGTCACAAGTCCCATTAAAGTTACATTTAGATGTCACTTAATCCAATGGAATTTGCTGGTGTCCTTTCAGAACCCCTGTCTCTGTTTTATTTCAGAAATCTTAAAGAATGGAGAGGCACTATAATTATACAGAGGAAGTGAAAAAATCCATCAGAGCATCTGGAGAACAATAGACTATTTAAGGTTCTTTGGATTTACCACTGGAGATGCTGACTGGGAGACGGAAGGTCAACAGTTCAAAACCCAAGAACTGCGGGCGGAATGAGTGGCCGTCTCTGTCCCAGCTCCTGCCAACCTAGCAATTTGAAAGCAAGAAAGTACAAGTAGATAAATAGGGATCACTTTGGTAGGAAAGTAAACAGTGTTCCACGCACATTGGTGTCTAGGCCTGCCTGTCACGTGTCCATGGAAACATCTGCAAATGCAGACAGCTCTTCAATTTACAAACAGAGATGAGCACTGAAACCTAGAGTCAGATACGACTGGCTTTCAAGCAAGAGTGACATTTACCTTTATCTCCTTTAAATAGAATTTCAGTTTCTATCACTGTACTGAAATTTTGTTGCTCTTGGTTCTTTCTTTATTCGTATGAGAGTGTCACACATTTTAAAATTATGGATATATATGAAATATAGGTAATGTGATAAACAAATTAAGATGTTAAAATAATTACACTATTTCTGACCAGAAGCAAGCTATTTCAATAGCGTTATCTCAGCTATTTACCAGACCATCATTTTTTGTACACAATGCTGGGGAACAGATTGCATGGACATACTTTCTACATCGATTGAATTTCTCCACTTTCACAGAAGGATATTTTGCACCCAAGTAGCCCCATTTCATTTGATTAATTTGGTAAATGTTCCTGATAGATTTATATACTCCACAAGAGGGAGCTTTTACCTGGAACCTGAGTCTTCCCTTAAAACTACTGGATACTGTATTCCCCCCCCCCAAAAAAAAATAAAATAAAATAAAATAACATATGATTGGGGGGAATAGGATACATTGGGAGTAGGAGTCATATTTGAAAGAGAGGACACAATCCAGAGAGACATTCTCATGCACAAACAGCATTGAAATAAATATAACTGTCGAAAGATTGCAACTGTAGAGAATGAGGTGACCATAGAAAATACATTAGATATTGAAAGTTGTGGAATGATCTGAGAAAGTGGATAAAAATATTTAAATTCAGTGCATGCACACAAACATGTAGAATAAGATTTCTAAAACAGTGGCATGTTCTGAATGAAAATATTTTGCTACTGTTACATCTTGAAGCCTTTCAGTGAAATTCATTAACAAAAATGCATTGATGAAAATGCATTTCAGGGGAAAAAAATCCTCCCTAAAAAGCAGAGTCAAGAAAGCAATTCAACAGTTTCAGTGCAGAGAAACAAATGTTATGAACAACTGGAAAATTCAATGCGCCTTTGTAGCTTGAAGTTTAGCTAAAGATTTATATGTACTGTGATTAGATAGACCTGTGAGTTTCTCTTTCTCCAACATTTTAAAAAAACTTAAAATTGTTTCCATCAAATTGATGAAGAAATTTGTGAATTTTGTTTTTTAAAAAAACCAAAACTAAATGGAATGAAACTGTCAACCAGCTAAACTCAGCTGTTCACCAGATTTAGAGGATGGAGTCTTAACCCTCTGCCATTTACCTGTTAAAAATGAGGATCCTGTCAGAAAAGAATTTTTTTAATTATTAAATCTATTTTGTTTCTCACAATTTGATTATTTTAAAATCTCATGCTCTTTCTATCAAATTTATGAAAACATCTTTAGATTGTGGAATGTTATCAAAATGTGAACCAAATGAGATTTTTGTTACTCCCATTTTGTTCTTCAGCAAACATTATGTCCTTTGATGTTCTAATTTTGTTTAAGTCTGAAATTTATCCAGATAGCTATATGTCCATAACTGCTGCCAACGTTTAGAACATTATTTTTAAAAAGTAACTTGTTCTGTTAGTCCCTTTTTAGGATCAGCAGGATAATGGTGTCAGCTTCCATTGCCGGAGGTGGGGATAGCTTCCTTAAGGGACCAATTCTGTTTGCTTCATGTTGAAAATACTGCAATGAATACATAACAAAGCAAAGCTCCCTTTAGTACTTTCTTTCTAGATGCCTCAAACTACAATTCTCCCCAACCTAGCTTTGAGTCCAATATAGTAAGTGTCAAGTTAACTCAGTTAAGTTGCAGGGGCAGCATTGTAATACCATGGATCCATTGATGGGATTCAATTTTTTTTACTATCTATTCTGTGAGTGTGGTATGGTGGTGTGGCCAGGGGAAAAGCCCTGTGTTGTTTCAAAACTTGGATAGGCAGGACCAGCCAGAATTTCTGCTACCGGTTCTGGCAAACTGGGATGAACCTGCTGAATCCCACCACTGCATGGATTGCTGCTCCATTATTTTTGGATGACATACACACAAAACTATTCTGCTATCTGTGCATGAGTGATAGAGAATTCACAATTTAAATCTAACATCTGTCACTCAATGTCTTTGAACAAAACCATTTTTTTTTAGCTTATGGAGAGAACACTGATCCTGCCACACCGGGGTGAGGTGGGGTTGGGTGTTGGGAGGATATAACTTAGCGCTGTTCTAGAGCAAGCATCTTAAAAACATCCATGGAGTCTGTAAGGATACTATTCAGGTTCTACTCAACTTCACCTGACAAAGTACCTGATAAGACATGACCCTCTGCCCTGGGTCTCTCACAGTTTAACACTTTGCCTAGGCATCAAGTATTAACTTGCCCAAAGTGTATTAAAAAACCAGAACTTGGGAAGTCTATCATAGGCTATCAACTGGCTGAGTTAAGCTTCCAGCTCCTATTGAGGTATAGCTCCATGCATTAAGCCACCTCTACATGAGAGAACAAAGAAATATGATAGCATAGGTTTTTCTCAAAAAGCACCTTTTTCATAGCAACACTCAAGTCCTTCCCCTTTCTCCGAAAACTACACTTGATGTAAAATATTTCAGTTATTAGAAATACAGTATAAGATGGTAAAAATGACTAACCAAAATATATTAGAGCCAATCAAGGGTTCCTTCCCAAACACAATAACAAATTCTAACTCAGGGGTAGCCAATCAGGGGTTCCCAATGCATTTACAATAGCCGCAGGAGCATTTACAGCAGTGTTTATGACAGGCACATTTATGCATGCATGGGCATGCTTTACAGCTGTTGTAAATGCATCCGCTTCCAGTAGCAGCAAGGGTGACAGCAGTCCACATGAAATGGTGCTGTGGGCTGGGACCAGCCCATGGGCCATAGGTTGACCACCCCTGGTCTAACTAAATAGTCATTTTACCTAGATTTCCAGTCCATATTAAGCATGCTTACATGCTTACCTTTCCTCTCCAGGTCCAAACTCCAACTAACTGAAACTAACTAACTAATGGACAAACTCCAACTAATGCTCTTTTTGCTACTTTAAAACCCATCTCATTTGAACTAACCAAATCCCTTAATATTCTACACCTTGAGGTTTCCAGTTTACTGTGCTCAAGGCTACTTTTGCTATATTTGCAAGGCCTCCTTGCACCTGGTGATAAAGGACTACCCAAACCAATTTCCTCTACTACACTTTACTTAGGCCTTTAACCCCTTCCTCTCATCAATTCAACCATTTTTCTTAATACCCAAACAGGCTTCATATGTTAAATGATGCACAAACAGGCTTCATATGTTACAGATTGATTCAGTTTCAATCACACACACATCTGGGACTGCAGTGGTCCAGTGGTTAAGAAGCTTGCCTTGTTAGTTGAAAGGTTGGCAAGTCAGCAGTTCAAGACCTGAGTACTGCATGATGCAATGAGTGCCCATCTCTGTCCCAGCTCCTGCCAACCTAGCAGATTGAAAGCAAGAAATTGCAAGTAGATAAATAGGGACTACTTTGGTGGGAAAAGATCTTGGGGACATGAAAGGAGCCTCATTCATGTGTCCCCTGAGCTGAGTTCCTCCAGCAAAAATCCTTTCAACACAGAAAACACCTTTGTGTGTTTCTGACATGGAAAAAAACCCACCCCCATCTATGCACAGGCAACCCAAAGCTACCTTGTCCCTGTTCTTGCCTGCCTCTCCTATTAAATGTCACACTGCCTTTTAAAAAAAATATTACTACTAAAGTTATATTTATATCCTCCTTTTCCCACAATGAGGCCAAGGCAGCTCTTCTCCTTATTTTGTCCTCACAACAACCCAACATCTCTTGGGTCACCTTTCCATTGGTTGGCTACAAGAGTTATTATTTCAAGGCTCAAAGTTTTAAGGTCACATAATGCTTCTCAACAGTCTTAGAATAGAAGCATTTACACAGCAGGATTGATGACATAATCTGCCAGATCAGAGTAACTGTGACTCCTTCTTGCTCTAGTACAGGAGTTCTCAACCTTTTAACGGCAGGGGCCAGGTCACTCTCCCTGAGACAGCTCCGGGGGATGGATGGCCATTTTGCCCTTCCACCACCACATGGCACTTCCCAGTGTGGTGGAGGCAGGGGGGCACATGAAATGGTGCTATGGGCTACAAGTTGAGAATCCCTGCTCTAGTACGTCAATGAGGTAATAATGGTATTTTCAAATTTTGTTTGGTTTGTGGTAGTTTAAAGAAGAGGGAGTTGAAAATTAGAATAATTAAGCAGTCACTGATTAGATACCTCTTTTTCTTTCTTTGGTGATCTTACTAGTAGTTGGACTGGTATTAATTTATGGCCAAAGCCTGCATTTCACCTGGCTGAAGGACTATTTAAACTGAACCTTTGCAGATTCTAGGTTCAATGAAGACTATTTCCAGATGCATATGCATATGATTGCAGTCATGTTCCATTTCTTGACCCAAGAAAACTGCTCAATATTACCTTCCTGATTTTCCTACTATTTAAATTATCCTTACAGTTTTGGTTAGGTAACTAAAATTAGTGACCAATGCCAAAAGAAATTATTACTTTTCTTGTGTTGTCAAGTCACTTGACGACCCAAAGAACATGTTGTCAGGATATGATTTGTATTCTAGCTCAGCCTCATTTCCAAAATGGAGGTTTCTGAGGTGGCGGGTAGTTGGAGTGCATTCCAGGGAAGAATGATGGGTATGTCAGGGAGGTGTTAAACAGTTCTCCCTTTCACAAGTTTATTCCACGTTGTCAACCTGTTGATGGTTCAAGTCTTTACAGCAGCCTTCTCCTAGTGGTAGGAATTATGTGGCATGAAGAAAGAACAAATGATACAAATTAAGATACTGTATATGGCATATGAATCAGCACACGCATACATTCTGTTGATGCTACCTTCTATTCTGGTTAGTACAACTCTTCCTTAAGGCACAAAGAAGCATTGTGCTAATAAATACATTTTTCATAGCAGTCTTTCAGGTCTCTTTCACACTTGAGTCCTGCTGACCTATGACTATCATAGGTTCCAGGAATATATGCCTGCTTTCTGGTTTGCTGACCAGTCCCAGGGGCATCCTTTTTTGCTGCAGTTACAATAATGAAGCATATAAGCAAAGAATGCTGTTTCCTCCCTTGGCAGTTTTTCAACTTTACTTTCCTGTTTCCCCACCTGTATCCACACTGTCTGGGACCGCAGGGGCTCAAGTGGTTAAGATGCTGAAGTCGTTGACTGGAAGGTTGGAGTTTGATTCCCGGGTACTGGATGATGGAGTGAACTCCCATCTCTGTCCCAGCTCCTGCCAACCTAGCAGTTCGAAAGCAAGAAATTGCAAGTAGATAACTAGGAACCAGTTTGGTGGGAAAGGTAACAGTGTTCTGTGCATGCCTGCCACATATTCATGGAAATGTCTGCAGATGCAGACAGCACTGGCACTTTGGCTATAAACAGAGATGAGCACTGAACCCTAGAGTCGGATATGACTGGCTTTCGATCAAGGGCGACCTTTACCTTATCTTTATCCCACTCTGCTATTCTGATAGCTAGATGTCTAGAAAACCAGGCTTGCCAATCAGATCGGATTTTGCTGAGATGTCCCAAGAGACCAAAGCAACCTCTACCCTAGGTTGATAGATTGAATGAAGCCACTAATTGTTAAGTGAAAGTTATACTCAATGATGTGCATGCAGGGAGATGGGGTGGGGGAAGAGTTTAGTAAAAATAGTGTGTTCTAATGGTGAGACATGGGAGACTTTGCAAAAAAAAAAAAAAAACAGCTGGCGCTGAGACACAACTGCTGATAGAATACCTTAATTACTGTCATCAAGGGTTTAGACACACTCGTGAATTGCTGGTATTATTAACATACTGGATTATGCTGTAAGGGATGCCTTCCAAGGCACTGAGAAATGAAAGTGAATAATTATCTGAGATTGGAATCTCCTCCTGAAGGAGCTCTGTTATGTTCTCTCTCTCTCCCACCCTCCCTCCCATTCATCTTCACCTGTTTGGCTACAGCCTCTACTTATCCTGATCACTGACAGAGGCTTCTGATAGATGTGGCAACACAAAAAGGCATGTGAACTTTATCTGTGCTGCATCCCATTGAAAGCAAAGTCAACCCTTAACTGGATTTTAAGTCGTCTAGTGGGGCTGGAGGACAGTCCCATCCCCAGAGTTAAAACTCGTTGCCTGCAAGAGACACATTTCTTTGTCAATTCAAAGGATTACTACCAGAAACATGTACCGGTGATGACTTAAGTTTGGCCAATGACAAAGCCAAGAGAGTGGCTTCATTTTGGCAGTCCAGGGTTTGATCTGGACATTAAAAAAAGAAGTTTAAATAACTGGGGTGGGGGAGAGGAGGAGGTGTGTGTGTGTGTGTTTTAAAAAACCCTGCAAACTTCCTTAATCGGAGATCAAGCATTCTTTGCGTATATGCTTCATTACTGTAACTGCAGCAGAAAAGGATGGTCCTGGGACAAGCCAGCAAACCAGAAAGCATGCATGTCTTCCTGGACCCTGGTCCAACACTCCATGCATTTCACCATCATGGCTTCAGAGATGGTAGTGGGGCCAAACAATTGCGTGTCTGTTCAGTCCACAAGAAATAAGTGCTCCATTCGATCACTTCCAGATTTTGAAATAAACACTGGTTTTGTCTAACTTCAGAATACTTGAGGGTACTATAACTTCCCTGCTCATTTCCCCATTTGTGTCCCCTCCCTTCAATTTGAGTAGCTAGCTGTCTGCCAAACAAGGCTTGCTAATCAGAGCTGATCTGGATGAGATGCCCAAAGAGTCCAAAATAACCTTACATCTAGCTGGTTGGACTGAGTGGATGAATTAATTGACATTTTAATACTTCAGGTATAATGTTCACATATAAAATGTTCTATTTTGGTTGTGTTCTAGGTGAGTCCCAGCCCACGTTTTTGGAATAAGTTTGCTTACTCAACTGGTGTTCTGAATACTGAGTGAGCTCCCACTTCTCTAAGACAATGTCACAGAAATAGAGTTATACAGAGATTTACCTGAATGCTTAGGACCAGTGATGGGCAGCAACCGGTTCGCACCAGTTCACCAGAACTAGTAGTAGCTTTTCCCAATGTTCTGGAGAACCGGCAGCAGCTTTTTTTTTTTTGGGGGGGGGGACCACCTTGGAGGCTTACCTTTTCACTGTGCATGCTGCCTACAGTGCTCAGTGCACATGTGCACCTACAGCGCTTGGCCTGCATGCGCACCTACAATGCTTGGTGTGCATGCGCACCTACAGCACTCTGCCTGCCGAGCCAAGCAGCTATTTACTGCTTGGAGTGTGGCAGCACAGAGCATTGGGCGGCCACACACAGCCACGGAGGAACCGGTGGCTGCTGCTGAGGCCCTTGGCAGCCTCCTTGCTGTCCTCCCAAGCGGGGAGGAGTAAGAGCAGCTGCTAGCCTGAAGCTCCCTAAAGCCTGCTCCCCAGGGTAAGTGACTCACCTTTCGGTGTGGGGTGGGTGGGTATATTTTAATGTACATTTAATGTGTATTTATTTTTAATGTGTATTTTTATGTGTTTTATGTGTATTTAACGTGTATTTTTATGTGTTTTTATGTCTATTTAATGTGTATTTATTTTTAATGTGTATCTTTATGTGTTTTATGTGCATTTAATGTGTATTTTTATGTGTTTTTATGTCTATTTGATGTGTATTTATTTTTAATGTGTATTCTTATGTGTTTTTATGTGTTTTATGTCTATTTAATTTGTATTTTTATGTGTACTTATTTTTATTTTTTTTACTTTGGCTCTACCCATGATGTTATGACATTGGCTCCGCCCATGACATCATGACATCATGATGTTGGCTCCACCCATGACATCAGCTGTGCCCACAGTGTGGTAGTAAAATTTTTGGCTGCCCATCACTGCTTAGGAGGAGTGTGCACTGCAACAACCCTTCCAGGGACATCAATGGTAAAAAACTGAAATACAGTAAAACACCAGATAATGATTGGATCAGATAACACTAAAATCGCATAACGTTAAGTAATCTGGGGAAGAGAATTGGATCAAATAACATTAAGGTCCTATGGGATGGATTGGATAACAACCGCTAAAGCCTGTGCATTTACAATGTGGAGCTTTAACGTTATCCGATCCATCCCATAGGATTTTAACATGCATCAGATAACACTAAAGATCGGATAACACCAAGACTTGTGGAACCAAGTTTTAGCGTTATCCTGTGTTTTACTGTACAGTAATTGAGAGCTTGATGGCAATAGAGAATACAGATATCTTTGAATGGCTCTTGGGATAGAAAAGAGAACTATATGGAAACAAGATTTTTCCAAACCCGTGCTGAAATTCAGAACTCCAAAACAGTGTGCTTCCTATTTACTCTAATGGAAAAAGCAAAGATGGCTATAACCGTTGGTTCTGAAAACTGGCAAGCAAAATAGCTGCTTTGACAGAGATTATCCTTGTCAAAATTCAGACAAAGAATGGTACAGTAGAGTAGTTTTTGTGCTGTGGCTCAAGTGACTAAGACACTGACTGGGAGGAGGAAGGTCAGCAGTTCGATTCCCAAGTACTGCAGGACGGAATGAGCTCTCGTCTTTGTCCCAGCTCCTGCCAACCTAGCAGTTCGAAAGCAAGAAATTGCAAGGAGATAAAGAGGGACCACTTCATTGGGAAGGTAACAGCGTTCCATGCGCTCCGGTATCTAGTCATGCCTGCCACATGTCCACAGAAATGTCTGCAGAAACAGACAGCGCTGGCTCTTTGTCTTTAAAACAGAGATGAGCACTGAACCCTAGGGTCGGATACGACTGGCTTTCGAGCAAGGGAAACCTTTAAAAACAACAGATCCACCAGTAACATTTCTATTTCTTAATAGATTTGGATCCTGCAACACACACACCCCTTGCGATTTATAGTTGCCTGTTTGGAGGGCATGAAGGCTTCCAAATTTTAAAAGAAAAATGCAAGACATTTTGTGTTTGAAAAACCTTTTCTTTTGTAAGTTTTTTTAAAGGCTATGACAAAGTTTTCTATACTCTTTGTGGATTCTTACAGAGGGTTCTAATTAGTCCGCCTTGCAACAGTTTTGAAGAATAAGTGGTGTTTTGTGCAATTCGTGTGAAAATGCCATGCAGTGCAGGCAGCCGCTCTCCGCCATCCAGAAAATTGCAAAGTTTCAGAAGGATATTCCAGAGGCTAGGGAGTTATGATGAATGGAATCCATTTAAGGCTTTGAAAATATTGACCTGTGGTAATGTTACTGTGTGGCAGTTTCAGACAACACAATTTTCTGTTTGCAATCCTTCCCAGTTTTTCTACGACTTCTTCCACCTACCCCTCCCATGCACAAACAATTGTTAAGGAGGAAAAGGTAGAATAGATATACAGTGCCTTTCGATTGGTAGTGCCATGGTCCCTTCACCCAGAAGTAACACCTCTTCTCTCTTTAAACACATTCAGAATGTTAAGCTTCTTAAAAGCCTTGTGTGTACTGATGTTCATTATTGTACACTCAATTTTATATGCTTCTTTTTAAGTCAAGGAGGAGGACAAAATTAAGAAGAGTGATTCAAATTACCACAGGAAATAGAGTTGTTTCTGCTTTTCCCAGTAGATCCATATTGGGGATACTTTTTACCTCACTTAAAATAAATAAAATACATTCCAAAGAGAAACTGGCAAAGGTATATCCTACTTCAGCATACTGAGAATGCATGAGAGTTGTGAGTGAGTTCTACCTGCATTGTTCAGGTTTGGTCCCTTCTGCTGCTGCTGCTGCTGTATCTGAATCTGATCAACCATGATGACTGTCCTGAGAATATAGTGCAGAGGCTGAAATCTGTACTATTGATCCAGTTCTGTGAGTCACTTTCTGGTCCTGAGCCCTTTTGGCACGCAAAGTCCTCATCAGCCCCAGGCCAGTATCGATGAAGCTGCTGCCCTTCATCAAGATGGATCCAAGTGGGATTTAATCCACTTGGGGACCATCACCCTTCCCTGTGGACTTCAGCACCTAAGGCCACTAGTCCTCAGGGTTGTAAGGTTAGTTAACAACTGCTTGACACTTGGTGTTGAGTCGCTGGCAGTATGGTCTACTCCAGTGTTTCCCAAATGCTGGTGTTTGGACTTCAATTCCCAGAAGCTTAAGTCAATTCCCCAAAGCACTGATCAGTCAATATACTGGCTTAGGCTTCTGGGAACTGAAGTCCAAACACCAGCATTTGGGAAACACTGGTCTACTCTATTACCATAGCAGGATAACCTGGCCAGACACTGATGTTTGTTCCCAAAAGAAAACAACACAAATGTTGAGAAGGAAAAAGAGTAGTTGCACATTATCCCTTGGTAGGCAAATCAAAAATTGTGCCTCTGGAAACACCCTTCTTTTCAGTATTGAATAGTTTATTTTAGGGGAGAAATTATTTAAACCATGATAAGGGAATATATCAGAGACAGAAATCTTGAGGTGTCAAAGTTACTCTGAGATGAATGGGATGTGTGGGCTGGTTGAGGACTTTTTAGCTCTTCTTTGCTCTCAGTGACATAAACATGGTTTTTTGGCAGGAGAAAAGTGTCTTGAGTTCATTATTTATAAGCTAAAGGAAAGGTACAATTCTGACAACCAACTAGTTATTTTAATGAGACTTTGGTTTCCTTTCTCCCTCATTTGCTCCCTCCCACTCGGTCCCATTTTTAATGAGAAACCAATTTCCTCTCCTCTATTTTACAGATGCCTATTCAATAAAACGGACAGCTTTGAATTTTTATGTTGGAACAAATGGCGAGTACCGATTTATTTTTCATCTGCGACACACTCACTGTAGCTCCATGTGCTAAATGACTGTTAATTGCTAAAGAATTAACAAGGTGTTTAACGCTGAAAGGAAAATGTTGTTTGCACAATCTTTCCCTCCTAGCTGGAAACTTGTGGGGTTCCCCCCCCCCACTTGCCCAAATTTCAGCATTTTCCAGATATGCTAGGGCTAGGCAAACAAAAGGTGTTTGTTGTGCCCCCCCCCCCGTCACACTTCCTCTTCTCCTTGCAAAAAATAAATAAAATAAAATGCTATCCTTTCTGTTTGTGAAACTGACTGTGTATTTTTTAATTGCAAAAAAAATACTGTCAGCCCAGCTTGTGATCAGCCAGATCTACCCTGGATGATTTGTAGACTCTGGAGGTGCAAAGAGAGGGAACATTCTTCCCAGAAGGAAGTGCCATGGCTAGAGTCTCCTTTGGGACCGAGAGAGAGAGAGAGGGGGGGGGGGAGGCAGCCTAAGCAACTTTGAGAAATAAACAGTTTATTTAGGAAAAGTTATTTTTACTTCACTTAAAGGGTGCATTAAAACCTACAGTGAAGTACGATCACTGAAGTGGTTAAAACAAAACAAAACCTGCTACCACATTTATAGCAATTCTATAACCTCTTCCCTGGGGTTTGAGTCTCCTTTCCAGAGCTTTAATGGGGAAGGTGATAAATCTTACAAGAAGGGCTAAGAAGTAAAGAGAGAGGCAATTCCTTCCTGCCTGACTTGGGAGGTTTTTCTGTCTACTATTGCTCATTAGTTCTTTACTTATAATGCTTCTGCCAACCAAAATACAGCTTCAAGGCTACCTGAGCCTTCTAGGGGACCTGAACTTGCAGTACAATGAATCACTTACCCTTCCTGCTCACAGTTCACTCTTCTTGCTGTGGTAACTCTTCAGAAATATGCATTTATTTGGTGCCTCTTTCCAGTAATCACAAAAATGCATGTTCGCTTTGGGAAAAAAATCCAACTGCCCTGGCTTCTTAGGCAGTCCTTGATGGGATACAGCAGGGCCCAGTGTGGGGCCCAGCATGCTGGATACATTCTTCCCAATGGATCTCAATGGCAACTATGACGGCCAGGGTCAGTCCATTCATTCTGTGAGATTACAAAGCCAAAGGTTGGGAGCAGAGGTGGAACAGACATGATTGGAGTCCGGATAAATCCCTCCAAGAAATTGGTAACACAGTCTGCCTGCTGAGACCATACAGCAATCAAGTCCTTATAATATGAACAATACCTGGTGAATGATGCCAGGCTGGCAGAGCAGAGACATTGATTGTAGCTGATATGTAGCGGATATTTCCTTCTGAGATGGAAATACAGTACGCTGAAGTGGGTCAAAGAGGAAGCTTTGCTATATCTAGCCAGTTCTACATGGGAAGATAGTCTGTTAGCATGAAGATTTTACTGTGCTTCTTGGCTGCAAGATAATGCAAACCACAGGCTCTGCTTTGAAGCACTGTATGTGTGGTCTGATAATCTTTTTAGCTTTTGTTGGACAAAGGTACAATGTGGTTGGTGGTGACAATTCAGTGGTTTGTAATGTTTCCTCTTGATTTCTCTGAGGCATAAGTGTCACGATCAAGGAAGCTGAGCCAAGCTTGAGCCGTGAGCTGATCTGTTGGAGACTCACAAGGAATCAGACCAGTTTATATATTAAACTGGGAGTAGAGTGCAGGGTGGAAAGATGCATCACATGAGATCCATGAGCAGTCACTTCCCATTGCCCCTTGCTTCCTGTTTTGTGAGTTGCTGCCCTGCTAGGTAAATAAAGAGTCATTTGTGTTGGGGTGATCCTGGAAATCCAGATTGGTATCTCTTCAGGAACCAAATGACAGCAGCCACCAACATTTCTGCTGTTCTGGCAATCTGAGGCCAAGGATAGATGTAATCAACCTAACCCAGAACAGGGTTAACAAATGGCTCGGTTAACATAAAAATCACATAACAAAAGGAAATCCATAGAAAAGAGTGGAATTTTTTTTGGGGGGGAACAGATTAATCGGTTTTCAATGCATTTTTATGGGATACCATGTTTTGGTTAAAGTATTTTGGTTTTCAATGCATTCCTATGGGGAACTGCATTCAATGCATTCCTATGGAAAATTCAGTTAAATCAATTTTTGCTGTAAGATACATTCCGGAGAACGCATTAATTACGTTAACTGAGGTTCCACTGTATTGTAAAACAAACAGTCTCCTGTCAGCATGTCTGCTATACATGGACTGCCTCCAACGTTCACCAAATCAACCATGAAACACTGATTCAGCATCTTTATGGTATCCTTGAATCTGATGAAATGGAGGAAATTGAACTATGAGTCATCAGTATATTGATGGTGTTCTATTCCAAATCCCCAGCTAACTTAATCTCAGTGGTTTCTTAAATAACATGGTTGAATTAATGCCAGCTTTTTTAAAAATAAGACTACAGTATTTCCTTTTTTGATATTCCTAGTAAACATGACAAATAGGGTGTATTGTTGTCTGGATAGTATACATGTTCTTTCTTCATTTTGATGTATTTCCCATTAAAAAGACCTGTCCAAGCAGAGCAAAATAATGACTCTCCAGGTTTAATTTTATCACTGGGAGAAATGTTCTGTCTTTGCACTTTTGATATTCACCATGGCCAGTTCATATAGGATATGCTGCATATATGCTTGATTTTATCATTAAGAATTAGTTTGGTTATTATATTTTCTCATTTCCCACAGTCTGCAAGTTCAGAGTGATCTTTATTACTTTTTGTTTCTCAGGACATTCATTCAGGGCTGGAATATTATTTTGTTTTCCTTCTCCAATTTGCTCCATTTCAATCTCTGGCCCCAGATACTAATACACATGTGCCTAGTGTGTGTGTTGTATTGATTGATGAATAGGCCTAGCTCAGTGTGTTATTTCTGGCTTGTTGTGAACTGGTGTACAGCACTGTGTATGTACCTTGGAGAGTATATCCTGGTATTCCCTGCAGAGCCCCTGTTCCAACCTTTGACTTCCAGGCTTGCTGCCAAACATTAGCTACAATACTAGTGCTTGTTTTTGACAACAGCAGTGCAGGTTGTATTACACCAATGGCTATTTTAGTTTCGAAGTTATGAGAGAAATGTCTCTACACCCTGGGTTAGTGATATGGAAGCCAGGTAGCAGACTGGCAGTTAGACTGTACATTTCCTTGGAAGCAAATATCACAAAACGCCACACATCCTTTGTGTTAAAATGTACAGGTTCGAGCTGCACAGCTGATTTCAAGGCAAGATTTTGCTCCACAGGAGGTACTTTGGAAGTATTCTTATAGAGGATTGCATTTGGGAAACATTACATCAGACTGAAAATCCACACTGATTTTCCAGGAAGGATTTGTGAGCAGGATATTAGATTCCTGCTGGCTCCTACCCATGTTTTCTATTTATATACATCCAGAAGAGTAATTTAAAATGTTATTTCAGCGAATCAAACGTTACATCTGAATTGGCTCTTATTATGAGTAAACCCACAATTCAGTTTATGTCTCTGAGGAGAATGATGGGGTGTCATTCCCCCCCCCCGCTTCAGATATATGCTACCTTACAACATCCTGGGGTCAGGGAGAAGAGAAACTACATCTGGGCAAGACAACCACATCACTTGGATGTGTTTGTACTTCCATCAATTTCTGAACTTTCCCCTCCAAAGACCAGGACCCTAAGCAACAGCAGTTCCAATCTTCTGTCTATGATGATAGATGAGTCTAGCTCTGAAAACATTGAAGGATACTGTACTCAGCACAACACAGATGTTACCATGGAGCCAAATTTGGCTTTGATGGGGAATTGCAAGTTAAATCATAGTGTATCCAATGCCTGCCACAGTTGGGGGGGGGAGGGGTTGAGCAAAAGGAAAATATTTGCAGCTCACAGGGAGGGATATACTCAAATATACTGTTATTGGATATGGATTGGCAGAAGTGATCATTTTTTTCAAGGTCACCACAGCAATGAGAGAGAAAAAAAGAAATAATGACACCTTCAATGTAGCATTAAAAATTCTCATTAAAAAAAGTAAATCTGAAGAGTTAACTCAGGGGTACCCAAACTAAGGCCTTGGGGCCAGATTTGGCCCCCTGATGCCACCCAGCCCGTGAAGCCCTTGTCGCTCCCGGGAGCAGAAGTAAAACCCCTGAACTATATGACCAGCCTGCATCTCTAAAATCCTGATGCCATTCCCCCTCCCCATGACATATAATTCTTATTATTCAAAAAGTGAACTCCTATTCACATGGCCTAAAAGGCCATTCACTGTTAATTTCTCGAATTGTTCCCCTTAACAAATCAAATTGCCCCTGTGAAGGGTATGTGCCCCACCTTGATTGATTGCTTGCCTGAAAGCAAGAAGGCTGGAGAGGGGAAGTGATGTGCTGGATCTGGAGGCTTTCTAAACAAGTAGGGGTTTTGAAAAATCAGGGTTCTGCCACGTGGAGAAGCTAAACATGCAGAGAAGACTTCCCAGTAGTGACAATTAATCTTTCTCTGCAGGTAGAATGCCAAGAGAAGAAGGAAGGGCTAGAATGCTCCCTTTTTTTCACGAATTCTTTACTGAATTCATGAAAAGAACTCTAAACAGACCTTGCTAAGCCTGCTGAAGAGAATCTAGCAGTCACCACCGCCATTCCTTAAGCCTTCTCTATCTTTGACTGCCTTCTAGGCAGCTAAAAATGATCCTGTATCAATAATAATATATTTAGTTTGTATGTTTGCATTCCATTCTTTGGCCAAGAGGCTTCCAGGGCAAATCAAAATGTGGAGCAAACCGTTTGCTGCCAAATTCACTGACAAACCTACCTCAAGCCATTTAAAGTAAGCCATATATTTACTTCAAATATTTCCCCCCTCCCAGTTGCCACCAAAATTCAGCAGCACGGTTTTCAGAAGTGTTTAAAAATAGTTTCGCCCCCTCCCCTTTGCATTCCCATCTGAGATGTGCATGAGAGGAATACTGTAATTATTAAAACAGCTACAAGGTAGCCATTAAAGTAAGATAAGAGAAGAATTTTAAAAGTCTGTGAGGGGAAATATATTTCTTTAATGCCCAGACTCTAACAGAGTAGGAACTAGGTCCCTAGACTAAAAGATTGTCATCACTAAAAAGGGTTTCGGATGCCATAATTCAGATAATGAGGAAACCAGACCAGAGTCTCATCCAGTTTACTCCAGGACGTGTTCAACTTGATGTGGAGATAGACACTTGTTCTGGTGTTCAGCAGCTTATGGCTTGACATTGCTCAAGGCCAGAATATTTTGAATTCTGCTTGGAAAGAAACAAAGCCAACACATTGCCTTTTCCTTCCTTCCTTCCTTCCTTCCTTCCTTCCTTCCTTCCTTCCTTCCTTCCTTCCTTCCTTCCTTCCTCTTCCTTCCTTCCTTCCTTAATGTCTTGACCTAAGTAGTAGCATTGTGACCATGTTTTGAAGTAACTGTAATTTCCAGTTGATCCTTGGTGGCATAGAATGTGTAACAGGGGGTCAGGTTTGGATGTTAACAGACCATAGGTCGCGGGGGCAAGACTGTTTCTCTGTTGAACCGTCTAATGTTGGCACACTAGCCACCACTGTTGAAGATGTTAAAATACATTCTGTGCTAGGAAAGGCACCTTAAAGTACAGTAGAACCCCACATGATGAAAAAACTCAATTCCACAGAGCTTTTCACTACGCGGTTTTTATTGCTATGCAAAGCTAATGGGAGATGGTCTGGATAATGAATATTTTTTTTTCATTATCTGGGGTTCCCATTGACTGGGTATACCCTGGTGACCAAAAAACCCTGCATAATGAATTTTTTTGGTTATGCGGGGTATTGCCATTGCCTAACAAAAGCTTCGTTATGCAATTTTTTCATTATACGAAGCGTTCGTTATGCGAGGTACCATTGTATTTTAATAAAGCAGACCATAACAAAAGCTACTTCAATAAATTATCCAAAAATTTAAACCAACCATTCAGGCAGAGTGTTAATATAGTTATGATAAAATGGTTCCTATAAACTGCAGCAGTGGTGTCACTAGGGGGGGGGGGCTAGGGGGACGGGTGACCCCGGGCAGCACTTTTTGAGCTATGTCTGTTCTTGGACTACAATTCTCAGAAGCCCTAGTGGGAGCAGGAGCCAGCATCCACCAGGGGGTGGCAAATTTGACTTCAGCTCTGGGCAGCTGAAATTCACGCGACGTTACTGAACTGTAGTAGTCTTTGGGAACTTTAAAGATCCCAACAGCCATTGTGTCATGTCTCGTAGTATTTTCATTGCAGGCCAGAATATCCAGATGTTCTGCAGCTGGAAAAGGTGCCCAATCTTTACCACATAAGAAAAGGAATAGTTGAAGAAGGGGTCAGGAGAGAATAGCACCCATTTGTTTTAACAGATACACCTAAGCAAACCTACAGAGGAAAAACACAGTTTGTTGATATGTAGGCAACGATAAACAAAGAATTATCTAATTATTTGTTTCTCCCACTGTCCTTCCATTGTTAGTGTGTAAATGCATAAGATATCAAGAATGAATAGATTAAGGATGTAGAATTACCAGCTCTTTCTCATAAAATACGCTCTAGTGCTGGTGTGATTGAAGCGGGTTCTCCTTCTGCATTTTCTCACAAGGAAGTTTGATTACCACAGTAATGGAGGCATGGTGCCCCATCATGCAGCCTGTGTCTGTCCAGGATGAACAGGGGGTTGGATTCGATGACCTAAAAGGCCCCTTCCAACTCAGTTAGTCTATGATTCTATGAGGTTCCTCCAAATAAGCACTATGTTTCCAGACTCCTCTTGTGAGATACAGTATCTCTATCTGTAAGGCAAGGGACCAAATACGAGTCTGGGTTATCCCTTGTTCTCCTTGTGTTATTACTTTGCTGCTGTTTATGCCTGGACACGAAAGTGAGTATGTACCCCAAATGCTGATCCCAATATTCTGTGAGCTAGAATGAAAAAAGTAATGGTATCTTAAACTCCCTCTTCTACACACTGAATAGATACCAGCTACCTGCAACCTCTCCTCAAGTAGCTTTAAAGCATTTTCTAGTCTCTGAGAGGCAATTTCTAAAACCCTTCTCACCTACACTGAAAATCCTGGAGAGGACTTGTATGAGCTGCTTTTCAAGTCCATCCTGAGTTCAGCATTGCCCTATTTAGAAGGGATCTACAGCTCTAGGAATAGACTCATGCCATGTACAGTATGTGCAAGGCCATTCCCCCTCACTAATCTCATCTAATTGGCAACAGGATCCCTGGCATTAGGGACAGAGGTGTGAACGATATTAGGAAAAGAGTATGAGAAGTCATTAACATTTGTGCTGACCATAGAGGACAGATGGAGCCTGTTAGGTGATACAGCCACACTCTCTCCAGCTTTACAAACACACATTTCTCCACAGAGATATTATCCACTAACAGCAAACTGTTATTGATAATACGGATTAACCGCTGCTCTAATTATATACATACAGTCAAGATGTGGTAGTGTTTCCCTAGAATTGGGAAGGGGGAGGAGTAAATTTTCCCTGCCCTGTCTACAAGTCTATAAATAAATGTGGTGCAAATTTACCTTTTGTTCTCAGGAAAATCACATGATTGAGTCATACAAGTTTTTTTTTGTGGATCCAGGAGGCAATAACAATTATATTTATATACCACCCCATAGTGCTTAGTGCGCGCTCTGGGTAGTTCACAAAGTGATTATCCCCCCTCCCCCAGCATGCTGGTTACTCCAGTACCCAGTATCATTTATTAACTGATTAGTCATCTGACCATTCTGGGTTAAAATGTGATAAAATATGTTAAAGAAAATATTATTATAAAATCAGAATAAGAACAGATTAAAAGTAGAATGATACAACCAAAATAAAACTGGATATAAAATATGCTCAATAAAATTCATCACCTTTGCATACAATCCCTATCTGATCAATAAAACTTCTTCTCTTTTGAGTGGTCCCAACTATAAACTTGACAGTTCTAATATGTACATATTTATTTGTGCCCTTAAGGAAGTACTGTAAATTAATCTTTTATTAGGGTCCCAATATTTCATTCTGTCTAGTAATGTCTGTCTAGTAATGCCAAGAGTGGGAAAATCTCCTAGATTGGTGAAGTATAAATGTAATAAATAAAATAAAATAGATAATTCTTCTTCTTCTTCTTCTTCTTCTTCTTCTTCTTCTTCTTCTTCTTCTTCTTCTTCTTCTTCTTCTTCTTCTTCTTCTTCTTCTTCTTCTTCTTCTTCTTCTTCTTCTTCTTCTTCTTCTTCTTCTTCTTCTTCTTCTTCTTCTTCTTCTTCTTCTTCTTCTTCTTCTTCTTCTTCTTCTTCTTCTTCTTCTCCATGCGCCATATCCATTCCAGATATTGGCTATCATCATGGTCATAATCTTCCTGTTTTTAACATCTCGGAACATATGCCATACCAGTCTCTTAGGTTCTTCAGCCATGAAGTCTGTCTACATCCAGGGCCTCTCTTCCCAGGGACCTTTCCTTGCAGAGCAAGTTGGAGTATTCTATACTTTATGTTGTTCTTCATGGTATTGGAGTTTTCTTTGCTTAATGGTTGCAAACAGTTCTTCTTCTTCTTCAGCACCACACTTCTAAATTAGTCACATAGTCAACCCATTATATTCTTAGTCATCTGTTGGCCCACATTTCAAAAGCTTTGATTCTATTTTCAGATATTTTAATCAATGTCCAAACTTTGACTCCATATGTAACATCCCACTATTCAGATCTTTGTATTCATACTTTAATCTCTACCTCGGGATCCCAATTTTCATTTAACATACTCTCCAAATAGACAATTTTATCCATTCTTTCAATTTCTTGTGTTCCTGCTATTAACTTGCCATGAGTTGGTGTTTGGCAGATATTTAATCTTCTTGGTGTTGAGATCCAAACCATATTCTGTGCTTGAAACTTTAACTTGATCCAGCATCAACATATTCCCCTTATGTGATCTTCATGAGATACAGTACCTTATTTAACCAGTCTTTCAATCTAATTATCTTACCTCTCTCCAAACTCCTTATTAATCTTGTTCTATGGTCCCCTGGAAATTTCTCTACTTCAATGAATGGGCTTTTAAAAAAAATATTTACACCAAGTTTGAAGAGTATTACTACATGAGGCTTTTAAATATCTTTTATTAATTTTTTATCTTCTTGATAAGCACTTCTTCACCCTTTGAAATATAGTGGACCTACCTCTTCTTTGTTCTACAGATGCCCCCTTTACATATCTGAAAACCTCCTTATATAGCCACCTTGGTTTCTTTAGAAGCCTTCACCCTGTCTATCCCATGCGTTAAGTATCTCATCTCTACGAAACTCTCATCTATCATTAATTACTTTGTCTTTTCTGATAATAGGATGGAAACCAGTATCTCCCAAAATGGATCGACAAGTCCAGAGTGCATGTTGTACCACCCTTGCCTTTCCTTTTCTCAGTATAACAAATCCCAAGAGATGAACATGGTCATTCCTCTGAAAACCCTTATTATTTCTTAATACTGAGAAGCTCTTCATTGCAGATAAATCTATTCCAAACAGCTGATAATCTTGCCATGTCTTCCATTTTCTGGAAGATGTAGTTGTCAGCAAGGCAACTGAGGAATTTTTTTGAACCGTCACTTAGTTCTTAGTGAAATTGAACTTTAAAAATATTGGGTGGTTGAAATACCTTTAGTACTATATCCTGTTAAGTATATTGCATCTTCTGCTTTTGAATGATTTGATAAAACATTATAGAACAGCCTTATCCATGTCTTCACATTTTCTTTTGAGATCTGTGATGCCACTGCTCTTTCCCTTTTCTTTACTTTTTCTGACATCCATCCATGCTGAAAGTCATGGATGTCTTAGTGTACTTATTTTTACACATAATGCTACACTTCCCTACTTCCTGTCTAGTCTATTCCTTCCGAGTAAGTTATGGTTTTCAACTATCCTGCCAGGTTTAGTAATACAGGTACAGTATTTATATTGTTTGTCTTCCTGTAGTTTCTTGTTCTTTCTAACAAGGAAAAATAACCTTTTCTTGTAAGTCTAACACAGGGGTTCCCAATGTATGGCATGTGGGCTGGCTCTGGCTCGCGGCACCATTTCATCTGGCCCGTTGCACCCACACCCAGAAGTGGAAGCAGACATGTTTACATCAGCTGTAAAATGTGCCTGCACATGGATGAACACTCCCACAGTTGCCATAAACATGGAAGTGGACACATTTATGGTTGTCGCAAAAGTTCCAGCTTCTGCTTCCAGGGAGCATGGCCAGGCCCACTCAGCTATTTGGGGTGTGTGGTCAGGCCTGCGGCATCGAAAGGTTGGGAACCCCTGGTCTAACATAATCAACCTGTGAAATCTCTTTGGACAAAAATCTAACAGGGCACTTTGACACTCTTGCATTGTTGCCCATGCAAAAGAAATACACTAAATGCCTTGCCAGATTGTGCAACAATACCATGGGGAATCTCTTTTCAGTGACAGCACTCAGTTTTGGAATACGGGAAGTAACAAGAATTTTACAAAGAACTTTCATCAAGTCCATTAAAACACAGTTAGCCTCTCACCAGATAAAGGCCACTTTAGCAGTGGTAAGTCTTTATGATGGATGGCAGTAAGCATTAACAAGGCATTGTACAATTATGCCATCCTTCCCTCTTTAGCAGACTTCTTAGAGAAAGAAGGCATGAAGGGGAAACATAAAAAGTTAGAAATGCAAGACAATGGCAACTGGAACCTCTGTAAAATTCTGCAGACAAGGGATGGCAACTGCACAAGAACAAGCCCTATATATCTAGAAGAGTCACATGTAAAGTATGTCAACTCAGATAGGAAAGTCTCTGTTCCTGTACTGTTAATAGAAAATAGTGGATCCTCACCAGCACTGAGATGGGGAAGAGAGTAGGGATCTTTTCTGTGAGGAAAGGTGGGGATTATTGCTTGTTTAGACCAGGGGGTCACAACCTATGGCCCATGGGCCAGCCCCAGTCCCCCACACTGTTCCATCTAGCCTGTGGTGATGACCCTGAAAGCGGAAGAGCCCGTGCATTCACAAATGCACCTGCACCCATGCAAATGTGCCCACTGCTATTGCATCTGGTCTGCTCAGCTATCTGAAGGTGAGTAGTCCAGCCCATGGGGTGAAAACCTTGAGAACCCCTGGTTTAGACAATTTTGGTGTGACTCTGATATGTGCTGCAATTTGAATGGGTTGAAAACATAAAAGAAATAACAATGGCCCCAAAGATTTCACCTCCTCACTGCTTATACCTCATCAGTTTGAAACAACAAGACACCCTCTTCCTTGTTGGAATGCTAAGTTACAGAGATAATGAACTTCTGTCAAAGGAATGGGAGCAGACCGATAACATGTTTCTGTCACCTGTTTAGTTCTAATTGTCTCTTCCCTGAAAATTCAATACTTGCATTAGTGCTGCCAGGCTCTGGGGATTCCAGAGCACCACACTGTACCCCAAGGAAAGGAAATGAAAAACCTGCTGATGCTGACCAGACCCCCTTCAGCAAGCCCAGGCATTTTAGTGTCATAGCCTGTGGAGTGAGTAATGCGTTTTCCCCTTGAACATCCAAGAGAAGAAAGAAAGAAAAAGAAAGAAAGAAAGAAATACATCCATCCATCCATCCATCCATCCATCGGCTGATACTCATGTCCCGGGAAAAATACCATTGCTGTGAATTTGTTTAATGTGAAACCCAGCTTGCCATAAAGTGACTCACACACTATGATTGTAGAGCCATCTCCTGTGGCAACATGAAATGAGACATGCAGGATTTGATACTGGGACTGCAGCAGGCTTGAAGATATTTACAAGGTGCACCTTCACAGCCTCTTCCGCCTCCATGACCATTGGGAATCAGAATAGTACTGTGGTTCCTCCTCTGCTCATTTTTGCCATTGAGCCCAATATGATGGTTCCCAGTAGCATTTCCTCCACTGAGACAGACAGACGACAGATCTTGGTCTTTTGCCTTGAGATTCATATACTGTACAAAAGAGACTCTTTTGCATGCAGGTCTATGGATCTCATATTGTGTATGATTCTTAAACAAAAGTCTGAATCTAGAAGCTCTCTTCTTTGGTTTATGTATTTTCCTATCATAATACATCCAAAAGGGGAGGAAATTTGCTTGTCACCAAAGGAGTCCCATATTCCTGTTTATCACTCTTGCAAAGCCAAATAAAACAAACCCTAAAATCATAATATTCAAGTCAAGCTGACTCAGAATTAGCTACCTAGCTATCCAGGTAGAGGCAACGGAATGACTTGGGAAAGGCTAAATCAAGGGGAGGGAGACAGGCGAAGTTATAATGTTATAAGGGGCAATGGCATTGGTTACTTTCTTTATACCAAGGGTTCCCAACCTTTTTACGTCATGGGCTGGACCACACACACCCGGACAGCTGAGCAGGCAGGACTGGTGGTTTTCCCTGGCATAAACGCTGCCATAAAACGCATCTGCAGCTGGCATAAATGTGGGTGCATTTACAGCTGTCGTAAATGCTTCTGGTGCAGTGGTGGTTTCATGGGCCGGCCCTTGGACCATAGGTTGGGAACCTCTGCTTTATAGTATGAGGCAGATTCTTAGACACAATTCTTCAGTGGCTGATTTATTACAAGAAATGCTTTTTCATGTACTTGGGGGGGGGGCAACGTTTTAATTTATACTCTTCAGGAGCTTGTAGAAGCAATGCACCGTCCACTTCCAAAAGAAAGCAAATAACATTCTACAGAGGGGATAGCTGGATAACATACTGCTACTATCATCCATCTTCATGGAGTTTTTTTTATCATTCATTCCTAGAAAGGAATCTAGAATAACACATTTTCCTTTCTATATTACATTCCTACTATATTTATTATATCCCATCATGTGGTAGGATTCAACATAGCTGTATATTGATCATAGTTGTATAGTTTTGATTGCAAAGTGCAATAAAAAAAGAATGCTTGGACACCTGACATTGAAATCTTATGCAATTTAAAGTAATAAAAAGCAAATTTAAACATTAGAGACATATATTTAGGTTTTCACTGTTTCTCATTGACTTAAAATGGCCCCCGAGTATACTTTTTAGGCTTTCTTGCCATAAAATTTCTGGCTATGGTTCTGCTTCTTCTTTGCACGACGACATGCTCTTCCAAAAAGCTAATCTTTCCAAGGAAGCAGATTTCCAGCTTTATGAATAAATTGCTAATAATTATTTAGTTCAACACAATAATTATTTAGGTCCACACAAACACAAAACAGGGGAATAATCTTCAGCATTTTTGGAGCCAAGATACAGGGCTAGCTCCAAACCACAAAATGAGCCCTGCCTTTAATTTTTTTATATATAATGAAGACTTTATTTTTACATTTTTCTCCAGAGTAATCAAATAAGTTTGTCAGACAGAGCTGAGAAAAACAGTGCCTGCTCAAATGCCCTCTTTGTATAACTGTGACAAAGCACACCCTACTTGGTGACTATCTGGTGACCCACACTTCTCTGCCATCCTTCTGCATTTCTTTGAATATCTCTGAAGATACAGCCTGGAAAGAAAATGAAGGTGATTCCATAAAGTCACTTGAAGTTGGTGTGTCTGATGTATATCAGCAGAACTAAACTGCTGTCATGGACTGGCAGTGCTCTGTCTTGTGAATGGAGAGGGAAAGAGGCAAATACCTCCTGCCCTTCCTTTTTTCTACCTGCCCCCTGTATCATCAGATGGAAATCTTCAGTTCTCTGGCTGTCTCCTGCAAACCAGCCACTAAACTCTGTTGGTCTCAGGCAGTGGTAGGCAGCAACAGGTTCACACACACCCCGAAAGGGGGGGGGGTAACAAAATTGGGTGGCCACGCCCACCTCCCTGCCCTGCAAGTGGTTCAAGGTCTCCCTTCCTCAAAAGCCAGTCATATCTGACTCTAGGGTGCAGTGCTCATCTCCATTTACAGCCGGAGCCAGTGCTGCCTGTGTTTGCAGATGTATACATGGCCATATGGCAGGCACGACTAGATCACCCATGACGTAGGCTCCGCCCATGACATAGGCTCCACCCACAACATAGGGTCCGCCCACAGTGTGGTAGCTAATTTTTTCACTGCCTCCCCCACTGGTCTCAGGTAGCTAATTTACATAGTGTAGGTTGGCTTTTAGGTGTGACATGCCCAGAAACAAAAATCCAAGACCACAACATTGCAAATAGCAAAGTTTAAAGTTCACTGAATAAAAACAACAACAGGCAAAAGTGTTAAAAATCTTAATAGGTACACATTTAAAGTAATAAATATGAATAATGGAATAATTTAAAGATATGGGTGTGTGCAGCTAAGCTACAAATGTTATCTAGGCCTTTGAGGCAAGAACTGTATTACGATCCATCATCCATGGTTCTTTATTTATTTATTTATTCATTCATTCATTCATTCATTCATTCATTCATTCATTCATATTTATCCACTGCCCTCCTCACCATGGTAACTCAGGGCAGTTTACACATCATAGAAAACACAGTTAATAAAAAACACAGTTCTCCAGCTCTGATCTTCTTTCCTTCTCTGACTTGACTTTACTCCAGAGTTTCCAACCATAAAGAAAGCTCTTCTTTTAAGAAAAGTGCTTTCCACACAGGGAAAGCAATGGAAGTGGCTGCCGAGTGGGTTGGGAATGGTGCGTGGGCTTTCTGTTCCTTTACAGACACTTTCAAGGATAAGTCAAAAACTTATTCTCAGAATAGCGTTCCATTGGGACTAAGACTGTTAAAAGGGAGCTGCATTTCAGAATTGTATTTTACTCTGAGCCAAACTTGCCTATTAAGGAGAAAAACAATTGATAGCTTAATGCTATCTCACACTTTCAGGCCATTTTGAATGAGGGTGAATACCTTTGGGCAACACAGATAAGCCTCGCCTATCATGTGTCTTAGGACTCAGCATGCAACCGAAGCATGGGAAATCCAGGTTCAAAGTGTGCCCCTTCCCTCTCAGCCTCAGCAACCTCGCAGAGGTGTTGTGGGCAGTGGTGGGCTTCAGGCAAAGAGTGAAACTTACAGGCATGGCTTTTATACACCAAATTCAGGGGGTCAAAGGGAGATGGGTGTGGTCAAGCAAGATGACAGACAAGCAAGCACAACAATACAGCTTCACACAGTCAGTAGCAACAATAGATCAGATTAGCTCTAAATGACTCCCTTTCAGTGTCAAGGTTGCTGAGAAAGCCTATTCTGGTCTCTGATCAACTTTTGACCTGCATGTCAGAAAACAAACAAAAACACTGTACCTGGTTACTTTCTGTTTTGCTAAAGAGAATTGGCAGGAAAGTTGTAATATAATACGGTATATAAAATCATATAGCAATCTGTGTATCAAATTTGATAATGTCCTAGAAACCCCTCGCTAAAAACTCTGCACTAGTAGCAATGACGCACTGCCAAAAGCCCTTAACGTTTCCCTAAGTACTGTATTGCCTTTCCAAGTGCAGACCTATTGAAGATTTAAGATCAAAAGAATGTCTTGACTGTGATGCCACCACAGAATAGTGTGGTAAAGGAGAGGAGAATCACATGTGGCAGGGCCCTCTTGGTGGTGACATCTGGCCATGGGACTCCTTTTAAAAGTGATCCGCTTGTCTCGCCCCCTCTCAACTTGCAGGACCTGCTTTAAAACATATGTTTCTACAAAATGCGGGGAGAATGTCATAAATATTTCTGTACTCATTTGATTATATTTAACCAGATATTTGTAAGGTATGAGACACCTTCAGATATTAGTATTCTGCAGGGGGGGGGGGTTATGTTTGATTTTAGATGACTTTTCATTTAGAATTTTAATGGAGAAAGAACATGATAGAAATCAAATCAAAATTTCTTAAGTAGGAAATTACAAGCCAACTTAATGTTTGCTATAGTTAATTTGGAACTGCCATGGCTTAGTGGTTAAGACACTGAACTTGACAACTGGAAGGTGGACAGGTCAGCAGTTCAAGACCCAAGTGCTGCAAGACAGTGCGAACTTCCGTCTCTGTCCCAGCTCTTACCAACATAGCAGTTCAAAAGCAAGAAATTGCAAGTAGATAAACAGGTATCGCTTGGGTGGGAAGGTAACAACATTCTGTCCACAGCATTCTGTGTCTAGTCATGCTTGCCAAATGATTACAGAAACACCTGCAGATACAGACAGCACTGGCTCTGTGGCTATAAACAGAAATGAGCCCTAGAGTCGGATACAACTGGCTTTTGAGCAAGGGTGACCTTTACCTTGTTGTTGTTGTTGTTGTTGTTGTTGTTGTTGTTGTTGTTGTTGTTGTTGTTGTTGTTGTTGTTGTTGTTGTTGTTGTTGTTGTTGTTGTTGTTGTTCAGTCGCACAGTCGATTCCGACCCTTTGTGACCCCATGGACCACTGTCCACTAGGCACTTCTGTCCTCCACCATCCTCCTCAACTCGCTCAGCTCTGTGCCCATTGTATCTACAATACCATCTAGCCCCTTTTTCTTTTGCCCTCCACCTTTCCCAGCATCAAGGCTTTCAAATTAGCTAAATGGATAGTTCAGTTATTTAGGTGTCCGGTTATTGGAGCTATTCACTACTGTACCGCTTGGGAGATGGGCCAGCTTATATGACCTTGGATGAGCTGTACAGCCCCAGAGCACCCTCAGGAGAAGACAATGGCAAACTGCTGCTGAGAACTCTGTATCTAGATGTGCGATTGATACCACCTTAGCTTTCTAAGAGCATTAAATACATATGATATCAAGTCACTAAGACGCTGACTGGGAGGAGGAAGGTCAGCAGTTCAATTCCCGAGTACTGCAGGACGGAATGAACTCCCGTCTCTGTCCCAGTTCCTGCCAACCTAGCAGTTTGAAAGCAAGAAATTGCAAGTAGATAAATAGGGACCACTTCAGTGGGAAGGTAACAGCGTTCCATGTGCTCCGGTGTCTAGTCATGCCTGCCACATGACCAGAAGCAGACAGCGCTGGCTCTTCGGCTTAGAAACAGAGATGAGCACTGACCCCTAGAGTCGGGTACGACTGGCTTTCAAGCAAGGGAAACCTTATATGGCTACTGGTTATGATGTCATATATCCTGCCTTCAAGCCATATGCCTCTCTGGGTGCTAGATTGCTCAGTAAAATGAATGAGACAGTGCTGTTGCACTCATGTTCTTGGCATGTTACTAGTAGCCCACTACTGAAAAGTGAGGTGTTCCCCTTTTGACAGGATGCTTGGCCTCTTCCGGAGAAGAACACTGGATGAGGCAGGTATTTGATCTCTTCTTATCTTGTTTGGTTCTTAAAGACTGCAGTAGCTCAAGTGGCTAAGACACTGACTGGAAGGTGGCAGGTCAGCAGTTCGATACTTGAATATTGCATGATGGAATGAGCTCCCGTCTTTGTCCCAGCTCCTGTCAACCTTGCAGTTCGAAAGCAAGAAATGGCAAGTAGATAAATAGGGACCACATTGGTGGGAAGGTAAACAGTGTTCTGTGCGCTGCGGTGTCTAGTCATGCCTGCCACATAACCACGGAAATGTCTGCAGAAGCAGATAGCCCTTGCTTTTCAGCTATGAAACATAGATGAGCACTGAACCCTAGAGTTGGATACGACTGGCTTTTGAGCAAGGATGATCTTTACCTTTACCTTTATTTACAACCGACTAGAAGTCCTGGAATAATATGTTAACTTATGGGATCTGATGGATCAGTGGCAAATTGCCCTAGCTATGCTTCACTTCTTTCCCTGTTGATCTGAAGAGAGGAAGAGGGAAGTGGTGAAGGCTGTCTTCCTCTGGGACGCTACTGGGAAATGAACACACTTTCCCTCCGGATCCTCACTTGCTGTGGCACAGAGACTGCCCTGTACTGTGAGATACCCATGGGGTGCTGGGTGTGTGCGTGTGCACTTGACTTTCACACTGCAGTTTTGCAGCTTGAACTTTCTCTTTTAACAGTTTGAATTAGTGGTTGTTATTAGCATAAAATCACCAGTTAAAACACTCTTGGTTCAATTTTTTTAACAGGGAAGCTAATTGCTCCTAAGTGCTCAAGTTGAGTTGAAGTGAAATGAAATAGCACCTTTGTGCTGAACAACCTCCCCCCCCCCATCTCTGCCACTGCCCTGGCCGCCATTAGTGTTCTCACCAGCACACCCATAATGACCTTTAAAAATAAGCCGTTACAATTCTGACATGGTACCAAGCTGACACCTTGGGTTGGGATTTAATTTTGAGTTATGGCTGCATTAGAAAAACATATGATGTGGCCGTTTGTTTGTAGAAAGAAGGGGGGAAATCATAAAACCCTCCTTTTTTTTACGAGCTGTTGCTTGATTCGTTCCTGCAGCCCTAAGTAGCAAGCTTCTAAATCAATGCACACAGCTGTTCTTGGTTCTCTGAGCTCAGCAGGTGTACTGCCCAATGCGCCTGCCATCTACCCCCACACACATAACAAATAATAATGTCTTGCACACACCAGCCATCCATCACCGTTATAGTTGGCCCCAGTGAGGCCACTGTTCTCAGGGTAGTAACCAGGAGATCTCCACCCTGGCCCCATTTTTTAATTTTTTAATTTATTTATTTTTTTACAGTAGAAATACTCTGTCCGTGGACTATTAGTCACACTTTCTGGACTCCTTTAATTGAATAACCTTTGGCTTTAAGGGCAAGAAGGGAAAAATGTATATAAATCCACACACCACAGTGTTTATTTGTGTCACAAAACAATAGGTGTACTGTGGCTGGCGGAATCAATTAGTCTTCCTCTTGCCCATGCGGGGCCAACATCTGGTGTGATTTAAGTCAATGTAAGGAGATGGCTGCAGAGACTCCAAGTTCTCATTTCAACAGGTGACAGAGAAGGCATAAAAGACTAATATATATTACAAGCGTGGAGGCAGGGCTATAAATACTGGGGAGTTTACTTAGGAGGCAAAAACAAAGCTGGCTCATAATGCAAAATAAATACCTTCCTGGGCTGGGTTGTCACTTGGAATGAGCAGAGACAGCAGGAGGTTTGGCCAAGAGGGGAAAAGGCTTGGCAAAGAAGGACAGCCAAAGGGGACTCTACTCCTTAGCCCACTGAGGCTACCAAAAGGAGGGGGAAAACGAAAACAAACATAGTCTGGAACTTGTGCTCATTACTTCCTCTGTGAAATTAATGGCAGGAAAGGGATGTGGAGAATTCTATAATGAAACCTCATGCCACGATAAGCCCAATTAGTCATAAGAGTGCCACTAAAGCCTTTTTGGTTATATCCAGAAATGCCCTTCCTTGGGCTGAAGATGCCTTCCCTTCATAGAAGGACTGTTCATCTTACCACAAGACAAGCACTGGGTGGTAACTATGTTCTTATTAAATGAGAAGGATGGCCTTCTGCTTGTGCAAGTCATCCATGAGGCATCCTATCGACCTATCTAGTATTGGTGTGCAGGTCTGTGGCTTCGACCCATAGCATCTGTGGAAACGTTTGGCAGCTGTAGTTCAAAAACACAATTCTGCACTCCTTTACAGTCTAGTACAGGGGTGCCCAAACTGCAGCCCATGGGCCGGATCTAGCCCACAGCACCAAATCATCTGGCTCAAGCCACCCACACCGCTCCTGAAAGCCGAAGTAAAATGTGCATGTGCATAATGTGCCTGTGCATGTGTGTTTTACTTCTGCTTCTGGTGGGAGGAACCACATGACCAGCACACTCAACCATGTGACTGGCCCACGTCATGAAAGGTTTGGCCACCCCGGTCTAATATAAAACAGCCTACTAGTTAAGATCTTATAGAGACACTCTTTTCTGTGCTCCTCCAGCATCTGAATGGTGCTTGAGATGGAGGATCTTCTCTCAGTGTGCAGAATGTGGGAAGATAAGAAACAGCTAATGTGCTTGTTGTTTCTTACAAATCTCCTGTGTCTATTTTACTGTTCAAAATTTTCAGGGAAAAAAAAATTATGGGCTAGGGATCTGTGAGATATTGCGAGTTTTATTTACCAGGGTGCTGTAGGCACCCATCCCTGGAGAGCTGAGACCTGTCAAAACTTTTAAATTGCTATTGTGGACAAGCCATAGCTTTCTCAGGGAGTTAAAGTCAGTTTGGAAGAGGGAATGATGTCTGCAGTGCGTATAGTGGCACCAAAACCCTTCAATACTGTACCTGGATTTTAGAGGATTCTATATACTGCAGCTCCAATAGTGGAGGTCATAATTTGGGGAAAACATTCAGTGTTGGGTACTGTCTTTCTCCAAAACTGATTGGTAATTTCCACCCTCCCCCCCCCCCGAGACCATGCTGTGCTAGTAGTGTAACTTTTGTTATAGTTAAAAGCAAGTTAATTTCTAAATGAGACAAAAGTATAAGACATACGTACTGTGTTATTACCAAAATAGCCCACTATAAGCCATCATACAGTATACAGTACAAGATGCACTCCATTTTTCCAGTGTATTTTAAGGGGTAGGGGGTAGGTCTTATACGCCAGCAAATATGGTAGTTAAATTCAAAGTTTCTCATATCAGATGCCTGCTGGTTTCCACAGCTGTAGCTATCCAGATGAATCCAATTTTTTTTTACATTTTTGAAGTAGTAGCTATGTTACTCAGGGCTGTAGCCAGTATTCTATATGTGTGTGGGCAAATATTTTTTCAGGATGGGCAACAATGTCATATATATAAGCAGCCGGGAGTTTGAGGGTGGGCAATCTGCTAACTCAGGGTGGACCCCCTAGCTATGGCCCTGGTGTTAGCCTGTGCAAGTATATCAGAGAGTAAACAAAATAACAATAAGACAAAAAGCAAAAGTAGAGAGCTTTGAAATGAGACCAGCAGTTTCCACTGAGACAACCTCTTCCCTTCACCTTTTTTAACTCCCCCCTTCAAGTGACATAGTGCTAATCTGATGCAACACTACTTTGGAAATTATTAAAATAAAAAGGAATACAGTTTGGAGACAACACTTTCTTAGTTGAGGGGAACTGACATGGCTGCAGTTGCCCTTTTGAATCAGATAAACCGAGTAATCCCAGGGTAGAAAGTGGAGACAAATGACACCAGATGAATCAGAACAAATTAAACCACTCCTTGCCAGCTGCAACAAAAGAGATGATGCCTTAACTGAAAAACACTGGGCTTACCCATGCTCAGCTTTATGTCATGTAGTCACCAGCTTTTTTATTTGATTTCATCCACAGCAGATCCAATGCAAATTTCAGTCACAGAGGAGGCAAAAAGAAATGTGCCACCTTGTTTCTTCTGCTTCTTTGCTCACCCCTTTTCGGGACGAGGAAGAAAAAAAATTCCTTCCCCTTTTTGTAAGTTAGCATTAGGATCCTTTTTTAAAAAAATGAGGGAAATGTCATTACCTAGGAAGAAAATGAAACTTTTACATGGGAAATCAAAAATAAACTCTGCTCGGAGAACAAACAAAAACAAAGTATAAACCTTGGGTTTGGGGAGAAGTAAAAAAAAAAGATCTAGGAAACAGAAGAAAACATCAGTCTGAAATGAGACAGAAATGAGACTGGGGAAATGCATTCAGAAAATAGCGCAAGAGAAAACAAAATCCTGGGTTTTGTTACAGAAACCTATTAAGCTAGCTTTTATGTATGCACTGTGCCCATTATAGAATAGACTCTGTGTGTGGCTGCCTCCCTTTAACAAAGGGGAACAATTACTGCTAACTGGATTCCTTGTAGGAGGAGGAAGCAGGAGCAATTTGCTAAAACACATGGTTGTTTAAAAAAAACACAAGGGGGTGAAGGTACTGAAGTCCAACTGACTCTCTACCCAGCTCCCCTCTTCAATTTTATTTTTTTCATGTGGCAATGCTGTTCTACTTCTAACATCAATTACCCTGGAAATTAAATTTCTCAAGTCTATTAAGAAGCAGAGCAAAATTTCCCAACTACAAAACCATGGCAGGCCCTATTTTTACCAGGACCATGCCAGGTGAAGGGCAAAGGAAAGGAACGTGAGGGGATTGAGAGATGTAGTTTGTCACCATAACAAGGCTAAAAAATATAATTGAGCACAATAGCATCAGAATTATACTTGGAATTGGATTTGGAATAAATACCTTTTGGGGGTGCTGTCTTGTGCTGGTCAACCTTTCTCACATTAGGTCAGGCGAAAGGAACTACAGAGTGAATTCACTAAATGGTGGCTTTGTTTTGGTACTTTAAAGTCTGACCTAGACACAGAAGAAGGAGGAGGAGGAGGAGGAGGAAAAGAAAAAGAGAAGGCATATGTGGGTGCTAGGAACAGACTAAAAATGAGCCCTGCAGTTGTGAAAGCCACTTCTGGTGTAAACTTATCTAGTGCATTGAAAAATGAACGCTTCCCCTGATCATTTACAAATGGCTAGGGGAAGAGGAAATATTTTGTTTACATATGCTTGGCCATTGCTTATGTGAAGCAGAACTTCATTTGACTAATTAAAAAAAACCATTTTTCTTTGCATTGCCAATTGAAGCCATGGCCTGGGCAGTTTCTTGAAATCTCTCTCTCTCTCTCTCTCTCTCTCTCTCTCTCTCTCTCTCTCTCTCTCTCACACACACACACACACACACACACACACACACACACACACACACACACACACACACACACACACACACACAATTTTAATTCAAGCAGAGTGATGCCAGTTTGATGATGTGGAAAATTCTCTTTTGGACTAGGGAAACCTGAGCCTCACAATCCTCTGGTAGTGAAGAGAAAAACAAAACACACTCCAGTCGTTTTCTTCAGTTTGTCAAAAAGATAAAAAAGGCAGATACAGAGTATTTCACGTAAAAACAGGCAAGTTTGGCAATAGCAAATCAAAACAGCATTAGATCCTCTGATACAAACAAAATACTGTAATCCTATCTAGTAAGCCTGAAGGCTACTGAGCAGAGTAATTTTACCCCATGGTTAGAAAAGAGTCTCAGCAAAGTATTGTCAGCATTATATCTCCTTTTTCTAACTAGATGACCCGTCAGACTGAACAGACAATCAATCAAGCATTAAGACCAATCAGGAGCCCAATATGGAAATCAGGGCCCTTCCTCCTTAGTTAGCTAGAGCATGCCACTGTTCCCCTACCTGTGAGTTCCCTCAGATTTTTTTTTATGGAACCACAGCTAGAAGCTTGGAAGTTGTTATGGGGAATATCCACCTCCAGATAACACCATTAGCATTCTCACGTTGAATTTAAACACTGACACCTTTTCCCTTCTCTTAGACCCAGCTATAGTTGCCAGCTTTTCAATTGCCAGCAGAACCAAAGTAATTCCATCTCACCAACTCTGGCTTCTCCTCCTCCTCCTTTCTCATCCCCTCCTCCTCCTCCTCCTGTGTCTAGGCCAGCCAAATGAAGGCACAAAGTGGGATATGCCTGATTAAAAAATAGTATAATCTTTGAAGGGGCTCTTTCTGTGTACCCCTTGACTACCATTAGAAACCAACAAATGACTGTTCCATCCCTTTTAAGCTGTCTGAACTGGATGAAAATATCCATACCAGTCACCTCTTGGAGTATATCTACCAAACAGTACTGTATATCTTCCAAAGGGGCTGGCAGTAACTTTTAAACTTCTTGGCAGAACTAAATAAAGTTTACAGAGAATATTACTATTTCTGAGGGAACAAACTTTCTAAGTTTCAAATGAATATATGCAAAAAATGTTGCATGTGAGCCATTTTTATACTTTGTGTTTTTTAAAAAAAGGATATGGTTAACTTGCAAAGTTTCTTGTAGAAAGAGTTATAAAATGGTTTAAAGCATGGAAGTTTCTTAAGAAATTTTCAACATTTTAGAACGGTCCATACAATATTTTAAAGTGCAACATTTGTGGGGCAAGGGGAGTATTTAGATTTGGGGTGTGTGTGCAATTGTCCATTTGACCTTCTCTTCCTCCATGAATTTGAGTCCACATGTAACGACACATGTAACTAAGCCCAGAACCAGACCCCGAGCCTTTCTTGGAAGTAAGCATTTTCCCTTTCATTTGAAATATCAATGTAAGCATGCTTTCGATTACAGGACTTTAGAAATGCAAAACATGGCCATCAAAATGGCAATAATTCAGGATGGTGTTTTGAAAAACCAGTTTGAAACAGTTGGCTGCCAGTTGCCCTCTGACACAGACACATAAAAGGAAGTAGAAAGTCCGGGACCAGCAGGGATCACTGGAAGAAATGCAGCCCTCATAAATCAAGTCAGCACTGTCCCGGAGCTGGAACACAATGAACTGCACGTGTGTGAGGATTGGAGAGGAGAGAGTTGGTTTTTTGGTTTTCTGGCTCAGAGAAGATATGTCAGAAAAGCATATCACTGTGGAGCTGAGCACCACAGGATTGGGAGGGATAAGCAGAGCAGATGTGAAGGCCACCCATCCTAGGATCTACAAATAGGGAAAGGTCTGGCATTAGAAAGAGTGTCATTACTCAGAGTCCCAACTATCCTTCTTGGAAAGAAATGAACTCACAGGAACTAAAGGAGAAATCCTCTCATGTTTTGGAGTGTGTATGTGTAGCTTAATTTTTTTTGTACAAACACCGGTAAAGCTACCCACATAAACAGTCCATCACAGAAGGACTTTATTCTAGACCAGCATTGGACAATTTTGCCAAGTGTGTCAAGCCAATTTCGCTGTCTTTAGTAATACTCTCTAGGGCATGGGTTCCCAACCTTTTCAAACTGGGGGCCGGGTCACACTCTTTCATTCCGTTTCAAGGGCTGGATGGCCATTTTGCCCTGCCTACATAATGGGGTGGCCATTTTGTTCCAGCAACTTCAAAGGGGAGGCCATTTTGTTTCTTGAATGCCCTTGGAGGGGTGGGGGGCACATAAAATGGTGCCACGGGCCAGATCCAGCCCACGAGCCTTAGGTTGGGAACCCCCCCTCAAGGGGGCTGCATAGGCTGCTCAAAATGCGAGGCAGAGACAGTGATTTGAAAATTGAAACAGAAATGCAAAAATGAAAATATACTTCAAATTTTTGAAGAATGGTTATTTGGGAATATTTAATTAGGCAGGGAGAACTGTGACCCATTTGATAGATGGATGGCTGCTCCTGGGTAGCATCCAAGAACTGCAACTCACAATTTTTGCCAGAAAAAGGGGTTCTGGTGAGGCACTTTGGCAGGGATGGCAAACCTTGGCACTCCATATGTTCTTGAACTTCATTTCCCAGAAGCCCTGATCAACAGGAGTGCTGACTTGGGCTTCTGGTAATTGAAGTCCAAGAACACCTGGAGAGCCAAGGTTCTCCATCACTACACTAGGGCCTCACATGGCAGCCCCTTAGCTAGATTGTCTTCTCTGGAAGTTTAGCTATTTTTGTCTAGAACAGTGGTGGCGAACCTATGGTATGTGTGCCAGAGGGGGCACTCAGAGTCCTCTCTGTGAGCACGTGCACTGTAGCCTCAGCACAGAATTAACTACACTCCTCTGCCCAGCAGTCCAATGGGAGCGCTTCTTCCTTCCCCCAGCACAGAGTTCACCCCACCTCTCTGCCCAGCAGCCCAATGGGAGCGCTTCCTCCCTTCCCCAAGCACCAATTCACCCTGCCCCTCTGCTGCACGAATGGCAGCCTGTTGAGTTTGGGCATTTGGTCTCTAAAAGGTTCACCATCACTGATCTAAAAGAAATAGAAATAGAAATTCATGTACAAAATCACATAGCAGGTGAGAACAGAACTGGAAGCTGTCGAGGCTCCATTTAATTTGAATACACTTGTTTCGTAAATTTGCACTGCAATTCCTCCATTTACTGTCACTTCAATAACTCATATCCAAGATAAATATGCTTGAACATTCTGATATCTATATCCATTGTGTATTTAAACTTGTGGCTGGAATACAACCAATAAAGACTCTTGCTAAAGCAAACCAGTTAGTCCAAAAATGATGCTAATCTCTTTTTTCTTGTTGATCACTGTACTGAAAAGGACCACATTGGGCGTAACTTTGCAAACTGTTCTGAACTAAGCTGCTGACAGCCAAAGGGTTGGTTCACACAGGCACTTCCCTGTTCTTGTTTAGAGAAGCTTGAATCCCCTTAAAGTTATGACACCTGATGATTTTGATTTCCTCAGAAGAATTATTTCCTCCCAAGAAGGACGTGGGTGGCTGTGTGCAGCTGCCACTTCCATCATCATCACTGCCGCCACTGTCCTTTTCCCCTCCGCCTGGCTTCGCATGTCCCTAATGCCAGTCCGTAGGAGGGCAGATATTGTAAGCCTTCTTACAACATCTGCCCTGCTATGGAGCGGTGTTAGGGACACAGCAAGCCAGGCGGAGGGGAAAAGGGTGGTGGTGAGAGCAAGGGCAGTGGCTGGATGGAATGGTGCCATGAGCCATAGGTTGAGAATCCCTGGTGTAGTTGGTTCTTACAGTCAGGGAACATTCAGAGATAGGAGATGGGAATATTATGAAACAAAATAAAACATGCAAACAATTCTGACATCCTTTAAAACAATTTTTTAGACAGCAGCAATACCATCTGATTTTTCTTTAGAACATCTAGGAGGCAAATGGTGAATGTGAAAGTATGCCTGAGCTGCTCTTGTCTAGCAGCTCCCATCCCGGACTGGGGCCAAACATGTCTGAATCCAGACTCAAGAGCTTGTGTTCACAAATCAAAGGCAAGAAACTGGAGCTGGATTTAAGCAAGGAACAAATGAACCGCTCAAGCACTTAGGTGCAGCTGTCATATGCTATAAGTAACAGATCTTTTCTGTGAAGGGTATCCCTGACAGCCGTAAAGCATTCTTCATCTGTGAGCTGGCCCTGCCAACTTAAATTGGTATATTCCTTACTTCCTACCACAGGATTTCCTGACTCTTCTGTGCTTCAGAAATCAGACTTGTAAATTAAGCCTCCTGGTTCATGATCAGTTAAGTTTAGTAATGCAAATCTGTTCTTTAAATGGTTTTTAAGTTCTTCAGGAGTATCATGTCAGCTAAAATAATGTAATTTACTGCCTGTTCATTTCTGAGCCTTTTTGAGAGTGCTGCTACTCAACTTTAGAGCCTTGAATGCCTTGGTTCCCAAATCCCTGAAGAAATTCTTCTCCCTCATTAACATGCCTATGGTTTAAGACTTTTTGTTGAGGAATTCCTCCATGTGCTTTCTGTTTTGTAAGAGTGGCATGCCATGGCAAGACATGTTGTCAGCAGGGACACCTGGTCTATGTTGAAACCTGGTTGGCAATATAAACTTCAATCTTTTGGCCTCCAGGTAAAACAGGTGTTTTAGTTTGTTGTAAATATTCTAATTTTTAAGCATTTTGTTGTTAAGGTGCTGTTCTGTTCTTTTGTTGCTTTGTCAGTTGTGTATCTGGCTGTGCAATCAGCAGTCATGAATTTGCCACCCCAGTGTTTCCACAACCAGAAGGAGCCAGGAAAGTTGCCTATCCCAAAGTGCCCCCAGAAGAAAGGAATATTAAACTTTGTTTAAAATTCAAGGCCTAGAAAATGTTGCCACAAATTGGAATCAAATTAACAACATGTAATTTAGTCTTATTAAACAACGACAACATGCTGGCTAAAATTCTATTCGTGTTTGCAGAAGGATTGTATAACTTGCCACAATTAATTGACGAAGTTTGGGGCTCATTACAAGCCTGATCACATGGCTAGTTATTAGGAACCTTTCAATTTTATCCAGTGATGGGATGATAAAAAATTTTGTACCCCACCCTGACGTCATCACAGTGGGGGCGGAGCTAACGTCATGACGTCATGGGTGGAGCCAACGTCATGACATCATGACGTTGTAGGCGGGGCCAAAAATAAAATAAATAAAATAAAAATAAAACACACACACACACACCCCTCAACCCCCCCCACAAAACCGTTAATAAAATAAATAAATAAAATAATAATTAAATAAAAATACACCCAAACACCCACCCACCCCAAACACAAACCCCACTTACAATGGGGACCGTTGGGGCTGGCCCCCAGCCTTGGTGCCCGGCGCCGCGCCTAGCCGGGCGGCCCACGCTCCCGGCCGCAACGCTCCATGGGCGGCCCTGACCCTCGGCGCTTCGCGGCGCGCCTAGCCGGGCGGCCCACGCTCCCGGCCGCAACGCTCCATGGGCGGCCCCGACCCTCGGCGCTCCGCGGTGTGCCTAGCCGGGCGGCCCACGCTCCCGGCCGCAACGCTCCATGGGCGGCCCCGACCCTCGGCGCCCCGCGGCGCGCCTAGCCGGGCGGCCCCGAGCTGCCCATGGAGAGTTGCGGCCGGGAGCGTGGGCCGCCCGGCTAGGCACACCGCTGGGCGGCGAGGCTTGGGGCGCCCGTGGAGCGTTGCGGCCGGGAGCGCTGGGCCGCCCGGCTAGGCACGGCTCCTCCTCCTAAGCCCTCCGCCACTGCCAGAGCCACTTCAAAATGGTCCGGCTCCGGCAAAAACAAGTGCGCATGCGCAGAAACAGAATCTGACGCATGCGCAATTTAAAATTGCAGCACGCATGCGTCAGATTGACTTCTGCGCATGCGCACTGAATTGGAGCCATTTTGACTCCAATTTAAAAAAAAAATTTTTCTTTTTTTCAGGCGTCCGGAACCGGACGCCTTAAAAATAGATTACCCTCTCGGAGAACCCTCCGAAATTGTTCTTACCGGTTCCAGGGAACCGTCTGGAACCGGTGACATCCCATCACTGATTTTATCAATTAGCTGCAGCACATGATGCAGTCCTCTGTAAATGCCAACAGGACTATGGCTACTGTATATTGAATGTTTCACTCTATGTTGCTGTCAAGTTATTTCGGAATTATGGAGCCCCTTAAAAGTGTTTTTGCAATACAGTACAGTATATGAGTTTTTCGAAGGAGTGGTTCACCACTTGCAAACCCCAAGACAATCAAGGATTTGAATCCAGCTCTTTTGAGTCCTAGCCAAATGCTCTATCCTCTACACTGCACTTTGAAATCCTGACAGAATGAAGAGTGATATATGAATGATTTAAACAAACAGATTAAATCAGTATACAAATGAATACAGATCTTATGATAACAAGATTAGTTATAAAGAAATACATGGAAGACTTTAAAAAAATTATTTCAATTCTTGAAAATGTCTAATTTCCTAAACTATCTATGAAGCACAAAGTTGAAGTTCAAAATTATCAAACATGGAGACTACAAACTTACTGTACAAATATGCAATTATTTTAAGGATGCAGAAATTGCATAATGTCATCCCAGTTGATAACACAGAACCTCAGAGCAGAGGGGGAGGGCCCAGAATAAACACACATTTAATCCAGGGTGTCCAGCTACTGCATATACTTACAAGTCTCCTGTCATCAAGTTATATTTACATTACATTACATCAGGCCAAAGCAGATCAGCCTGACACAGTCCAGATTCCCGCTATGTCAGGAAGACAAAGCAAGAACTAAATGTTCATAACTCTAACTGGTTACTCAGGATAGTCACGGAGAGGATGCATAACTCATGCAGAATGGATCACTCTATCCCACCAATTAAGTAAATTTCAGGTCTGAAGGCAGGAGATTTTTTAACTTCCCCATGCAATCCCTTGGTCTTGACAAGTGGCAATACCAATTAAGTTGACAGCATAATTTGTGCTGTGAGTACTCACCAACCTCACAATAACGCATAGCACTAATGAATGTACATGCCTTTAAATAAAAGAAGGCTTTTGTATGAAAAGCTTCTGAGCAGTCCAAAACTGCTTAATGTGAAGTTGTGCTGGGAAAGTAGTTCAATGCAGTTGTTAGTACCTGATCAAATAGGGAAGCAAGCGCTTTCGCCAACAGAAGCTAAGGTCCATCTTGAACATCAAGTGGGATGATTATGTCACCAACATCACAGTCCTTGAGAAGTCAAATGTAAATAGCATTGAAGCTTCCTTCATAGGTCTTAGATGGATAGGGCATGTCTTTCTTTCTTTTCTTTTTTTTGAAATATTTTTATTAGGTTTTAACAACAAAAAGAAAAACGTTAAAAATAACAAAACAACAAACAGTTACAAACAAAAAACATTTACAAATTATCTCTTACAATATTAAAAAGAAGAAAAGAAGAAAAATACAAATCAATATAATATAATAACATATTAATTCAGGTATTTTTAATGCATTCAATGTCTTAACCATACTATTTATATTCATGTATACTGAGTGTATACTTTCACATTTGTATCAATTATCATCTTCAGCATGGTGTTACAACTTTATTATTATTATTATTATTATTATTATTATTATTATTATTATTATTATTATTATTATTATTATTATTATTATTATTATTATTATTATTATTATTATTATTATTATTATTATTATTATTTTAAAACATTAAACATATATCACCCAGTGCACTAAGGTCCTTGAGTCTGGCAGTCATCCCTTTTACAACTCACTCATTCTGCCAAAAGTACATTGTATTCGGTGCAGGTTTTTCACCTTTATTTTCCCTCAATGTATATTGCAAGAAAGGTTTCCAAATGTCCCAAAATCTATTTTGTTTTATTAACTCCCTTTTTATATTTAGTTCCCATGTAAGGTTTTCGTTTAACGCCGTGTCCCAAACATCAGTATACCATTTACTGATTTCTAAATTCATATCACCTTTCCAGTTTCTGGCCACTTGTTGTCTTGCCAACGTTAAGAAAATAGATAATAACTCTTTTATATTTTCCTCTAGGTTCAATTCCTCTAAATTTGTTAGTAAAACAATTTTTTCATTCAACTTTAAGTTGAAGTTTAAAAAATTTCTATTTCTTTTTCCATTTTATGCCAGAAATTGGAAATAATTTTACAATCCCACCACATATGTTTATATGTCCCAATTTCCTGGTGACATCTCCAACACTTTTTTGAGTTGCTGCTATTTATTTGGTTTAGTCGAACTGGTGTCATGTGCCACCGCCACAAAATGTTATAATTATGTTCTTTAACTTTTGTGGACAGATTTCGCATAATCCTATTTTTCCATTTTTTTTCCAGTTCTTATCTGAAATATTAATACTTAAATCCGTTTCCCACAATCTTTTAAGAGCATCCTGAGTTTCTTCAGTACTATTTATCATTTTGTATAACTTGCTTACTACCCCTTTTATCCCTATTGAACATTTTCTTATCTTATATAGCATTTCCTCAAAATCTGTCAACTGTCTTGTAGGTTGTAACTTCTCTTTATATTGTTTATTCCACCTATCCAGCATTCGTATTTGAAGCCAGTTCAACCTTAATTCCTTATAAATTTCTTTTTTAGTATCTTCATTCTCAATCCGATTCAGCCAATCTTTTAGTAAAATTATATCATATTTATACATAATGTTTTTTAATAATTCTAAATTTTAACCGGAAATGTTTTAAGATCTTGCAACTCTAATATTGGAGAGGTATTTGGTTCCAATTTTTCTTTTAATTTTACCCATACACTTATCATAGATTTTGTCACGAAACCAGCTGGCCCCCTCTGCTCTGGCCCTCCTATACCAAAGCCCCCAGAGGGCGGGCTGGTCGGCAAAGCAGATTTACAGCCCATAGCTGCTTCTCATCCACAAGGAGGTTTAAACAGGTAGCGTGTTCAGAGGCTAGTGTGTGAATGCAATGCGTCTCTTCCCCTTTTAGTCCAATGAAGACACGTTGCTCAAGCAAACGAAGGTTTATTGATCAGGTATATTGATCAGGTTCATAAAGCATAAAAGTCAGTAGCATAAGTCAGTCCAGCAAACAGTCCACAGGTAATCTAGGTAACCATTTTGAAAAGAAAGGAAAATCCCACCAGCCAAACTGAGGTCTTAACCCATTGATATCCAAAATCGAACTAACTAACTTCTCTGCAAAATGGAGAATTTGCAGTCAGGTGGGTTATTCATAGCCAATCAGGTAACAGAGATAAACATTATCAAAACAATGGATTGTTGACATACATGTGGAGACAAAACATGAAACTCAGCTAGCTAGAAAGATAACACAGGAACACTGGCTGGAACACGGTTGAAAAACAAGCTGTCTCGTGACATGAGTCTATGAGAGAGAGAGAGACAAAGGATTTCTATGAGGCCTATTTATGAGGCCTAGCTAAAAACTGCAATTTCAAGCCTTGAGAAACATGAGGAAATATGTCATTTCCTGACAGATTTTAGGACATTATTTATTGGTTTTAAATGAAAAACTGAATTTTCCAAAAATTCTCCTTTTGCACACATATTACTATCTTTCATTTCTATATCCCTCCATATAAGATCCTTTATCATTAAAAGTTTTACCAAACCTTTAATTTGGAATGCCCTATAATACGATTTAATGTTAGGTAACCCTAACCCACCTTCTTTCTGTGACTTATACCATAAACTTTTAGGTATCCTTGCTCTTTTCCCTCCATTGCAGTAATTATTTAATAAATTTTGAAAAACTCTTAATTCTTTTTCAGTTTGCTTAATTGGGAGGACCTCAAATAAAAAATTAATCTTGGGTAATAAACTCATCTTACAAATAGCAATCCTTCCAAACCAAGAGGTCTTCAACATCCGATATCGAACAATTTTTTTCCTAATTTCCTCTTTCACTTTATCATAGTTTAATTTCTTCAAATTCTCTACATTATCTGCATGTGGGCCATATGGATGGTTCCAGGTTTCATGGTCAAATTCTCTATGGTGAACTTAGCTCTGGTACAAGACCTCATGGAGCTCCTTTGAAGCACTATAAGGACTAGCTGAAACAACCATGAAGATGTCAGGTATAAACCCACAAACCTGAGAAGCAGCGGCTGTAGACAACCCACTTTGGTGCCAAGCCATCTCTGCTGCTACCAATTACTTTGACGGAGAACACCACAGACATGAGGAGGCTAAGTGAAAAACATGAAAGCTTCATTAAATGAAACTACACCCTCCACCCTCTATTCAGTGTAATGTATAAGGTCACATGTTTCATGCCAGGATCATCTTAATGAGTCACCAGAGACACATCCATCAACTGAGGAAATGACTTCCAGGAAAAATGTATGCTCGGATACAAGTAGCAGCTGATGACAATGACAATGATGTAGCATGGACTGTACTGTGTTCATAGCGATGTCCCCACTGGAAAATGATTGATAGATTTTGTGCCATCAAATATACAAAATACTCAGCCATAGTTCACTAGTTCCTTCTTCTGGGGGTACTCCAAGGCATGGAATTGAACTCCTGACATCTGGCTGTGCTGTCAAGCAGTCAACTCACTGAACTATCCAGCCAGCTCCATAGGAGAAAGGGAAGGGAAACTTCTACTAATCTTCTCTTACCCTGGTAATCCCCTACACCAGTGGTTCCCAACCTTTTTTTTTTTTTTGGTCATGCTCCACCTAAGCATCTCTAAAATCCTGATGCCATCCCCCATGACATATACTATAATTCTTATTCTTCAAAAAGTAAACTCCTATCCATGTGGAGGAAGCCTAAAAGGCCATTACCTTGGTCTTACTCATTCTCAAATTGTTCCCCTTAAAAAGCAAATTGCCCCCCTGTGTGGTGTGTGGTTGGGAACCATTGGCCCTACCTACACCCACCGACAACTGAATCAAAGGTAGCTCTCCTCACACACACCAGTCATCATCTCAGGGTATTTCTCTACTATTTGGTAGGCTGTTCTTCCCTCCTGTGAATGCATTTTTTAGGAGAAACTATAACATCTTTAGTTCTTCAGGAGATCTTCTGGAACAGCATATGGGAAATGGCTCAAGGCAGCTGTAGAGCAGGAGGAAACAGCAACAGCTTCTCTCCCTTTCCTCTGGGAAGAGGCTTCCAATGGCTGTCAACCTAGTCCATGGCCAGGAGGAGATTCCCTCAAATTTGGAGAAGCACTAGTTTTGATCCAACTAAAGATATTTAGCAGTATAATTTCTGGAAGGAGGTGATGCCCATGAGATTCTGTAGTTTTTTGGATCAAATCTGGCTCATCAGTAGATGTCCAGTTCTTGGAAATGGGCCAAACCCAAATTTAAACCTTCTGTAGTTTTGTAAGCATTTTGAAAATTTGGGATGAGCCAAATACAGCAACAAGTTCTTAAAAATCAAATGCAAACATTGAAAAAATCTAGCTCAACCCCCCCCCCCCCACCACCACTCATTAGGTCTTACTAAGGAGCCATTAGACACCTAACGTTTAAATGATATGATAATATCATTAATAAATCCAAAATATTCAGGAAACATGTAACAGCTTTGTAGAATATGCAGCCAATACCAGATAAAAAATACACTCCCCAAACACTTGAACTAAAGTATGAGTACCAAAATGACATAAGGATAATTCCTTAGTTTCAGAAACCACTTAGATATTTAGATTATAAATCAGATGATAATTATTTCTTCAGGATAAATTATATAATGTTCATGATTTGAGATAAGCAATCAGCATATAAGGGCTTCTAAAAAAATATAACGACTGTTGCAATAAAAGTAGTGTATAATTACAACTGAATAAAAATAAAGCCAACAACTCCACACACTGCTGGAAAAAAACAGCTTGCAAGCCAAGTGTGCAAGATATCAAACTGTACCATTCCTCATTCCCCAACAAAGTCTGCTGGTCCCCCTCTATTTAACACTAGTTAGACCACATCTAGAGTACTGTGTCCAATTCTGGGCACTGCAGAAAGATGCAAACAAGAGCAGGTACAGAGGAAGGCAACAAGGATAATCAGAGGACTATGTCTTGTACGTAGTTCAGATAATTACACAGCTTAAATGAAAAGATGTATGAGGTAGGACCAGGATCGTAGCCAGGATTCTAGATGGGGTGGGTGTTTCAGAAGGGGCAACAATGTCTGTCTGTCTGTCTGTCTGTCTGTCTGTCTGTCTCTCTCTCTCTCTCTCTCTCACACACACACACACACACACACACACACACACACACACACACACACACACAATTAGAACTTTACCCTGGGTGGGGGTGGGCTGTTAGCCTTACGGCCCTGGGTGAGACTTCAACCAGCAGCTGCTAAGTTCACTGATACTCTGAAAGAGAAACCAGTTGGATGTCTCTGGAAAATGTGCATCCTTATCTCTGTTTTTAATGCAGCAGCAACCAAACACAGCCATGTGAGGCTATAACTTTGGTTCAAGAAGTGACAGAAGAGATAGTTAACCTTCCCAGTGGTGGGTATGGGCCGGTTTGCCCCGGTTCTGTAGAACCGGTGGTAACAATCCCAGGTGGTCTCCCGGGGAGGGGGTAGTAACCTTCCCGGGAGACCACACGGGGTGATTACCTTTTTTTTAGGCGACCAGTTCGGTCCCCTCACCAGCTGCCCCACTCTGCAGCCCAAAATGGCTGCTGGTGAGTGTGCATGCATTAAAATACCAATTGACGCATGCATGCCTCCAGTACTCAGCACACATGCGTCAATTGGTATTTTAACACATGTGCACTCACCAGCTGCCATTTTGGGCTGTAGAGTTGGGCAACCAGGGAGGCCCAAAGCGGCCTCCTCAGAGGTGTGGTGGCAGCAGCAGCGGCCCTAGCTCAAATCACTCCGTGCCACCCCTGACGCCCTGCACCACCACCCTGCACCGCTGTGCCGCCGCCACCGCTGCTTGCTGCCACCGCTGATGCTGCCACTCGCTGATGCCTGACACTTGCCACCTCCCTCCCCATGCTCGTCATTGTGCCAGGCCAGGCCACAGCACACCATCGGGCCGGGCCGGGCCGGGCCATGCCGCAGCTGACCCAGGCCACACTGCAAGGCTGGACTGGGCCGGTCTAGGCTGCACCACTGCACCGCCACACCAGGATGCACCACCGCTATTGCCGCCTGCTCAGCTCCCCAGGGTAAGTGACCCGGGTTTGGGTTTGGGGTGGGTGGGTGGATTATGTATTTGGTGTGTGCTTTTGTGTGGTTTTTATGTCTATTTAATCTGTATTTAATGTGTATTTATGTGTTTTTATGTGTATTTTATGTGTATTTTAATTTGTATTTTCATGTATTTTTTATGTGTACAGTATTTAATTTGTATTTTATGTGTATTTAATTTGTATTTTATGTGTATTTAATTTGTATTTATTTTGTATTTTTATGTAATTTTTTAAACTTTGCCTCCACCCATGTAATTGGCTTTCCCCACAGTGTGCTAGTAAAATTTTTGGCTGCCCATCACTGAACCTTCCCCCACACAGAGCATACTTTTCAATCAGCATTTTCTCCCTGAATTATGTTTTCCATTCACAGAAAAGGATTACAGTACTGTATATGATTTCTTGATTGTATATTCAGGACCAAGAATCTTCTAAATGTCTCCTCATCCCGGAACCTAGACATGCTCTGGTTTCCTAAACCTCATGGGAATCATATTATTGCTAAATTCATGTAGAGTCAATCTTTTTGCATGAGTATCTAATAGATTTTGTTCAGTTCCGCACCTTTTGTTGATCAAGATGTATACAATGAGGCCTTATATGGGAATAAAATAACAATAGCTTTCCTTTTTTAATTTAAAGAAACAAAAGTAAATCTAGTATTAGATCAGCCAGTTTCTGGTACTGAACAAGTTACACTATTCTAAGCTAAACCATTTCAGTGCTATATTGGTTTGTCTTTTCTTTTAAAGTGGATGAAAAACAACAGTTATACTGCACACACATGTTAACCATGTCTCTGAAAATTATTTGTTTAGCCCAATTTGGCTTTATACAAAGGGAAGGACACAGGCAGCCACGTGTGCCTGCCTTTTCTGCTGCCGCCACCGCCATCATTCTTTTTCCCTCTACCTGGTTTGGCGATCTGTAGCAGGGCGGTTGTTGTAAGCCTTACAATATCCACTGCTATGGAGCAGTGTTTGGGACTCGTCAAACCAGGCAGAGGGGAGAAGAATGGCAGCAGCGGTGGCAGCAAGGGCACAAGCCAGATGGTATGGCACATTGGGCCGGATCCAGCCTGCAGGCCATAGGTTGAGAACTCCTGGTCTAGAGAGACTGCTAGGAAGCCAGGAGGCAATTGGTAGGGAAGGCTTTTGTTTTTTTAAATATAGCTTAACATTTTAAAATCATAGTTTGAAAATTATGTAATTATAGTTTTAAAATAATTTATATATATATATAAGCATATGTAATGGAATCATGAAGTACATGTACAACAAAAATGTGGCAAATACATGCCTGGAGAAACTAATGTTTAAGTTGAATGAATGAAAACTCTGGCTCACAGTTTTGCGCTAAACCATTAAGCCACTTCAACACTGTATTATTCATTTGATGTTTGTAAAGAACATTAAATTAATGGTTGCTTGCAATGGAAACATGAAAAGCCTATACAACAAAACATGCATGTATTGAAAACCTATACTTTATAGCTACTTATATGCCATAACAGGCAACAGGTGGGCAGGAACATGGTGTAAAAATGCATGTAAAATGTGGAGAAGAAGATGATAGAAAAATTTACTAGTGTCACCCTCAAGGTATGTGAAATGTTCATACAGTGGTTTACCACTGCCATTCATTCAAAAGGTTTCCACGGCCAAATGGAGACGTGAACCCAGGTTTCCTGAGACCTGGTCTGACAATTCATCTGCAACACTACTGCGGCTCTCTGAACGGACAGGTAGAGGATTATTCTGTTAGTGTTTATTGCATTTATGAAGGCTCCACCAGATGTCAGTATGATACTAGTAATGAATGATTTATGTCCACTTTGGAGAGGGGTAAAATACTGCTCACTAGAGGCTGGGTACAAAAGAAGCCATGATATATAAGAGAGGGCTTCTTCTTCCAAGACAAGCTCAACAACACAACTCATTTCTGGAATGTGCAGTCTATACAGCTGAATAAATTGCTACCTATACCTCAAGTATTGATGGAATCTGAATGGGACATGCAAAAGCATTTTGTAGTCCCTCTTGCTTAGCTTGAATGGCAGGGAAAATGTGCCAGAAGAAGCTGCCACACCAGGGACCATGGCAATTATGGTTCATGTGGGGTACAGATGGACTTGGAATACTTTGGTTGTAATTTCACAGGTCAGCCACAGACCTACTTGGTAGCCCTCAGGACGATACTGTACAGGTCAACTCCCCATCTGTAAAATGAAAATATTAGAAATGAGTCTCATATAGCACTGCAATGGTGAACAAGACAGAAGATGATGAAGTATTGGAAATACATACATTTAGAAACTTTTTAAAATAATAATATTTTAACTCCCTCCCCCTCATTGCTCTTAAATGGCTTGTAATTTGAGTTGGAAGATTTAGCAAAGTCAGTTTGGCTGTCGTCGTCAGCTGCAACTCACATCTGAGTATACATTTTTCCTGGATGCAGAAAACATGGCACTGGTGTGAATTTGTTTAGGGGTGGATCCCAGCTTGCCATGAAGTGACCCACACACTATGATCTCGGAGCCATTTCCTGTGGCACATATGAAATGAGACATGCAGGATTTAGCACCAGAACTGCAATGGACTGTCGCAGCCTTGGGGATATTAACAAGGTGCGCCTTCACAGCCAGTCCATCTGGCATGGCCTCTTCTGCCTCCATGGCCATTGGGAATCAGAATAGTGAAATGGTTCCTCCTTCACTCATTTTGCTGTTGGGCCAAAGCTTGGCTGTAATCCAGTTAATAACCCTTCCTATACACCTCTTTGTTCCCAAAGGGAACAGTTGATTGTAAGTGTATGTAGGCAAATGTACAGATTTTGCTTTCATATGGCTTCCTATCTCAACCACAAATCTGAGTACAGGGTGAAAATCCACTGCAGTTCAAATACCAAACTAAACTAAACAGATTTTAGTTCAATAAACTTTAAACCCCCTGCTTACCTAATCCTACATCCTATAAAATTAAGATAGATCAGGATTACAGACTCTTGTGGCCTTTATTTTTACATTAGGCACAGGCATATCTCAAATGCTTTCAGACCACCAGAAAAGAAAATCCAGAATGAAAGTATATTATTTCACATGTACCTTGTCAGGATTTTTCTGGTACAGTCAAACCTCACATAAAGAGTGTCTCGCTTAAAGAGTAACTTGCTTAAAGAGCAGAATTTTCTCTGAATGTTTGTTTCGCTTAACAAATAAAACCAACCAAAAACTCTCTTAACAAATAAATCGGGGTCCGCAATCCCCCCCACAATTGATCACTTACAACGGTGTTTCGCTTAAAGAGCAAACTCACTTAAAGAGCAATCCTGTGGAATGCATTATGCTCTTTAAGTGAGGTACAACTGTACTGTACTCTGCCAATATTATTATTATTATTACTATTTAAAAATAAATAAATTTAAGCAATGCTTGGATACCTCCAGTGAAACAAATCCTCTTTTGCGTTTCAATTTTGTAGAAGACAATATTTTGACTTAAGTTGTATTTTTCCTTTCACATGATAGGAGGTGTAAAAGAATTATTACTTGGCATTCCTGGCTGCAATTCAGTAGGCTGCGAGTAAGCGCTACTGAACTCAAACATACTTCTGTGTAGATACCCATAGATAACATACACTTTAGGGCTTTGTTTGTTCATATGAAAGAATAACTGTGATCCATAGAGGAAGATTTTATAATGTGTAATACAAATTCTATAATCTTCTCTATAACATAAGTTATATCTGATTTGAAGACTAAAAAGAACAAAGACTTACCTTTTGCTTTGAGACATTTTAACAGACTGGATCTCTTAGCAACATCTATTGTGAAATACTGAGGCATAATCATTAATAAATAACAAAGTACAAAAACACTAGGAAGCGTAAAACTGAACAGCCTCGTTTAGGAAGCTAGTTAAATGTTATTTCCTGATCTGTAAACCATCATCCAAACTCCCTTTTTTTGTGGGCGTTGTCCATAAAACATTGACTGTGGCCTTTTGTTGTATAAAGGCGACTAATTTTTACAGCAAACCCATAAACAATAATTAACAAACTACTGTATGGGCGAATATCCTGCGGCGGAGGGGAATCAGAAAATGCAGGGGTCAGTTTAGAGCTGTGAAAAATGCAAGCTATTAAAAGTAACAACAACAAAAACTTTCTTGTGATTTGTGATAGCTTCATCTCTTAAATTTCAGCTCCCTGCTGTGATTTCTTCAGTTCATCACTCTTCAAAGACTAAAACTATACAAACACGGGTAACAAACAAGTACGATGTAGCAGGGAGTACAGTAATGGATCCAGCCTTTGCTTCCTAGACTCACTGATTTTATCCCGTTCCATGAGCCTACCTTAGCTTAGGGTGTGATCAGAGGGAGAAATAGATCCCAATCTGGACCACTTGTGCAGTGGACTGGTGCAATTGTTTCTCCAGAGATTACACAATGTAAGGGGAAATGCACGCCAGCCCAACTCCAATCCATGTCCATGCTACCTTGTTTTGGTCCTGCTGAAGTTTTTCTACTCTTGGAGTGTTGGTTGGACCTATTCTCCAGCAAATATTGAAGAGGCACCTTAAAGGAAGGTGTCACTTCCATTAGAATGGCCCTTCTTGTTGCAATCAGGTGTGCACCTTTGCAGCCATCTGCTTACGCCCTGAGAGTTCCAGCTCTTCCTGGAAATCAAATCTGAAAAGTGGCTTTAAATGTTCCAAAGTCTGGTAAGAAAACCCATGTTATCAGAGAACAAAATTTATTTTTGTCAGAGTAACTGCCAATTTCTTCATGGCAAATGGATATGGGGGATGGGTGGGAGACTAGTAAGACTTATATGTGTGTGTTTCATTTTACTGCTATTCTCCTTGTTTTTTAAAGACCTATTTTGTCCCCCCCCCCCGCTAGGTGAGAGCCTTGCTGGGGCATGGGGGCTTGAGGGTCTAACTAGACAGTGTTGCCCATCTCTTGTCAACGATGTTAGGCTGGGATTAAAACTCATCAAAGCATCCTCCATTGGATCCCTTGGGCAAGGTGAAAGTGGAGGACACACGTCATGGTCTGCCTAGCCAGCAGGTGACATGATAACCAAATGGCTAAAAAAAACCCCATGAACCCATTTTCTACCATATTCTGGAGCTCTGGTTTTTAACTCTAAACGCCATTGTAGCCCAGCATATTGACCCCATCAGGTGAGATGGGGCCATGGAGCCCAATGGCCAATCATGCCACTGTCACATGCAATCAAACTCATACTGCAGCTTAGAAAATGGAGTTATGATTGCTCCTGAGCATATATGTGTGTGCACTGATGCTTAATCTTGGGATGATGCATCTTATTATTGTTGATAGATTGCTTCAATGCTTGAATGGTTGTGCTTCCTTCCACTCTCCATTTCCTGACCCCTTACATCCCATCTCAGTGCCTCTACAGCCTATCTGTGATGTTTCCAAATTTCACCTGAAGAAATAAGCAGTGACCTACTAAATACATGGAGGTCAACAAAGAAGAGCATAAGGATAAATAAATTTATGAGAGCTCTATAAGGTACGATCACATGCTACTGGTTTCTGATTGGTCCGTTCTGATAACTGACAAACACATTTAGCTTCTTCTGCAGCTTTTGCTAGCCCAGGGGAAAATATCACTAAACTCCATTAAAGTTTCCTTAAATCAAAAAAGAGAGGTTTTTTAAATCTTGGAATGTAGACCTTGCTTTGGAGCGTGTAATTACAACACCATGTCCTGTGTTAAAGAGAACTCAGATACTAAATTGTCCATGTCAACACCTGAACTTGACCATGAAATATAGTGCAGAGGGACCAAAAACGCAGTCTGTAAGAAGGTGATGGTTGAATGTGCATTCAGGTGCACTGGGCAAGCCCTGTCTGCTTAATCCATTGGTCTGGTCCCACTGTGACTATTTAATATTATTACCTACCTTTTGTCCTTGAAATGTGCTTCCAACTCACTTTCCACGTGAAGGGCTTTAGGAGTAAAGGTCAAGGCTAAGGAAAGTGTAATAAAACATGACTTATTTTACATGGGTGATCAGAGTCCTATTAAGTTGCAAAGAAGTCTTGAGGAATGTCAATTTTCTGGATCATTTTTCCTTTCATAGCATGAAAGATAGCTCTGCTGATTGCACCGTTTAGAGACAAATTGCTGCAAGACTCCTGCGACAGTATTTCAAAACCACAAGTTGCCCTAAGCTGGAGATGACACTAGGCTGTTCAGGATGTATGATCCCAAGCAGGCTCTGATGAATTCCTGATATATGTCCAAACTAGACAACAGAATGGCAAGTTTGCACATCAGTGGCCAAACCTTCTTATGCACTTTCCTTGTTGAGAAGGGGTGAGGGGAGAGAATAGGGGGAACATACTGATGTATTGGTGCAGAAACTCTTGTACAAACTAATCAAGTGGCTCACTGTGACCTTTAAATATATGCAGTTCCTTTTAAAAAATGAAGCTGGACTTTGGACATCCTACCTGGATGCAGTTGCTGTTCTTACACTTATCTGAAATTTATTCATGGTTATGAAGATAGCAATAGCAATTACACTTATATACCACTCAATAGTAAAGGTGAACCTTGCTCGAAAGCCAGTCGTATCCAACTCTAGGGTTCAGTGCTTATCTCTGTTTCACAGCTGAAGAGTCAGCATTGTCTGCATCTGCAGACATTTCTATGGTCATCAGGCAGGCATGACTAGACACTGGAGCGCATGGACGCTGTTTACTTTCCCGCCAAAGTGGTCCCTATTTATCTACTTGCAATGTCTTGCTTTTGAACTGCTAGGTTGGCAGGAGCTGGGACAAACATGGGAGCTCATTCCGTCCTGCAGTACTCGAGTATCGAACTGCTGACCTGCTGCCTTCCAGTCTTTGTTTTAGCCACTTGAGCCACTGCAGTCCCAGTCAATAATGTAAGGATAAGACACCCTATTACCCTATTGCCCCACTATCGTAGCACCTGTTCCACCTGACAGAAGCCTGTACCCATCCAGGAAGCCAGCACAAACCCTTTTGGCTGCTTGAGAGTACAAATGGTTCTGCCCCAGGCTAAAAAAATCTATTATAGGTTTAAATCACTGACTTTTTGTGCTTACAAGCCAATCAGATCAGGTAGGACATGCAATGTAAATTAGCAATATATAGCATTGCCAATAAAGAAATAAAGGAACTAGAAATCTCCCACCAGCTTATGCTCTATATCAGGGGTGGCCAACTGTAGATCTCCAGCTGTTCTTGGGCTTCAATTCCCAGAAGCCCAAGTCAGCACTCCTGCTGATCAGGGCTTCTGGGAATTGAAGTCCAAGAACATCTGGAGATCTACAGTTGGCCACCCCTGCTCTATATAATAAGTACAGTCAAACCTCGCATATAGAGTGAATCGCTTAAAGAGTAACTTGCTTAAAGAGCAGAATTTTCTCTGAATGTTTGCTTCGCTTAACAAATAAAACCAACCAAAAACTCGCTTAACAAATAAATCTGGGTTCGCAATCCCCCCCACCAGAAGTCACAATTGGTCACTTATAATGGTGTTTTGCTTAAAGACCAAACTCGCTTAAAGAGCAATCCTGTGGAACACATTATGCTCTTTAAGCAAGGTACAACTGTACAATGTTTTCTGCTTCAATCAAGTTTATTGAAGGAAAAGGATCAGGTACAAAAAAATCAAAAAAATGGAACATTTTTATTGTTTTTCTTTCCCAGAGTAAAACAAGAAAGCCATATATATTTATATTTCCTGGCCTAGCCAGCTAACCAGTGATGGGATGACAAAATTTCTACTACCACGCCATGAGGTCAGAGATGTCATGGGCGTGGCCAATGTCATGACATCATGATGTCATGGGTGGAGCCAACGTCATGATGTCATGATGTTGTGGGCGGGGCCAAAAATTAAAAATAAAAAAATAAAAAATAAAATAAAAAAAATAAAAATAAAACACACACTCACACACCCCTCAACCCAGCCACCCATCCAAACAACCACAACACAAAACTGTTAATAAAATAAATAAATAAATAAATAAATAAATAAATAAATAAATAAAAATTAAATAAAAATCCACCCACCCACCTATCCACCAACCCCAAACACAAACCACACTTACAATGCAGACTGTTGGGGCCAACGAGCCACCCCGACTGCACCCTCCTCTTCTTCTGGGCCGCTGGCTGCAGCCTCCGCTGGGCGCCGAGGCTTGGGGCCGCCTGTGGAGGGTTGCAGCCAGGAGGCCCTGGGCCGCCTGGCTAGGTGTGCCACAACCGGTGCCAAGGATCAGGGCCGCCCGCGGAGGGTTGTGGCCTGGAGGCCCTGCCCCCCCTGGCTAGGTGGGGCTGCCGGCGGGCACCAAGGCCCGGAGCTGCCCACAGAGGGTTGTGGCCGGGAGGCCCTGGGCCACCCAGTTGGCACACCGCCGCCGGACGCCAACGCTCAGGGCTACCCGAAGAGGGTTGCGGCCGGGAGGCCCTGTGCCACCTGGCTAGGTGCACCACCACCGGGCGCCGAGGTTCGAGGCCGCCCGCGGAGGGTTGCAGCCGAGAGGCCCTGGGCTGCCCGGCTAGGCACGCCACCTCCTCTTAAGCCCTCCACCGCTGCCGGAGCCACTCCAAAATGGTCCGGCTCTGGCAAAACAAGCATGCATGCCAGAAACAGAATCTGATGCATGCACAATTCAAAATTGCAGTGCGCATGCGTCAGATTGACCTCTGTGCATGCGCACTAAATTGGAGCCATTTTGGCTCCAATTAAAAAATTTTCTTCTTTTTTTGAGGCATCAGAACTGGACGCCTCAAAAAAATGACTACCCTCCTGGAGAACCCTCCGGGATTGTCCCTACTGGTTCCGGGGAACTGGTTGGAACCGGCCTCATCCCGTCACTGCAGCTAACCTATTTGATTACATCTTTCTACTGTTTATCACAAGGAAGTTTAAGCACACTTCTTTCTCCTCTCTTGATAAGCACATGTGATGCATTGTAATAATAATCATGGTGCTTCTTCTTCTACATTGTAATATAACCAAACCTATTTTTCATCTCTCATTTCACCTCTTCCTGCATGGTAACCAATAAAATCACAGCACACAATGTCCACCATTCCTATTTCCCTTCCCACAGTATGAGATTGTTATGAATTCTAAAAGGACAGAAAGCTGAACCTGACTTGAAGGACACATTCCCAGACTTTCTTCACCTCCTGCTCAGGAAGCAAAGACTACAATAACCACTTTAAACTCACTAAAAGCAAAGGCTCCATTTAGATTCATTATGCATACTGCTTAGTGTACTTTCTGAATGGTTCACAAGGTGATTGGCATTTTGCCCCCCCAAAAGTGGTGGGATTCAAAAAAAATTACTACCTACTCTGTGGGTGTGGCATGGTGGGCGTGGCCAGGTGGCCATGTGACTTTCTGGGTGTGGCCATGTGACTGGGTGGCTGTGCCGCCCAGGCAAGAGGCAGGTTTTTATCGTCATTAAGATTCTTATGTGCATAAAACAATTTCCATTTCTTCAAAGAATAATTGTTTTTCTATTAAATCCTTTCACTTGAAAGGGCATCAAAAATCCATACTCATCTTCTCTCCAAATAATGCTAACAGAAGGAGCTGCTTTTTATAAAGCTTTCTGAGAGTTTTATGGAGCTTCTGTGGAATTGGGATTATAGTTTTGGCTTCCTCGAGATACTAAAAAAGTATCCTTCCCCAGATATCTTATTAGAAAAATTATCAAGACACAAGTGAATGTAGCAATAATATTTTGACAGCTTTAAAACAGTACCAGTTTCAGTAGAAGTAATTTCCAGGTAAGTGTGCTGAAATGTCAGCCAGAATCAGAACTGAACACTTTTTGGGTCAAAAGTATAGTTCAAACAAGAATCCTCCCCCCACCATCAACAAACACACACACACACACACACACACACACACACACACACACACACACACACACACACACACACACACACACACACACACACACACACAGGCTGCTTGCTTGCTTTCTGAAACTTCAGGCATTTCCACCTGGCCAAGTGATTTACTGCAACTGGAGTTTTTCTGTTTGTCCCATATGTTCCCCACTGAGACACCCCTCTTTTGTCAAGGTCATGCTCGAATTCTCTATAAAAAGTCTTTTGGAATAAGAACTGCCCAATCAATTACAGTAATGGTAGGGATAACATAATTTAACATAATTAAACAGTGTTTTTTTATTATGGTACCTACCCCCCTTCCTTCCTTCCTTTTTTTTTTTTTTGATGATTCTGTAACTTCTGATGTTTTTCTCTTTCTCATTGGTATCTTCACATATGAAGCTTGCTTGCTTTCAGAATTATCTGATGAAAGCTATTTAACTAGGGAGCTCTTTTAACTGCTTGGCCTTGCCTTTTGTTAATATGCCCAGTCTTGTTCTGGGACTTTTGATATTACTTCCACACATGCTCATCTACTCAGTTTTGAACCAGCTAACATTTCCAGATAGTCTTCAAGAGGAGACTCACTTGCCATGCCCATGTTATTCATATAAAGTCTCACATAGGTCTTTTGAGATATATATGCCGTCTGACCTGAAAAGGGTTGGTAAGTGATGTTTGAACAGCAAAATGAATACAGACATAAATTTAAAAGTCTCACTAATGTTGCCCTCAATTTCTGCAAACATAGGAACAGACATACCAAGTGTTTTGTGGCAATGTGTGGGCCATCTGTAACTTTAATATACTGTACATTGTTTACAATAAGAACATTTAGCAGGCATAGTATTAATCACATTGAACTGACAAATGTAGCCATTTTATTTTATATGTACCATTAATTTGTGGTATATGTTACATCTCTTCAATCGATCTTATGAATTTGAATTGTTCAATTAAGGCTTAATTAATATATTGCCCTATTTGAGTGTAAGCACTACTCTGAGCAGTTCACAAGTTAAAATATAAAGCCTCACAATACCCCGCATAACATACATTCCACAATACAGTAATACCTCGGATAACGTTTGCATCAGATAAGGCTAAAATCGCATAACGTTAAGCAATCCGGGGGGGAGGGGAATTGCATCGCATAACGTTAAATCCTATGGGATGCATCGGATAACGTTAGCTAAAGCCTGTGCTGGTTACAATGTATCTCTATGGAGTTTTAACGTTATCCGATGCATCCCATAGGATTTTAACGTTATGCGATGCATGCATCGGATAACATTAAAAATCAGATAACACTAAGACTTGTGGAACCAAGTTTTAGTGTTATCTGAGGTTTTACTGTATGGTGATTCACACCCATGGAGATGAACAAGAAAAGAAAAAAGTGAAAAAATATTAATGTCAATACAGAAGCATTTGAGAAGATCAGTTGTTAAAGAATTCTGCCTCCAACTGTTTCCTAAACATAAAGAGGAAGAGCCTGGCATAGCCTGAGGGAGAAGACTCCATGGCCTGGCAGGCGGCTGAGGACATCAGTCCCTCCTCTGGGCCCACAACAATGGCCTGAGGGAGAAACTCCACGGTCTGGCAGGCGGCTGAGAACATCGCCTCCTCCTCTAGGCCCATAACAATGGCCTGAGAGAGAAGACTCCATGGCCTGGCAGGGGGCTGATGACTTTGCTCCCTCCTCTGGGCCCACAACAACGGCCAGAGGGGAGTTATTCTGTGTTCTGCTTTGGTTGTTTTGTGAGGTTGTATTTTATGATTTTTTACTCTACTTTGCTGTTTTGACTGTAAGCTGCCCTGAGTTGCCTCGGCAAGTGGGCGGCAATATAAATCTGAACAAATAAATAAATAAATCTCCATAAGTAACTTCTTCCACTGTCTGTGGGGTCACTACCAAGAAGGCCTGATTCTTTGTTGTGACTTTTTTTGCCCTCTCTCGGTGTGACCATTTTTAGCAGCAATGATTGACAGGAGAGTGTGAAATGGATAGCTACCATCCGAGAGAGACTATCTAACAAATATCAAGTATTATTCTGCTACCCTTTCAAATAATATCTTCACTGGTTTTTGTTTGCAATTTTTTGGCAAGAAGCTCAACTAAAGTTCATGGGTCTTGTGTCTGAATAGGGAAAACTTCCATAGCAGAAGCTGGTGACATCCTCGGATCTAATTATGAAAGAGAGACTGAAGTCTCATGATGTATAAAATACATGTTTAAATATTTAATAATATGCTTGATAAATGTTCTTGTTGTGGAGAATGTAAAGTTTCAGATGACTATATGTAATGCAATGTAAAAATGTACATATATTATCGTGTTGTTCCCTTATTGTTTTATTTTATTTGTACAGCCCTGATGAAGGCCAAAATGTGTTGGGAAGTTTTAAATTGCAGTCAAGTGATACATTTTTATACATCCTGATGCTCTGGTCTCCCCTTTGCAATCAGATCTGTGGATGTTACTACTTACTCAAAAATAAGACTTATTGACTTTAGTTGGGCTTCTTCCCAAGTCAGTAACCACAGGATTGCAACCAAAAACCAGGGAAGATATTATTCAAAAGAATAGTAGAATAATAATCCAAAGATAGTGGATTTTGAAGGATAAAGGAGAACCATACAGCAGCAAAAGGCTATTAAAACAAAGCCAGAAAAAGTGAATGTTGAGCAGCAAAGCTAACTGAACAAAGTCAGTCTGGAAAACAGGAAAGCACAATCCATCAAATCCAAGATGCTTGTTCTTTTGCTCAACATCAAAAAGAATTAGAAAGGCTACTATGAACTCAGAAAGTCACAACAATATAATTTTCAGCAGAGAAGCTCTCTGGTTCACAGATGTGTGTGTGTGTGTGTGTGTGTGTGTGTGTGTGTGTGTGTGTGTGTGTGTGTGTGTGTGTGTGTGTGTGTGTGTGTGTGTGTGTGAGAGAGAGAGAGAGAGAGAGAGTGAAAGAGTGTGTGTGTGTGTGTGTGTGAGAGAGAGAGAGAGAGAGAGAGAGAGAGGGAGAGAGAGAGAAAGAGAGAGAGAACTTACTGATGATGGTGCCAGCACAGAGTGCTGTTGGGTTGGGGAACACAGAGACAGAGATGAAGCTGTTGAAACATGTGACCAAAAAGCCTGAAAATCTTTAAATGCTAGAGGGGAGGGACTAAATGACTTCTATTAGTATGTCAGAAAGTAACATATTATTTCAGGGAAATCAGAACTATCAATCACAAGTGCTCACAAACCTCATTGTTCTATCACAATATATCTCCCAAAGACAAACTTTGGTGAATGTAAGTAATTACCAATGATGAAGTAGTCAAAGTGGGGTATAATGTATGTACAGACTGTTGAAATAATTAACAAGGGTGAAATAAATAACAAAGTACTGTATAGAGAATCCAATCCTGAAAACAGCAGGTTACAAAGAGTAATATCAGTCCAGTTTCCAGTCAAGTCTAAAGCAAGATCATTCTCCAATAACATCCCTGACTGTTCAACATGGAAGTAAACAAAGGAGAGAATTGATACTGAATATGTTTATGTTGCAATGTGCAAATATGGGAGTAGAAAACTGGCAAAAAAGGTGTGTGAATGGGCACTGGTGATGTGGTAGCCCCCCCTTTTGGCTTATATATTGAGGGCCACTCACGCTCATGCTTTTAGTTATAATTTTAATTTTAATTGGGGGTTAGTTGTTAGCATTTGTTAATGGTTTTTAATGGTTTGTATAGTTTTTAGGGGGTGATTTTATCTGTTCATTATGTAGATGTTGTGAGCCTCCCAGAGTCGCTTGTTGAGGGGGCGGCAATACAAAATAAGTAAGTAAGTAATTAAGTAAGTAAGTAAGTAAGTAAGTAAGTTGTCGTCTAGCCCCCAAAGCTATCTGAGGGAGCATGACCTGGCACCTGGCTTAAAAAGGTTGAGAACTCCTAGAGTAGACCATAACCTGACCACCCTGGTGATTAATGGCCTTGGCAAAGTCCACAGGGAAGGGGGATAGTCTCCAAGTGGATTAAATCCCAACTTGAATCCATCTTGATGGAGGGCAGCAGTTTCATCAATAGTGGCCTGAAGTTGAGGAGGACTTTGCATGCCAAAATGACTCAGGGGAAGAAAGTGACTCATGGAGCTGTATCAGTGGTACTATGGGTGTCATGCTGCGATGCAGAAGGCAAATGAAAGGCCACAGCATTGTATTCTCAGGACAGTCTTCATGGCTTATTGCCACGATGATTGCTAATATTCGGAATCAGCTACAGCACAACAAGAAGAAAGACAGTACAGTATATGTAGATGAGAATTCTGTTCAATTTGTTGTTTGATAAGAGCTTACTAATTCTTCATAAATTTGTGTTTCTTTTTAAAAGTCAGATGTAAGAAAAAGCTAAAGTGACAGATTTATCTCAGCTCAGTGCGTTAGATTTCTGATGGTGGAGCCAGACTTTGGGAGTTCAAAATTAGCTTCACAGCAGCACGGTTATTATCATTGTCATGTAGAGTGTTGAGAAGGAAGACACAACTCTAAACTTACGTTCTTTCTATGTGATTACAAACTCCACTTCCCAAAATAAACGAACTATCGTCTACAAATATTATAAGGCTCAAGTCCTTCACCTACATTAAGATGGCTGAAGATTTTTTTGAACCAGCTTGCTCTACCCAGCTGAAAACGTTTAAGCAATTTGAGTGCTCTTGGGAAGTCATCCTTAAACACAATCACATCATCCTGATAACTGAACATGTGGTGCACAGAAAATTTGCCAGAAATGTAGCCCATTAAACTTTGAAAGGTACTGAGGGAATATAAAAAACTAAAAGCATCACGATGAATCAAATGAACATTTTAGAAGCAGCACAGTGTCCACTGTAGGTATCTTCTTCTCTTGAAAGCTAGGTAGAAAACCTAGTATTACAAGGTTTGATATACCATAAAATCACTTACATTAATCCTTGCAAGAACTTTATTATACAGGTTTGGTTTCTTATAGCTCTCCTCTCATTTTCAGTTTGGAAAATTGAATCCCAAACTCTTGCTCCCTCACCTTATGTATGTTTATTCAGTGATAAATCTCATTCATTCACAGGTCGCTCACATCAGAGAAAAATAATAGTTAATGACTTGTGGTGGCTTAGCGGGTAAGATGCTGAACTTGACAACTGGAAGGTTGGCAGGGCAGCAGTTCAAGACCCAAGTACTGGATGACAGGGTGAGCTCCCATCTCTTTCCCAGCTCCTGCCAACCTAGCAGTTCGAAAGCAAGAAATTGCAAGTAGATAAATAGGGACCACTTTGGTGGGAAAGTAAACAGGGTTCCGTGCACTCTCGTGTCTAGTCATGCCTGCCACATGTCCATGGAAACGTCTGCAAATGCAGACAGCACTGGCTTTTTGGCTGTAAACAGAAATGAGCACTGAACCCTAGAGTCGGATACAACCGGCTTTTGAGCAAGGGCAACCTTTACCTAACAACTTACTCCTTACATCCTTTGTCACACATGAGCTCAGGCAACTGGGGCATGAAGGATGCAAATTGTGGCTTCTCATTTAGTAGCAATTAGTTGCTGCACTTTGCTCCATTTCACTTATACAAGTGTAATAGGGCAATAGGATACTGGGTGACACATCTTATATATACCTTAGTGTGTCTTCTCAGAAACTCAAAATTTTCTCCTGTTAGTAAACAGAAAGGCCCTTAGAATATGCTGGTAAAGCAACCAGTAATTTCAGTTAGGAAAACTCCCCCTTTTTTGCCCATGTTTATTTCAGAAGTCCAAGGATTAAAAAGTAAAAGTGATTGCAAGCAATCTGGGGCTATAGACAAAACTGCCTCAGCCTTGGCTTTTTTCTCCCGCCAGCCAAGCCATAATTCCTGCTGTGATTTCAGGAAAGTGATATAGTAACCTGTCTTTTTGGGAGGAGGATGGGGAAGATGGCCCTGCTGTTGCCTTTTACATTCCCTTGAATTATAACACCTTCTTTTTTTCATCTGACTGTTCATCAGGAGACTTAAGTGTTTTTCTTTCTGTGCACACATGCCTGCAGGTTTCCCATTCATTATCCCCACCAGACCTCCTCAGCAGGGCCCATCTGCAAGCTTTCCTTTCACCGCCCCGTAGGAATCCCTTTGGACAGGATTTTCCTAATTCAAAACAGATTCTCCTCCAATTCCCCTGATGAGCATCTTGCAACATGTGATGGCAGATAAACAAATGAGGAGGTAAACCAATAGCAACAGCATCCAAGTGTGCTACATGATAAGCTTGAGTGGCGGCAAGATGGACAAATTGAATACTAATTTAATCAGAAAAGGGGGTGGAATCCATAAGGATGTTTTTACTTTTGTCTGCCTCTGACTGGTACTTTTAAAAAATCCCTGTTTGTAACTATGGCCTATATTATGAATACGTGGCAAATAACAGATAATCCAGGGCTTCTCAACCTGTAGCCTATAGGCCAGATCCAGTCTGCGGCTCCAACTCATCCAGTTTACGACCTCACTTCAGCTGCTGCTGCCACCTCAATCCTTGTCTCCTCCACTTGGCTTGGCTGCTCCATAGCAGAGTGGATGTTGTAAGGTTTACAACATCCATCCTGCTACAGAATGGCATTAGGGACACACCATGCCAAGTGGAGGAGACGAGGATTGAGGTGGAGGCAGCAGCAGAAGCAGCGGCTGGAGCAAGGTCACGGGCCAGATGATTTGGTGCCATGCAGCTCATCCAGGATAATTTGGTGCCATGCTTCAGGGTAGGTGGCAGTGGTGGTGTGGGGGAAGTGGGGGATGGCTGGGTGGTGGTCCCAGTGGCGGTGCCACCGGCGCCGCCTATCAGGCCGTCCAACAGTCTGAGGATGCGTGATCCAGCCCGCTGCTTAAAAAGTTTGAGAACACTTGAGATAAACCAGTTTGTTGTCTATTTTAGAGACAAAATATCCAGAGATTACAGTAATACCTCAGATAACGCTAAGACTTGGTTCCACAAGTCTTGGTGTTATCTGGTTTTTAGTGTTATCCGATGCAAGTTAAAATCCAATGGATGGATCGGATAACGTTAAAGCTCTATAGAGATACATTGTAACTGCACAGGCTTTAGCGGTTGTTATCCGATCCATCCCATAGGACCTTAACGTTATTCAATCCAATTCTCCTCCCCAGATTACTTAACGTTATGCGATTTTAGCGTTATCCGAGGTAAACGTTGTCTGAGGTATTACTGTATTAGATATTATTTTGTATACGTAGTAGGCATAAAATTGCAGGCACATTTGTCTATTTCTGAACCATTGATTGATTGAATCTTGTTTGATTAAGGTTTCTTCCTGTTACAAACCATGAGTGTAAAAGTAAAAGCAAAAGCAAAGCATGGAATGGTAAGACAGGGAGAAAAATTATCCTTATGCATTTCATAAAGATGTCTAAAGCTACACCTTGACATCAGACTATAAAGTTCAGAATTTATTCATCTAATATACCACCCACCTGGGAGGCTTTCTCACCATGGCCAGTTTACATTATTAAAGCCACAAAACAATATATGGTAAGAAAGAAAATTTCTGAGACCTAAGACAGTGGCTATAGAGTGAATCAATCAAATAATTAATTAACCATAATAAAGGGGGAAAAAGAAATAAAACCTATCTGGTTATTAGATAATAACCATAAACACCAATCAATAAGTTAGCTGATTGGGGAGCATTCTTAAAAACCTCCTTAAACAACAGTGTCTTAAGTCGTTTCTTGAATACCTCTAGGCAATGCGTTTGATAATATGAGTACCACCATTGAGAAGTCCCCATTCATTCTGGCCTCTCTCAGTGTCTTCACCCGGAGCTGTACCATTTGAGGGGATCTACAGTTACCTAGCTGTACTATTGAATATTTACACTGATAATCTCATTTCACTGATAGCATTTCCACCATATTATTCATGGCTTGTGTTTTTCTTTAAAACATTTTGAACTGAGAGCTAAACATGAAGCAAGAAATAAAACAACAAAGTAAATTAAGACTCAATGGAACATTCACTGTGCCTAACCTTGTTCCCAAAGACCTTGTAATTAATTCTACCCTAAGTGCCACCTGTAAATAAGGTGGTTTTCCCTACAATTTTACCCTGTGAGATATAAATATTTGTAATTTACCTCCAATGGTCTTTGGTTGCTTCTGGTTCACCCAAGATAATTTTATAATACATCAGTTCTTTCATTTAGTAGTTAATAATTAATAATGAGTCAATTTGTATATTATATTTATCTCCTGTATTCTTCAAAAAGAGAAAAGGTACTGTATATACTCAAGTATAACCCTAGCTTTTCCGTCCAAAAAATGAGTCAAAAAAGTGGACTCGGCTTATACTCAGGTCACTGAATGCAATGGAAAAAGGCGGTGGCGGCCTTCACCACCCACCTCTCCCATCCTGTCAGTGCATCTCAATTGGCATGGAGAAAACTCCTTTCTGCTGCATCTTATTGTCATGTACTGTATTTTAATTATTGAAACTCACTAGCAGCTGCTGCATTTGCCACCCTCGGCTTATATTTGTGTCTATTTTCCTAGTTTCTCAAGTCAAAATTAGGTACCTTGGTTTATATTCGGGTTGGCTTATACTCGAGTATATACGGTAGCTTACAACAACCATAAACTCATAAAAAATTGTGAAGCCTCCAAGATGATTTTTTTTTCTTCTGCATTTCTACAAGTATTTCCAATGTGTAATATCAGAATTGGCTACTAGAATGAATCAGATCTAACTCCCCAATATATTCCTGGCCATTTTGCAAAACCAACTGATGTATTAATAACATACAAAGTAATGCATTGTTTCCATGCTTGAAGAAAAAATAATGAGCACTGGCACCCTGACAAACCTGGGGAATCGTTAAGACACCAGACATAGAGTATTTGGGAAACTGTCCAGCACTAATGTGTTTCAGACTCAGAATTTAATGTAGGGACATTTGTCCATTTCTGAACCAATGGAAAGCAAAGCATTGCATTTTGCTTGGGTGCTTCAGACATTTAAAAAATGATGTCGAGAATTTGGGAGGGTAAAACTTGGTGCCAACATGTCTCACTCAGAAAGCAAAAATAATATCGTTAGAGAACAGGAATTGCCAAAGCTGAATTGCCAGTGAAAAGTCTATGCTGTCTTGGAAGCCCCAATTATGACGCCACTGGAATGGCTGTGGTACAACACACCTATAGGCACCGTGTAAGAACTACAGTGTTCTGATGAGAGCCTAATGATACAAAGTCAAATATACTTCTAAGCCTTTCCCACAAATAAGAAATATATGTTTTCAGAGATAAGTGCAGTGGCTCAAGTGGTGAAGATGCTGACTGGGAGATGGAAGTTCAGCAGTTCAAAACCCAAGTACAGTAAAACACTGGATAACGATTGGATCGGATAACGCTAAAATTGCATAACGTTAAGTAATCTGGGGAGGAGAATTGGATCGAATAACGTTAAGGTCCTATGGGATGGATCAGATAACAACTGCTAAAGCCTGTGCTGTTACAATGTATCTCTATGGAGCTTTAACGTTATCTGATCCATCCCATAGGATTTTAACATGCATTGGATAACACTAAAAATCAGATAACACCAAGACTTGTGGAACCAAGTTTTAGCGTTATCCGTTGTTTTACTGTACTGTACTGCATGATGGAATGAGCACCTGTCTCTGTCCCAGCTCCTGCCAACCTAGCAGTTCGAAAGCAAAAAATTACAAGTAGATAAATACAGTAATACCTTGGATAACGCTAAGACTTGATTCCACAAGTCTTGGTGTTATCCGATTTTTAGTGTTATCCGATGCATGTTAAAATCCTATGGGATGGATTGGATAACGTTAAAGCTCCATAGAGATACATTGTAAACACACAGGCTTTAGTGGCTGTTATCCGATCTATCCCATAGGACCTTAACGTTATTCGATCCAATTCTCCTCCCCAGATTACTTAAAGTTATGCGATTTTAGCATTATCTGAGGTAAACGTTATCTGAGGTATTACTGTACAGACAAACCTCATATAAAGAGCACCTCGCTTAAAGAGTAACTCCCTTAAAGAGCAGAATTTTCTCTGAATGTTCGCTTCACTTAACAAATAAAACCAACAAAAAACTCACTTAACAACTAAATCGGGGGTCGCAATCCTCCCCACCAGACATCACAGTTGGTCATTTACAATGGTGTTTCACTTAAAGAGCAAACTCGCTTAAAGAGCAATCCTGTGGAACACATTATGCTCTTTAAGCGAGGTACAACTGTAGGTAACACTTTGGTAGGAAGGTAAACAGCATTCTGTGTACTCCAGCGTTTAAGCATGCCTGCCACATGTCCACAGAAACATCTGCAAATGCAGACAGCGCTGGCTCTTTGGCTATAAACAGAGATGAGCACTGAACCCTAGAGTTGGATATGACTGGCTTTACCTAGACAGAAGTTGTCCTCCAGAATCTGAGGCTATCATGTTGCACCTGTAGTCTGTTGAGTTACTTCGTTGACTTTCTCTATGCTTGACAACTATGGAGTCTGTTAACTGAAGTGGTGCAAAGACAACTAAATTTCAGTGTACAGTACTTCTTTAGAGAACTATCAGAAGCTAATTTTTGTTTTGGTATGTTGCAAATGTACCCATTCCAGAGCAGTGTCTGTAAAATGTTTGTCCAGACTATATGGAGGAACTGTAACTCCATTTTGTACATAGACACAATCTATCCCAAGGTTTTCCTTTGCAAGCCCCATTGAAATGCATGGAAGCAGTGCAACATTACAGTTCTTAGACTCTAGATCTGTTCCTGAGTTTAACCACCAAATTGACTCTTCCTGTTAGTCCAGCCATGTTCCCTGCTACCATCACCTTTTTGTCTGTTAACATAGTGATCAAGCAGACAAATTAACAAATCAAGACTCCTTCAATTCAGATTTAATTGGGGAATTTTGGTTATTCCATCTAGATAGCAAAGTATAAGGTACACAATTTGCTGGTCTGATAAGCTTTCATAGATCCCTTTCTCTGCTGTGGGGTCATTCTTTTCCCAGATTATCTTGTTTTGCATTTGTTTCTGTCTCCGTTTCATTTTTTTCAATTCATTTAGGCTCTTGTAAGGCCCTCAAGTTAATTTTCAATTTAGTCTTTCATTGTGAAAAAATATTGTAAGTAGACCTTGGAAGATTTTAAGAAAAACTTTTATTCTTATCAAAACCCATCCTTGTATTTGTGATAATTAGTAACAAATTTCTAATTTCTGAAAAAAGAGTTTTAAAAAATATGAATAAGCAACTACCCTATATACTTGAGTATAAGCTGACCCGAATATAAGCCAAGGTACCTAATTTTGACCTGAAAACCCAGGAAAACAGATTGACTTGAGTATAAGCCTAGGATGGAAAATGCCGCGGCAGCTAGTAAGTTTCAATATTCAAAATACATCAAAATATGGTAAAATTAATTAAATTTTTGGTGTGTCTCAATACGACATGGTCTTGGGACCCTCGTGGTCATTGACCCGAGTATAAGCCGTTTCCCCTTTTGGGAGCTCATTTTTGGGACTAAAATCTAGGCTTATACTCGTGTATATATATTATGCTCTTCCACTAGTGTGTGATTTAGTATGGAGGGGGGGGGGATCCAATGCTTAGAAAACAATAAAACCTGTAAAATGCCAGTTAGCTATCTCTCTGAGCCAAGCTACTCAGTTTGGGCCTAGAATTTATTGGAAAATTTGTTTTTCCTTTTGATTAATCCCTCTAGTTAGCACTCTATAAAAACATACTAGAAGATTTTAAAGTAGAAAATTTTATCTGTCTTTACAATTATCATTATCTTTACTTATAGTTACAATTAGAAAGGGGGGGAAAGAAAAACATACTGAGTAATGCAACTTGGCTTGCAATCAATAAGGTTTATGGATTTCTTGACTTACACCAACTCACCTTTAAGAGTTACACCATTTGCGTAACTACAGAACAAGATTTCAGTCTGTTTTTCCAACACTGAGCTTCAGATGAACTTGTTAAACTATCCCTTAATTTGATGTCCTTTTTCTTTAGAGCTCTGTAGAGACTTTTTTCTACTCTGTGTTGCATGTCTGCTGTTGATACTTGGGATATGAATCTGTCAACCATTTCCAGTAGCAAAAATTTATCATCAAAGGTAATTTCAAATCCACTCCCAATGGAAAGGGGGGGGGGATCCTACCACTTGTGATCCAAAGGTGGTGAAAGCTTTTGATGTATTGCTATGAAGCTCAGAGCAACCCCCTCCAGCAAGCTGAAAATATATTTTTTTAAAAAAAAATTGAAAAGGCAAGTTTTGTAATCCGCTGTGACACTTACACCTTGGTTTTATTTTATTGGAGAGATTTTATAAGGGCCATTATCTCCTGGTTAACATAATCCCCATATTTCCCTCAGGGCAGTTACAACATAAAAGCAAATCACAGTTTGAGATCCCACACAGTTATTACTCTTAGGTTGTTTGATCACAAATGCACTTTACACTAAAGTAAAATCTTTACAGTTCTTCCAATGTGATCTGTTATCTGACCTGACCAGATATGAATAGATTTGCATGCATCTGGGAACCATGAAGCAGGCCTAAATTTTGGCTCCTTTGTTTCAAGGTTTGACCAACCTACATAAACAGAGGGATTCCGCCATCCTGCTGTGTTTGATCTCTATCTTTGCCTGATAAATTATTAGGAACTGTATTTCCTCCCCCCCCCCTACATTTCCAGCCCAAGTATTTTAGCACCTGAACTCAAGTGAGGATAATAAATGTCAAATAAATATTTATAGCTGGGTATACGGAGAGTTTCCAGTTCCCTTTACTGCAGTAACATGGATCCATCTGCTAACAGCATTAGAACTGCCTTTAAAAACAGATAGCATTCAAAATTGGAAGACTACAGCTTATTCAGGTAACTGTTCCATCTGCTTGATATAAAAAAGAAAATTAAATTACTTGTAAATTGCCTGAGAGAGTCCTTATAGGGTGTTTTTCAGATTTCAGTGTGAATGGAATCCAATCTAATCATGTACCAAGAGTGAGAGTTAAGAACTACGCTCTCTAAATTTAACAGGATTAGTCCCAGAGTACTTGAATCCAGCAGCTTCATCAATACTGGCCTTGGGGTTGAGGAGGACTTTGTGTGCCAAAAGGGCTCAGGACCAAAAAGTGACTCATGGAACAGAATCAGTGGTATGTGTGTCACACTGCGATACAGAAGGCAAATGGAAGGCCACTGCATTATATTGTCTCCAGGACAATCTTCATGGCTGATCGCCATGAGGATAGCCAAAATTTGGAATTGGATACAACACTTGAATAAGTCCCAGAGTAAGTGTTTTAAGGAGCTTCAACTTAAAGGTACAATCCTGCACGCCAGATGCAGCAGTTGAGGGTCAGTCAGGATGCAATGAAAGCCCCATTCTCCAAGTTGAGCTCTAGATATGTTTCATGCCACCGCACAGGTGTATCTGTGTTCCTGGTTCAACTTCATCAAAATGTGATACAGAAGGATGCAGGGTTTGAATGCAAGCAGGTGTTAACTGAATTTACTCCCTCAGAAATTGTCCTGTCTCAAAAGCTAAAGATTTTATACAATAAAACTTTGGAAGGATAAGAAATTCTACCATCCTGGAAACATTTTTGATTGTACTAATTTTGAAGCAAGGTAATGATATGACCTATTTCATTAGTAAATCAAGATGCTAAAATATTTACAATACTATTTAATTTAAAAGTGGAGATAATCACCTTGGATATTTTTTAAGCATTTGAATCAGTGGCATGCCCACCTTTTTTTAAAAAAAGGTGATAGAAATAATGGAGTTTTGAAAACAATTTAAATATATTAAATAATATTTGTATTCAAAAAGTATGGACTGTGGTGGCTCAGTGGTTAAGAAGCTTGCCTTGTTAGCTGGAAGGTTGGCAAGTCGGCAGCTCGAAACTCAGGTACCGCATGACGGATTGAGCACCCATCTCTATCCCAGCTCTTGGCAACATGAAAGGAGCTTCATTTGGCCATTCCCTTAGTGGAGTTTCTCCCACAAAAATCCTTTCAGCCCAGAATAATTTCTGACACAAAATTATTATTATTCAAAAAGTGTTGCATCAGTGATAGTAAATGATAGTACAATATAACTGAACAAATCTCTTTAGCCCATAGTACTAGGCAAGGAAGTTCATGATCTCCAATATTATTTAAATTAATAATATAATTATTGGCAAAAAAGGAATAGGACATCAAGAAAAATTAGATTAATCTATTTGCATATTATAATTTGTTAAGCTACTGAAGATGAGGACTTAAGTTTGGCCAATGACAAAGTTAAGAAAGTGGCTTCATTTTGGTAGTCCAGGGTTTGATCAGGACATGAAAGAAGAAGAAAATACTGAAGATCCATTAAGGGATATGAAAAATATTAAGGTGTATGTGAAAGACTTTGGTGAAGTAACAGTCTTACGAATAAATTAGAATAAGTCAAAAAAGATGTTATTTAACTTTGATAAGGAGGAAAGAGATACGATAAAGGAAATATTTAATATTAAAATTAATTCTGTTATTAAGTACAGTATTTTAAATACTAGTTTTAAATGGCAAGATTTAAAGAAGGTTAATTTTGATCAATTGAGGTTAGCGGGGAAGGATAAATTAAATAATTATAGAAGACTAGGGTTGTCATGGTTTGGGAGAATTGTAATTTGTAAAATGCATTCATTTATAAAATTCATTTGTAAAATGAAGATTATACCTAGAATTAATTTTTCATTTTGGGTGTTACCAACAATGGTAAGAGACACAAAGTTAAAGGAAGTCTCATTTTTATGTCTGACAAAGGTGACTTCATTGACAAAAGCTAAAATTAAAATGCAAAAGTTAATATTTAAGGTGTCACAATTTTTTTGTCTTTTTGTTTTTCATTGTTTACTCTCTGATATGCTTGCACAGACTAACATGGCTACCATTTCAAAAAGTTAAAAGATTGGCAGAATAAAATAAATACATTTTGTAATGGTGATAAAAGAGCAAAAATAAACAAAAAATGTGGTATTTACTACTAAGGGGGGATGATTAGGTATCCCCAATATGTTTTATTATATCTCCAATTAAAGAAAAATATCACTGACATTACAAATAATGTAAATGAGATAATTTGGGGATAATACAGAATTTCAGGAAGGTGAAGACTACATGGAGAATTTATTTTAAAAAGAAGATATTAAAAGTATTATTAAAAATATAAACAACCTCCTTCTTAAAAATATTACAAAATTAGAGCAAATGCAGCAAAATACTTAACCTGGTAATTTATGTTAGGTGGTGGAACTGGAAGAATTTCCAGAGAATCTAAGAAATTATTTAGTAAGTTGGTTAAAAAGGAAACAGTTTATTAGACTGAAAGACTGATGAAAGAAAATGACTAACAAATATCAAATAAAGGTTATATTATAAGGAGAAAGGATATGATGGTATAATGTGATTCAATATGATGAGATTCAGTAAATTTAGAAACTAGTTTTCAAAGAAATGAAGAAAAATTTGTGTATAAAAATAGACAGATGTCCAAAATTTGCTCTTTTGTCCAGGGTTCAAAATGATCAGTTGAATGGGGAAAAGAGTTAATTACAAATTTGGTAACATCAGCAAAGTTAATTATCACTAAAAATTGGAAGGTTAAGTATTAGTTTCAATTTAATGATTGGCATAAAGATGTTTGGAATTTAGCTATAAATGATAAAATAATCATGTGAAATCAAAATAAAAACAGATTGTTAAACGTTAATAATGTTAATGATATATGGGGAGATTTATAGAATTTGTCCTATTGAAAGGGAAAGGTCAGGCACCAAAGAAAAAAACATTGTATTTCTTTGAGAGAGATGGAGCACAGCAACTAGAGAGAAGAAGTTAAAGAAAATTATTGTTTTTTGTAAATTGTCCCAAAGGTGTGTAAAGCACAATGTTCCCCATTCTTTATTGGAGTGTAATTTGTTTTAATGTTTTAAGTCCTGGGTGTAAAATACTGTAACAAGAAATGAATGGAGTTTTCTGGATCGGAAGCTGGATTCCAAAGAGCCTGATATAATGTATCCTTCTTGTTACAGCAAGCTCAAATTTATTTATTGTAAAAGCCTCTTCAGGCTACAAGCCACAATCTACCACAAATACTCTGTTTGTCACCCAATTTCAAAGAAAAGACTCAGAGAATCAGATTACTGAATGGATAGGTCCCTGAGTTGGGTACCCAGCTGTAGAATCAGAGGCTAGGATCTTGGTTCCCCATTGACTTCTTGGTAGAAGAAACAACCTGTTTAGCCTTGGACAAGTTGCGCAGTCCCAAAACACTATACTTTGCAAGCTCTGGCACCGAGGGCAACTGTGAGTTGGAGTGTGTGTGTGTGTGTATTAAATATGCAAATAAAGTAAAACAAAATTAAAAAGCCCTAGTCACTGCTGTTCATTCTGCAGAGATTTCCCTTCCGTTCTGTATTTGGACAAGAGCAAGGCTCTTTCTAAAGATTTTTATAATTAGTTACTCCCAGCCCATAAGAACTCAAAATGTATCAGAACAATCCCTTTTACTTCTGTTTTAAGTAAAACATTGGGCACACAATAGGTACTAGAGTCTTGTGGCACTGATGGACATATTTGATGGACATTTATTATTATTATTATTATTATTATTATTATTATTATTATTATTATTATTATTATTATTATTATTATTATTATTATTATTATTATTATTATTATTAACTTCCATTTATATCCTCCAATATACAGAATATAACTTGGGAAAATCTTATTAGAGATGGGGGAAAGTAGTGCTTTCAACTGCAACTCATAGAACTGACTATTGAGTTATTCTGAGAGACGTAGTTAAAAAAAGAGAGAGTTACATTTCCCATCTCTGGTTCAAGTATGCATTCAATGCATATAGATGGGGATGGGCTGTTAATCAAATTGCCCGAGGAAGCAGTAGCAAAGAATACATTGCTAAAGACCAAATTAACCATTACAAAGGCAATCCATAACTGGATAGTTACTTCTTTTAAAAAATCTTAAACTACCATAGTTTCAGTCCCCCTTCTCCATGCCATTTCCTCACCCCAAACCAGCTGACTGAATCCATAAGCTGTGAAATGACAACTGTCACATTGTCCTCCTCTTTTAATGATTTTGGGATGGGTGTGGGTGATTGGAACTGCAAAATGGCACCAGAGGGAGGGTAATTTCTTTCTTTTTTGACTTCTTGGAATTTTTTTTGTAACATTTTATGGTGATGTTAATACTTTCTGATTGTTACTGTGTTATTGATATGTATATATATATTTCTGATACCGTGATGATTGTGATTGTGATACTGTAATGTGGAATTTGTGACTGTTATATTATTTTTTATACTTGTAAGCAGCCTAGAGTCAGGTTCGCCTAAGCAAGGCTGGGTATAAATTTGAAATGAAATGGGGAAAAAATGAAATGGAATTGAATTTCTCCCATTATGTTTCCCCCATTCCCCCTCAGTTCATTCTGCTGTTTTTACATTTTTGGGAAAACAAACCATCCAATCAATCAAAATTTTATTATGGTCCAAGACTAGCATAGAACAGCAAAAGGAATATAAATTAAAATGGGGATTCTTGAAATACATCAAGATACAGAAGTGAAAAGAAGGGTGCTTAAAAAGGAGCATTTTTGCTCAGAGTTAAGGAGTAGTAAAATTAGTACATAGATCATTAGGCTTCTCGGTTTTTTGACTAAGATCAAGTGTGGGAAAACAAACCAGCAAAAACCAGGAGATCTGTCAGACTATAAGAGGTTTAGTCATAAGCATGACATGCTTTACGTGGCTGCAGTGAAAGATGGCCTTCCTCCACAAGTCACACATACATACTCTCCTAGATCTCACAGTCTACCAACTGGCCTCCCACCCTGTCTGTGTAATCCTGTATCCAAGCACTCAGAAGTCAGGTTCAACGTAGGTAAGTGATATGGGTTTGCAGTCTGAAGAGGAAGGAGAAAATGTGAGAGACCGTATTGTTCTGCTGCTGTCATTTTTATCCCCTGCTTCCTGAGTACCCTTTAAAAAAAAGATTGGAGTGTAAAGCAGGTGAAAAATGAAAAGTGGCTAATAAAGCTGGGGAGATGGGGATGGGACGACAAGCAACAACTGAAACCTGAGTGCTAAATCATTTCTCTTTTTTAAAAAAAACTGGGATGGGGATCAGAGAGGATTTAGTATTTGCTTTGGCTTTCTATCCCAATTCTGAAAGTATTTCCAAGCATCATTATCTTCCTTCAGTATTAATTTTAAAGAGATTTTCTACACTTATGAACGTGCAGATCATATTTACACATTTTTCACACTGCTTTTTTTATTATTATTTTTTAAAAACCACTGGCAGTACATAGGTTGCAGGAATAGCAATTGGTGTGTGTGTGTGTGTGTGTGTGTGTGTGTGTGTGTGTGTGTGTGTGTGTGTGTGTGTGTGTGTGTGTGTGTGTGTGTGTGTTTAAACAACAACAACAACCTAACCTCAAATGGTTTTCCTGCCAGAGTCAGTAAATTGACTGATGGTTGGCAGGTTTACCCTTGGCCCTCACACTGCAACACCTCTTTTCATTTTTTTAAAGGTGTCTGTGAAGAACAACAAAACAGAAAGTCTCCTTTCCAGTTTGGTCCTGCTTGAAGCTGAGCTCGGATTTGTGTATCTTGGCGGTTGAGATGGAAACTAACTTTTTTTAAAAAAAATAGCAGAAATTAAATCTGCAGAAATGTAGGCATTGGGAAGCACAGCACAAGGGGTGACACAGAAAGAAAGCCAGATAGAGCGCTCTCATTAGACTGAGGTCTTAGTATGGCCTGTGTTTAGCTTAGCCCATAGTGTATTTGGTTTGTTTGGAACTGCAGAGAAGAAGACAACAACAGGCTGGATAAATGAATCAATTGTTGGAAAACAAAAAGAGGAGGGAACCATGCCTATTACCTGTCAGGAAACAGGTTTTTGGTCTGATCCAGGATGGCTGTACAGTACTTATTTTCTTAACACATTCAAAAGTATCAAAAGGACAGGATGCAATATGACCTATCGTTTTTTCTTGAAAGGCAAAGATATGGGACCTCTGCCCTACAACAATTTCCCCGCTGCCAGAAAACCTTCTTTGCATCCCGTGGGTGGAAATCCTGCTCTTATCACTGATCATTGACACTCTCATAAGAGTAGGTATTGTCCTGCTCAGCACTGGACAAAGATAGTTTTCAATCACTCTTTTCTCCTGTGATTGGAGCAAAAAGCATGGGTTTAAAGATGTTTGTACATCAACTCAGGATATCTTGGTGAGTTATGTATAGTATGTGTTTTTGGAGCCAATGGTGGGGAGCCCAAGTTTGTACTGTCTGTCCTAATTAAAAAGACAGCCTGTGTAGCCATGATAGAAGGGACTAGTAAATCACTTCTGAGTACTCTGTATCTAGCAAACCCTGGAATGGGTTGCCAAAAGCCAGAAATGATTTGACAGCTCATCATCATCATCATCATCATCATCATCATCATCATCATCATCATCATCATCATCATCATCATCATCAACAACAACTACTACTACTACTACTACTACTACTACTACTACTACTACTACTACTACTACTACTACAAAATTGTATATAGTCCACCAGGTGTTCAAAATGGAGTTTTGGAACCCCACTGCTTGGGTCCTAGCCCTGGACCTAAGAGTCTATTATTATTATTATTATTATTATTATTATTATTATTATTATTATTATTATTATTATTATTATTATTATTATTATTATTATTATTATTATTAATTACATTTGCTACCCCGCCCCAGTCGGGTGAACCCGACTCTGAGCGGCTTACATCAAGGTTAAAACATAGAACAATCTACATCAATGCCATTTAAAATTAAAACTTAATATCAACTCTTAAAAAACCATAAAAAGTTAAAACAGTGTACAAGCTGCACACAGAATTATATAAAACTTCAGACTCAAAAGGGTGGCAGTCCATTAAAGGAGCCACCTAGCATGAGAGCCCACATTCCAATGAGGTATTGCCCGATTATGTAGCTGGTACCCAATAGTGTTGCTCTCTGCAACTGCTCTGTCATGATTTTATCAACGCCAATTGCACTCAGATGATTTTTCAACTCTTTTGGATTTTCTCCCAGCATCCCTCTAACTACTGGTATCACTGTTGCTTCCCACTCACCACAGAGATGCTGTACTTCAGTTTTAAAATTTTGATATCTCACCATCTTTTCAATCTCTTTTTCTTCCACCCAAACATCACCTGGGATTGCCACAGCAATCAGTTTAAACAAATTTGTCTTATTGGTTTGGATCTTAAAGCCCTACAAGATCTTAACAATCGTATCCTCATTCTCAACTACCTTTTCAAGTTTGTGTTCCCACCAGTACTTCAAAAATAGTATTCTTTTATAATCAAAATGTTGGAGTACTTGTCATCCAGTCATCGGCAGCACTTGTCCGCAGTATGGTATTAAATTGTCGTGCTAATCAAGGGTGTAGTGTGCTTAAATTTTTGAGCTAAACCCAGCGAATGTCATCTTTACAAGGAGCTGTCAATTTTTTTATTTTCCTGATTTGTCTTGTTAACATTTCTGTGGTGATTAGTGTCTATTGCATTTATATGCCACCACATATTGCCAAGTCAAGCTGAGTGTGCATAGCATCACTTTAACTTTCCCAGTGGAGCCTTCCAAAATATTACAATTTCTTTCTTGTTGGAGATCATGCTGCCATTGTTTATTATTGTAATCTCTATTCAGCATTTTGTAAAAAAAAAAAAAAAACACTGGTCTGACTGGATTAATTTATTTTCATTAAACTGTTTGATGCTTCCTATTTTTCTATCTTTTTTTCCAGAGTAGTTATCTACTATTTAGTTATTTCCAAAGCTTCTTTAATCATGACCATGTTTAGTTAGTATTTTTCCACTACAGCATTTTTGATCTTTTCATTTTTTTTAGTGTCTGATCTTTAAAACTTTTCAACCAATTTGCCTCTTTCCTGATGTTACTTAGCTTAAGGCTAAGATGATATTTCCATTTTGGTAGTCTTTCCTTCAGTTTGCTGACCTTATATCCAAGTTCCCTTGATACTACTAAAACTGTACTATATATCAGTTGATTTGTACATGGCAGTTCTTCTGTAGATATTGTTACAATAATGCAGTTTATATCACAATTTATTTCTCTGAGCATTTTCTGTGGCATTAGTTTCAAGTTTGGCAAGCACTTTTTTTTTTTTGCTATATGTCATTGCCTCAACCGTTTTCCTCTTCAGGTCCAACTGAGCTTCCATTAGGGAAGGGGCTCCCAGCCTAAGGCCTGCGGGCTAGATCTGGCCTGTGGCACCATTTTATGTGGCCCCCCACCCCTCCAAGGGCATTCAAGAAACAAAATAAGCACCCCTTTGAAACTATTGGGACAAAATGGCCACCCCCATCATGCAGGAAGGGCAAAATGGCTGTCTGGCCCTCAAAGCTGACTGAGAGAGCGTAACCTGGCCCCTGGCTTGAAAAGATTGGGAACCCCTGCATTAGGGAGACTTCTTGTTCTCCTGGTCCATCTTGTCCTTTAAGAATTTCTGTTCTGATCAATTCCTCTCTTCAAACATATAGATGTTCTAATAGCAAGTAACTGTTTTACAAGCAAAGGATATTTTACGTCACACCTGGAGGGAAGGTTTGAAAGAGGGAGTGGCAAGCAGAAAGCAGAGAAGCAGTTAAGCAGTTGAGAGAAACAGAGAGAGACAGAGATTTTGATTCTCAAGCAGAGAAGATGTAGAACTTTTAAAGGGGGAGGAAATGGACTAATGCTGCAAGCCTTTCTTCCTAGGGATAAGCCATGAGCATGTGGCTTGAGAAGGAGTTCGAAAATGGTTGTCAACTAGGGAATATCGACAAGAAAGAGATGGGCTTTCCAACTTGGCCTTATCTCTGGAAATCTTAAATATGGTAACTTAGAATAGATAGACAGATTCCTTTTATTTAGGGGAATACTTGTCTGAAACATCCTTTCTCTAAAACAAATTAAAATTAGTTTATTTTTCTATGCTGAGATCTGTAACCTGATTCATCAAGAACCATGCTACCAATTTAAATAAAAATATTTTCTTCAATCAACGCGTGTTCATTGAAAATGGAATGTTGGGTTAAAAGACAATAAGTCCTTCTTTTTTGCCTCTTGAAAACACTACCATGACCTCTCAAATAAATGGGCTTGTCTCTGTAAACAGAGAAAGCCAGGTTTGGATCAGCTGGGATTGGCTGGAGAACGAATGGTGAACATATTTTTTCTTGCGTGAGTTTGGGAGAGTTCTAGAGGGGATTTTTTTTTTGAATAATCCGCCTTGGAATGAACACTGAGAGGTCCCAAGCAAGTGAGGAAGAGTGTGCATTCATCATAGCACCTCAAATAGTAGGGGCATCTAGGCTGCTCCTGCCCATCAACAACTTTTCAGGTAACTTGAGTTTGCAAGAAAAGTTAAAATTACATTTAAGTTAATTTGTAATTCCTGTATAGTATTGTATTTCAGTGCCCTTAAAGGTAGTAAGCTTTTCAAGTTAAAAAACAAGCATTCAATATACTGTATGCTGAAACTCAGCCACTGGGAAACCAGTACAACATAGCCCACTGAATATTGGACTAGAAAAGGAATGAGGGAAGCCTTGATTTTGGGTTCCTAACTCAACTACCTCACTGCATAACTTTGGGCTATTAACCACTCAGAGTGATGGACTTCTTCTTTTGTGTCTAGGTCACACTTTAAACAGCCAAAATGAAGCCACATTGCTTGCTTTGTCATTGGCCAAAATTAAGTCCTCACCAGTACATGTTCCTGGCAGTAATCGGCAGACTAGCAAATGAGTTGGATTAGGTATATCTCCACATTCATATAGCGTGTCATTGTCCACCAGCAGCCTCCCACTTGAACATGTTAGGCACTTTGACCCTCAGCCTATTCAGGGTCATAGAATCATAGAATAATTGGGTTGGAAGGGGCCTTTTAAGCCATTGAGTCCAACCACCTGCTCAATAGAGGAATCTCAATCAAAGAAGATATGACAGATGGTTGTCCAATTCTCTCTTGAATGCTTCCATTGTTGGAGTGCTCATCACCTCTCAGGGCAGTTGGTTCCACTATTGTACTGCTCTAACTGTTAAGACGTTTTCCCTAATATTCAGCCTATACCTTGCTTCCTGTAGTTTCAGTCCATTATTATGTATCCTGCACTCTAGGATCATGGAGAACAGTTTCTGCCCTTCCTCTTTATGGTTATATTTCAGGTATGTAAAGAGTGCTATCATATTCCCTCTCAGTCTCATTTTCTCAAGACAAAACTTGTCCAGTTCCTTCAGTCTTTCCTCATAGGGTTTGGTTTCCAGTCCTTTGATCATCTTTCTTGCCCTTCTCTGTACCTGCTCTAGTTTGTTTGCATCTTTCTTAAAGTGTGGTGTGACAACTGGAAGGTTGGTGAATCAGTAGTTTGAGACCCAAATGCTGTACAACTGAGCTCTCATTTCTGTTCCAGCTCCTGCCAACCTAGCAGTTCAAAAGCAAGAAATTGTAAGTAGATTAATGGGTACTGCTTCGGTGGGAAAGTAAGCAGCATTCTGTGCACTCTGTTGTCTAATCGTGCCTACCACATGACCATGGAAATGTCTGCAGATGCAGACAGTGCTGGCTCTTTGTCTGTAAACAGAGATGAACACTGAACCCTCGAGTTGGATATGATTGGCTTTCAAGAAAGGGAGATCTTTACCTTTACCTAAATATTATTGGAAGAGAAAATACTAGCAGAAGGGCAACTGCACACAGTGCTGTTTTCTCTTCTTCAGCTGAGCGGGCATGCAAATAGGTGCTCATCTGATTGTGCCACTAGTGCAAGATAAAATAGACCTACTTGGAATGATGGAGACACTTGAGTCGCTGCCCTTACATGACCAGGCAAGTAAATAGGACCCTGGCCATTGCATTAAAGTGAAATTGAACTGTGAACGCTACTGTACATCGAGGGGGAAGTGAGAATTTGCTTAGAAGTGGAAATTGAGAAGATAAACTTTGACATTTGAGTGAGAATATTCCACCAAAATGATTCATTTTGACAAAGGAATCCCTGGTTGCCTCTAAAGTGTTCATAAAATGTCTGTTTACAGGAAACAGTTGAATGGAGCAATCAGCTGAGGGCACCTCAGGGCTTTTAAATGTTATGTTAATACTTCAGAAGGGAATTTGCTGAAGCTGATGTGTCCACATGTTAATAGCCAAAGAGGAACGTGGAAAATAAGGGTTGTCTGCCTGTGGAGGGATTATGGGACAGGCTGATGGGGAATACAGAGTTCTAGTCCCTAAGCTTTCTTTGACTTTCAGTGGGGGTGGAGAGGGAGTTTAATAGACCCCTTTCCTTTCTTTCTCCTTCACCTTGGCTCAGTTTCCTGACACACAATGGATTCTTCCTTAGAATAGATGCCACCGCACATCAAGCCAACATCCAACGTCTTCCCTAGCTGGCACCCACTTCCTGTTTCCTCCACAGCCTCCTTTGGGAGTTGTTTTGCCCATATCACCTGGCTAAGCAGCAGGTATTACTCTGACACCACCCTGTCACGTGGCCTCTTTGTATTCCACTGCTCTTCCTCAGCCACTCCCACACCATCTCATGTTCTTACCCACGTCCCGCCTGGCGCCCAGCATGCACATTTCTGAACATATGTTTTTTGTAAAGTTCTTAATTCACTTGTAAAGTTAATGGGGAAACATTCCCACCAAGGACCCCTTATATAAACCACACAAGTCCAATTTTTCTCACAGTCCAGACACACACCATCTCTCCATTTGAGTTTGTTCCCCCCAGAGCCTTTGTAAGAGTGAAATAAGACAAAGGGGCTTAAAAAGTCATTTATCTCTGAGCTGTTTCCCACCCACAGTTGGGTTTTTTAAAAAGGTGGGAGAAGAGGCAAAAAAGAGGGGGAAATGTGGCTCTGGATTACTGGTGTATTCATTTCAAATATATTGAGCAGAGAAGACTTAAAGTTTTAGCAATGTGTTTGTGAGAGCCAAAACACTGAGTAATTTCCCCGGGGAGGGATAAAAACATGAGGAGAGAGGAAAAATAATAGGATGGCAACAAGGAATGAACTGGAGGCGGATTAAGGTGGCAGTGGGGGAAACAGTGGGGGAAACAGCCATTAGGAAAAAGGAACAAGAAGAATGAGTGCAAATCATGGCCACATAAGAAGAATTAAAAATTTGGTTGTCCAAGCCTGTTCAAATTCATTTGTCTAACCCCAATTTCAAGCTTGGAGAATTATTTTTTACAAATGGAGATAGAAAGAATTCCTATTGCTGCTCTGATATGAATATTTTCAGTACTGTATCTCATTATGCTGATCTCCAACCTGGTCTATGCTAGAGTAACAACACACAGATTGGTGTCCTACCTGGCCGTATAATTTCTTTTTAGAAATTCCAGCCTGTGTGTTGTTGTTGTTCAGTCCCACAGTGGAGTCTGACCCTTTGCGACCCCATGGACCATTGTACATCAGGCTCCTCTGTTGTCCACCATCCTCCTCAGCCCACTCAGCTCTACACCCATTGCCATCTAGCTGTCTCATCCGCCCCTTCTCCTTTTGCCCTCAATCTTTCCCAGCATCAACACCTTATCTAGTGGGTCCTCTCTTCTCATTTGGTAGCCAAAGTACTTGAGCTTCAGCTTCAGTATTTGTCACTCCAATGAGCAGTCAGGGTTGATTTCCTTTAGGATGGACTGATTTGTTCTCCTCACAGTCTAGAGGACTCTCAAGAGTCTCCTCCAGCACCACAATTCAAAGGTATCTATTCTTCTGTGTTTAGCTTTCCTAATGGTCTAGCTTTCACATCCATACATTACTACAGGGAATACCATTGCTTTGACTATGCAGACTTTTTGTAGGCAAGGTGATGTCTCTACTCTTTGTTATGCTGTGGGTCTGTGCTGGTAAATGTGGGTTTCTGGATTTCCGGGTGGGGGGGTACTTTACTTTACACTGAAGCTAAGCAAAAAGATAGTACAAGATTATAGAAATGAACTGCTAACAGCTCAGTGACTTAACTTAGACACCCCCTGTGATTAGAAAATACAGAAGAGGGCTTGGGCTTGGGCTTGAGTGGGGGCTGCAGTTGCCTGCCTCCTCCTTTGGTGCTGCCTCCAAATCTTCCATAAGACGAATGATAGTTTGGGTTCTCTATTAAAACATGATAAAAATGGGAACTTTCAAGTCCTATGAACTCATTTAATAACCTGTCAATTTAAAACCAGAATTAAGACAATCTCATGTTGACCCAAACTCAGCAAAGTCAAGCGTTTTGAAGCTATTGGGTCTAAGGAGGATACTTTAAAAATATGCCCTGTAGTCAGGAATAATGTGGCATGCAGTGTCATAAATTGTGCTTGCATACAATTTACCCTCCATGGATCTGCACTTTGTGTTGGGTTTTGGAGCCCAAATTGAGATGGCAATGACAGAGTCTGGAATAGCAAAGTTGTTGTGTGCCCCCCCCCCCAGTCTGGGTTTTATGTCACTTTATGAGACTTTTGAGATTTAACATATTGCCATGGAACTTGTCCTGTAATTTGAGTCTGCCTCATTGTTGCTCACATTAGTAGCCTGCAGGAAGTATGCATAAAATCACACTACTTCAGTAAAGCAAATAGGACTTCATATGTTCATTACATGCATGTGAGTCACAGAGTGGAATCACAACTATCCTATGTTTTACAGGAATGAGGAAATCTATTGAACACTAGCCACATTTTTGAAAGGGATTTGGGCATTCCTGAAGGAAGATCACTGGTCAAGGATTCAGCACATCATGTGCAGAAAAGTCATGATTTCAAAGGCAACGAAGCAGGGAAACAATATACTCAAATCACATCTGGTTTTCGTCATGTGCATTATGCCTCTTTCTTTTTAGTCTTTTTCTGGGATTTCCTTCTTTTCTTTTTTAGTTCAGCTTCAGAATACCCCATTATGAAATATAGATACGCACAGCCACTAGCATGCAGGGGAGAATTAAATCATTTTTCTTAAATAAAATAGTGATACAATTGTGAGGCTGAAATGGTATGCTTGATGATTGATGGGTTCATATGGGTCGACTTTCACATTAGCAACCCGACTCTGGTTGCTGGGTAAACAAAGGCAGATGGAACCAGCTCCAGTGATTTTCAGCAGTGACGGATGGTAAAAGTATTTCTAGTCAGCATCTACATGTGGATTGCATGAAAACAACTTGGCATCGAGAGGAAAGTATTAGATTTGGGTGACAAATAATTAACCAACATTCGTTAAGGTTTCTAAAGAAAAACTGCAGCCAACAGGGAGAATTTTGTTTCATAAACTGATTTCCATGGCACACTCTAGTTCATACAGTTTCTTAACTATTAAAATTCCATATGCCATTTTAATAAGAATATTACAAATGCTGGACTTTAATCATTATAGCCAATGTGCTTTCTAGCTGATTGGTTGAATTGCTATGAAATAATGGAAAGTATGCAAATATTCCAGCTCTGCAAGTCATTGCCTTAGTTACAGAAAGCCTACATTGTAGATTTTATGAGGTGGAAATTCTGTCTGGATGTGATAAAGTTTCACACATGGTTGAAACGATTAAAGAGGTATATCCTCTTGGCAAGAAATGTTCTCACAGGCACTTTATCTTCTGCCTAGACAGGTAAGCACTTTTGGGGCCCTACCTACTTTGGGGTGGAATTTGAGAAAAGTGCAGAAGAGTACATTTAAGTATCCACAAAAGAACACAACTTGGGTAGTCAAAGGAATTGCCACTAGAAGGAAGACTATGGGTTGCAAGAAGGTTTTCTTCCTTCAAACTATTGGCCAGAAAAGTTGTTTCAGAAAAGTTGTACAGACCTTGCAAGGACTGAGTGGAACCTTTTCTTACCTTCGATTTGCCACAAATAAGTCATTCATATTCACTTAGAACTTGGCTCGGCAGTTGTGGTAATATCTGGGGAGTTGTCCAAGGACCATCTAATCAGGTTTCTTATAATGTGGTTGATGTTGAGATTAATTTATGTGGGCAGGGTGGTGGAATGTGTTTATTCACAGGTGAAAAGGCACTCCATCAGCAACTAGGCAAGAGTAAGGAATAAGTATAAATACCTGTACTGATGTCACCAAGGAAGCAACTTGATTCAAGGTGAAAGTATATCTTATTGCTGATGTGCATAGATTTAAAAAGTACAATGGATATTATTGGAACATAGAATGTGAGAAGCAGGAATCTAGTAAGCCCAAAATTATACAACAAAAAATGGAACATTTAAATATAGTAATATGGGATCCCCTCCCTCCCCATATCTATAGGTGATACATTCCAAGACCTACTGCAGATGCTTCAAACCATGAATAGTAGCCATCCTCTCTATATATATATATGTATATGTATGCTAAGTGTAAAAGGAGGGGGGAAGGATGAGGGGAGGTGATAAATGTATAAGCATAATGTGAGCTGGGTAGCAACAGAAGTAGTGATGGTGTTTGAGCTTGTTAGTGGTTGAGTAACAAACCTTATTAACCCTATATCGATAGGGTTTTATTAATTTTTCTGATTAATATTTTTGGGATGTGGTAAGCTGTGATTAACTGAAACTGTGGAACCAATTATGCACAGATATTGGTGTGTGTGTGTGCTATATTTAGTGTTAGTAATATTAATAATTTTGTGTCAGAAATTATTCTGGGTTGAAAGGATTTTTGCTGGAGAATCTCCATTCAGTGGATGCTCGAATGAGGCTCCTTTCATGTCCCCAAGATCTTTTTACCACCGAAGTGGTCCCTATTTATCTACTTGCAATTTCTTGCTTTCAATCTGGTAGGTTGGCTGGTGCTGGGACACACAGTGGGCTCTCATTACATCATGAAGTACCCGGTTTTGAACTGCCAACTTGCTGGCCTTTAAGCTAACAAGGCAAACTTCTTAACCACTGAGCCACTCCAGTCCCTTTAGTGTGAATGAACTAAAATGAACTAAAGAAGTCTGAAATAAAACCACAGATATTATCAGGAAATAATTTAAAAAGACTATTCCTGCCATTAAGTTAAAAGAAATGCCTTGGTGGATTACTGATGAAACTGGAAACAGAAGAGAAACAGAAGTAAAAAGTAAGCAAAATAAGATCAGAAATGCCAAATGCAATTTTTCAGCAACTTGCATATAAAGACAAACTATTATTTATTTATTTTATTCCATTCATACCCCACCCTTATCCAAGGATAAAGAAAAGGAATCAAATACAGTGGTGGGATTCAAAAAATTTTACTACCTACTCTGAGTGCATGGCATGGTGGGTGTGGCCATGGGACTGGGTGGGCATGGCCAGGTGGCCATGTTACTTGCTCCTCCTTCTCTTTCAGAGTGATTTTTCAAATGTGGCGGTCTTGGAAGGGGGAGAAGGAAGACCACCAGAGGATTAAAAGAGATTCTACCAGGCACAGAAGGGGTTGAGGGCACCAAGTTGATGATTCCTAGAAGGTCTGTCATTTTCTCCCTATCCCACAAGATGACAGAGAAGGTTGGGGTGTGTTGGTGGGGGTAATTGGGGAGGCAGGTGCGGGCCTACGACCCGAGGCTCTGGCAACTGGATGGGTAGGGCTAGCCAGAATTTCTACTGCCAGTATGGACATACTGGGGCGTACCGGCTGAATCCCACCACTGGCCGAATAGCTATATAGATCAGATGCAAGAATGTAAGCTTCCCTTGAGGAAGAATTCTATGAAGAAGAACTTACAATCCAATTGCCCTGAGAAAAGTGAAACAGGTTTGGAAGAAATAAGTTAAGAGCATATAGGATGCCAACAGAACTATTTCAAGCTACAGAGACTGAATCTATAAGAATCCTTATAAGATGCCAGCAAATATTAGAAACAAAACAGTGAGCTCTGAACTGGAAATGTTCATTATACATTCCAATTCCAAAAAGGAGACATTGAAGAGTACAGTAATTCTATCATTCCAATTTCTCATACAAGTAAAATGAGGTTCATGATATTTCAACAGATTTTCCCTATATGTAGAATCAGAAACGTCAAATGTTCCAGGTGGATTTAGAAAAGAAAAAGCCACTACAGGCTGCATTGCAAATGCATGTCAGCTACAGGAGAAAGATGGGATGAATATTTTAAATAAAATAGGAACCGAAAAATTCCAGAAGGAAATTGGTATGTATTTGCTAGATTATGACAAAGCCTTTGAATGTGCGTCATGAGACATTGTAGATTTTTCCAAAAGAAATGGTTGTACCCCAACATTTGATTACTGAGCACATTTTCAGCTGACCTTGTTTCAGGTCAGCTGGTCCTTAGCCATCTGTACTAGTTAGAATTATGCTTTCAGTCACTTATTTGATCATTAGCAAATTGTTTAATGCTATATTCAAGCAGAAATTGCAGCAGACCAGGTTTGAAAGGCCAGGGACATTGTTAGGTTTTAGTGCAGGAGTTCTCAATCTTACTGCGCCACAGGCCGGACAACCCCCCCCCCCCCGACATCTGAGCAGGCTGGACACAATGGTGGTGAGTGTGTGTGTGCATGTATGGGAGTGTCCTTTTCCACTTCTGGGGTCATCGCTATGGGCCGGATGGAACAACGTCATGGGCCGGGTCCACCCCACGAGCCATAGTTTGTGAACCCCTGGTTTAGAGCTCCACTCCTATCCTAAACAACGTACTATGTAGTCTGAATTCAGCTTCCTTTTCTTATCCATTCTACACATTTAACATCTCTTCTCCATTCTACATATTTCTTACCTCATTCCTTTGATCCTTGCTAATTCATTCTGATTTTTCTTTGTGGCTGTAGTTATCTTTGCATAAAGAAGGTTTTAGATTATTAATTGGGTTACCTGTGTTACTGGACCATGCTCCAAACATATTTAAAGCAGAAGCTTTAAAAAAAACAAATGCAGAAGATGATCGGAAATGAAGAGTATACAGACAAGCATTATTTCAATGAAACACTGAAGTTTTACAGAATTTCCCCCGAAGTTTGGAGAGATGCCACACTGAAGCCTTTGAATAATGAAGTTTGTGATCCTATAGCTCAGCTCTGTGGGGCAGTAAAATTGCCACCTTTATGTAAGCAGCTTGAGTCTGATCTTTAAATGAGGACCACATTGGGAATAGTATGAGAGCAGCTGTTAGACTGAAAGAAGAAAGCAAAAAATAACAATGTTGGATTTTATTGTCTTGTCAGCTTCATTCAGTGATTTTTTTCCTGAAGTCACAGACTGCTTTCAACAGTTCAACATTCCAACTAGGAAACATAAATGTTTATCTCCTCTTTCTTTCTTTCTTTCTTTTTCTTTCCCTTATTCCTCCTGTTCAGGCTTGCACACATAACATTCAGCTTCCTGTAAACATTTTCATTCTTATATTGCTGGACTTGGACCATAATAAAGATTGATTGATTGGTTAATTTATTCTTATATTACTATGCATGATGTTGTAGGTTTCAAAACACATATAACCGGGGTGGCCAACCTACGGCCTACAGGCTGGATCCAACCCACAGCATCATTTCATGTGGCCCACTGCTACCTTCACCACTACTGGAACCGGAAGTGGATGTGTTTATGACAGCCATAAAATGCACCTGCACCTGCCGTAAATGCTGCCGTAAATGCATTTGTGACTGTCGTAAATGACAGCTGTTGATGCATTTTACGGCAGTGTTTACGGCGGGAAGAACCATGTGACTGGCCCACTCAGCTGTCAGGGGGGCATGGTCTGGCCCGTGGCACAAAACGTTTGAGAATCCCTGGTCTATAACATACATGCCATTTATAAGAACCAATAAAAGTCACACACTGTTCTATGATGATACTGCCCAAGACTGCCTGAAATGAGGTATAAACATCCGATTTTGTTAAACATTGTGTGTCAAGTCTAGACATGTGGTTTATTTAGAAAGAAATAGTTGCTACTTTGGGCAAGTAAATCATACATTCTACTTTCCAAAGAAGGAGATTCCATACTTTAGGGGTAGTCTGTTCCACTGTCAAACAAATCCTACTTGCTGAAATCAAACAGTAAGTTGTAACTAGGGCAGGCCCATTGAATCAATGGGATTTACAGAGGAATTTGTTTCACCTAATCCCTACTGATTCAATAAATTTATTCTTGTTGTGAATCTCCTACTATTGGATTTCAGCCATTGTTAGGAAGTTCTTTTAATGTATAATTTTAATCTTATAATTTGAACTGGTCAGCTCAGGTGCAGCAGAAAACAACCCTGTTTCATTTTGCATGTGATAGCCCTTGAAATATTTGAAGATTGATATCATATATCCTTTTTCTCCTTGCTAAGCAAACCAGCTCCACCAGCTGTTAGAAGTTTGATTTCTGAGCATTTACTGCCTTGGTTTAATTTGTTAATACTCTGAAACTGTGGTGCTCAGAATTGGACACAATATTCCTGGAAAATTATCTGAACAAAGCAGAACTGATTGGTACTATGACTTTCCATCATTTCAACCCTACATGTCTGTTAATACAACCTACTTGTGGCCACACTGAGGTAATCACATCAAACTGCTGTGTTCCTCAGTAGCACTCCCTCTCCTTGGGGAGAGTTGCTGATAAACTCTAAAAATACACTTCTCATGATATATATTTTAGCACCACTAATTGTGTCTTTGCAATCCTCCCAAAGTGGGTTATCAACATAGCTTACAAACTGTCATCTTCTTACAAGTCTTTGGCTGTTTCCCCATCAACTCCCCATACATCTCTCTCCATTTGGCCAATGGCGGCATCTAGTTTACACAGAAATACTACACAAGTGCTGACACAGAAAGCACTCCCTGTATACAAGGAATATATTCAACCATAGTGAAAAATACCTGGCCCTGAGGCTTGGTGGCTGGAAATGACTTGTCACATCCATAGATTAGTAATTTGTTTTATTTTCATGATGGCTAGTCATGCCAGTGATTAATAACTGATAGTCATGAACTCAATCTAAGTCTCGTACTAAAGAGAACAGGTGAAGACAGAAGCAGAGTAAGCCTGAAAGGAGGGTTTGATAGAACTAGAGCGCCCATGTTCGAAAGCCAATCGACTCTAGGGTTCAGTGGTCATCTATATATATATAGCCAAAGAGCCAGCGCTGTCTGTGTCTGTAGATGTTTCCATGGACTTGTGGCAGGTATCACTAGACAACAGAGTGCACAGAAGACTGTTGACCTTCCCTCCGGAGTGGTACCTATTTGACTACTTGCAATTTCTTGCTTTCAAACTGCTAAGTTGGCAGGAGCTGGGACAGAGACGGGAGCTCACTTCTGCAGCACTCAGGTCTCGAACTGCCACTCTGCCTCTCTTCCGGTCATGAAGTTCAGCGTCTTAACCACTAAGCCACCGCAGTCCCAACTTTGATAGGACTACAGGAAGACATGTGTACGATGAATGGCACATCAAGCACCAGGGCTAGGGGAAATGCAGTGATGGGTTGTTACCGGTTCGGACCGGTTCACCCGAACCGGTAGCACCCATCAGGAGGGGGCCGCCGGGAAGGGTGGTAAACCCCTGGGCAACCAGTTCGGTCACCTCTCCGGCCCCCCTCCAGAAGTGTATTTCTGGGCAGCCAAAATGGCTGCCGGAAACTGCACATGCGTCAAACCTCTATTTGACACATGCACACTAAAAATAGAACTGTGCATGCATCAAATGGAGGTTTGACGCATGCACAGTTCCAGGCAGCTATTTTATTTTATTATTTAAAATTATTTTTATTTTTTGACTCCACCCACAACATCATGACATCATAACATTGGCTCCGCCCATGACATCATGGCATCGTGTCGGCTCCGCCCATGACGTGACATCACGGTGGGGTAGTAAAAAATTTGACAGCCCACCACTGGGAAAATGTGTTTTCCTATTCAGAGCAAAAGTCTAAAGCTGCAGATGGTAAGGCTGTCATATTTCAAGGGCTTGAGAAGCAGGGAACTTATGATTTGGGGCTCAGTTTCTCCTAGGGTGGTTGTCGCCTCCTTTTCTCTACAAAACTCATGTAGAGCATGAGAATAATAACCTGGTGAAGAAATGCTAACAAAGTACTAAACTAAAATATGCAAAGGCTTGCATTCCAGTCTTCAATTAAACATGGACTGGTGCTGTTGAGCAGAAAGATCTGCTTAATCAGTGTCTCTTTTCCCACTATCCCAATTACCATTAGACTTACTAGTATATACTGCCCCATAGTGCTTTATTGTACTCTCTAGGCCAGGGGTTCCCAACCTAAGACCCATACGCCAGATCCTACCCACAGTGCTATTTCATGTGGCCCCACCACCACTCCAAGGGCATTTGAGAAACAAAATAGCCACCCTTTGAAGTTGTCCACCCCCATCATACCAGGGAGAGAATATGGCCGTCGAGACCTTGAAGCTGACTGAGAGAGTGTGACCCAGCCCCCAGCTTGAAAAGGTTGGAAATCCCTTCTCTAGGCTGTTCATAAGGTAATTAGGATTGTTTCCTCCAACAAGCTGCGTCCTCATTTTAGTGACATTGGAAAGATGGAAGGCCAAGTCAGCCTAGATCCCTGTCAGGATCACACTCACAGAGTGAGCATTTGTGGCTGCAATACGGTAGTTTTAACCACTGCACCTCCAGGCTCTGAGATATCCCAAAGGATATCTCAAAAAATTTGAAGCTCAGGGAGATTTCTGGAAATGAATATTCTGGAATTGCACAAATAGGACTGAACTTCCTTCTAATAGCTTTTGTAAGAATATTGTGCAGCTGTACAGAACTACTTGTAATCTAGCAAAGTGTTCAGTTCAGCTCTTGTCTTTCCAAACAATTTTAGATCATCCATATAGAACAAATGTGAAACTTTCAGTCCTTTCTTAGCCTACTCATATCCACAGTTTGTTCTGTTTAAAATAGTTGTCAGTGGTGCCATCAATAACACAAATAGCAAAGGTTATAATGAGTCACCTTGAAAAATGTCACACTTAATTTCAACTTCACCAAATTCTTCTCCACAGACCATTAACTTTACTCACCATAGCTTCATTGAAGTCTTCATAAATCTTTGAATATTGATACTCATTCTAAAAAAGTCAAGGCATTTCTCAATTTATGTGGAACAGAATCAATTGGTCGATCCAAGCCATAAGCAAATCTGTTTGCCTTTTCTTTGAGTTCTTCAAAAGCAATTGGTCAATTAGTAGCTGATCTTTCATTCCTTTGAATGTTTGCAGCATCATTCCTGTTCTACAAGCAACAAATCCTTGATTTTCAAATGACTTGCAATTACGCCTGCGAGTAATTTGTGTGTTGTTGGCAGACAAGTTATTAATTTTAATTTTTAGTCACATTTCCCTTTTCTTTACCCTTCTGAATTAGAAGTGTCCTACCAGCTATTAACCATTTTTCACCTTCTGGTGTTTCAAAAACAGTAATCATCAGACCAGTAAATGAGCCAGATTTTGTATCTCTCCTCATTCATACAGTGTGTTGTTGTCTGCCAGCAAGCCCCACTTGGTCTTACATTTAGGCATGCCAAGCCTCAGCCTATTCAGGGTCCTCCAAGTGACGAAGGGGAGGTTCAGTTCCTCAGCTATATCCTCCTTTAATGTTGTTTCTTGTCCAGTGAGCTCCTTTCTCCATCTTCTAATTTGGTTTTGCTCTTGTGTACTCTCAAGAATTTTTGTCCTTTCCATAAACTTCTTCCTGGATCTGAACTGGTGGACTTGAGGCTCAGATCCATTCAGAAGATGTGGAGGGTGCCCAAAGTATGACAGACACAGTTTCTTCAATCATTTGCTGAATGGTATCAAAGAAGAAAACAAAACACAAAATATGCCATTCCCTTCTGACTGGACCAAAGGCGCCTCTCTGGCAAATTTGGTGGGGAGACAATCCCAACTATCTGCTTAAGTAATCCCTCTCCCCAGCTGGTAATGTGAAAGTACATTTATAGTAAATTCATTAGTTTAAGAAATTAGGGATACAATAAAGGCAGAGGACTAGGAGAGGCACCCAGTTCCCTCCTAGCAAATAATTTTTGTTGCTTTCTAAGACTTAAAGATGTGCTAGTGCCATTCTAGAAGCCTTAATACCTGGAAGCCTTAATCTTTTTGAGAGGTTTCTGTGAGAGGAAAAGCACATACTGAACATTCCTCTGTCCGTGTGCTCAAGGGCAAGAATGGCTGTTCAGTAGTTTGACTCCTTCTGTGTGCCCACACAACGGCTGCCTGAACTTCTGCACAGCATCCTTTGACTGTGGCTTGCCTGGGTTTGAGATCCAAGGTGCCCGATGCAGCTGTGTTCTGCTGCCAGTATGCTAAGCAGCAGCCCATTTAAATCAAATCTGACACCCAACACCTTGCTGTTTTCTCAGGCTGCCTACCCCAAATATTTCCTTCCAGTTCTGACAGAATCCGTATTCACAGAGCTGCCTTGGAATAACAAGTTTTCATTTTCGAGAAGGTTGTCTAGGGAGCTTTGTGGTGTGGCAGCCGGCCAAGCAGTGAACATTTAGCAAGGAGAATTCACCATTGGGTTGTTAATTTGACATGCAGAACAGAATCGTTAGGCTCTCTCTGAACACTTCAGCCTCCCAGTACTAAATTATACCTCACATTTGGCTTCAAGTTTAAGCCAAGTGGATATAAAATCTGACTTCAGCAAGGCAGATCTGTCAAACAATCATTTATTCCCTTTGGCCCAATCAGTTTTCTTTGTTGGGTTGTGGGATCATTATTTGTACTTTTAGAGAGCTATGTGGGTCTTGCAAAATGCTTCAAATTGGCATTGTACATGTCTGGTTAAAAAGGACAAAAATGTGGAATCAGGAGGGGGAAGGAAAATAAGCAACCCATGAATTCTACGTAGTAGCACCGAGAGATTTTTCAGCTCTTCCACTGCATGTAGCTTTTCCTGGAATTAACATACTTCTTTCTTAGTTTGATTAAGAGAATGGCTTTCATCACCTGCCACTCTTGAAAGGCACAGGGGATCAACAGCTTTGAACTTTCAGGGGCTTTAACCTTCTTCTCAGACCTAGAGGAGAGAATACATTTTCACCTCTGTGTGAGCTGAGTCACCATGAGTGTTTCCTTTTACAGTATATCCATCAGGAAGGATCCATAACTGGGGAAGCTAAAGTAGGAAATATGAGTTTCCATTGGCTAATTTGTTTAATCTCTCATAATGGTTTTCCCTCAAAGGGACTCAGTGGAGCAATCAGACTTGAAAATGTGTCCCATGTTTAACTTCTCCAGTGACCGACCATTCACACACACAAAAGCATGTTATATGTAAGATGTGCAGCTGAGGAAAACCATGTGCTATGACAAATGGGCACCTTCCTCTATCTGAGGGCTCACTCCTTTTTAAATAAGCAGGCTACTTGAATTGTAAAGTTTGATTGTCAGGCATAGGGCATAATTAGGCTCTCCTCCAAATCTCCACTTGCCATCCTCTGTGCCCACTAGGTGCCCTCAGGCTCTTCTAACTTGCTATTTACCAGCAACAATGACCACCTTTTAATTCCCAGATTCTGCTACTTTAGTCTATCAAATTGAGCATTGTCAATGCAAAAATATTTCCCTTACTCACATGGAATGCTGAATTAATTAGTGGGTCAATCAACTTTAAGGCACAACCTGCAGGCTTGTAATATGCTGGTCTGGTCAAGGGAGCTGAAAATGGAAGAAGTCTTAAAGACCTAATAGCTTTGTCCTTCCTGCCTCAAATTTAGCAACATGGTATCTTCTCCAGAGCATGCCAGCTGTTATGAATTTATTCTAGTAGCAGAAAAATCAAACTTAAAAGAGCTGTAAATGCTTACTTCAAATCAGTGTTGATTAATCTATTAGATCTTAATTTTGCACCAAGATTAAAAGGATCTGATCCTTTTCTTTTGGGAGTTTTGGTATGTTACACTTCAGATTCCAAAACTGAAGGGGGAAATAGCGTCTCCTCCACTGTCCTACACATTGGACCAAAAGCAGCTTTGGCTTCAGTATCTTGAAAAATGACATACTGTACTGTACTCTGTTAGGAGAAGCACATAGGCTATTCCCATAGTTCCCTCACCTATGTACCTACCATATGTAATGTGGAAGTAAGATTATGCAGCCCACACCTAATGATGAGCATCCACCAGCACACATCACAGGAGTTCAGCTCCATGGTGTACCATGGGTTTCAGCTGCCTGGGGCCCAGGACGTGGGTTTCAGCCGCCCGGGGCGTAAGCCAAATTTGCCGCCCCCTGGGCGAGGCACAATACATCGCCACCTGTCCCTGCAGTGGATTCTAGGGCTTCTGGGAATTGAAGTCCAAGAACTCCCATACGCCCAAGTGACATTTTGCTGCCCAAAAAAAGTGCCGCCTAGGGCGAGCCTCCTCCCAGCCCCCACGCTATGCCACTGGTTCAGCTTCATCATGAATGCTGGCTTCAAATGGCCTGTGTACCTGTTTCTTAGGAGAAGTCCTTCACACATGATAGGAAGGTTGGATGACTGCATGAAGAACAATGTAACATCTGATTCTGCATATCTGAGGAATACTCAACTATCTTGCATCTCACAGAATAATAATCTTCTTCTTTGGGTGCCGTATCCATTCCAGATATTGGCTATCACCATGGCAATAGTCATGATAGAAGAGGTATATTTCAGATGTATTCTGAGGCACACTAGTAAGAACTACACTCATCCTCTCGAGCAGCTTGCTTGATATTTTCACTCTTTGCTCATGCAACATGGAAACTTTTTCTTTTGTCCAGCTGATGAATGTTCAGAAGGTCCCAAGCATTTAGGTTGTCCATAGCTAGTCAACTGTGTCTAACCTTTTAACTAACCTCTGACCTTTGTTCTTTTCCAGGGCAGACCCCTTAAGAATGACTGCAGCAGTTGGCCAGGGACTTTTTGTCCTACCTACATCATCCTTGAGCATACTCTGTCTGGTGGCTCAGGGCTGCTTTTGGCTTCTGTGGTTACAAATATAGCCAAGTGCATGCTCTTCAGGAAATCCCAGAAAAGCGACCCACCTCCTCTTGCTTCAACCTGTATTTCAGTGCTTGAATTTAGTGCTCTCTCTCTCTCTCTCTCTACAGGGGATTGTATCTCTCTCTTCCATTGAATCTTGTCTTCCCATTTATCAAGGAATGCTCAACATTATTCCAAATAATAAAATATCATTTTTATATTTTATATTTATATCACTAATGCTTTCCCAGTGCAGTGTTTGCAAGATTAGAAAATTTACATTTACTTCCCTAAGCATTTGGACCACATATAAAATAATTTGATACCTTTCAGCTGGCTTTTATTGAAGAAGAGAGGTAGGTGACAGACAACGAAGGTAGCCTTTGGACCTAATTTCTCTGGGAGAGGTTCAAACCTAATGTTATGGCTTTTGCTTTATGCATCTATTATGCATCTGAAAATATGTTTTTGTGTTGATTTCTTGTTTGTTAAAAGCTCTATTACCATGTATTCTATGTTCAGAAATAAATTGGGAATGTTTGGAGTGGGCAAAAATAAAGCAAACAAACATTTCAAAACTGTTAGAATGGCTTTTCTCCATATGAAATGTTCTCAAGATAGGGTTCCTTTCCCCAGCTTAGGGTTTGGTTTGGTTTGGTCTGGTCTGGTTTAGGTTGGTTGATTAGTACTGACTGTCACAATCTCTAATAAAGGTCACCCTTACTCAAAAGCCAGTTGTATCCGACTCTAGGGTTCAGTGCTCATTTCTGTTTATAGCCAAAGAGGCAGGACTGTCTGAGTCTGCAGACATTTCCATGGACACATGGCAGACATGCCTCAACACCGGAGTTCATGGAACACTGTTTACCTATCCACCAAAGTGGTTCCTATTTATCTATTTGCAATTTCTTGCTTTTGAACTGCTAAATTGGCAGGAGCTGGGGCAGATATGGGAGCTCATTCCATCTTGCAGTACCCAGGAATTGAACTCTGCCCTTCCCAGCCAGCGAGTTCAGCGCCTTAACCACTTGAGCCACCGAAGTCTCTAGGATCTACCTTTTCCTTCCCTTGGTTGTCTATAATGGCATCTTCTTTAGCCTCACGCCTTTCCTTCTATAGAAAACTGAGAGGAGAATGCCTAGGAATTAACATGATAAAACAGAGCTGGCTAATGCAATAAATCAGCAGGACTTTAGCATCTGATGACAATACTAATTCCTGTCAGAAAAGAGCTGGACTGACCCCTCCCAAACTGTCATCGAAGCTGGGCCATAAAAATTACAGCTGTCACCAAAGCATGCCCGGTCTCTAGGGAACATGCCATCCTAGGGACTGATCTGCAATGTCCATGGCCAAATTCCCAGCCGACAGGCACATTCCTCTTGACATTTTGTCACATCTCCTGCTGGTGCATCTGTTTCAGGGTCTTTGCTCTTCCTAAATCACTTTATCCCATTTTGCTCTGGAAAAAAAAGATGCAAAAGTTGAGGGCCATCCTGCAAGCCTGAGGGAACAGATACTTGGGAATGAAGGAACCTAGGAGTCCAGTTAATCCCCCTGTACCACCTGGTTATAGCAGAGAAGAGAGAAAAAATACACCTTGTTGTATCCTAATTGTACCATACAACTAACGTGTTAGATTGATGAATAGGTGATTTTCTTCTACTTGGTTTAGCCCATGAGAAGCCTAAACATGTTAGTTCACAGTTCTAAATTTTGGACTCTATTTTACAAGTTGTTAAACATGAAACAATTGCTCCCCGTTCAACAAAATATGCCCTCCTCTTCCTTTCCTCAGCCTCTGGAAGGCATAAGCTATTTTTTATGCTGTTGTTCAGAATTCTTTCAAGATGCAAAGTATGCAGTGGTGTGATTCAGCAAGTTCACACCAGTTTGTCAGAACCCATGGCTGAAATTCTGGCTGGGCCCGCCCATCCAAGTTTTGAAATAAAGTAGTCCTAATTTGGTTTCAACGCAGGGCTTTCCCCCTGGCCACACCCACCATACCACATCCACAGAGTAGGTAGTAAAAAACTTTGAATCCTACCACTAAATATATGTTTTCTTGAAGTCTTGTCAAGCTTCAGTTGATATGAGAGTGATGATGGTCCATTATCAAGGTAGAGGACACCATCAACCACAATGGTGAACCTTGGCACAAATGGAATGGCAAGTTTTGCCACCATTGTCTTAGAATCAGTGATGGGATGTAACAGGTTCTTACCAATTCTCTAGAACCGGTAGTAACTTTTCCCAGTGTCTTGGAGAACCGGTAGCAGCTTTTGGGGGGAACAACCTTCGGGGCTTACCTTTTCACTGGTTGCCCCACTGTGCATGCACGCCAAGCACTTGGTGTGCATGCATGCCTACAGTGGTTGGCACGTATGCATGGCCTCTTTGCTGTCCTCCCAAGCAGGGAGGAGGAAGGGAAGCTGCTAGCTTGAAGCTCCCTATAGTCTGCTCCCCAGGGTAAGTGACTCACCTTTGGATGTGGTGTATCTGTGTGTATTTTAATGTGTATTTAATACCTTTACCTATATTGACATACTACCACAGTTCCTAAAAAGGCCTATCGGCCTGGCTTGGGGTTTTTAAGCAAAGTCTTCGAGTTACGTCATCAATAAGCTACACCTGTGCTGTTCCAATTGCTGTTCCAATTGGAGAACCCTTAAGGAGGTACAGCTATTTTACATTTACATTAAGGTATATTATCCTAGAGAACTGGTTAGGCAAAGACTTAGTACCTAACTTCTTTAACAGTTGAAAAGTGCCAAAATGAAGCCATCTTGTGGAGAGTTCATTCTGTAGTTTCTTCCATCTGACCTAGTGTGAGAAAGATTAACCAGAATAAGCTTTAAGTTCTGGTTTAAAAGATCTGTTTGATTTGTGTTTGTGGTGGGTGGGTGGGTGTATTTTAATGTATTTTTATTTTATTTATTTATTTATGGGTTTGTGTTGTGGGTGGGTGGGTTGAGGGGTGTGTGTGCGTGCCTATTTTTATTTTATTATATTATTTTATATTTTACAGTAAAACCTCATATAACACTAAAACCTGGTTCCACAAGTCTTGGTGTTATATGATTTTTAGTGTTATCTGATCCTCTATGGGATCCATAGAGATACATTGTAACCACACAGGCTTTAGCGGTTGTTATCTGAAGCATCCCATAGGATCTTAATGTTATCTGATGCAATTCTTCCCCCCAGATTCCTTAATGTTATGCGATTTTAGTGTTATTCGATACTAATGTTATATGAGGTATTACTGTATATTATTTTTTTCTTTGGCCCGGCCATGTCATGACATCATGATGTTGGCTCCGCCCATGACATCATGACATTAGCTCCTCCCACAGTGTGATGACATCACAGTGGGGGTAGTAAAATTTTTGACATCCCACCACTGCTTAGAATGTTGGAGAATAAACACCAATAGAGTATGCAGGTGGAGACAGATGTTGCCTATGTCGCTTGTGAGTAGAACAGTAGAAATATGTAATCTCTGAGCAATGTTGGTTGATTATTTGTTTATATGAATTAGCTTTTGCATGTGCACCAAAACTGAGATGCAGGACAGTAACTTGAGATTGCCTTGAATTTATTCTAGACTTGCTTTGCCTGCCAATCTTATTTCTGTCTGATCACTTTAGTAACAACTGGCAAAAAAGAAGTGCCATGAAGGAGTTTGGATCAAGCAAAGATCCCTCAATTCACTCGAACATCTTGTTTACATCTGGCAGTGCACAACAGGCCACCACCCAAGAAGGAATTATAATAACAACAATTCATTCCTGGACAACCAATCTATTGTAGACTTTAGGAGGTGACTGGGATTCAGCACAGACCAGAAGATGGGTGTTTCCCTCTTGGCCACCTGGGAAGCATAGTTGCACTCCTCTTGAAAGCAGACAGAGCCAGTTTCTGCTGAGTTTCCCGCCCTTCTTCTCTTTTTCACCCTTCATTTTCTCTCCTTCATGGTAGGAGACATTAACTCTAACATTGGAACATGGTAAAGTTAACACTTGGTTTGAAACCTTCCTTATATTGCTTCCCCTTTGTTATGTTTGTACAACTTCAGTGTGGGTAGTTTTGGTCTTACAGATTCAGTTTGGGATGAGGGGGTGGGTGGGGAAGCCTGTATCCTCCAACACTAAAGATTGTTTAAAGTAGGGATGAACAAACCACAGTGTCTAGTGTAACCTAGTGCTCCCTATAGAAATAATGTTTCATTATAACATAATTATGGCTCGTCATCAAAATTTGGAAACAGGCAGTGGTGGGCTCAAAAAAAAAAATTACTACCACACTGTGGGTGTTACATGGCCAGGAGGAAAGCCCTGTGTTGCATCTGAATTAGGACTACTTTATTTCAAAACTTGGATGGGCGGGGCCAGCTAGAATTTCTGCTAACAGTTCTGACGAACTGGTGCGAACCTGCTGATGCCCACCACTGGAAACAGGTCGCTAGACTTACAGAAGAACCCCAATAAGGCAGTAAGCAAGTATTTAATGAATGTCACATCAAGCAGGAAGTCTTCAATTTACCACCCTCTTCCTTAAATGAGCATAGAAAGTAAAAAATGTAATCAAATATCCCCGTGGATCTATAGACACAAATCAATTTATACAATTAAAATAGAACGTCATATATATACATGAGGAATATTGTAAAAATGCATGGTCACTTTGGAAATATCAACTGAAAAGATGAGATGCATTCTAACTCTTGTTTTCCAGATTCATGTCATTTCCTGCAAAAGAGAGAGAGAGAAAGAGAATAGAAAGGCAGATGTATGACAAATTAGTCATAAAATTCCAAAACCACTAAATTGGGTATCAGATCTTTGACATATATAAGAAACACCACTTCTTCTTTTTCAAGTACCTGTACTGTATCCATTCCGAATATTGGCTATCATCATGGCGATAGTCTTCCTGTTCTTAACTCTTTGGAACTGTTATTGGCTTATAACAAGATATTTAGTCTTCTTGGTGTTGAAATCCAAACCATATTCTTCAGTTGAAGCTCTAACTCAATTCAGCATCAACTGAAGATCTGTAAGCTTTGTGGCCAGCAATGCTGTATTATCAGCACATTGGATGTTATTCTCAATAATAATAATAATAATAATAATAATAATAATAATAATAATAATAATAATAATAATAATAATAATAATAATAATAATAATAATAATAATAACAACAACAACAACAACAACAACAACAACAACAACAACAACAACAACAACAACAATAGTAGTAGTAGTAGTAGTAGTAGTAGTAGTAGTTGTTGTTGTTGTTGTTGTTGTTGTTGTTGTTGTTGTTCTATCCCACCCCACTCGCAAAGTGCGACTCTGGGTGGCTTACAAACATATCCTTAACACAATATGAAACATTCAATCAATGCGATATACATCAATACAATAAGAATATCATAAAACACACTAAAATAGCACATGGCACATAGCAATACAGTACCACATAGCAATTAAATAACAGTAATTAAGTAACAAGAGTCTTTGCTGCTCAAACATCCTTGATGAGGCCGCCACTGCATCAGCGGCTCTTAAAACCCTCCAACTCCAGCCGGTGGGGAGGGCACGGAGGAAGGGTCAGCATTGGCAGAGCCACAGGACAGCCTTTGCAGCACATGGGGACCAAGCAGCTGGATCGAATCTTCTCCCCGCCCAGCCCAGCCCAGGGGGTGTCCCGGAGTTATGCCGCCAGCCCCAGCGCAGGTGTTTCTGCTCTCCCCAATCTGGAGCCGGGCGAGAGCAAATGCCAAAGTCTGGTGGGGGACGGTGGTAGGGCCTTCCCATGCCTCCAGCCCTGGCACAGGTGCTTCTGCTCTCCCCAGTCTGGAGCTGGGCGAGAGCGAGCACCAAAGTCCAGTAGGGGCTGCGACAGGGTCTCCTTATGCCGCCACCCCCGGCGCAGGTGCTTCTGCTCTCCCTGGTCTGGAGCCTATGGGGTGGCACTGAATTAAGTTTCAACTTTTCATGTCCTATGCATTTGGGTTAATCCATGCCAATGTGTGTGTTGTTTGCATCATTTTTTTGTTGGAACTCCCCCCACTCACTTTTGTTGTTGTTGCTTGTTTCTCTTCCTTTAAACCTAGATTATGTTTTAAAGGTCTAAGTCTTTTGTTATTTAAGAACTTCTGGGTTAATGGATAATGAAGAAGGTAAGCCTGGCTGATTGCTAGCAAAGTTAGGGCAGCTTCAGAAAACTTCTTCATGCAAGTGGAACACAATCCAATGGAGTTTCCAGAGCGGAAGGATCAGCCAGCAGGAGGCTGTCATTGCCTGATGGGGTGCCCAAATATGTCCAGAGTCCCCCATATTCTTTGGGGAGGCTCCTTCCAGTCACCCTAAAGCAGCTTCAGAGAACTAAAGCACCTGCTGCTTTGTGTTGCTTGGCAGTGCTATATTCACACAAATCTAAATAAAGGTTTAAATAAATATACAAAAATTAAATTAGTGATGGGTACTGCCAACCCAGCAGTTCAAAAGCAAGTGGGAAGGCAACCACATTCCATGTGCTCTGGTGTCTAGTCATGACTTTACCTTTTACTGCTTAATGAATTATTACTTTGTGAATTAGTCTGAAGGAATTAATTTGATTTTCATGGAATGAATAATGTCTTACGATACAAATAAAGTTTATTGGCTTTATAAATTATTTTTCATGCATTACATGTGTGTGTGTTTGCTTTGGGTCCTGAGAATTCCTCTAGACTGCAAAATTAATTTTATGTAAGGAATAGTACTTCAGGACATAAACATACATTTGGCTGACCTCTGTCTGCCTGATTCAACACCCAACTTAAAAAATGAACAAATATTTTCTTGCTTGTTTTATTACTGTAGCCAATCTGGGAATTATGCTGTTATGCTGATGCTGCACAATACAGGACAGACTTGGTGACGTGTACATGTTACAACATCAGTTTTGACCGAGAACAAGAAATTAATCATAGTTTCATATACCATCAAGTCAAATATTTTCTAAGTAGAGAGGACTAAAAAAATGGTTTACTGTTACCTTTTTCTGAGGTGCACCTTGGAACTGTGCAGCTTCATCAAGGCTACACAGGCTGGCTCTTTTTCTCTTAAGGTACAGTGGAGAATCCCAAACCACTGAACCAGCTTAAATCACTACCAAGCATGAAATCCTACATTGATTCCCACAGTTTGCCCTTTGTGTTAACTTGACTATTGTTACTTTGTAGACTGATCAGTGAAATTATTTACAGCCCAATAGCCTATTGCATTCCCAGTGAACCATAGTCATTTTGTCCATTATCTGTATCTTCACTTGATCATAGGAGCTTGTATAAATATGAAATATAGTCTCACTCTTATATCTGAGGAAGTGGACTTGATACATAAAAAGTTCGCATTAAAATATACCAATTAGTCTCTAAGGTGCTGTGAAAAGTTTTATTATTTCTTATCAAAGATGGAGGGCTTTTAGCTGCCTCTCTCTTTTATGGACCCTAGGAAAGCAATCCCTCTTTCTTCTTCTTCCAAGCAGAGAGGATACATGTTTATTCGTTTCAGAAGTCATGGAATAGCTTCAAGAGAAAATCCCCATTAATCTACGGAACGGCTTTAACTTCCATCAGATAATGCACTGGGCTTTGGAATGAAAGTCTTCAGCCACATCCTCTGAGCTTTTAATGGGAGCTGCTGACACACAGCTTGTCTGACCAACTAGACTCAAGCGGAGCCAGTCATGCCTGCTCCCCCCAGGGAGGGCCCGCCCTGACTACTGATTATCTGTCATAGAGACAGGAAATAAATAGTGTCAATGGATTTGCACTCAGTTTAGAGGATTTATAGTCACACTCTACTAAAATGCTGTTGCAGTTCATGATGAAGCCTGATTGATTCCAAACTTTGGATTCCCTCAAACTCTCCACATTCCAGTTTCTCAGATAATTAAACTGAAATCTGTCTGTGTCTGGAAAAAAGTGGATGGTAATATACAACTGCTCAAAGTGAAATAAATTTATCAGTCTGACAAGTGCCAGAAGTTTCTAGTCTTTGTTTCACATTTCTTTTTTTGCTGAAACAGACTAACCTCACTATTGTTATTGGTGATCAAGTCATGTTCAGATTGTGACCATCCTCATAATTTGTTCAAAGTATGTGAGAGGTTCAAGTAGTGGTTTAATATTACCACTTTCCAGTGGGGAACATAGAAAGAGCCTCCTTGAAGATTGTGGTATTTTTGAACCATAATTGGGTGTACCCTGGTAACTGCAACCTTGTGCTGCTGACTAATGTTTCTCACACTAGGTCAGGTGAAAGGAATTGCAAAATTAACTCACCAAAAGGTGCCTTCATTTTGGCAGTTTCACTTCTGGCCTAGACATGGGGGAACAACAACTTCTCTCCGATGAGTTTCTTAGGCCAAACATGTATTTAAATCTGGGTCTCCTGAGTCCCAGTCCAGCACATGGTACTTTATACCACATTGATTCTCACAGTATGGCCACCTCTATGAAAAATGTCTAAACTCCAGGCTCTCTGGAGTACTTTTTGGGAAGTTTTTCTATGAAGCTACTCTAGACCATGTAAATTCAGGACCTTATTTTAAAAATGGCTGAGGCCTTTTGCACACATCATATTTCAAGGTGTAAATGTGGACAATCTGTGGTAAACACCCATTGAAGGCCTAGAAAAACAGTTGAAAAACAAGAGGAAGACAGATTCTGAAATACTATTTGATTGTACGGTACAAGTCAATAAAACTTTGTCAAAGGCTTTGCTGAAGTCAAGATACAGTCAAACCTTGCATAAAGAGTAACTCGCTTAAAGAGCAGAATTTTCTCTGAATGATCGCCTCACTTAACAAATAAAACCAACTAAAACTCACTTAACAAATAAATCATATTTCAAGCTGGAGGTGAAGGCTCCTGGGAAGGCTCCAAAGATTGGGGATCTAGGGCACTGTGTTGGCCTGGTTTTCCTCATTTCTGAGGGCCCGGACCCAGTCGGTGTGGCTGGAGAGTGAGAAGTCCACCCCTAGGTCCCTGTAATATGGGGTGCCTCAGAGCTCGGTACTCTCACCTCTCCTATTTAACATCTACATGAAGCCACTGGGTGAGATCATCCATTCCCACGGGGTGAGGTATCACCAATATGCAGATGACACCCAGCTGTATATCTCAGCCTGTGGAGATCCAATTGATGCAGTAGAAATCCTATCCAGGTGCCTTGAGGCTGTCAAGGTCTGGATGGGGGACAACGGGCTACAACTGAATCCCAGCAAGACTGAGTGGCTATGGGTAAGGGGTCCTGCGCTATCTCAGGAGTTGCCGTCTTTGGTTCTGGATGGGACAGCTTTGCCCCAAACAGATCAGGTGCATGATCTGGGGGTCCTCTTGGACTCACGACTACTGCTCGAAGAGCAGGTGGCAGTCATGGCCAGGAGGGCTTTTGCACAACTTTGTGTAATACGCCAGTTACGCCCACTCCTAGATTAGGACTCCTTGCTCATGATCACACATGCTTTGGTCACCTCCAGACTTGATTACTGTAATGCGCTCTACATGGGGCTGCCCTTGGTGACCATTCGGAGGCTGCAGCTGGTCCAGAATGCAGGTGCTTGGGTAGTGATGGGGTGCGGGCGTTGTACTTGTGCCTCACCACTACTTCAGGAGCTGCACTGGTTGCCAGTATGTCTCCGGGTGCAATTTAAGGTGCTGGTTATTACCTTTAAAGCCCTACATGGTAGTGGACCAGGATACTTAAGAGACCGCGTCACCCCAAGAACAGGGCAGGTTGAGGACCTTGCCACCCCTCCCCCTGTGCCTACACCAACTGCCAGGGGAAGAAGCCAGAGCAGGTTGAGGACCTTGCCACCCCTCCCTCTGTGCCTATACCAACTGCCAGGAGAAGGAGAAGCCAGGGCAGGTTGAGCACTTTACCTCCCCTTCTCCTGTGCCCACACCAACTGCTGTGGAGGAAGAGGCCAGGGCAGGTTGAGGACCGCCGCCCCTCCCCGAGCCCACACCAACATATTGTAATGTAATGTATTGTTTGTAAGCCGCCCTGAGTCGCCGCGGTGATTGGGCGGCAATATAAATTTGAACTAATAAATAAATAATAAATAAAATAAACATCTGTCTGTCCCACCAGGGCGGATCGGAGAAGCTCTCTTATCATTCCATCAGCTAGAGAGGCGCATCTCTCTAGCACCAGAAGGAGGGCCTCCATGTCCGCCCCGGCCCTTTGGAACCTCCTGCCAACTGAGTTACATCTACAGACAGAGCTCCTGCCCTTTCGGAAAGGCCTAAAAACCTGGCTGGCAGGGCAGGTGTGGGGCTCCAGTAATATGGGGTCCCATTTTGGGTGGGTGATCTGATGGGACAGCCACCCCTCTCTCGCTCTTTTAAACTTTTTAAACCTTTTAAACTTTTAAATCTTTTTTAGTATTTTGTAAATTTATAGTTTAATTTTTTAAAAATTAATTTTGAACCTTAAGGTTTTAATGTCCAAATTTGTAGGGGTATAGTGGGATTGTTTAGTTTGTTTTGCACTAATGTCTGATCTTTTTCTTTTTGTAAGCTGCCTAGAGTCTGGTTCGCCTGATTGGGGCGGGATAATAAATCTAAATAAATAAATAAATAAATAAATCGGGGTTCACAATCTCCCCCCACCAGAAGTCACAACTGGTTTACAATGGTGTTTCACTTAAAGAGAAAACTCGCTTAAAGAGCAATCCTGTGGAACACATTATGCTCTTTAAGTGAGGTACAACTGTATATTACATCAATAGCATTCCTCTGTCCACCATGGAAGTTACCCGATCGAAAAATGAAATCAGAATCATCTGGCAGGATTTGTTTTTGACAAATCCATGTTGGCTTCTAGTTATTACTGCATTGTTTTCTCGTTCTAGTTATTTGCAGAGTGGCTGTTTTATAATCATTTCCAGAATTTTGGAACAATGTTGTTGTTGCTGCTGCGGCTGCTGCTGTTGGGGGGGGGGGCAGCTGGCATCCCCATTCACTTTCCAAGAAATAGAAAAGGCTTTTAAGGCCTTTTAAAATTACATCCCTTCAGGATTATGGGAGCTGAAGTTTTAAAAATCAATTTCCAACCTCTGGATTAGCCAGTGCTGGGAAAGGTTGGTTGACATAGCAAAGTTTGCCTGATATCTCCTTTTCAGAGTAAAATCCCTTTTGATATAAACAGGGGAACATGCTATATCCCTGCTAGGCAAGCTTTCCTCAAAAGATGCCCTCCCAATGTTTTGGGCTGAAACTCCCCTAATCCTTGCAGTTTCCAAGGGCTGATGAGAACTTTCCATCTGGAGAGATCTGGAGAAGGCTACACTGGGGAAGGCTGACATCAAGGAACTTAGGAGAAAAGGGGGAGTGGGGGAGAGAGAAAGTTCTTCTTCACAGAGGACATACATAGCATGCATGTATAACATTTGGATGTATGATGTGAAGTGGTAACAATGGCAGCCTTTGGCTTGATGATTTTTAATATTTTTAAATTCTTATATCTTCAGTGGCTGTTAGCTGTGATGCCCAGAGAGTACTTCCTGAAAAGCACTGCAATAGTGCTTCTGGGACACATTGGGTTTTTTAAAATAATTTTATTAAGATTTATAATAGAAATAATAATAATAATAAAGTACAAAAGTTATGTGGCATCTTCTTGAGCACACTTAATAAAAAGAGGGGGAAATGTCAAAAATACATAAAAAGAAAATTAATACAAGTTAATCATTTCACTACATCCAATCTCTTAACCATTCTGCTTATGTGTGTGTGTATATATATGCATTAATACTTTATTCAAATTATTCTTTAATATGATATTCTGATTTTCTCATAATACAAATACATAAAACACCCGGCCTAGTGCACTAACCTTATGTCCTTGAATCTACCAGTTGTCTTCCATTAACTTATTCTTCCATTAACTTATTTATTCTGCCAAGAACTCATTACCTTAGGTACGGGATGTCTCCTTTATTTTTTCCCAGTGTGTGCTGTAGAAATGGTTTCCAAATGTCCCAACATCTATTTTGTTTTATAATCCCCCTTTTTATATTTAAATCCCATTTAAGTTTTTCATTAAGTGCCATATCCCAGACATCAGCATACCATTTACTCAAATCTAAATTTAAAGCACCTTTCCCATTTCTGGCAACCTGTTGTCTTGCTAATTTTTAAAAAAAGAATAGTTAATAAATCCTGTTTACTTTCATCTAAATTCAAATCTTCTAACTCTCAATAATACAATTTCCCCATTTCACTTTAAATTAATATCTAAAATTTTGGCTATTTCTTTTTCAATTTTGTGCCAAAAATCAGAAACAATTTCACAATCCCACCACATATGTTTATAAGTCCCTGTTTCCCGTTGACATCTCCAGCATACTTTTGAATTACTATTGTCTATTTGATTTAGTCGAACTGGCATCATATACCATTGCCACACAATTTTATAATTATGTTCTTTAACCTTTGTGGACAGGCTTCACATATTTCTTTTTCCCCCCACACACACACTTTATCTTCCAGTTTTCTTCAGAAATGCTTATATTTAAGTGTATTTCCTACATTCTTTTAAGGGTATTCTGGGGTTCTTCAATACAATTTATACAATTTATCATTTTATGCAACTTGCTCCCTTTATCCCCATCAAGCCTCTATAGAATTTCTTCAAAATCTGTCAGTTGTCTTACAAATTGTAACTTCTCTTTATATCCCTTATTCCACCTGTCCACCGATAGAATCTGAAGCTACTTCAACCTTAATTCCTTATAAATCTCCATTTTAGTTTTTTCTTCCTCACATACCCTCAGCCAATCTATTATTATTATTATTATTATTATTATTATTATTATTATTATTATTATTATTATTATTATTATTATTATTATTATTATTATTATTATTATTATTATTATTATTATTATTATTATTATTTCAAATTTATATTGCCTCCCACTCACCGTGGTGACTCAGGGCGGCTTACAAAAAATACATTACATTACATTACAATACAATATATTGGTGTGGGCTCAGGGTGACAAGCGGCAAAGTCTTCAACCTGCCCTGGCTTCTTCCTCCCCTGGCAGTTGGTTTAGGCACAAGGGAAGGGGTGAAAAGGTCCTCAACCTGCCCTGGCTTTTAATAAATCTATATCATATTTATGCAGTATACTTTTTAATTACTCCAAATTTTTAGTCAGAAATATCATTATACAGTATCCAAGATTGGTGAGATGTTTGGTGCCAATTTACTTTTTTAATCTTACCCATACACTTATTGCTTTTAAGACATTGGGTTTTTTTTTTAAAATTTGACACATCGTCTTCCAAAAAAATCTCCATTTCAGTATGATCCAACCAGGCTCTTCTGATGTTTTTGAATTTAGAATATCTTACAGAACAAAGGGACTGCGACAGCTTAGTTGTTAAAACACTGAACTCGATGACTGGAAGTTTGGCAAGTCAGTGGTTCAATACCTGAGTGTCTGCATGACAGAGTGAGCTCCCATCGTCCGTCCCAGTTCCTGCAAACCTAGCAGTCTGAGAGCAAGAAATTGCAAGTAGATAAATAGTACACTTTGATGGGAAGGTAAACAGCATTCTGTGCACCCATGACCATGGACTCATCTGCAGACACAGACAGTGTTATCTCTTTGACTGTAAATTGAGATGAGCACTGGACCCTAGAGTTTGATATTCCTGGCTTTCAAGCAAGGGCGACCTTGACCTTAAAGACCAAAGCCAATCTTCCTGTGGTGCCCTCCATTTTGCTAGTTAGGAAGTGGGGGCTGGAAAGAGTTGCTAGCTGTGTGTTAAAACTAAGAAAGCATGAGAACATCCTTTCCTCATAGCAACCTTTTCGGTAGGTCATCCTGTATCCATTTTCCTGTAGCTTCACCTCCGGCTTTGCTTGCATTTCCTATCATCTGGCGGTTTATGGGATAATCTTGTCCACCTGTTAAACCCGAGAATGTCAACTTGAATTTACAGCAGGGACTGGAAACAGGATGCCCCAGAAAAAGAATTTTAATTAAAAGCTCTCTAATTGAATTCATACTTCTCAGCTGGCAAAGGCAGCTGGTCAGAGGGTTGGTGGTGTTACCAGTAAACCCCCCCCCCCGCTTGTTTTCAATGGAAGGAAGGAAGGATGATGGGAGCAGCTCTTGACAGACAGGCAGTTTCCAAAGAGCAGACGTTTTGCTTAAGACTGTCAAATGTCCATCCTCATCCTTTCCCCAATATACTCCATACCCTCTTATGAAAGGTTAGGGGTGAGAGAGAGTCAGTGTGGTGGACTGGCTAAAATATCAGACAAGATCCCTGGAGACTTGGGGGTCAAATCTTTACTTGTCCATGGAAACTCACAGGCTTGATCACATACCTCAATAGCCCTCTTAGGGTTGAGACCAGTGGTGGGTGGTCAAAATTTTAACTACCCCACCGTGATGCCATGGGCGGGGCCAACATCATGACATCATGACATCATAGGCGGAGCCAACATCATGACACCATGATGTTGTGGGCGGAGCCAAAGAAAAATAAAAATTGAATAATAAATAAATAAATAAAATACTGTATTTGCCGGCGTACAAGACGACTGGGTGTATAAGACGACCCCCAACATTTCCACTAAAAATATAGTTTGTTATATACTCGCTGTATAAGACTACCCCCTCTTCAGCACACCTTTTACACACCAAATAAAATGTAAAAGAACATCAGATTTGATTTCAACATGTTAATTTATATTCAAATGCTTATGACATGCAGAAAAACTGTCACAAGGCTGTATGTTATCAAACATGTACAGTAAACATAAAACAGTGCAAGTTTATTAAACGTAATTCACCAAAGACAATTCACTAAAGCTGAATGGAACAATAAACCTATGGGAGCTGCCATGCTGTTTGTTTTCTAATCTGTTAACCAAACTGGAACTGTCAATGATAGAAGGAAGATAACAAATAGAGGGAGAGAGCAAGTGCCAGGCAAGTCCCTAGCAAGTTTGCTGGCATGACAGTTTCTCTTTTAAAGCCTTCAAACTCCTGTTTGTCATCTGATATTAAAAGTTGTTATCCGATCCATCCCATAGGACCTTAACGTTATTCGATGCAATTCTCCTCCCCAGATTGCTTAACATTATGCGAGATAATTGTTATATAAGGTAAACGTTATCCAAGGTAACCGTTATCTGAGGTATTACTGTATTTTATTCAACTAAATTGCACCCGGGTTACAAGACGGCCTCCCCACTTGGAGGCATGTTTTTCAGGGGTAAAAAGTCGTCTTATACCCCAGCATATATGGTAAAATAAAAATAAACACACACACACATCTCAACTCACCCACCCACCAACCCACAACACAAACCCGTAAATTAATTAAATTAATTAAATAAATAAATTAAATAAAAATTACATAAAATACACCCACCAACCCAAACACCCACCCACCCACCCAAAACACAAATCAACCCACCCACCCCAAACACAAATGGCTGCCGGGAACTGCTCATGTGTCAAACCTCCATTTGACACATGCTCAGTAAAATATAGAACTGCATATGCGTCAAATGGAGGTTTGACACATGCACAGTTCCCGGGAGCCATTTTGGCTCCAATTTTGTTTTTTCCCCCCCTGCCGGTGAGGCGTCTGAACAAAAAAAAAAATCCTGGGTGGTTACTCCCCCCCCCCCCGGAGAACCACCCAGGATTGTTGCTACTGGTTTGGGCGAACCGGTGCAAACCAGCAACAACCCACCACTGGTTGAGACATATTGGAAACAATTCCACAGCTAGTGGCAAAAAAGGCCACAGTATAAGTGGGAAAGAGAGCCCATTCTATACTGCCTGTGGAAGTGTCTGTGTTATCAGTGATCCTCTAGAGAAATGTGTTCCAAACTGATCTCAGTCTGCCTCTAAAATGGGCCTTTTTGGTCCACCTGTAATTTAATTTTTAATTTTAATTTTAATTTCCAATTTGTATAGCCATCCAGTTCAAAATGACTCAGGGCAATTCACAGCATTAAAAGCAATACAACAATACAAAAAAAATTGCTTCTACTTTTGGGGGCTGAGCTGAGGCAACTCTTTGGCAAAAGGAAAGGTCACTTTAAAAGAAATCACTCTCATTTAAAGCATCCCTTTCTGATGTAATTAGGTGCGCAGTCATCTGATAGCACCCTATGCATCTTTGCAGTCATCTGATAGCACCCTATGTCTTTTTTGCAGGTCATAGTCTCAACCGGCAGAGAATTACATCTGAAGTTCAATATGTGCATTCCCCTGTTCAGATCACAAGCTGCCTGTGCTTTCCTTTGTCCACTGAAAATTATGTCTCTCCACCAGAAATCACTCATATACTTATCTGGATATAATGGAGTACCTCTTCAGTTATTAATTTTTCAGCCCATGGGACCTCTTATTCCCTGTGTTTTCATTGCCAGCTGCTGGAGTGTATTCTGATAGCTACATGAAAGTTTGAAGACAGCTAGGACTGTGACCTGATCAAAGAAGATACTTCATCAAATGGCTTTGATCAGTGCAAGTTTTGCTAGAGCTGCCTAGGTTTCCATAAGGCTAACACAATAAAGAAAAAGAAAAGAGAGATACTATCAGAAGAGTAGCGTGCGTTGGCGGGGCCCCGTGTAAAAATTTGTTTGGGGGCCCTTAGGAAGGGTAAAGATTTGTTTTGCTTACGCAAGTTGGGGGCCCCCGTGGCCCGAGCCCCCCGTATAATTGATACGGCAGATACGGCGGTAGCTACGCCTCTGGATGCTATCCTGTATTGTATTTTATTTCATTTATTCTGGGTGGCTCAGGGATAGAGCATATGCTTAATATGCAAAAGATTTCACATTCAATTTTCCCATTGCCAGGTAGAGCTGGCACAAAATAATAAATGCCAGGAATCCTGGGGAGTTTGGTGCCAGCCTATGTTGTTGGCATTCGATGTCCTAATAGTGTGATACATATAAGTCATTTTCCTTTGTTCCAACATTTATATATTTATGCATTTATCTGCCTATCTGAATGCCTATCTTTAAGGTTGCAGTTCTTATGGTAACTGCCAGAACTTTCAGGTTCAGAGGCAAGATACAGATGGAGGGAGGAACACATTAGCTGCAGCTGGCATTCAGCACCCCCACCATACAAAGCTCAGGTGCAGAGCCCCAAAGGGAGGAGGCTCCTACTCTGTGCGCTCCCATAAACTGTTTATCCTGGGAGCACAAGATCTGTGATGTTGAGTTGAACAAACATATAGTGGGCATAGTGGTGGTTTAAAGATAAGTGAGATATTAAAAGACTGCTTTATTTATATTTATTTATTTATTCTTCAAATTTATACCCCGCCTCGCTCAGGCGAACCTGACTCTAGGCGGCATCCATACAAACAAAATCAAGATCCCACCAAACCCCCCACCACCACCTATTGAGTCCTCCATAGCCGCCCGAGACTATGGGTTTCATGGGTTAAACAACTCCAGTGAGCTTATGTGGCTGAGCAGGGATTTAAACCCATGCTTCCTAGTCCTGGTCTGTTACTCTATGCATTAAAACACACTGGGTCTCCCTGGTGGCTCTACAGCATGGGTTCCTATCTTTTTCAAGACAGGTGCCGGGTCACACTCTCTTAGTCAGCTTTGAGGGTTGGATGATCATTTTGTCCCAACAGCTTCAAGGGGCAGCCATTTTGTTTCTCAAATACTCTTGGAGAGTTGAAGGGCCACATGAAATGATGCCAGAGACCGGATCTGGCCTGTGGGCCTTAGTTTGGGAACCCCTGCTCTATAGTATCAACAAGCACAACCAGCCTCAGCAGGTGCATACCATGATTGTTATGTCACCACAACCATCACCACACCTGCACTGGGCATAGAGGGGTGACAACATCCAAGGTGGAAAAGCAAGGTATGCAACTTTGGACTCTACTGACTTCTTGGAGAGACGGTACACGTTGACATTTGAGCAGTGTTGCATTTGGGTCATTTTCTGTACTTTTTCTCCTCAGCTTAATGCTCTCAGAGCTGTTGTGTTCTATACCCACTTAAATAAGGGTTCAGCCTCATAGGTGCTTCTTCCACCTAGCAAAGTGTTGCCCTGTTAATTGTGTGGAAAATGTCATTACAGTGCCTCAGTGAGAGCCTCAGGCCACAAACAGGCCTTGGAGGAAGCTTATAATTAGAAATGAAAGCCCGTTAATGTTGTGGGCAGGTGACTGAAGCAGTCTTTCCAGATCTGTGATGTCAAGACTTCACAGGAATCCTGTGCTTAGGTCTTGAAGAATTTTCCGCTTCCTGTCCTGGACTGGTTTAAACGTCAGTACCTGGCCTCAACACTCAAGAAATGTTGTGGCTTGAAATCTTCATGCCTGTTGTCACCTCACAGCCCAATCCTATGCATAGTCACTCAGTAGGAATGTAGCAAGAGATCTGATGGCGATAATTGCCCCAGCACGAGAACACATCCCATCTCCTTGGATCACGTTTAAACACGTATTGGTCTTTAAAAAGCAGTTAACACTATGCTAGGAGCATAATGCTAACAAGATCTTACGATCGGGAATGAAATCTTAGGACAGATCACCTCGTGAGAATGCCATCTAAGATGGATAATAGAGCTGAAATTAACTTTGACAAGCGTTCACTGTTTCTGAGAGGAACATTTCAGGATGCAAGAGTTGAAATTATATCTCAGAATATAAAGTTACATGGAGGTCACTTTTTGGTTATTTTGACTTTGCTGGATATCAGAACTGAATTCTCAAAAGCTGATCACTGTCAAGTTCCAAATTAGCGACTGCATAATGTTTCCCAACTCTTAAATGCCAGGCCAAATTATTTTGTTTTGTGAACACCTACAGAAGGCAAAGAGCATAATTCCTGGCAGCTTCTTGTTGCTAATTAGTGTGTCCCTGCTTGGATTTTCAGTACATGTGTAAGAATCCAAGCTGGGACTCATTGCCAGCAAGAAGCCATTGTGAGTTTTCTCCATTTGCTCTCCTCAGGCATAACTAAGCAATAAAGTTTGGGCCACCAAATAATGCACCTGTTGTCTAGGAAATGATGAGCATCGCTGTATTCCAGCTCCCTTGAAGGTATTCAGGACTCAGTAAAAACCTTGAATCTCTTGGGAAAGTGTTGGCACTCTTACCTTCAATGAAGATCACAGCTACTTTCACTGTCATTCCATTTGTCAATTCTGTAGCTGGTTTATCACAGAGTGGCCAACCTTCCTGAGACAATCTTCTGTAGTCACTTCTGCTGACCCTGAGAAATTACACATGAAGTCTGTCACCAGGAATAAAATATCACATGAAGTAATGCACCAAAATCAAATATCAGATAAATCTGAGTGGAACATTATCGTATTTTCAGGTACTTGGTACATTCTAGATTTTACAGGTAGCAATATAAAAAAAAATGCTTGGGAACAAAAAAGTACTTTGGCTCTGGAAGAGTAGCATAAAAGCTTCTTCAGCTGTCCAGAAGGATTTATGGTACTTAAAATAAGTGTGAGAGGAGTGGGAAAGAATATAAGGTCATCTGAGAGCAGAGTTGGGTTTGACTTTCTCAAGTTCTTGCTAAGTAATCTGAAAGTGGAAGAATAACAGGCTAGCTGAATCCAAATACCAAGGTATTGCTGGTCCTCAGCGTGGCCGGAACCCATAACACCAGAATCACACCACTTGTCCACCTAGCCCCACACAATGTGGTTTGATTAATTGTGACTCTCTGAGTGTGTTCAGTGTAAAGAAATGTTTTTTGGTTTTGCCATTTGAAGCACAAACTTTGGAAGGTCTGCTCTAACTCTGACTCAGTTGACCAAACTATTTCTGCACCTACCCCTATCCAAGCATCCATCCCTGCTTAAAAACCTTATTGTTTACAGCTTCTGCTGAAATGGGTTCCTCCTCCCCATTATATCTGTTATATGGTCCTTGTCACATTTGCTATTCCATCCAATTTTGGCTTATATCTTTTGGTGAATGGCATATGACATCTGTTGTTACATGCCATTGCTTTGCCTCTGACTCATGGTGAACCCTCCAAAATGTCCTGTCCTCAACAGCACTGCTCAGGCCTTCCAAACTCAAGGCTTTGGCTTCTTTTATAAAACCACTACATCTCATTGTTTGATGAATAGGATGTCTAGACTGTAATAGTAACTCCCAGTTACTGGGGCTGTACAAGTGCCTATAAAGTGACATTGGATTTCCCCCTATCATTTGTATATCTTCTTCCAGCTATTCCCAGCATAATCCATTAATTGGTACTGGGCCAATCTTCAATCTTTGTTGATGCTTCTGTACTTTTAAATTATCTATCTGCTTCTGGTAGAATAAGTACCAACCAGCATAAATGGATTCTCTATTTCATCATCATCATCATCGTCGTCATCGTCATCGTCATCGTCATCATGTGCCATCGGCAATTCTGACGTAGGGTGGTTCTTCTCAGGAATTTTTAAGTATAAAGTACTCAGAAGAGGCTTACAATTTCAAAATACAGCGGGCACATAAACTGCCTCCTCTGGGATGTACAATGGGAAATTGAGCTCCCAATCTTTGGTTGCACAGCCAGATATTTAACACATGGAGCTATCCAACAGTAAAAGACTGACTTTACAAGGCTGAAAAAAGAGATGCCCACCATCATCAATCCAGTAGGTAGAAGACCTTAAAACATTATCAACATATAACATACAGATGGCAGCTATACATACATATATATTTAAAACATTGGTTTTGTTTTGTTTTTCTCTTTCCCCCTCTTTTCCCTGTTTGTTTTTGCTTTTGCAATATTATAATTTTGTGTTTAGACTACAGTACAGTGAAACCTTGGTTAACGGATTTAATGCATTCTCCAGGATGTTTTCATACAACAAAAATTACTTAAACCCAATTTCCCATAATTTCCCATGGGAATGCATTGAAAATCAAAATAAATTAACTGAAATGTGATTTCCCAGAGGAATGCACTGAAAACCAATTAATCCATTTTGAAAAAAATTATCTAAACTAAGCCACTATTTTCGATGGGTTTCCTTTCATTATGCAATTTTTACATTAACCAAGGTGTTCATTAACTGAGGCTCCACTGTACCTCCATTTTAGCTATTGATTTTTTTTGAACTTTTAAATAATGAAATTTCATTTTAAAAAAACAGTCCAACCCAGCAATCTTGCTGCCTCTGATAAATGGCTTTAGCCCCTTGCAGTTGCAATATTCTGAGCCAGTTCTCCTTCAACAAGGTGCTTCTTGTGTATAATTGTGATGGGACTCTGCTGTGGCACTCCAACTTTCCCACACAACATAGAAAGATTGCATCCCATTGTGAATAAAAGACACTGGAAGACCCAAACTCCCACTTCTGAAGCTGTGGGTCCAAATCTATTCCATAAGAATTCAGCAATGCTAGTGGGAAATATGGCAGAAAACCTGAAAAAGCTGCATTTTGTCTTTGAAGGAAGAAGGAGGGAGTGAAAGACTTTGACTAAAATGTATCTGACATGGCCATGAATTCCACACAGCTTTTGTCTGAACAAAAATGTTTTTTATGGGACTTTTTTAAAAGAAGGAAGGGAAAGCAAAAACAAGGAAAATCTCTTAAGTTCAAAAGATCAGGTTTCATTTTCATTGATGTTAGACTTGTAAGAGCTGCTCCATCAATCACAGTTGCCTAAAAATCCCCATTAATGGCCCCAAATGTTGGAGATTTCCATATGGTTCATCTTTGTAACATTTGGGCATTTTCACTTGAAGCAGCGTGCGAATCTGTCAGTGTCAGAACCAGATGCTAGGTCTTGGCTCCTTCCATTGTCAGAGAGGTCCACCAGGAATCTGAGGGGCAAGAAGCTGATTGACAATCTCTGCTCTCAGATACCTTGAGCGGTACAGAGAAACAGCCTCTTATCCACTTAGTAGCAATGGCCAGCTTTTGAAGGTTCAGCTAGAATTCAGTACCGGCTTAGGGACTTAGCTAGGAATCACCTCAGTCAGGTTCTAATTCACTAAAGTGGCTTCAACCCTCTTTTGTCTCCAATACAAGAGGGATAACACTGCTATAAACAATCCTGTAAAACAGTTCAATACTACATATTCTTCTTTCATGTCCAGATCCAACATTGGATTGCCAAACTGAAGCCACTTTCTTGGTTTTGTTGTTGTCTGAAATTAAATCTTCATTGTTCCATGGTTTCTGATAGTAGTTGGCAGACTAGTTGGAAGACCAGTAAATGAGCTGGTTTTTGTATCTCCCCGCCTTCACAGAGCATGTTGCTAACTGCCAGCAGTTCCCACTTGAGCATGTTGGACTTACATTTAGTCACTTTGACCCTCAGCCTTTTCAGGATCCTCCAAGTGATATGTGCAAGATTGAGTTCCTTAGCTATATCCTCTTTAATGTTGTTCTTTGCCCAGTGAGAGCCTTCCTTTATCTTCTAATTTGGTTTGCTCTTGTGTACCCTCAAGAATGTTTGTTTTTGTCTTAAAGCTCCTCCTGGATCTGAGCTGTCAGATCTGAGGCACATATCAATTCAGGGGATGTCGAGGGTCCTTCTCTTGTTCAGTTACCTCAACATCTGCTGCTACTTCTCTCCTTATCTTAGACGGAGTGATGCCAGCCAGGGGGATGGTTAATGAATAGTTCTTTTAAAGCATTCAAATGTGTGAGGAAGAAGAACATGCACAGCATTAGCTCCTCCTTCCTCCATGCCTTCTCTCACCATCGACATTGTATGGGAAGCAGGTGTTTTAAACAAGCAACCACTTCTACTGTCAACGGAACCTTGGTTTTCAAGAATCATCCTTATGTTTTTTTCACAAAGAATTTGACTAGGACAGACTCATACCTTGTTTATGATGGATTTGTTCGTGGATTTTGTTAATTAATTTGGCTTTATATCCTGTGTCTCTCCTAAAAACTGAGTGGCAGTACCTCAAAATTTGAGCAAGCTTGTTTGGGAGAAGAAGGTCATTCAGAAGACTTGGAGCCAGGGGTTTATAGGTCATAATCAACACTTTGAATTGTACCAGGAAGAGCAAACTAGTAGCCAGCAGAGATGTCATAACAATGAACTCCAAATCTTCGGATGACCCCCTCCCAACAGCTTAATGTAAATATTGAATAATAATGGGGAAAGAATTGACCCCTGAGGAATGCCTCATTGAAGGCTCCACAGAACTGACATAATCTTCCCAAGCTGGACTCTGGGTGTGACCACCAAGAAAAGAGAAACCACTATAAAACTATGCCTTGAAGCCCTATCCCCAACAGTCATCCCCGTAAGATACCATGGTTGACAGTATCAAAAGCCGCCTAGAGATTCAGGAACACCAGGAGAGATGAAGCCCCCCTGTCAGCTTCCCAAAGAAGGTCATCATGCAATGTGACCAGAGCAATTTTGGTGCCATTGTGAAGCCTAAAGCCTGACTAAAATGGATCCAAACAGTTGGTTTCATCCAAGAACACCTGCAGCTGGTCTGCCACTACCCTTTCAATGACCTTGCCCAAGAAAGGAATATTAGCTACAGGTCTATAGTTATCAAAGACATCTGTAGCTAAATTTGATTTTTTTTCATGAGAGAGCATATAAACCTCTCTTTTAGACCAGAGGACACAACATTTTCAGTCAGATTTCAATAGCCATGATGGGCAAGAGGTCATGGGTTTACAACATACGAGTGCCTTGTCCACCTCCTCAGATGACACAAGCTGGAACTGATTCTATAAAACCTGACAGGAAGTCTCATTGGACATCTCAGCCTAATTTATTTTATCAACTGTGGAGTCAAGGTCCCGATGGATGATCTCAACCTTTGTTCTAAAATGAGTTGCAAATTCCTCACAACTATGTTGGTTTTGGTGAGGCTGTGGACAAATTTATAAAGTTCCACCTGTTGGTTAGCTGCCTCTTTAATACAGAGCACATTATAGGCCTTCCTTCCTCTCTTTACATGGCGCAGGTAGATGGCAGTGGCCTGTTTCACCAACCGAAGGTTTTTATCTGATGGGACCTGTCTCCACCTGCTCTCTAGCCTTCTCCTTTGTTGCTTCATCACTCGGAGTTCCTCCATGAACCATGTGGATGGATGAATTCTGCAGAGTAGAGGGCACTTAGGAAAAAGAAAATGAAAAGACCTAGCTCAAAAAAGCTAACATAAAATTTTTGAGACAGCCAAAGTGAAAATTCTTAGAGACCCAAATAAAGAGGATCAAATTCTTATAAACCCTGATCAAGTATGGCCTCTTGGGTATGCCTTACAGACTTCATGGCAACACTCCTGTTTTGGTGCTTCAAAGACACAGGTTCCACCTGGTTCACCAATGTCTGGTGTCCACTCTGAAGGCTCACCTTTGAATTAGTTGTTCTAAACCCTATTAGACTTTCTGTTTCCTGTTTCTTTTCATAATATCCCAAATGAGATCTTGGCCTCTTTTAAGTATTTTTTCTTTTCAAAATACCAAAATATCACATGCCAAATATTCAGTCAGGTGGAAAAGGTGTTAGTTACATAGAACCAACCATGTTTTAAAAAGACTCAGACATTTTGAGAGCCAAGTTCAACAAGATATTAACAGAACCAGCCTATGAACGTGTGACTAAAGCCTACAATTGATCCAGCACAGTCACAAAAATATTTCACATAACCCACATTTATTCTTCTCCAAAGACTCTTTTATAATTTGGCTCTTCTTGAAGACTTTACAACTTTGGACAAACATTTATTTTTATTTTTTGCTTCCAGTCTGCCTTTCTGGGAAAGATGTAGTTACTCAGTATTGAGGAGTGTGTGTACCTGTATCCACTTCTGGCACACTCACAGATATGTAGCAGGAACTCAGAAGTGCAATCTTAGGCATGTCCGCTCAGATGTTAAGCCCAAATGAGGTGGGGGTGGGTGGGGCTTCCTTTCAAAATTGCTACAAGAGTGCAGTTAAAATAACAGAATAATAAAGTGAAGGAGTTGTTCCTTATGAAGTTTTTTTAAAAATGCTCGTGAGTTCTGAAGGTGGAAATTGGCAGCCATTTCCAATATCAATTTTGCTAGCAATTTTGTAATTGTTGCTTTCCCAAAGCAGTACAAATTAGAGCAGTGTAGAAGAACCTATGGCACACATGCCAGAGGTGGCTCACAGAGCCCTTTCTGTGGGGATGCACACCATTTCAGGCAAGCCGCACACTGTGGGTGCCAATGGAAACACCACTTCCCCACCCACCTCTCTCCCTCCGCCAATAGGGAGGTGAGAGGGTAGGCTAAAATCCAGCCTGGGAGACAGCAGCGGGGACAAGGTGAGGTGACCAGATACCCCCTCCTTCCTAGGAGTTGAGGAAGTGGAGGTGGCAAATGCATGGGGGTGCACCCATGGGGGAGCACACCAACAGGGGAGTGTGTGCACTCATGAGGGGATGTCACATAATGTCACGGAGGTGCACCAGTGACGTCATATGGGTGCGTGGGCACACATGGTGCCTGCCTGTGCACTGCCTCCTCCTCGTTGGGCACTTGGTCTCTAAAAGGTTTGCCATCACTGAATTAGAGGATTATTTCCTACTGTGAGTCAGTTGGCAATTTGAACGGGGAACACATGAGTAGCAGGTGGCTCATCAACACTACAATGATATCAATAAAGTGAAACATCTACCAACTTCACATAGTAACCTAGTAAAGCAAAACTATATTATATATGCTACACATACAGAGAAATAGAGTTTTGTCTAACCAAACTGGTCAAGTGTAATTCTTTCTCTGATTCTGTCACACAGACTGTTAAGTGAAGAGATGTTAATTCTGATGGCTATGCTTGGACAATTGGAGCGAGTAAATTCATACTGTACCCAGTTACCTGCACAGGTCACACAAAAGAGAAAATCCTTTCATTGAAAAGGATCTATTTTTCAACAGATATAAGAATAAGCTGTGAACAGATATTTTTTCCTTTAAAAAGGAGGAACGGCTCCTTCTTCATCAATTAGTACTCTTGAAGCTATGTACCTCTATAAGAGGGGTCAGCAGGATTACTCCAGAGCATAGAGCATCCTTCTCTTTCATGGCCTACATCTATAGAGAAGTCTAGATTTTCACACTGACAAGTTAACAAGAACCAATTGTAGAACAAACAGTAAAGGTCATCCTTGCTTGAAAGCCAGTCGTATCCGATTCTAGGGTTCAGTGCTCATCTCTGTTTATAGCTGAAGAGCCAGCTCTGTCTATGTTTGCAGACATTTCCATGGACATGTGGCAGGCATGCCTAGACACCAAAGTGCATGGAACACTGGTTACCTGCCCACCGAAGTGGTACTTATTTATCTACATGCAATTTCTTGCTTTTGAACTGCTAGGTTTGCAGGAGCTGGGACAGAGACAGGCACTCATTCTGTCATGCAGTACTCGGGTTTTGAACTGCTGACCTTCTGCCTCCCTGTCAGCAGCTTAACCACTTGAGCCACTGCAGTCCTTGTGAACAAACAGTAGCCCATTGTATTAAAATGGTTTAGGAGGTTCTGCTGACTTGCTTTGTACTCAAATAAAGTGCATACAGATTGGGACTTCCCTATCCTGTACACTTTTTGAGATGACCTGCTCCATCTCAGTCTCTGAAACATAATGCAAATAGAAGAGATGCAAATGACCTGAAGATGTACACAATGTTTAAATTGTTTAACCTATCCACTCAAAGTACAACACACACACACCCAAAAAGAAGAATGTTCTAGAATGGAAAAATGCTATCTAAACAGAAAGGTATATGTTCCTCTTTGCCCCGAGAAGTGACGGGCAAGGAATATGTATTTTCAGTGACTCTATCCTAGCATTTTAGTGATTGGAGTATCCAGGATCTTGGACGGAGTGTCCAGGATCTTAGAATTTCTTGAGGAGCTCAGTTTGCTTTCTCCTTTGGTGCCAGCAGATCCATTCTTCTTGAATTACTTCTGATTTCCCATTTCTTCATCATCTTTTAAGTCCCATTTATAATGAAATATACTGTATACCCAGTTACATGTGTGTTTTTACATCACTGCCTTGTTCACTATAATCTTCCTTGAGTACAGTAGTTAAATACTGTTATGTGTTGTCATGTTAGAATCAACTTATACAACTCTAATTGGGCTTTTAAGATACATGAGATATTTAAGGAGTGATTTTACAGTGGCATCCCATGTGTTTCAAAGACCTTGTCTTAGTCCCTTACTCTTTGATACTATACTGTGTATCCTAACACATAATAATTACTAACTTTTAAAGTTACTGTACATAAGGACACAAAATAATTAAAAATCCTTTTCTTATTGTAGATAGCTATTGTTACCATTTCATGAAACAAAATATGAAAGTTTTTAGTGCTAATATTTTAAATACTTGTTAGGCTAGGCATGAAGGGGTTATGAATGAATAAACGTCAAGAATGTGTCTGCTCTACAGAATTACAACAGTTTGATTCTATTTTAACTGCTATGGATTTATCCTATGGAATCACAGTAAGGGAGTTAGAATTCTTTGTCAGAACTACAGTCTAAGAACCTCACCAAATGGTACCTGCCAAGGTTCAGGAACATGGTGTCTTGACAGATAAAGCAAAATCAAACTGCTAATACTGTGTAGAAAAGATACACAGTGTCAATATTGTAAATACCCTAAAGATAAAAATGAATTGACACAGCTGATCTTTTTAATTCTGATCCTCTGTTCTGAGTAGAGAAAACTGTAGAGAGAGGTGGTGAAGCCCCAAAGTTCACCATGGAGGTCTAGATGGGTGGAAGGATGGACTTAATAAATGGAGCGCTGGTTTACTGAAATCTTTATGGCTCCTGTTGATTTTCCTAGGCTGAGAGAAGCATTAGAATGGTTATTTAGACATCATTAATAATCTTTTTCCATTATAGCTGTAAAAGTGCTGGTGGAGTTGGGGAAGGAATGAATAATAGCAGTAGAAAACTGAATCAAAAACTCTCCCAGTGGTACAATTGTGGCAGCAACCGATGAGGGAGCAAATAGAGATATTACTGCTGGGTGGACTATTTCTCAGTATTATGTTCGAGTCCAAGTGAACTGCAACAGAAGACATTTATGGACATCTCCACAGGCTCAGCGGAGTCTTTATTCATCTTGTCATGTCATGGAACAATGAAATAAGGGTCTCTTGGTCATTTCCCTTCAAGTACAAAATGGGTCTCAAAGCATACCTTCAAGGGTTTGGAACATCCTACTTCATAATACCCACTGAAATTAGGAAACAAACTATCCAACAAACCCATAATTTAACCACTGTGACATTTTCCTTGAACTAACAAGGGTGTTTGAGCAAAAGAGAATGGCTTCTGATAGCATTACAAAGTATTCACCTCTAATAGACATGTTTAGCATTGATGAAACATAATGCTACACTTGCAGAGTTCCCTCTGTCTCTAGCTTGTGCTCACACAAGCTGGAGATCATGTTCATTGTTTCAAAGAGGCTTACAGTTTGCACAGAGGTATTGGGTACTGTATTTCTTTGTTCAAATCCCAAAGAAATCCCACTATGTGCTCAATGTGGTACTGTAGGCTGTAAGCAAAAGTAGAATTCCAGCCATCATCAATATTTTGAGGACAGGAGTTGCTAAGATATAATAATGCACAAAACCCTTCAGTATAGTCCTGAGAAAGGGTGGGTAAGAAGAGAAACATCTGTATGTTAGGAGACAGTGTCAACAATTTCTGAAAGAAGCAAGGAATCGAAGCAAGGAATGACCAGCGACAGGGCAAGTATGGGAGCATGGGGCAGAGGATATCAACATTTCAAGGCTTTGCAATATCAAAATACTTTTACATACCTGGCTGGGTCCTAAAATCAGTAACAGGACCGTGTCTCACATATCAATTTGATAGATGTATTAGACTGGTGGGCACATATGTGATAGACCCATCCTGCTGGAATATCTTCATCAAGGACATGTATGGATTCCACCTTCATTGTCTTTAAATACATATTAAAGACCTAGAAGTTCTAGGCCAGTGATGGTGAACCTATGACACGCGTGCCAAAGGTGGCAGTCGGAGACCTCTCTGTGGGCACCCATGCAGTCACCCAAGCACAGAGTTTGCCTCACCTCTCTGCCCAGCACCCCAATGGAAATGCTTCCTCCCTCCCCCCAGCACAGAGTTTGCTCCACCCCTCTGCCCAGCAGCTCAATGTTAGCATTTACTTCCTCCCCTGTTGCTGTGTTGGCGCTTTGTGATAAATAAGTGTTTTTTGGGTTGCAGTTTGGGCACTCGGTCTCTAAAGGTTCACCATCGCTGTTCTAGGCTACGTTGGGCAGATTACAGCTCCACCTTATATAATACAATTTTATTGGCATGCTTGATTTATATAATTTATATTATTATCATGAACCACATTTTTCATTTTGTGTTTTGTTTTTGCTCATAAACCACCATTGTCTGTATTACTTTAAAAGGTAGTATTATATATTGTATTATAAACAAATACATATTTGTGTGAATAATGGTGATGAACTGAATTTCTGAGAAGCAGAAAGATTTTTTTGAGCCAGACACAGGACAAGAAATGAGGCCATGGTGAAATCATCCCCCACTTCACCAGAGGGCATAAATGGGGGTCTGTCCACACTTTTCCCACCACAATCCTGTGTGTGTGTGTGTGTGTGTGTGTGAGAGAGAGAGAGAGAGAGAGAGACTAATTCTTCTAGAGCAATCACTATTGATTAATCTAACTATTGATTAACCAAGTGGGCGGCAATACAAATGACTAATAAATTAAAAAATTTAAAAAATTAAATAAATAAATAACTCTTGTTTGGTACTCATTTTTCTGTAGCAGGTTTTACCTTTTGCTCTTGCAAGGTTTCTTTAACTCCACCATTGCTGGTCCCAAGCCCAGATGAGAAAGGGGGAGGGGTAAACTGGATTCCACTGTGGAAGATCCTGCAGCAAACAACTACTAGACACCATCCAATGGACCATTGTGGACCTTGTGCTGCCTTGGGGACAACCATACCCTACATATTGCACCTGAACACTTTTAGGTATTGCCCTTTAAAATTTACTCAGCTGCGTGGAAGCCAATTGCTCACAAGGAAACCACATGTAATTCAGGGATGACTGTAACCAAGAGAACTTCATGGCCAGAACTCCATGCCCATGTTCCTGTTCTAGAATAAGTTCTTGTGCCCATTATTTCAGAAAAAAACACAGACTTTATTGGTGGACTGCATTGTTCAGTCACAGATTCCAGCCATATGAAATCAACTCCATACAAATTTCCTTCCATATATATGGAGCTATATGTGAAGGGCACCTTTAACAGTAGGTAATGTTTCTATTTCACGTGTTCACTTCTGAAGACTTGGTCTCTCTCTCTTTCTCTCTCTCTCTCTCTCTGTGATTTGTGAGGCAACCAATTTTCCAGGGACTTCTTGTATAAGCTATTTTTAAATATGCTTTATTGTCTGACCATTATAATCTACAAATTCAGATCCATCATCACCTTTCAGATGCTCTGTTTTCTCTTCTCATGCAATCTACTTCATTAACACTGGATTTTCACATTGCTGATTATTTCTCTCTTTGAAAATGTCTTATTTCTGCATTCTATCAGTTTCCCCATCTCATTCCCCTACTTTTTAAAATGAATGTGATATGGAATTTGGTCATTGTGGTATCTTAGTGGTTGATAAATGAGCTTGACAACTGGAAGTTCAGCAGGTCAGCAGGTTGAAGCCTGAATGCTGTGCAATGGAGTGAGCTGCCATCATCTGTCTCAGCTCCTGCCAACATAGCAGTTCAGAAATAAGAAATTGCAAGCAGGTAAAGAGGTACTGCTACAGGAGGAGGGATAACAGCATTCCATGCACTTCAGGATTTAGTCATGGCTGCCACATGACCATGGATACATCTGCAAATGCAGACAGCGCTGGCTCTTTGGTTATAAATGGAGATGAGTGTCGCACCCTACAATTGGACACAACTGGCTTTCAAGCAAGGGAAGACTTTACCTTTACTATAGTGCACTTTGGACTATTGCATAACCCCCATAAAAGAAAATGATCTGTGAAACAGCACATCTACGCATAACACTTGTATTGTTCCCACTCATTTCAACTGAGCTTGGAACCTGGAAAGTGGCATGTTTGTATTGCCCTGGCCACTCTTTCAAAACTTATTTATGGTAGCTTTCAAACCATTTTAGTTGCTTACTCTGACTGGTATCATTTAAAGACACTTTAGTATAACTTCTTCAGGTATATTGAGAAGCATTCTGTGCTAATTGCCAGGTTCTATGAGATCCTAGGATTTGCTAAACAAACAATTAAAAAATTGTTTAAAATTAAAATCAGACTCCAAAGGAGTAGGTCTAGGTTAGGTGCCACTTTTTTTAAAAAAAAACACCTGATATTTTATTATGAATAAGGAAAAGACATTGAGGTAGCTTGGATCTTCCAAATCAGGGGAATCTGTGTTCAGATTTTATTAGAAGAAAATTCATAACCAGGTAAACAGGCAAAAATGTGTTTATTTGTGCAAATCCAACACTAAAAAAAATAAGCAACAGGGAAAATCTGTTTATCATGGAGAAGGAATACAATACAGGGGAGAGTATCAAAAATGGCTCTATTTCAAGAGCATTTTCAGGAGTGCCAAAAGGCTCTCACACTTGGTATTGTCTTCCCTCATATTTTACTGGTTGCCTTGTGTCATGACATGATCCCATATGTGTGATCCCTAATTATTGGGATTAATAATGTGACTAAATTAGGAAAAAAGAAAGGATAGCAAGAAAGGACATGGTACCAAAAAGCACCAACTAGCTCAACTGCTTCATAAATAATGGGGTTTCTCAGGATATACTGCTTTACTCCACTCTAAATGTACTATTCTCAGAAGCCAAAATCCCTCTGCCAACTTGCCCTGGAATAAGAGAAAAACATAAATCTTGGCAGTAAACTGTGCCACAATAATGAGCCGGTGGTTATGTTTTTGGATTCTTCTTCTTCTGTGTCTAGACCAGATGTAAAACTGCCAAATTGAATGCACCTTTTGGGGAGTTCATTCTGCAGTTTCTTTCACCTGACCTAGTGTGTTCCTGTTACCAGGCTATGCCCTATTGTGGTTCAAAATTCTTTATGAGCAATAATGTGCCAGCAAGATGTACATGAGTCCGCTAACACAAAGATTTATCAGCAAGAGGATTCTGGCCAGAATATTGGAAATGTCCCATAGAAACAACATTTCAGCCAAGTGCTGGATGGGTAGGAAACGTCAGGAGGAGGAGGAGCACTAAATACTGGCACAGGTCAGATATAGAATGCATAGTGTGTACCTCCATTAGTACCTAAGGATAGTAGACCTTGCATAAATATACATATGATCTCAGGGGCCTGCTGGCTACGCTAAAAGGTCACTGGACAGGGAGGGAGGGGTGGTGCCTATGGGGGGGTACTGCATGACATCATGGATTGAGTGCCCCTCTGGGGTCCCAGCTCCTGCCAATCTAGCTGTTCGAAAGGGAGACATTACAATAGATAAATAGGGAACACTTCAGTGGGAAAAATCTTGGGGACATGAAAGGAGCCTCATTCACCCTCCTTGTGGAGGGGAATAAATGGAGGGAAAGTGGAGAGAAAGGTGCTTCCCTCACCTTTGTTTTCCCCACCTCTGCCAGACAATGGGGAGGGGTGGAAAGAAGGAAGAGTCTGCAATGGGTGGACAGAGAGAGAGAGAGACCTTTAACCCACTTCAGCTGCCTTTCCCACCAACTCCCCCCTCTCTCCCTGGCACTTTGGTTTGGGCATGGGAGACCATAGCTGCTAGGATGAGGCCTCCAACTCCCGCCCCCTGTCTTCTCCCTCGGAATCTAACCCAGTGCTGCCACTACTGTCACCACCGCCACAAGCCATGAAGAAACCCAGGGGGACTTTCCCATTCACTGAGGTCATGAGGGACTGGGGCTGGTTGGTACATGGTGGATATCAGTGTGCACCAACCAGCCCCCCATGCCCTCGGCGTATGGGAAAGACCCCCTGGTCTTCTTCGCAGCTTGCAGCTTGTGGTGGTGGCGACAGCAGCGGCAGTACCAGGTCGAATTGGTTGGTGCATGGCGATACCTGACATGCACCAAACAGCCATGGCAGGGCTGGGACTGGTTGGTGCATGGCAATACCCACCCCATAGAAACAGCACCCCACCACCTGGAAGGTTCTGGCTTGGTGGGGGGCTGTAGTGGAAATCTAGTGTAGCCACCAGGCGACATACTTCTGCCCACCTCTGAGGGGCACCAGTCACTGGGGTGCACCGGGATTTGTCCCTGTCTCCCAAATGGCCAGCACGGGCCAGTATGATCTGATTGTGCTGCCTTTGTCATGTGCCAGAAGGAAAAAGGCAAGCTTAGCAGTGTTGGTCTCCTTTGCTAAAGTCCTTCTGATTTCCACCCCCTTCCCAGCTCTGCTCCCTAACATTATGTAAGAGGCTATTGCTTGGAACCCTTATGCATGGGTCTCAGGTGCTGCCCTGTAGATCTAGCCACCTTTCCCTGGAACAAAATACACCTGCTGCTCCTTAGTGGACCAAGTTGGCGACTGGCATTCTTTCACAAACACCTGGTTGATCATCCGCCACGCAGAAGGTGTTTGTACAGGGCTTTCTGTTGGCCAGGCTGGGAGGATATTTGTCAGGTTTGTTTAATGTGTGATCAAGAGTGTATGCAGACGGACTCTCTCGCACAATTTGGATGGGCACAAATGAATCACAGCCGAAGGCAGCTCTGCTACTCTCTATGCGGGATAGAGGCATTTAAAGGTACTTCTTGTGCCAATGTTTCAGCATATTAGAGCCTGCACAGAGAGAAGCCATCTGTATGTCAGGAAAGCCTAATCTCTAGTCCCAACAGCAGCTTAACAGCTGGGCTTTAAAAAGTAAGGGGAAGAATATATAAATGAGTAGCAGAACTCTTGTGTTCATTTGCTTTTGTTTTAAGCCAGGTAGCCTGCCTAACACAGAGATAAAGAGCATCTTAGAACCAGTGCTTAGTTCACTCTTAGAGGGCATCTGTCAGGCAAATTTTGGGCTTGTTCCATGACAAAAGCCATTTCTGATTTCCCTTTGATATTTAATTTCTCCTTTGATATCACATCTTCCTTCATCCTCTGTAAGTAAAATCATCCCGTTATTTGAAATCTTTTCACTTCCAGCCAGACAAAACACAGAAGGAACAAAGGTTTATTTTGCACCCAGTTCTATCCTTTTCACCTAAAAGCAAGAGTTCCCCTCATAGGGCAAATCTTTATACAATTTCTTTCTTAATATATATTTGACATACCCATTATTTCCCTTTTTAATATTCATAATACTGAATTCCCTCCCCTCACACACTCACCCACACACACACTAGAGACATAAATACATTTATCTACAACACATCAAAACAAATCTTTATACTGTAGTGTCTGTATTCTCTTACTTGGAATTTGTCTTTTCACACGTCTTAAAACTTCTTAACTTGAGCATCACTTGTTAGCCTAGTTTTACAAGAGCTGGAGGGGGGAGCACTTTCAGAAAGGCAGTGACCTCTTGGCCAAATCAACAAGCTTGACAGGAAATCACGTTTGTCTCTGACGTTAACAATTAGCATTTTTCTACAGTATTTGCAGTGGGAGATGTTTGTATTCACCTGTGGTGTTGAGCTGGGGGCAGGGGTAGCTCTCCTCAGAAACATTTCAAAAAATATTTTTCAATGTAGTGTCTAGATGGCTATGTGGCAAAAAGCAGCAGATACCTGTGCTACCACTTCGAGGTAATGCCATTGGCTTCATACTAACTTTAAAAAATCAGTCCCCCTTCAATGATGTTTACATTTATTTGCTTTATTCCCACTTTAAAGGCATGTGCAGTTTGCTACCTATCAGTGGAGGATACACAGGTACAGATCATTCTATAGGAGAGTAGCAAGAGGTCCCAAGGTCACACCTGACAGGGCTCTCCAAAAGCTGAGCAGCAGGGGGTGCTGAAGGTATCCCCCCCCCCCCGGAAGGCACTACATGCTTATCAAAGGCCAGTCCTGTTTGCAAAGTAATTTGGTTTTGGATGTATAGTTTTGGATGTATACTTTCAGAATAACTTAACTGGCAACCATTTGGTATTAATTCATTCTGGTGACTCTTCCCCTTTCTAATTGGCTCCTGTATATCAGAGGTGCCCAAACTATGGCCCACAGGCCAGATTTGGCCTCCAATGCAAATTCATTCAGCCTGTGCCACTCTTGCCGCTCCTGGAAGCAGAAGTAAAATGTGCCCGTATAGAGTGGCAAGGGCAGAGATAGCCAGATGAATTGGCTTTGGGGGCTGGATCCGGCCCACAGCCCATAGCTCGGGCACCCCTGATTTAAGTAGAGAAAATGGCAGCCTAAAATCTATCTCATCCTGTTGCAAAACAGATTGCAAGGTGCATTTTACTTCCATTTCCATCTGGAGGAGCCACATGACAGGCCCGCTGAACCACATGATCGGCCCACAGCCCGAAAAGTTTGGGCATCCTTGCTGTAGATGGTACTGTATGGCTTGCTGTTTCTAACATCACATCAGTACTGAACATACAATTATACATTATTTCCCCTTAAACACAGCATTTTCAAAATAAAATTCTATGTGGGAGAGATTTTTCCTCTTCGTACAAAGCACGTTGCTTGCATAGTTACAGGAAAAAGATGGTTACTCTCCCTCCAGCCCTGCAAATTCCCCATTTCCAATCAGGCATGCTTTTGTGGGGTCAATTTTATTGTTGTCTGGGAAGAGAAACAAGCACCCAAAGGCAATAAAACAAAAATATCTCAAGAAAGTGAAATGTTTAGTTCAGATGCAATGTCCTTTTTCCCTGGCTACATTGGTTGAGGGAAGGCCACAGATCTGAGTTGACAACTGTAGATGAGAAATCTGGGAAAGATGAAGAGGTTAAAGTAATGACCTCTTATGAGCAGTGCAGCTTTATTAAGAGGAGGTCTTCAGGAAGTGTTGTTTGCATCTGGGAGACATGGAAAGAACAGTGCGTGCACTGGCCTTCCTCCATTGTAAATAGTTCACACTTAAGCTCAGATAGTTATTGCATATACTATATAAGTCCCCTCCCCCCCAATTTTCTGCAAACAGTGCCTTTTTCTCTGTTTCATGCAATCCATCGGGAGAAGCCATTCAGTTACACAAGACTTTTGATTCCAATCTGCAGATGTCAGGATCTTCAGAGCACAGCTAGGGATGGCTTGAATTTTGAGTTATCATTCCAATACAAGTGCTCTTTTATGATGAGGAGCAACGAGGATGAGATCACTAATAGAAATAAGATTATTGCTCATCAGGGACCAAGAGGATGACTCCAAGCACTGGTTAAACCATGTGCACAGACATTTGTGAGGAGGGCCCTGGGACAGGTCCGTACTGTCTATTCTCACAGGCGCTGGCTGTTGGCTGGTTGTTGCTAGGACTAATCACATGCATCCCATGTTCCATTCCTGCTGAAAGATATTGCCTTTCTCCAAATGCTCCATTGGAAGGTGAAGAGCAAAGTAAAGTGCTTTGAGTGGTGGCCAGTTTCTCAGGGCTTCCGGCCAACCTGGGAGAAGTTGGGAAATTGTATCCATACAAGTTGTAAGGGTTGTGAAGGGAAAAGGCGTTGTAGGAGCTCTGTTGCATGTGGCCACCGCTGAACATGGGTGAAGAAGAAGAGCTGGAGGCAGGGTTGCCTGCTTGCATGACATACTGGAGCTGAGAAGTTGGGAATGATCCCAGCTGGCCACCATAGGCTTCCATCTTGCCATTGCTGGGCAGTGAAGAAGGACCAGGCATTCCTGAGATCAACGATGGAGTCCGCTGAGGCATGAAGTTGTCAGAAGGCTGAGTGGCAGCAGTCGTACTGCTTTGGAGGCGATTGTATCCACTGTCACTCAACCCAGGGTAGCTTTGCAGGGCTGCCATGTTGCTTCTCGCACAGGGAGGATAATCAGAGAGGTTAAGGTTACAGAGCTGGCTCTCCCGGCAGCCAACATTGAAAGAATTGGGGCCCAAGTGAAAGGCAGGTGGTGAACATGATGGAGAAAGAAGATGAGAAGATGCGGACGGTGAGGGAGTCCCTGTGCTCGATGTTGTTGGAGAAGTGCCTGTGCTACCACCTAGGAAACAAGCAATCAAGATTATTTTAAAGGGTATCTTTATGCAAAAAAATGTAAGCAAATGATACCTGTCTAGTGAATCAATATTTAAGACAGAATATTTTTTTTCTTTTTGCAAAGAACATCCACCTTCTGTCCCCAACAAGACTAAAGCCACTGAATCTGTTAGATGTATATTAGATTTACCATTCGCTAATTGATTCAGTCTAATTGAAATGAGCAATTAAATTTAGGTCAATGTTTGTATCATCCCATGTATTGGAACAGGGAAAGTGCCATCATCCAGTTGCCGCCAAGTTCAACTTTCATCCCCTCTTGCCACTGAAAATACTGGCTAGTGCTGGTTCTTATGTAACAAAAGCAGCAAATTTTAGCTGAATGTCTTAAAATGGCAGTTTTATCAACATCTGAAAAGATATTGGAGAACTCAAGAACAGTTTTCCAAAATGTTAACAGCAGCAAGATTATAGCTATGTCCTGGAAAATAATGTATTGTTTTCAATTAAATTATTAGCATAGGTAATTTGGGATGTAGCTATTCATGAGCTAGCATGTAATTTAAAAGTTAAAAAGAGTTATTTAGTAAGAATGCATATCCACTTCCATCCCACAGCTCCAATGGGACATTTGAGAGGGAACTGGAAATGTTTCAGTTCTGAAAAGTCACTGCTTCTGATGACACCGTCAGCTTTACGCAGCACAAGTTAAAGGAACAGGATTCCAGCCATCATGTTCAGAGGGAACTAGACTAAAGGAAAATAAGATCCAAATACTATTAATATAACATTATATTTTGATTCCATTAATTGTTCGTTTCGGTCCGGCACAGATTTAAATGTTTATTTTATGGTCCATCAGTTCTCTACAGGGAACTGTAATGAGATAATCTAGTTATTGGATTAGAAAGATACAATTTCCTGTACAGTTGCAAAACTTAAAATATTTATAAAATAACATTAAATTATATTCATGAGATTGTCAATGTCCTAAACATAAAGGAGAGTTACGGTAATCATTCTAGTGCTTTAGCAACTGTTTGTGACTCATTATTTCCCCTTCAGTGTTTTCTTTTCTTTTTTTAAGTGGTGCACAAACGGGCATAGTGTTGCTGTTAAGACTGCATGTGCATCTCCCCATGGCTATTTTTGCAGCTCCTAGACATTGGACTATGATGGCTTAGTGGTTAAGATGCTGAAATTGATGGCTGGAAGGTGGACAGGTCACCAGTTCGACATCCAAGTGCTACACGGCAGAATGAACTGCCATCTCTGTCCCACATCTTGCCAACCTAGCAGTTCAAAAGCAAGAAATTGCAAGTATGCAAGTAGATAAATAGGGACCACTTCGGTGGGAAGGTAGACAGCATTCCATGCACTCTATTCATTCCTGCTACATACCCATGGAAACGTCTGTAGACACAGACAGCACTGGCTCTTTGGCTATAAACAGAGACGAGAACTGAACCCTAGAGTCCGGTATGACTGGCTTTCGAGCAAGGGCGACTTTTCCCTTTACCTAGACATTGGATTCCCCACACCCTTTACAAGAGATAAAAAGCATTTTCCCCAATTAAAAAAAATGAATTGGCAGTACTAGAAGTCGTCAGGAGGAGCAATCCGTATTTTAAATAGGCTACACAGACCCTCTCCACAGGATCAACAATTTGCCCTAAAATATACACCCCAAAATGGCCCATTTCCCCCTTCAAAATTAGGAGTGGATTCCTAGCTCCTTTCCGTGTTATTTTAACCTCATTTTTTCACATTTTGTGTGCCTCCCACCCTGAGAGGCAAAAACAAAACAAAACGAAACAATCCTGTCATTTGGAGCTGCTGAAGTAGCCCACTTCTGTTTTAGCAGATGTGATGTGCAATGTTGTGAACGCACCCACCCCGCTTCCAAAACCATTGTCAGCATCTTCTATCTGTGTTGTGTCGGAAAGGGAATTTCATATAGAAGCCAGCAGCAGTTCCTGCACTCTTGGAAAATGACATAGCACAGTTACTGGAAGCCTTATGCCTCTTTTTTCTTCTTCTAAATGTTCTTCATTAAAGTCAAGAAGCAGAGCCAAATATTTTTAATAATGAGAATCTGGATGTAGTTCAATGATTTTTTTTTAAAAAAAGTCAATGCAAAGTGTTTAATAGTTTTTTTGGCTTCCCCCAGACCAACCTCATAACATCTCATTGCCATATGCGTTTAATTAATCTCAAACCTGTTCCGTCCCAACAACAAAAGCCAATCTTGGTGATAATGACATCATTTTCAAAGAATCCTGCTTCTCCAGAGCCCCAATGTTTGGAAGCATCGATATAAATTTGTCTCATATTTTTCCAAAAGCTGCATGGAGACAGACTATTGGTATAACACATCATAGTGATTTGTCTTGGGCACCAGAGTTCTTCTGGAGCCTTCACAGTCTGTCTTTTGTCTGATCTAGTGGCAAGAAAGATTGGCCAAGGAGAATATGATGTCCTAGTCTGGCAACAAAACAAAACACCTCCCACCCAGGCCAACAGGCACATATTCAGTAATGTTACTGATATTGGGAGTGATCCCATAGAATTCACTAAGGACTTTGCGTCACACGACAGACTTTACTACAGTATGTTCTTCTCAGCCTTTGTTCATGAAGACTTAAGGTTCTAAGGAAGCTTATTACGGATTCCTTGATAAACCCTGGTGGTGGAGTGGTTAAACTGCTGTACTGCAACCAAAATGTTGTAAATTCGATCCTGGACAGGGATCAAGGTTGACTCAGACTTCCATCCTTCTGAGGTCAGTAAAATAAATACCCAGCATGTTGGGGGTTAAATGCTAATTAATTTGTGAACTGCCCTATGAATGCACTAAGCACTACAGGGCAGTATAGAAGTGTGATTGCTTTGGATTCCTTGATAAGAAAGCTGTCGAGAATGGTTATTCTGTAACCACATTTCCTTACAACAACCTTACAATAAGGTAACATTTCCTTACAATAACGAGAATAATACTTTGATCTCATACAAAGAAAGCAGTGACGAAAGAAATATGTATGATACTCCACTGCAGTGTTGCTACACAAGACAAACAGGTTGTCTTGTTTGATGGTAATTATGGCACATTCAGTTATGCATCATTTATGTTCGATTCCCGAGTACTACAGGACGGAATGAGCTCCCGTCTCTGTCCCAGCTCCTGCCAACCTAGAGGTCGAAAGCAAGAAATTGCAAGTAGATAAAAAGGGACCACTTTGGTGGGAAGGTAACAGCATTCCATGCGCTCCGGTGTCTAGTCATGCCTGCCACATGACCATGGAAACGTCTGCAGAAGCAGACAGCGCTGGCTCTTCGGCTTAGAAACAGAGATGAGCACTGACCCCTAGAGTCGGATACGACTGGCTTTCAAGCAAGGGAAACCTTTACCTTTACTATTCTGTAAATAAAAAAAAGGAAAAGGAAACTTCTAAAATAGAGCTGCAAATAGCCATGTTGGTGTTTGGAGGGCAAACAGCATCATCTCCAACCTAATCTATTTGAAGGCATGGTGGCAAAAGGAGAAAGGAGAAAGAGAATGTGGTGGCCACTCAAATAACAAATTTATGCTTCCAGGAAAAAAGGGAAAGTGAATAGGATTGGGATGGGAGTTCCAGGGGCCGGGTCACACTCCCTCAGACAGCTTCGGAGGGCAGGGGGCCATTTTGCCCCTCCTCTACCACATGGCATTTCCGGCCCATGGGCTGCAGGTTAAGAATCCTTGCATTAGGAGGTACTGTTATTTACTTTTCCTATCTCCCATCAATGGACTCACCTCCAGATTATATAATAATAATTGTGTGCTGTCAAGTCAATTCTGATTTATGATGGCCATCTTCAGGGCTTTCTAGATAGAGAATACACAGGAGTGGCTTACCATTCCCTTCTTCTTGGGGATGATCTGGAACTGTGCAATTTGCCCATAACTACACAGGATGGCTCTCCTCTTTGGAGGCCAATGAGGAATCAAATCCCCAACTTCTGGCTCTGCGGCTGGATACCTAAACTGCCAAGCTATCCAGCTAGCTCAGTGTTTCCCAAATGCTGGTGTTTGGACTTCAGTTCCCAGAAGCCTAAGCCAGTATATTGACTGATCAGTGCTTTGTGGAATTGACTTAAGCTTCTGGGAATTGAAGTCCAAACACCAGCATTTGGGAAACACTGAGCTAGCTCCTTTAAATGTTGGTAAAGGGACCAATATAATAATTTCATGTCAGAGATTACTCTGGGTTGAAAGGATTTTTATTGGAGAAACTCCACTCAGGGGATGCCTGAATGAAGCTCCTTTCATATCCCCAAGTACGGCTTTTGGGTATCAAAACACGACCTTCCAGTCTCCAGTCTCTTAGCCACTAAGCCACCGGGGGAGCTGCAAGGGAACACTGCGGTGGCTTAACGGATAAGATGCTGAACTTGACAACTGGAAGGTCAGCAGGTCAGGAGTTTAAGACCCAAATGCTGCATGAGGGAGTGAGGTCCCATGTCTAGTCATGCCTGCCACAAGACCACGTAAATGTCTGCAGACACTGCAGGCTCTTTGGCTGTAAATAGAGTCAGATAGGACTGGCTTTGGGAACAAGGGAGACCTAGGCTTACTCTGTGTTAAGGAACTATTGTCACTTTGTCTGTGATCTGTATCATCACCCAGACTAATTCTCATCACAATGCAGATATATCCAGGGAACATGGATGTGGGTTCCTGGTGCCTGAAAAAGTGGATTTTGAACCATAAAGGGTGGCACTGAAATAAATCTTGGTCTTTAAAGTAACACACTGGGGAACAGTGATTTTGGTGCCTTGCAATTTTCACCTATTTCTGGCTATATTTGGGTCACTGATTCCAAAAATGCTTTCAGTTATGCCCCATCAGCTCTAGTTTTTTAGATATGGCTTATTCACATTAGGCCAATTTAACCATACTGGTTGCATATATAACCAGAGGCATAGCAAGGGTGCAAGCCACCCGGGGCGGAGTGAAATTTCACCTATTTCTGGCTATATTTGGGTCACTGATTCCAAAAATGCTTTTAGTTATGCCCCATCAGCTCTAGTTTTTTAGATATGGCTTATTCACATTAGGCCAATCTAACCATACTGGTTGCATATATAACCAGAGGCATAGCAAGGGTGCAAGCCACCTGGGGGCGGAGTGAATTTTCACCTATTTCTGGCTATATTTGGGTTACTGATTCCAAAAATGCTTTCAGTTATGCCCCATCAGCTCTAGTTTTTTAGATATGGCTTATTCACATTAGGCCAATCTAACTATACTGGTTGCATATATAACCTGAGGCGTAGCAAGGGTGCAAGCCACCTGGGGGCAGAGTGAAATTTTGCTGCCCCCCCCCCCAAACAATTTCTGCCCACCCAAACTTTTTTTTGCCCACCCAAATATTTTCCCACCCCCAAAAGATTTTTCCACCACCCCTCCCACCTCTGGGAGCCTTCGATGCGCCCCTGGAGGCAAAAAAAATTTTTTTTTGTTTGAAAAAAAAATTAGGGGGGAAATTGGGGGGGGGCTTCAAAATACTGCCCCCCTGGAGCAAAAAGGAGGGGAAAAAACTAGAATGCAAGCCTCCCTGGATGAGTCCATGGAGCAGCTGCGGAGTTGGACTAGTTTTGGGATGCACAGCATCCAGTCTCAACAGTAAAGGAGAGCACAGAGAATGACAAAAAAAGGTCAGATTAGTTAAATTAGACTTGCAACAACAACAAGAATAGAGCTTGAACAACATCAATAAGTATTATTAAAACAATCAATTTACGTATGGTGAGGCAAATACAAGTGTAGTCATAAGAGCAATGTATAATGACATCATCGATATCTCATGAACTAGAGCTGCTAGAACAAAATGGATGGCATTTTCGGAATCAGCCGTACAAAAATGCCCAAAATCAGTTGAAACATGGTAGGCACCAAGAAAAATTTTTTTTTGTTCCCCAGTGTAATATTTTGCCTTTCTCTTTTTTTAATCTCTCATTTTCTTCAGGGTTTTTTCTCCTTCTGCCTTTACTTTTACCAGCATGCTGAGATAAACTAACATGACTTCTTTGAAAATTGCTCCTTAATACAAAAACACTCTTTTTCATGCATCTGACATCACCACAATGTGGCTGTAAGTAAACACCATACCCTAGAGTCAGATAAGAATGGCTTTTGAGCAAGGGCAACCTTTACTTTTAAATGTTGGTAATCTAGGTCAAAACTCCAGTTTTTCTGCCCTAGTTATAGGGTTATAGCTGTGAGGATTGACAACCTCGACTGTAAGCTGTGCAGTATTTTCCCCAGATGGCCCTCATTCTTGTTTCCATAGTCACCTAGTCCAGAACATTTCCTCCCAATTGTTGCCTGCCCTGCCTCTTTATTTTATTTATTTATTTATTTATTTAGATTTATATTGCCGCCAACTCACCGAGGCGACTCAGGGCGGCTTACAGTCAAAACAACAATAGTATCTCAAGGAGCAACCTGTGGCATCACATGATCCTGTCCCTATGATGTCAGAAGGCTCTGCTCCTGTGACATCAGACACATCCACCCCCAGTCTCAGTTTGTGACTCAGGGAAGTCTGCAGTAATGGGCTGCCACTGACTTAGTCACCCTAGCTGGGCACTTGTGCAGGGAAACATTGTGGTGTAGGGTCTGTCATTATGGCAGAAAAATCTGCTGCAGGGGCTGTCCACCTAATTTGCTTTGGGGAGTGATTCAAAACTTAGGAACTCTCCTGGTGTTTCGGATTTCAAGTGTCAGAAGGCTAAACCAATATGACTGTTGGTTAGGAATGTTAAGAATTGTGACCCAAAACATACAGAAGAAGATAGATTGTGGTATAATTCCTCTAATGCTCCAAGTCTCTGTAGAAATGTAAAAGAAGGCCAGAGGACAATAGCACAAGAAGCAATGTGCTCTGGAGGGCTAGAAAAGAGGTCTCTCCAGGAGAGCCTTTCCATTCATGCCTCACCATTGGCCTGACTGGCTAGAGCTGTGGACATTTGAAGTCCAAGAACATCTGGAAGGCCATTGGTTCCCTAATCATGTAGCAGAGAATGTCTAGAAAACATCAGTGCATCGTGGAAAGCATTGTGGAAAGCAAAGCAATTTCTCAAAACAAATATTTTAAACACAGTACTTGATAATTTTTTAACCATTTACCTCCTAATTAGACATACATTGGCAGGAAGATGAGGAGGAGGGGAGGAAGTGTTGTACTAACCCCAGTCTTTGCAATGATCTATTTGCTGGATTAACAAAATTCATTTTGACTTTCTTCCTTAATGTTCATAAAGAAAAGTGGTATTATCAGGAAACAATTCCTATCGTGCATACTCTTTAGAAGGACTGATTAATAGTTCTATCTGTCAAAGTCTCTATAAAATTCTAAACAACACAGGTGCCAAGCTTGTCCTACTTGAAAACACATAAACTTAATCAAGTTAACCACAGTAGCAAATTGTCACTAATTAACAAGTTGCTGCACATATTCCTAGTCACATGCCAGTCTGATGACTTGGCACACACCAAGAATGTGAGGAACAACCCATTAACTGGTGGCAATTCAACAGCATATTTATACAATTACACTTCCACTAGCATAAATTTGCAGTAGGATTCTGGATGGTATATTTCAATCTGGTAGCTTCTTAAAAGCTATGGGAAACTGCTTCAGGGACTAGCAATATGGTCAAGAATACAGGTAACACATATAATTTTTAGGCATTTAAAAAAAATAGGAGCAAGCTAGGGAATATAATTAAAAGCAATGCATCCTGATAGAGAGAATGTCATCTGTCACAGCACACTTCCATTTACTTCTATATTTTCCATTCAAAGAAGTTTTGTTTTGTAATTGATCATTAGAAGGTAAACAAAGGTTTAATTTACAAGTCTGGTTGCCAAGGTATTATTTCTAAGGAAAAGAAAGAAAGAATGGGCTTAAATACAAGGAATACAGATTCCTTTTTACACATATTTGAAGTTTGATTTGTATTATAATGCAATGTTAAATATGAAACATCCAAGACAGGGTGACCTTCCTAGAAAATATATTTTAAAAATCTCTAAAACTTTTTTAAAAATCGCACTTAATTATTTTTGCAAATTTCCAGAATAGCTACAACTGTGAGCCACATTTTTATGACTTTGGCAAGTGAGTTCTGAACTGAGGACAAAATGAGGATGATGCCATGCTGAATGAGCAGCCAACACAACAGTTGGTAATAGCCCACGGGGAGCTAACCAGTCACATGGTGTTGGCTCGTCTCCTGGTTTTTCAGCTGCCAAATTGCATTAAAAGCAGCTAAAAATACATGAAATATTTTCCTTTCCTTAGATTACTTGACGATGTCAGCAGTTGCTGTAGTTGCTAGGAGCATGTTATTTGATAACTCATGGGGTAGAAGGTTATCAGTGCAGATATGAATACAAGGCCTCATAACCCATCCAACCAGTGCAGCATAGAATGCCATGGTGGCCTCCAGCCCAAGGCCATCCACTCAAAAGCAGAGGAGGACTTAAAACATACTCCATCCTGTATCTGTGCCCAGTGCCAGGTTTGCTCACTGACTAAGAAAGCTGCAATTTAGGGTCTCAGATTTCAAGAAGTTTCCAAACACATCAAAGTCACAATAATAAACAGTTCTTGTGACATTAGGGGGGCACTTAAACTTGATACCACTTAAGAGTTTCAGCATGTATCAAACCGGCCCATACAGTTACCTTTGAGCACAGGGCTATCACACACAACTTTACATTAGCCAAAGGCCCAGCCCTTCAAGAAGCAGGTGTTAATGGGTTCCCACCCCTTGGGTTTTTATTTCTTTATCTCATTATATTGTAAAAGTGTTAGGAAGGATGGTGAATTGGTGGTGGTGGATGGAGAGCCAATTTTTTCCTTCCATGCTATTCTTCTGATCTGAAAAGCTTGTCAGAACCTTCTGTTAACCTTGCAGTTTCAGTAGAAAGCAAGGTATGCTGAAAAAACACAATTAAAAATATTGCATAAAAACTAAGTAGATGTCTGATCAAACAGAAAATAAATAAGATTGCTATCTCAGTGACAACTCATTGAAATCTTTCTGCTTCAAGTCCTTTAGCAGATACAGCAACAGAGGTAAATAATTAGCAACAGGGAGTTCAGGTTTTGGACTTGCTGATTTTCATTTGTAGTCAGGGACATAACACTTAACAACTGGAAAGGCTACACATACTAAAGAGTAAATGACTGGAGTGCTACAAACAAAGGATCACCTGGAATATTTTTAATGCATGCACTTGAACTGTTTTTCAAGTGGTTAAGACACTGAACTCGACGACTGGAAGGTCGTAGTTTGATTCCTGAGTACTGCATGATGGAGTGAGCTCCCATCTCTCTCCCAGCTCCTGCCAACCTAACAGTTTGAAAGCAAGACATTGCAAGCAGATAAATAGGAACCACTTTGGTGGGAAAGTAAACAGCGTTCTGTGCACTCCAGTGTTGAGGCCTGCCATATGTCCGCAGAAACATCTGCAAATGCAGACAGCGCTGGCTCTTTGGCTATAAGAGATGAGCACTGAACCCTAGAGTTGGATATGACTGTCATTGCATTACAAACGCTTTGTTGTATGAATTTTTCGTTATACGAAGTGTTCGTTATGCAGGGTACCACTGTATACTCAGATGTTTCCTTAACAATTCTTAGGGCCTTGGTTAGGGCTTGAACTGTCAATTTTATTCCAGTTGATTCTGAGGTGTGGTGATCCTTTCAAGGGTTTTCTAGGTAAAAATACTTAGAGAAAGTTTACTATCTGCTGCAGTGGGTGCACAGGGTGTCCTTTTCCCAAAAGGCACAGTGGGGTATCAAACTCTCAACCTCCAACTCCACAGTCAGAAACCTAAACCATTGAGCTATTCAACCAGCTTGTAAATACTTAATAAAACAAAATGAAAATACTGTATCTTCCTGAGTTGTGCATAACTTCAGCAACAAACTATGGGAGGGGTGGTGAACCTATGGCATGTGTGCCAGAGGGGGCACTCACAGCCCTTTCTGTGGGCATGCGCTCTCTCCTATACTTCTAATTTTGTGTGTGTATATGTGTGTGTGAGTGCCCAAGGAGTTGGAGGAGGCGGTGGCAGCATGCGGGCTGGCACCGTCTGTGCGTGCACAAGCACCACACATGCAAACGCACCTATGTGACATCACTGGCATGGCTCAAACGGCATACATGCAGTGCAGGCAGGCAATATGCATGCACACACATGCATGTGACATCACTGGTGCACCTCAAGTGGCACATGTGCATGCATAACATCACCCCCTCATCCGCCTCCTTGGGAACTCGATTTCTAAGAGGTTTGCCATCACTGCACTATGGTAACCCTGGGGAATTAACTGCATGAGATTTATTTATTTATTTATTTATTTATTTATTTACTCATATTTATTATCCTGCCCCAATCAGGTAAAACCCGACTCTGGGCGGCTTACACATAAGTTAAAATCAGAAATTAAACCCATAATAATATAATACTAGTTCTAATTTAAAACTTTAAAAGTTCACATTTGGAACAGGTTTTATGTGAGAAACCACCTAGAATTAATAGTGGCTTCCAGATGTAGGAAAGGGAAGAACATTGTTTGATCCCAAGGATGCAGATGGCGAACATGGCATCTAGATAGTCATTTCCTCATTTTTTTTCTTGGTGAAGAAGTAATGTGGTTTTTGTTGCTTGGTTGTGGCTTTACTGTGGCCTATCCAATTTTCTGGACACAGAAACAGGACATAACATTTCAAACAATTTTTTACTACTAACCAACCAACTTACTCACTCACTGTAGGAAGTTCTGTGAGGAGAGTCAGGAACTCCTTGCAGAACTTGCTTAACACCTACATTATACTACTCAGGATTTCTGAGTATGAACCTGGCACACATTTGTAGTGTAAACATCATTACAAGCAAGAGATGGCAGTAAACAGTGTTGCTCCCCCTTCCCTTCTAAATCACTGCCTAGTAGTCAAGCAAGCCTTAATTCTGGATATTCAGAAAGTATATGCTCCTGCATAATTATATGCAAGAATGCAAATCCTTATAAGATATTGTGACTCACACATTGGAAAAGATGGCATTTACCCCCCAAGAATAGGGGGACAGAGAAGCACCAATTTCTTAGCTGGCCTTTGCTGGTGGCAGGGGGTCACCGGGTAGCAATTCTTGACAGCAATAAGAAGCATCCAAAATCAGCAGGGAAGCAGTACAGAAACAGTAGACGTACAAACAAGTGACACAATTTCCATGGTCAACAAAACAGGAATGAAACCAGATGGGAGGCTACAGCTAGGCTATAATCTCTTCCCAAGCCATGTATTACTGAGCTGGAATTACGTTGTGAACCAGGCAGTGGTGGGCAGCAACAAGTTCACACACACCCAGCAAGGAGGGGTTTTTTTTTTAGCAAAATTGGGTGGCCTTCGGGCAGGGTTGTTGTTGTTTTTTAATGAAATTGGGTGGCTACGCCCACCTCCCTGCCCTGCCCAGACTAACACAGCTACCATTTAAAAAGTTTTATTCTGTGCAAGCCTATTAGAGAGTAAACAAAACAAAAGGACAAAAATGTTATGGCACCTTAAAGACGAACTGCTGTATTTTAATGTGAGCTTTTGTGGATCAAGCCCACTGGCTCTTTGGCTATAAACAGAGACGAGCACTGAACCCTAGAGTTGGTAATGACTAGCTTTCGAGCAAGGGCAACCTTTACCTAATAACAGAAGATCCCTGATTGGTATTCAAATTTGATGTCAGTTTTTGTCCCTGCAAGTGGTTCATGGTCTCCATTGCTCAAAAGCCAATCATATCTGACTCTAAGGTGCAGTGCTCATCTCCATTTACAGCCAAAGAGCCATTGCTGCCTGTGTTTGCAGATGTATACATGGCTAGACTAGATCGCCCATGACGTAGGCTCTGCCCATTACATAGGCTCCGCCCACAGCGTGGTAGCAATTTTTTTTGCTGCCCACCACTGGAACCAGGCCACCCTCAGCACCATTACAGTGAGGAGAGTTCATTTATATTGATTTAATCAGGTATCATTTTCTCTGTCAGTACTCTTTTATCTCCTTCTAAGAATATATGAAGTGTCCTTACACTGGTCAGTGGCCCATGTAGCCTGGTATGGGGTGTACTCCAGCTACCTTCCCATTTTTTGGTGGAGAAGGTCCTTCCTATCCTAAATCTTAAAATCCTGCTTAATAACTTTTTCAGCTGATGGATCTTCTCAATGTAAAGGAGATGCTCTGCCACTGAAATACGAAGCCTGCTCCTTCTTTTTGCTAAGGAAAAAGTTCCCAAGTATGAACTAGCTCAAGAAAGGGCTTTTGGGCAGCTGCAATAAACCTCCGTTATAAATCCTTCACTGTTTACTATTTATTTCTGTAAAGAGTAGCTTTGCTTTCCCATTTTCTAACTTTGCCTGGCTGTCTAGAGTCTCTCAGGAGTCCAGCTGGCTGCCATATGCCCATTATAAAGCTCCGTCGTTATTTCATGGCCACCATTTCTGATGCCCATTATAAAATGGCTCACCTTGCTGTTTTTGCATGGTGGTGAAATCTTCAAACGTGAGGGTTCGCACTGGGGGTCTCCAAAAGGCATATGTTTCCATAATGGCCTCCAGGCCAGTTCTGGGAAGTGAAAAACAAGGGAAGAAAGTGTAAAATGTCAGTGAGTGGTTATATCCATCTTAGCAAATGAGATTATTTAAACTTCATTTTGCCCTCACCCTGTCTCTTTCTCCCTCTTTGTCAAAAGCATCTTGGCTATCCTTTTTACCACCAAAAGAACTGCCAAGTGGTTAAGACACTGACTGGGAGGCGGAAGGTCAGCCGTTCAAAACCCAAGTACTGCATGACGGAATGAGTGCCCATCTCTGTCCCAGCTCCTGCCAACCTAGCAGTTTGAAAGCAAGAAATTGCAAGTAGATAAATAAGGACCACTTTAGTAAGAAGGTAAACAGCGTTCCATGCACTTCAGTGTCTAGGCATGCCTGCTACATGTCCACGGAAACATCTGCAAACACGGACAGCGCTGGCTCTTCGGCTATAAACAAAGATGAGCACTGAACCCTAGAGTCAGATATGACTGGCTTTCAAACAATGGGGAGCTTTACCTTTACTAATCTCTGTGTTGAGCCAAATTTGCATGTTTTTTTTTTAGTAACATACCTGTTTTCACAGTTCCTACTTAATATTTCCCTGTTCTCTCCTAAATCATCCCTTTCTTTGTGAAGAACAGCATTTATGATTAGTTCTGTGCTGTTTCTTTTATTAGAAAGCTGATCTTTCCAAGCTGTGCAGAAGTGAATCTGCCTTAAACACAAGGGCCCTGAACGTACACACCTTAGAAAATAGGCAGATAAATTAAGTGGCACAGGCTGACTGAGAGGTAGAACCTGGCAATCCAGACTGAAGGTTTTTGGCCTCTGGTTAACATCCTCAATTCCTGACCATAATGCTGAAGCAGAATTGTACGGAAACACAAGTTGCTGTGGGCTGCAACTCATATCCAAGAATGTGTTTTTTTCCAGAAGCAAGAAAAATGCCATTGGCATGAATTTGTTTAAGGTGGATAGCAGAGGCGTAGCTACCGCCGTATCAGCCGTATCAATTATACGGGGGCCCCGGGCTACGGGGGCCCCCAACGGCAAAAAATAAAAATAAAAATTGGAGACTCCAAAGGTGGCCGAGGGATCTTTCGCCGGGCTTGGCAAGAGACGGACCTGAGGGCTGCAAGCAGAGAAAGACGATGACTCTCTCCTGGCTTTCGTTCCCGACCTAGAAAGGAGGGATCTCTCTCCCCCCCCCCCACTCAACGGCTCTCCCTTCCTATAAGTCTCCACGAAAAGAACGGGGGTCTCTTCTGTCGAAGGGTTGGATCAGATTCGCGTTTCCAGCGCCAAGCGAACCCCACTGACTAGGGAGGAAAAGTGTGTTTCTAACTCTCCAGTTTACGCGGAGTGGCTCCAGCACCCCCGCAACTCACGCACATACACATGAGTTGGCTTAGTAGTGGTTAAGAAGCTCGCCTTGTTAGCTGGAAGGCTGGCAAGTCGGCAGTTCGAGACTTGGGTAGGGCAGGGCGGATTGAGCGCCTGTCTCTGTCCCAGTTCTGAAAGGAGCCTCATTTGGGCCTTCTCTGAGGGGGAGTTTCTTCCGCCAAAAAAAAAAAATCCTTTCAACCCAGAGTAATTTCTGACAGGAATAATAATCATCATCATCTTTTTAAATGGCTGGACACCCTACTACCCCCACCCACCCCAATTCCCAGCCTTTAAAAGCTACACATTCGGCGGGGGGGCGGGAGTAATGAAGAGGCCGAGGGCCGTGTGTGTGTACGAGGAGTGGGGCAACTCCTTCAGACGAGAAGCGTGTTTGCACAGGCCAGCGCGCCAGAACTTTTTAAAAGGGCGCGCGCGCACTCAGGCTCGTTCGGGTGCTCGCGTCTTCTCTCTCCCCCCCCCCGCGTGTCATATTCCCCGTTTCAGCAGTAGCGCCCCCCCACTCCCCCCCCCCGCGGGGCAGCGTTAGAACCACGTGATGTCGCGGCCCTATTTCCGGTCTGTAAGGGGGTGGGGTGGGGTGGGGGGAGCCAAGCGGCCACCTGCCCGCCTTCCCTGCGCGAGCCTGAGAAATTAGCATGAGAAAGGGCCCCCGTCTCTCTCTCTCCCCCCCCCCCCCCGCTCCCTCTGCACAAATGGAAGGGAAGAGCCTTTCCTGAGCTGGCAGGCGGCGTCGGAGGGAAGGGGGCGCCCAGGGGAAAAGGGGCTACCAAGGGAAGGCTCTTGTGTCCTAGAAAAAGGGGGAGGCCCTTGCCCGCGAGGGGGCAATAGCAATTAGACTTCTATACCTGCAGTGGCTCACGTGGTTAAGACGCTGAGCTTGATGACTGGAAGGTCAACAGTTCCAGAACCAGATCCAGCTTTGGATCACTGGCTGTACATTCTACTCCATTACCGTAGCAGGATGTCCAGCCAGACATGTAAGGAAACAGTTGTACACTGCATGTAATCAAGAGATATCAACTGGCCCTTCCCCATGACTCATTCATCAAAAGTTTGGTTTATTTCCTATTTTTGGCCTATTTTCTGGTGGTTCATTACATCTGACTGTACTCATGTTCCATTTCTGAAGCTCTACATTTCCTGAAGCCCCTGTGTTTTTCAGAGGACAAGTTCTTATAACTCAGAAGATTCCCTATACATGACGCCTCTAAATCACCTATCCAAAGTCATCCCGGAAGCATGGATGTTTTACATAGATTATAGCTGGCAAAACTATATTTTAACAGCTAGTTTAGGAGATTGGAAATTCCTGTAAAGTGTTTATTAGCTGCTAAGCTGTTAGGAGTAAGAATAGAAGTTGTTTCCACATAGCAGCCTCAGAGCAGCATAGAATATTTCAGAACAAAACTCTCCAGCTGAAAGGAAGGCACTACGGAGTTCAAGGACAAAAAGATAATACCAAAATGTGCATAGGAATGTTTCAGGCAAATGTAATCTATTAAAGTTATACCAATGACTACTTTGTATATGGTGTAGCTACAGGATTGTAAAGCATGCTTTTCTCATATATGAAGTGCCAGTACATAGGCATTGCAATGTAGATTTCTGCCATCGTTCATCCCTCCATTACCTCACTCTTTTTGCCATGAGAGAATTATCATATTCAAGCATATGGCACACATATGTGGAAGGAGGGAACTTAAACATTCATCATCTGATCATAAGCCCACTGCTGCTAACTTTCAAATGGGAAATCTGTCCCAATATCATTATTTTATTTGTTGTTGTTCAGTCACATAGTCACGTCCAACCCTTCGTGACCCCATAGACCACAGGACGCCAGGCTCCTCTGTCATCTGCCATCCTCCGGAGATCTATGCTCACTGTATCAACAATGTTATCTAATCATCTCATCCTCTGCTGCCCTCTTCTTCTTTTGCTTTCAGTCTTTCCTAGCATCAGGGTCTTCTCCAATGAGTCTTCTCTTCTCATTTGGTGGCCAAAGTAATTCTATAGATAAACACAAAGCCCAGGTCTATGGAGAAACATTAAATTTACTAAGTTCATGGAACCTTAGGACTTCATAGCAGTCTAAACTACATCTTGAACAAAATGATCAAGAAGACAAGGCTCATCATGAAGATCAAAAAGTGGATAGACCAACCCCAATTAGTTGACCAGTGACTGAAAGGAAAGTGTTCTTTATTGAAATGTGAAGAGTATTTGAAATTAGAATATTAGAAAGAATGTGGTGAAGATAAACACCACCATGTGTCATGCATCATATTGCATCTTGGACTAATTCCATTCAGAAATGAAGGAAATTGTGCAAATTCAATCCACATATTTCAGATTACATCACTCGAGTTCTTTATGATTGATTGAATACTCACAAGGATGTGTTTGTTGCAGTCCATGGGGATACTTGATATTGCTTTCCATTAGTCTCAATTTTAACAATGCAGAAGTGATTTGCAAGGTGCCCTCCATCCTACCCTTTTTAAAGCCAGGTGACAGAAAGTGTTCACATACTCTACATCTGCAGTTGCCCACTTGCAGTTCAGTGTATGCCACCAGTGCAAGTGGCATTTGTAATCAAGAGTGTGAGTGTGCATTCATAACTGCACAATTCTGAAGGGGGAAATTAAGTGGGTGGAAAGAATGTGAAGGAATGACTAAGACAGTGATAGCCAACCTTGGCACTCCAGGTGTTCTTGGACTTCAATTCCCAGAAGCCCTCATCAGCGGGACTGCTGCCTTGGGCTTCTACTAATTGAAGTCCAAGAACACCTGGAGTGTCATGGTTGGCCATCACTGGACTAGGATGTGGAGGAACAGAGACTACAATGTGTCTGCCTTATTTGTAAATGTGTGTGCGTATGTGACCTCTATTAATCAGTCAGTCATTCAATCTACCTATTGATCTATCAGTCTATCTAAAATGTGTATTGCAAACACAAACTTCACAGAACATTTTTCTATATATAGAACAAAAATGAAGTTGTGCAAACAGCAGCATGCACACTGCCCCATTCTTGCACATATACTAGCAGTGAATACCACAACAATTTGCCAATCTGTCCACAAGAAGTATTTCATACCAGTAACAGTACCACCTCATAAGAATGGCAACACTAATATATCGAATGTTATTATTGTCTTTGGCTGGTGTGGACAGGGGTCAGTCAATGATACCATTTGTGTCAAAAGTCCAACTGGGACTAACCTCCAAGGGACCTTATTTGCATAAGTTCATTTGTACATTATTTAATAAAGTACTGAGGACTGTCCAGCTGAACATGAACTCGGGGGGGGGGATCAGTGAGATTTCAAATATTTGTTTTTGTACTTAATACTCTGGATCATGACCACTCTTTGACACACACTTGACTTCTTCCACAAGAGGCATGGAAGTCATGAGAAAATAAGAGGTGACAATTCTTCAGTACAGGCAGTAGTCTTATATTCAGAATTCTTTCCCATGCTCTGTGTTGATTGCTCATTAAATATTGCCATTCTAGCTAATGTTAGAACCTCATTATCCACTTGGAAGCCTGAATGAGTCTGATGTGATAGAGGACAGGTTTATATTGCTCGTCGTCCTCTCCCTCCTCAATTCCAAGTCCAACTGTGGCATGAACTCTTTACCACACAGGCTTTGTTAAGTTTGTTTTGCAGAATCACCCATGTCTAAAGGTGTTCTCAAGACACCAATTAATTCCCCCAGATTTTATAGGGTTGAGCAGAGTTCTACCAAGACATTTGTGTGAAAGGATTTGGTGGGATTTATGAGCCCATAAAAACCATAGGTTTATAGTAGACAACAAACTATGCTTTTAATGCCAATTTTACACCCTGTGAATGCTGCTGTAATTTTTTTAAAAGGCTGAAACAGTGGGAGAGAAAAGCCTCAATTATCTCAGTATGAAGCAGAAAAACAAATTTTCTAAAAAGAAAGCCTTGGTGAAAGAAGGCCTTAAAATATATTCATTTCTCATTGTATATTTCTCATTTTTCATTACCAGAAAAGTTGTACATAAAATTACATGAACAGAAGGCAACACTTTACCAAATCACAACCAATAGTGACTAGCTCTATTCCCACTGCTATCTATTCAAGGGGACGATATTCTTAATGAGAAAATTTAAGGTAAAGCAGTGAATATTCTGTCTTTAAAAACTGCCTGCTCATCACTTGATAATATGCTGTTTTTAATAAATGACAATATTTCTTTCTTTCTTTCTGTATGATATTATAAGGCTAAAAAGATCTGGTAGGGAGAATACTTTCCATTTAAAGCAAAATGCCAAGGTTGAAATTATACTACCAAAAGTGATGTTGATCAGACCATATGTCAACTTCTCTCGTTCTCACTAAAAACTGGACACACTGGTGCATTTTGCTTATACCTTAGTTCAGGTGTGCGCAAACTATGGCCCAGGGGCTGGATCCAGCCCCTGGTACCAATTCATCCAGCCTGCAATGCCCTTGTTGCTCCCGGAAGTGGAAGCAAAACACTCCCGTATGGTGAAACCATATGGGTGAAACTGTACGGGGGTGTTTTACTTCCGCTTCCGGGAGCAATGAGGATGTCATGGGCTGGGTGAATTGGTGCTGGGGACTGGATACAGCCCCCAGGCCATAGTTACTGGCCCTCTGAACCATGTGACCGGCCTGTGGCCCAAAAAGTTTGGGCACCCCTGCCTTAGTCTCTACTGTAACAACAAAATATATGCTCCAATAGTTTGTTCTCTAAAGATAAAGAAAACCCTGTTTACCATGGACTGTGTCTGATAAACATAAAGAGAGTCCGTTTCTGCAGAGATGGATGAATTACATTGGACTAGTGACAGTTATGTCACAACCAGGAGGATAGTGCTGCAAAGCCATTGTCTGTAGAAGTTGACATTAAAGCTTGCATTTAATTTCAGTTCTTTTACAGTATGAAAGATCTGCTATGCAGTGAGCTGGGGGGGAGAAGAAGGTTGTGACATTGTGTTTACTTGGAGTGGAAATTAAAGTACATGAAGCATGCATTAAGTGCAGAGGGAGTTAGACTGAGATCTGAATTTCTTATCCTCTTGAAATAGAGCTTCAATCATAACTTTGCTGTAACATGAAGAGTTTCTTTCTTTTCCTTTTTTTGGAATATAGGAAACCCATAAGCATCATTGTTGGGAAAAGAAGACCTGGCTTTACTAAGCAACTTGAAGCATGAAAAAAAGTATAAGTTCAGCAGAAAAAGTAACACCTTGGACTCCCAAACCATTCTAGCTGGATCTTTGAATAAATCATATCCACTGAACAAGGAGAGGAAATTGACATAGAAGCCTTTCTGTTAAAGAGGCAAATTCCTGCAGATTGCAAGAAGCTACTCCCAAATCCATTCCCTCAAGAGTAGTGGGATGGACTATTCAGCACTTTCTTCTGGAAAGCCATTTCAGGACTGGCTATGTTCCACCAAAAAGTTAGACCAACCCGAGTGAGGAGAGGGGAAAGTGCAAGCAGGAACTTTAGGCTTTCTGAAGCTGGCAGTTCACAAGAAGGTTGTCAAAAGACAAAACTATACCCCACCATTACTTTCTGTTAGCAATAGGGGTAGGGGTGGAGTTAGCCCTAGCCCTAGCCCTAGCCCTAGCCCTAGCCCTAGCCCTAGCTCTAGCCCTAGCCCTAGCCCCAGCCCTAGCCCTAGCCCTAGCCCTAGCCCTAGCCCTAGCCCTAGCCCTAGCCCTAGCCCTAGCCCTAGCCCTAGCCCTAGCCCTAGCCCTAGCCCTAGCCCTAGCCCTAGCCCTAGCCCTAGCCCTAGCCCTAGATAGAGCCTCTGTAAAACTCAGTAATTTTTTAAAAATGTATTTTCCAAGCTCTGCTATAAACCTGTATTGGTTATATCCCACTTAACAGTCATGGATGGCCAAGAATCCTGGGGACTGTAGTTTGATGAGGGTGCTGAAGATTCTCAGTTTAAGATTCCCACCACATGCCCTGCCACCCTCACATTGCAGCTCCTAGGATTTCCCAGGGAAGGGAATTAAGTGTAGATAACAGTCAAGACCAACCCTTCAGGCCTTCTTTCATCTGAGCCCTTTGCAAATGACTTTTACTTAAACCCCTCCTTTTAAGTGCTTTTGGTGTTGGATTTCTATAGCAAATGCCTCTGAAAATTATAGCAAGTTGTTGGCTGAGCCCCCAATAAAATCTTGGCAGAAACTTCATTAAAGAGGTCTTAAGCCTTCCTATGAAGTATGCTCTAATTCTTGTATGTGTCTTTCCTGCCTTAAGCCCTCAGGCAGCTCTCTTTGATGTATAGTACCTTAAAGAGTTTATTTCCTTTCCTTTTCTGCAGAGTGCAGCATGTAGATCCTCCACACCCACAATCAAGAAGCAACTTCCTGTCTGTCTTAATGTTAATGAGCCACAAACATCTGCTATGCTTAATCTGTTCAAGGAGAATGGTGGAAAATAGGGGTGCCTGAGTGTGATGCTCCATGGGGTTGCAAAGGATCGGACTCGACTATGCAACTGAACAACAACAATCTTTTCAAGTAATGTCCAACTGCATCTAAAGAAGATCTTCTGGTCACCTTTAGCAATTCTGAAGCTCAACCAACCAAGTACATCATCATGCACCATTCTCATCATTCACAGCCCCAAGTAGAATTACACAAATAACCACCTTGGCCCTTCCCAATTTTTCTGAGCTGCCCATGAAAGTGCTGAGAGCCCTGCCTTTTTCATTTTTGCTCAAGAAGGATCAAACTCAAGATAAATTTGTCTGACCTACCAGAAGATAAGAACTGTTGAGGAGCAGTGGGGGAGGAGAGTGTCTGGAGAGTGATTGATTGATTGATTATAAATCACCATGCAAATATCCAATTGAAAGATAGCTATACTGTAAATATCCAAAATAAACTAATTTATGTGCTGTCTCATATACAGTTGTACCTTGCTTAAAGAGCATAATGTGTTCCACAGTATTGCTGTTTAAGTGAGTTTGCTCCTTAAGTGAAACACCATTGTAAGTGACCAGTTGTGGTTTCTGATGGGGGGGGGGGGGAGATTGTGAACCCTGATTTAGTTGTTAAGCGAGTTTTTGGTTGGTTTTATTTGTTAAGCAAAGCAAACATTCAGAGAAAATTCTGCTCCTTAAGCGAGTTACTCTTTAAGCGAGGCGCTCTTTATGCGAGGTTTGACTGTATTAGGTACAAAATCAAATCAAATTTTCTGGGTGAAATAATCCAGTACTCTTGCTGGGTAGGACTGATAAAATAAAGTACCAAGTAATGGTTAACATAAAACAGAGAAAAAAAGACCATGGGAACCCTCTTACCTGTTTCTTCCCGAATCTCTGAACCCTTTTGCAAATGGATTCCTGTCAATTTTTAATCTGGTGATCTGTAATAGAATGCACACTGATTTAGATTTTGGTTATTTTATTCCACATCTCTCTGTACAGCTTTTAACACTTTATCTTCTTTTTATCGGTGTTTAATGCCATCCTCTCATTTAAATAATTTCCCAAATATTAACAATTTGCACAAAGAACAAAGTTTTTCATAAACAGCTATAAGCCATTTTTAAATTACTGTAAGTTTTGATATATCTGTGCTAATTGCAGAACATCTAGATTTTCTTCCATGATATACAAATAATTATATATCAGCTGAAATCCTTCTGCTTTTTTATGCATTCTCAAGCATGTATCAAGCCAGCAATAACTCAAGTGTCCAAGAATTGCAGCAGCAACTTGTTAATTGCTGGCTAGAAGTGTCTTCTGCGTGCTAAAGAAAGCAGAAAGGTTTTGGACATCAGAATATATACCGTAGTAAAAATAAAATACAATAGGAAAAATTAGTCAATGTTCTCTCATTCCCTTGGTGATCAGAATTTGTACTTGATCTAAGACTACTGAATGGGATCAGCCTTCCATGGAAATCTTTCTCCTACAAAACCAATCACATTTCCCAGATTTAGTCACTGCTATTTGCTTTGAGTACATTCATATCAGAATATTCCAGTAACAATACTAAATACATCAGACAATATCTGTAACTGGCCTGTTCTAACTGGGAATAAATTAATAGCCCCTCCATATCCATAACTGGGATAACAAGGGGACATTCTTCCTCACATTCCACCTGTATTTAATAGTTTTGAGAGTCACCTGGACAGTGAGGAGGACAAATAGGTCCTATATGGTAGTGGGCCAGGATACTTAAGAGACCGCGTCACCCCAAGAACATCGGTCCGTCCCACCAGAGCGGATTAGAGAGGCTCTCTTGTTATCCCATCGGCTAGAGAGGCACGCCTCTCTAGCACCAGGAGGAGGGCCTTCTCTGTATCCGCCCCGGCCCTGTGGAACCTCCTACCAATTGAGTTACGCCTATAGACAGAGCTCCTGCCTTTTCGGAAGGGCCTAAAAACCTGGCTGGCAGGGCAAGTGTGGGGATCCAGGAAAATGGGATCCCATGTTGGGTGGCTGATCAAATGGGACAGCCACCCTTCCGGCTTCTTGCCTTCGCTGTTTTAATTTTTGTAATTTTTTAAAGTTTTAAATTTCTTTTAGTATTTTATCAATTACAGTCACCACTATTTGAATTGTTAAGTGAGTTTTTTGTATGCAGAGGGCATGATGGGACTAGCTAGTTGGTTATACTTAATGGGGAATTGATTGTTTTAAACTATGTATTTGTTAATGTATATGTAAGCCGCCCAGAGTTGGGTTTACCTGATTGGGGCAGGATAATAAATTGGAATAAATAAATAAATAAATTCTTAGAAGAAATCCACCCTGACTGCTCCTTAAAGGTCAAATAGTAAAGATGAAGCTAAAGTACTTTGGTCATCAAATGAGAAGATTCACTTGAGAAGGACTTGATGCTGGGAAAGTTGGAGGGCAAAAGAAGATGGGGGCGGCTAAAAATGAAATGGCTAGATGGTATTGTAGATGCAATGGACAGAGAGTTAGGCAGGTTGAGGAAGATGGTGAAAGACAGAGGTGCCTGGTTGGCAATGGTTCATGGGGTCGTAAAGGGTCGGAATCGACTGTGCGACTGAACAACAACAAAATAGGCACTGTGGTGGCTCAAGTGGTTAAGATGCTGAACTTGAAGACTGGAAGGTCAGAGTCTGATACCCGAGTACTGCATGACAGAGTGAGCCCCCATCTAGGTCCCAGCTCCTGCCAACCTAGCAGCTTGAAAGTAAGACATTGCAAATAGATAAATAGATACCACTTCGATGGGAAAGTAAACAGCATTCCATGTACTCCAGTGCCAAGACATGCCTGCCAAATGTCCATGAAAACGTCTGCAGACACAGACAGTGCTGGCTCTTTGGCTATAAACAGAAATGAACACTGAACTCTAGAGTAGAATACAACTGAATTTCGAGCAAGGGTGATCTTTACCTTACTGGTGTAAACTGTCTGCATGCAATTATACTAATACATTACTTGGCCCTCACTTAGAAATCTGTCTGGGAACACCCTTGCACCCAACATTTTGCTGTCCCACACTTCAAATAAGACATCCCCACATCATGTCTGCAGTCCTTCAGGGAAGAAAACAGAAGTGTTTAAATAAAATGCCATGGGTGGCAAACCTTATGCTGCATCTGGCTACCAGGCGCTGTTTGGTCTCATGCTTTGTCTACATCTTCAGAAAGCTGAGGACAGGAAGCACTGCCTTCATCCAGATTTGGTTTCCTGATGATGCCATTAGATATGGCTACGTGATGATCCAACAAAGTCAATCACAGTAAGGACCGTATTTCTTGCCTTCACTTTGTTGCTGTCCAAATGGAGGCCAAAATGACCCTCTGAGGTAGTGGAGAGGCCTGGGGCTCTCACTGCACACAAAGATAATCCGCTGAGGCTGATACAGTAATTCGAAGGACTTGTGAGTTCTATTCAGGCACTACTCACCCAGGTCTCTCCAACACACTGAGAAGTGGCTTCCACCTTCCTCCACTATCCCCACCTTCTTCTGTTGTTGGTTTCTCTATGTGGAAACTGATGCATCCAAAGAAGAGAGATTATGGTCCACATGTAGGCTCTCCATTTAAGAGGAATACTGATTGTCTTAGTTTCTTGATCACATGGAGAGCCTACACATGAACAGGAACTTCTCTTCCATAAGTACATTGCTCTCCAACTAGAAAAAGAAATGACTGAGAGGGAAGGGCTAGGCGCTGTTTCCTAAGCATTTGGGACAGAATGAGAACTATAATGCAGAGCAACAATGATTCCAGAATTTATTCGAGGAAGAGAGAATGTATCTTTTCAAAGTCTAGAATCCAGGGAAAAGAACACTCTTCCTTTCCCCCATTTCCATCCCAAGCTCATCAATGAAAACATTAACTTACCCCTATCAACAGCATAGCTGAGTGAAATAAGTTTCTGGCTGCAGAAGCAGAGGTTGGGAGTTCAATTCCCCTTTTGCTGTACTATGCTGGTCTTGCCCCATAAGATGAGTGAGTGAGTGAGTGAGTGAGTGAGTGAGTGAGTGAGTGAGTGAGTGAGTGAGTGAGTGAGTGATCAATCGATCAATTGATCAATTGATCGATCAATCTCCCACTGTGCATCTCAGAAGAGCCAGCCTGTGTGGCTTTGGACAAGCTGCATAGTCCCCAGGATTCTCCCAGAAGAAGGGAAGGGTAAACCACTTCTGAGTTTACCTAGAAAACCCTAAAAACGGTTGCCATTAGTCAGAATTGACTTGGCGACACATGATTATTATTATCAATTGTGTTTACAATTAAGACAAAGACTATTTAAATGCTGCTGCTCATACCCTCCCCCAAAGAGTCAGAGTAGGCAGAATAGGTTGTGGGATAACCTAGTGGAGAGGAGAGATGTGGAAATTTGTGTTATATGTGAGAAAGGAAGACTGAGATGATCTTTAAAAAGAGAAATGAATGACTAGAGCAGGGATTCTCAACCTGCGGACCATGGGCCAAATGCATCCCAGGAAGTGCCATGTGGTGGAGGAAAGCCAAAATGGCCAGCTGACCCCAAAAGCTGTCTGAGGAAGTGTGACCCGGCCCCTGGCTTTAAAAGGTTGAGAACTCCTGGACTAGAGCAACTGGACCTGGTATGCTGGGAGTTATGGCTAGATGGATTGGCATCCCTGAGGTTAATGGGACACTTCTATTCCTTGGGCTATCCTGATTTCTGCTTGCCCCCGTAACAGAATACCCAATTCTGCCTGGTTCCAACCACTATTGGTTACTGTGCCTTCTGCCCTGCCAGCTCCAACAGATGCTGGTGCTCACCTCCACCACCGTTGGAAATCCCTTTACTAGTGAATAACAAAATGAGTCAGATATTGCTGGATTTCCAATTAATAAACAATTGTTGTGAATCTTTTGCTTTTTTAACCAGTCTCCATCATGGTTTTTTTAGCACTAAGCTGTTACGCTCTGCCATTAAAAGACCTAATAACCCTAATAAAAGACAGATGTACTGTTTTGACGTGTACTGGAAATGTTTCAAAGCAGTTTTGTTGCCTTGAAAGCACGCACACATACACAAAACCATTTGCAGACAGCTTATAGAGGACTGGGAATGGTTCTGCCCACTTTCCAGGGTACTTATTAAGAGCTAGCTGTGGTAGGGACTTCCTGCTTCTATTTTTGGTACTTTTGTTTCTACATGTGTTAAATGTCTTCTGAAGAATGTAACAATCACCAGACCGTTTTCCTAAGAAAATCTTGGTCTGGGATCATACCAAGCCAGGATGCTTTAATTTGCGAAGTCTGGCCTGGATTTTTCTAAACACAAGACAAGCCCTGGAATATTCAATAACTCAATCCCAGCTTGTCTTGACAAATTACAGCCTGCCCTCTTCCTAGGGTTAACTGATAAGCAGTGTTTCAGCGTAATCTTGGTAGCATGTAACTAAAAAGAAACAAACTCCCTTTACTGGTGTGAGGAAACTCAAGGGCTTGGATTTTCAAAAATGTTTATTTACAAACATCAACAGTCAGATTTCAAGAGGGGGAAATGAAAGGCAGCTACTTTAAGTACTAAGAAACCACTTTAGGTAACAGATCATCACTTTACTCATTCCAAGGCCAAAATAATAAACCTCTCTTACTACTCTAGGGTAGACTTCTTACCCCTCCTCAGCTGGATGATTTCTAAGACTGCAGCTATTTCAACCCCCATGCCCTACCCATTTTCTTCTCTTCTTATTTCTCCTAGTCCAATATGCAAATGAATGGCCTCTTCTCAACATTCTGTTTCTACCTGCTCTTGGCAGCCTTCCCTGTCTTTACCTGCACTTCTACCAAGGCTAATTTCTATCCATTCTTACCCAACATTCTGCACATGTTCTCATACATCAATTTACCCTAAATACATTCATTCCGCACAAAGAATAGCATACCTAGGGACATGCTTACACACTACAAGGAAGCCTGCAAGACTTGTTCAAAGATCACCTGTACATTTGTAACCCAGACTGTGTAAGAGTCTATACCTGTGATGGTGAACCTTGGCACTTCAGGTGTTCTTGGACTTCAGCTACCAGAAGCCCAAGTCAGCACTCCTGCTGACCAAGGGCTTCTGGGAATTGAAGTTCAAGAACAGCTGGAGGGCCAAGGTTTGCCATCACTGGTCTATACTGTCTGTCTATAGAGGTCACTGATCAATACTCTGCAAGGGCAAAGTCAAACTGTGTCATTAGATTGTACAGTTTGCACTTTACTTGTCTGACTTCACAAGACAGGAGAATGATGAATGTTTTGGGAAAGACGTGACACACCTTCTCTCAACACACAACCAATTTCTATTCTGAGTTTCTAAACCAACACACATCTCAGACAACATCAATTTAAATTCAGATGTTTGCCAAATACATTTTGCCCCCTTAACTTCTACAAAATCACTCTGCATTTATGATTTTAAGAACAAATTTATGCACAACACATGAACCACTGTTGGATTACCATGATACAGTATCCATATTCATTTGGTTCTTGCTAAAGTCTCTCCAAAGACTTGGTTTCCATATTAATAACCTAATAAACTCATCTGCACATGTCACAAATCTCTTTCTGTTCTTGATTTAAGATAAATTCTACCTCAGAATGAAAGTTGTGGCAGCACACTATAGTTTTCTGTACATATGTTTTCCCACAAGTTAGGTCGCACCACTCCTGTCTTTGCCTTTCAAACCAATGTTTGCTGTCAATTTCATTTACTCAACTCACATAGTAATTATTTAGATTTTTTGGATTTATTTATTTATTCATTCATTCATTCATTCATATACCTCGGATAACGCTAAGACTTGGTTCCACAAATCTTGGAGTTATCCGATTTTTAGTGTTATCTGATGCATGTTAAAATCCTATGGGATGGATTGGATAACGTTAAAGCTCCATAACCACACAAGCTTTAGCGGTTGTTATCCGATCCATCCCATAGGACCTTAACGTTATTCGATCCAATTCTCCTCCCCAGATTACTTAACGTTATGCGATTTTAGCGTTATCCAAGGTAAACATTATCCAAGGTATTACTGTACTGTATTGCTATCACCACCATTCAATGGAAATTTCATTGTTACAGTTTTTCCTCTTCTCTGATAGATACAGTAACTGTATTAATAGACATTTTAATCTCAAACCTGCTACTAAGTATCGAAACAATTTACAACAAAAAAATAACCTGGACTGGAGAGATGAGAGTTGTGAGTCAAACAGGTGAACCACTTGTTTTCCACTTAAGCAGTAGATATCCATAAATGCAAACTCTAAAGCAAGAGTACAGGTTTCTTTAGTTCCATCAAGGTAAAAAACCTTTTATCATGCCTGCATACAGCTTTTGACCAGATGACGATGGTGGTTTCCTACAAAGCATTGGCATTTTGAATGTCTGCCTTTAGTTTGTTTGAATAAGATAACATGTACATGCCTGAAACGTCCATGCCTGGAACAATGAGCAAGAATATATAGCACCTCCATGCTGATTTTCATTTTAAATGTTTCCTTGACTGCTATTTTAAAATGCAGTAAATATGTGGGAAATGTCTATCTTTGTCTTCTTCAGCTACATATTAGTTATTATTGCATTGTTTTCAAAGTGCTTTGCAGAGTGACTGTTTTTTAATTTGACTGAATCAAGTAGAAACTTCTCTGTTAATATCTTAAAGTGGGAGCAACTCATATATACATTATTCTCTCAGAAATAAGTCTCACTGTATTCATTTGGGCTTATTTCTGAATGAACATGTTGTGCTTGCTCTATAAAGATAAAAACAGGATGTATGCCTTTCCTGTTCCTGTTAGTTTACTATGAACATTAGGTATGGTTCAAATCTGTCTCTGTCTGTATACACAATGCCCTTAAAGTTGAGGCCCTGCCCATGTGATCATCATAATCAGTGGCAGCGGCTGCTACCTGTATCTGAGCTCACATTCTTTCCTGGAAGTCATTTTCTCAACTGATGGATGTCCCTCTGGTGACTCCATGAACCGATCCTGGCATGGAACATGCAACCACACATAGTACACCAATTATTTTTTTTGGGGGGGGGGGGAGTGTTCGACGAAGCTTCCGTGCTTGTCACTTAGTCTCTTCATGCCTGTGATGTTCCCCTTTGAAGTGATCAGTAGCAGCAGAGATGGTTTGGCACCAAAGTAGGTGATCTTCAGCCGTTGTCTCCCAAGTTTGTGAATTTATACCTGACACCTTCATGGTTTGCTTCAGCTGGTCCTTATAACACTTCAAAGGAGCTCCACGAGGTCTTGTGCCAGAGCTAAGTTCCCCATAAAGGATTTGGCGAGGAAGCCTGGAATCATCCATATGGCAGACATGCCCTATCTATCTAAGATGATGGCCTATGATGGAAGCTTCAATGCTATTTAGATTTACCTTCTCAAGTCCTGCAATGTTGGTGACATAGTCATCCCACTTGATGTTCAGGATGGGTCTTAGCTTCTGTTGGTGAAAGCCATCAAGCTTTTTGATGTCTTGGTGATAGAGGGACCATGTTTCACAGCCATACTCTGCTTTCATTGGATGGTGGCTCTCCACTCCCAAGAGCTGATTGGGCAAGCTACTCTCCCTCTGCTGTCACTTTATTCCTGTTCTTTATTACAATTCACCACAAAATCAAAAGGAGCATTCTAGGCCAGCCAGGCGACTCTGTCACCACTTTTCTCATCCTCCTACTGGTTACAGAGTGATAAATCTGAAGAATCAAACAATTGCAGGGGAAAGGCAATACTTTTAATAGGTCACTTAAAAATTCAAAAATGTGCAAGCTTTCATAACTCAAGGTTACTTCATCAGGCACGCTCATGGCATGGTATCCAAGCCAGGCTCTATTCTTAGATGTTTCATGGGAAGATAAGCAGCAGATTGTATCTTTTTACAGTCCCAAAAACAGGAAGCTGAAAACTGAAGAAAACTGGAAACAGGAAGCTGAAAACTGAGACTTCCACGACCTGCAAGGGCTTTCTGGAGTGAGCAAATCAGAGAACCAGGATACATGGAGAATGTACACAGATAGCAGCAGTAGTAGAGTTCTCTGTCTTCAGCGTCACCACCCCTTACATGGAGAAAGTGACAAAACTAAGATGATGGGGCTAGAGTGCTCCTCTGTAGACTAGTTGAGTTTAGCTCATTTCTAATGCTAATTTCACATTTTCACCTCACCTCACTTTTTACAGATGTTCAGGTTATTTAATGCACATATTCAAGGAGCACACCTCATAATTGTACATAGGGTACCAATACCTAAGGACGTAGTGGCAGATGGGTTTCAGGAATGTCATTTTTAATAATTATTACCTGCTGGTTTTGATATGCTGTGACTGTGGTAAAGACCGTCTCTGGGAAGCTGAAGGTTTTCACCCCATCACCTGTGGGAACTGGCTTTGTCGGAGACAGGTCACTGCTGTAGTCTTTGCGGATAACGTGGACACGGGGCTGATACTTGTGCATCGAGTGCAGAATGATCTTTTTTTTAAAGGAAAGGGAGAATGATTTAGAATGCAATATTATAGACATAATTGCAGAACTAAGATACAGTAATAGGAACTGTAGAAATAACACCCAACAATGTGGTCTGCTGAAAATTATAACCAGTCCTGGCTGTGACACGGGTAATTGACCATCCCATACATACATTCTCTCATACCCCCTTCTTTCTCAATCAATAAAAATAAAGGGGAACCCACAGCATACTAACCATTTCAGGAAAATCATTTAGATGATTCATAAAGAGTTAGGCAATGTCACTGATGGACTGACTAAGCTTCCTAGACCAGGGGTTCACAACCTTTTCGCACTGTGGGCCAGACCACTCCCCCCAGTCAGCTGTGTGGGCCAGAGGCATGATTCCTCCCACTGCTTCTGGCGGTGGCGGGTGTATCCACAGTGTGTTTTCCAAAAAAAATTCACTGCTCCCACTATTTCCCCTGGTGGTGGAAGCAAGGGTGGCACATTTTGGTGGTTTTTTGGGGGGTGTTGGCACATTTCTGGGGGTTTGGGTTTTTTCTGCATTTCTGGTGCATTTTCGATGCTTCCAGAGGTGGCGGTGGTGTCCTCTCCATGGGCTGGATTAATTGGTGCCACAAGCCAGATCTGGACTACAGGCCATAGGTTGTGAATCCCTGTCCTAGACAATGTTTTCTACTGCTTCAATTGCACACATGCCCAACCTGTGATAAAGATTCATGTGACTCAGCAATCAAACCATGCATGCTTGCGCCAAATATTTTGAAGTGATGAAAGTGGGTTGTTGAGAATGTACTGTATGTTATCAATAGTGCTACATAGGGATACACAGAAACAGCCTCCTCAAAGATTATGGTATTTTTGAACCACAATCAGGAATACTCAAGTCAATTGCCACTTTGTGGCAGCTAATATTTCTCACACTAAGTTGGGCAAAAAGAACTGCAGAATGAACTCACCAAAAGGTGGCTTCAATTTGCCAGTTTCATGTCTGGCCTAGACACAGAAGAAGAAGAATACCACTACGTAGGTCACTACAAAATGAGGTCCTGGTTTTCTACCTTTTGCAGATCATAAGGCAAAGCATTTGAATTGGAGAGTGTTGACGAAAATGGTGAGAAATACCTGGAGATTCATGCCTCTAGACTCTTGAATAGTACCTTGCTATGCCAGATCTGTGTAAGGAGATAGCATGGCGAGGTGGGGATCTGACAGATGGAGAGAAAAAGTGATTTGCATTTGCCCAAATACTGCAGCTTGTCCTATAAAAGAGCTCATCCTAGCAAGAATTGGAGCTTAGGCAGAAAGGTAGTTTGAACAAATGCGGGTGGAGTTCTGAGCCTGTTTCTAGAAGAACTGCTCTGGAGGAGAGATATACCAGCCTCCTCCTCCTCTTCTTCTTCTTCTGCTTCTTCTTCTTCTTCCATGTCTGTGCACCCGAGATAACAGCTGGGAGCAATGGGTTAAGGAGAGGCATGAAAGCTGTGCCAGAGCTCTTTTCTATGGACTTGGCTCACAGACTCTTGTGTTCTAGCAGGCAATGTCAGGACAAAAGTGAAAATGGAAGGCACTTGTTTCTGACTTACGTGGCCTTGGTCATCTAGTTCGTTGTTGGTCAGTTTGAGTTTGTCAAAACTGACCACTTGCCGCGTCCATGTATCTCCAGATGCCAGAGAGTCAGGGTGGATGTAAACCCTTGGAGGTACAGGGGAGTCAGCATTCCCTGCAACCATCCACTTGGAGCTGTGATACACATACCTGTGAGATACAAAGATGGGAGGAAGGAGACTGTGTTATTCAAAATACATACTTATGCGCACAACTGCATGCATGCATACTTACATGCATGCGCACATACATACATGTACACCTCTTTCATCCTTTCCTCCTTGTGCACTCAGCAAACATCATTCAAGCTCCCCGATTATATGCACAGGAAGGAAACTGTGTGCTTTATCTTTAATAGAAACCAGATGATACCTGGAACCACTTCTTTACTTTAGCATCTCTATTAATCCTCTTTTCCAATTACTGTCCCTAGAAAGCTACAGATGGGGCAGACTAATTGGTTAACCCGACTAAGCCACAGATGAAAGCCTTTAGATATGCTAGGGAATATTTCATTACTTGCAGATGACTCCTCTAACACACGCTGCACCTGCAGAGGCCTTGTGGTTCTTGTTTTAGGCTATGGCAGGCAGCGATTTCATCTCCAAAAATCTGTAGTTCAGTCCTTTGGAGTTTCCACTGGATTCAAGAAGAAACTATAGCTGCTGCCATTACCACAAGCTCAAAAGGCTAGCTCAGCATGAGAAAGAAGCTCTTATTTTGTCCTGAGGATGTAGCATAAAGAAAAAAGGAGAGGGAAAGAACCTGCCAGTCTTTGAAGACTCCAGCACCAGATGTGCTCAGGGCTATGTCCTTTGCTTTTCCAGAATCAGCTGTCTTTGAATCACTTTAGCTGGCTGGCCAGGAAAGGATCTAGCAACATTTTCAGCAGCAAACCATTTTTTCCTACTAGGAAAAATCATATCAATAGTTTCACAATTTCGTCTCACTGCAAGACAGAGGAATTGGGACGGGGAAGCAGCCATCTGTATAAGATTTTATACATCTCTAGAAATTGTGGTGTAGCTCTTCACTCTTATCTTGCTACTAAAACTAATAAAAGTAGTAGTACTGGATGGGTTGTTTGAGCATGGTCATTCACTTTGTCCTTCTTGCTTGCTGCTTGTATGTTTCTAGCTTTACATAGGCAGATGTTTTGCACAGACATTTTGCACAAATTGCAAAAATTATAAGCAAAAAATAAAACTCACAGCTTTTACTTGGTGTCTTGTTCTCATGCTGGAACTAAGGGAGCTGGAGGTTCCCTCATAGGTTGTATGTATCACTGTGCCAAGATGTTCATTTAAACATTTTAAAAACATCTCAAGAAGCTTAGTCCAAAACCAATAGGAAGAATATTGCAAAATGATTAATCACCTGGGTTTTGTCTCCTGTCTGTTTGACAGAAATTTCCTAATGCCATGCTGAGTCAGCATTCATTTTATTAGCCAAATTTTCCTTGGTTTATCCAGATGTTTGGGTAAACTGGTTTTAGTTTTCCTGTGATTTCTGTTGAGAGCTAATTTCACCATTCATTAATGGACCCTCATTCATCTTTTTCTCAACTAGACATAGAAAGTTGGACTGTAAATCTGTTTTCTTTTCAAATATTATCATGATTACCATTTGCATCTCAGCCAACATTGCTAAAAGGCCACTCTTAAAGGAAGTGTTTCTTCTTTAAGACCTTGGGGCAGGGGTGCCCAAACTTTTCAGGCCACAGGACAGGCATGTAGATCAGCAGGCTGGTCATGGGGTCCCTCCCTCCAGAAGCGGAAGTAAAACATGCCTTGCAATCTGTTTTGCAACAGGATGCGATAGATTTTTAGGCTGGCATTTTCTCTGCTTAAACCAAGGGTGCCTGAACTACAGCCCATAGAAGTGGGAAGGGTGATGTGGGCCAGATGAATTTGCATCTGGGGCTAGATCTGGCCCACAGGCCATAGTTTGAGCACCTCTGCCTTAGAGATTGAATAAGAAAAGCAAGGGAGACCTGGCCTTTGGAGACCTTTTGCTCTTAAATGGCCAAGCACAGTCGTTTCTGGAGTCTCCTCTCTCTCCATTTTGAAAAGACAGAAATTTAATGAGAGCAGCTCTTGCTTTACCCAGCAAAAAAGCTAGCTTTCCTTCCTGTCTCATCTGGGTGGCATGTCCATTTATAAAATCCTTTATTTCTCTTGGGTAGGAAATTCCTCTGTTCTTTTCTCCTCACTCCCTCATGATCAACTGCTTTTGAACTGTGTGATTATCAATGGCATTTTAACCTACCAGAATTAATGATTCCATATTTCCAGGGGGGCTTCCTTAAATATGAGTACATGGCAATGAATATAGGACATGGAGAAGGGTAAGTTCAAAGAAAGCATTCTAGCTGGGCAATGAGGAACCATGCCTGTCCTTGAAAGAATAAAGTCACAATACAATGTCTTGGAACATTTATTTCACCCTTTATTTAAGTCCAACACATCGTTTCAAAATATTTTGACACAGAGGGAGTACAGCTGCATCCCAGCTGCTCTTGATTCTGCCCTCTCCTAGCAACCATTTTACAAACCATGCACTCATCTTCTGATATTCTCTAGTACTGGATAATTCTACATGAGTGAAGTTGTCTGTTGGACCTTGGATATAGTGTATGTATACTTAAACTTCTATTTTAATAAGCCAGGAAAACAGTGGTGAACTGATGAAAAAAGGAGTCAGCTTTTGAGATCTTCCCTTGCTTGGTATATCTTTGTGAATGGTGGCGAGCACAAGAAGATATTTTGACCATTGGTGTTGTCAGCATTTAGGCTGGCCTTTGCTGTGTAAAACGTGGTGTTATTTTCCTGTTGGCCAGGCAGCCACAATGTTGTGAGAAAATATTAGGCCATTTCCTAGTGCTTTGAATCATGGCAAAGGAAGCACAATGTCCCACACCCATGAAACAGAGGGGGGGGGGGTGTTAAAAAAAAGAAGTGAATTCATCTGAAGACAATGATATGATTCTGAGGGACTCTGGAGTGAAGCTATTCACTACACTCAAGCAAACTTGGGCAGGTTCTTGAGATATACCCCTTCTGTGACACATTTTGCATCAAACTGCTTGGGCAATGACAAAGAGCCCAAATGCAATGATTGGTCTAACAACCACATCCTCCACCAGGATGGCTAAGAGTCCCACCATCAATCTGTACTATTTTTGGAACTGTTCCCCACTCCCTCCCCCCCTCGTTCAACCAAGCAGAAGGGCTTGAATTCTGCTTTGTCAAAGCCACCCTGTTTCAAAGCTAGCAGTTGACTAAACGGTGCTTAGTAGACCAATGTTACATTATCCTTCCCTACACCCTGCTGGAGGCATAGCTTTTGTGTGTACAAACACAATAGCATCTTCATTTTCTCTCACACTCCCTTCCTTTCCTCCGATTCTTTGAGAAATGCAAGAGAAAATATTCATCTACATATTTCTATGCCACATAATATTTTTAGCAGATGTAATAACAGCACCCTCCCATTCTTGAGGAACTGTTGGGATTTGGAACACCTCATGTCATTTGAGTCCAACACTAAGTTTCCTTTATTTTTATTACAGGAGAGCATGTGTTTCTCATGCTCTCTTGTTCTCAGGGGTGCACTTAAAAACTGTTATTATCCTGGTATTCCTTACCTGTACCTCTTGTTGTCCACAGGCACAATATCCATGGCTATGTAATATTGCTGGTGGGGGTCCAATCCTGTAATCTTCACCCTCATTGCAGGAAACATCCTTCTAAAAACAGGAAATGAAAGGGATAGAAAGAGACAAAGAGAAAAATCATAACTGGTCTAAGAAAATGTTCTTTGCTAAACTGGAAATGCACCTTCTTATTGTATTTAAAGTCATGGGGTTTAGGAAGTTGTCTTACGCTAGGTCCGATCTAGACAGTCATTTTGTCGATTTAGTGAAACAGTAAGAAGAGGAATTGAGATGACAGGCCTAGCTGATATAAGACAAAGAGTACGAGGCAGACCCAAAGGAAGATAGAGAGATAACATCAAAGATATATTACAACAACACCGAACAATGCCGTGAAGGTCACTAAAAGTACAAGAACAAGATCCTTGTTTCTCCCTTGACACCTGAAGAAGAAGAGAAGAAGGAGTAGCAGAGAGACAGTTAATCAGTCAGTCAGTGAGAAATCTCCAGTCCCATAGGGTACTCATAGTCTATTCTGGGGAGGGGGGTCACCTAGTCACAGAAGCCCTCCAAAATGTTTTTGTTCAACAAAGGTGGGGTTTTTGTTTCACTTAAAAAGCCCCTTTCTGTCCTCTAGTACAGTGGTCTCCAACCTTTCAGTTTTGGACTTCAATTCCTGGAAGCTTAAGTCAGTACATTGGCAGAACAGTGCTTTGGGGAATTGACTTAAGCTTCTGGGAATTGAAGTCCAAAACCCAAAGGTAATGTCCGCTGCTCTAGTAGACATTTTAAAGGGATGCTGAAGAGCTTTCAAAACACACCAAACATGCCTCCCAACACACAAGTATATTTCCTATAGAGCACAAGTCTTTTTGAGCCAATTGTTTTCTTTAAAAAAAATAATAATAACACTTCATGCTACTCATCCCATTCTATTCTATGCTGTTTTAATCGAACTGGCAATAGCCCTTCCGAGTCTTAAGCAAACATACTGGCTTTTCCTAACCCTTAGGGCAGGGGTTGCCAACCTTTTAAAGTGGAGGGCAGGGTCATGCTCCCTCAGACAGTTGAGGGGGCCGGATTGGTGGTCACCACTACCACCATTTACGGCAGCCATAAATGCATTTATGACAGCTGCTGATGAGTTTATGGCTCCTGTAAACACGTTTACAACAGCCATAAATTAGTCTGAGTCTAATTCTAGCAGCAGCGGCAGTGGCTGGAGCGAGGGCAGGGACCAGAATATTTGGCACTGCAGGCCAGATCCAGCCAATGAGCTGTAGGTTGCTTACCACTGCCTTGAGGTCAATTTAGCTAGAGATGGTGACGTCTAAACATGGGAGATACTTTTGGCCCAGTTTGTGGTCTGTCCAGAACATTTGAGAATCAAGAAACCACCAGCTAGAGTGGGACAAATTTAGTCCATTAACTCATTATTTCCAAATACTTCACCACCTGTTTAGAGTTTGGGTTTCTGAGTTCTTGTTGCCAAATCCTTTCCCATAAAACAGACTTGGCACAATTTGTGAACCCAACAAAGCTGAACACACTCTGGTGGTGACATACTGTGCCCTGCGAGCCTCATCCCTTCTAATACAGTGGAACTTTGGTTATCAAATTTAATGCATTCTCTGGGACTCTTTGTATTAAGAAAAAAATTGTAAAGCCCATTTCCCATAGGAATGCATTGAAAACCAATTAATCCGTTCAAAAAAATTGTTAACTAAGCCACTATTTTCTATGGATTTCCTTTTGTTATGCAATTTTTGTGTTAACTGAGCCATTTGTTAAGCAAGGTTCCACTGTATTTCAGAAAATAGAGACACATTTGTTCTCCCTGACCACCACAACCCCAGCTGGACACTTAATGCAGAAACTGAAGCAAGTCTAGTAAGTCCAAATGGCTTACTAGATACTATTCCACAAGTAAAATATCAAGAAGAATCCCTTTAATCAGATGTGGCCCCACATTTCTTGCACTGTATTTTCAAATAGCATTTATACCTTATTCCTGTATTACTGTAATGGGGCACACACTTCTGCATTTCTGGGCGCTGGTTTATTCTAATGACACATTCACAATTTGTCTCCTTCAATTTCTCTTTTGATTCTGAGGCCCCAAATTTCCTGCTCTTAATCTCCAAATGAAAATCAATACACTTAGGAACCCTACAGTGTGACCTATGGATTATACAACCCAAAACAAGTTTGAAGCCAAACTTGAATCTAGATAACCTAATCTCCTTACCACCAGACAGTCAGATCCTGGGAAGTGATACAGACAACAGTTTTTCCTGTGCTGACGTTCAGAGCCATCTAGCAGGAAAGGGGTGAGGCTGGATGGGTTGACATGGGGATAAGGACTACATAGTTCACAGTTAGTCCTAGAGGCTAGGCCTAGAAAAGTAGTATTGGGGGCTAGGGAGTATGCATCTTTGGGAGATGTCATCAAGTTCCATCTTGTGTTTTTTAACAAATGCATAAAACAACTTGGCAAGTTTGTCTAGAGGTTTGGACGGACTTGCCATCAACATGCTGGTTAACGCCCAGCTCATCTTTCATTTTCATTTGCTTGTTCAGGAGAGGCAAACATCTGAGAACAGGGAGTAGATGCAGGCACACTGAGTGATATGTTACTTAGAGTTCTGCTGCTCTAGATTTAGTTTTCCCCAGTTGGGTTGTGCTCATGCTCAACCTTCAGATGTCTGCAGCCTCTGGATGCTACTAAGTCTATCAGTGTAGACTTAGTAGTGTAGACTTAGTGCTCACCTGTGGCCACAGATGCCTCCCCAAACCCTTGAGACTGGTAAGCTGTAGTCTTTCTGGGTCCTTGGCAAGACCCAGCATTGCATTTGTCATTAGTAAGGTTCGCCACTTTCCCTCAACTTCCCATCTCTTGTATTTCGGGGGTGGGGGGGCAGTGGCTGCTTGCAGTTCCTGATCTTAAAGGATTCTTTGCCAGATATTGTCTCACGAGTGCTTTCTTCTAGATACCAACTGAATTGTAGGGGAGATCACCATAAAATGGCTGCATGGTAGAAGGCAAGAGGGGAACAGCCAATCTTTAGTCACCTCCTGAGTGAGTTCTGACGGAAATTATTTTCAGTCAAAATGAAAACGTTGGGGATTTTCAGGACAAGAAGGTGTGCTTTCTCATCACCTTGAGTCAACACTTTGAGAGAAGAAAGGAAAGTGTTGTTGTGGACATCAATTATCCTGACACTCAACTGTTTCACTCAGATGAAACAGAAAATCACCTAGTTCTGTAGGTTCCCTCCTCAAGCTGAGAATTTGGGCCTGCCCTGGGAAACCTTGCAGAAGAAGGCAGCAAAACCTCTGGTACTTTGATGCCAGCCCTGCGGCTGTCTACTCTATATGCTTGGCATTATATTGAGACACAGTGAGCGGAAGGAGTACATGCTGCTCTGGTAAATACAGCCAAGCCTGGGGCTCTTCCCTCAGACTAGGAGGAAGATGCAGCAGATGTTGTCATTCAGCCTTCTTTTGTACTGAATATGCTGGGTTTATTCGGGAGCCTTATTTGGAAAGGGTGCGTTGCTGGCCTGTCTCCAGCCTCTTGAACCCTGTCCACCAGTGGACACATTTGATAAAGAACACTATGCCTCATTTCACCATTGCTTTCTGCCAAATAGAGGCCTATCTTACACACAAAGAACAAGAGCCCACAGACTCACTGGGCATCAAGGAGACAGTCACTACTGGCCTGACAAGCAGGGCTGTATAACTATCCTTCATTGCCACCCAATTCAAAATAAAATAGTACTAAAATAGAAATGAGAAATTATCCTTAGTGGCAGGCACAATGTCCTCTGCTTATGCAACAAAACAAAATGCATTTTAGCAGACAAAATGCACACAGAGCACCTTTGCAAGAAAGAGCTCAGGGTTCCCTGTTTCACAGGTGGTCAGCATTGATACTATTTATTTATTTCATTTGTATCCCACCCTCCTCCGAAGACTCAGGGCAGCTTTACAACTAAAAACAATTAAAACACATACATAAAAATTAAAATTCAAGTTAAAACACCGAGGAGAGAGGTGGGATATTTAAACGAGCCAGGCGACCGAGTTGGCCATCTGGCCCACTCCCCACACATGCCCCACCAGCCAGGTCTTCACTCCTTTCCTAAAGGGCAGCAACTAATGTGGTTGGGGAACAAATGACAACATAGATGCTTATTAGTACAGGTGAATTTATACCCGGGGTGAGCAGCCTTCTCAGCTTATTTTGTTACCCAGCACTTCTCAAAGAAGGTAAACCAATCAATACCCAACTGTATGGCTATTGGTTAAATAGAACTTCCATTTTCAGACATATTCTGCTACTAACAATACTGAGAACAAACTGAGAACAATACTGAGAACAATACTGCATCATTACCTCCCTTCATGCTCTGGTTGTATACATCTCAAAGGTCTGTTATAGAAACACAATGCAGTATTAGATGAGCTGGCAGGTCTCTTATATTAGTTAATGTCTGTTTTAATGTTTTAAAAGTTTTAAATGTTTAAATCCTGTTTTGATTATTTAATGCATTTTAATGACCACTCAATGTAATTCTTTTTTTAATTGTACAAATGCTCTGTTTTAATTTGATATTTTTAATGTTGTGAACCACATTGAGTCCCCCATGGGGAGACAGGTGGGCTATAACTAAAACAAATAAATAAAATATTATTGTGTTGTCCTCAGCATTGACCAATGCGCATCTGTCTTTGGCTATTCATTTAATGAACAATCCAGTAGAAGTGTTTACGGGAGCAGAAAGCCATAGAGCCAGTCATTCAATACTGATGAAAGGCCTTCTTCCCTTCAGCATATTTCTAAACTAAACGCAGCCGAGTGATCTGTTTGTTCTCACAAGCAAACAAAAGTAAACATTGCAATATGATTATAGCAAATCTAGGGTGAGGGAGGTTAGCAGGACATGTGAACATTTTGTTTTGCAAAATCAAGTTTCCTACTCTGCCCAACTACTTGGAGATCAGTCAGCATACAGAACAGAGAAACATGTATTTTCACTTGTTGTTGGACACACTTAACCCAGTTTCAGTGGCTGCACACTCCCTATCTTATATTTCTGCATCCCACTTCTATGTCCTTTAAAAAAACCACACTCATCTCAGTAAGCTGCTTCTTCAACAAGGGTGTAAATAATACTACATTAAAACCCCGACTGACATATGCCTCGAGTTACATAAAATTTGACTTACATAATGATTTTTGCACTAAAACCATGTCCCGATGTACGTAAATGTCCCAATTTACATAACACAATTTCCTATGGGGTTGCTTTGAGATACGTAAAAATTTGTTTTTTTTTAATGGGGTTGCTTAGATTTACAAAAATATCATTTTCCTATTGGTTTGCTTCGAGTTAAGTAAAAATTCATTTTTCCTATGGGTTTGCTTTGAGTTAAGTAAAAAACCGATTTACATAAAAGCCTACGGAACAGACTTTTTACGTAAGTAGTGGTTTTACTGTAGTTGCAAAATTTCTGATGCTCAATAATTTCCCAAGTCTCATCATGTCACATAATGCAGCAGTTTCCCTGCATTAGCAAGATTTCTTAGCTGCTAGCAAAGATGAGAAATGAAAGATTCCTGAATTGCTTGCCCTTTTCATCTGTCCTTTCTAGGTAAATCCTACACAGAAAAGACGACTTCCTACACATGATTTATAATAAACCTGACAGCTTGGACCATGGATGGAGAAATATTTCTATATGGCGAAAAGGCTGGTTTTTGTTGTTATTTTTACTTGCTTCCTTTCCAAGAGCACAAGACTGTGGGATTCATATTCCTTGATGTTATTTTTCAGATCGTTCATTAATTCTAAGAATACTGAGATTGACATATAGTTTGATGGAGTAAACAAAGTACAAATGTCCTCATAGACAAAGATTATGAGCAGTGTCTTCAAAGCTTTGTTTGAATTCAGTGATGTCACAACATCAACAAGACTAAAATAATTGATTACATCAATTGACAAGGAAAAGACAAGAAAATCTGGCTAAGCACTAGCTTTTAAGATCATGGTGGTTCATATTCTACTGATCACAGTTGTATTTTGCTTTGATTTTTAAGTGGATTCATTGAAAATAGTTAGTTGTCAAATGAAAGTTAATAAAATGCAAAGGCCATTTTCACATTGCTTTAAAATGAAATGCTAGGAAAGGAATTGCCTATGGAAATCCATGATCTATTGCTCCACCTAGCTGTCACTTCTTCCATTTCAAACACATTAAGAGCTGAGATTTTCAAAATTTTGCTTGAGTTTATTTATTGGCTTTTGCCTCTCAATTGCTTCTCAGAGAAAGTATAAGAAAATATTCCTGCAAGCAGAAAGGGTGGTAAATAATCCAAAACCAAACCATTAGATATGTGGGGCATAGGGCTTCCATATATGTTGTATACAGTATTTGAGGAGAGTTTGTAGCTGAAAAGTCTGGAGGCAGTCTTTAAAAAAAGGAAGATAAATTACTTTGGAGTAGCCTGGGGGCATTACCTCATTTCCACCTCCCCTGCTTATTAAAGCTGTGAAGTCAGATGAGTACAGGAAGTTGCACTTCACAGCCAGGAGGTTCTCCTAATTGGAAAGAGGAGGCTGGAGAACAGCTTCAGGAACAGAGGAGGGGAGGGGGGATTGACAAGAGATTCAGAAGCAACCTACTCTAAGGCATATCAGAAACCCTACTCTAAGGCTTGGGCATTTTTGGGGAGCTGCTCCAGGTGGTGGCAAAATGGGGGTCAGACGGAGAGACCCAGACCACCAGGAACCCTTCTGCTTGTACTCCCCGTGGAAGAGCGGAGGAATTGCATCTTATGCTAAATCAGTACGGAAAGAGGAATGTGGATCCTCATCTCCCCTTTCCCCTCAAAACCAGCAGCAAAGCATTTTCAACAAGAGTTGGAAGAATCAGAATCCAGGACTGACTCACCTGTACAGTAAAACCTCGCATAAAGAGCACCTTGCTTAGAGATTAACTCACTTAACGAGCAGAATTTTCTCTGAATGGTCACCTCGCTTAACAACTAAAACCAACCAAAAACTTGCTTAACAACTAAATCGGGGTTCGCAATCCCCCTGCCAGAAGTCACAATTGGTCACTTACAATGGTGTTTTGCTTAAAGAGCAAACTCGCTTAAAGAGCAGTCCCACGAAACACATTATGCTCTTTAAGCAAGGTACCACTGTTATCTGTTTTCTATATACAAGAAGCTGCCTTCAAAGATGCTACTGGGAAGATGTTTCTGGTACCAGCTACAATATCAAGCTATACCTCCAGGGCTAGTACCTGAGCAGGTCGGGTACTAAAACTCAAGTCACCAAATCCAAGTCCAAAACTCAAGTCACCAAATCATCCAGCCTACGCTCTCACTCTAGCTGCCACTGTGGCTGTGGACACATTTACGGCAGCCATAGATGGGTTTATGGCAGCTGTAAAGGCATTTACGACAACAGCAGATGCATTTACAGCAGTGGCAAATGTATTTACGACAGCCATGGACACATTTATGGCAGCATTTACAGCAGCGCTTGGGGGGGGGGGACCTACAGTCCAGCCCCCTCAACTGTGTGAGGGAGCATGACCCAACCCCCGATTTTAAAAGGAGCCAATTATAGATAAGCAAACAACCCCAGGTAGCAAACTTGATTCTTGGGGCAGGAGAGAGGGCAGCCCCATCTAGAAGAGGTCAGACACCAACTCCTTGAACATCCTAAGCCTCCATCGATGCTCATCCAATGATCCTCCCCTTCTCAGACACATTTTGCAACTGGAGAAGAACCATGTGAGAAAGGTACATATTTTGGGCTCAGCCCAGGATTCGAACACTTATCACCCCAGGACTGCAATCCATTTTACATGAAATCATCTCCAAGCAAGGATACACAGAAACTGCCCACACGTATAAATGGTCTATGTCATGTTTTCTGTTCCCTACTCAACAGCAACTCCCTCCGTGCCTTCCCTGTCGCTCAAAAGACCTTCCTGGCCGTGTCAAGACAGCAACAAGGCTTGGAAAGCTGTGCAGTATGTTCCATCTGATAGCCGATGAAAGTTCTGCAGACTCAGAAAGCACCAGGTGCACGAGAGTCTATAGGCAGTTGCTGGGCACCAGCTGCTTCCACAGCCTGGGATCACCACTAGCTGGAATCTCAAGAGGTTTTATGTTCTACAGTTTGTGAAAAGAAGGGAGAGGCCACGGAGCCAGCTGTGCTGAAGCTGAAAGGCCAAGAAACCAGTGCCAGCTCCTGACCTAAGTGAAGTCATGGGGGATTTGCCTGAGAAACCAATTGGTTAACCTTTTCAAGAAAAAAAATGGAATGACTTTCAAACTGCCAGGATCGGCACAGCAGATGTGGCTACTATGCATTACGCAGCTGTGACCTTTTAGTATCTTTACACAGTGGTGGTGTTCCTTGTGCCCTCAAACCACAGAGGCCACTACACCTCATGGGCCCTCCTACAGCTCCCCAGTACACACCTCTGCTTCTGCACAGCCTGCCTTATCATCATCATAATTATCTAGCAACTGTAGGATGGAGAGCTGCGCCAAAGGAACATCTGCTTCCACATCCAAGTCACATCCATATCAGCTACACAGATGGCAAACTGGGCCTGTATCCTCTTGTCTGATGAGGCTGCAAAGGTTTTTTATTCGGGGGGGGGGAACTAAAAGGAATTTTTAACCTGCATAGTTTGGTTTGTGGTTTGTTTTTTGCTCCTTTTTTTTTCACCTACCCTTTCTGGAAGGCACTCGGGGTAATGCTCATGACTAGGCATGAGGTTATCAGGTTTTTTTCTTCTTCTCACTACAGCTGCTAGAATTCAGCAGAAATCCCCCCCAACTAGAATTCTGGCAGTTTTAGCAACAACAAATTCCAAGCATTCAAGAGGAGCTTCAATTTTACACATCTGTTTCTTGCCAAAGGTCTCACTGTAGTGATACCATAAACATGGAGAAAGACATAAGTGGAAGCTTTCTTGCTTCCATCGAAACTGGTCACCAGCCTCGAAAGAGCGTAACTCTCAAAAAATGATTAGCTAGGGGGGAATTCCTGCTGAACTTTTATAGCTGTAGTGAAAAAGGTCCAAAAATCCCATCACTACACATGACTCATTTTTGCCATGCAACCATCCTGTGAGGAAAGTTATGCTGAGAGATAGTGACTTTATTTATTTATTTATTTATTTATTACATTTATTTATTACATGTATTTATTTATTACATTTATACCCCACCCCCGTGAGATATTTTCCCACTCTGGGCGGCTTACAACACAATACCCACACATTAAAAAAAAACACCCACACATTTGGAAAATATATATACCAGAAACAAAAAAACTATTGCCGCCTTGTACATCTGAGCGGGAATTTGCACTTGGCTGTCTCTGACAATCTGAACTTTGAATCATGCTAATGCTTAGCACGGACAGAGATTTTTTAAAAGTACTTCTAAAAGAGATTCCAAAAATAAAAAAACCTACTCCAAAAGATGCACTAATTTTAAAAAAATAATCTTCTAAGAAAAAAGAAAGAAGTGTCTTGCAGTCCACTGTCAGGCTCATTACACTAGTTGACTCCTGTGTGAGGTGATGCACTCTGAGCACTACAAGTGGCAACTGTTAACTAGTAGCAATACACCACTATAATATACACCATCACACTTACACTGTCATAACTAAACAATAGGGACTGTGGCCAATTATTTTAATGGTCAAGATTTGAAACTTTTACTCTGAAAGAACCAAAAGCTCTTCCGTTCATGAGGTCTGTAGCCTTCTGTACCCTCAGAAAAGCTATTCAAGAGTATCTTCTTGATTCATGTGACTAAAAAGAGTGAGAATCTTAGGAAGCCCCACCCTGTATGAACTGAAGCATCTGTCTCTATCTCTGGTGTCTTTAAAGCCAAACCCTGCAAATTTTGGAGTAATCTTTCATTGTACAATTGACAGATTACATTTTATGTTTTTCTTTAAAGAGCCATTTTGTAAAGTTCAGCCAACATTGTCTTACAGCACTCCTTGTAAATAAAGCAAGAGCCAGGATTTTTGCTTTGTTTCTGACACCTAGGCTAATTTTCCAATGATACTTGGTTCTGCTTTGTTTTATACTTTGGCATTCCAATCAAATATTATTTGTAAGCATCTCTTTCTCTGCCTGTGCCATACATTTTTAGAGTGCAAAAACTGTGGGTCAGTTTTTGTTTTTATTCCTGAGTGATACAGTTAGTCCACTGGCTTGAAAAATAATCCTGCACATTTCCCACGCCTGCTTCTACCTAGTTTACTTTCAAGAAAATAAAGACAAATGCAAACCACTGGACATGCTGTTGCTCAAGGTGAATTGGGGGAGGGGGAGATACAGACACAGAGTGTGGATGTCTGTCAGCATTGTGTTACTTTCTGTGGGGCAAACATTCCAGTAGACATTCCACTGTGCATTACAATCCAGAGTGTAGTGCAGTATGCCTGTACCAACCACATTGTGTGTTAATTTGCACAGCTGCTTTTTTCCAGAAGGAAATTTCTTCCAAGAATCTCCTAGGTGCAGACATTATCTGGACAAGGAAGGGTATCCTAAACCACTTGCAGACCTTTCATGGAGGTCCGAGACTCCAACGAGATGAAGCAGACGGTTAAATTGAAATAAAAGACCCTCCTGTGATGCCTCTTCACCTGAAAGTAACACCTGCTGCAGGCTTTTCCCAATCTGAGAAAACTGAAGGATTTACCACCATGGGCTTTAATGATTTCTAAAAATGAATGTACTGTACTATATTTTATTTTAATATTTTAGTAATCGTGTTTTCAAAAAGGTAGCCATGTTAGTCTGTTCCAGCAAGTAAAACAAGCACAAAACGATAGTCCGGTGGCACCTTTAAGACTGACAGATTTATTTTAATCTTTTAACTTGTTTAGCTTTAATATTTTAATAATTTTTAAATTGGATTTTATATTGTGTTTTTATGTATCTTTTTAAGCTTTTGTTAGCCGCCCTGAGTCTCTTTGAGGAGGGCGGCATATAGGTCTGTAAAATAAATAAATAAACAAAATATTTCACAATGAGCTTTTGTGGACTACATTTTACCGCTTCAGACATGTCTGAGGAAACATCTGAAGGAGTGGGTAGTAATCCACAAAGGGAAACACTGAGACAGATCTGCCAGTCTTACAAGTAAGACTTACAAGAGCCGCACTTCGCGAGTGGGGCAGGATAACGCAGGTTCCCATCTAGGATGGCTGATTTAAGGGTAGCCATTCCTCCCCCCCACATGGTATCTGTATCTGTTTTTATCTGCTTTGCGGTTTTAATGTTTTAAATTTTTATGAATTTTTAAGGTTCTATATATTGTTATGTCCTATGACGGTAATGAATGCTGTAAGCCGCCCAGAGTCGGGTCTACCCGATTGGGGTGGGATACTAAATGTGAACAATAAATAAATAAAATAAATAAGTGCCTCAAGACTTTGTTTTGTTTATTTTCCATTTGTTGTATCGGTCTTCCCAAGTGGGGCGGGGTATTAAATGTGAACAATAAATAAATAAATAAATAAATAAATGAAAATCTTCCCTTTCCCCAGAACATAAGTAATATCAAAATGCAGTATGTTATATCTTCCATAACAACAGAAAAGGGAAAAGGGTTAACTGGGAGTTGCTTTTATTCCATAAAGTGTTTAATATAGAACATTATAAAATACAGACTGTAAACACTTCCTCAATCCCATTTTGCTTACCTATAGTCTATAACACTATTCAACATAACAAAGACATTCTCACAAGCCACAGATAAGCATGGGCAGGGTTGGAGATGTAAATCATTTTTCTTTCAACCTTTCTTTATACAACTGAATACTGTCATAATCCAAAGGCATTTTTCTTGAATCCTTGCTCTGTCCAGAGTGCTGATTACACATAAAAGTAAGATTTAATTAGGATTTAAATGGGAAGTAGCTGGAATATACAAAATCAGTTTAAAATATATTGGTCTATCCTTCAAACATCTGAAGGCTCTGCCATAATATAAATGTTCACAATACTACAGCCTTGCTTGTCAGAAAGTATTGCAATTCTTAAAAGAAGGCTCTTCGGCTGGATGTGATATTTGTGGAAAGTTTCTACCCTCAGTTCTAACTCAGCTACAGTGAAATTTGGAAATCTAATCCAAAATACTTTCATACTCATGTCTTCTTTTCACCAGCAATTCCCATTTCTCACATGCCTGCTTCCTGGCCAACTAATAGAGTAGGAAAGCAATAATAGATAGGCAAGTGAAAAATTTCTAAGCAGATTATAACATCCTTGGTTCACTAGCTGGAACCCATTCCAAATTCTTCCTTCTCTGTGTTCCAAAATGGCAATCTGTTATTTCTGAGGAAGAAGAGTGCAGAACATAGACTGGTACCATGTTGTCGTTGTTTTTATGGGCCTCCAAGGAGCTTCTGACACGTGGTACTCCTATTCAGGTTTTGAAGATATGTGAGATATTTAAGGAATGATTTTTACTATTGCTTCCCCTGCCCCAGTGTGGGTGTGACTACACTGACAAATTTCACAAAAAGTGCTTCAAGATTGGTATGGTCTGATTCTCATTGTTTTCCAGTGACTACAAGACCTAAAAGTCACGAATCAGACCAGAATTTCCCCTCCCAGTCTGTAGGTTGTTCCCTCTGTGCTGCTGGGTTCTTCTACCTTTTTTTGAATTGGATGCATTTGCATCAGTTCAGGCAAATGGTTAACAAGCTGCAAACAAGGCTGATTTCCTCACCTCTGCTGATTCCTGTTCACTTGACTGAAGCAAATTAACCCAGGGAAACCTAACAACCCAAGTGCAACTTTACAGCAGATTTGTTCACATTTTTCCTCCTGAGTTTTCATGACTTAATGGCAATCTGAACCTATGATTCCTGAGTCCTAGTCTGACACTCTTATCAACCACACCACTCCAGTTGTCACCGATATTGCTTTATTTCTGTCTAAAGGTAAAGCGACTCCTGTTTATGTTGCCCTCCTCCCTCAGGAATCTCCTAAACAAAATTGCCCAGACCCAAAAACCAAGATATATTTATGAAGGTTTTTTTTAATTTGGGAATGCATTTAGCAGCTAGGAATTTTTTAAAAAAATAATTGTTTATTTCTGTGTCTATAAGCCAGGAGACCTGGCTTCAAAATCCCAGGTGGTTATAAAAACTCATGGTGGGGATGATAATTTTTAAACCACTTCTTAAATATTTCATATGCCTTGAAAGCCCTATAAGCCACCATTGGCCAGAAGTGACTTGATGGGCCATAACAACTGTGTGCCCAGTTGCAGGTTATAACAGGGACTGTCAACCTGTGGCCCATGGGATGTGACCCATGGTGCCATTTCATGTGCCATCCCCTGCCTCCACCACACCAGGAAGTGCCATGTGGTGGAGGAAGGGCAAAATGGCCATCCAGCCCCCAAAGCCGTCTGAGGGAGTGTGACCCGGCCCCAGCTTTTAAAAGTTGAGAACTCCTGGATTATAACAAGTTATAGATATATCAAGTGATGGGCAGCTAAAATTCCTGCTACCACACTGTGGGTGGAGCCGATGTCATGGGCGGAGCCAATGTCATGACATCATGGGCAGAGCCAATGACGTGGGTGGAGCCAAAGTAAAAAAATAAAATAAAAATACAGTACACATAAAAATACACATAAAATACAAATTAAATACACAAAAACACACATAAAAATTCACATAAAACACATTAAAATACACATAAAAATACAAATTAAATACACATAAAACCACAAAAACAAGGATAAATATACACATTAAAATACACATAAAAACACATTAAAATACAGATCAAAATGCACATAAAAACACACATTCTAGTCTAATCACTAGGCATAGATAGCCAACCATAAAATAAATTTGAATAAGGTTGGTCCTCTCTCACACACACAGCTGTGCATATTGTTCTGGGTATGATTTTGATACATGCCAGAGGATTTTTTAAAAAGTAAAATGAGAGAAGGTGAAAATTGTAAACTATATCTCAGGAAAAAATCTTAACAGTTAGAGCTATATGGCAGTGAACCCAACCACTACACAAGGTGGTGAACACTCCAACACTGGAATCACTCAAAAGAGAATTAGACAACCCTCTGTCAGGTCTGCTTTGATTTGGATTCCTGGGGTTGAGCTTGATGGCCTAAAAGGACCCTTCTAATCCAGTCATTCTATATTCATTTCGAAATACATCACTCGGGGATCACCAAATGAACAGAATGTGCCTCTCATGAGTAGCCAACAGCTTCATGTCATGTCTACTGCAATTTTAGCAGGAAACTGCTCACTGGCTACTGGCCAGCTGGGCAAGATTTTAATGTCCCTCCTTTTCTTTGAGCAGTATATGTTTTCTAAATTGATTAGGCTAAGGTGCCACATAAATGTTCATCTGGCTGGATAGCCAAGTGGTTCAAGTAGCTGACTGCAGAATCAGAAATTGTGAGTTCAGCTCATCGTTGTGCATTCCAGAACAGCCAGCTCATGTGGCCACGGGCTAGCTGCATGGTCCCACGGTACCCCCAGAAGAAGGGAAATGTACTTTTGTGTACTTCTGAGTACTCTTTACCTAGAAAGCACTGGAAGAGTTTTCAGATTTGGATGAGATATACAGTATGTGCTTACCCGCATTCTAGAATTCAGAGGGTATTTTCATCTTAAACCATTTAGCTGTATGATGTTTCTAAACAAAATACTATGTTTAGCATAAGTGGCTCGTGACTGGAGTGGAGGGAGAGAGACATCTACTCCCTTGCAATGTAGAAGTGGAATACAGTACATTCTCTAGCTAGTCTCTGATCCCCTTCAAATGCTTGAGTGAGTTTTGAGATAATAAAAGGCAAACATGAAATGACATCTTTTAACACTTTAAAAATCTATGTCAAGAGTTTTCTACCAGGCAGTGATAAGGTGCTGTTATGAAACATTTGAAATTCTGACCGCAGAAAGAAGAAGAAACAGCCTTGTGGCATGTTAAAAGCTAACATGTTGTATTTTGTTAGAATGCACTTGTGTGTAGACCAGGAGTTCTCAACCTTTTAAAGCCAGGGACCAAGTCACGCTCCCTCAGACAGCTTGAGGGGCTGGATGGCCATTTTTCCCTTCCTCCACCACATGGCACTTCCTGGTATGGTGGAGGTGGTGTGGGCCCACATGAAATGGTGCTGTGGGCTGCACCCAGCCCATAGGTCGCAGATTGAGAATCCCTGGTGTAGACATTTGTGGAAAGTTATGTTAAACATATGGTTGTTTGAGTTTTTGTTTTGTTTAGAATTCTACGAACATGTTTATGGTTTTTTCTGACTGTCACGGCTGTGTACACTCCTGAAATTTTCATCAATAAAAAGATCAGTGTTCAGAGGAACCCTCAGAGTGTATCAGATGACAACAGTTGTTTTGGTACAGCAGTAGCTAGAATTAAGCAATGGAAGATGGACGTTTAATACACACTGCGGGCTCATATTTCATAGGCATGTCTGTTCAAAACAGGCTGCGGGGAAGTGTTAACTCTCAGCCACCACATTTGCAAAGGGAGGGCAGCACCATGACAGTAAGAATTCCCTGCCCAAGTTCAGATTCAACCCCTCAGGAACAGAGACTGTAAAATGCCATGTCTGACTCTCTTTCTGCTTTGTCAAATTGAATTGCCAGCTGAAACTCATGAATCTATGTTGAGGGGCTCCAGCCTTCTTACCTGCCTGCTTTAGTGATGATCATTTCTGTGCCAATATCATGGAACCGTTTCCAAAGATCGGCACACTGCAACTCCACCTGGATGTCCTCCATGGATGATGCCGGAGGTGGCTGAGGGACTGGGCCGCTGGATGTGAGGTCTGAGTGTGAACCAAAGGAGCAGGATGTTCTCTCAGCTAAAACTTCGGTGTCTGACCCCGTGCTGTGCTCTGAATCTAAACATAAGAAAATAAAGAGAGCATACCAAATCAAACTCGCCATTTCTCCAGTTCCCCACAGGAGGAAAGGAATACATGAAAATCAACAGTGGAGCTTTTTCAGCCTGGTGTCCTGGCCAAGCTTTCATTATATACAAAGGTTTTCCTTGCTCAAAAGCCAGTTGTATCTGACTCTAGGGTTCAGTGCTCATCTCTGTTTTCAAAGCCGAAGAGCCAGTGCTGCCTGCTTCTGCAGACGTTTCTGTGGTCATGTGGTAGGCATGACTAGACACTAGAGTGCACGGAATGGTGTTACCTTCCCACCAAAGTGGTCCCTATTTATCTACTTGTAATGTCTTTCTATCGTTGTATGATGGATATCATTGGAAAAATCACTATACGATGCACGCTTTGTATAGCAATTGTTTTGTATAACAACGAGCCCCATGGAATGGATTTAAATAATTGTATGAGGTACCACTGTACATTATATACATATATAATAATATATATTCATTATATATGTACATATATAATATATATGTTATTGTTATGATTTAAATCTGCTTTCTGCTTTTTTGTTTCCCACACGACATCTGGTACTTTAGTTAAATTTTAAACATGCTGAAACAAAATTGCCCGTAATATAAAATATAAATAGTAACAAATGTATTTGAGAAGTATAAAGGGATGGAGGTCACCAGTTGCAAGGAAAGAAGAGGAAGGGGGAGCAATATATTCAGTGTTTGGAGAAACCATGTGCTGCTCAATTGTGTGTTCTAGCAGAGCCAGATATTTTTAGACAAAGGGCTTTTCTTTTGTCCTTCTGATATCTATATCCTTAAAAATAGTGGATGGTGCTTTTCGGTGTGGGGTTTTGGTCATGCTTTCTTTGCAAATATGTTATTTGTTCCTACAGTATAGGTTTCTGGAACAAGATTTTTACTGTTAATCACATTGGTTTACCACTGTAGGGAGCACTACAAAAGATGGTAAACATATGGAAATAATCACTGGGAACATTTATTTTTATTTTAAGGAGCACCTAGACTGTGAGACTCTTAGGATATGAAAATGGTCAGAGAGAGGGGAGGGGAAATGGGATTTGGGAGCCGAATTAAAGAGATTTATTTTGTCAATTTTTTTCCATAAAGAAAAGTGCAACCATACAAGGCCATGGCCACAGTGTGGGGAAAAGCTGGTACTCTCTGAACTGGTTGAAGTAAACGGAAGGAGAAGAGTTCAGTCTGAGTCTCCACAACATCATGTAGATCTGTTAAATTGATCTAAATCAATGAGTAATGGAACTACCTCTTTAACAAGAGCGAACAGGATATGTGGATAATCCCTTAGTCTCTAAGATCAAAGTGTTCCAACCAATGGGCTCTTTGCCCAACAGATGACCTACAAAATCCTAAACAGTTTGGAGCCTGGATATCTAAAGGAATGCTTCTCTCTGTATGAACCTGACCGATCACTAAGATCTACTGGGGAGACTTTTCTCCACATCACATCATTGAGAACTGTACAGAATAACACGTTGAGATGCAGTGGAGGGCTTTCTCAGCTGTAGTATGCTGACTGTGGAATGGTCTTCCCTTTGAGGCTTGACTGGTCCTGACATAGACATAATTTTAGTGCCAAGAGATATACAGAGATATATATAGAGAGAGTCTTTGGTGGGTTGAGGACCTTGGCCTGCATAGGTTTTAATGTACAAAATCTTGTTGCTTAGTGTATCAGGAAGCAAAACCAAAAACACTACAGCACTTTAAAGACTACTGCTATATTTTTAATGTAAGTTTTCATGGAGCAAGCCCACTTCTTCAGACATAGGGATGAAATAGCAAGGCATGAGCTTATATACACCAAATACAAAGTCATAGAGTGATTAAATCAGAATGACATCATCATGCAAATCAATACAGCTTCCAGGTGGGGAATTACAGTACAAGTATCTGGCATTGAATGCTAAGGAATTTAACCTCTGTGTTGCTATGTAAGTACATCCCCCATTCTGTGAGACATGCTGTGAAAGGGAATTTTATGAAGGTGGTGCAATATAATAAAACACAAGCATATAACAATCTCTGCATCAAATTTGATAATGTCCCACAAACCCCTGGCTAATATTCAAACCTTTGCAGTGGGTATCCAACAGATGGATGTATTGATTTCTGAGGTCTCTCTCTGGATCCTAGTGTTGTAATTTCTCTGTGCCTAGTGTAGTAGGATACCCTAAAGCAGGCCCATTGACTCAATAGTTATTTGGTAAGCCAAGTATTCTGTAAATTCAATTGATTCAAATATGCCTATTCTGACTGAGTTTTACTTTAGAGTTGTAAGTTACAGTTACAGTCTAATTACTATTTAAATTAATGGAATTTATGGAAGAGTTGACTCACTAAATCCGCATTGATTCAATGGTATTGCTCAAGGGAACATTTCTACAATATGCAACAGGATTTCAGCCTATATTTTAATGTTGGAGGTGTTTTTACATACCATCAAGTCAGTTCCATGTATAGTGACCTTTGTTACTTTTATTTTATATTGTCTAATTCAACAAAAAAATACAAAAAAATAAAGATATAGAGCTCTGCAAACCACCCTGATATTTTGCAATATAAATTATGCTATAAATATTCAAATAACAAGTTAAATAAATAAATAAAATCTTTTTTTCCTGACAACAACCTCCTCTTCACAGATTTACAAGATCAGAACATCTGGTATGGGAGGCACCACTAACAACGCTACAGGTGCTGGATGTGTTGGAGGACAGAGTCCTAGATATCTGATTTCATCTCCCAGTGCAGAACACCCCAGGCAGAGCAGAGATGCTCCCTCAAGTGTTGGAAGCCATTTGTTTGTCATAGCAGGTGTCTTTCCTCCCCGATTTACCTTACATTGATTTTGTTATCAGCAATTGGACAGTTAAACATTAGCTCATTTTGCAAGTTTGATTCTTGAAGTACATATCTTTTAGAAATCCCATTGTGCTGGGGAAAGAAGTTAATATTTTAATTCCCCTAAATGTCTAATTTGCCCCTCATTTGATCTGTAGCTTTTTGTTCCTTGCTGAGTAACTGTTAATTGGTACCTTCTGGCCACTGTACATGGCATGCTATGAGATCTCTTCAAGGAGATGTTTTTTTCAGTTTTGCTGAAAACTTTGTTCTGTTCTTAAACCAATGAAGCCGTGCAGAAATTGGAAAGTTTGACTACAGTGTGTAATAAAGTTATGACAATACGGAGAAGGGCTTTGTTGGCAAGCAAATATCCTTCATGTGCCACTGGATGCCACCTAGTGGGAGGCATGCTCCACCATGCTCAAAATGTGTGCCCAGCTGGCAAGGTGGGAGGGTGGGAACAGATCTGTTGACCCCCAATGGGGATTGCCATCTGTGCATTTGGTTGTGAGCATTTAATTCCGGACTGTGCCCTGAGTTTGCACTTTGTATGTTTATGCTGCCAATTTACTGTATGTTTGACACATCAACTACCTTGGGATTTGCCCTTGGCTCATCATCCATTACAATCTTAAGTGCTAAATCATAATGTGCAAATGCTACAAAATCCAGGAGACCCGGGGGGGGGGGGGATGTTTTTTATGACTTCCCACTGACAGATACTAGCTGAAATCCCATTAGTCTAGGAAGTTGCAATTAGAGTAGACCCATTGAATCAATGGCAATTTGTAGAGAAGTTGATTCACCCAATCTGCACTGATTCTATAGAACAGGGGTGCCCAAACTTTTTGGGCCGTGGGCCGATCATGTGGTTCAGGGAGCCGGGCACTAAGGCTCAGGGACCGGATGTGGCCCCCATGCCAATTCATCTGGCCCACAAAGCCCTCGTCCCTCCTGGAAGCGGAAGTAAAACGTACCATACGGGCGCGTTTTACTTCTGCTTCCAGGAATGACAAGTGCTTTGTGGGCTGGATGAATTGGCATTGTGGCCCGCATCCGGCCCCCAGGCCTTAGTTTGGGCACCACTGCTATAGACTGACTCTAGTTGCTATTTACTATACTGAGCAACAAGGTTTCAGCCATTCTGTGTTTGAAATCTTCATGTTATTACAGATACTGATAGAGCATTCTTCGTTAAACTGCTATGCTGTCAAGATGTTTTATGCTCTCAGTTAAGCCCTTTATAGTCCTCAAAATATGTATACATAAGAACAGTACAGTGTTTTAGAGTCTAATTTATAGACTATATATGTGATCTGTCTTCAGATAAATGTGAAAATGTGGGCTAATCAATACTATTTCTGAGACTACTGTTAGGTGGAGCAAGGAGGGACCTGCCACTGTGGATAATGGCAAACCTTATATTTAACACATATACCTGAGTCATAATAGTGGGGGAGGGGCTTCATGCCTCCATCATTATACATGAGAGTTGTCAAAATATCTACCTCAATTCCTTGTAAACATTATGTGGTGGCCAGCTCTGGTAACGCACCATAGAAATGCATTAATCTTATCTCTTTCAGGGATTTTTTTTGAATATTTTTAGACCGGCGGATACTAAATCCAGGGATGGGGGGGGGGGTGACCTGTATATGTGATGCTAGCCAAAGCAGTCATAAGTGGATTGTAGCAGCAAAGAAGCTACACAGCAATAGTAACTAAGACTGCAATCTAACATAAACTAAACTGGGGAAAGAGCAGGTACCGGTAAATAAATGTGAGCCCCTGCCTGCTCAAAAAAATTTAGTTAGGGGGACTTAGATCCAAACTGGTTCTTCAGCAGCTGGTAAATGCAAAGAACCCCCGTACTGCTGGGCATGTCTTAATCCTATTTGAGGACCTATAAATCCTTGTAAAATTTTGCTTTTTTTTTTCTAATGTTGTACAGAGTAATGTATACACCAGGGATTCTCAACCTGTGGCCCACAACACCATTTCATGTGACTCCACCACACCAGGAAGTGCCATGTGGTGGAGAGAGCGCAAAATGCCCGTCTGCCTCCTGAAGCTGTCTGAGAGAGTGTGACCCAGCTGGGTTAAAAAGGATGAAAACTCCTGGTATAAACAATACCTAAATACAGTACACTGAACTGCAGATTTTGAAACACACTTTGTGTTTAAAGCATAGCCAGAGCAAGCATTATTTTAACACTTTATGTTCCTCACTATATCTTTGTTGAGATGCTGGAGAGTAATTCTTGATAACAATAACACAGTTCCTCTGCAGAGGACCATTCCATGGAGTTGTTTGCACACTATACTGGTTTTCTAACATTTAATCTGCCCCTATTAATGTTGATGCAATGCTCTTGGTTTTCCTCTCTGTCTATCAAAAATTAGACTTTACATCTCTTTTCTACACAAGCATTGCAGGAGGGCAATGTGGTCCAGTCAAACTCCTACTACAAAAGACACAAGCACAAGCCAGCTGCAAGCCACAGCTGCTGTTCTGTTCCCCTACCCAGCCTCATTATTTTTTTTGGGGGGGGGGGGGTCTGTGAGATTTCAATGGATCTCAAAATACCTCATAGGGGAGATTTTGCAGCGTGCTGTGAGCAATTTACAGCTGCCAAAACCATATCAACCAAGTCCCACGGGGGAGCCTTCCTTCTTGAGACCAACACACACACACACACACACACACAGAGGAACAGCTGCCTTTCCATCAAACCCACACATACCCCAAGGAGACCCTCTTTAGCTGCAACAGCTTCATTTGTAAAAATTCCAAGTCGACAGGAACATTGTGGGTACGATTGTAACAGCGGCGATTAGCAATCCCTTTGGGTGCCTCTCTTCATTGAGAAACTTCAGCCTGCCTTTACATTATGGGTTTGCATAGCTGTTATGATTGCATAAACTATCATTGTGGGTGGCATTAAGAACTGCATGACAAACTAAGTTGGCTACGGTTATACCGGGCACTTTTCATCATGAACTAAGATAGTGGGAGAAGAAAATAATATAGCCATTAATAAACAAGGAACTGTTCTTTCAGTTTCAGTCACAATTGTATCTTGGCTGCCATGCATATGCTTTTTCACTTCCTTTATTAGCTGAAGTTTATTTATTTATTTATTTATTTATTTATTTACTATCCCACCCCAATCGGGTAGACCCGACTCTGGGCGGCTTACAACATAGATTAACATCACAGGTTAAGTCTAGTATAATAGTGATATTTAAAACCTTAAAAATTCATAAAAAATTAAAACAGTGCAGCAGATAAAAAGTTGCATGGACTTAATTGTTGCCATCTCAGGCAAGAGCTAATCATCGTTGTTAGCTGTCCAAGATTTTTTTCCCCCTGAAGCAGGAAAAATGCCATTGGTGTGAATTTGTTTAAGGTGGACCGCAGTTTGCCATGAAGTGACCCACACACTATGATCACAAAGCCATCTCCTGTGGCACATATGAAATGAGACATGCAGGATTTAACACCAGGACTGCAATGGAATGCTACACCCTTGAGGATAATATCAAGATGCGCCTTCACAGCCAGTCCATCTGGCATGGCCTCTTCCACCTTCATGACCATTGGGAATTAGAGTTCCTCTTCCACTCGTTTTGCCATTTGGCCCAATATGATGGTTTCCAGTGGCATTTCCTCCACTGAGGGGGACCATCACCGCACCTAAAGGGACTCCTCTGCCCATAGCCATTGGCCCCTTTAGGGAGTCTGGTTAGTTAACCACCACCTGATACTCAGCATTGAGTCACTGGCTGTACAGTCTACTCCAGTGTTTCCCAAATGCTGGTGTTTGGACTTCAGTTCCCAGAAGCCTAAGCCAGTATATTGACTGATCAGTGCTTTGGGGAATTGACTTAAGTTTCTGGGATTTGAAGTCCAAACACCAGCATTTGGGAAACACTGGTCTACTCCATTACCTTAGCGGGATGTCTGGCCAGACTAATGGGAACTAATTACAAGCTCCAATATGGTCATGAAACATTTCCCTATCCCCAGAGTATGATACATTCAAGACCTATGTGGCAACTTGTCCCTGCACCTCCTCCAAGAGATCCACTAGTTAAGCTGAATCAGCACATACACTGCTGTTTCAAATAAGGAACAGCTGATTGGAATACAAATAAAACCCATGCTTTTCCCTAGTCATTCAAGACCATTACACCTACAGACATAGCTTTTAAAAATATCATTAAAACTGGAGTATGTGGGACACACCATTACTATTTTAGCACAATAGCCAGGGTCTCTAACCTCCAAATGCAATCCATAGTTTGTGGACAGAAATGGCTCTTCTAAGCATTCATTCCTGTGTCTCTTCTTGCCTTTCTTCATTTGTAAAATAGGAATGTGGTGGCTCAGTGTTTAAGAAGCTCACTTTATTAGCTGGAAGGTCAGCCAGTCAGCAGTTCAATTCCCATTACTGTACTGCATGATGGAATGAGCTACCGTCTCTATCTCAGCTCCTGCCAACCTACCGGTAGTAGTTCAAAAGCAAGAAATTGCAAATTGATAAATAGGGACCACTTCGGTGGGAAAAGATCTTGGGGACATGAAATGAGCCTCATTCGGGGGTCCCCTGAGTGGAGTTTCTCCAGCAAAAATCCTTTCAACCCCAAAAGCACATTTCTCTGCTTCTGACACAATATTATTTTTTAAAAATTGTAAAATCTCCCCAGTCTTTCAGAGTTTGACCTTGGCCTGTCTGCTATTTGTTCACTGCAAGTTCAATAGATCATCCAAGCATTTGCATCCACACACGAGGAGAATATGTACCTGAATACATTGGGTTGTCCTGTTACTCCTTGTCCACATACCCAGAATTGTTCCCACACATCTCATTCCAAACATCTCTTGCTCTGCCCTTTTGCCTATCCTCTCCATCCCCTCCCCACTGACTTCACTCTCTCTCCCATCTACAGTTATCCTTCTACACAGGATAGAAAAGCACACATAAGGAAACATCATTAAACAACACCCCACACAAAGGGAAACATCATTAAATGACCGCCACCCTCATTCAAGCTACTGCTGCTACTACTGCACCCACCACCAAGCCACCACCGGAATCGGCCATGGACTCGTTTACTCCGAGCTTATCCACAGGTGCTATTTGTTCCTGCTAGACTTAGATAAGTTATCAAATCCAAGTGATGCTAGTAGAGTCTCAAATCAATCCCTCCTACTTCCCTTCCATTTGGGAGGATTGTTTTCCATTGGTTCAGAACCATTTCTGTTGTTTCCATATTTGTTTATTTCTTAGCCACCCAAATCCTTCCAGATGTTTTCTCTACCTGTTCCTTTCTCTCAAGCAAGCCCAGTGCCTGCAGATGGAGGTGTTGCCATAGCAACAGTCTTTCATCCACTGACAGTAGGTGTAAGTGAGATGGGCCTTTTTCAAACTACAGTTATTATCCTTTGCCACTAACCCATTGCTGAAGTTCTTTTTACCACTTCTGGTCTCCCTCTCCCATCTTCCTGTTTATTTGTTTACTTGTTTTGCTTCCATCATTCATAGCTCTCTCTTGTGACCCACCCACTATGCAACAGATATAGAAGGATATCTCCCCCACATGGTGTAGACTCCAACCTTTCCTTCTTTTCATTATTCTGACTATAACTGTAGGTTGTAATCAGCACTAATAGTAAATATATATTTTTCTTTCTACTTAAATGTTTCTAGAGAGACTCTGCTAATTATATAAAAGAATAACTAAAATCCCCAAAGAGTATCTGCAATTAAAACTTCCCCCAATATTATATTGAGGGGGGGGGTCTCCCCAGCACAGCTGCCTCTCAGTCTCTGCTTTATGCTTGGCAGAGTAAATATAACATGCTGTTTTACTAAAGCTATAACATGCTACTTTATTCTTGTCCCCCTACACACACACGAAAAAAAGCAAATAGCTCTATATCAGGGGTTGCCGAACTTTTTGAGTAAGGGGCCGGGTCATGCTCCCTCAGACAGTTGAGAGGGATGGACTGGTGGTCCCCCTCCCCCCACTGTTTACAGCTGCCATAAACTTGGACATGAGTCCATGGCCGATTCTGGTGGCGGCTGCAGTGGCAGCGGCAGTGGCGGCGGCGGTGACTGGAGTGAAGGTGGGGGTTGGATTATTTGGTGCCATGGGTTATAGTTTGCCTACTTCTGTACTAAAGCTATAATGAGCTGCACACACACACACACACACACACACACACACACACACACACACACACACACACACACACACACACACACACACACACACACACACACACACACACACACACACAAGAGCAAATGGCTCTAAATCAGGGTTTGCCAACCTTTTTGAGTCAGGGACTGGGTCATGCTCTCTCAGGCAGTTGAGTAGGCTGGACTGGTGGCCGTCCTCCTCCCCCCCCCCCCATTTACGGTTGCCATAAATGAGTCCATGGCCATTTCCGGCTGTGGCAGTGGTGGTGGTGGCAGCAGCAGCTGGAGCAAAGGGTGGATTATTTGACACCATGGGCCAGATCCAGCCCAGGGACCATAGGTTGCCTACCCCTGTTCTAAACTCTCCTTCAAACTCTGCGGATTTTCTTTGTGTAAGGAAGAAATCAATGGCCCTTCTTTTACAAAATGGAAACTTCCATTATCAGATCAAGCAACTGAGTGGAGACAGGGCAGAGAATGAGGAGGGCATGACAGGAAGAATAGGAGGGGAGGGGAGAGGAGGAAGGGTGAGGAAGGAAGGGGATATGTTGTGGTATCAAAACTCAATTTGGATTACACTGAGGGAAAACTAAGGAGGGGCATGCAGATGCAATTGTCCGGGAATTTATTAACATATAAAGTAAAGGGGACTTCCCACACACACTTCATGAATCACTATTAAAATTCACTCAGCCTCTGTCTACCTTTCCTATTATGTCCCACCACTTAATACTCCCTACCCAAACTCACACACACACACAAAGCTCCCCTCCTGAACTATTCCTTCCAAAAGGCCTTGTCCAGGGACCCATACAAAAAAGGTGGTGATAACTAATATCCAGGCTAGAAATAAATGTTCTGCCCTTGCCTCTTTCCTCATACTGAGCTCTGCCCGCTTGGATTCTTGAATAAAAAAATGTGTTGAAAGCTTGACATAATAACCAGACTGCTCACTTAGAAGAGGAAGTGGGTAGGAAATGAAATGAAAAAGCAGCAGTGAAATTGCTCCCCAGTACCTTCAGGCACCCAGATTTTGTGTTTTTCTTCCTGCTGGTCTGAAGAGGGAAAGAGGAAGATATCATGTTGCATACATGATAAATACTTTTGACCATTTAGCTAGGGGCTGTGGTGGCTCAGTGGTTAAGAAGCTCACCTTGTTAGCCGGAAGGTCAGCAGTTCAAGACCTGGGTACTGCATGACAGTTTGAGCACCCTTCTCTGTCCCAGCTCCTGCCAACCTAGCAGATTGAAAGCAAGAAATTGCAAGTAGATTAAATGGGACCACTTCAGTAGGAAAAGATCTGAGGAACATGAAAGGAGCCTCATTCAGGTGTCCCCTGAGTGGAGTTCCTCCAGCAAAAAATCCTTTCAACCCAGAATAATTTCTGACATTAAATGTTTATATTACCATTTAGCTTTCATTGCCTAGTACTGGCAGCTAATTGAAACAGCCTCACATGTTCCTAAATGGAAAATCTGAACCCACCAGACTGTAAACAAATTATAAGCAAATAAGGAACAATGCAATTGCTCAATTAACAAAAGGCAATGTTGAAGGAAGACCAAGACTGAGGTTATTTTTCATAGCTTGGGGAATTTGGTTTCTGCATGGATGTCTGGCCACAAAGCTTGCAAATCTTTAGTTAATGCTGGGTTGAGTTAGAGCTTCAAGCACAGAATATGGTTTGGATATCAACACCAAGAAGACTAAATATCTGGTTATAAGCCAAACATCAACTCACGGCCAGCTAATGGCAGGAACACAACAAATTGAAAGAGTAGATAAAATTGTCTATTTGGGCAGTATGTTAAATGAAAATTGGGATCCTGAGGTAGAGATTAAAATACAAATAAAAAAAGCAAGATCCACCTTCATAAAAATGCAACATTTATTATGCAGTAGAGATCTGACTCACTACAAAGATCCAAATAGTGAGATGTTACATATTCCCTCTGTTGCTATTTGAAGTTGAAGCCTGGACATTGACTAAAGCATCTGAAAAGAAAATTGAAGCTTTTGAAATGTGGATCTACAGCTGATAAGGATATCATGAGTGGACCATGTGACTAATGTAGAAGTGTTGCACTGGATGGATAAAGAACAAGAACTGTTTAAGACCGTTAAGCAAAGAAAGCTTCAAACCCTTGGGCATATCATGAGGAAGGAGATGCGGTGGCTCAGTGGTTAAGAAGCTCCCCTTGTTAGCTGGAGGGCTGGCAAATCGGAAGTTCGAGACTCAGGTACTTCATGATGGTTTGAGTGCCTGTCTCTGTCCCAGCTGCTGCCAACCTAGCAGTTCTAAAGCAAGAAATTGCAAATAGATAAATAGGGACCACATTGGTGAGAAAAGATCTTGGGGACATGAAAGGAACCTTATTCAGGCATCCCCTGAGCAGAGTTTCTCCAGCAAAAATCCTTTCAATCCAGAATAATTTCTGACACAAAATTATTATTATTATCATGAGGAACAACTATAAAGTATAGAATGTTTCAACTCTCTATACAAGGGAATATCCCCAGGAAGAAAGGCCTTGGATGTAGATGGACTTTGTGGCTAAAGAACCTGAGAGACTGGTGTGGAATGTCCTTGAAAGAACAGGAAGTTAAGAACAGGAAGTTTATCGCCATAATGATAGCCAATATCTGGAATGGATTTGGCACTTGAAAGTCTGCTGCTTTGCAAGTTTGCTGTTTTTCCAAGGTGGATTTTGCTACATCTTCTTGCACTAACAGCTCCTCTTGCTTTTCCTCTTCTTTTTCTTTCTTTCTCCTCCTCCTCTGCAGACCCAGAAGGAAATACTGGTGGAAACCCAACAGGGCATTTTTCAGATTTTACAATTAGCTACTTTGCATCTTGTAGTGCTTAGAAGCTTGGCATGCCTTTTCCAGCAGAAGCTGACGTGAGCAATCATGCCACATTCCCCGCCTCCACCCGCTTTCTCTTTCATCCCGACCATATACCAGAAGTTTCTGCTTTCAATATCCTCGCACATTTTTGCAATGGCTTCACAGGGGGTGGAAAAATCAATACAGAGGGAAGTAACACAACTCACCAGGAGACACAGTGTTTCCCTATTACATTACCAACTTCAGACTCCAGCGATCAGAAACAATTTCCTTTTTGAAGCCTTTTATAGTCCTGAAGATTTCCGACGGCTTTATGCTGCCTTTTAAATATGCTTCTTCTAACACGTCCAAGCACTTCCCCCATAGCCTCAGCACTCATGTTGAAAAGATCTGGAGAAGAAGAGTTCTTAAAGGATATGGTACTTCCCAACAAGCTATATCTGGACAATGGTCTTCTCCCTTGCAAAATGTGCTACTTCACTTGCACTAACAAGAAAAAGAGGTCATGATATCATTGTTTATGAAACTAAATACCATTTTTGGAACATACATTGGTTAAGAGCAAAGGTGGCAGATCAGGTACCAGATCAAATGAATTTTTGGAAGCAATAATATACTGTTTGACAATATGGTTTTTTCCAGGGCATTGTAGATAACACCTGGGTGAAATTGTTTATTTTGAATTAATATAAGAGATTAAGAAATAAGAATTGGGTAAATGAACAATATAGTTTCACTGTATATACTTAAGTATAAGCCTAGTTTTTTAGTCCTGAAAATGAGCCCGAAAAAGGGAAAATGGCTTATACTCGGGTCAATGACCATGAGGAACCCAAAACGGTGTCAGATTGAGATGCACCAACAATTTAATTAATTATACCATATTTTCATGTATTTTGATTATTGCAACTCACTAGCAGCTGCTGCATTTCCCACTCTTGGCTTATATTTGGATCGATCTATTTCCCTGGGTTTTCAGGTCTAAATAAGGTACCTCGGCTTATATTCAGGTCAGCTTATATTCGAGTATATACAGTATATGTGATTGAAGAAAATGTTTAAAAATAATAGATTTTACGATAGATCATAGAAGTTAAAACAAGAGTCATACCTATTACAACTGAGATAATATTTCGTATTATAGTATATCGTTTTGTTTTTGCTTTTGTATTAAGTTTATTAAAATTAATAAAAATATATTTTTAAAAGAAACTAAATACCCTAGCTTTTTTGTCAATAGAATCACAAAAGATTCCATGCATCATGACAGCAGCAAAACAAAGTCTTGCAGAATTTTGAAAATACACAAATTGATATTAATGTGAGCTTTTCCTTTTATACAAAGAAAAACTTTAACCATATATGTCTTTTCACCTAACCCATATCTTTTCACCTAACACAATGATGTCTTCTTTATCTGACCACATCATTCAGGCATATATTTTAGACTTTAGTGTTGATCCCAGTTTATCTCAAAGACTGTACTACAAAAGAAACATCAAGCTTATAATTCCGATTCCACTTTTCAAATCACACTCTGATCAATGGAAATTGTCATCGATTTGGAAGCTTTAATCATGAGAATAAGCTCACCAGAATGTATCACTGTGATTCAGTTAGTCACAGCGGCTTGTCTTTTGGAGAAACAAAGCTTTTCCGTGCCACTTTGCATAGAGATTTCCCTGTGAGACATTACATTATTGGGAACAGCGCCTCTAGAGGCCTTGTTAGTGGTCAAGGGAGAGATTACCCACACACCTCAGTGAAAGTTCACATCCTTTGAATTTCAGAGGTTAACCACCCAGAGGGGGTGGGGGCAAAAGCTTTGGCACTAGTCAGGATTAAGGGTTGGATCCTGGTAACAAGACCTTGAAATATCTTGGAGAGAAAACAGAAATCTTATCTCTAGCTCAAGGACACCTAACATTCCTTTGGTGGGGAGAGAGCCACTTTTGGCAATAAAAGGAGCAGTTTTAGCCCAGTTAGAGAGTTCAAAGAGGGACATCATTGGATTCAGCGAGAGCATTTGATCTTCAAGACTACCATGGACTTCTAAAGGAGAAGATGAGGCTGGGAGCAGATTCTTTGAATCTTATCAGGAAAGGGAGTTGTTTGACTTAGCCTGAAATCGGGGGTGGGTGTGGGGTTGTTGGGGTTGGTGAATACTTTGAAAATATTCTGACTCTCAGACTTAGAAAATTTTGCAACTTCTTCAGACTTTGACGAAATCTGGAGCTTGTGTAGCTTTACTTAGAGAACAAACACTGTTTGTTGTTTTATTAAATTAAGTGTTAGGTAGGCTACTACATCTAGGAAATTAGTTGTTAGAAACTAGTTTGCTTTTAGATTAGATTTTACCCAGAAATTGGAAGCTTTATTTTACTTTTAAGTCAAGTTTTGCTTTTGGCTTTTGCTATGCTTTGCCTGAAGAAACACTTTGCTTTATGGACTGTATTTTATTCTTTATTCCAATAAAATGGGAAATAGAATAATGCACAAGAGAAACCTTTACTCTAAGCCAGGTTCTTAATATTGGTTGGCTGGCTGGCCGGTTGCATTTATATCTCATTATATAGCTGGATAAACCTTTGGAGAAGCTTGCAAATAAAGAAAGATAGCACATGATAGTTTCTGCCCTTGGGCTTGCAAAACAAAAACCACCAACAACACAAAAGGAAAGATTAGTGGAAAGGAAAATAGGACACCTCAGACAAAATTTCTGGATATTATGAGGGTTTTCTTGTCCTGGTGTAATGGATGCTGAATGACATTAAATTCATTTGATGCAAATAACTCCACTCTCTAAAGACAAAACCATAATCTGAGAAAGAAGAACATTTCAATTTTTTTTTTAATGGGCAAGAATAAGTCCAATAGGATTATTCACCAAGCTATAGTGAGCAGAAGAAAAAAATAACAACAGGCAGCAGTATCCTCTACTGGAATCGAAAGTGTATATATCTGCCTCATAATAATGTTTAACGTGCCAGTGAATAAAGAGTGCCTCATGGAAACCAATATAATTACATGTCCACATACTGTTGGCTTCTAGACTCTTCTGGAGACAGAACTGCTTATTAGTAAATTTGGGGCAAAAGTGAATTTGGTACAATCTGTCACTGATGCATGGAAGAGGAAAAAGTGATTTCTTTGCCCACTCTAACCCACAAAAATAGAAAGAGAAAGATTATTCTTTCAAATAAAGGAATTGTAAACAGGCGCAAGAGGAGTTGCCATTTATTTTCCTAAAATTCATCAACTGATTCACCCCTAACTTTCAGTGCTCTGTGGATTCTGGTGCCCTAGGAAAATGTCCATATTGAACACACAAACACCTACACACACATATATACATTCACACACACACATAGTTCAGGGCCTTGCAAACAAGGCATAACACTGAAGAATGTGCCTCCTTTTGATATCTGCTCACTGTCAGACTGCTCACTCAGTCCAAACTAAGTAAGGATATGCATGGAAAACATTCCTCTTTTCAGTACAAAGGTTTCAAAAGTGCCTATTTGATAAGGAAATATTGAATACAGGCCTATTCCACTCAGGGATCTCCACAAGACTTGTACCATTGCTCAACAAAGAGACCAGATGATAAGCCTGTAAGAAGCTAACAATGCCTGTTAATATGAATTATTCTAAAAAGAGGCTGGAGTCTTGGAAAGGGGTTGACCAGGAGATATATGAAATGCAATTCAAACCACACTTACTTTGGAGTAAGGCCCACTGGATGTAGGACATGCATAGTATTAACTTATCAGTACAAAGGTTTCAAAAGTGTGATGGTCCCACTGGACTCCATGGGACTTCCTTTCAATAAGCATGCACAGAAGAGGCTTCACAGTAAGGGCTTACAGAACCAATAAATCTGGATCTGCTATTCAGCAAGAATCAGTTTTGGATCTGTAGTACAAATAAATAATTAAATAATATATATCTGTGGAATGAATATCAGAATTCTTCCTTCTTACAAATATGCCACACACTAAACCTTGGACAAGTTTGCTCTGTTCTTTAATAAATTCTTGCCTTTCATTAAAAAGAACAAAAAAAGGCAACTGTAAGAAATGTATCACAGATAGACAAATCTCTATCTTGTCCAGTTTGCTGTTCCCAGCAATGGCCAGCTAAATATCCTGGAAAAGGCGCAAATAGGGTGTAAACAACAATCCTCCCTTCACTTTTTTCCCTGGCAGTTAGTATTTTGGAGTACAGTATACTGCTATTACACCAAAAGCTATAGAACCATACATCTGTTTACTCCCTGCTTAAGGTCATCCAGATGGGATATTTGTGCCCCATAAAGTTCTGAAACAAGCACTATTTATTTATTTAGTCAGACTTCTATGCTGCCCTCCTCACGAAAGACTCAGGACGGCAAACAACAGTTAAAAACACAATCAACAATAAAACCCATGATAAAATACCACCCATAGCAGAAAGTTAAACTTTAAAAGTTAAAAATTAAAAAAAGATTAAAAGTTAAAATTCACCAATTACAATTACCAATTAAAATTATGAGAGGGGGGGAACAGTCACATTAGCTGGCCGACCATGGTAGCTGACTGGCCCGAACCCCACACCTGCCCTGCCACAGTGGTGTCACGTACGGGGGGAGGCTAGGGGGCGGCCAGCCCCAGGCAGTGTTTTTTGGGCTATGTGTGTTCTTGGACTACAATTCCCAGAAGCCCTAGTCGGAGCTGGCACCAGCGGGCACCAGCGGGCACCAGCGGGCACCAGCGGGCACCAGGGGGCGGCAAATTTGGCTTCAACCACAGGCGGCTGAAATCCATGCGATGGCTTTCACCAAATACATGAAGTGTTAATTACTGTGGACAGGGATGGGTCACTTGGATGTACAGTATAACAAATGGCTATAGATGACATGTAGAGAACATGTAAACACCTGTAATCAGAACAAAAAAAGACACACATAAAAGATACAAAACTCCACAAAACCCCAGATGATTATTATTAATGTTAAACTTTAAATGTATGGAGAGTAACCTATATTATTTTTAATATATAAATAACCCAAAATATTGATAACTTAAACGCTCTTGCCTTGGAAAGCTAATTAACATCTTCTGATGTTTTTATACATCTGCCAGCTTAGAATAATTGTTCATGCATTTGAAGAAGTGGAGATGGATCACAAAAGCTTGTAACACAATATATCTTCAGTCAGTAACATGGTTGAGGTGGCCGAGTGGTTAAGAAGCTTGCCTTGTCAGCTGGAAGAATGGCAAGTTGGCAGTTCGAAAATGAGTACTACATGACAGATTGAGCACCTGTCTCTGTCTCAGCTCCTGCCAACCTAGCAGATCAAATGCAAGAAATAGCAAGTAGATCAATAGGGACCACTTTGGTGGAAAAAGATATTGGGGGCATGAAAAGAGCCTCATCTCGGCATCCCCTGAGTGGACAACCCATGCAAATGTTCTCCACTCATAGCCAGGACACTCTAGTCCAGATATTTTAGACCCTGCCTGCAGAAATAGGTCCATGTGGATCTTGTCTGAAATGTGCAAGTTAGGTGCTGATGTCCTATTTGGAGCATAAGGTCTACCAGGAAAGCATTCCCTCCTCCAGCAGATCTTGTGTCCCAACTGATCGTGCAACTGGTTGCACAACCACTCTTTCAAGCAGCGGGAGGCCAGACATGGAAAGAGGAGCATGCCAAAGGAAGGCACAACTAGATACCGACCAAGATATTCCAGTAACATTTCCAGCTGCAGTCTCACAAAATGGATCTTGGCTCAAGATTAAAAAAAAGAGAGAGCAGTTAGAAGGCTTTCCCATAACATGGAATAATAAATGGATAAACATAAGAGAAACTTCAAAGTCCTGGGGAAGGAGGCTGCACAGCAGGGAAAGGAAGAGGGGAAGGTCTATAAACATCAACTGTACAGTGCATTCAGAAGAGGAAATTGCAACCCCACTCAAACCTATAGTAAACATACACATGCAACACAAGATCTGCACTTGTTTAGGCAGATCAGAATGTCATGCTAGAGCTGAATGAATGAAAGGAAAAATAGAAGAATTCAGACTCTCTCCTTAAGAACTAGGACCATTAATAGGGCCTCTTTTAAAAGTATTATGTGTGCATGGCTTCATGGAAAAGCAACACAGAAATATAAGATGAAAACTCTTTTGCTAGAATGCATGTATTCCACTGAATGGCCTTGTTCTCTCAATGGCTGGGAACAGTCATGCCTCTGTGACTGAGGTGAAGTCCCTCCATGAGATGAGGCCCAGGGCCTGGTTAGCCCTGCTGACACCACCACCTGTACCCTCACCCTATATAAGACCTAGATATGACAAGTCTAGGAACTAGGAATGTTAGACTTCTACAACTCTCCTCAGTCCAAGTTGGGGGCCCTGCTGCATCAATCAGTGGAAGAGGACGGAGGAGAATTAATCCAATCCTTTAATATATAAGAAGCAGGGTGAGAAATGTGTACTTTATGTGTTTTGTTTGAATCCAGAACTCGTGAGGGACTCTGGGAATTCCAGTCCTACAACATCTGCCGGGCCGCCCATTTCCATCCATCCCTGATCCTGCTTGCAAAGTCCCAGTTGATTCCTTGGAAAGTATCTGTGGTTAAGGCTCAAAAATACTTGACTTTGGGGGGGGGGGGAGAGAGAGAAAGATCTGTGGCTCAATTTCCAACCTTTAAAAAAAAGTGAGAGAGAGACCTGAGACATAACGTTTCCATGTTTATTGTGAAAGGGTTTTTAATTTCCTTTTTTCCTTCTATGATTTCTGCATAGTAAAAAAATACATAAATGAACTTTGACACACACACACACACACCCCAAAATTTGGACATTTCCCAATGCCCTAAATAGAGAATTGTGTGGCTTACCATCTTTATGTGACTTGTGTTTACTAAACAAAACTTTTAATGACCCAACGGCCCGTCAATATTTATAATGAAATATTGGATAAGGAGAGAAATAAAGCAAAAGCACACTTGATACTGTTTAAATAATACATCCAAACAAATCCAAAGTTTCATGTAGGAATTACTTTTACTGTCAGTGTTTGTGGAATCATATGCACTGCTATTTGACATCCATTGATGTTCCCAAGGAATTTCATGAAACATTATTTTTTAGAGCCAGAGAATATCCAACAGAAAAATTAAGCACTGGAATATTTTCTCTCCCCACCTCTTGCATGTCTGATCTGTTGTTAAAAGGACTGAGGCTTTGGCACCAGGGAGATGATCAAGACTTTCCTACTGTGTCATTTTTTCCTATATCTACTACTCCCTTGAAGTTACTGTTTGCATTGATTTAGTGGTGATTTTCAGTGAAGGTCATGGTATGGAGAAAGGAGGGTCATATCCTCTGACTGATCCTTCTCTCTGTGGCCACATATAACTAAACCACTAAATGCTGGAAATCCAACAGAGATATCCAGCTGTCTCATCTAATTGCATGCAAAGAAAACTTTGAATAATGGATCCAAAGGCCCTTTATTGCCACTCTTGGGCTGCTTCCTGTCTACTGTCAGAACTTTTCTTCCAACTGTGCCCTAAGGAAGAGCAATACCCTGTTTGAATTTGAACTTGGAGGGAAGAGATGAACAGGGCATATTGTTCTGGAACTTTACTGAAAATATTGTACATTCATCATATGTTGAGTGGATGGAACTTTAAAGGAGTTTACTGGCCAATTTCTTCATAATCAAGATGGACTTAGCACTCACAAAAGGATGAATTTGAATCTAGTTGTAACATGACATATTCTAGCTAGAAGTTCACAGTGTTAGATGCTGTGTTCAAAATAACTCCCTTCGTGTTGAAAACTAAATGGCCAGGATAGCAGATGACCATTGCTTCTCCTGATGTACTATGTTCCAGGAGGAATGTTCAGCCACGAGAGAGCCCTCCTTTTGCTTTAGGCAATGGTGAAAAGACCTGCATTTTTATTTGTCAATGAGGTCAAATCCTTGGTCGCTCTTCTCAGCTTTGACCATTCTGCTTTGACTGACTGTGCTGGGAATTCAGATTTGGAATGGAATCTAGCTTCCTGGCGGCATTGCTCTGAGCTTCTCTTACATGGTCAAACCCCTTCACCACCTTAAGGAATGGGGTACACAGAAAAGAACCTCCTTGAAGATTGTGGTATTTTTGAGCCACAATCAGGCATATCCTGGGCAATGGCAACCTTGTGTTGCCAGCTAATCTTTCTCACACCAGGTCAGGTGAAAGAAACTGCAGAATGAACTCACCAAAATGTGCCTATATTTTGGCAATTTCACATCTGACCTAGACATGGAAGAAGAAGAACCTTAAGGTGTGAATCAGAGAGCGAGAGGGATCCTTAACGGATAGCTTATTCCAAAGCTAAGAAAGAGCAGTGAGTTTCCAAATATTCAATGGACTCAAAAGTAGTTCAGAGAGTGCAAAAGAGCAAATATGAATCTCTTGGCTGTTTAAACAAAAAAAAATGCTCTTATACAAGTTCCAAATGCTTTATTCTGTAGCCATATATTCCCTCACACACACATGTGTTAAAGATCAGCGAGAGCATTTCCCTCCATGAAAACGCAATACCACATGAAATAACTACAACTGATGTGCTAGGATAGCACTGTAAGAGCTGGAATCAATGACACGCTGTTTCAGGCTCATTGCTATTTAATCTTTTCTTCCTCCTCACTTGGGGAGAAGAGCAGAAAACCTATTAAACCTTCTGTCAGTTGACTATTGTTTATGTATTAAATAGAGGGGAAATAACAGGAGGAAAGCCATCAGATCCTCCACAAGGCTCTTCCTTTCCTTCCTGTGAAGAAAGCCTAATAGCTTTAATTAAAGCTTATTCAAATATGGGTCTCTAAGTGGATATAGTGGTATCAGTTTCTCAAAGGAGGCTAAGCCCTGCTAAAGCAGTCACCTTTTTCTCACCATGATAATGAGCCTTTAATAGAGACTCTCATCAATGCCTGTGGAAAAACTTAGGGCAAAGATCCATGTAACATTTTAACCTCTTTTCTCTTTTTCTGCAGACAAAGTCTGTCCTTCCCTGATGTCTTTCACCTTGTGAATCAAAAAGAAGATCCAACTTATTTATGTGACCCCCTACTCCACGGACAAAGAACAAGTAAGCTAAATGCAATCAGCTAAAATGGACAAGTTTTTTTTACCTTACAAATACAATAAATCAACAAATATCAAATCAAACATTCTCTAAATCACCTTCATTATTTAACTTCTCAAAAGTTAATATTCCTAACTGGACATAAATAACTAGCCAGGCCTAGTTTCATATTTGGTGGGATATGTCCATTTTTACCATCTTGGCAGTTTCTGGAGAACAGAAAATTGGAACCTGGAACCCTGAATATTGTTCACTTCTGCTTTAGGAATAAGTACCGGGGGGATTCTCCACCACTTTATAATTTAAGAGTCCTCGGGTTCAGTCTGTATTTCCTCAAAGTGTCTTCAGTCTATATTTCCTCAAATGTCCCACCCCCTGATGCCTTCTTCTTGCCCTTGACTCAGAGGTTGCAAGTTTGACGTTCCAATGTGCCTCCAGTTTCAGAAGTTGCTTCAGAAGAAGGGAATGGTAAATCACCCTGGAAAGAATTGACCTGACAGGACATCATCATCATCATCATCATCATCATCATCATCAGGTAACAGTAAAGTTTCCTTGCTCGAAAGCCAGTCGTTTCAGACTCTAGGGGTCAGTGCTCATCTCTGTTTCAAAGCTGAAGAGCCTGTGCTGTCTGCTTCCACAGACGTTTCCGTGATCATGTGGCAGGCATGACTAGATACCAGAGTGCATGGTACACTGCTTACCTTCCCACGGAAGTGGTCCCTATTTATCTACTTGTACTTTCTTGCTTTTGGACTGCTAGGTTGGCAGGAGCTGGGACAAAGACAGGAGCTCATTCCCTCCTGCAGTACTTGGGAATCGAACTGCTGACCTCCTGCCTTCTAGTCAGTGTCTTAGCCACTTGAGCCACTACAGTCCTTAAATACAGTAATTATTAAATACAGTAATTTTTAAATACAGTAAAACCTCACATAAAGAGTGCCTCCCTTAGAGAGTAACTCACTTAAAGAGCAGAATTTTCTCTGAATGGTTGCCTAAGCCTTGCTTAATGGTTGCCTTGCTTAATAAGTAAAACCAACCAAAAACTCTCTTAACAACTAAATCGGGGTTCGCAATCCCCCCTGCCAGAAGTCACAATTGGTCACTTACAATGGTGTTTCGCTTAAGGAGCAAACTAGATTAAAGAGCAATCCCGTGGAACGCATTATGCTCTTTAAGCGAGGTACCACTGTACAGTAATTATTTCCTTTTAAAAAATGCCAACAGGAGAGACAGATTCATTTGCCAATATATTTCCTGTTTGCCAATATATTTCCTAGGAATCCTCACATCAGCCTACTATTCATGCTTGTAAATTCCTGCTTTGGCTATTTCAGTGTAAGACTTGCTGAATTCATGTTGATGGCTTTGATAGCTTTTGATTTAGATTTTTACCTCTACTGAATAAATTACTGACATAACCGGACTGACGTAAGTAATTCATACTAAATATCAGATTCAGAAGTTATCCTTTGTTGCTGGGTGTGCTAAATAAGTAACTAAATATGCAAATATTTGTTGTTGTTCAGTCGCACAGTTGATTCCGACCCTTTGCAACCCCATGGACTACTGTCCGCCAGGCACTTCTGTCCTCCACCATCCTCCTCAACTCACTCAGCTTTGTACCCATTGTGTCTACAATACCATCTAGCCATCACATTTTTGGCCGCCCCCTTCTTCTTTTGCACTATACCCTTCCCAGCATCAAGGCTTTCTCAAGCGAATCCTCTCTTCTCATTTGATGTTCAAAGTACTTTAGCTTCATCTTTACTATTTGACCTTCAAGGGAGCAGTCAGGGTTGATTACTTCTAAGATTGACCTATTTGTTCTCCTAGCTGTCCAGGGGACTCTCAAAACTCTCCTCCAGCACCACATCTCAAAGGCATCTATTCTTCTGCGCTCAGCTTTCCTAATGGTCCAGCTCTCACAACCATACATTGCCACCGGAAATACCATTGCTTTGACTATGCGAATTTTTGTTTGCAATGTGATGTCTCTACTTTTCACTATGTTCCCCAGGTTTCTCATAGCTTGCCTCCCAAGAATTAGTCGCATTTTTATTTCATGGCTACAATCACCATCTGCAGTGAGCTTGCATCCTAAGAAAGTAAAATTAGTCACTGCTTCTACTTCTTCCCCATCTATTTTCCAGGGACTGACAGGGCCTGTTGCTATGATCTTGGTTTTCTTTATATTGAGTCTCAAGCCAGCTTTTTGCACTTTCTTCTTTCAACCAAATCAGGAGCTTTTTAAAGACCTCCTCACTTTCTGCCATTAGGGTGGTATCATCTGCTTATCTCAAGTTGTTGATGTTTCTTCCAGCAATTTTGATCCCAAATTGTGATTCCTCCATCCCTGCATTGAGCATTATGTGTTCTGTGTATAAGTTGAATAAGGAGGGTGACAAAATGCACCCTTGTCTTACTCCTTTTCCTATTCCAAACCACTCTGTCCTTCCGTATTCTGTCCTAACTGTTGCTTCTTGATTCATGTACAGGTTTTTCATGAGGCATAGAAAGTGTTCTGGTATTCCCATCTTTTTAATTACTTGCCACATTTTGTTGTGGTCCTCACAGTCAAAGGCCTTAGTGTAGTCAATGAAACAGAAGTAGACTTGTTTCTGATATTCCTTTGTTTTTTCCATGATCCAACATATGTTGGCAATGTGGTCTCTAGTCCCCTTACCTCTTCTGAACCCTGCCTGCACTTCTGGTAATTCTCTCTCCATGTGCTCCTGCAGTCTATACTGTATTATCTTGAGAATCAGCAATTGTTCGATAATTTGAACATTCTTTGGCATTACCCTTTTTGGGAATTGGAACGTATACTGATCTTTTCCAATCTTGTGGCCATTGTTGTGTTTTCCAAATATGCTGGCATATAGAACGCAATAATTTGATTCAATCATCTTTTTGGGCTTTGAAAAGTTCAACTTGGATACTATCATCTCCACTGGCTTTGTGGTTTGCAGTGCTTTTTAGGGCCTTTATGACTTCACTCTCTAGGATGTCTGGCTGAAGTTCAATTTCTTCATCATTGTTATTATCAGGAGTGTTGAGGTCCTTTTTGTAGAGTTCCTCTGTGTACTCTTTCCATCTTTTCTTAATCTCTTCTGCATCAACTAACTCCTTGCCGTCTTTGTCCCTTATCATGGTCGTTTTTGCTTTAAACGTTCCCTTGATTTCCCCAGTTTTTTTTAAAGATCTCTAGTCTTGCTTCTTGTGTTGTTTTCTTCTATTTCTTTGTGTTCATTCAGGTAGGTTTCCTTATCTCTCCTTGCTTTTCTTTGAAATTCTGTATTCAAGTGATTGTATTTTTTTTCCTTTCTCCTTTGCCTTGTGTTGCTGGAAGAGAGGGTTTGCTATGACCCGTGCATTATCTTGGCAGAATTCTATCAGTCTTTGGCCTGATTCATTCTGTGTTCCAAGACCAACTTGCCTGTTATTCCATTTACTTTTTGATTTCCTACTTTGGCATCCCAGTCTCCTATGATAATGTGTAAATCATTTCTTGGTGTCTGTTCTATGAGGTGTTCTAGGTCCTCATAGAACAGGTCAACTGTGGTTTCATCTGCACTAGTGGTTGGTGCATATATTTGGATTACAGTGCGTATATTTGGATTATATTGAAAGGTTTGCCTTGTATTCTGACTGACATCATTCTATCATTTTTGAGATTATATCCCATTACTGCTTTTCTCACTCTTTTATTAACAATTATGGCTACTCCGTTTTTTCTGTAGTTTTCTTGTCCACAGTAGTAGATATTATGGTTTCCAGAGCTGATATATATACAGTAATACCTCATATAACATTAGTATCGAATAACACGAAAATCGCATAACATCAAGGAATCTGGGGGGAAGAATTGCATCAGATAACATTAAGATCCTATGGGATGCTTCAGATAACAACCGCAAAAGCCTGTGTGGTTACAATGTATCTCTATGGATCCCATAGAGGATCAGATAACACGAAAAATCATATAACACGAAGACTTGTGGAACCAGGTTTTAGTGTTATATGAGGTTTTACTGTATATATTGCAAATATATATTGCTGAAATTTGTGAAAATTTACTTCCATTTCACTCCTCTCTTACTTTTCATCAGATTTTGATCCAGTTACACAGCAGCTGAAGAACAGCTATTTTCTCCAGAAATAGATATAGGAAACCTGAAGTGATTTTGTTTCCTGCTTCTAAAGCAACATCTAAATGAGGGTTGCAAATAAACCCATTTCTATGAAGTTATGCACCATGAAATGTGTAATGTGAGCATCCCAACAGGAATGCTTATGACCAGACGTTCAATCTGTTGACCAAGTCTCAAAAAGCCACCAGTTCACATCTGGACTGCTAAGGCCCTATTCTAATTTTAATATATAGATTTAAAACAGGCTTTGCATGCCAGATTGCTGTCTTTTTAAATGCTGTTACCACAACTGGAACCTTGCCTCCTGTGACCATTTCCTCATATCATAGCTGCACAGCAGTTCAGCTATGCTATTGTACAGCAGAGCAGACCAACATTCTGCAAAGCAATTCTAAAAACGAGGGACCCCCCAAAAAAACAAAATATTTGACCTTGAAACTGGACTTGTGTTCAACAACAAACTTGACAAGATGTAGCAGACAGTCTGCTTTTGCTCTGAGTCAAATTGGGGGAAGTTTGGACAAAGGGTTTTTGAGTTATGGTTTTTTTAAAAAAGTAAACCTCCTCTCATACCGGTGAAGAAACAAGCAAACTTTTATGTCTCCAGATTTAAAACAGCTCAAATAAATTGAAAAGACCAATCTACAATCTATGGTAACAAAGAATGTCTTGCTCACAGAATCTAAAAATGTCTTATTCAGTGGTGGGATGTCAAAAATTTTACTACCCCACCATGATGTCATCACAGTGTGGGTGGAGCTAACATCATGATGTCATGATGTCATGGGCGGGGCCAAAGGAAAAAAAATAAAAAAACAAAATAATAATATAATAAAATAAAAATAAGCACACACACCTCAGGCCTTTTTAGGAACTGTGGTAGTACGTCAATATAGGTAAAGGTATTAAATACACATTAAAAAATACACACAGACACACCACATCCAAAGGTGAGTCACTTCCCCTGGGGAGGTTCAGGCTATAGGGAGCTTCAGGCTATAGGGAGCTAGCAGCTTCTCTTCCTCCTCCCCGCTTGGGAGGACAGCAAGGAGGCCGTGCATATGCACCAAGCACTGTAGGCATGCATGCACACCAAGTACTTGATGGCATGCGCAGTGGGGGAACCAGTGAAAAGATAAGCCCCAAAGGTGGTTCCCCCCAAAAGCTGCTACCGGTTCTCCAGGACACTGGGGAAAGTTATTACCGGTTCTGGCGACCTGGTGAGAAACTGTTACATCCCATCACTGGTCTTATTCAAATATGGAGTTCACATTTATTGACAGATATATGTCATATATGTAACTCATCAATACTTGGACATGCCTAAATTGATAATTAAGTAATGTGTTAACATAGAGCAGCAGACTTGCCGAAAAGCAACAAGCTGCAGACTCACGCCTTCCAGACTGTACATGAATAAGTCCCAAATGCCCATATTATTTCACTTTCAGCTTGACCTGTCTTGGCCAGGTGTAGGCCAAATTCGCCAGCCCCTGGGTGGGGCCCAGGACATTGACAGTGGTGGAGGGTCCCAGCGCCCATCCCTCCAGCGGCCTCTTTGTTCTTGCCCCTAGGAAGTCCAGGGGTGGTGGCAAGTCCTATTTATTGTGAAATTTTGCCGCCCCAAAAAAGTGCCGCCGCCCCCCAAGCTATGCCACTGAGAAGGGAGAGAAAATGTATTTCATCTTTGAAGTAAGGGTTTCCATTCATTCTTGAAATAAGAAACTTAATACTGTACAGTCAAACCTCGCATAAAGACCGACTCGCTTAAAGAGTAACTCGCTTAAAGAGCAGAATTTTCTCTGAATGTTCGCTTCACTTAACCAAAAAAACCAACCAAAAACTCGCTTAGCAAATAAATTGGGGATCGCAATCCCCCCCCCCCCACAATTGATCACTTACAATGGTGTTTCGCTTAAAGAGCAAACTCGCTTAAAGAGCAATCCTGTGGAACGCATTGTGCTCTTTAAGCAAGGTACCACTGTAAATATACCAGGCTACCCTCAGCTGATCATTATATAATTTGTGCTATAACTCAAGTTCTGTTGTGTTGGGCTTGTTGAACTATAGCAAGTACACTTATGAAACTATTATGGCTTTTCTTACTAGCCATTGATTGATTGATTGGTTGGTTGATTGATTGTTTGTTTGATTGATTGATTGATTGATTGATTGATTGATTGATTGATTGATTGATTGATTGATTGATTGATTGATTGACTTGCTCCCAGAATTGAGATCCAAGATGGCTTATATGCTGCTTTAAAACAAGAAACTATTAAAATACATCAAAATCACAAACACTGAAATAGAATTGAATTCAATTATGCAAGTAAGCAAGGCCAGCTATATGTTCAGGAAAAGAGATGTTTGTTTGGCATAAATGGCTGCGCTCTCTTCCCCTCTTACAATCCTAAACTTGTCTGCTTCCCTTGTATAACCTTCTGTATAGGAATGGAGAGACGTCTTTAATTTGGGCAGCAAAACATCTTAGTCAGCCCTTGCATTAAGAATAAGTGTCACCTGCTTATAATTTCTTAGCATTGCTATGAAGGTTGTTGGAGGAAAAGACCAATCAAACTTGACTCTGATTAATAACAAACAAATTTCTAGATTGCTCTCTGAATCCTGTGAGCAAAGAATTTCCATTACCCAACCTTGGAAAACTGCACATGAGAATTTAAGACTTACATCACAACAAACTATTAATTTTTCAGATGCCAAAGAGCTCCTTGAAACAACAGGTCATTTGTCCTTCCATTTTTGTAATAATACCTATTGCACAGAAATTTGCACCACCAGGCAGCTGCTAGCAGAAGACCCATTTACGTCCCCCTTCTCTGTGTCCACAGGGGGAGGCCAGCTGCAGAAGGATTTCTGTGCAGGGACTCGAGCCTCAGTGCAGGGACCCAGGCAAGGCTTTGTAAGCTGTCATGGCCCCAAGAGGTCCCATCTTTACATTGCTGCTCTGCCCACTCACCCTTTCTCCAAGTGCAGGAATCAGCTGGTTGCTTGGAAGATGCGGAGGAAATTTTACTCTTTAAACCACATTTTTGGCAGAGAGGTGTGCACTATGTCGGAAAGGAATACAGGGTGATCGCCTTATACAGGCAGGGCTTATTAAATATTTGGTCACTTCAACAGGTGCAGCTCCCCTGGTGGCTTAGTGGTTAAGATGCTGTGCTTGGAGACTGGAAGGTTGGGGTTTGATACCCAAAGGCACTTGGGGACATGAAAGGAGCCTAATTCAGGTGTCCCTTGAGTGAAGTTTCTCCAGCAAAAAATCCTTTCAACCCAGAGTAATCTGTGACACAAAATTATTATTATTTCAACAGGTTGGAAATAATTTGTGCTTTGGTGAGTACGCAAAAAATATTATTTGGTTTCTCTGGGCATGTCTTTCAGGTTGAAGGAAGAGGACAACTTCTGGGTCTATCCTAACCTGTGGTCTCATCCTGAAACTCAGGTCCTGAGAAGGCAGTGGGCTTAGTCATCCTTCCTTAACAGTGCATGCTAGCCATGGACAAGCTAAAGGACAAAGTATGGAATCAGGGCATGGGTCATTTACCCACCTGGCAGGAGGATATTTATTTATTTATTATTCATGCTTGTTTATCGCCCTCCTTCTAGAAGTGACTCAGGGTGATTTACAACATGTCATTAATAACAATCAAACAATTTAAAACTAATTAAAAGATTAAAAAGAAGCTTAAAAGATTAAAACTAGGAGTTGCAGCTAAGAGGCACCAAGGGGGGGGGGGTGTCAAATCATCCAATCAGCTGGGGATAGTTCTATTGGAAGGAGATTCCATAGGGCTGGGGCGGACACAGAAAAGGCCCTCCTTCTAGTGCCAGAGAGGCGCGCCTCTCTGGCCGATGGTACAACCAGAGAGCCTCTCCGGTCTGCTCTGGTGGGACGGACAGATATCCTTGGGGCAATGCGGTCTATGGTTTAACTCCAGTCCTGAACAGAACCTGGACTTCTGGAAGCCCCGTGCACCCTGCAGATTTCATCTACCTTATGGGCCACCCTGTAGATGGCCAAAATCCTGTTGCTTATTAATGTAAAAGAAATCAAGTAAGTCTTTGAAGCAAATTGCTGCTCATTGATCAAGTGTTTGTTGCATTCCTGGGCACACGACCAGGAATTCAACCAGTACCTGCTTTATAAGCGGCGATTTGGCGCTACACCTAACCCAATTTCCTTTATATAAGCATAATTTGGCAACACGATCCTTGCCCATCATTAATAAACAAGCCCTTAGTTAATCCAATTATTGTGTCAGGCCTCTTAGACTAAAGAGTCCTGACAGAAGAACTGAATTAACTAAGGGCCTGTTTTAGCTCAATAAGATGCCTATTTTTTGTTTACTCGGTTAGAATAAACAGCAAAAAAGTAGGCATCTTACTGAGCTAAAATCCACTTATTTTTAAATCCACATATTTTAAATGTGGACTCAAGAAAATACAATGTAAGTGTCATTTCTATCTAAACATTAAAAACGTGTACTGGAAACACAAAAATAGTTTCAGAAATGAAAAGCAGAAAGTCACATACCACTTTTAAAAATAAAAATATAGTATAGTAATCGATGTAGATAAAACACACATTTTTGTTCAGCAGTTTGATCAAATGAAAATATCTGTGTTTAATTGCCTGTAACATTTTACTTTATCATAGCAGTAATGGGTTTCATAGTTAGCAAGGAAAAACTCATTAGGGAAGTAAATGCCACCCTTAATACCATCAATTGTTATTTTGTGTATATTTCTGGTTTTAATTATTGTACACCACCCAGAGTGGGAAAATATCCCAGATGGGCAGTATAGAAATCTAATAATAATAATAATTTCATGTCAGAAATTATTGTGGGTTGAAAGGATATTTGCAGAAGAAACTCTACTCAGGGAACACCCAAATGAGGCTCCTTTTGTGTCCCCAAGAGCTGGGACAGAGATGGACGCTCAATCAGTTGTGCAGTACCCAGATCTCGAACTACTGACTTGCCAGTCTTCCAGCTAACAAGGCAAGCTTCATAACCACTGAGCCACCGCAGCTTCTAGAAATTTAATAAATAAATAAATCATCCCTTAGAAATTTAATAAATAAATAAATCATCACTTAGAAATTTAATTAATTAATTAATTAATCATGACTTATTTTTGTGAGAATACATTTCAAAAGTTTTCTTCCCTCTGAAGTCATATATTGATTCTGAGCACACACACATTTCAGAGCCTGTTAACATTTGAATTGGATTGTCATGTGGCTACCTGGTTGCCCTATTATGCTGTTTATGCATTTTGGTTTCTTTTTTCACAATTTGTTCATGTGTTCTATGCATAAACAAATGCAATGTTTGTAGGTCTTGCTACTGCCCCCACACACACACACACAAAAGTGCTGATCTTTTTTTGTTCTCGCAGAAAAGAAAATTCCACAGCAGCTACACGTTTTTAACAAGGGTGCCTCTGGGTGCTAAGGACGTTCTTTTTCACTCATTGTAAAATAGAAGTCTGTTAGGTCCTTCGGGCAAGAAAAGCTTGCTAGTTATCTTGATCTGTCATAGGCAAGTTCCTATCCAGAGCTCTGGTCAAAATATATAATAGGATCCCGAAGGATCCTCCCAAATACTATAAGCTGTAAAATGTTGAATAGAAAACTTTGAAAGGGGACCAAAGTTAGAGCCAACATACCAGTACATTATTATTATTATAAAACAGGCTGCGTTTTTGTTAGTTTTTTGGGGAGATAGATTTTTTTCACACACAAAAACCTTTTAACATCTCAGGATTTCTTGAGTATGTTACCATCCCACTCTTGATTCTCAGTGCCCCATTTTAGATCCTATGCTGTCAGCATTTACCCTCTCAGTTTGCTGGTAACGAAGGGATATGTGAGATGGTTTATAGAGCTGCAGAAATAAATAAATAAATAAATAAGAGGATTCTATTAAGTAATCTATACTCATTTAGTACCAAAAACTTCCAAATGAGATATAATCCAAATGCAAATTAAAAGTGATGCAAGAAGCGATGCAAAAAGAGAGGAATTGAGGCCAATTTACAAAGTCCAATATTGATTCCGAGCACACAAAATTTTCACAGCCTGTTAATATTGAATTGGATAGTCATTTGGCTACCTGGTTGCCTTATTATGCTGTTTTCTTTCATTGCATGATGGGTTTTAACATTTATTTATAACTCACTTTACACTAATCTAGGTACTGCTCCATCTTGTGGCTAAACGAATGTTCACACTACAAGTGTGGATTAAAAATATATGTACAGTACAGCACTATACTGTATATAATTTCTGGAGCCAGGAAAAAAAGCCACTTTGAGAGGAAAAAGCCATTTGATTCACCCTTTGTGTCATGTAGGCAGTTTTAAAAACTCTATAAATTCACCAGTTGTATAAAAGGAGCAAATCCTGATGCATTCGGCCATTTAAGTCCAGCAGTGACTGTGAAATGGAAAAATGGTGTGGCAGTGAACAAGACATTTGGTTTTCACTGTGCGCTCAGGGTGAATTTTTTCATATGTAAATTCTTGTGTTTCATGTGTTTCATGTGTTTCAATTTAGTTACCCAATCCCAGGTCATTAAAGTGAGATAAAATTGTACTTGTACATTTAACAGGACAGTTCATATGATATGCTTTTCTCACAGGATGTCCTGTTTGATAAGGAGGCTAGTTCAGAGGTACTGATGAAATTAATGGCAAAACTCCCCCTCCTGCAACTAAGACAGGTCACTCTCCCACTGCTGCAAAAAAATATTTACCAGTAAATTAAAATTTCTGCTTTACAGCCAGAAAGTCTAATTTCTGACTTCTATGCTCCACTGCTCCACTGATACAGTTGTACCTCGCTTGAAGAGCATAATGCATTCCACAGAATTGCTCTTTAAGCGAGTTTGCTCTTTAAGCAAAACACCATTGTAAATGACCAAAGGGGGGGGGGGATTGTGAACCCTGATTTATTTGTTAAGCAAGTTTTTGGTGGGTTTTTTTTTTGTTAAGCAAAGCAAACATTCAGAGAAAATGCTGCTCTTTAAGCGAGTTACTCTTTAAGCAAGGCGCTCTTTATGCGAGGTTTGACTGTATTTAGAAAATTATGTGAGATCCCTGTGTCAAAATAAATAAGACTCTATTCCAGGCTACCTGCATACCTCTCCTATTATTGAGCTATGACCACTTTTCTAACCTTATTAAAACTTCATTGGTGTGTTTAGACATGAGTCTAGCACATGAATTATCAACCAATTATCAACAGACCTGGCCCATGGCACCACTTCATGTGTCCCACATTGCCGCTGCCACAGGAAGCAGAAACAGACATGTTTATGACAGCCTTAAGTGCACCCACGGCTGTCATAAACACATTTACGGCATCCACGGATGTGTTTTATGATATAATTTATGGTGGGAAAACAACCAGTCTGGCCCACTCAGCTGTCTGAGAAGGTGTGGTCCAGCCTGTGGCTTTAAAAGGTTGAGAACCCCTGGTCTAGCACAAGAGCAGATATCCAAACACAATAGTGACTCCTCAGATTTAATAGGCAAACTTACAGTGGTGTCATAGTGTTAGTTGCCTTGAATCCTCGGGGCTGAACCTAGTTTTAAAATCTTGATCAACCGAACTATGTAAAGCTTCTGATATGGAACAGGCGGCTGAAAACACAAGATAGGAACAGAACCTTTTCTAAAATATACAAGGTCCTAAAATATGAAATTTAACAAACTTAAATCATCACTATCTCAATGCAGTAAATAAATCCTCATTCATTCAGACAGGTCCTTTGGGTTTAATAAGCCAGGGTGACTTTTCTGCTGATGGACTGCAGGAAGGAACTGGCTGCAAAGTAATAAAGTCATTTGCTGTTCTCCTTCCCTCTCTTTCCCTCCTTTTCCATCTGAAAAAAACATCAGCTTCTCAAAGGAAGATATGAAGGGGGGCTGATGCTGCTGGAGAAGAAAAAGGGCAAGTTGTGTTGATACTTGATATAACTCAGGCTCAAGAGGGGAAAGGGAGACGTGATAGATGATTTGATGGTCAGTCTTTGACTTTTATTTGTAGCATAATCTCTTTGGATTTGCCTAGAAATCACAGCCCAGACAGAAAAGTCTTCAGAATCCCACTTCATCCTGATCCTACAGACATAATAAAATAATATTGGACAGGAACAAGGGGGTATTTAAAATGCATGTAATCTTTTGAAATGAAGACATCAGTTGACACATGGATCTTTTTCCACACCTCTTGCAACTCTGTGAGCACCATGGAGAAAAAAAAACATTCACTTACAGCCTTCTCTCACACTTGTGCAATCAAAATAAAAATTGCCCAGAGAGATTTCTTCAGATGAAGAATTGATATGCAATTTAAAAAATCCTCAGTTAGCTTTGAGAATGTATTTTTCATTGTTCAGTAGAGCAGAAAACAGCAGACTTTTCACACAGGCAGCTTTAAAGCGAGGGAGGGTACAATCTAACTGTGGCTTTGTCCCAAGATGCTAGAATTATGTTGGATTTAAATTTTAGTGTTTTGGACACTGATACATAAATAAATAAAACAAGATGCTAAGAATTCCTTGAATCAAGAGACAGTCAAATAATAATGCTAAACCGAAGGACAAAAGACCAAGGCATTCTAAAAAAGCTGAAAGCAGAAAGAGAAACTACAGTCCAGTCACATAATAAGAAATGAAAGAAATATAGGCTGTTAGGTCTGATAATATAATAATTTCATGTCAGAAATTATTCTGGATTGAAAGGATTTTTGCTGGAGGAACTCCACTCAGGGAATGCCTGAATGAGGCTCCTTTCATGTCCCCATGATCTTTTCTCACCAAAGTGGTCCCTATTTATCTACTTGCAACTTCTTGCTTTCGAACTGTTAGGTTGGCAGGAGCTGGGACAGAGACAGGTGCTCAAACCATCATGCAGTACTCAGGTCTCGAACTGCCGACTTGCCAGCCTTCAAGCTAACAAGGTGAGCTTCTTAACCACCGAGCCCGCCACAGCCTCCTGATGAGGATGGAGAAGGAGGTTAAGAAGGTAGGACGTAATGTTACTGTTCAGAGCTGCTGCATCTCAAGTCAGAAATGCCTTTCCTCATTTGCCATTTCCTTCATATAAGAAACTCCAGCAGAGAAAGCAAAGCTCTAAGTTGTTGGCATTCTCTTTGCAGGGAACCTTGTTTCGCTTTTAAGCAAGGGGACCTTTCCAAAGTGGCATCCTTCCCTGGAGCCATGCAGTCCATTCTGCCACCTCATTCTCACCCTATTCACACCTCATTCTGCTCCACATGGAGCCTGCCTGCTTGTCTTCTTAGAAAAAGGAATTTGAGAGGCTTGGCACTGAGATTTTCCAAGAAAGCAAAATGCAAATGCCTAGGGAAGGAAAATGTCCCCTAATTTTCCTTTTCTATTGCTCAGTTGAACCTGACCAGATTTGGAGGAGCAAGTCCAGGCTACTATACAGTCAAACCTCCCATAAAGAGTGTTTCGTTTAAAGAGTAACTCGCTTAAAGAGCAGGATTTTCTCTGAATGTTCGCTTCGCTTAACAAATAAAACTAACCAAAAACTCGCTTAACAAATAAATTGGGGTTTGCAGTACCCCCCCCCCCTCCACAATTAGTCACTTACAATGGTGTTTCGCTTAAGGAGCAAACTCGCTTAAAGAGCAATCCTGTGGAACACATTATTCTCTTTAAGCGAGGCACCACTATACTTGCATAACATTTTGTCACAGTCTGACCTGGCATAGTGTGTTGCTGTGAAGATAAAATCTAATGGATGTGTGCGCCGTGCCTTGATTTTGCTAGAGGAAGGGCTAGAAGCACATGTGATAAAAGCATTAAGGAAAGTGCTTAATGATTTAAGCAAACATAGATGTTTTCCATTTCATTTATTCCAAAGGGGTTTTAAATTATTTCACTGAATAATGTTCTTGGTTGTGCCAAAATACTCAAATGCTACCCCATATGATATATCAATAAATCTTTAAAACAATTACGTATTGAAGACCAGCCTTGGTATTACCATATTGCACATCATATGCTCAAGAGTTGCCAGTGTAGTTTTACCTCTACGCAGTTCTATAGCATTGATGCTGAAGTCTGGTCATCCAAAAGGTGGCCTTTCACCTTGTTCCACCATCTAGCCCAAGATTTTAAATGGATCTGGCTAAGTTTTATTAGCAAGAGATCAAATTACTGGGCAGACATGCACATACCTTTAAATACAGCATATATCTATTAATATAACACATATATCTGGATAATTTTAAAAGAAAATGTTGTTGGTCCATTACCATTGTAAAATATTAGCAGTCAGCCAATGGATAAATTCCATCATCTATCCCTGTCTTTGAGCAGCGAGCAGAGAAACCATAGCAGGAAGTTGAAATAAGAAAGGACACCGGCCCACTGGAAAATTCTACTGAGCAAGGGCTGCCGATGGTGGTACTTTTTCACAGCTATGAATCATTTCAGTAGAGAGTTCCTTAACGAGAATTCTTGGCTTGTGCCAAATGCTAATAGCTTCGGTGTGAATGAATAAAACAAGGCAATGTTTGAATCATTTTAAAAATAGACCTGATTGCTTTTTATGCTGTTTTTCAATAACAAGGTACAGTGGTACCTCGCTTAAAGAGCATAATGCGTTCCACAGGATTGCTCTTTAAGCGAGTTTGCTCTTTAAGCAAAACACCATTGTAAGTGACCAATTGTGGGGGGGATTGTGAACCCCGATTTATTTGTTAAGTGAGTTTTTGGTTGGTTTTATTTTTTAAGTGAAGCAAACATTCAGAGAAAATTCTGCTCTTTAAGCGAGTTACTCTTTAAGCGAAACACTCTTTATGCGAGGTTTGACTGTATATGAAACCTAGTATAGTACTGGATGTTGGATTTCATAATAACTTAGCTGATCAGACAGTATGCAGGACTCTGATGGTGCATTTTCACAGTACTGTACTTATTTTCTTCCATACCCTGTCTCTTTTTAGGTGAATTTTTCTTTTCAAATATAATCATCTTTTTTTTTTTGTGGGAGCATGCAGGTATGGGGGGAGCAGGGGAGAAAGCACTAGAACAGTGGTTCTCAACATTATCGTGCTGTGGGCTGGACCATGCACCCTCAGACAACTGAGTGGAACAGACACATGGTTTCTCGTGCCATAAACACTGCATTAAAACACATATGTGGCTGTCGTAAACATGTTTTCAGCTGTTTTTGCTACTTCCACCACTTCTTGCAGGAGCAAGAGTGGTGCACTTTTGTCTGTTTTCAGCACTTCCGGTGGTGGCGGGAATGAGGGCAGTGGGCCACATGAAATGGTGCTGCAGGCCAGATCTGGCCCATGAGCCATAGATTGTGATAACCCCTGCACTAGAAAAAGTGGTGCTAAAACTAGGTCAGTGAATTCAACTTCCAGTCAAAAGCCACCAAGACATTTAGAAGCAGGTTTGTGCCTTTCCCTTCAATAAGACTCAGCTGTATGGAATCCAAAAACTCTAATTTAATTGTTATGTGCAGTGGTTTAATAGGAGATTTCTCTTTATTGTACAATATAATCTCAGCTTGGAGAACATAAAGCACAAATATAGACATACAGTACTTGAATATGTTTAAAAATAAAGTAATGTTAACATGTGCATTCTGAAATACTTTTCTTCCAGCACTCACTGTTCCTGGGACATATAAATCCCAATTATATTAAATTGCATCTCTCAACTACAAGTCTACAAAGAATTTTCATGCAACGGTCTCTATCATGTAGTAAATTAAATACACATTTCAGATTTCTAGATTCCAGCAACTCAAACACAAGAGCCCAGGATATTATTTCTTATAAAGAATTTTGTCCCCATTTCTCATCAAAATGATTTTGAAGTAGTGTTACTATGGTGGTTTTTTTAAAAAAAAATAGGACAAGTAACACAATTGAACTTGAATTTTTTTATTCAAACTACTTCTGAAGATTAAAATCCCCTTTAAAACTAACTATACAAGTAATGACAAATGCTACTAATAATGCCCAAATATAAGGATAACCTACATTTGCTATGTTGCCTTTGAGAAGTAATGGCATTATATGCTGTACTTGTTACTAAAATGGGGGTGGGAGAGGAATAATTGTTTAGACACCATTTCCAGACTGTCAAATACAGAACTTTATTTTGTCATTGTGTTCTCTCCAAAATCATTTAACACGAGGCAGTTTTGTGCCGCTTGCAGTCATAGATCACAGCTCAGAGGCGGGATGGATGCATTACTTTTAAAAGGTCCCAAATTTATCCTCTTGTCTGGGAAGGGCTAGGAAAACCTAAAGAGCCTCTACCACTTTAGCTATATCAAGAACAGCTGTATCAAAATTAGGCCATTTAGGAGAGGCTGGGGCTCATTTTCTACCCCCTTCCCTGACCCAACAGGGGCTGTATCAACCTGGAAATGTGTGATCAAAGTTTTAAAAAAGATGAGTGAATATACAGTTATACCTCGCTTAAAGAGCATAATGCGTTCCACAGGATTGCTCTTTAAGCAAGTTTGCTCTTTAAGCAAAACACCATTGTAAGTGACCAATTCGGGGGGGGGGATTGTGAACCCCAATTTATTTGTTAAGCAAGTTTTTGGTTGGTTTTATTTGTTAAGCGAAGCGAACATTCAGAGAAAATTCTGTTCTTTAAGCCTAAGCGAGTTACTCTTTAAGCAAGACGCTCTTTATGCAAGGTTTGACTGTATAGAAGGCAACCTCTAGTTTTATTTTTCTACGTAGACCATTGTGACGGCCTCTATGCCATTTTCTTGTGAAGATATCAACTACAAGATATCCAGCTGCAAAAGAATTACTGGAGAGACATCCAAGGGCCACAGAAATCACTGCATGGATTTGCTTCCCTACAAGAGAAACTTCCTGTGTCTCCAATGGCTTCAGTGAAGCTTCCACTTCAGTGAGACTAGCTCAAAATATTTGTTGTAAACTAATACAGTGGAACCTCAGTTAAAAAATGGCTCAGTTGACATAAAAATTGCATAATAAAAGGAAATCCATAGAAAATAGTGGCTCACTTTATGGATTTTTTTTCAGAATGGATTACCGTAATTGGTTTGGTTTCAATACATCCCTATGGGAAACTTCATTTCAGTTAAAGTATTTTGGTTTTCAATGTATTCCTATGGGAAATTTGCTTAAAGTAATTTTCACCGTAGGAAACATCCCGGAGAACGCATTAATTATGTTTTTAACTTTTTAATTATTATTGGGACCTGTTGATTTTTATAAATTTTAAAAACTTTTTAAATTTTATAATTGTAATTTTGAAGTTTTTAACAATGGGTTCCGGTTGGGTTGTATTATGCTTTTATGATGTTGTAAACCACCCTGGGTCACCCCGGTGAGAAGGGTGGTATAAAAATGTAAATAAATAAATAAATAAATAAATAAATAATGGTAACTAGGGTTCCACTGCAGTTGAAATTGTAATAGGAAATTACTGTACTTGACATGAACAAAACAGAAGATGGTACAGTTGTTGGTTGGGTTATGTGCTTGTCCTATAGTACACATTACAGCCTTATTCAGCAAAATAGTATGTGTGCCAGTCCATGTATACAACCAGGCAACATACTGGACTAAACAGTGAATCTCAGATTTGTCCAGCTGTCCCTTATGAGAAGGAAGAAAGGAAGCTCAAATCAGTCAGCTTAAGCGTGACAAATTCCACATATCTTTAATGTAAAAATATTAGTTTTATCATAAAATTAAAAAGAAAGCTTAAGATGTAAGCATTAAATGTAAGCTTAAGAAAACCATCAGAGCATCTGTGTCCAATTGCACTGTGCAGTTGCTTTCCTGAGATGTGGCACTACAAAAGAAAGATCCCTTTTCCTTCCCGTTAGTCAGGACAACAAAATGGGTCTTTTCAAATGTTATCATCATTGTACAATTATCTTTGTTGTTAAAAGCATGCCTATCAACATACAATGGTCTGTGGTACCAATGAGGTAGAGCAGGTGAGCTAGAGGTCTGAGATATAAAATGAGGAAGAAACTCTGTTCACTGTTTTCCCTCCTTTTCTTTTTCCTTTTCTTTTTCCTGATCATTTATCATTGCCCTCAGTAAAGGATCTCCATTTCTATTTTTCTCTGTGTTAAATTAAGCATGCAGCTACATCTTTTTGCTCCCCTGCTATTTGTAAATTGGCCGTTAGAAAAACTTTCAACAACACCATTTATTTTGTTGCCATGCTTCAATGAAATGTTACGAAAAATATCTGACCAGTTTCCCTGATCGTCTGATTGTCTGTATAGCTCACAGATGATTAATACTACATTACTATTGTAGCAATAATCTTTCCCCCTGCCCCAACTCCATGCAAACTATAGCCAGAATTTAAATTTTTATATGGCTCTTTGCTCATGTTTTTATTTTCATACTTTAAATGCAAATACATACTGAGCTGTGTATGGGTTCTACAAATCACTCGTATATGTCAGCCAGCCAGTTAAAACCTTTCGTAAAATAGAAGGCCAATTCACTCAGCCTACTAAGAACTTATTACGTGTTTTTTAAAAGGCCAGCTTGAATCAACTCACCATGTTGCCATAACTCTACTTTGAATTAAATGTTTAACTCTGCGAGTCACATAAACAATATTTGAAGATCTTTAATGAATATGAAATACTGTACCAGATACACATCAAGCATTTTAAAAGAGAAAGATTATTATAAAAACCTGTACCGATTAAATTAAGAGTTGCATATAATATATACACTAGGGGGAGGGGGTAAGAGAGAAATAGCCAAACATATTGAAGTGAAGAAACCAAATATATTGCTTATAATTCTATAAATCCTAGCCAACAATCACAAGAAACAGCCCTGGTTTCTGGACTTTCTGCTTCATCCCCAGTCTTCCAAATTATATACCATCTCAGCCAGAAGAAGGGCTCTAGAGTGCTCAAAAGCTTGCCACATGTGTAATATTTCAGTGATTCAGTATAAATATAGCTCAATCTCAAATGCACCCCAGTTAACAACCTGTCATTTTTAATCCATGATTAATGAAATAATCAGGGAATCTTCTGAGGAAGTAAATAGCTGCTTTTCAGCCTTAATTTCCCTGTAGCCTCCTTGAGCTGGCTGAATGGAGGGCAACCTGACTTCCCCTATCAACTGTGTTTTGGAATTCTTCCTTGTTTCCCTTCCCCATGGGAGCAATAAACAAACAGACAAATAGGCTCTGAGCACTATTCAGCAACCACCCTAACCACCTGCTATGCCCCGAGCAGCCTCTGGCCATGGCCAGGAGCCAAGAGAAGAATCAGAGGCCAAGCCAAATGGCAGTTGACTTTATAAATATCCCTCCCACAGCTGCTGAAGCTGAAGTGTCAGGTTGAAGAGCAAAAGAGATAAATTTGGGCACATCTTGTAGTGTGACAAGGATTGCTTGGACAGTTGTCTAACGTTACACCCACATACATGCGTGCACACACAGGGGTGTCACACACGCACACATGTACATTGTATTTAATAACAACCTGGGAAGGCTTTGGGGAGGAATGAGTAAGCAAAGAGCTGCTGTTTGTTAATTCATATTAAAACATAACTGGGGCAGATGCCCCATATACAGACACTAGATGGTCAAACCACAGAATTAAAGCACTTTAGATTCTCTCCGGAGCTATTTGCAAGAAGAAGTGGGTGGAAGAATTAGACTAACTAAGCTCAAGGTCTGCAGCCTTCCCAAACTGATGCTGAGGCCCAATCTTCCCCTCCCATCAAGCCCATGAAGAGAAGGTTCTTTCCCCTCTTGTCCTAAAGCGCCAAGATACAAAGTCAGACTCAGACCAAACCACTGAATTCTTACAGTGTACATTCCTAAGGCCTTGGCATTTGCTCCTCCATCAACACCCACAGGAAACTCAAGGGCAGACGTGAGACTTACACCAATGGTGAGCTTTTCATTAAGTCCTCTTTTATGCGTTATTATTAATGTATGCAAAAAAAGTTTACTTTTTTGACAATTTTGTTGTTAAAAGAGTATTTTTTAACAAGGCATCAGAAGCAGAAATGTGAAAAACCCAGTATAAACAAACAATACTTTGAGATGGCTGGATATTAATCATTAAAATTTAAGATACAAAACTCTAGGTCAGTGATGGCCAACCTTGGCACTCCAGGTGTCCTTGGAATTCAATTTCCAAAAGGCAAAGTCAGCACTCCTACTGATCAGGGGATTGAAGTTCAAGAACATCTGGAGTGACAAGGTTGGCCATCGCTGCTTTAGGTTATCCAACGTTGATTCCCCAACCACCACCACCCCCAAGGGATTATGGAGATACTTGAGGCCTCAACATTTTCACTACATGGTCACCTTATCAAAGCTAGACCTACTCCAGGAAAGTTTTATTTTGTGATTGGCCACTTTATGAAAAAAAAACACCACTTATTCCAATTCTGTTAAGATCATTTGCTTTTACCCCATTAGGAGAAACCGATCAAAGTAACAACACTATTGATGCTGCAACTGAGCCACAAAAATGGCACAACCTTTTTGCCAGATGCCAAGTACAGTACCTACATTTGAATTTTAAAACCTTGCATTAAAATTAACTTTACACTAGTCCCTGAAGCAAAAAAAAAAAAGATCTCCTCCCTCTCCCTACTTCAGTACTCAAGGCTCTGAGGAATTTCTTAGAGGTTCAGGGACAGTTTTAGAAGATCAGGACAATTGTGAAGCACGTCAAGAGTTTTGATGGACCGCTATGAATAAGAAAGGATGTGAGGAAATTGGAGCCCCCATCATGGGACAAGTCTGTGACCAACAAAGCAGTGGTCATAAATGTATTAGGAATAAATATGCATGCAAGCACGTGTGTGTGCACGCACGCATGTGCGCACACACACCCACACACATGGAAAATGCTTGTACTGTACTTTGTTTATATACACAACAGGAGGAGAAACCCAAGGTTGCTGCTGACTTCAGGGGAAATGGGAACTCAGAACCTCGGCTCAAGCTGGTTTCAATGCCCACCTAATTCCATAGGAGTTGATTTGGAGTTATCTAATTAAACTCCAGTTTTAGCCCTTGGCCCGGCTCTGGGCTGGTCGCAGACAACAAAAACTGCGGATCCAGTTAATGAAAAATGCATCACTTCAAATTTATGGATACCTTCAGCTTCAAAGCATTTACTCAGAATGTGCAACTGAATCCAGTGGAAGGTGTAGACGCTCCATCTCACTTTTCACTTTCAGAATACAAAGCAATCCATTTTTAGGGCTACATAATAGAGCACCACCTTGTACACTTTTGAGCGCCATCTTGTACACTTTAGGTGTGTGTGTTTTTTTTTAAGTAACCACGGGTATTTGGAAGAAAACTCTCTCAGGCTGAAACTCAGTTTTATTTTTGGATCGGCGTGTCGTGGGGCATCTGGCCTCCAAATGGCTTGCCTTAATTGGCTTGTGGTTTGGGCAGCTTTGATGGTTTCACACTGTAGATCCCTAATCTCTCTCCTGCAGGTAGTGTTCGGGAGAGAGTCCAAGGAAAGGCAGGACACAGGAGCTGGAGCTGCCTCTGTCTGGACCTACCATTAGGGAGAACGGGGCAGGCGCCTCGGACAATAGGCTTTACCAATCACGGAAAGGACAGTGAATTGTTACTTATTGGATCCATTTGTAGCAGTATAAGAGGGATTTTTGCGAGATTTTCCACTACACCTGCCTGAATAGCTTATAACCTTGATGTGGAGGGTTATGGGTGAGAGCTACCAAATCCTACTCTGCTCCAGGCAGCAAAATATCTTGGGCTAAACCTGAGCTAGAAGCGTGTGGAGTTCTCCTCTCCCTACAGGAGTTCTCAACCTTTTAAAGCCGAGGGCGGGTCACGCTCCCTCAGACAGCTTCAGGGCCAGACGGTCATTATACCCTTCCTCCACCACATGGCACTTCCTGGTATGGTAGAGAGGGAGGCACATGAAATGGTGTTGTCGGGCTGCATCCCTCCTGCGGGCCTCAGGTTAAGAATCCCTGCCCTACAGCAGTCAGCACATAGGTTGGATTTTATCTGGAAGTGGATCGACCCCCTATTAACCAGGGATGTATGGGATGATGCGCTCCACCATCCCACTATGATCTGGGAGTCCTGGCAGATTTGTTTTAATGAGGTTTCCACTCTGGACAGAGTGAGATGGGGGGGCGAAGGCGCTTTGTTCTCTTCTTTTGCAATACCAGGGCTGGATTAGCATGGCCATCCGTGGATCTCTGCTACCCTGTGGCTTGCCTTTGATGCTGAGGGAAAGGGGAAAGGTAGTTAAGAACGGTGTTCCTTAACGTCCACGGCCAACAGGTAAGGGTCGGCAGGGGAGGAAACGCCACTCCAGTGGCACTGAAGCCTGTGTCCTCCGTCTCTCCCTCGAAATAAGCAATAAAATGCTTGCCAGCCCATCAGAATTCGGAAGCGTTACTTTTTGGGACTATTAATTCCCAGCCAGCCATCTATTATTTTTTCCTCCAGTAACACCAACCGTAACACCAATTGTCCTTGGTGTTACTGGAGAAAAAATAAATGGCTGGCTGGGAAATAATAGTCCCAAAAAGTAACGCTTTGAAAGCAAGCGTTTCCGAGAGCTGGAAGGAACGAAAACATTGACCTCCCGAGTTTCTTTTTGTTGCTCTTTATGCTCGCTTGTTAATTTTTCTCTCTCCATCTGTATCTCAGCCACCCCTGTAATGCTATAATTTTCACGCATCCGCATGGAAAGGCGAACCGAAAACTTCGCCTAACACTCCCGAATCCTTTTCCCTAAATATCCTAGGTTGGAATCATTTCAAACACACACATGAATCCAAAGGTTTGGTCTTCATAAAACAAAGGATCAGCTGAGGGAAACTGCTGGGATTTACGAAGAGGTCGTTTTAATAAAATGCTTTTTGTGTGTGAGGAAGGGGGATTAATTCGATTTGATTCGATTCAAATGCAACTCTCACTTTACGCTGCGCATGGTTCGGAGTAGCAGCTCCGTTTGTCGAGGGCCAGCGAGTGGCGCCTGCATTTCCATTATTATTATTATTATTATTATTATTATTATTATTATTATTATTATTATTATTATTATTATTATTATTATTATTATTATTATTATTATTGGCTGTGCTAAGCTAACGAGGGGGTCGAGGCTGCCTGGAAGGCGCTGGGCGGCGGGATCTCCCCCAGCTTCTACTTAACCTGGGTAAAACTGACCCACTGGCTTGGGCAGAAGTCCAGACAAACCCCAGGCACTGCCTAACTTTCGCCAAGCCAGAGGGATCCTTTTAGGGGACTATTATGGGCTGTCGCTCCCACCCGTCTCCTTCCCGATCGCCCCAAAAGCCCCAGCCCCGCCGAGCCAGGCTGAAGGCCTTGCAAACTTTGCAGCAAGTGGGGGGGGGGAGTGAAGTTGGCGGGGGGGAAAGCGCGCAATGGCTTCACAGAAGAACACACACAGAGAGAGAATGACCATCTCTATAGTTGTATATGTTTCTTGAGTGGTCATTTTTATTTTTTTAATTTTGGTTAGCCTGGCACATCGACGGCCTTTGAGCTTTTAGCCAGGATCCAGCATAACTCTCTAAGCGTTTCAAATATAAAGATATGAATCGGGACGCCCGAAAGCTAGCGGGAGGATCGGTCAGTAGGCCGCCCTGTAAAAACCAACGCTCGCGCGGCCATTCCGTATCTAGGCAGAGCCCGGGGGCTCCTTTCGAAAAACAACGTCTCGTGTTTAGACCAGGAACAACTTTTAAATATAGAATATTTGTAGAGCGGCGATGGGACACGCGCGGGCCAAAGCTTGTGGTTGTTAGTTCAAGAACCAGAGAGAGACCGCCTTTCGGATGGTCTTGCAGGCTGGACAAAAGTTTTGGGAGGCCTGGTTTTGGGGAGCTGGCGTGGAATCCGAAGGGGTCCTGGTTGGACTGGTGGCTTATTTGAGGTGGGGGAAGAAGGGGTGCCAGGAGGAAAGGAACCCCTCCTAAATTTATCTCCTAGATTGCGTGCAAATAATCTGAATAATCAAGATTGACCAGTGGCTTCCAGGAGGTCGGGCCAGCGGACGAAGCTTCTCCAAAGCGCATTTCCAAGGTTTTTTTTTCTCCTGGGAGGCGCTGCGGTTCTTCCAGAATTCAGGCGAAATCCAACGAAAACGGATGGGAAGACGCCGTTGGGAGAGACGTGGATGAGAAGCAGGCGGGTTGCTTCCTCTTCCCCCCCTTCCCATTTAATTCCCGGGATGATTTCCGAGGCTTTCTATACGCCATTAAGCGAACCCCACAGATAGCGGGACAATCGCGGCTTTTTACATTCAGAGGCAAAGGCTCCGAGGTCGCAGAGGGACCGGAGACATGTTCCGGGGAAGACCTCCAGCGGGAAGCTCTTTGGCAAAAAGTAACGGGGTGGATCGGGAGAAGGACCCCGGGAAGCCATAAGAAATCTCTGAGTGGTCGCCAAAGGGACTGCCTTAAAAGATGGATTTCTTTACCTGTGCCTTTATTTCTGTCCCACCTTCCTCCAGACAAGAGACGCATCGCATCGTGCCTAAGACCAAGGAGCGATTGGGGTGTGTGTGCGTGTAATATATATATATATGGCCATGGACAAATCCAGGCCATATGTAGGTACCGGTAGGTATGTATGTATATGGGTGGCAACAGAGCCCAGGTTAGGAATCGTTTCGATCAAATAAAAGCCCGTCTTTGGCGAGATCAAGTGAGGGATCGGGAGTTGCTGTTTTCCGAAAGTCGCGGGGCATCCCCAGCCGAGAGGGGATTTTGACCTCGACCTACTACAGATTTAATTATATTCCTGGCGGGCAGGGGAGGAAGGATTTGTTTTGGCCTCGGTCTCAAAGACCCAGAAAACTTAAAAGAAAGGAAGGGCTGGGAAAATTTCAGGTCTTCCTTCCACCTTCGATTTTAATTTTTATTTTATTTTATTTTATTTTATTTTATTTTTGGGGGGGGGGTCTCTTTCTACTTAACACCAGGATAAATTTCACGTAAATATTGGTCGCAGAGCTTTTAAAAGAAACACGTTATTAAATAAACACTTTTTTTTTTTTTTTTGGAATAGTAGCTGTGTTAGTCTGTGGTTCAGGCATCTCAGAAAACAAAACAAAGCAAAATAAACAAAACAAAATAAAATAAAAAACACAGTAGCACTTTAAAGACTAACTGCTATATCCAAAATAGTTTAAAATGGTTTTCCCCCAGTTGTTTTGGAACCACAATATATTTCGTTTTGGGGGGCTGCTTAGAAGGGGCAAATAACCACCACCACCACCCCCCAAAAGAAGAAAAATCTAAAATGCAAACGACCACCCTGGAGGTCTTCCACTTTTTAAAATCGAGGTCCCAGTTCTCTTCAACAATTTGAAGGTAAAACTCACTAAAAGAAACGGGCCATCATTCCGAGAGATCCGACTTCGGATCTGCCTGTAATTTTATTATTTTAGGGAAACAGTCTGAAGGTTGAGAAAACCAACAGAAGCGGGAGGGAGGAACGCTAGACACGTCCAACCATTTCGGGCCAGCTACGCCTGTGGCCAGAGAGGCTGGAAGTCTTGACATGCGGGCGTTGCGTTCTCTTGCCCTCCGGCAGGGAATTCGCTTTCTGTTCCAGGCCTCCCACCCCGGCCGCGCGTTCAAGCCCCATTTGCTCCCTGCTGGCACCGGGTTTGGAGTTGAGCCGCTTTACCGAAAATAGCGCCCAGGCCTGGTTCCCAGTCTTGGCCCCTCTTTTTCCTCCGCGTCTCTAACCAAACTTAAATGGTCTTCTCAGAGTTTGCCGACGGGGCGTCCCGCCGTCCTCCCTTCCTCTGGAAGGCTACCTGCCGGGCCATTCCCTTACAAAGGTTGGGGTCCTTTACGTTGCAGGTGAGTTTGGCCTCCCTGCCGGGCTATTAATAGCCTGAGGCGGATCTATTCTTGGCCTGCTGGGACGACGGGCCTGCCGGCTGGAGTAAGGCGCCTGGCGCTGTGAAGGACGGTCTCCCCACCCCACCCCCAGCCCCAGCAGAGCCTCGGAGGAAACCAAACCCACCCTCTCGTCCTGCTCTGAAAACTACCAGCCAAACGGGGGTGGGGGAAGAGAAGGGGAAAGAGAAAGCTTTATGGTCCCTAAGCCGTTTCCATCTGCGACCCTCCACAGCAGCTCCGTGGGGGTCTCCTTACGCGCCTCCCCCCCCCCTTCAGCCACACCTGTCAACCTTCTCCCTATGGCCAGCCTTCGAGTCTCTTGGCCAGAAGAAACACACCCGCTGGCACCCCCCACCCCACCCCCGCGGTCCCTCACCAGCGTGGAGCTCCAGACACTGGGCAGGGTCGTCGGGGTCCGGCAGCTGCCCGCCGTCGGGGCTGAGGCTCTCCATGGACAAATCCAGGCCTTTGGCGTCCCAGTCGCGGAGTTTGCGCTTCTTGTTGGAGCCGATGAGCGCCTCCACCGAGAAGGCGTGGGCGCGCGAGCTGAGGGCCACGGCCGAGCGCCTCCGCTCGCTCATCGTAGCGGCCCGACGGGACTCCCCACCCGCGTCCCCGGGGCAGTTGGGAGGGCGGCCAGGCAGGCGCAGACAGCAGGCAGCTGAGCGGGACGCCCCCACCCCGGACGACAGCAGAGGCGAAGCTGCGGGGATGCCTCGACGTAAGCGCCCCGCCACAGACGGCCTGGACGCTACATGGGTCCCCGCCGCCGATCAGAGCCCGGCAGGCAGGCTGGGCTTCATCTCCCTCCTCCTCCTCCTCCTGCCCACTTCCCCCTTCCCTCCGATTGATCCCGAGGCGCGGGAGACGCTGCCGCCCCGTCCGTCCGTCCGTCCGTCCTCTCGCTCGCTCCTTCCTCCCTCGCCTGGGCCAAGCTGCGAGCGCCTGTCAGGGGAGAGCCCGGAGGTCCCTGCCCAATCGGAAGGCGGGGAAGCCGGCCGGAGCCCTGGGTTGCCCGCGGGAGCCAATGAGGGACGGGAGGGCCGAGCGCGGGGACTCCGGCCACTTGGCTCCGCCTGCCCAGCTCCGCGCCGGCCGCGGGCCTGAACTCTCTGCCGGCCGGGGTCCTAGCGCCCCCTCTTCGGCTGCCTCCAGCGCCCGCCCCGTCTCCAGACCGTTCCAGATGCTAAATAGCCCCCTCCTCCCCCTCGTCCACTCACTCACTCACACACACACACACACACACACACACACACACACACACACACACACACACACACACACACACACACACACACACAGGGGGGAGGCTTGCATAAGCCCCTCTCCCCCAAATATGGTGAGCTGCTCGGGGAAAACTCGGCAACCATAGGAACCCTATGGAGGAAGAGAGATGCCTTTCCCCTTACAAATCCGACCCTTTCCCTTTTCCTACCCATCAATAATTTTTTATTAAAAAAACCTTTTCTGAAAGATTGTGCAAGTTGTGTAGGTTACCAGGTGGGGAAGCGGTGAAGTTTGTTTGTTTGTTTGTTTGTTTGTTTGTTTGTTTGTTTGTTTGTTTGTTTGTTTGTTTGTTTGTTTGTTTGTTTGTTTGTTTGTTTGTTTGTTTGTTTGTTTGTTTGTTTGTTTGTTTGTTTGTTTTCATTTTGCCGGGCCCTCCTAGAAGAGGAAGAAGTCTTCCTCGCTGCTTTTTGTTCAGGCAGAATCTTCCTGCCATTCCTGTAGAGGCCTAAGTTTTTGTTTTGTTTTGTTTTGTTTTTTGGGTTCCTCCCCCCTTCCAAAGCCCTGTCTGTGTCGTCGTGTATAGAGATGCAAACATGACGGTCTAATGCAAGATTTGTATAGGCACAGTAAAATGGAGGCAGAATAACGTCAGGTCTCAGTTTATGGGGATGATATCCCTTATTCTGCCAGGTCTGGTCTAATATAGCCCAAGACACTTCTTTGGATGGAGTACATTATGGTGTTTGACTTCCACACGCGCTTTTATATTTCACTCAATCCAAAAGACTGGGGGGCAGGGCGGTTGTCAAATGTCCTCCCAGAAAAGGCCTCTCACAATGGATAAAACCCTGATAGTAACAAGCACGGGCAGAGCCTAGGCCAAACTAAATATCTCAAGGCCCCATTGTTGATTTCAACAGGAGAATGAAGCCTGTATGTACTGTGTGAACTCAAACGTTGTCTTTTAAGGAAGGTTTTCTGTTGAGATTGAAGGTTCAATCTCTCCGAAGCAAAGAAGAATTTTCCCCCAGGCTGGTATGGTCTGCGGTGGGGTGGGAGACACAGCTCAAAGACTAGTGGTGAGGGAATCAAGAACAACTTTCGTGCGTCCAAGCGGCCGCCGGCTTTCCCTCCAGAGTGAATGGCAGCCCAAGAGAGTCTCTGCCAAACACAACTTGTCAGGCCGCAAAACACCTCAGGTGTGTTCCCTGGAATAAAACCCCACAGTATATGTAAAGTAGGGGCGCCCAAACTTTGGCCCATGAAGCCCTCGTCGCTGCCAGAAGTGGAAGTAAAATGCACCGGTATGGATGCATTATACTTCGGTTTCTGGGAGCAATGAGGGCTACATGGGCCATATGAATTGGCATCAGGGGCCAGATCCGGCCCCTGGCTGTAGTTTAGGTACCCCTGATGTAGAGCATGAAGGTAATTTTAAAAAGGAAATAGGAGGTTTCCTTTTTTCTTTTTACTCTCTCAAAGTCGAGACCAAAGAACGGCAACTTCTGAAAGAACTGAGCAGATCTCTTTTCAGAGCGCTTTCTGCTTCTTCAAAGGTTGGGTCGCACTATCTTCTTTACTAGATTTACAGCCGCAGGAGAAGTGCTTCCTCTTCGGAGCCCCCAGAAAACAAGGGATGAGTGGGAGGCCGTTTCGCAGAGAGGGGGTGGTGGTCCGATATTTCTCATCTCTAGGTCCTCGGCTGTTTCTCTGAGACTCCGAAGCGAAGAGGGGCCCAAAATACTAACTTTAGAATACTGTATATACGAAAGGGGTACACAGAAAGCGCCTTCTCGAAGATGGTGGTGTTTTTGAACCCCAACCAGGCGCACGCTGGCAACGGCCACTTTGTGTTGCCGGCTCATCTTTCTCTCACTGGGTCAGGTGAAGGGAACTGCAGAATGGACTCACTAAACGGTGCCTTCGTTTTGGCAGGTTCACATCTGGCCTAGGCACGGAAGAAGAAGAAGAAGAAGAAGAAGAAGAAGAAGAAGAAGAAGAAGAAGAAGAAGAAGAAGAAGAAGAAGAAGAAGAGGATGATGATGATGATGATGATGATGATGATGATGATGATGATGATGATGATGATGATGATGATGATGATATAGGAAAAGAGAAAGGGAACCTTGCAAGCCAAGCTGCAAAGAAAAGAGGGCCGACTGAATTAGGGACTCGTGTGGCAGAAAGAGAAACCGGCGAAGCGGGCCAGGCGGGGGCGAATCTGGCCGGAGGACAGAGGGACCTGCAGCCAGATGGCGATGCCTGATTCGAGAGGGAAGGAGAAGGGGATCCAGTCGGCCAGAGCCTGCAGCCACTTTCCCAGAGCGAAGGGCCGGCACAAGGCCCGAGAGGCTGTTTTTCCTTCCCCTGGATTTCAGGGTCCGGGATGTCTCTCCGGAGAAGCTGGGAAGAAGGCCACGCCGGCATCGGGTAAGAGGCTCGGACCACGGCTTGTGTGTGTGTGTGTGGGGGGGCTTCCCTTCCTGCCCCCTACAAGCACTTTCTCTCGCTTCGCCCATCTTTTCCTTTGCGGTTCCTAAAAGGACACGCGATCTCGCCGCCGCAAAAGCCGCCCGCTCGACCGCTCCGTCCGTCGGACGCCTCGGTCCCGTCTCGGCCGCGCGTCCGTCCCTCTTCGCCTTGGGGGGGGGGGGAGAAAAGACCCGGCCCTTGGAAGGATGGTGATGCGGACTAAAAGGGTTGGGGGGGGGGCTCGTTCTTCCAAGACGCAGGCGACCGCCCGGCCTATCCGTAACGCGCGAGTTTTCGGGTTTGGGTGTGAACCGAGAGCGACTGAATTAGGGACTGGATCAGGGGGGGGAAACGGAGTTTGAAACGACTTGGCAAATGTTTGTAAAACGCTGCTTCCCTTTCCCAGGAAGGCCTTTCTCAGATGTAAACCGTGTTGTTAAAAGTAGAAGCGAATTACATTTGTCCATTACTTTTCAGCCACGTCATTCCTTCGGTGCCAAACGTACAGAGCAGGGGTGCCCAAACTACGGCCCGTGGGCTGGATCTGGCCCAATGCCAGTTCATCCGGCCCACAAAACCCTCGTGGCTCCCAGAAGTGGAAGTATAACGTGCCCGCGCATTTTACTTCTGCTTCTGGGAGAGACGAGGTCTTCACAGGTCAGATGAACTGGCATTGGGGGCCAGATCTGGCCAATGGACCATAGTGACTGGCCCCCTGAAGCATGTGACTGGCCTGCGGCCCAAAAAGTTGGTGCACCCCGGAGTTCAGGAGACTTCCCTGGCAACTCTCTCGCACGCAGTTGCGCCCAGATAACTAGAGCCAGTCAACTAGACGCCCAACAGCTTCATCCTAAACACTTAGGAAAGCTAAGCCCGCGGACGGTTCTGCCCGGACGGGGAAAGCGAGTTTGGACGTCCCTCGCTTTCTCCTGGATTGTGGCCCAAGCACTACCTTTCAGCCTTCCTGTGTCGTGTCCTTCTCTTAACGTTTCAGTCCTAATCGTATAACCCTCCATACAAGAGGCATAATTACAAGCAAGCCCCAGGAGATGCGCTACTAAGGTCTGTGTTTCAATGTCATACGACTTAGGGGCACTCCAAAGCAACTCCACACCTCTAAACCCGGTTGAATCAAGTACATCTCAACCAGAAGTAAAAGATCGGCTGCAGTCTCAGCACCATCACCATCACCATCACCATCACCATCACCATCACCATCACCATCACCATCACCATCACCATGATTCCCATTGACACTTCTTATTGACACGTGACACTTCTTCCCCTAAAAACTCATTTTTAAAAAAATATCTGTCCTGCAACCTTTTTTATTTTTTATTTTTTGAGACAAGGGAAATCTTGGTGTGACTGCAGTGGTTAAACGCGCTGCTTCCTTCCACGCGAGGTGTGTGTGTGTGTGAGAGAGAGAGAGATTCAGTCGTTAATCTCCCCACGAGGGGGAAACACACCGCCCAGCTAAGAGGCTTTGCTCTTGCCCTATAAATGGACTTTCCTCAGTGGAAACTGTTGAGGGAGGAAATGTCTCATTGAAACCAGCGGGGCGGCTTTCTTTTCCAACACGTTCAGCTTCGCCTCGCACTCGAATTTAGACGGAGGCTGAACTCCGGGGATCAAATCCGGATTAGCAGAAATGCTGATCTTTAGTGACTCGCAGGCAATTGACACCCTCGCCCACTCCTCCCTCCCTCTTTTTCGCCCTCTCAGAAAGGAATGATCCTGATCCAATCCATCGGCGGGGGGGGGGGCTAGATCTCGTTTCCAAAGCTAATTAATTAGGGAGGCTGGAGGAGCCCCTTCCCGACCTAGCGCGCGGCTTGCCTTTCCGAAGGCCCCAGGGCCAAGCGGAGAGCCTTAAGCCGGTGCCTCCCTGCATCTGTCCCTCCAGACCTGTTCAAGGCTTAAGGGACGGACTCGGGTCACGGATTGCTCTCCTGTGCCCAAAAGGGGAGAAAAAACTCGTCTTCATTCACTCTTCTTCCGTTTCTCGGCCAAAAGCGAAACGGCCAAAACGAAGGCACCTTTTGGTGAGTCCCTTCTGCAGTTCCTTTCGCCTGACCTAGTGTGAGAAAGACTAGCCGGCAACACAAGGTGGCCGTTACCAGGGTACGCCCGATTCTGGTCCACCATCTCCGAGGGGGCTCTTTCTGAGTACCCCGTCTTCATTCATAAAGTAAAGTAAAGGTAAAGGTTTCCACTGCAGTCCCTCATTCATTCGTAAAGCAAGGGGACGAAACAAAACGTTTGTACGGAAGGGCAGTGGCCGCCGCCTAAAGCTTCCCCACCTCATCTTGGGCCCAGAGGAGCCCATTCCAGCCTAGTAAGGCTGCTTGCGATCCACAGTAGCCACCCTTGGCCACTCAGATGCCTATCCAGCCACCCAAAACGGAGGCCGGTTCAGATGCCTGGCTGTGGAGGTGGGCCGCGCCTGTGATGGATGGCGCTTCAATGCCTTCTTAGGCCCTCTTTCAAGGGGAGCCTAAGAAGACGGACGGAGATGAATCTCAGGCCCATTGCTCTGCTCTTGGCCGCGTGTCGTCAGGCGCCTTTGGGGCTCCCCTGCACTGCGCTGGCCCAAAGCGAGAGGCAGGTAGGAGGGCGGTTAAGAAAAACAGGCCTCAGGCTGCAGTTGTATGGGACGCGGGCCCCACCCCAAGCCCCACGTGAATGGATTGTTAGCAAGTCTCCCCGCGGTGGGGTTCCCCCCTCCGCCCCCCCTTCCCGACCCGCGATGGGGAAGAGGCCGCCAGACTTACCGGGGCCCTGCGAACTGTTCCAAGTCCTCGGAGCGCACGGGACTCGTTTGCGGGCGCCTCGCAGCCCTGCCAGAGCAAGAGCAACGACACGCATGGACCGCCCCATATGAGCACTTAGTGCGCTCTCTGGGCGGTTCACAAAGTAATTAGCATTTTGCCCCCAACATGCTGGGTCCTCATTTTTATTACCGACCTCGGAAGGAGGGGAGGCTAAGTCTACCTGGAAATCCCCGCTGGCTCGAACTCACAATGTTCTGGCTGCAGTACAACAGTTTAACCACGGGCGCCATGCCTCCCTCTCGGAGGCGAAAGAGCGGCTTCTCTGGGGTAGGGAAAGGGTGAGTTCTAGGCTACATCTTTGCATGGTTCGGCAGAGCCAAACGAGACGATCAGTGGCAGCTTGAAAGAGCTCAATGGTATGTGGCGGGAGTTTGGTTTTCCACTGTGCCGCTGTTTCGCAAGAGCCAACCCATGTAGCCATAGAATCGTAGAACAACTGAGTTGGAAGGGGCCTTTTAGACGATGGAGTCCAAACCCCCCTGTTCAAGGCAGGAATCTGAATCAAAGGTGATCGTCTAATTCTCTCTTGAATACTTCCAGTGTTGGAGCGCTCACTGCCTCTCCAGGCATTTGGTCCCATTGTCGTACTGCTCTAACCGTTAAGATGTTCACCCACACCTCCGAAAAGACTGGACCATGGGCAAGTCCCAGGGCGGCCCCTGGGTAAACCCTTTCTGTGTATTCTTTGCCTCGGAGATCCTGAAAAGGCTCCCCATAAATCAGAATTGACTTGACACATACAAATCCAAGGCGATATGCTTAGCACGTCATTAGAGGGCCGTTCAAGTCCACGAGTTTATTCTAACTCGAATTTGTTCCACTAAACTCAGATAGGCGAATTGAGCTGCACTACTATCTCGCAGCGCCAGTAAACTGGGAGACACTGTCTGTTTTCTTTCCTGTCTGGTGTTGAAGCCCTGGAAGATTGGCGAGCCTGCAGAGGCAAAGTTGTACCATCTCCTAACCAGAAGTTGGGTTTGCTCGTTCCCTTGGTCAGCGCACATTGGGAAGTCTTTCCTCATTTCTTGGTATTCCTAGCCCAGGAGTCTCTCCGGGAAGATCACTGGCCATTTCTGGCCAACGCTTCCAGTTTCGTTTCTGTTTCGCAAGACGTCCTTGGCTTTTTGGCCCCAGATTCAAAACACACACACCGTCTTAACCCAACGCCATGCCAACCTCTCCAAGCCTGACCAGATGTTTGCAATAAAATGTCAGGTCTTTGCCTTTGGGGATTCGAAATAAAACTTCCCTGCCTTCCCCTGTAATTATTCTCTTAGCTATCCCTTCATAAACGTATCTATTTTTCTCCAGGAAAGGGGAAAATTCGAGTGTCCGTTTTGTGAGTGGAGGGGAACTTTAAATAAATTGAACCCCCAGATTCTCTTTAATTGTTATACTCTTTTTGTCTCTGGTTCGGAACCAGAGGTCGGTGGGGAGGTTTGCTTGTTTGTGTCTTCGGTGCTGTTTCGCTTGTCGCTGTGGTTAGTTTTGCCAACGAACAAAACCTTTAAAATGGAAAGCGGGCCCGACGGCGTGAAGATCGCGTTTCCCGGAGAAGCCGCCTGGATCTTTCTCTTTTCGTCGCAAAAGCTAAGGGGCTCGGAAGGTGTCGGGAAGACGGGCGGGATTTGTGGGCCCAAAACACACGTGCGGAGAAGTTTAGCTTATTGTCTGTCGACCAAAGGTTGAAGATTTTCCTCTTTGGCAACCGCCAGTGGAGGCCGTTCCAAGGCAACCATCAGGCCTTTTCCTGGTCCGGATCCAGCGGAGGGCACCAGCAGGTTCGCACCAGTTCGCCAGAACCCCGTAGCGGAAATTCCGTCTGGCCCAGGCCACCCAAGTTTTGAAATAAAGTGCTCCTAATTCAGGTGCAAGGGACTGCAGTGGCTCAATTGTCTAAGACGTTGACTGGGAGGCGGAAGGTCAGCAGTTCGATTCCTGAGTACTGCAGAACGGAATGAGCTCCCGTCTTTGTCCCAGCTCCTGCCAACCTAGCAGTTCGAAAGCAAGAAATTGCAAGTAGATAAATAGGGACCACTTCGGTGGGAAGGTAACAGCGTTCCATGCGCTCTGGTGTCTAGTCATGCCTGCCACATGACCACGGAAACGTCTGCAGAAGCAGACAACGCTGGCTCTTCGGCTTTGAAACAGAGATGAGCACTGACCCCTAGAGTCGGATATGACTGGCTTTCGAGCAAGGGAAACCTTTACCTTTACCTTTAATTCAGGTGCAACGCAGGGCTTTCCCCTGGCCACGCCCACCATACCACGCCCACAGTGTGGTAGTAAATTTTTTTGCAGCCAACTACTGTCCGGATCCTAGGGATTGCATTGTGCGCAGGACTGCAAGCTTTAAGATCGGGGCCACTTCGGCCAAGTAGCCATGCGGGCGGACGGAGGTGCGACCGGGGCGGTTGAAATCCTACTGTTGGGGCGTTAACGGTTACTGATCCGAGTCATCAGCATGTGAATGAAAAGTGGCTTCTGATACTTGTGGCTTCTCAACCAGCACCCAAGGCCACACATCCAACCGAACCCTCCTTGACTCCTGAGTGTTCCGGCACAGCAAGGGACCATCCATGGTAGGGGTTCTCAACCATTCCAAGCTGAGGGTCGGGTCACGCTCCCTCAGACTGCTTCGGGGGCGGACAGCCATTTTGCCCTGCCTGCTACACTTGGCACTTCCGGGTGTGGCAGAGCCATCAAGGGGCCACATGAAATGGTGTCATGGGCCACATTCGGCCCTTGGGCCATAGATTGAGAACCCCTGATCCACGGTGTGAATTAGAACCAGTGTCCAAAAACCAGGGTTTTTGAACTTCAGTTCCCAGAAGCCTAAATCAATCCCCCCCCCCAGCACTGATCAGCTGATGTACTGACTTAGGCATCTGGGAATTGAAGTCCCCCTGTAGGCCATGGGCCCCACGTTAGGAAACACGCATTGAGGAAGAAGAGGCAGCACCTTGTTGCAAAACCTGTGTCATCTTTGGGAAGGTCCTTCTTGGCTTTCCCAGTGATGGGATGTAACAGGTTCTCACCAGTTTGCCAGAACCTGTAGTAACTTTTCCCAGTGTCCCGGAGAATCGGTAGCAGCGGGGGGGGGGGGGGGACCTACCTTCGTGGCTTACCTTTCACTGGTTCCCCCAATGCACATGCGCTCCAAGCACTTGGTGTGCATGCACGCCTACAGTACTTGGCACGTATGCATGGCCCTCTTGCTGTCCTCCCAAGCGGGGAGGAGGAAGAGAAGCTGCTAGCCTGAAGCTCCCTATAGCCTGAAGCTCCCCAGGGTAAGTGATTCACCTTTGGATGTGGTGTGTCTGTGTGCATTTTAATGTGTATTTAATACCTTTACTTACATTGACGTACTACCACAGTTCCTAAAAAGGAGGGGTGTGTGTGTGTGCGTGTGTGTGTGCTTATTTTTTATCTTATTTTATTTTTATTATTTTTCTTTGGCCCTGTCCACATCATGATGTCATGATGTTAGCTCCACCCACACTGTGATGACATCACGGTGGGTTGACACCCCACCACTGGCTTTCGCTATAAATACAGTTACATACACACATTCGGGAGCTAGAAACAGCCTAGTGGGCTTCAGACCAAGCATCACCCCAGTGGCAAAGCCTGTTCTCACCTAACGTGCCCACACGTGTTTAGAACAAGCCAAGTGAAAGGAAAACCCTCCCGGCTTATGTTTAAACGGGAAACTGACACACACACCCCTCCCGTAGGGCAAGAGATGATGAGGGGCCTCAGGAGAGGATGGGGGGTTAGAAGTTTTAAACCCGAGGGTTTATGGAAATGCCCTTTTCCGTTTCATATTTATAGATCTTGCAGGGATTTCTAGGCATCTTTCGAAGCCACCAGCTCCGCAAGCAAGCGCAGAGCTTTACAAAAGGATTTTCCTGGCAGAATTTCCCCTTCCCGGGGAGGTACATCTGGGGGCCATAAAGACCCTCCCCCCGCAGCCACTTTCTCCACCCGTGACACTTAAGGTGCGGGCGCCCCCCCCCCCTTTCAATAAAACTAAACCCCTTAGAAAATCTCCACCGTAATCCCAGCAAGGCTCGGAAGAGGGTCAGAAGGACGAGGGAGGGGCTCCCTTTTCGGATCCGGGAGGGAACAGACATGCCGTCTAGGTCTCCCTCCTCTCTGTCTATGGGACCTAGAGGGTCTCATTGGCACCTTCGAGTCCTTGCTGGCAGCGCAAAAGGCGTGGCTCCCTTGGCTTCATCTGCTCCCTGCATGGGACTCGAACTGGGAGAGCGGGTTTATTTTATTTTATTTTATTTTATTTAGATTTGTATGCCACTCTATTCCCCGTCTTGGCAGGCTTGGTGTGGTTGGGTAAAGGTATTAGGTAAAGGTAAAGGTCGTCCTTGCTTGAACTCCACTCGTATCCGACTCTAGGGGTCGTTGCTCATCTCCGTTTGCAGCCAAAGAGCCAGCGCTGTCTGAGTCTGCAGAAGTTACCCTGGCCTTGTGGCAGGCACGTCTAGACACCGGAGCGCTTTTTACCTTCCCACCGAAGTGGTCCCTATTTATCGACTTGCAATTTCTTGCTTTCCAACTGCTAGGTTGGCAGGAGCTGGGACAGCGACGGATTATTTTGTGATCCAATAATTGTGTATTGTCACGTCTGTTCTAACTTCTGGCGAAATATCCCAGGGATGTCTAGATATAGGAGTGCTCAGAAGTGGTTTACCCTGGGACTGTGCAGCTTCTCACAGGAGACACAGTGGGGAATCGAACTGCCCATCTGGCTTCATCACCAGATGCCTAAACTTCCTGAGCTATGTTTAATATCGTAGGATGCCCTTTCCCTTAAGAAAGAAAACAAGCCAGGGAGCTTTGGCAAAGTAGGATCGCCAGGGCTGGGAAACCAGCGCATACCCAGGCGGTGAGGTCAGCTTTGTGCAGACTACCTTCTTCTGCTTCTTGTGCCAAATCTGATTCCGAATATTGGTGATCAGCCACGATGATTGTCCTGGGAACATTATAATGCAGTGGCCTTCCATTTGGCTTCTGCGTTGCAGTGTGGCATCCGTACATCCTCTTTTTCTTCTACGTCTAGGCCAGACGTGAGACTCCCAAATGGAGGCACCTTTTGGTGAGTTCATTCTGCAGTTCCTTTCGCTTGACCCAGTGTGAGAAAGATGAGTCGGCAACACAAGGTTCCCCTTCCCGGGGTACGTCCGATTGTAGTTCAAAAATACCGAAATGTTAGCTCTTTCTGTGTAGACCACCCGTACCACTGATCCAGTTCCACAAGTCACTTTCTGGTCCTGAGCCCATTTGGCAAGTAAAATCCTCCTCAGCCCCAGGCCAGGACTGACGAAGCTGCTGCTGCCCTCCACCAAGATGATTCAAGTGGGATTTATTGGAATTGTAGCCGTGTTTGTCTGTGGTTCAGGCATATCAGAAAACAAAGCAAAGCAAAATAAACAAAATAAAATAAAACACTATAGCACTTTAAAGACTAACTGCTATATTTTTATTGTTAGCTTTCATGGATCAAATCCACTTCATCAGACCACTTCATCAGTGGGATTTAATCCATTTCGGGACCATCACCCTTTCCTGTGGCCTTCGGCACCCAAGGCAATGAGTCCTCAGGGTGGTCAGGTTAGTTAATCGCCCGACAATTGGCATGGAGTCGCTGGCAGTAGAGTCTATTACCATAGCAGGATAACCTGGCCCGACTCAGCAGGCAACCTGGGAAATGGGATTGGCATGGCCTGGGAAAGGGCTGGGGAAAGAGAAAACGCTCCAAGGAAATCGGGGCATCTCATCTCCACCGCTGATTGACGAACAAATACTCTACTCGAAAGTTTCCTGCCTACCTGTGGCTGTTTGTCCCCAGGGCCGTAGCCAGTATTCCAGATGTGGGTGGGCGATTTTTTCCCAGGGTGGGCAACAATGCCTTTTGGGCCAAGCCCACCCTGGTCCCCCTCTGGCTACGGCCCTGTTTCTCCCAGGGGTGGTGATGAACCCTGTTTCACCAAGGCAGCCACTGGATCGCCTGGCCAAAGTTAAATCCTAAAACTCAGAGCTTGGCTGTGATCAAAGACATATATTTCAATGAGGGGGGGGGGCTCTACAACTGGAGGCAAAACTGTTGCAAAGGTTTTGTGGGTTGTTAACTGGATGCATTTAAAGAACACCCCACTGCATCTTTTCTTTAAGGTTTTTAAGAGGAGGTCGGACAGCCATCTGTTTTCTCCCTGTATTACAAAATGGTAAGGAGTCAAGAAGCATGTTTGTTTATTTGTATCCCGTCAACAATTAGTGCTTAAGTACCAGGAAGTCTTGCAGGTGAGCAGTTCGAGACCCGAGTTCTTGAGCTCCTGTCTCTGTCTAGCTCCTGCCCAACCTAGCAGTTAGAAAGCGAGAAAATGCAAGTAGATAAATAGGGACCAGTGAGGTGGGAAGGTAAACAGCATTCTGTGCACTCTGGCGTCTAGTCAATTTCTGCCAGATGGCCACAGAAACGTCTGCGCTGTCTCTTTGGCTGTAAACGGAGGCGAGTGCTGCATGACTGGCTTTCGGGCAAGGGAGAGCTTTACCAAGAAATATTATTTGGCATAAGCCTTGTCGGTCTGTTACAGATCCAGGCGCCCATTGAAAGGTCAACCCACCCTTCAGTCACCGCCTCTCTCCTGGATGGGTGTAGCAGAGACTCCCAGCTGCACTTTTTTTGATAAAGGTTTCAGCTATTTATTTATTTATTTATTTATTTATTTATCTTATATCCCACACCTCTAGGAAAAACTTTCCTACTCAGGGCGGCTAACAGCATAAAACTCAACAGATCCAAACAGACAGAAATATTAAAATTTTCATAGAAATTTATCAAAACCCAGGCCTATTTCAGTGCTTTGTTGAGAAACGAATTAGCTGCCAGATCCCTTGTTGGCGAAATGCCATTTAAACACAGACAGACAAACACCCGCACCCCACCAGGTCCCATCCCGTTCCTCGCTGCCACTTCTTCTCATCTGTGCCAACCCGTGCCCATTAAGTTCTGTGGCAGGCAGGCCACCAGCCGAGCAGGGCCGTCCTTCTTGTCAAAAAGGCTCACCAGCTGGTGTGGGCAGCGGACTACCTACCAGAAGAGCTCGGTCTTGTGGTTTTAGTTCTTTCTTTCATGGCTTTACCATTCTTCTCTTTTCATTTCACTTGTTTCCACCAGCATGAAGCGACGCCCAGGCAACCCCTGGTGGTTTTAGTGAAGCCCATATCTGAATGTTCAAAGGGGGAGATTTCCTGGGTTGACTTCTCTTCCGAGGACAGGAAAGGAAAAGAAAGGTAGATTTTTCTTGACTCACTCCTGCAGGCCCTCCAGGCTACTGACCTCCACGGATTTATTTGGCGATGATGGAGGCCGGGAGGATGTACTAAACGCCGATGTGATTTGTAGACTTACCCCCCGGAAAACTAGCTCCAGGACTGTAAGGCCGTTCCTTGTGCATCTGCGGATGATTTAGAATCGCTTGACCGAAAGATCTCTGACTAAAACGGTGCCGTTTCCAGGACTAGCTGAGAGACCCCGGCCCCCTTTACATTTGGAAACAAGCCGATCTGTGGCTTACTCCTGAGTAAACACAGAGAAGGTTCCAGCTTTTTGTTTCGTTGCTCTCAACAGACGATGTCAAAGTTGTAGCAGGGCTGTGCTTTGATGTGCCGCAGATATGAGTTTAGGAACCCTCTGGTTTCAAGGCAGGAAAAAACTCCAATTAATTGTGCTACTTTGTCCCAAAGAGAGACCCACTTTGGTTTCACACGCATAGGTCAAGGTCAAGGACGCCCTTGCTCTCAGTAACAGAAATGTGTCCATAAACGATGAAGAGAATTCTCTATGCGACAGGACATCCCTTTTCCTCCAGAAATGGAGAAAGGCAATGAATTCTGTATTTCCGAAGCTGATGGTTCACATCTGGAGACTCCACCCCGGGTGTTTGTCATTGATTAAGGCGGTGCAGCTCGACACCTAGCCAGGACTATTTTGGGCAGCTGCTGTTTCCTTTCCTCCACACTTTGCCATAGTCACCCTGAGACCAGCAGGACTCAAAATCTCCCCCAATTTTAATACATTTCTGCGGGCCAGTAAAAGAATTGCCCATCTCTAATTCTGGATTTCACAAACAAAATGTTTCTTTGCTTAAAAAAATAAACAGACATGAGCTATCAGAAAAATATTAGCTGCTCACCATCCATAACATGTTAAGCATTTTATTTTATTTTTCATTTTATTTGGATGAGGAACTAACAAGGATGTGTGCCTTTCAATTGCCACAATTAGCTAAGTTGTCACAAGAGAATCCAATGGCAGATGTAGTGAGAAAGAAGCTGGTGTACAACACAGCGCCGTCTCCCATCTTGCAGGACTATGTTCAGGCTTTACATTCCCTTTTAAAAAGTTGTTCTCTTTTGAACAGACTGAAATCACTCTTTAGCTGCTGAATTTTTTAAACGGTTGAAATTTTGTGGTGTAGATCCCTCAATCGATACTTTAAAGGTAATTTCACAGGCATGCTTTTAGTAATTAAGAACAGCTTATACATATCCATTCAGAAATGAGTTTCGGTTAATTCAACAGGGCATAGACCCAGGCAATAGGGTATAGATTTGGAGTGTTCATCCTTTCCAATAAATATTTATAAAGGAATGGAGGTCTAATGAAATGCACATTTTACCAGTGGAATTTACTTTGAAGAAACTCGTTTAGATTTGTACTGTTGTTGAGGCTGTTGTACTGTTGGAGGAGAGTTTTGAGAGTCCCCTGGACAGTGAGGAGAACAAATAGGTCAATCTTAGAAGAAATCAACCCTGACTGCTCCTTAGTAGGTCAAATTGTAAAGATGAAGCTACAATACTTTGGACACCAAATGAGAGGGGAGGATTCACTTGAGAAGGCCTTGATGCTGGGAAAAGTGGAGGGCAAAAGAAAAAGGGGGCAGCCAAAAATGAGATGGCTAGATGGTATTGTGGACACAATGGGCACAGAGCTGAGCGAGTTGAGGAGGATGGTGGAAGACAGGAGTGCCTGGCGGACAGTGGTCCATGGAGTCGCAAAGGGTCGGAATGGACTGTGCGACTGAACAACAAAGAAAGAGGCCACACTTCACAGCTTTCTTTCACCTATTCTGCTCTTCCTCAAGTTTGTTGTTAGGGGCTCCAGAATTGTTTTCAAGGTGAGAACCTTCACGACTAGCATGTAGGATATGATGAATGTTACCCACTTTCAAGTATGCTTTTATATTAGCATACTTTACAGACAAAATAATCTATCAACAATGTTAAAATGAGTATCATGCTCATGGATACTCCCTTGTCACCTATGGATAGTCCACCCAAAAGGACCTAGGGATCCTTTTGCTCATTTCTACTGCAGTGGCTCAAGGGGTTAAGACACTGTCTGGAAGGCAGCAGGTCAGCAGTTCCATACCTGAGTACTGCATGATGGAATGAGCTCCTGTCTCTGTCCCAGCTCCTGCCAGCCTAGCAGTTCAAAAGCAAGAAATTGCAAGTAGATAAATAGGGACCACATCGGTGGGAAGATAAACAGAATTCTTGTGCACTTTGATGTCTGGCATGTCTGCCACATGTCCATGGAAACATCTGCAGACGCAGACAGCGCTGGCTCTTCAGCTATAAACAGAGATGAGCACTGAACCCTAGAGTTGGATATGACTGGCTTTTGAGCAAGGGTGTCCTTTACCTTACTCCAATGGTTACAGAAAATAGCTGTGTCCTCTCTTTGAAAAGAATGTGTAATATTTTTTTTCAATAATATAAGTGAAGATAATGAAAATGATGATTAAGTATACCCATTAAAGTGATTACAAGATGAGTATCATTAAGGACATGATAAAATAATATCCTGCCAACCTAGCAGTTCGAAAGCAAGAAATTGCAAGTAGATAAATAGGGACCACTTCGGTGGGAAGGTAACAGCATTCCGTGCCCTCCAGTGTCTACTCATGCCTGCCACATGACCATGGAAACGTCTGCAGAAGCAGACAGCGCTGGCTCTTCGGCTTAGAAACAGAGATGAGCACTGAACCCTAGAGTCAGATATGACTGGCTTTCTAGCAAGGGAAACCTTTACCTTTACTTAAAATCATCAAATACGTAATACAAAATCAGTTGAAACATTACATTGGTATATTGAGTAAATGGGGACCCTGTTAAATAAATGCAAGGATGTCTCTAAGATCTCCTAAGACACCTCCTATCCAGCACAAGTATCTTAAGATCAAGTGTTGATCAGCCCTTGGAGTTGGTGTGTTAGCTACCACCACCCATATCCTTTGCAAACCTGTACAAATTCATTTCCCCCCCCCCCCCCGTGGTTTTGCAGAAATCTCTAAAGTTTGCAGAGTGAAGGCTGAAATGAGTACAAGGGGATACAGATGATTTTTGGCAACCCTCCTCTGTGAATGTAATCTTCATGCTTGGGTGGGGGCAAACACTAGGTGTTTTTTAGAGATTGTAACAGTTCATAAGAGCACGTGGATGTCTGACCTTGTTCAGAGGAGATCTGCCAGTGTTGCAAGGGTGATGATAACTATGAACTTGTGTCATGTTTCAGAGTAGTTAGCACACAAACTGGAGTTTGAGGCCCAAAACAGCACCAGGAGCCGTCCCAACCTAACATAAAAATTTGATTTTTGAGGCTTGGAGTGGATACAAGATGACATTCCTCTCCTTATTCTTGAGAGATCTCAACTGCAATAGTAATCATAGAATTTTCTGTTCCCAATCATTTTTAGAATACTTTTTACAGATGATTTCTAAAGGGTATAACCTTATGTGCGTCTTTTTTCCAATTTCCCCTTATCATTTGTGTCTCAGTCCCAAATCTACCTGAGGAGGACCTTTGGTTTCCTGTCATCTATGAATGCTTCACCCAATGGGACAGGATTTCACTGTTTATTTCCACTGTCAGCATAATAGTTACAAAAAACAGCTATGTGCGTTCTCTTTGGGGGGAAAAGTGTAAAAATGAAACAAATCAGAAGCTTTCTCCTGGCAGCTGGAAAAAAAGGGGAGGAAAAGTAAAAATAAAACAGATCACCCAGTCCTGTAACTGCTGATGACCTGCTCAAAAGAACTGCTGACACCATTCAGTCTACGCCTTGGCTTTGCTGTTCATGTTTTTCACTTTCACAGAAATAGATGCTTCACACAGATACAGAAATGCACCAAATATGGACTTGCATCTGGGCAAAGATTAGGTCATCAGGTCTCCAAAAGGGCAAAGGATAGGTTGGTGCTGATCTGTGCAATCTTTATTTGGGGGAATCACGGGGCTTCCATATACCCCTAAGAGAGAAGTAGCTGGTTGGGTTTCCTTCACCTACACAAGGAGAGGTGTGCAAAGATACTCAGTTTCTCCTGTGAAGTTTTTAATTGGCTAAGTTTCACAGTATCCTTTCCAAGCCTGACTCAAGTATCACAAAATTGAGCCACTAATTGCTTTAACAAGTGACAATCATCACCAAAGCAAGACTGTGAAGTGGATCAACATGATTTGAAGCTGAAATCAAAAGGTATTTAGCAAAGCAATCACACTTATATACCTCACAATGAAATTAACGTTTTGCTAATTAAGGATTGAAGGCTGAGTCAACCAGGCTGAGTCAACCTTGCGCTCTGGGTCAAGACCAAACTCACAACCTTTTGGTTTGTAGTTTCCAGTGCCACTTACCTAAACCATCTGTTCCAAGAACCCAGAAAGATTTGCCAGGGTTGTTAGTTAAGGTTTGGGTTTTTTTGAGCAGGGGTCAACACCATATGCCCCACAAGCAGAGTGTGGAACCCCTGGCCATGTTTTGTTTTGTTTTGTTTTGTTTTGTTTTGTTTTGTTTTGTTTTGTTTTGTTTTGTTTTGTTTTGTTTTGTTTTGTTTTGTTTTGTTTTGTTTTGTTTTGTTTTGTTTTGTTTTGTTTTGTTTTGTTTTGTTTTCACTGTCCCTGAAGTTTTAGCTGCTGCTTCTCATGACAAAATTAAACCAAAGCACTTTACTTTTAATTTAATTTTCTATCGTGTTACCAAATTTCAGTGATGGAGGAGGAACCCTTAATGGACTGATTCCTGTTACAAAACAAGGATAGGTAGCTTTCAGCTTTACTCATCAATTTAGACCTCTGGCCAGAGTGATTTTCCATCTCCTGACAGCCTCCAAAAAGAGGGGGGCATAAGATAGAGAATAGGTAGGTGATACCTTTATTAACACTCTAAAACTTGACCAAAAGCTGCTAGCTTTTGAATTCTGCAGGACTCTTCATTTGGCTGGGCAATATGGGAGTAATACCCATAGAGATGAAGACACCTGCATGACTCAAATGTTTGTGACTGTCTGTCAGATTCCAATGGTCTAATAATGGATTGATTTTTAATTGTGTACAAGAATCCAATATTTTTTCATTCTCCCTGAAGAAAGCTTGTGGGGGGGGGGGGGAACAATACATGACTTTTTATATGAAAGGGCTGTTTTTAATTGTGGAGCAGAAAATAAAATCCTTGCATGTTTGCACTGGTTCATACACTTTTCCTTAATTTAAAGTATACATATACTGTTTAAATTATAATTTTTCAAATTTCTTCAGAGAGCAACTTCCAGTTCTAAGGGGAGAACAAAGTTGATCTTGTAAACCTGAATACCCATTTTTGCTACAGAGTCATACAGGTATTTTCACAGCTGTGGCTGTAATATTGGTAAATTAAAACCTCAAAAGAGATCAACAGTTGATTTATGGCCACATTGGCAAGATTTTAAATTCCGGCCATTCTCTTTGGAAATTAATCTTTCCATACTACATTTTAGTGGGATCCAATGATTCATTTCAGTACAGCACTTTGACAGAGTCACCTTGGAGCTACAATCCACACAGTTTATTAGAGACACAAAGAGATAACTTGATTTTACTTACAAGAGCTTGTTTCTGCCTTAATATGCAAGGATTGTGTTGTAACAGTAAATTATGTTATGCAAAAACTTTACTTACCTCTTTTGAAATTCAGTCCAAACTTCTGACAAATACTAAGATTTGTCTTTTTGTATATATTAAGAAAACACACAATTAATCTGCAGAGTCTAAATTCCACTGGTAGATATCATTATAACAGATCTAGTGAATCAACTATTGAATGGCTACAAAAACGCATTAATTCAACAAGCACAACCTAGTCAGAAGCACCTACAGAGGTTTCCAAAAACTATAGTGGAGAGTGAGTGTAATTTCTGTGCTTATTTGGAAACCTATAGAAATTTGAAATTTAGAAAAGGGGAGTTCGTGCTAATTATTTATATTGACGTTACATAAGGGAAGAATGACAAGAAAATTGTAGTGATGTCAAAAGTGAGTATTCTGTGGTTCTCCATCTTCTGGTTCCTCTTCTACCAGAATTTGGATGTCATCCTGGCTAGGATGACTTCAAATGTTGCAGCTCTAAACATTAAGGTTGTGTTACATCCAAACCTATCCACAGGTCTCTTCACTGAGGAAGTTATTTTCTTTATTTTGTTTCCCATTTATTATACCTGAAGATCACTTGTACCAATCAGTTCTATTTATTTCTCAAAGTACTCTAACAGTCTACATTTTATGGGTTTAAATATTTCTTGATCTTTATGCCTCAGTCATCTAAAGCACAGGTCAGCATCTCAAGATAAATTCACATTGATCATTGCAGATTAGCGGATGACTGAGCATTGAAAACCCAATAATGCATAACATGAAGCCAAATATAGGCTGACAATTAGGAAAAATTTCTTAAAGGTTAGAGCAGTATGACAGTGGAATGAACTGGCTCAAGAAGTGGTGAACGCTCTAACCCTGGAAGCATTTAAGAGAGAACTGGACAACCATCTATAAGATCTGCTTTGATTTGGACTCCTGCATGGAAAGGGGTGGGTGGGGTTGGGCTCAGTAGCCTAAAAGGCCCCTTCCAACTCAGTGATGCTATGAAAACAGCCACACCATTTCGCTTTTCCCCACTCTAATTGTGTGCCACACTTGGGTGTTGACCAAGGCAGGCAGGGCACCTAACATTCAAGGCATGACCCTAAAATGCTCAGTCTGGAGCCAATGCACGGAGTTCCCCATTTCTTGGTCCAGCCAATCTGCCCTGTCCCAAGAGGGTTATTAGGAGCATGATTGAGGTCTGCAGAGGCCTTTTATGGGGAAGAAGGCACCAGGGCCTGCCTTAGTCTGGCCAGGGGAAGCTCTGTGGGCTGGCACGCTCAGCACATGGGCCTGTTTCCTGCCAAGGAAGGGACATGAGGCCTGCTTTCTTCTGGCTGGGCCAGTGGGTGCCCTTTGCTAAAGGAGGCCATTCTCCAGGCAGTGGAAAGAGTCCTGGGCATCTTTGGGGTGCCTTTCGCTTTGGAAGCTTCCCCAGGGAAGAGGGCAGCCTAAGCAGGAGGCGGAGAAGGTGAACAAAGAGTGTGGACCACATAAGGCCCTTTTCTGACCCGCTTGGATATTCTAGGGCAGTGATGACAAACCTATGGCATGCGTGCCAGAGGAGGCACTCAGATCCCTCTCTGTAGGCACAGTCACCCCAGCACAGGTTTCTCCCCGCCCCTCTGCCCAGCATACCCAATAGGAGCACTTCCTCCCTCCCCCCAGCACAGAGTACACCTCGCCCTTCCGTGGCAGACTGGGAGGCTGTTGAGTTTGGGCATTGGGTCTCTAAAAGGTTTGCCATCACTGTTCTAGGGCTTGGAGCGCACTCAGACCTTGCTAGGGGATGCCTGCCCGCCCCCTGCCTTGGTCTCTGGGCACTGGGGCGACTTTCCAGTGTGGAGCTCAGCTTGAGCAAACCCGTGTCTCTCCCACCCACATCCTGCAGATAGAAACAAGCATATGGAAAGAAAGGGTAGTCAGAACAAAGAGCTGACTCCTGCCCATTCAGGCCCACTGAACCGCTCTCTGGCTCTTCCTTTCCCATTCTTCTGGGTCTCAACTAAGCGCTTGAGGGCTCCATCCTCTCGGGCAACCAGCAGAGACTGTGGCTCGCCCCTAGCCGGTTCCCTTCTTGCAAGTCTCCGTTCTGGATCCAGATCGAACCCTGTCTTAATCAATAAAAACTCAGTAAAGGGTAAAGGTGGCCATTACTCGTATCCGACTCTAGGGGGCAGTGCTGATCTCCGTTTACAGCCAAAGAGCCAACGCTGTCTGCCTCTGCAGGCGTTTCCGTGGACACATGGCAGCAGGACTAGACACCGGAGTGCACTTGGAACGCTGTTACCTTTCCACTGTAGCTGTACCTATTTATCTACTTGCATTGTCTTGCTTTCGAACTGCTGATCTGCTGGCCTTCCAGTGGTTAAGTTCAGCATCTTAACCACTAAGCTTCCGCAGTCCCTTGAAACCTCAGTAGGTCTACTCTAATGAGGAGTAGACCCACGTCTGGCTCCAGCCGAATATCCACCCACACGCGCAAAACTCCTCTAAAGCGCTGCAGACTTAGACGGAAGTCAGAGGCACGGTGGGCTGTGATGCTTATTCTGGGGTCACCTGCGCCCAAGGTAGAATTTGCACGGCTATTTTCGCCCTCTCTGCACCCAGGGAAATAGACCTCCCCGGAACCCCCGGGGAGGAAGCACCGCGCAGTCCGATAAGCTCCATTTGACTTAAGCGGAGAAACGTTTTCGCTTCGCTCCCCTTGTTTGCTTGCTTATGTGGCACGTCAAGGCGTGATCCCCGCTGAGAGACACGTGTCTGCGTGGTGCCCTCTTCCGCTGGGCGGAACGGCTGGTTTAGGGACAAGTTTTACCCTCAAGAGCAGAGCAAGCGTAAGAAACGGCGACCGCCACACGGGCACAAAATCCTCATTTCTGGGAGGCGAAACCGTATCTGGAGCGACCCCACTCCGATTCCGGTGAAATCTTGGCTTAGTGAGTCAGCCCACTGAGCGGCGCCTGAGCTTCCCCTTTGGCTTTATGTTCCTCCAGCCAAATGAATGGGTCAAGCCCTGGTGAAGAGGGATTAAGTTGGGGCGAATTTCGAAACCAATCCTCTCTCCCCCACAAATGAGCGCATTTAGATGTTAAAGGTAAAGGTAAAGGTTTCCCTTGCTCGAAAGCCAGTCGTATCCGACTCTAGGGGTCAGCGCTCATCTCTGTTTCTAAGCCGAAGAGCCAGCGCTGTCTGCTTCTGCAGACGTTTCCATGGTCATATGGCAGGCATGACTAGACACCGGAGCGCACGGAACGCTGTTACCTTCCCACCGAAGTAGTCCCTATTTATCTACTTGCAATTTCTTGCTTTCGAACTGCTAGGTTGGTTTAGAAACGTGTGTGTGTGAGAGAGAGAGAGAGAGACCCGGGTGCCGAACTACAAAATAAATTCTTTCTAAAAGCTTGTCTGAATAAGCCAGAGACCAAGAGTCTTGAGCTTAGGTTTGGAGAAGCCAGCTCCTCAACGCCTGCTTGCCCGCCCTCCTTCTTGGGCTTGTGGGTCTCTGGAAAAGGCCTGTGAGGGGCTGGAGGGTGACGGGAAGGCGCGTGTGAAACAGGCGAGCATATCAGGGCAAGGCGCTCTTCAAACGTTCTTGGAAGACAAACCAGCCTTTCCGCTGCCTTTCCATAGACTCCCCTCGAAGAGGCCTGGACAGCAGGTTGTCCAAAACAGCCAAAGGCACCAAGCTTTATTAGGCGTGGCCGGTTCATTGTTTTCACTCCATTCGCAGTGTTACAACTCTGCGTAGATCCCTTTGGGGAAGGAAGGATGAAATCCCGAGGATTTTAAACCTATTTAAACCCGAAAGAATTTAACAAAAGGCAAGTACACGGTTTGCTTTCTTTAGTTTTGGTGACTGATCTCCGGGGTACAGGGACTGGAGTGGCTCAAGTGGTTAAGACGCTGAACTCGCTGACTGGAAGGTCAGAGTTCGAGACCCGGGTATTGCATGACGGAGTGAGCTCCCGTCTCTGTCCCGGCTCCTGCCAACCTAGCAGTTCGAAAACTAGAAATTGCAAGTCGATAAATAGGGACCACTTCGGTGGGAAGGTAAACAGCGTTCTGTGCACTCCGGTGTCTAGGTATGCCTGCCACGTGTCCACGGAGACGTCTGAAGACGCAGCCAGCGCTGGCTCTTTGGCTGTAAGCAGAGATGAGCATTGAACCCTAGAGTCGGATACGACTGGCTTTCGAGCCAGGGCGACCTTTACTTTTATCATTACTGATCCGGGATTTTTGTTGTTGAGAATAATGGTTTCCCAAGGAGCCTGGCTAATCAAGCACAACGTCGTAGATGTACTGCTTTCTCTAGCCGAGGTCTTCACTCTGTTCTACATTGGCTGAAACGGAAAAGACGATGGGTCGTAATACCGACCTAAGCAGATTTCACCGAAGATATTCCAGTAGAGCTTTCTCTGCTAGGCAACACTTTACGCCCTCTCATCAGCTGATGGAAGAAGGACATTCAAAGCGAATTCTTAACCACTTTGATGCAAAAGTCTTGTTTGGGAATCACTTAAGCAAAAACAGGTAAAAAAAATCGCCTTTACTTAAAGGAATGAGATGTTGTTTTAAATGGTTTTTAATTAGTTTTTAAAGAGTTTTTAACTATGTATTGTAGATTAGTTGTAATCCGCCCTGAGTCGCCTGTGCGAGTAGGGCGGAATATAAATTAAATTAAATTAAATTAAATTAAATTAAATTAAATTAAATTAAATTAAATTAAATTAAATTAAATTAGTCTGTCTATTTTATCCGATTAAGATTTATGGTTAACTAAAAAAACCCATGAAAATATTTTTGTTGTTCAGTCGCACAGTCGATTCCGACCCTCTGCGACCCCATGGACCACTGTCCGCCAGGCACTTCTGTCCTCCACCATCCCCCTCAACTCGCTCAGCTCTGTGCCCATTGTACATTTACACAAAAATATTGCCTTTTATTGAATTGTCTATTCACAGCTTTCTTTAATAAAGGTTATAAGAAAAAGTACAAGACAGAAGTGCCTGGCGGACAGTGGTCCATGGGGTCGCAAAGGGTCGGAATCGACTGTGCGACTACAACAACAAAAAGCGATTTTTTTTCTTTTTAAATAAACGAACTCGAACTTTCCCCGAATTGGTCAATTATTGTATAACACCATATATATATATATATAAGCCATACAGTATTTATTTAAATGAAAAGATATTAAGGCCGGGTACGAGTCAGTAGGGAGGAGAGGGGTTGCTCTTGAGCGCCACCTGGCGAGTTTGGCGAAGTTTGGGAATATTTGCGGTAAAGCTCGAAGAACGCCACGTTGTGGCTTGGCCCGAACATTTGGAGAGGGGAAACAGTTCAATAGGAAACCTTGTTGACAGTGCGGTGATTGGCGCTACTAGGCTAAAACTGGGAGGATTTTGGCAGAGATTTATACATTTTAATATGCGTTTTATTGAGAGCTATAATCTCTGTTACAATACAGCCAGCTTCAAAGTATCTTTTGACAATGCAATAGCTTCTCAGCCTGCTAAAATCTGTTTTGAGCAGCCAGGAGTCAATCTCGATTTATCTTTCAGGACAAAAGATCCACATTGATCAGATACCGTAGTGGGCTTACTCAGCAACCTTGAGATTGAAAGGGAGTCTTTTAGAGTTTATCTGAATAATCTATTGTTGCTAATGGCTGTGTGAAACTGCATTCTTGTGCTTGCTTGTCTGTCATCTTGCTAGACACCAACCCTTCTCCTGTCACTCTCCTGAATTTGGTATATAAGAACATGCCTGTAAGTTTCATTCCTTGTCTGATGAAGTGGACTTGATCCACGAAAACTAACAGTGAAAATATAGCAGTTAGTCTTTAAAGTGCTACTGTGTTTTTTATTTTAATTTTACTTTATTTTGTTTTGTTTTGTTTTCTGAGATGCTTCTCTTAGTCCTTGATCAACCCACAGCCAGTCCTGTAACTTTACAAATGTCACATACCCCAGAATGCAGGGGTGCCCAAACTTTTCAGGGTGTGGGACGGTCACATGGTTCAATGGGCCAGTCACTTGGTTCAGCTGGCTGGTCATGTGGTTCCTCCCACCAGAAGTGGAAGTAAAATGTGCCTTGCAATCTGTTTTGCAATAGGATGAGGTAGATTTTAGGCTGCCATTTTCTCTGCTTAAACCAGGGGTGACCAAACTGTAAGCAGCTTCCAGGAGCGAGGAGGGCAGCGTGGGCCAGATGAATTGGTGCCAGGGGCCTGATCAGGCCCAAAGGGCCGTGGTTTTGGCACCCCTGCCCTAATGGCTAATCTTTAGCCTTTAAAAAAAACTATTGTTCTTTCCACCTCTGTGGAACAACTTGGAACTTTTTACTGCATATCACTACATACGGACAGTGAAGAAAGCAGACAAGAAGAGCAGGCATTTTGAACATCATGCTGGAGGGGAGCTTTGCAGAAACTCTGGACTGTCAGAGAGAGACAGACAAATAGGTCCCAGTTCAGATCAGGCCTGATCTCTCTTTAGAAGCAAAAATGATGAAGCTGTCCTAGTTTGGGCAGATCATAAGAAGATGTGGTTCGCTGGAAAGGATAAATGCTGGGAAGGATTGAAAGCAACAGAAGAAAAAGATGAAGTGTGAGGGAAAAATAGCTTGCAGGAGCTGAGCCAGACCCTTGATTTTGTAGATTACTCATCCTTAAGGTCCCCATGACTAGAACACGGCTTGGCCTTATATATTAAAACCAGAGCAGAAAAGGTTGGTGATGCTTGGTATAAATTAGTCCCTTTTGAGTGGTATGTTTCCAACATGTATCTCCTGGGAGAGCCAAGGAATACCTTCTAGGGCAAAAAATTTTATTTATTTATTTATTTAGATTTATATTGTCGCCCACTCGCTGAGGCGACTCAGGGCGGCTTACAGTCAAAACAACAACAGTACAATAAAAACTATAAAATGCAACTACACAAAACAACCAAACCAAAAATGGTCTTCTTGACAGCCGGACAGGAAAGGATCCTGAGAAGGGAGCTCTAGTCCTGACTTGTTCCCATAACTATAACCTTACAGTCTGGGAGAGTGAAAAGGGTGACCCTAAAGCTTCTGTGCACTCAGGTGTCGAGACATGCCTGCCACATGTCCACAGAAACATCTGCAAATGCAGACAGAGCTGGCTCTTTCACTATAAGCAGAGATGAGCACTGAACCCTAGAGTCAGATACGACTGGCTTTCAAGCAAGGGTGACCTTTAAAGCTTGGAGAAAGGGACTGTGATAGCTTAGTGGTTAAAGACACTGAACTTGTGGTTAGCAGTTCAAGACCTGAGTGCTGCACAATGGAGCGAGCTTCCATCTTTCTCCCAGCTCCTGCCAACCTAGCTGTTTAAAAGCAAGACATTGCAAGTAGATAAATAGGCACCCCTTTTGCAGGAAAGGTAACGGCGTTCCATGTGCTATGGCAGCTGGTCATGCCTGTCACATGACTGTGGGAATGTCTGCGGATGCAAATAGTGCTGGCTCTTTGGCTGTAAATGGAAAGGAGCACTGCACCCTTGGCTTCTGAGCAAGGGCGACCCTTGACCTCAAGGTGGGAGAAATTGAGGGCTTTCCTAAAGGAGTGAGGAAGGCTTAGAACCAGCAGTTGTTCCAGACCAGGGTTGCCAAAACTTTTGGGCTGTGGGCTGTTCACATGGTTCAGGGGCTGGTCACTATGGCCTGTGGGCCATATCCAACCCACAATGCCAATTTATCCTGCCCATGAAGCTCTCATTGCTCCAGGAAGTGAAAGCAAAACAAGCCAGTACGATCGCGTTTTACTTCTGCTTCCGGGAGCAATGAGCTGTATCTGGCCCCTCGGGCCATAGTTTGGACACCCCTGCTCCAGACGGTTCGTGTCCTAGAAACTCTTCAGAGCCTCCCCTCCCCATCGGCTCCCCTCCTTATGTGTTTCTCCTCTACAGGGACCTCCCCCCCCCCGCATGGTTGCCATTAGGCCCAACTAGTTATACAACCGCTCTCCCCCCCCCTTACCCCCCAATCCTACAAAATAAAAAACGAATTGCCGAGATCAAAGCCACGATCTCTTCCCGTGCATCTGGAGAAAGAGGATGGAGCTGCACCAGTGGCGGTGGGACTTCAAAGCGATTTCCCTTTGGATGCCCGACCCCCCCCCCCATCCGCCAAGCATCCTTTGCAGACAATGGACTTGGTGGCTGCGCTCCAAAAGGGAGAACCTGTCTGCGGGACATTGGAGGGGGGGGGACACGCACACACGCTGGTCCTTCGATTTCGCACTGGATCCGGATTAGCAGAGGCATCCCAGAAAGCTGCAGAAAGGGAGTGGGGCCTGGCCCCCACTTTCTCTCCCCCTAAGCAAAGCTGGAACATGCGTCCAGGCTGAGCCCCTGTCCAAGCACTCTGGTTGGCAATAGGCCTGGAGGAAAGGTGTCACCCACCTCTCCATGTGTGCCTCACATACAGAGGAAGGCAGATCCCCTGCGTGGGCTGAAGGACCCAACTCACAGAGTCCCTCTGGGGTAGGGGACAAGCTCGGAGCGCCCGAGGCCGGCCAGCAAAAGGGACAGCAAAAGCCACGTAGCCATGACGAGGACAAAAACACGAGATCCTCTCGGCCAAGCGGAGGATTTATTTATTTATTTATTAGTCAGATTTATATTCCGCCCTACTCGCACAAGCGACTCAGGGCAGAGCACAACAGACATAAAATAAACCCCTAAAAACACAAAAAGGACAAAGTAAAATTAAAACCCATTTAAAAACAACTTCTCATTCCCCACACTAACCCACTGAATATAGGAATGAGGGTAGGAATAGGGGGGAAGATACAGGATGTTAAATAAGCCGGGGGGGGGGGTGTGTCAGTAAACCCTCATTACCCCACACCATTCCTGCCAGCCAGGTTTTCAGGCCCTTTCTAAAAGCCAATAACCCCGTCTGAATGCGCAGCTCCAGAGGCAGGTGGTTCCATAGAATCGGAGCGAACGGGCCCTCTTTCTTGTGCCAGAGAGTCGAGCCTCTCTGGCAGATGGAACTACTAAAGGTCTCATCAGGTTATCCTGCTACGGTCATGGGTTCGATTCCTGAGAGCTGCACGATAGGGGGACATGACAGGAGTGTCATTCGGGTGTCCCCTGCAAAAACCTTTTCCACCCCACCCAGAGTAGCTTCTGACATGAAAAGGAACGATCCTGCTATGGTAATAGAGTAGACCAGGGGTGCCCAAACTATGGCCCGCCGGCTGGATCCGATCCCCGATGCCAATTCATCCAGCCCATGAAGTCCTCATTGCTCCCAAAAACAGAAGTAAAATGCACCCATGGGGCATGTTTTACTTCCGTTTCCAGGTGCAATGAGGGCTTTGTGGGCCGGATGAAATGGTGCTGGGGCCAGATCTAGCCCACAGGCCATAGTGACCGGCCCCCTGAACCACGTGACCAGCCCATGGCCCAAAAAGTGTGGGCACCCCTGGAGTAGACCATACTGCCAGCAACTCAACACTGAGTGTCAGGTGGCAGCTAACTAACCTGAAGACCATGAGGACTAGTGCCTTTGGGTGCCCATATCCCCAGGGAAGTGTGATGGTCTCCAAGTGGATTAAATCCCACTTGAATCCATCTTGATGGATGGCAACAGCTTCATCAATCCTGGCCTGGGGCTGAGGAGGACTTTGCATGCCAAAAGGGCTCAGGACCAGAAAGTGACTCGTGGAGCTGGATCAGTGGTCATGCTGAGATGCGGAAGGCAGATGAAAGACCACTGAATTATACTGATTTTAAAAAAAATAGTAGCTGTGTTAGTCTGTGGTTCAGGCATATCAGAAAACAAAAACAAAAAAATAAAAACACTGCAGCACCTTAAAGACCAACGGCTATATTTTTACTGTGAGCTTTCCTGGATCGAGTCCACTTATTCAAACAAAGGAGTAAAAATTCCAGGTATGGTTTATATACACCAGATGCAGAGGTCAAGATGTTACAAGGTAAAATGGGTTACAAGGTAATGAGGTAAAGAGTACTCAAGCAGAATGACAGAGAAGCCTGTGTCTCAATACAGCTTCCTACAGCGAAGTAACAGTAACAAGTGATCCGTGGTTTGTTATTCAGATTAATTTTAAATGTCCCCTTTTCAATCTTAAAAGTGAGAAGTTGCCAAGCAGAGCCTATGCTAATGAGTTTAACCTCTTACTTGTTTTGTTGTTGTTGTTCAGTCGCACAGTCGATTCCGACCCTTTGCGACCCCATGGACCACTGTCCGCCAGGCACTTCTGTCCTCCACCATCCCCCTCAACTCGCTCAACTTTGTGCCCATTGTGTCTACAATACCATCTAGCCATCTCATTTTGGGCCATCCCCTTCTTCTTTTGCCCTCCACCCTTCCCAGCATCAAGGCTTTCTCAAGTGAGTCTTCTCTTCTCATTTGATGTCCAAAGTACTTTAGCTTCATCTCTACTATTTGCCCTTCTAAGGAGCAGTCAGGGTTGATTTCTTCTAAGATTGACCTATTTGTTCTCCTCGCTGTCCAGGGGACTCTCAAAACTCTCCTCCAACACCACATCTCAAAGGCATCTATTCTTCTGCGCTCAGCTTTCCTAATGGTCTGGCTCTCACAACCATACATTGCCACCAAAAATACCACTGCTTTGACTAGACGAATGTTTGTTTGCAATGTGATGACTCTACTTTTCACTATGTTCCCCGGGTTTCTCATCGCTTGCCTCCCAAGAATCAGTATTGCTCTCAGGACAGTCTTCATGGCTGATCGCCATGAGGATCGCCTATATTCGGATACGGCAGAAGAAGCAGCGGAGGGTCCCTGTCTCGTGCCTTGCCCAGCGACGGGTCTCGAATTGCTCGAACCCCGGTCCCGTGCGTTGCCTTTCTTCCTCCGCAAAGATTCCCGGAGCTGTGAGCGAAGGACAGGAGGGCGAGAGGGAGCCGTCGGGTCTCGCGGAGCGCCAGGAGTGGCACCGCGTGGGCCGTATATAGCCAGAGGGGAGCCATTTCCCCCAGCAATCCGGATGGCGCTCAGGCGAGTGTAAAGGCGAAGCGATTGTTGATTGGACTTGAGACCACATTGGGTGGCTGGTTTGTTTTTTGTTTTGTTTCGCTGGCGTTTCACTTCCTCGGTTCCGCGGGAGGGCCCCTGCCCCCCCCCCCCGTTTGTGACCCGGCCAAATCCGGCCCAACGGGACAGGGCTTCTGGCCATGGCTTTCCGACATTCGAGAACAAAATCCATTTTCTTCCCAACGCAGATCTTGGTGCCCCCAAGTCCCTAAACTTGAACAATCCTTTCAACCCCAACTCCAACCGTCTCCCAATATTGGCTAGGAAATCGACTTAGAGCTGGGACCGCGGTGGGTCAGTGGTTTAAGATGCTCGGCAAGTCGGCCGTTCGAGACCCGGGTACTGCATGTCGGAATGAGCGCCCGTTCCATCTCCTGCCAGCCCAGCAGTTGGAAAGCAAGAAATTGCAAGTAGAGAAATAGGGACCACTACAGTGGGAAAAGGTCTTGGGGATATGAAAGGAGCCTCATTCGGGCGTCCCCTGAGTGGGGTTTCTCCAGCAAAAATATCTCAACCCAGATAGCACTTTTGTGTGCTTCTGACACGATTAAAAAAAAAAAAAAGGGGGGGGGCATAGCTTCTGGGAACATCGCCGATGTTGGATCGAGCCCCCAGGCCTGAAATTCGTGAAAGTTTGGACGCAGCATTAACCCCCCCCCCCCCAATAAATCGAACAGGAGGGAGGGAAGAAAGGATGAAGCAAGCAAAAGTAAGGTTCAATGTGGCCCTTGCTCAGAAGCCAGTCATATCTGACTCTAGGGTTCGGTACTCATCTCCGTTTATAGCCAAAGAGTCAGCGCTGCGTCTGCAGACGTTTTTATGAACATGTGGCAAGTATTAGACTCCAGAATGCATGGAACATTGTTACCTTTCCCACTAAAGCGGCACCTGTTTATCTACTTGCAATTTCTGGCCCCAATCTCTCAGCAACCCCTTGCCGCACTTGCCATCCAGATTCCAGGACAGAAGTTCTGTGCTTCTTGCCAATTTCTGCGAGGAAATTAAATAGCAATAGCAATTACACTTATATGTACTGTAACGTCTATACCACTTAGTGCACTCTCTGGGTGGTTCACAAGTTAATAAGCATTTCCCCCCCAACGTGTTGGGTACTCATTTTACCCACCTGGATGGAAGGCTTAGTCAACCTTGATTCCTGGTCAGGATCGAACTCTCAACGATCTGCCTGCACAACAGTTTAACCACTGCATCACTAGCGCTCATAATTCCTTAAAGGCAGACCCAAATTGATGCCTGCGATTTTGAATTGGATGAGTTTTAAGGTGGCAAAGCTGAACTTTGTGATTGCTGATAGGAAGTCTAGAAGGGGAGAGAACGGGGTGGGGGAATGTGCCCCAAAAGATGGTGCTGAAAGGCAGGGAGTAACGGAACCAAGGCACTTGTGGAGTGCTCTGGCAGATCTGCCTCCAGAATCTCTCCTGAGCCAAATTCTCAAGAGCAAAGGGCTTCCTAGGCCCCACCTGGAGGTCTCAGCGGATGATTACATAGGGCAGGGGTGCCCAAACTACAGGCCAGGGGCCAAATCCGGCCCATGACACCAATTCATCCGGCCTGCGAAGCCCTTGTTGCTCCATTTTACTTCCGATTCCAGGAGCGACAAGGGCTTTGTGCACTGGACAAATTGGTGTTGGGGACCAGATCTGGCCCCCAGGCCAGTGACCAGCTCCCTGAACCACATGACCGGCCCATGGCCCAAAAAGTTTGGGCACCCTTGAAATAGGGTGTTGGAAATCCCTCCAGATTTTATGGAGCTTTGCTCTGGCAAAGGCAGTGGTATTATCTAGGCCTGGTTCAAGAACTCACCCACCTCCCCATTCTCGCTGGTCCCAGGAATACATGGCAAGAGGGTCAAACAATCCTTTCCCCAGCAGACCAATGGTTTGCTCAGCTGTGTTGTGCCTGGGGAGATGGCGATTGGCTGGCGTCTGTCCTCTTATTTCAGGAACACATGGGGATCAGAGGGAGGGGAGGCCCCACTGCAGGGAGGCAGACGGTCCAGTTAGAAAGACCTCAGTAGCAGGGCCAGGAAAAGTCCCTGCCAGAAAATCTGGCATCCAGCCTGCTGCCATGTAGAGCACATAATCCTGAACTGTACTAATAGAATTAGGGGATTACATACAATGATGTGATTAGCTTTATTATATATATAAAGAAAAGTGGAACCAGAAGGCGTGGAAGAAAGGCAAGCAGAACCCTTTAGAGTTCCAACTGCATCTGGTTGGCTCATTCTTTTGGTCTGGTTCAGCGTGGCTTTTAGGCAGCTCGTTAAGCACAGCGAAATACTGCAGAACTGCCCTGTTCAGAAATAAATTGAGCCCTAGGCATCCGATAGCAGACAGTTTGCAGGACAGATCATAATCAACATTGTGGCTCTGCTTTTGGAAACAGGATGCCAAACAGTAGCTCTCCCACCACTTTGGTCCTCAAATCCCATCTACCTCTGCCAACACAGCCAATCAAGGATAATGGGCTTTGAAGTCCAAAATAGTGAATCCTCTAATCCTCTCGGAAGACCTGAACCAAAGAAATACCAGTGCCTTGCAGTTTGGATAGCTCTGGATGCATCTTTCTGCCTCTGCAGAAAGGAGGAAGTGGTGAGCAACGAACCTGGGCAATAACCATCTAATCCTTTTACTGGAAAACTGCACTTTATCAGCTTGTCAGATTTCATTATTTGTTATTTAGTCTGGCCAGACATCCTGCTACGGTAATGGAGTAAACTGTGCAGCCAGCACAGTGGTGGTAAATAACCAGACTTCCCAAAGGGGCCAACGGCTATGGGTGGATGAGCTCCTTTAGGTGGGGTGAAGGACCCCTGCAGTGGAGGAAATGCCACTGGAAACCATCATATTGGGCCCAAAAGCAAAATGAGCGGAGGAGGAACTCTGATTCCCAATGGTCATGGAAGTGGAAGAGGCCATGCAAGATGGACTGTGTGTGAAGGCACACTTGTCCATATCCTCGAGGCTGCAGCAGTCCAGAGATGCCTTCATTTTGGCAGTTTCACGCCTGGCCTAGAAATGGAAGAAGACGACTTTGGGCACATCATGAGAGGTCAAGACTCTCTGAAAATGACAATAATGATGGCAAGCTCAGAGGCAGCAGGGCGAAAGGAAGAACAAGCATGAGAAGGCTTGACTCTGTGAGGGAAAACCACAGGCTTGGGTTTCCAAGAACTCAGCACAGCTGTTAAGGATAAAACCTGTTGGAGATCTCTCATTCACAGGGTCAACATAAGCCAAATATGACTTTATGGTAACATGACAATACGAACAGTTTCACCCATTCAGGAGTCAGTAATCAAGCAGGCAGCTATCTATGACAGAGAAAACAGCAAGTACATTCATCATACCTCACCTTTCACACTTGACTACAGACAGTGAAGGAAAACTGAAGGGATTGGGGCTCTTTTCTTCAAATCTGTTAGCAACTCAAAAATAAGGGAATTCTGCTCCCCAAAGGAACACTGAAGAAACACTAAATGTTGGGTAGAGTATTAGACTTGCAGAGAGACCTGGGTCCCACATTCTTGTCTAGCGGGCAACGTTGGTGCAGTCAGTTTCTCAGCCTCACCTGCATCCTAGGGTCACTGTTATAACAAAATGGGGCAGATGTAGATTTATGGTTCTGCAGTAGCTCAAGTGGCTAAGATGCTGACTGGGAGGCGGAAGGTCAGCAGTTCGATTCCTGAGTACTGCAGGACAGAATGAGCTCCTGTCTTTGTCTCAGCTCCTGCCAACCTAGCAGTTCGAAAGCAAGAAATTGCAAGTAGATAAATAGGGACCACTTCGGTGGGAAGGTAACAGTGTTCTGTGCGCTCCGGTGTCTAGTCATGCCTGCCACATGACCATGGAAACGTCTGCAGAAGCAGACAGCGCTGACTCTTCGGGTTAGAAACAGAGATGAGCACTGACCCCTAGAGTCAGATACGACTGGGAAACCTTTACCTTTACTAATTTGTTTACCCTATGGACCTACATGACTCTACATTTCATTGGATATGTTTTGGAGAAGACTATGATCGGCCATTTGAAATGTGATTTATAAGCCAAGAGGGACATTTCCCCACCAGACTGAACAGAAGATTCAATGACAAGAAAATACATTCTCCATCTGGCCTTAACTGACTCTCAGTTTAATCTCAAATTTTGCTGAGCAAAGTCTGCAGCATCCTTACACCTTGTTAAAAAATATGAAGGAGTCCATGTGCTTTCCCTGTAACTGCTGTAGAGGCATGTATTGGCCATAATCCTGCTGGGCAGTCTCCATATAGCCCCAGGCAGAGAATAATTGTGTGCTGTCAAGTCAAATCCTGAATTATGGCAACCCTTCCCAAAGTTTAGCATTCCATCCTTCCAAGGTAGCCCTAGGTCTGTGCAGCCTGCCCAAGACCACCCTGGCTGGCTTTTCTTCCCAGAGACACAGTGAGGGAATTGAATTCAAAACCTCTGGCTCCACAGCTGGATACTTTTGAAATACTATACATCACAAGCGTCTCAAAGTGATCAGCAGAGCTGCAAAAAATACTTGGCTAAAGGTAACTAATGCTTTACAAGCGAGGCTCACAGCTGTTAAAATATTTTAATGTATTGTTGTTTTTTCAGTTTCATTCATTTCCCTGCCTTTTTATTATTTGGTCTATTGTTGCTATTAGCTGTGGAAAGATAACATACACGTTTAATTGACAAGTAAAATGAAGCACATTTGAACGAACCTTCTAATAATGCTGGTGATCCACTATCAAGGCATTACATCAGTTGTTACATATGAGTAACAGGCAACATTTCACTCACAATAATACTACAGTTCCTTTACAACAGGGGTTCCCAACCTAAGGCCTGTGAGCCAGATCTGGTCCATGATGCCATTTCATGTGCCCCCCACCCCTCCAAGGGCATTGAAGAAACGCTGCCTCCCCCGCTGCCTCGAGGAACACCTGCGGCGGGGCGGAGGGAAAGACGCCGAGGGCCAGCACCATCACCAGCGGTGGGAACTTTAAAAAGCCCCGGACCGACTGGGTTGCCTGCGCTGCCTCCCCCGCTGCCTTCCCGGCCGGGCGGGGAGAACGAGGAACACCTGGGGACTCCAGGCAGGCGGCTATAAAAAGAACTTTTCTGCCACAGCCGCCGACTAAGGACGCCAGTCCCGCTACTACCGCCACAGCTGAACCATGGCCAGCCACTCCTCCAGATAAATGTATATTTACTAATTGAAATATTTATAAGGGATGAGGACTTTCCCTATTGCTTTGTACTGTATATCCATGATTGTTTTTTGCATTTCTTTGACTGTAATGTATTTATATTTTTATTAATTTTTTTGAAGGTTTTGTTGACCACATTGATTGTATTATTCCTGTTATATTGTATGTATATTATGTTTTCTGTTGCAACATTGTTAGCCGCTCTGGGTTGCTTCGGCAAGAAGAGCGGCATATAAATTTGAATTTAATAATTAATAATAATAATAAAAAATGGCCACCCCTTTGAAGCTGTTTATTCAAAATGGCCACCTCAATGTGCAGGCAGGGCAAAATGGCTGTCCAGCCCTTGAAGCTGATTGAGAGGGCATGACCTGGCTTGAAAAGGTTGGGAATCCCTGTTTTACAAGTTTTAGTAGAATTAAAATTTTGTTTTTAAGGTAGTATTTTAATGCGCTGGCACTGGGAGAAGACGATCTAGAGAGGAAACAGTTCTTTTCAGCTCTGGGATAATTCTTAAGACACAGAATCCCAGACCAGAATGTCTCTGTGCATTTTCTTTAGCGTCAGCTTGCTTCGTTTTAGCAGTCTAAATTTAGGTGAAAAACATCATTGTTGCTGCAATTAAAAATTTGGCAGCCATGAACTTTGCCAGCTTAATGTAAATCACACAGAGGGATATTCGTAGCTTAATACTGATACCTTGGGTTTTAACAGAAGTAATGTAATATGACTTTTGTTCACCCTGTTTTGCCCTGAAAGATGTGAACCCTTTTGACAAAGTTCTGGATTTTAGTCTCTACCGCCCCCTAGTGGCCACCTTAAACAACATCTTTGTACTTGCTTCACTGCAGCCAAGAGACCTCCCTTGGCCCAAATCTCCTAGGCAAAGATCATAGACTCATGACACTGTTTTAATATAATGAAAACTTTGCTAAACAGCAGGGAAAGAAGGAATTCCCTTTCTCATCTCTGCATAATATCATACCAAAAAGTTTTCCTACAATTATGGCTGCATATAATTTTTGATACATAGGTTTACAAGCGTTTAAGCAAAACAAATGGGGTATATGCGTGCTTTCTACAGCATGTTAATGATGGATGTGCTGAAATATCTGGAGTAGACAGATATGAAAAAATGTTCAGAACATGGTGATAAAGTTTCAAGCTGCTTTCTTCAGTGATGAGCAAAATAGAATATAAAAATAGCAAAAAACTAGATTAATTATGGATATTTGTATAAGGTGTACAGCAGGGGTGCCTAGACTTTTCAGGCTGCGGGCCAGTCATGGGGTTCTTCCCACTGGAAGGGGAAGTCAAATGCAGCCACGCATGTGCAAAACACTGCCATAAATGTACCCGCAGCTGCCTGTGCTTCCAGGAGTGGCACAGGCAGCACAGGTCATAGTTTGGGCATCCCTAGTGTACAGGTTACATAGTGTATAGGTGGCTCTGGTGGTTTAGTGGTTAAGACGCTAAACTTGACAACCAGAAAGTCAGCAGTTCAAGACCCAAGTGTTGCACAATAGTGTGCTCCCATATCTGTCCCAGTTCCTGCCAACTTAGCAGTTCAAAAGCAAAAAATTGCAAGTAGATAAGTAGGTACTGCTTCAGCATGAAAGTTAGAGCATTCCATGTGCCTCACAGGAGAGCAATTGGATTCTTAAGTGGGGGGGGGCAATTTGAGAATGAGTTAGACCAAGTTAATGGCCTTTTAGGTTTCTTCCATGTGAATAGTTCACTTTTTGAATAATAAGAATTATATGTCACGGGGATTTTAGAGATGCTTAGGTGGGGCATGGCCAAAAAAAGGTTAGAAGCCACTGGGTTAGACAGAGCAAACCAAGCCTGAACTGTCTCTGGAGGCAAAAATGATGAAGCTGAGGTGGACCCTACTTTGGGCACATCATAAGGCAAACCTCTCTGGAAAAGGCAATGATAGGAAAAGTGGAAGACAGCAGAAAATGAGGAAGACCAAGTGTGAGATGAATTAATTACCTAAGGGAAGCTATTGGTTTGAGTTCGCAGGAGCTGGGCAGGACTGCTGAGGACAGGACATTTTGCAGATCTCACATTCACAGGGTAGACCTAAGTCTGAGTGGACTCCATGGCACCTAACAGACTCATACAGAATTTTTAGTATTTTCTATTCCTTTCTCTCAGTGTGTTGTGGTGGAAGCATTCGTCTGTTGGTGGAAAACAGAAGAGCTTTGCAGAAAGCCCAATGTTTTACTGTGCCAAAACCAGAGCAGGAAGGAGGCCCGTCAATTCTGAAAACTGGAAGGATTTTTGTTTGGGATCTGCCGCCGCCAAAGTAATAACCTTCATAAGCTTTATAGCATGAAACATTAGATCTTTATCCTACATGTTTCCAAGTCACAGAACAGAATACAGCATCTCCTGTTTCTAGTTCTGAGTAAAAAGTAATTCTATATCTGTATAACTGCAAAGTTTTCTCCATCCAATCTATTTTGGCTTGATATTTTTTCTACTGCTTGAAACAGAGGAAAGCAGATGTTTCCACCATCTGAAAGGTTCTGAGGTGTACCTAGGAATATGGTCTTGAGCCTACATCTCACATAAGTACAGCATGGTGGAGTGCTTTCACTTGAATGCTGACTAGTGGCTTAGTGGTTAAGAAGCTTGCCTTGTTAGCTGGAAGGTTGGCAAGCCGACAGTTCAAGACCCAAGAACTGCATGATGAAATGAGCACCCGTCTCTGTCCCAGCTTCTGCCAACCTAACAGTTCGAAAGCAACAAAATTGCAAGTAGATAAATAGGGACCACTTCAGTGGGATATGAAAGGGCCTCATTTGGGCGTCCCCTGAGCGGAGTTCCTCCAGCAAAAATCCTTTCAACCCAGAAAGCACCTTTGTGTGCTTCTGACATGATTTTTTAAAAAAATATTGAATGCCACTGTATAATCTCTTCGGCTTTGCCTGCGGCAGAATACCATGAAGAAATTATTTCTGCTTCACCATAACTGTGTGGTTCAGTTTCTTTTTTCAGATCCAAGTCTGGTACGGTTACTCTGATCAGAAGAAAAAGCACCTATGGGAACAAGCAGGAATGAATTATATGGCTGAAATCTAGTAGTAAGTCACTAGACCCCATCACAACAAAGGAGATTTGGTGAGTCAGCACATAATACAATGTCCATTGGTTCAATGGGCCTAGTTTAGTTCAGACTTGCTACTGAATTTCAACCATTAAATTTTAGGGCAATGATTTTGTGTTAAAAGAGTAATGCAACAGTTATCATCATTACCTTTAAAAAGCCTAATTATTCAATTCAATCACTTTATTATGGTCTATGGCCAGTACAGTAAAATGAGGTGAAAATTTTAAAATTTAAATGCTTAGAATGTAGTTAAAATATATTATTAAAAAAACAGATCAATTCAAAGTTAAAAGAAATAGAATAAAATCAATTTTTAAAATTAGTACTTTGCTACAGACTGGCTCTTTGGCTGTAAACAGAGATGAGCACTGAACCTTAAAGTCAGATACAACTGACTTACCGTTACCTTACAGACCCAAATTTTGACAAAAAGCCTAATAAGAAAAAGTGTGGTGGTGTCTTTTTTAAAAAGTTCTAAAATGTTGCTTGGGAATTTATTACACAGAAAAAGAGGGCGGGTTTTTTTAAAAAAACATTTGTTTTTAGAATATAATTTTTTAAAAGAACACATTAGCAATATATAATTCTTTCAACAACAAACATTTTAAAATATATTGGTAACCCTGAAGCCCAAGGAAGAGTGGGCTATTGGTCCCTACTTTAGAGGCATAAGACATTTCCAAGAGATACATCTGTTTGCATTGTGGGATGAAATGCAGAATACCAAATCCAGAATCTATGCCGGGGTTCACAAGCTATGACCTGTGGGCTGGCTCCAGCCCCCGTTCCATCTGGCACATGGCAACAATCCTGGAAGCAGCAGTGGATACACCCGTGCATGTGCAAATGTGCCCGCCGCCATTGTGTCCGGCCCGCAGAACAATCTGAGGGGGCGTTGTCCAGCCTGTGGTGCGGTAAGGTTCAGCTATAGAGGTCTCTAATGCCTACCAAATAAGTTATTTAACTGGTTCTTGTCTTGATCCTGGCTTTCTCCACACAAAGAGTGACATCAGCTCACTTAAAGGCTCTCCCCACAAGTAACAACCGCCATTTTCTAAACTGCTTACCTCCTCTGTTTTCAAGATAAAAACAGATGGTTGCATATCTCTAATTATGATTTAAAGTCTTATTGCTTTGAATCCATTTCCAACTCCAACTGCACTTTGCCAGTTTTTAGATTCTTGCCAAATATTAACTACTTCATTTGGGGAGCACATATGTAAGCCAACGTGAACAATGATTTTTGAGATTAAAGTTACATCAACTTAATGCAGGACATAGACTATACAATATAAAATACCTTTTTATAATTTTGGGACATCTAGCCAGCGATGTCAGTTTTCCAGAAAAAGCAACTAACTGGGAAATCTCTCAGTGTTGTATGTTTTATCTGATTTAACACGTTTGGTCTAAATGCCAACATATTCAAAGCATTATGTGGAAATTATTTATTTGAATATTTTTAATAATGTAGAGAGAATAGCATACATTTCCCTTTAACAAAAAATTTGAAATAATATCTCCCATCACACACCCAAAACTAAAGAGAGCAGTATCTTCTATATCTCATATCAATAGTTTAGCTTCCTTTTCCTGAAATTTAACTTTAGTAACTTCAGCTTCCCTCCTTCCCTCCATGCACTACTTCCAGTTCCATTCCAAGTTGAGAAAAATCTAATTTAGTAATTAGTGCCCCAAGTTGATTATTCAGCTCCACTAAAGGATGGACATGAATCTGTGGACACACACAACTTATCACATTTTGTCTTGAATACGTATACTTAAAAAGCAAGAGATTTTGTGAAACAAAAACAAGCTTAGCAGTATGTTCCTTTTGTCTCAAATACACCATGAATATATAAATTGAATTAATAATATTAAATAAATAATAAGTCTGGTTCAGACCAAGTCAGAAGCCAATTACGGTGTGCAGAGGAAAAGGGTGTCATATATTATTTCTCAATCTCCCCATGGGCAACAGCGCATTAGGGTTTGTCAATGATGGTCTCCTTAGAAGAATAACTTTCAGAAAGTTCATATCCTATATTTAGACCATCTAACATGATTTATTTATTTATTTATGCATTTGTATACTGCCCTATTCACAAATGACTCAGGGCGGTTTCACAACAATAACGAAACACTAAAAGAACCCCACATTAAAATTCATCCAAGGCCATAAAACCCCATAAAATTTAGATTAAAAGAATTTAAAAGCGTTAAAAATCAACAAGTTAAAACCAAGATTAAATTGTACTGATTGCATACAAAGCCCCAGACATGAATAAACATAGATGTATGGAGAGGTTTCTACAGAAAAAATAGAATACTCCATCTTTGCATTTTGCAGTTCTCTTTTTGCCTCACAGAATAAGGAAATAAAGCATGTTTACAAATGCTTCTCACTTCCACTGCAAATATAAAGTTGTTGTTCAGTTGCACAGTTGGAGTCCAACCCTTCACCCCATGGACTATAGCACAACAGACTCCTCTGTCATCCTCCATAGTCCACCCAGGTCTGTGCCCACTGCATCAATGCTGTCTAGCTTTCTCATCCTTTGCCACCCCCTTCTCCTTTAGTTTTCAATCTTTCCCAGCATCAGGGTCTTCTCCAGTGAATCCTCTCTTTTCATTGGATGACCAAAGTACTTGAGCTTCAGTATTTGTCCTTCCATGGAGCTGTCAGGGTTGATTTCCTTTAGGATTGACTGATTTTATCTCCTTACAGTCCAGGGGACTTCCAAGAGTCTTCTCCAGCAGTTTAAAGAACTACATCACTGCAAATATCAACAATTTTAATAAGTCTTTGTAATTTTGTCAGTGAGATAGCTGATTGAGTAGGAGATGGCTGCTGCTATTTCAGGACCCCTATTTTCCAAATACCTACAGAAAATGCCATCAAATGTACCTCCCTACTGCCATGAAATCGGTAGGACACAAGCATTGATTTGTTTCAAACGTTGTCAGTGGCCACCAACTTTTCTGCAGCAGCTGGAAAATAAACCATTGCTGACCACAAAGGGGTAACTCTCTGCAGAAAATTTGTCTTTAGGCCACCAACTGTAGTTTTGCATTTCTGTAGAACAGCAAACACAATTGTTCTGATTAATGTTGCGAGGAGCTGTGAAAATTCAGCCTTCTGGAGGGACACCCCAAGACAGCTGGCAAGTGAGGTAGACTCTTCTTCCTCTCAGGAGATGAAAACACATGAGGTGCAAAGATGCACGGAAAGGATAAAGGGATGTGGTGCAAATATAGGCTTTGTTCATTTCACTCACACTCCCTTGTTCACTGCCGGCTGTATCTGATTACTTAGGGAGGGCAAGAATTCTAAGCTTTCTCATCTAGACTTTGTTTGGTGGGGAAAGTATTGTTGTTGATCCTGAACATATACCTAAGCAACAATAGACTGGCTAGCAGAGGGGGTGCTTTGTTGAATAGATGGTCACTTGGGAAAGTATTGCTTATGCAACAAAACTTGAAGTAACAAAGAGCACCCTTGAAGGGAAAGGGGGTTTGCTCAACTTGTGTTTTGGATCTGGATCCCAGGAGTGGGGAGGTTAACAAACTCTGGAATCATCCATTATTTTTGTCTCGAGGAGTTCTCAATCTTTTAAAGCCAGGGGCCAGGTCACATCCCTCAGACAGCTTTGGGGGCCATTTTGCGCTTCCTCCACCACATGGCACTTCCTGGTGAGGTGGTGGGCCACGTGAAATGATGCCTCAGGGTGCATCCAGCCTGCAGGCCGAGAATCTCTGGTCTTGAGCCTTGGGGATGCATGTGAAAGTCTCATGGAGGTTTACCGTACTTGATTATATGCCATTTATTATCTTTTTAGGCAAAGCCAGGAGTGACTCATTCATGGTATGGGTGAATGAGAGGTGTCAGGATATCACGGACTCAGTTAAAGATAATAAAAATTCAGGCTCTGAAGATCTTAGATAAATGGATCTAGTTCACCTAATGTCTCTGCTTCCTTTCTTCCAGCTGGAGGACAATGGAGCATGCATGACCTCATATAATGAAAAGTTTTAACTTTCATTTTTGGCAGATTGCAGCTCATAAGATACAAGATGTCCAGTGCCAGGAGAAGTGAGAAACCATGTAGCCACAACTATTCTGCTACCATCCTGAAACCTTCCCCCGTTGGCTCTAGGTAACAAGACTCCACAGATACAACTAAGTCTACAGTGCTACAGGGAAGGAAGCGAAGAGGAAAAAATGGGGAACAGTTAGATTTTTTCATTTTACACAAGGACTCTGATGCTACACTGGACATTCCCCAGATTGTGACCTGGCACAACTACATGTAAGGAGATACAGTAAGTGCAAATGGTGGGGAAAGGACTCCAGGGTTGTAAAGTGAGTAAACATACCAAGTCAGTAAACCTGAAACAGCAGCCCAAATCCTGTGAAATACTATGGAGTTCACACAGCAAACTTTTTGCAGTTTGCCAGCTGCTAGTCATGCAACAATCTGTATGATCAATTAAATGCCCTTTTGAACAGCTACAGCACTATGGGACATGCCGCAGGCTGCAGGCCAAATATCTTCTATAGTTTGTGCGATGGCCATTATGTGATCATGCGACACAATAGGATCTTGGCCAATGTGGCTAGCAAGGAGCTAGAGCAGTGATGGTGAACCTTTTAGAGACCGACCAAGTGCCCAAACAAGTGCTCCGTGCTGGGGCAATGGCGCGCACACCAACAGAGAGTGCCATAGATCTGCCATCATTGATCTAGAATCTCATACTTTTCTGGGACACTGAGCCTACACTTTTATATCAGTCAAGGGAAGCTTGAAGAAGTCTTGTACGGAACTTTGTTATATATGAAAGGACACAACATTAGCCAAACACCAGCGTCTTCCAGATTCACTTCCCTGTTCTGTATCAGCTCCCTGCTTACAGGGTTAACTGCACTTCAGCTAAACTCATAAAAAATTTCACTAGAAAACTACAAGAGCAAAATTCCACCAAGGTATTCACTTTCTACTGCAATCTTATGAAGTGAAAGTATTTACCCTTGTATACTCTGGCACAGAGGCAGAACAACAAGATGCTTATGTTTCACTTACGAAGGTTAGATATGAAATCTCAGCTTCCCCTGAGACATAGGGCTGGTGGATTCCCAGTTGCCATGACTATGTGTTATTGAGTGTTATATACATGCACTCTGTAACATTGTGACTCTGTATACTGTGTGTGTGTGTGTGTACGTACACACACACACACACACACAATTCATCCTATGTTGCCTGAAATGAAATGCGATCCCTCAAACTGATGCAGGTCTGGAGTCTCCATTATGAGATATTACTTCAATGCTTCACTACTATGTCTGGTCAAGTTTTGGGCTTTCTCTCCCTCTCCCTCCTTCCTGTTACAACCTAAAGCTCTGCAAAGCCCAGCCTAAAGAAGGATCCAGTTGGATCCAAAAAGCTCCTTGCTCTTTACATGCAGATAGTCTATTAAAAATACAGCCCATTCTTGGCTTTGAATTTTGTTCCTTATATTACAGTTACCCAGATCTACATCTCATGTTCACAAAAGAGTTATGTGCTCTTTGTGCACATTCCTTTAAGGAATAAAACATGTCACAAGTAGCCATCTGATCAAGCAAAGATTCTGTTTTTCAATCAGCTCAAATATTTCAGGGTAAGGAGATCTACAGAAGTTCCTCTTAAACTTGAATTTCTTCTCAGTATCACATTATACTTCTGCCTTGCAGGGCTATGTGGGAAGGATTTGCTCATCAATCCTGCTGTGAAATGAAAGAGCAAAGAGAATTTCCAAGAAAACAGAGCTTAAAAAAGCAAAATACAAAAATGCAAAGCGGTTTTAGCTGCTTTTCTGTAGGGTTAGACCAACCTTTTTATGTCGCGGGCCTGACCACGTCCCCCAGACAGCTGACCTGACCCCACCCCCTGGAAACAGAAGTATGCATATGCGGTCACTTCTGCGTTTATGACAGCCACGGGCGCATTTACGCATGCATGGGTGCATTTTACGGCTGATGTAAACACGTCTGCTTCCACTTCCAGGTGTGGCAAAGGTGGTGACAGGCCAGGTGGAATGGTGCCACAGGCTGGGTCCGGCCCATGGGCTGTAGGTTGGAAACCCCTGGGTTAGAGTAATCCCACAAGTTTTTTGATTTCGCAGTATATAGGGCCTGCAAGTTCTCTGGCCTTTTCTGCCCCAGTCCTTAAAACGTTCTCTAGGTAAGATCTGTCTTCTTTCAGTCTCTTGAATTCACTCTTGATTGGTGCAAATTTCTCAATGACTGCCTCTGCTACTACGTTCTTGTAACGACCAGTATCGAGGCCAGTACTCTGCTGAACCACTTCTTCTTGGCTGAGACCTGTTACCGCAGAGTGAATGGCCACCAGATTGGAGACACCAGGGCGGTTTTCCGGGTCATATGTGACCTCAGAGGTGAAGTCTGTGATAGCCTTCTGAAATTTCAGCTTTATATTCTCAGGACTGTCTGTTATGAACACCGTGGCTAACTTCTGAGTGTCTGATTTTGACATCTTGGATGTGGGATCTCTCAGAGACTTCACCTTCATTGTTGCCGCTAAAATCAAAACAAAAGGGAATTACACGAATGAACTATGCAATGCAGTAGACAAGAAAGAAGGAACATTCTTTTCCAACTCTCACCTTCACTATTTGTTAAACAGCAGGCAGCCTCCTCTTGCCTCTCCCCAGGACTTTGGAATAATACCATCGCCTTCCCCATAGAATTGCAAAAGGATTAAAAGACCCAGGCCAGAATCTTCTTACTCAAATTTACACGTGACACAGATGACATCATCAACCACAGCCATCTGAGGGGAATCGACGTTTCCTATTTTCCCACCCCACTTTTGGGAATCCATTTTGGCTTGGGGTTGTCATCTGGGAACTATGGAACGGGGAGGTGGGACTGTTTAGTGTCCCAAATTTGCCTGATGGATCCCAATGGCAAGATTGGGACCCTCAGGAGTGATTTCCAGGTCTTCTCTCCCCCTCCCACCGCTCCACAGCTTTCAAAGGTTTCTCCAGGGTCAAAAGGGATACCTCTGAAACTCAAGAGCAGAGACGGGAGGAAACTTTTAATTCCCCCCAAATGACCATAATTGATGACATCATTGAAGTCACTTGGCATACAGCTGCACAACAGGAATCTGCCTATCATCTGATCCACTCTGCATATTATATTTGAAATATAAAATGTGAAGAATTGCATTAGCATATGCTTTGCTTGGCAATTTCACACTTTTAAGATTGAAAGGGGGACATTTAAAATTAATCTGAATAATTTGTTACTGCTAGCTGTATGACGCTGTATTGATATGGCTGCTTGTCTGTCATTCTGCTTGATTACTTTACCTCATTGCTTTGTGATTCATTTGCGTTGTGACATCTTGACCCCTGCATCTGGTGTATATAAACCATGCCTGGAAGTTTTACTCCTTTGCATGAAGAAAGGGACTTGATCCATGAAAGCTCCCCATAATAATATAGCAGTTTGTCATTAAAGTGCTGCAGTGTTTTTTTGTTTTCTGATATATCTCATTAAGTGATTCTCACCTCAGCTTTAAAAGTAAATTCCTTCTCTATCCAAATTTATCCCCTTCAGTCTCTCTACAAAGGCACCGCTGAGTTTCCTCTCCAAGAGTACAAATACAGTAATACCTCGGATAACGTTTACCTCGGATAACGCTAAAATCGCATAACGTTAAGTAATCTGGGGGGGATTGAATAACGTTAAGGTCCTATGGGATGGATCAGATAACCGCTAAAGCCTGTGCGGTTAAAATGTATCTCTATGGAGCTTTAACGTTATCCGATGATCCATCCCATAGGATTTTCACATGAATTGGATAACACTAAAAATCGGGTAACACCAAGACTCGTGGAACCAAGTCTTAGCGTTATCCGAGGTATTGCTCTACTAGCAAAAACTTACAAATTTTACTTTCCTTCCTCTCGTACTCTGTGGAAAAGCAACACAAGAAAACCTTTTTCTAGTGGATGAAAAACCCACACCAAGGAGAACAGTTTTTACACTTCAGACTCACTTAAAATGGATCTGGGCACTGGAAAAAATTCTCCATATTTCTTATTGAAGCGGCGGGCTATGTCTTGAGCCAGTTCCAAATGAAGGACTTGATCTTCACCAACAGGAACATGTGTGGACCTATAGTAAAGAACATCATGCAGGAAAGGTATGTCTTCACACCCACTTGGTATCATAATTAGAATCATAGCTATGATGACCCAACAAAACATTTCTTCTCTCCCTCCCTTGCAATCTCTTCAAACATGATTCAGAGGGTTCCCCTGCCCATTGACACCAGGACAGGCATGTTAAGGATTGACACAGCTGGAACCAACTTCGGGCCCATGGCAAAATTCTCTTGGGTCTTATTCCGCCTTCTTTACTAGGGCAACCTGCTTGTTCACCCACCTCCTACTTAGTCCTAGTTAGTAGTAGTGGTATGAAGGATCAGATGCCAAAGTCTGCTTGCTGTTTGTTTAATAAGGCAGTGGTAACTACGAAGAGAAAGAAGGGAAGCTGAAAGAGCAGCTGATAACAAGAGCAGTAATAAAATAATAAGCCCAAGAGTCCTTTAAAAATGGATCTGTTACTGTGTTGGAGCAGATGTAATGGGTGGCTATAGGGGCTGTAGGCAAACTATACTCCCCACAGATGTAATTCTGCTGAGGGAAAGATTCTGTTCAATGCCACTCATAACGCCCACCATATATAACCAGTCGGTGAGAATGTATCACTGGTGAAATAGAAAACTAAGGGCTGATAGCACCATCTTAACTAGGCTGTCCCAAAGACGTCCAATCTTAGGTTCCTCTGCTGCTAATCCTCTTTTTGTTGAATCACAGCGACCTTCATAGGAACAGTCAGGTCTTACTTATAGAGAAGAATATCAGCTGCTTGGAGGACAGGATAGGTGAAGAGGCCAGATGTTCCTTCATTCATCTGGCTGGTGTTCTTTAGCTATTTGCAGAAGGGAATAAGACATAAGAAGGTGACGTGAGGCATATATTCTGGGACAGCACCTTCATTCATCAATCCCAATCCCAATCCCAATCCCAATCCCAATCCCATGGTCAGTTTACAATATTCTTACACTATGAAAATGTTGCATAGGGAACTTAAAAACTCTCCCAAGCAAGTTACTTTACCATCATTTTAAACCAGACACCAGGAACATAACATCCACAGGCTTCTCCACAAGCTATAAATGCTTTATATGAAGAAGAAAAACTCTTAATAATGATAATTACTCTGGGTTGAAAAGATTTTTAGGTGACACCCGAATGAGGCTTCTTTCATGTCCCCAAGTGCAGCTCAAGGGTATCGAAACCCGACCTTCCAGTCTCCAGCTCAGCTTCTTAACTAGTAAACCACTGGGCCAGTAGCTGAGTCTCTTTTGTTGTTCAGTCGCACAGTTGATTCCGACCCTCTGCGACCCCATGGACCACGGTCAACCAGGCAATTCTGTCCTCCACCATTCTCCTCAACTCGCTCAGCTCTGTGCTCCTCACTTTCTGCCATTAGGGTGGTATCATCTGCATATCTCAAATTGTTGATGTTTCTCCCAGCAATTTTGATCCCAAATTCTATTCAGTAAGATATTCTCTGTCAGAAAGAGAGGGCTAGAACAGGGGTTCCCAGCATTTTAAAGCAGGGGGCCAGGTCACGCTCTTTTTCAGCTTTGAGGCCCACATGGCCATTTTGCCCTGCCTGCACGATTGGGGTGGCCATTTTGTCCCAACAGCTTCAAAGGGGCAGCCATTTTGTTTCTAAGATGCCTTTGGATAGGGTGGGGACCACATGAAATGATGGCACAGGCTGAATCCGGCCCTCAGGCCTTAGGTGGGAAACCCTGGGCTAGAACATTAGGAGGAAGTTGCTGAGTGATCCAGTTCTGCTATCACTGCTGGAGAGTTGTTAAGATTGCCTCAGAGGCTTGTTCTGTTCACATCTACTCATATATTCAGAATTACTGGCTGGACGGCTCAGTGAATTAGAGAGTCGGAGGTTGGGAGTTTGCAGAGGCTGCAAAGTTTCAGGGCATTCCTAGAAGAAGAGTATGATACTTCTGAGTATTCTATACCTACAAAACCCTGGAAAGAGTTGCCATAAGCTTGAATTGAATTGATGATACATGCTGTTGCTGATACAAAACCCTGCCCTCTTTTACTGAAGAGCAGAGGTACAAAAGGTGGGTATCTATAGTGCAATTCTGTTGAACGGTCTTGCTGAGTAAACAGGAAGAAGCCATTCCTACTGACTTCTTGAGCAGGTTTACACTCAGTACAGGCCACACTTGGGTGCACCTCCACTGTGGAACATAGTCCCCCAAGACTTCTGAGCACCGGAAAGAAAGAAATTCCCTACCGATTTTAAGTACTTAAACATACAGCACCCAAAAAAGTAGTTATATCATCAATTCCCATGCAATGCAAGTAAGAGAAAAATGAAGACATTTCTTGGCGACCCAGATGGACCGTAAGACAGAGCAAATTCTGCTAGTGTACCCTGATTAGAAAGTTCCAGGCTAAATTAAAATATGGAACCAGAATGAATAGTGAGTACAGTAAAACACCGGATAATGATTGGATCGGATAATGCTAAAATTGCATAACGTTAAGTAATCTGGGGAGGAGAATTGGATTGAATAACGTTAAGGTCCTATGGAATGGATCGGATAACAACCGCTAAAGCCTGTGCAGTTAAAGCCTGTGCTTTTTAGTTGATTGCAAACTCACTCAACTAAAAAGCTGTATGAGCATGAGTCATCTAAAAATATTCACAGCAAGATAATGATAGCCTTATCTTTACAACTTCTATTTTATTCTCACAAAACATGGACACAACTTAATTCAGGACACACAGAATGTTTACGTTCCCACATCCGTACATAATGGGTCTAATGACACAATTGGTTGGTCACTGATAGGAGGCAAGTCTCTCTGTACGTGACTTCCGTCCTTACCTAGCTGTATCCCTTCCATTCCTGGTGTATGTTAATTCTCCCGTGAAGGAGCAATAGGCCCTGCACCGCTGGACACTGGGCAGGATGCAAAAGGGACAGCTAGGTCTCTCTAGCTGCTTTAACCACGAGGTCATTCACAAAACCTTACCTTCCACTGAGGAAAGTGGTAAAGACGTGACATGCTTGTGAAACACGCTAGAATCCAGCCAAGCTGTGTGTGCTCAGGCACCTGAAACCCAAATCAGAACATGAAATCAATTGCAGTTTATTTTCACCCAGAAACAATCCCCACCACCAATCAAAGAGGAAGGGGGGGGGGGAGTATGAATACATGAAGCCATTTTCTAGGACTTTTATGCCTGTCCTTGGGCTCCATTCCATGGCTTGTGATAAACACAGCATGTCTGTTTTATTTTATTTATTTATTTTTCATACTTCTATACCGCCCTCCTCGCCAGGGTGACCCAGGGCGGTTTACATCACAAAAAAAGCTACACAATAAACCCAAACCCATCGTCCCAGAGCTTCAAAATCCCAAACTATAAAAATTTAAATTTTCAAGATTTTAATTTGTTTTTAAAATCAGTCGATTCCCATCATAATTAAAAGATTAAAAACTAAACCCCAGAGATAAAAGATTTTTAAAAAACCAGGGGAGAGAGGGAGCTCAAACTAACCAGCGAGCTGGGGTCATGGTACTGCCAGGACCCCATACCTGTCCTGCCAGCCATGTTTTTAAGTTCTTCCTGAAAGATAGCAAGTCCATCTGTAGACGTAGCTCGGTTGGTAGGAGGTTCCATAGGGCCGGAGCGGACACAGAGGTTTTAGGCAGAGGTCCCCAACCTAAGGCCCATGGGCAAGATCCACCCTGCAGCACGATTTCATGTAACCCCACCCCTCCAAGCTGTTGGGACAAAATGGCCACCCCCATCATGCAGGCAGGGCAAAATGGCCGTCCGACCCTTGAAGTTGACTGAGAAAGCATGACCCAGGCCCCAGCTTGAAAAGGTTGGGAACCCCTGGTTTTAGGCATCACTGCCAACGACATTAAGTGAAGGGGGAAGCCCTCTGTGTTCACAAACAGCTCAAGCTTATAATAGTTTTCTGACAACAAAGCCATGGTCTGTGTCAAATGAATAAAACCTTTGCTATATTTAGCCCAGGTACAGTCTATTCAATTCACAAAATGCAAGCATTTCTCTCAGCAATGTACTGGAGGTGCCAGCGATATAATCTGAGAACTTCTTCACACAAAGTATGTGAGTCATGCATGGCCAATGGATCCTTCAAAAAAAAAAAACAGCAAAGGCACCAGGAATAGAGAAATTGCTGAAAAATCCAAACTGCTGTTTGCCCATTCTCCACCCTGCACACCACACACCCTGCTATAACCATCTCTGTCTTAATATTCTGATGTATGGGGGCCAGGAGAGAAGAGCTGGTGCAAATGATACATCCTCATCCTTTAGTTTATCTTCTTTTGGTTTGATCTGGTGTTAGAAAGATTCTAGTCCAGGGGTGCCCAAAATATGCCCCGGGGGGGGGGGCGTTTTACTTCTGCTTCCAGGAGCAACGAGGACTTCGCAGGCCAGATGAATTGGCGTCGGGGCCATAGTGACCAGCCCCCATGTGACCTTTGGGCACCCTGTTCTAGTCTGTCAAAATGCTGAGCTGTCGAGCATCGTGATAGAACTCTGCTCCCCTTCCCACTTATCTCCAACTACTGCTGCATGAAATAGCATTACATTCTTTCTTGATAACCAATGGGGACTTTACAGGGCAGATAATAAAAACTCCTTTTTGTATGGATGCAGCATTTATCCAGAAATATATTCAACTAAATTTTGTACCCACATTTCTCAGATCCAGAATTTTAAAAGCAATGGAGTGTTTCAAGCATCTCTTTCTTCTGACAAAACATTCTTTAAATAATACTTGTTTTATTCAGTGTTTATATTTCAT